>OX419744.1:17505000-20005000 GCA_948477245.1 Thumatha senex
CATTCATTTGACCCAAAAATAATTTTAAGGTTTTCCATACATGTGATAAAGGTAGAAAAATGAATGCCTATGAAGCTCTAGAAAAAATAAAATAGTAAATACCGACAAGAATATGATTCTCAACCAACAGTTGGCTCTAAACCGTCCACCTTTGTTACAATACAGCAAATAATGACATCTACATATCTATTGTTTATTTATAATTCATTTGATAATTATTAATTTTATTCATAATTTATAATAGTTTATAAAAATTGTTGACATTTAATACCTTTAATTTAATCAATATTTTTAGAATTTTAAATTATGTAATAATTAGACATTTAATGGTATAATTTTATTCAGGACGGCTTTATAGTTCAATACTTGTTATTTAATAAATTTTTTTGATATAAAATTTTATATGTTCATAATGCTACAATTCTCCCTAAATTTTGGAAAAAATTATATAGTGGTATTTTATTATATTGTTTACCCACATTTGATATATTGTACTGAATGATATCTGAAATATATAAAATGTTAGTCAAACTTTGAAAATTCCGAAAGGCGAAACCGGTCAGGCTAGAAAGTAAATTTTGTGAAAGTTACAAGACAAGTATTTTATTTAAAATGTGTAGCAAGTTCCAACAAGTGCCATCAATCAATAGTATAAACAGTTTGGATAATCCAATCGTAAGGTCCATAGGAGGGCAATTTCCATAGAAGACCATGGTGCCAGACCCGGTCAAAGCCCTTAGAGATATCGAGGCTCACTGCTAGAGCCTCTCCCTTACTCTCAATAGCCGTCCCCTAAACGGTGTGTAAGGTACACAAGAAGATCACCAGTCGAGCAACCGTGACGGAAACCGTACTGCCGGTGTCTGAGCAGTTCGTGTTCCTCAAAGTACCTCAGGAGCTGTGTATTGATTACGCGCTCCATCACCTTTAATAAAAGGGAGTGGGACATAACATAACAACTAGTGGTGCGCCACCCTAAGGTCTCCGTCATTCCTTGGATACACGTGTTTAATTACGCCCGTAGGCCAACGGAGTGGCGGTAAATAACCTTAAACAAGTGTACCAGGGTCCATCGGTACGTCAGGAGTATTGCATTTCTGCCTCAGTTGCAACGTGTGAACGTAATGCCACCTCTTGCAATAGCTCTGAACTAAACTATCTAGAAATTTCTTCCTATTATGAAGACAGAAAATTATCGACTTCATACACGGGCAATGACTACAATGAAGTAGTGTTAAGAAAATGCGCCGGCTTTAGAATTTCATGAGGTTGATCTGACAATAAAAATAACGGTCGTTGATATCGGACCTTCCGTATGCGAGCGCTCCGGACGCATTTTTTTTTATTTGTGGGTGCACATTACGACTTATTGAGAAGTAGTGTTTGTAACGTATAAAATAAAGTACAGCCGCGAATTTGGAGTGCTCATCAATTGCAATCCTTTTTGAACGCCATCTCGACCTTATCTTTTAAACGACTACGATATTGAACATTCGGAGAGGTTTTTAGGATTCATAATACTATTGCAGTTAGAGAGAGAAATGCCCTGGAATTGCAGCTAAGAGTATTAAAGTACCTTGAGAGAGTATAAGTATCAAATTATGAAATCACAATATTTACAACAGGAAAATGTTAAATTATCAATCATCAATCAGATTTTCTGCGCAATATCTCATTATTATGATTTATCAAAAAGTTAAATATAACTCAGCAAATTAACTCAAAATTTATTCATTTAAAGCGGTTCCACCCGTTGTATGTATTTTTTTAGCTGATTTTCATTTATTGGCAGTGTATTTATTGGCAGTGACTGTATAAGTGGATAGTCACACTGCATACCCCGAATGTTGGTCTTTGTTAAAATATTAAATACCTAACACATACTACAATGTTTCACTTATAAATCAAAATATATTTTACATGAATGTAACAGGGATTAGCACTCGGATGACGCATGATCTCTAAGGCCTTTTGCACATTATAAGAAAATTTCTTGGTTCTGATAAGACATGTCTTGTAAGACATTCAGTCGCTTTGATTGTTATATGAAACCATACACATTACAAGATAATTTATCTTATGTCGATATATATCGATTATAAGACACAAGAATACTAGTCGTTTTGTCGGATGCATGTTCGATGTCGTGCCTATTAAGACGTCTTCTTTAGACACGACATCTACTCCACTATGTAAACAAATTTACGCGTGCACATTCGGCGCGAATGCGAACGCGAAAACACGTATATTGTCTACGCTTGCATTTAAATCGGACTTTTATAAACATGACAACCAAAGTAAACATGGAACATTAAATAGCTCTAATAGAAGAAAGACCTGTAATTTGGAACAAAACTTGTGAAGAATACCCCCTTGTGAACCATACCTAAGAATGCCCCTAGATGAAATATGTTCCTTATTAATTGAAAATTACAAAGATTTGCAAATGTTAGAAAAAAATGAAAAAGGTATCCTATTTTATATTATTTAATTATTTGATAGTTACTACTTGATTTAAATACAGGAGTTCTGCCTGTCCTACACGTGTCCTCCGTGAATTGTGGCTACCGACTGCGGATAAGACGTCTTCCAGAGTGTGTACGATAAATCAGACAAGACACTCTGATCAGACAAGAAATTTTCTTATAATGTGCAAAAGGCCTTACAGTACTTTTCTGTTCGTTACATTAAAGAACTTTTGTTTCGAGCTTAGTCTCGAGACAAAAGTATTATTTTAAAGATATTCAAGAATTTCTTACCGGCATCGTATATAGCTTGATATGTCTGTTCTAAAATTTTTCTGCTCATGGGGTCCGTATTCATAGCAAGACGATGGTTTACTTTGAAAAACTGGGCATCAAAGTAACAAAGTCCAGGAACGCTTCCGGCATATTGAACAACTTCGGGGTGATTATACTTATAACGAATATCATGTTGCGTAATTGGATTCACCTGTGACCAAATATTCATTATATTTTTATTCATAATCATTAATTTCATAACAATATTAAAGTGTGTAGAAAATTTATCCAATCAATAAGTAAATAATTAAATTAAACCTCAAGACAATAGTCATATAAATCAATCGCATAGTAACAATTTTTTAATTATTACAATATCACAAATACAACAAACAATACATTAAACATTTTATGTCAATTTAATAATATAGTCATGTAACGTCATGAAAATAATATCAGATTTTAATTATCATAAACATAAAAAATAATTCAATTCAATTCAATTTATTCATAAATAAAATTAACATTGTATCTGAATGTAACTTACATGAAACATTATCTATTGTACACACACACATGTAATAATATTCAAAACAAAATCAATTAAATAAATTAAAACATAATAAAATGAAATAGAAACATTAAAACATAGCATAATAAATAATATTTAATACAAAATCATATAAATTAAAACATTATAAGAAATTAAAAATAATCATTACGATTAACAATTAATAATAGTAGTTTATGATACTGTTGCATAATAAGGGTTCTTATAACACGAGTGTTATAAGACCAAGTTATGTACAGTATCATACACTACTTTATCTACTATAATACGTAAAACAATATTGCAAATAAAATGATATATAACAACAAATTTATTTTTTAAATGTCAAATGTTTGCGCCTTAATATGAGAGATGTAAATGCATTAGAGTGTCGTATCTGCGTGTTATTGTGTGACGGAGGCGAGCGGGCGCGCGGGGTGTCGGAGGCGGGCAGGGCGGCAGTGAGCGTCGCTCTACCGCCTTGGTCCAGCTGGAGGTTGTATAGGTGTATCGTTATGATTAAAAAGTTATATTATGATACAGGTGTCCATACAAGACCTGTATCGTAATGAAACTTTTTTTTTATTATTTTTGGCCTGTACGTAATGTTTGTCATAAGAATTTTGTTATAAGTTTTATAATCTTTGTATTATAGTATCAGAGTAGATAAAATAATTTATATAATTATTATCATATATCCCAAAAATTGAAGAATCTCATATTAAAAGAAGTCATCTAAACAATAAAAACAATTTTCCAATAAATATGCTTCTAGTGCAGGCTTCAACGATCCTGTGTATAACTTATTCTTTATTTCGCTAGGTAACCTATTGAAAACCCGTACCGCCTGATAATGTGGACTGTGTTTCACAATATCTAAATGTGGAATTGTTACACTACTGAAATCCATCCTTCTTGTGTTTTCCCGCCTTAACCTGTCATCATGTGACTCATACTCGTGAACATGTTTTTTTTAAATGAATTAATAATACCAGTATTCATAAAATATATATCTATGAATAATAATTAGATATTTAACTTATTAAAATTTATCATATTTACAGAACCTAGTTAAAATTAATTTGAGTTATATCAATTATAGTGTATTACAGTCAAGATTACAGTTCATCTATAGAATAAAGACATCTCTACAAAAGATAACTTTCTAACTAGGCCTTGAATGAGTTAGCATAAATAGATTTTTTTAAATCTACTGGCAATCTATTAAAAAACTTAACACTATTTTAGACGAAGCTGTGCTTGACTATGTCGAAACCATGTCCAGCCTACTAGATTTCTCGCGTTGTTTACGTTCATTATCCGTTTCGTATTTATGAATGTATTTCCTTAATATAAATGATATAAAGGCTGGGCACTGTCAGTATTTCAAGATCCTTAAAATATAGTAGATATTTTTAAGTTGGTCCAGTATCACCTGTCTCAAACTTCTTAAAACGTAGCATGCTAAGCTCACAGAACTTACTATAGATAATACTTATTTTTCCAGTTTAATAAAAAGTCAACATGGACTTTCAGAAACTTTACGACTTCGACTACATTTACAGTCATTCCATTCATGGTACATTGTAACGTATCATTATTTCTAATATTAGTCTTCAATAATAATAAATTTGTCTTACTAGCATTAATACGAAGGTCATTAAAATTAAACCACTCATGGAATCAATCCAATGATTTACTGACCCTTGAACTCAAGGTCTCCATGTCATATGCTGTAACTACAGAATTCGTGTATTCCGAATAAACTGTCAACTTTATGTAGTCAGGTATTTCTTTAGGCATGTAATTAATGAGGTCATTGAAAAAAAATATTGAATAATATAGGTCCAAGAATTGATCCTAGTGGCACACCAGTTTTAATTGTTATGCACTTTGAGCTATATGTTTTACGTATATTTTGTATTCTACCAGCCACGTCTATATTGCTGTTTGTATTATTTTGAACGAACATTGTTCTGTTATGTAAATAAGGGACAAAAAATTGTTTAACTTTATCTCTAATACCGTAATGGTCTAGTTTCCTTATAAGTAATTCATGATTCACACAGTCAAATGAGCTTAGGTCTAGAAATATTCCAGCAACTTTTTTCTTTTCATTGAGTCCTTTTACAATGACTTTTATTAGGGCATCAATAGCATCTTGGGTTCCAACATGTATCCAAACTGACGTACGTTAATAACTCTTTAATAATTTTTAAGAAGCAATGATATAGGTCTTTACATTTTTGGATCATTCTTTGAGCATTTTTTATCGAAACTGTTTTCACTATCTTGAATTGATCCGGGAACATACCCTCCTGGATGCAGTTCAGTTAGAGTTTGCTTAAGTTAGAGTTTGTTTTGTTAGAGTTTGCTTAATGGTTAAGCTAATATATCTAGATTGTCCTGGATCCCAGTTATTAAGACCTCGTCATAACCACATGACATTTTGCTCGGCATTTTCTTTACAACACCAAATACCTCTTCTGGTGTAGCCGGATAAATCTCCATGTCTTGTGCCACTCTAGCGCTACTTTTGCATCCATTTGTGTATACTTGAGGCCACATCTAAACTGAGAGAAAAATTAGTCCGCAGTTTGCAGAGGGTCGGTTCCCAATGCGTCTGTCTATCTCAATACGGCAATGGGCTCACCATCTATTACGTGGGAGAAGAATACACATGGTGTAAAGTTGGCGAATAATATGCCTCTGCCACCCCTTTGGGATATAAATTTACTTACTTTTGCCGAAGGCTTATACTGTTCCATAATATCAATAGATTATGAAAATGAACATAACAGTTAAAATATTTATAACCATACCTTTTTGTACAATATGTCTGAAAACTCCTTGACATTATTAGACTGTGGATATAGACCGGACATGCCGGAGATAACGATCCGGTTTCCATCGTGCTGTGTTGGGATTGTGTCAGATGGTTGTGCATGCTCTTGAGGGGTCGGAGTCATTTTATTTGATGTTTATATACTCTAAAATAAATAAAATACAAATAAGATTTAATATCGTTACTAAATATTACATTTTTTTCTCAATTCCATCTGATGTAAAACACATTACAAAACCAATAATTTAGGTACACCAAGTCTAACCAGTGGACGCCCTCGTGCAATGGGGTCTGCCGGCCAGAGTGGAGGGGCACGTCTCAAGGCGGCCAAAAAGCGACCACCCCGGAGCTCCATAAGGAGCTGAAGAATCTAGCCCGCACCTCGGCATCACGGCCGGCAGCAACATATCGAAACCAATTATGCCCGCGATACGCGGCCCGTCCCACGCCAGGCACACAGCGAGTGTGCTCCGCCGTGTCCACGTCGCCACCTGGGCAGTGACGACACACGGGGTCTGGCCACCCCCGCCACCTCCCACAGGCACTTAGCTTACCAAGGGGCCTACCAATTTTTTATCGCGGGGAATACATCGTCATCGTCACCGTCATGCGGGTGCAGCAGGGACGGTGTGTGGGGCTCCCGACCTGAGAGAGGGCCGTCCTATCCACTAAACCCCGCGGTGTTCCGCCTCACCTTAAAACCGACTCGCAGGGTAAGCCTGAGGTTAAATCACTGCGAGCCGGCAAGGGGCACCCCAGAACGGAGGGGTTCGTTTTGGGGCAGTCGATAAGCGACCACCCCGGAGCTCCCTAAGGAGCTGAAGAACTAGCCCACACCTCCACCGCTCTCGAGCACCCCTCTGTAAGCAGAGGAGGTGAGAGCGGCAGGTACGGGCGTGCGCAAAAAGTGGGCACCCCCTGGAACACAGAAAGGGTGCCCGTCGCCAAGTGGCCAGTTGGGCGGGGTCCCCCGTATTGAGCACGTCGACGCCCCCGAACTGGACGGCGGGGCGGGAGCGTCTGTCCCGTACGCTTCCGCACCCGCAACTCCTCACGTTTCGCCGCCATCACCTCGCTAGCAAACGAGGCGACGGCGGCCCAACACTGTTGGCTGCCGACCATGGCTTGCACCACAACCGGCAGCGACAAATCAACACCGACAAGGCTCGTAAGGGCGATACGCGGCCCGTCCCACGCCGTGCACATGGCGGAGTGTGTGCTCCGCCGTGTCCACGACGCCACTTGAGCAGTGACGGCACACGGGGTCCCGCTCCACCCCAGCGGGGGGGCCGTCCATGTTGGGTTAGGTTAGGTTAGGTAAATATGTAATGTTCATCTATGTTATAACAGTGTGCTATAGTGAATATACATTATTCAGTATCTCGGAAGTTTTAATATACAACATTACAAAATTAACATGAAATTCGTGCTCAGTATACCATAAAACCCCTTATATATATAATAATATTAACCCTACAGGAAGTTTTATAACTACCGCGCGGCGACCATATTGGATTGCAAAATTAAATAAATAAAATTGTAAGAAACATTGCGTTAAGTACCTCATTTCAGGTAACGTATATTGGGGATTCAGCTATATTTCTTGTCTACTCAATAGTGTGTGGTGTCGTTGAATTACTCTTTCAAAATTATTGTAGTATTAAAACACTCATTTTTTATTCAGATCTGTATTTTTCACTTCCGCTTGTGAAAAATTAAACTTTAAAGTGCCTATTTTTGTCAGTCAAGGGTCCACTTCCCCTACTAGTACAAGTTAAACGGTTGACTGCGATGGGTCTAGCGAGAGATGTACCCGTTATGCCTAGCGGGAAGCCCGTTTCTTGATGGTGGTTCTTAGCTATTTTTGGTTAATATCGGTCCAGCAGTGTAAGAGTATCAGCTTTTTATCATAATAATGTAAGGTATTCTTGGCGTAAATTTTTTAGTTATTTTTACTCTGTTAAGTGCTTAACGCGACCCAGAATAATCGTTAAATGACAATTAATTGATAACCTTGACCTAATGCTGCAATGAAAGTGATCTCTAAAGAACCCGACTCTTCGAAAACTCACAGCAGTGGTTGTGTGGGTTCAATAGTGCTTTTTCAATAGTGCCTTTTCCCTTAAAATAAAAGTATATTTTGGCGTAGGGGGATTTTGAAATTTAATTTATTTTCTGTCGTCCGTTGTTGTAGCGTCCAGTTTGTGGCGTCCTTGTCTTGCAAATAGTCTTTAACAGCGTAATAACCTTTTTTACAAAGCTTTTTTTTTATTAACAGGAGAGGAAATTTGAAGACAGTAAGTCGAGAGCTTTGCGTCATATTTCGTATTATTATACTTTAAAAACTATTTTTAAAATGTTTCTCTGTCTGTATATTCCAGCTAATCTCTGACACAATTGAACCGATTTTAACGGGACTTTCACTTGCACTCTAATAATATGTAGAAAAAGTAACTTAGGCTATTTTTATCCAGTTCTGTAGTTTAAACCGCTGTGCGTCCACTAGTAAATAAGAAATACAAACAAATTAAAACAGGTAGTTTTTTATATAATTTCGTAAATAACTATGTTTAGTACGCTGGATGACCCGCTGTTTTTACAGAAGCAAGTCCAAGACGGTGGCTTGACTTTAATATTTCACATAGATACAGATTGTGTGTTTTTAGTCGCTGCTAACAAACAGTTAAAAGGGGTGTACCTCACGATTTTTAAAAGATGTATAGGGTATTGCCAATAGCAATAAAATATTTTAGTACTATTATCGACAAAACTAGGAGACGAAACCAAAGCCAGGGGGAGGAAGCTGCCCCTCCCTGCAATGTACGCCCATGTATGAGTCGTAATCATTCTGGGTTATCGAACTTTTCAATTGATGTCGTCCCAGCACTATAAACCGGTGCATTAGAAGTTCACTTATGGGCGTTCTGCGCTGGCCTTGAAATAGCCAATCACAGCTCATTTGCGCCTGCCCGCGCATCCCTTGCCCACCACCAAATATTGTGAACTGTTTTGAGGGGTTGTTGATCTGTTACGACCCTATTTCTCAAGAACGCGTGTAGGTATCAAGCAAGAAATTTATAACAATTACTCAAGTCTACTTCTTTACGAGTTATGAAAAAATCGAACTTCTTAGTCAAAGCAATCAAAAGACACGTTTATGCCGCAAATTTCTGCAAATGTTCAACACTCGCAAGGGAATCAAAACCTACAGGGTACTTTCCGTGAACTCAGAATCTTGAAATACGGTAAGAAGCAACATTTTATAGCACAGATAATGGAATAATTCCGAAATTTATTAAAGTTGATAATTAAGAGGTGTCCCCATATTTACATAGATTCCCCAATTAACATAGATCTCTGAGTCGTACGGACACTCGTACAAATTGGAGGTCTCAAACAATGTACAAATTTATAACATAACCTTCGGCACACGAGTTCGACTCGTGCTTAACCGGTTTCTTTTTTTCAGCTGGATCCACGCGCTCTTGAGAAAAAGGGTCGAGACAGACGGGCGGACATGAAAGTGATCCTATAAGGGTTCCATTTTTTCCTTTTGAGGTATGGAACCCTAAAAAGAACATTCTCACACAAATTTCGTTCGTATCTACTTTACTGACATCTCGCCAGCTATCAGATTCTGTACACCATTTGAGCAGGTTCCAGAGGTTGAGCCGTTAGTAAAGAACATCACAAACCCTTACGTCTGTATACACAAAACAAGTAATAAAACGAAAAAGCGCGAGTTTGGTTTGCTGCGCCGAGGTTTCTGTACCTACCCATTTTACCGCTATATACATTCCAATTAAGCTAGATGTTTAAATTGTATCAGCGCCTATACAAATCAGAGGTCTATGTGAATTCGTTGTTACTATCTATGTATGTATTGGGACAGCCCTTGCAAAGCGCGACTCTAAAAGAGTTATAGCCAGGGCCAGGCGTGACTACTTACAACTATATGAGATCTTGAACTAAAACACTTGTACTGTTCCACTTATTTATTATTTAAACCTGACCGGTTTCGCCTTATGGCATTTTCAAAGCTTAGCACATATTTTTAATCGCTATATACAAATATGTGCTAATTATTGAAAATGTGTAGCAAGTTCCACCAAGTGCCAACAATCAACAGTGTAAACGCTCTATATGAGAAGTTGGAATCGTCTGAGGGGCAAAAGCTTATATAAATATAAGTTAGTATGCTCCAGGTTCAAGGCGGTACAGATAATTTGCAATTACCGCCGTGTAAAAGACTAACTACCCCGCCAGGGATAAAGCGTGAAGATAGTTAGTTAGTTAATAAAAAAATCTGATGGCACCCTGCTAAAGGAGAGATTTTCCTTGTACTTTTCCACGAGCAGCTTAATAAGCAGCATAAAGAGGTGTAACCTCTGAACATCCCTCCGAATCAGGGACTAGTGCCACCGGTAACGCCTGCAGAAGTCGTGGTTGTCCTTCGCCACATGAAGAATCAGAAAGCTGTCGGAATGGGTAAAGCTTTTTAACTGCGTACTCCTTAGCGGGCAGATCCCAAACCAATAGAGGCTGAGTATTATTACTCCAATCTTTAAAAGTTAGGTGTCAGTGCAGGAGTGCGAGAGATGATCCACACCATGAGATCTTCAAGAGGATTATTTACTTCCGCACCCTGGTCATGAGACCATGGACCCTGTTTTTGGCCTGAAGGCTGTCGCGGAGAAATATAGGGCGAAGAACACGCCCCTGCACTGTCTGTTCCTAGACATGCAGAAGGCTTTCAATTGTGTTCCTCGAGCGATGATCTGGTGGGTACTGGGGTCCGAAAGAGTTTCAGAGGTTTATATTGACACTATACCACCCTTAGACTCACCGAACACTGCTTTCGCCGCTACAAGGATAGCTGGCTGAATCCTATCCTAGTACTT
The DNA here is from genome assembly GCA_948477245.1 of Thumatha senex. NCBI lineage: Eukaryota > Metazoa > Arthropoda > Insecta > Lepidoptera > Erebidae > Thumatha > Thumatha senex. The sequence goes on from OX419744.1 coordinate 17,516,038, forward strand.
TTGAATTGGTTCGCCTTCAGTTTCAGTGCACTTATAACTGAGGCGAACTCTTGGAACCTGGCATCATTGAGTAGCCACTATCTAATGCGATGCTGACAACGACGCATTTGGCTTTGAGCTGCACGCAGAGATTAACGACGTGGAGACGGTGTTGTGCAGTAACTCTCTCGGGGTATGGCTTGCAGTTGGCTACCTTGCCGATACTACTCCTAGTGACTAGGAAATCGATTTGAGTTGCGCGCTTCTCGCTCCAGTAGGAGATGAGATGTTTGAATTTCTTTTAGAATATTAAAAGTGCTTGCGATGGCAAGATTGGCAGCCGCATACGTCTCGTCATCTAAGGATTATTTCTTCTTCAGTGTTACGGGTGCCGTATCCCAAACCACCACGAACACGCTCAACCTCCTCACCAACATGACCTTAATTTTTTTTTTGGGTCTGCCTTTCCCTTTCATCCACAATTTTTTCTTACCGCATGACCAAAAAACCATAAAAGTTACACCTAGCCCGATCTCGGTGAAGTCCTAGGAGAAGTTAGAATGTCTTGGAACCCGCAACGAAATTAATCAGAATATAATTTGAAGAATTTGGAAAAAGAACGTAACGCCTCCTTTGCAAAGCGGGAGACCTGGAAAGCATATGGGTGTAAATCCTGTGGGAAAAGGGAAGTCCTATGTGAGCTTTGTTTGATTGCAGTAATATGTATTGCAGAAACAAACATGATCATTTAGATCGCCACCCAAAACGATTCCCTGTGACAACGGAATGCTCCAAAGCACTCCCTCAAGTTGGCCTAAAAACAACACCTTTTTGGCATCGCTACAACCGACCTGCGGCGCGTAGGCAACTGGGTAATAATTCCATCGATAAGCACCTTCACAATCATAATTCGGTGGCCACAGAGTTTTACTTCTAAGATGCCGATCCGGAGCCCCTAGGAGACCACCACGGCCACCCCATTTTTCCCACCAGGTGCAAACGAGCATTATAGCTTGTAGATTTTTTTCAGAGGCCGGGCTCTGTTGCGTTTCCATCAAATGTCCTGAAGAAACGCTACGTCCACCCAATGCCTGGAAAGTATCTCGGCCAACTCCATCGCGGGCTCTGTCAACGTACCAATGTTTCACGATGCGAAGCGCCATATCCGCTTGGAGCTAACTTCTTTAGCAATGTTGACCCTACACATGGCAGCCCTAGCCCACTTGTCCCAGTCGTCCAGCTCCTGCGCGCCGTTTTACGGCAGCACCCTTTTTATAGCTACATTCCTTTTGTTCCCTATTCCCATTTTTTTTCCGCAGATGGCTTTAAGGGGGGCGACTGTGCTTAGACCTCCCAATATCCAAAAGGGAAAAGTTGACATCAGAGCTTCGATCGTTACTTAGCAGGTACACGAACTCGCACGTGAAATTAACTTGGGCCACGAAGGTTATGATAGGGCCCCATGCACCCTATTCGTCGTAAATAGATTCTGTCGTAAGCAGAATCTGTCTAACACCCAATTCGTTGTAAACAGAGTCTGTCGTAAGCAGAATCTGTCTTGAACAGGATCTGACTAAAACCGACTTATCTGCTTTAACTATCCTCTTACTCTCGTCAAATACCGTGCAACACAAACAGTTATCTTCGAATCAAATTTGTTCGATGCAAATTCTTAATACCTTAAAACAATATTGTGTATATATAAACTTCAAAATAAAAATAAATCACAACTAACCGTCGAGACAATTCTATGGATAACTGCAATATAAATGGTTAGGTAATGCTTATTTATTAACGTTTCAATAAATAATTTAAAAAGTAATTGATACATACTTTTAATAAACAAATAATTTCCTAGGTCTTGACTTCGCGTTTCTATTGTATTGTGGTTGCGTAATTGACCTGTTTGATTTTTTTCATTAATTTATTCTTTAGTTTGATACAAGTTTTAGATTAAACTAGCTGTTGCCCGCGACATACATGTGAAAATTTAGATATGATTTAAAATTTGACTTACTCGATTCCAAACTCGTAGGTGTTATTAGTAGCGTTATGGAACCATATCTTATGTGTAGAAGTAATACATATATTAAAAATAGACCATTGGTTTTCGATGATGCTTGAACAAATAACCAAAAAATAGAAAGTTTAATAAGCTGTTATTTTGAGGTATGTCGTACTTAATGTAGGTATATATTTCAAATACTTACTGCTTTCAAAATATTCTACATACATACATACATATTGTCACGCCTTTATCCCCGAAGGAAAGGCAGAGGCATATTTAACGCGCACGTTTCACCGTATGCATTTCTGTCCCACGTAACAGGTGGTAAGCCCATTGCCTTGTTGAAATGGACAGGCGCAGGCTGCATCGACCTGCTGTTGAAATTTTTTAAGCCGCCCATAAGGCCTCCAACTTGGCTTAACGACTGCCATTTTATTGGCAACCGGGACCAACGGCTTAACGTGCCTTCCGAAGCACGGAACTGGGGTGGGTCTAAAGGGCCGAAAAAATACAATATGTAGGTGTAAATACACTAACAAAAGTAAATGTTTATAATATCTTTTTTCTACTACGCTCTCATCATTACTTACTGTGGCGTAAATACTACCATCCCGATAAGCCCGACAGGTGACGCAGGAGAAAGCGACTTACAGTTGTGGGGATACCTAAACATAGCTTTCTTCAGGTTAATTAGATGAACGATTGACGAAGAATATATATTGTTCAAAAGTAGAGGGTAGAAGGAGTCAGGGTAGGCCGAGACTTACATATGAAGACCACGTGAGCAGATTGCTCAAAAACGGAAAGGTCAAAAGTACTCGGATACCCAGACGTGCGTGTATGAAGCGATTGATGAATCTCGAAGAAGCGAAAGAAGTATGCATGGATCGCGAAGCCTGGCGATCTGTCCTCTCTGACTACCCCGTCAGGGATACAGCGTGAAGATAGTTAGTTTTTAGTTTAGTTTAATTAGATGCAACTTATCTTGGGGTATATACTCAAAACTGACACTGAAGTGTCTGCCCCTGTGTCTTGCTAAAGTAAAAAAGTAAAGTAAAGCTTAAGCACACAGGAAACTCCACACGCTTAAATTAAAAAAGGGTAATTTAAAGAAATGACGGGAATCAGCTATATAATCACTTGCTCTCCGACGGCGCAACTAATCGGAATTTCTGCCTCGACTGTATATCTCCCACGGCTACCTTCTATCATCGCACTGCTCGCCATAGACAGGGTGTTCACCCCCACTTTGCGTCCGGAGCGCTCACATACGGTTAGGTCTGATAGAGGCTTTATTTCGCGTACGCTTAGGTTGTGGAATAAGCTCCCCGCCAGGGTTTTCCTAAACGTCTACAGTATGGGATTCTTCCAAAAGGGTCTTAGATGGTTTTTAAAGGTTCGGCAGCGCGAGTGCTGCATCTCTGGTATTGCAAACGTTGACCACTTTTCAATAGATGGGCCGTATGCTTGTCTGCCACCACAGTGGTATCAAAAAAAATTGAAGGAGCCAATTTAAAATTTTGATGAATATGGACGCCCAGATATTTGATACTGGTCAATTGTTTTATTGGCTGGCAGTTGCAAGTATGGTTTTGATTCCAATATAAAAAAAAAAACAAAATTAATTCCGAAGCAAAATATATTTTTTTATATATTCATTTTAAATAAATAAATAAAATTTCAAAAGAAATGAAATCATAAAAGCAGCTAAATCCAGACGAAACACAACAACACAGATCTCGATATACCTGGAAACTCGCAGAAAATATACTACAACGAACGGTTAACCAAAGAAAATAGGCAGCTTTCCGGACGGCCCGGGACAAGTGTAAAGAATTTGGTTACACGTACTGCTGGGTCACTCAGGGAAATATTAGTATCCGGCAACGAGATGGTAAACCATTAATATCTATTCGTACGCCTTGTGACCTGTCTCGTGTTTTTAATTCTCTGGTGGGAACGGTTGTAACTAGGAACACACACGAAGAAATTAATTATAATATACTCTTTAGAATCAAGAGATTATTAACTGTAATTTGTACGTGTTTAAAATAATTATTATGTACCCACAATTCACATTATTTAATATTATTTATCATTACAACTAGAAAAATTCTAAACTATCATTATATAGCATGTTACTCATCATTTAATGTAAAATATTATATTCACAGCTTACTCATATCTCTATTCATTCCTCTAATTACTTTTTCACACTGTTATTATTTGGACCCTAGTATCGCTTTGCTGAATGTACTTTATAAAATATTCTTTAATTACAACACAACATGCTCCGTTACATTGTTCGAAAATTACCCAATTTATAAATGTGTACTGCGTGGCAATATAATTAATTAATTATTAACACTTTCTATTTATATTCCCAATAATATGTAACAACACAGTAGCTGAGTTACATTCAATTTATTTTATTTATTTATTACAAAATTACAATTTGAAAATAATTTCATACAACATTAGAACTACAAAAACAAAATCTGGATAGTTTTGTCGTAACTTTAATTAGAATGAAGAGTACATTCGACGTAATCATCCTAACGGAATGCTGGTTGGATGAAGATTCTATAATTCCCCAATTGTAGTCATATAGCAGTTACTACACATAAACAAATTAGTAAGTCCCAAAGACATACAATAAATAAATAAAAAAAAACGTGTGGCACTCGGAGACTGCCACGGTAAAGCTATTGCATAGCATACCTTTGTTTTTCTTTGATATTAATTCAAGTTACACTAAAAAAACCAAAAAAAAATCAAAAATAAACACACTCACCCTCATCTTCACTCTCACCCTCACCCTGACCATCACCCTCACCCTCACCCTCACCCACACCCCTTACTATCACCCTCACCCCACCCTCACTCTCAAAGTCACCCTCACCCTCACAGTCACCCTCACCCTCACACTCACTATCATCACGTCTCGATCCGTGCGAGCTTCGTACAATCGTACCATATAATATATGTGCATACACGTTAAGCCAACGCTCGGCCGTGCTCGGTGAACTTCGTGTGACCTCGTCTCGACCTTCGCCTTAGGTTTTTTTCCTTACGGAATTTCTTGATTAAAGCCCACTCAAAGCCCGCGATAAAAGCTATGCAATAGCTTAATAATATAAAAATTAAATATCGTTTATTTCAGGTACAGTACCTAACTAGTTACAGTCCAATAGAGCCCATTCAAGATTATATCCACAAATACTGTTTCGTCAAACTATATAATAAGAGTAAAATTTAATATTAAAATTATTAATAAATAAAACGATTATTAATCAAAATACTGGTGGAGTGGCTTATGTGAGAGATAATTTAAATGTCAGTGTATTAGAACCGGAGCTACTGGATGCAAACTGTTTACAATTAACTATATGTAACGTAATTACTATCCTTGGTATTTACCGTCCTACAACACGTCCACACAATTTAATACCTTTTTTGTTCCCTGGACCATTATTTTAAAACAAACACTAACAAAACGAATACTTTTGTTCTGGTAGGTGACATAAATATAAACGTTCTGTCCGCGACAAACGTAAACGATCTAGAATACCAAGGCCTAGTTGCATAACACTGCCTTTTTCCTGCAATAACAGCACCTACTCGAAAGCACAGGTGTGTGGACCACTTCTTTGTAAACACCAAACAGGATATTACTGGGCTAGTCTGAGTTTCCCATATTACTGACCATAAAATGATAATGCTCGGCTTAGTTACAAAGAAAAATAGAAGTCATATCGTAAATAGAACTATAATTAAACGTAATGTAGAAGCGATGAAAAAAGAGCTTTTACAGGAGAGCTGGTCAGTGATAAATGAAAATGGCGAAACAAATCAATTAGTAGACTACTTCTGCAACCGACTCAGTGAGGTTTTAAAAAAGTATACTATAATAACACAAAATTGTCACTAAAAATTTTGCATTAAACCAACGTTTCCCAAAGTGGGCGATAACGCCCCCTTGTGGGCGTTGCAGGCCTAAAGGGGGGCGGTAAGAGACCCAGAAAAAAAATGGGGGCGTTGTGTAGGCTTCGGGGGTCGATTTGTAATTTCATCTAGCTAGGAGGACTCTTAGACACCGACAAAGCTCTCGACTCTCGGTTACAACTTGTGAACATCAACTAATATGAATTAAGAGATTGCTCAAACTCGGTTCGATATTTCTCTCCTCGTAGTTAAAGAAAAGAAGAAAGAAAAAAGTTTTTATTCCACACAAAAAAATAGAGAAACAATAACAAGCCACATCTTAAAATCCTAGACACTGTGCGGAATTTGGCCTCCTCTCAGCGTAATGCTGTCTCCACTGGAGACCCAGTTTGACAGCGCTGATTTACAGAGGTAGCCAATGATGGCGTTCATGAGATGGCGCCACTACCCCTCCGCCTCGAACTAAATATAGCAAGTATTAAATAAAAAAAAAAAGAAAAATTTTTTACATTTCCAATAAAATATTAAAAAGAAAAAACTGCGTATCGTAACGGGGAGTAGCGAGTCCAAATTTATCTCATCTAAAAAATTGCGTACCGCGCTAAAAGAAGTTTTTCCTTCAAAAATTGACCGGGATCGACGTAAAGATGATGATGATGAAAAATAAATCTACACTGAAAGAGTCCTAATTGATTACACAGCATTATTTAATAAGACCTGTAGATGACCGGAATCAACGTTAGATGATGATGATGATTATGGTAGCGAGTCCAGAGATTTTATCTCATCTAGAAATATGCGTACCGCGCTAAAAGAAGTTTTTCCTTCAAAAATTGACCGGGATCGACGTAAAGATGATGATGATAAAAAATAATTGCACACTGAAAGAGTCCTAATTGATTACACAGCATTATTTAATAAGACCTGTAGATGACCGGAATCTACGTTTGATGATGATGATGATTATGGTCGCGAGTCCAGTGATTTTATCTCATCTAAAAATATGCGTACCGCGCTAAAAGAAGTTTTTCCTTCAAAAATTGACCGGGATCGACGTAAAGATGATGATGATAAAAATAATTCTACACTGAAAGAGTCCTAATTGATTACACAGCATTATTTAATAAGACCTGTAGATGACCGGAATCAACGTTAGATGATGATGATGATTATGGTCGCGAGTCCAGAGATTTTATCTCATCTAGAAATATGCGTACCGCGCTAAAAGAAGTTTTTCCTTCAAAAATTGACCGGGATCGACGTAAAGATGATGATGATAAAAAATAATTCCACACTGAAAGAGTCCTAATTGTTTACACAGCATTATTTAATAAGACCTGTAGATGACCGGAATCTACGTTTGATGATGATGATGATTATGGTCGCGAGTCCAGTGATTTTATCTCATCTAAAAATATGCGTACCGCGCTAAAAGAAGTTTTTCCTTCAAAAATTGACCGGGATCGACGTAAAGATGATGATGATAAAAAATAATTCTACACTGAAAGAGTCCTAATTGATTACACAGCATTATTTAATAAGACCTGTAGATGACCGGAATCAACGTTAGATGATGATGATGATTATGGTCGCGAGTCCAGAGATTTTATCTCATCTAAAAATATGCGTACCGCGCTAAAAGAAGTTTTTCCTTCAAAAATTGACCGGGATCGACGTAAAGATGATGATGATAAAAAATAATTCTACACTGAAAGAGTCCTAATTGATTACACAGAATTATTTAATAAGACCTGTAGATGACCGGAATCAACGTTTGATGATGATGATGATTATGGTCGCGAGTCCAGAGATTTTATCTCATCTAAAAATATGCGTACCGCGCTAAAAGAAGTTTTTCCTTCAAAAATTGACCGGGATCGACGTAAAGATGATGATGATAAAAAATAATTCTACACTGAAAGAGTCCTAATTGATTACACAGCATTATTTAATAAGACCTATAGATGACCGGAATCAACGTTAGATGATGATGATGATTATGGTCGCGAGTCCAGAGATTTTATCTCATCTAAAAATATGCGTACCGCGCTAAAAGAAGTTTTTCCTTCAAAAATTGACCGGGATCGACGTAAAGATGATGATGATAAAAAAATCTTACGCTTTTTCGATCAGGTCACGTGTCCTGACGCGAGTTTAAGATTTTATACCCATTACAGAAAAAGTGCTCAACGCCGCTAAAGAAGATTTCACTTCAAAAATTATAAACAATGCCACAGACACCATAAAAAAACATTTTCAATGAGTGAATTTCCAAACTTATTCTTATTTGTAGCTGACACCCACAGAACAGGCTTGCCCAGTGTAATGTAAATTATTATGTATTTACTTAATCGTATGAATAAATAATTTAATTAAAAATTGAAATTGAATTAAAATTTCAACAGATTTTAATATATATTGTAAATATGATATCATACGAAAATACGAAAATACATAAATTAAATGCATGTTAGAATACAAATTTACTTAAAAAGGCCCGGACAAATTTGCTAACAATTCCGCGCATTAGTCCAGACGGCAGCCGCATGCTCACGATGTACATTCCGCCAAACGTTGTGTTACATACCAACTATTTTAAACCCAACTGTTCCACCATAAGCATCCTTCTCATATGGATGACAAAGGTATGTTTGGTTTTCAGGCTACGAATTGGTGGAGATAGAACTTTCCAACAATGAGTGGCGGCATGCCTGAAACATCCCCTGAATGCTGCCGTTCTGTACTTAGGAATAGACAACGGTGGCACTAAAGTTCTCTTACTATACCTCTCCTTATCGTGTCTCCAACTGAGTTTTTCGAATAGATAAGTAGGTTTTTAGAAGCTAGATGCCAAACATCAAACTGGCCAGATTCTGCTTTCTCCTAGCTGCCATCCTTAGAAGCCCCAGGTCATTTAGGTAAGGTGTCACATGGGCTCTTTTAGGGACATTCACACAGAAAATGTATCTGTCCTGTTTTATTCAAGAAATAGAAGATAAATCATGTCATCGGTCGCTCCGTTTCGAAAAGAAAGTAGACACAAACAAACAAATAAAAAGGCAATAGACAAACTTTCGCATTTTAATAGTTATTAGTATTCCTAGATAGGTAATTTTCGTAGATAATAGACCGCGGGCAACAATGTTTTAACAAGTTTTTGTTAAATAACCCGATTTGTGCATTCCTGTATCAATCGGCTGATTCATAGAATACTTGTTCTTACTTGTTGAGTACAATTGAGCGTCGAATAAGATAAACGAGTTAATGCATGTTTGTCTTATTCCTGTCGGTGCGTGCTGCTTATGCAATCCTATATAAACAACGGAATATTTATTTTATTTTCATTTGCGGTTTCGCGCGTAATAGATAAGAAGTACTTAAGTTCAACACTTACTTACGTATTTCTTAAAACAAAACAATGACGGAAGTAAAAAAGAAGAGACGGCAATACTCGGTGGAATATATTAAATTCGGATTCATTGAAAATCCCACAAACCCATCGTCGCCTCAGTGCCTTCTATGTCTAAAAACATTTTCGAATGAAGCAATTAAGTAAAAAGCAAGACTGCAAGATCATTTGAATAAAATGCATCCAGAAAAGAAAGACAGGAATGTAGCATATTTTCAAGACTCTAGGTCTCTGATGAAGCATAATACTCAGCCAAGTGCAGCAATTTGCGGCAGTTGCTAAGCAAGATGACGACGGACTTCGAGATTCGTACAATATCTCTTTGTTAATTGCTCAAAAAGGCAAACCACACAACATCGGAGAGGAGTTAATTTTGCCAGCAATAAAGGAAGTAACTATTGTGCTTCATAAACCGGACGCAGATATTATCCAAAAATTTTCTTTGAGTAATAATCCTGTGCAAAGACGAATTGATGAAATGGCTGAAAACATTGAAGGATCATTGTGCAATCATCTGAAGACTTGTCAATTCTCAATTCAGCTCGATGAGTCCACTTTACCTACTAATGAAGCATTATTGATGTCTTACGTGAGGTTTAATCAACATGAGAAAATATGTGAAGAACTATTGTTTGCTAGAAATTTAGAGACCGATACAAAAGGCGAAACCATATTCAATACATTGGAAAAGATTTGTGATGAGAAAGAGATTCCCTTCAAAAATATTATATCAGTTGCTACGAATGGCGTTCCGGCTATGACTGGGTGCCATAAAGGCTTCATAGCGTACTTAAAAAATAGAATTTCAGATGTACTTCCTATACATTGCGTTATTCATAGACAACATTTGGTTGGTAGAAACTTAAGTGAACGACTATTTCAATCACTGCAATATGTCATCAAAGCAGTCAATAAAATCCGTACCAGCTCTTTAAATGATAGATTATTTCATCAGCTTTGTGTTACTAATGACGAAGATTCCAACCGTTTGTTGCTTCATACTGAGGTTCGTTGGCTATCAAGAGGCAATTATCTGACTCGATTTTACAACCTGTTTGACTCTGTGATAGAGTTCTTGGAAAATAAAGATACAGAATTGCCCAACAAGCTCATTACATCAAAAAATGATATAGCTTACATGACAGACCTGTATAAATTGTTCAACGACAAGAATCTCCAACTGCAAGGCAGTGAACTAAATTTAATTAAAACAAAAAATGTCGTTGCTGCTTTCGCAGCCAAACTGCTTCTACACAAAAAGAATATGGGCAGACGTGAGTTTCACAATTTTCCAAATTTATCAGTATCCTGCAGTAACGACGACTTGTTTGCCTACTGCCAACATTTGGAAAACCTCCACATTGATGTCACCGAACGATACCAGGACATTTTGAACTTGGAAATACCAAGCTGGGTGTTAGATCCGTTTTCAAATGTTAACACAGCAATCTCACCTTTTATAGAAGAACTTATAGAAGTGACAACAAACGAGGAAATAAAAATCAAGTTCAAAAATGTCTATCAAGAATTTTGGCTACAAAAACCGATCCCGCAATTATACCCTGGATTGTGGTCAATCGTTCAACGATTCTTGATAGCATTCCCATCGTCATATTTGTGTTAACGTGGATTTAGTGCTGTGGCAATGCTGCTTACTAAAACACTAAAAAGAGAAATCGTTTGCATGTTACCGAACGTGGCGACTTGCGGCTGTTCTTGAGTAAATTGGAACCTGATATCAACAAACTTATTAAACAGCATCAGATTCATCTTTCACATTAGTTTTCCAATCGATTATGTTTGATTTATTATGAATATAAGATACTCTGTCTGAATACTATAAAGTTGCGTTTCAATAATCATTCTCATTGGCAGGTGTAGCCCGTAAGAGTTAACTTGAGACCTGAGCGTCATTATGTACTACCTACTGTGCTCAGGTCTCAAGTTAACTCTTGCGGATTATAGTAAAAGTCTATTTTAGAATGAATGTGTAATCTCCGCTAATATAGCGCACAACAATTAATTATTTTAATTTGAAGTTATAGTGGTTTTTAAGTAGGTGAAAAAATGGGGGCGCTAAAAATTTATTAAGTCTCAAAGTGGGCAGTAGACAAAATAAGTTTGGGAACCTCTGCATTAAACCATGGATAACACCTGGATTAATCCGTTGCATGCAAATCGAGATCGACTTCATATGTGGGTGCGAAGATCTCCAAATGACAGTCTGTTACAAGTTATCTACACGCGTTACAGGAATTTCTGTAACGACCTTCTACGAATCTCTCTCGAATAACACAAAGGACAATAAAAAACTTTGGAAATCTATAAAATCGATATGCCACCTATCCAGGAGCAGTTCTGAACGAAGAGAACTTTTAACGTTGTATAATAGTTCTAATTTGGAGGATTCTCTCGACATTTTTAATACCTATTTTTCAACTGTGGGTGAAAAACTGACAGACGAGATTCTCGGTAAGCTTAACGTTAATCCGTAAAAGTTATCAGATAAAGTTAAAAATAATCTACTCACTAACTAATTTTTATGCGGCCAACAGACACGTATGAAATTAATTGCCTAATACAATCTTTGGCGAAGGACAAGACTCCTACTTGTGATGGACCCACAAACACATATTTGAAAGATATTTGTAGTATTATCCTACAGGCTCTAACGATCATAATAAACAGCAGTTTAAGGAGTGGCGTCTTTCCGGAAGCGTGGAAAACGGCAAACATAACACCAATACATAAGGGTGGACCCAGAGACGTGGTGTCTAACTATCGACCAATATCTCTCTTGACAACTTTTAAGCAATTGCATAGTTTTTATCGCGGGCTTTGAGTGGGCTTAAATCAAGAAATTCCATAAGGAAAAAAACCTAAGACGAAGGTCGAGACGAGGTCACACGAAGTTCACCGAGCACGGCCGAGCGTTAGCTTAACATTACATATATTATATGGTACAATTGTACGAAGCTCGCACGGATCGAGACGTGATGATAGTGAGTGTGAGTGTGAGGGTGAGGATGAGGGTGACTGTGAGAGTGAGGGTGGGGTAAGGGTGAGAGTGAGGGCAGAGGTTAAGGGTGGGGGTGATTTTTTTTTTTTTGGATTTTTTTTTGGTTTATTTTAGTGTAGCTTGAATTAATATCAAAGAAAAACAAAGGTATGCTAGGCAATAGCTTTACCGCGGCAGTCTCCGAGTGCCACACGTCTTTTTTTCTAAATTTTTGGAGAAAGTTGTCAATAACAGACTTGTCGATTACCTTGAGTCAAACGTACTTTTGTCAGACAGACAGTTAGGTTTTCGACGTGGTAAATCTACAGACGTTGCGGTTACATAGCACTTAGTCTCGACAGTAAGAAGCCTAGCATTGGTGTTTTCTAGGACCTGGCGAAAGCCTTTGACACCGTTTTAATTCCGATTCTTCTGCGTAAACTGGAAAAATAGTTTGGGGGGAGAGGCCTGGCTCTAAATTGGTTTGAAACGTACTTTACTGGCAGGAAGCAATGTATTAAACTTGGAAAACATGTGAGTAAACTGCAATCTGTAAACTGTGAAGTTCCACAGAGAAGTATCCTGGGTCCAACCCTATTTATAATGCACATGAATGACATACAGGACAGTCGAGTAACATAATGAAGGCCAATTAAAAGATTTCACCAAAAACATTATTATTATTTTAGAAAATCAGAAAAACACCACAGACTCAATATACTGACTGATATGACGTGACTAATATACACACCTAATACAACCACAAATGTATTCATTTAACAAAATAGTGATCACATAAGACTTTCTTTACTTTAGAAATACTATTGAAAAATATATCTATATCAACATCCTGACATGCTATATTCTACGCATGGCATGCTCGTAGTAAATAAGAGTTTTGCCTATAGGTCGTTCTAGCTATAGGGTATATATATATATATATATATATACTCGATGACCCCCACAGCTTCGCCCGTGGAATATTTCGACCTCTCGTCGCACCTATTTAATCCCGTGGCTTATAAATTCTACAATGATGCATAAAAATTTGCCCGATTTGTCGACATTTATGACTACTGCTTTGCTCCCCAGTGTAGTAGCGTAATGATATATAGCCTTCCTCGATAAATGGGCGATCTAACACAAAAAGAACTTTTCAAATCCGACCAGTAGTTCCTGAGATTACCGCGTTCAACCAAACAAACAAACTCTTCAGCTTTATAATATTAGTATAGATAACACAATGCCTATACGTACCACACCTGAATTTTATCTATGTACTTTCTTATTTTACATTGTTTTATTATAATTACACTTATCATTATCAAACCTAGTATGCATGGATCGCGAAGCTTGGCGATCAGTCCTCTCTGACTACCCCGTCAGGGATACAGCGTGAAGATAGTTAGTTTTTTTTAGTTATTATCAAACCTTAACGCGTTTAACAGTGCTTTATTATTATCTAGTAGTAAAAGTTTTCCATAATTATAACAGTCACGTTTCTTAGTCTAGTTGTAATGTTTAACTTAGTAACAATCTTGGCATCAACTATGACGATGTTACCGAACAAACAACAGCAATTATTTTATAAGCGTATTAGGTACCCAGGCTTGCCTATTGTGGGGCCGTTAGCAATTGTATGTGTAATTGTATTATGGTAATAAATATATTTTATTTATTTTTGAAATGTCTAACTGAGAACGGAATATAGCATGTTTTCATCAGATTAGAGTAAGTAAGTTTTGTGATAGCCAATTATGAATAATTATTAAAATACGCTCTGCATAGTCCATCTTTCACAACACTTTAGAATCGATTACTATGATAGTCCCTGAGTGGGTCGTGGGTTTTACCTCTTACACCTCCCTATGCACCAAAGTTTAGAAAGAAGAGTAGGGATGTGGACTGTGGCGAATGCTTTTTGCAGATCAAGTAAAACACATTTTATCTACTCTCTATGTTATTCTTTTGATAATAGTAAATAAACTAGCTATTCGCCACTTATCATCCGATTCGCACCGTCCGCGCTAAGCATACACCCTACATACATAATTTCATTCACTTGCGTGCGACATTCACACAAATCTTGCATAGATAGATACATAGATCTCACGTTAGATCTATGTATCTATCTATCTAAATCTTGCTCCTAAGTCTTAATCTTGCATACATAAATACATAGATCTTGCATAGATCTTACGTTTTTTCTTTGCGGTTACTAGCAGCCAAAGCAAAGTTTGGGGTAACTCCAAGTCCTAACAGATAAAGCTATATAATCCTTCAACTGAATTAAACACTATATTATCTCTGGCACATTTTTAAACATTATTCATACGTACTAATACGTACGTGTTTAATTTCGAACAATGGGACAGTTCAAATGTCACCATTGATATAATAGTAGTCCGAAAATTCATTACATTGTGTTGGCTTAATATAATAACAGCTGGTAACCGCGGTTCCGCTCGCCACATTTTGAGATCATGTTTTTTTCTTCTTCTTATGCCTCTTCGTTACCGGAGGCATGTATCTACAGCAAGTAGCGGGCAGCGGCATTGCTGTTTGTACATGTGTTAAAGATATAGATTTTGAGCCCGAGGACTTCTCACCCTGTATGAGGACTCCCTTTTTCTTTTATATTTTGTTCTTATTTATATCTAATTGTTTCATTACAGTAAATGTTTGTTTAAAATAATCAGATCATGATATACTGATTACTAAATTCATTTAGATTGTGTATATAAATAATGCTCTGCTACGCTAGAGACTTTGGTAGGTAAAGATTATAATACACTCCCGGACTCTTGAATCGAGCCACCGTACATTTCCGGGCCTAAAAGCCCAATACACAAAAAATATACAATATAACAAAAAAGTTTTTATGCATTTTTAATGCTGGCATATGTCATAGTCTTTCCCGTATGTTTTATTCCAAATTTGAATTTTAGAATTTAAAATAAAGAACAAAAGACGAGCTTGGTCACTGATTTGAAAAAAATAATGACTGTTGAAAGTTGCTTTTGCAGCAATTTTATGTAGATTTGGTTTGAATATTCGCAATTGTTGTTAACCAAAGTTTATTTAGTTATTTTTCTATAATTTGAACCGTTTTTGACTATAAAATTATGGATACGTCACCTGAAGTAGCCGCGCAAGCTGTAGCACTTCTTCAATCTGGGCTAAGTCAGCGAGATGTGAGTTCACAACTTCACATATGTAAGTCGTTCCGCTGTTCAAAGAGTGTACCACCGATACCTGGAGACTGGCGGCTTCGTTCGACGAACAGGAGGACCTCGTTACCGAGTGACAACGGCGAGACAAGATCAATACATTGTCACTACTAGCTTACGAAATCGACGCCTTAACTCTATTCAGATACAAGAACAGCTCAGGGACTTTCACGGAGTGGCTGTAAGTGCTCGGACCGTTAGAAAGCGACTCAATGAACGTGGTTTAAAGCCCCATAAGCCAGCCAATGGACCCAAATTGACACGAGCACACCGAATAGCCCGTCTAGAGTTTGCGCGCGAACATCTAAATTGGACTCGACATCAATGGAGCCAGGTTCTCTTCACAGATGAGTCCAAGACTCACATTCTAGAAAATGTATAGATAATATATTCTGCAACTGTGTATCAACAACTAGGGAGATACTAAGTAACTTTCCATCAGATCATCTTGGTCAGAAAGCAGCATTTCCTATTGATGTCACTTCTAAAAAGAATAAAATTGTATGTAGGCCAATGAGTGCACATCGACTTAAACAATTTAATGTTAATGTTTCAGCAAAAGTCACTCATATTGACTTTAATCAGGAAGATCCAAACAGCTTATATGACTCCTTATTTAATACAATTAAAGCTGAGTACAACAACATATTTAAATCAAAAACATTTTATAGAAACTAAAATTTGCAATTTTGTGAGTGGGCAACTGCAGGACTTTACAAAAGTATGGCTAAGTTGTACGAACTATATGGTATGAAGCAATTTAATTTTGATCCTGCCTTTATTCAATATGTTAAAATTTATTCTAAGATCTTTAAAAAGGCCTGTGCTGCTACCAAGTCGTTACATATAAGTAATAAAATTAGAGTCAAAAAACAAGGCAAAAATGACTTGGAATGTAATCAATACTGAAACCAGTCGATTACTACCCCGTGATAATAACATTGAGTTAATTATAAATAACGAAGTGTGTAATAATAAATTAGATATAGCACAAACTTTTAACAACTATTTTATAGACATACCCGCGAAAACAACTAGCTCCTTAAATTCTTGTCCAATAAAAGCTCAACGCATGCTTGGGGGCAGCGTGGATCAGTTTAGTGTCTCATTTGGCTTCAAATATGTAAACCCCGACGATATCATTAAAGTATTCAAGTCACTTAACTCAAAAAAGACAGCTGACTAGTGGGGTATTTCTGTAAAATTGATTGAGTCTATCATTGTTATTATATCACCACATCTAGCTGAAATATTTAATAAATGTGTTGATAAAGGAGTGTTTCCAGATTTAATGAAACACAGTAAAGTAATACCTCTATTTAAATCTGGATCCAACACCGACCCTGGTAATTTCAGACCAATTTCAATATTACCAGGCATTAGCAAAATTTTTGAAAAAATTATATTGCATCAATTACAAGCTTATTTTAATTTAAAAATGCTATTACATAAGGAGCAGTATGGGTTCACAGGGGGTCGTTCTACCATTTATGCAGGTGTGACACTTCTGAATCATATATATGACGCCTGGGAGAATAGACAAGATGCTATTGGTGTATTCTGCGATCTCTCCAAAGCATTTGATTGCGTTGACCATAAAACACTATTGGGAAAACTCTTTTATTATGGTACCAAAGACTCTGCACTGAACCTTGTTGCCTCCTACCTAAATGATCGAATACAACATGTTGATGTCAATGGAATTCGCTCCCCTGGAGCATCTATTGCTATGGGCGTACCGCAGGGATCAATTCTGGGTCCGTTTCTATTTTTAATTTATACTAACGATCTGCCATTCTATGTACAGAACTTGTGCGACATTGTTCTATTTGCTGATGATACGTCACTTATTTTTAAAGTTGATCGCACGCTTAGTAATTTTTACGGCGTAAATAGTTCACTTGTCCAAGTTGTAGATTGGTTTACAACCAATAATTTGCTACTAAACGCTAAGAAGACAAAATGTATCAGATTCAGCATGCCTAATGTCAGGAATTGCGGTACAAATATAACATTGAACAGTGATACCCTTAATCTTGTAGAATCAACTGTATTTTTGGGGATCACTTTAGATAGCAAACTGCAGTGGAATGCCCAAATAACGTGTCTTGCAGGTAAACTCAGCTCGGCAGCCTTTGCCGTTAGTAAAGTCAGGCAGCTTACTGATGTGGCAACTGCCAGCCTGGTATACTTTAGTTATTTTCATAGTGTCATGTCTTACGGCATTTTGCTGCCCCACAGCAAAATGTAATCTACAAGTAACTTTTGTACTCCAGAAGAGAGCTATACGTGCAATATATAAATTGAGTGCTAGAGTGTCTCTTAGAGAAAAATTTAAAAAAATTGGCATTTTAACGGTTGCATCACAGTATATATTTGCAAATATTATGTTAGTTAAACAGAACATAGATTTATACAATAGACACATTCGATAAATACTAGAAATAAGCATAAATTAATTGGAACGCATCATCGTTTACAAAAGGTTCACGACTCTTTTGCAGGAATTGGCGTACGACTATTTAATAAAATTCCTTTAAACATTATGAACCTGCCGTTACATAAATTTAAGGCGGAAATTAAGACGCACCTCTTTAAAAGGGCCTATTACACAACTAATGATTATTCGAGCGATAAAAATAAATGGAAATGAGTTGCTTGCTCTTCGCTTGAGCTATTTAGGATTCGAATGAATCTTGTGATACTCGTATGCCTTGTATCTGCATATATATGTTGTATTTTTACATCTCTACATTATTAATATTTTTAAACGTCTGACAACTAAAGGTTTCTAAATTGGCCGGTATTAACTAATATACAATGTAATTTTAGTTTGTTATTGTGTGAGCACCATGTGGACTTATTTATTTCTTTGAAATTGACATGATAGTTGCTGTGCAGTTTTTGAGTATGTCATGCTCGACTAAGTGTCCTGGCAGTGGTGGCGTATGTATCGGGTCGCCTTATTCCCTATAATACGGTTGAGTAGGGCGATGGCTGATATAATGCGTCATACCCGTGAACGGGTGCCGTCTGTTGGGACTGGTCAGCTCATAGCTGTTATAGCAATTAGTACAAATCGACCCCTCCGAGCAATAAGTCGGTAATCGCAAAAAGCAAATTTTACAGGAAAAATGATTTACTGTTTTTGTTGAATTACTTTCCAACCAGTGGGACTATTGACATCCTTGATACATGAAATGAAAGCTAATTTTTTTTTGATATAGTATTTAGCTATCAGTTTTAAACTACATGCTTCTTATAAGCTACAATTTGAGAAGAAAGAACTTCTGTAATAGTAACTTACCGGATTATTGTGGTAATTTTTTGAAGAGTGTTGAGATGTACTAGCATACTGCGGACTTTTATAACGTTATTTTGTATAGCAACAAGTGATCATAATATATCATAACCAAGTTATTGTAGTAATATTAAAGGGCAAAAAATACTTTACAAGTAAATTACAGGGTTGTTTCCGGAAATATGACAATAACTGTTTGAATGCCAAGCTCCAGTGTAGTTGCTGGGAATCCTGGCTAATGAAACTTCTCGTATATAAAGGTAGACTGTATTTTATAGCTGATTACAATTTTAGAGAAAGATTTGTTGCGTGCGCGCGTACAGAGGATCGGTGAGCGAGTTCTGTCCGGGCGAGTAGGCCGCGCGCGGACCGTGTCGTGTCGAAAACCGGTCCCACAGCTACAGCCGGGCGCGCATCGATGAAACGCAGTAACAATAACATTTTTCAGTAACCATTCAGTCCCAAAAATCATTTGAGTATAATAAACTAAGGTATTTTTAATAAAATAATTCAAAATAAATAGATTAATCGTTTTTATTGCATATAACAATATTTCAGTAAATATAACACATATTTTAAACATAACCTGCTTAACAAATTAAGAAAAACAGTTACATAATTTAATCTTAACGAGGAAGAAGTCGGAGCAAAATTTCTCTAGACCCTAAGATATACGGGTGAATTTCACCTAAATCAATTTTTACCTAATTGCAGTGGCGAAATTTTATTCCGATATTTAAGGATTTATTTGATACATAAAATATTCTCCATGCAATAAACTCCCCAGCATTTTCATTCCGTAATTTGCAGCTCCTGCTTGTGTTGCTTCAAGTATGATTACACCCCACTGGCATGGCAATGTAACATGCCTTGCTTAGACCCATGCTTTATTAGACCTGGCCCTTCAACCTCACTGGCATTTTAGGGTTCCAAATGACATCAGCCCTCAACCGCCACTTAGCCCATGAGGTAGCAATGCGTGACGTGATGTGTGAAATACAGATCCCAGGTACTTAACCTGGTCCATGTCCTAGACCAGATGGAGTCTATGGAGGTTGAATCTGTAGAGTTAAACGCCAGGTATTACTTAAGTTTAAAACCACCACTCTCAAGCATCTCCGTCCACGTTTTCACACGTTGCACCAAACTGACCTCGTCCGCGTCCGCCAGCGCTGTATTGTTAGAATACATAGTCAGCCATGGATGCTGCATATTTGAATCTCTTAAACAGAAATGGACTAAGTGGAATGCTCTGTGCTCTGGTGTACTGCGTCCGTGTGGGAAAGAGTGTTAAAGCCGCGCGCCAAAGCGATCAGAACCACAGAATAGTGGTGCAAGCGCCTAGAACCTTTGGACATCAGTGCCCACCAGATCATCGTTCCAAAAACACAGTTGAAGGCATTCTTTACATCCACGAACAGAAAGTGCAGACTCTTCTTCCTGTACGAGTATTTCTTTGTCTCTTTGTCCTGTATTTCTCCAGTAATGAGAACCCGGGTTCTGTTTTTGTTCTAATGATAGGATCCTTAGAACAAAAACAGTGTCCATAGTTTTATTACCAAGGTAAAACCCATATTGATACTCCAAGAGAGTACACTTCTGCTAGATACGGAGGTTAATAATCTTATCTAAATCTTCATGCCACGGTAGCTACCTCATTTCTACACCGACCGTTTTCCATTTGAAGACTGGAGTAATAATACTCAGCCTTCATTGGCTGGGAATCTCCTCGGTGAAGAGTACGTGGTTTAACTTGATATAATCGAAAGAGTCTTCATCGACTCCGATAGCTTTTTAAATCATCATGCAGCGAAGAACAGTCTGGACTTTTGCATACTTTTAAAGTTGGCATTAGTCCCTGATTCGGAGACTGCACCTCTTAATATTGCTTATTTAGCAGGTCGTGGAAGACCGAGTGCCATCGCTCTTTCATCACGAGTTTTTAGCATAGCAGGTTACCATTAGGATTGTTTACACAGCAGCACTTGAAGATATTCGACTTATCCGGATATTGGCATTCCCCATGCTTCTGTACGCTACCGAGACCTAAACGTGGCAATAAATTAAGGGAAGATAATAGAAGCACTGGAAATGAGGTGCTGGAGGAAAATACTTGAAGTGACGCTGAGTTTGGCACTGAGAGATTAACAAGTACAGTCAAGGCTCAAAATCTTCAGTTCTTTGGACACGTATCATGATGTGACAACACCTGCATAGTGCGCCTTGTCGTACAGGGGAAGGATGAAGGCACAAAGCAGCATAGCAAGTCGCCCATGCGATGGACCGACCAGATAAAATCAGCAGTAGGCGGCCCAGTGCACGAATGCACTTGTCTCACGATCCACAGGGGAATGATGGCGTGGGAGTGAAACGGATTACGGCTGAACAAAACCTGACAACGTGATGAACACGACCGCTCTGTCAAAAGTGAATTTTCAAAGAAGAGAAGTAGACTAAGAAATATCCTGTGCCGCTGTGACCGTGAAGCACGCCAACTTATAGATAAGGTTCAGTCCCTCAGACAATTCTAACTTGTCCTACGTTATCTTGTCACTAACAACTGAGGAAAACGTTTGGGGTATGGCTTTATCTAGCAGTCGCCATCTTATGCGGTGGTGGCACTGCTCGACATGTTTGCTATTGGATTGACTCTTTTTACTTCTCTCTGACCAACAGTTGCCTACTTTGCCCATCCTCGTCGAAATAAAAGCACCAAACCAACGTGTTGCACACCAATTCAAATTCGTGACTGTAAACAATAACAGACATTGCCGCGGCAGCGAAAACTTACACGTGTTTTACGGTTTACTATCTATTGCCATAAAAGATATAAATGTCTAATTGCTATAAAAACAAATATAGAAATGTCTTGTACCTATTATCACACGACGACTTAAAAATAATTAAATTCAAAGTCGACCGCGACGTGTTCGAACTTGAAATGTTTAGTAGATATGTACATATTACAGATATTAGGTTAAAAATGTTTGTTCCTTCTATTACCGATTTATGTTCTATAAATGTAATACGAAATAAATATCACATATGCGTTTACCGGCAATCACTATAAATTCACTTACACATTTTCACCACAATAAACTGGTAATAGCAACTTATCGAATCTCGAAAAGAAAAACACTTTTGTATCAATGTATAATGAAGTTTTTTTGGTTATTACTGTGTTGACATGTTTCCGTACAATAAAGTGGTAATTGCAAATATCTTCGTTAATATCAGTAGGAAAATTCTGAAAAAAATTACAGACATGTGTCCCGACCCATAGATGCCGAATATCGCATAACAGTAAAAAGTCCATAATAGCACATTACCGACTTATTGTTCGGGGGGGTCGAAATAATCTTATTTAGATTTAAGGTAAACTTAAGTTTAGTCGACTGTTCTCACATAAATCCAAAGGAACAATGTAAGTGTAATTTTAATGTTGTAAGCCATTCCTACATTTTAAAATGGCATCCATTGACTTTCTTGCCAGATTCTTCTTCTTTAAGGGTAGGCTGTCCTTAGAACCGGCAACTATAATCGCACTAATTTTTATATGATTTAAACACAACATTGATTTTGTTTTTTTGTTTGTATAAATTCATTACTATATAATTGGTCAAATATCATGTTAATCAAACTAATGTAATTACTGGCGTTTAGAAAAGAGTGGCCATGAGTTTTATTGCCAGGTTCTTCCTCAGGCTCTACCTATTGCTTTGCGAATCTGGCCGTAAATGTAAATGTAGAAGCAATATTCTTGACGTTCATAAGTGTTACTTTGTGACCTAAATGAATAAAGATTTATTATTATTATTATTGTCTCTTCTTCACGGGTATCTTCTATTTTTTTTCTTATGAAGATACCCGGTCTTTTGGCAGGCTTACATGGGGACATATTGGTCCAACATGCAGAGGCCCTTTGAGAATTTTAATCTAATAGGAAATGGGACCCCCACTACAGGCAATCCACGCCCGCCTTATGTAGAAGAACGGTAATGGATCACCTCCAATGGGAGTTAAACTATTGTGAAATGTGCTAACTATGAAATGGGCTATTGGGTTGGGTGTTAAATGGATTGGGTGATTTAAGCTATTGATGAAAACGGCGTCTGCCTTTTTGCACTGCACTAGATGGGCCCCCTATACAATCGCCATAGGCAAAATAAGCCTGTAAGGCGACAGAGGGCAACACCGGTGTGAGCGGCTTGGGGTGTCGAGCGGTGCGGCGCCGGTTTCACCTTCGCGGGATAGGCCCGGAGCGGGCTTCCCCGTAGTTATGCCCTTGAAAATGACACTTCCACCCCCGAGCATATAGCTCAAGCCCGAGCAAGCCAGAGTTGAGATTTGCTGCACTCCCGGGAGTAGCACTCTCACTGTTCTCCCGTTTGGCCATTAAATCCTAATTGGTGCAGAAGAGCAACAAAACTCTGAGGAATCGGGACCGATGTGTAGCCACACACATTCAGCTCGCCACAAGCTGCCCTACGGATGTGAGCTTTTCAATAACTTTCTGATACATTTTTTTGTTGATATCAGAAAGTGGATGACTCAAAAAGCGAATCTACTATGCCCTCATAGGGTTGCGTTAATCCTATAAAAGATAACGATTATTATTATTATTATTGTTATTATTAAGATAATGCTATACGATAATGACGGAAGGATTAAGGTGTACCGAAGACAGAACGAGCGTTTCGCGCAATGCTGTATTGACGAGAAAGTGAGTTATGGTGGAGGATCATGGACAGTCTGGGGAGGAATGTCTATGGAAGGCAAAACTGAGCTAGAGGTAGTGACGGGACCACGACTGCCGCCCCTAGATGGCAATAGATACATTCGCCAATGTTTAGAGAACCACGTGATGCCGTATGCTGGATTTATTGGCCAAGATTTCGTTTTAATGCATGATAATGCAAGGGCCAAGGATAACTGCGGGAATCGTCAGGGAGTACTTTAATGACATTGGTATCACTGTTATGAGATGGCCAGCGCGAAGTCCTGATATGAATCCTATATAGCATCTAAGGGATGAGCTGAAGAGGCGTGTTTGAGCTCATCATCCTGCCCCGCAAGCCATGCAGGAGCTCAAAAATGTAATTTGGGAAGAATGGGAGGACATTCCTCAACATGTCATAACGACATTGATTAATTCTATGCCAAACCGTATGAGAGCTGTCATAAACACACTGGAGGCAATACAAGTTACTAAATAAACATTTCTTTTCATGTAAAACATGTCTTTATTTAAAAATCGATTAGATATTTTTCCTTGAAAAAAGCAAATATGGACTTGTTTCAACGAAACTCGACTTTTTTAATAAACTGTAGATCAAATTTAGCACAGTGGCACTCTAAATGAATGATGAGTATACCAGCTCCAAAACTGCATCAAAACATTTTCCTTCTACATACACCTTTTATAAGTTACAGTACTCCAAACCAAAAATATCAAGGTGGTTCGATTTAGGTGTCCGGGAGTGTATATATATTAATAATACAGTAGAAATAAATAATTATAATTGCATAAGCTGATGAAAAATGCTGTGCAATAACTTTACTGCGACAGTCCCCGACTGCCACACTTTTTTTTTTATATTTCACCATTTCACCATCAATATGTCAGCAACTTTATGCAGCAGGTATAGATGGGTAGGTTATAGATATTTTTAATTTACATTTGCTTATGGCGAACGAGATTCGCAGTCACAGAACAGTCAATAGAAATACCCGTAACAATGTCAATGGTTCATCGCATTGAGTTTATTCGGGGTTGTATTAGAAAAGAATTGAATCTTGGGGATGAAGAGTAGAAGCGTGCACGTCGCCATCCCTGCCAGCTACGGCTGCAATTCTACTCCAACACGAGTGCCACCAGGACGAATGATGCTAGGGCGTGCCCCCGAGGCGACGCGCACCAGTTCGTCCCCGCTAGTGCGAAAAGTGTGTGCCAGAGCGGCGTAGGGGACCGCCACCCTACACGCGTGGCCCGCACAGCGGGAAGTGGAGGACGGAGTGCAGGGTAGCTGCGTGGAATGTTAGGGGAGTAATGGCAGATAAGATGAATGAGTTGATGGATGTTATGAATGAGAGAAAGTTAGATGTAGTGTGCTTGACAGAGACCAAGCGCAAGGGCAGCGAAGTCGTGGAGCTCCCGGGTTGGGTGCTCGTGCTATGGTCTGGAGTACCAGAGAGCGAGCATGGCAGTCGGGGGGTTGGAATTTTGTTGTCCTCGTAATTGGCCTCCGGTATGTATGAGTATAAACTAGTAGGTCCTAGAATCCTCTGGATCCGTCTAAAACTTAGTTTGACAAAGATTTTCATGGTAGCTGCTTACGCGCCAGTATCTTCGTCGAACGCGAGTGAGCTAGAGGACTTCTGGGAGAGTATGAGAGAAGCTCTAAATTTGATAGAAGGAAATGAAAAACTTATAGTATGTGGAGACTTGAATGGATGGGTGGGTACCGCTCGCGATGGTTTTGAGTCGGTACTCGGAAGTATGGGGATAAAAGGGTGAACGACGCTGGCAAGCTTATACTGGCATTTTGTAAGGAAAAGGATTTGTTTGTGGCGAACACATTGTTCAACCACAAACAAACTCATATGTATACGAGGAGATGTAAGTCAAAGAGAAGCATGATAGATCTATTCCTAATAGATAGTCGGCTCCGTAAACAGGTGATGGACACAAGGGTTTATCGCGGCGCTGAACTAGGATCAGACCACTACCTAGTAATAACTAGGATAAGGGGTCTGTTCGCGGGTTAGCGTCATCGTACCGAGTGTCCTGAACCTGAGCCGACTCATAGCATCAAAAGCTGGAAGCTGCAGGATGCATCCATTAGGGATAAATATAAAGAAAGGGTAGCCGAAAAGCTGGACGACGTCAATGTTAGTAGTGAGAATGTGGAAAGTGTATGGAAGAACCTTAGGGATAGTATGGTAAATGCCGCTGTGGAAGTGTGTGGAGAAACGAGAAGAGGCAGTAGTAATAAACGTGACGCATAGTGGAATGAGGAAGTGAAAGAAGCAGTTGGAATGAAGAAGAAAGCATAGTTAGACTACTTCGCCTCGCAGAATGATTTTAATATGAAAGAGAGATACAAGCTGCAAAAAGTTAACACGAAGGCAGTGATAGAAGAAGCTCGTGAAAGGTGCAGAATGAAAGCGGATGAAAGGTTGTCGTCCAATTTCCGGGATAATGCCAGGCTCTTCTGGAAAAAGTAGGCAAGACCCGGAGTTGTTCGGCAATCTGCAGTATGAAAAAAGTGCTTAATGTTAACAGTGCCGTCCTAACAGCCCAAACTGACGTCCTGCAGAGATGGAGTGAATATTATGGAAAGATGTATGCAAGAAAAGACAGAGATGCCACATCGGGAAGTGGAGCTCACTACGATGCTCCGGATCCCGATGTCATTGAAGTAATTAGTATGAAAGAAATTGAACAAGCGATAAGAAGTATGAAATGTGGTAAGGCTGAGGGAAAAGACAGAGTTACTGCTGAGATGATCAAGTACGGTGGGTCGCGCGTCTGGGACACTCTATGTCTGTTATGCAACTTGTGCTGGCGGACGGGTGAGGTCCCAGATGACTGGCGAATAGCAGTTGTAGTACCTACTTACAAAGGGAAAGGCGCGCGCCTAAACTGCTCCAGCTACAGGGCGATCAGCTTGGTCAGCTTAGCTAGTAAGGTGTATGCAAAGATTATAACGGCAAGAATGCAAGAAAAGTCTGAAAGGTATTTATTGGAGGCTCAATGCGGATAACAACGTGGAAGAGGTTGCATGGATCAAGTGTTTTCTCTCCGCATGATCGCGGAGAAGTTTCTGGCTATTAGACAGAGGGTTTTCTGCGCTTTTGTGGATCTGGAGAAAGCATTTGATAACGTTGTGAGGGAAACTCTGTGGGATTTGCTGCCCGGATATGGTGTGGATGGCTCGCTGCTGCGGGCAATACAGTCGCTTTATAAGGACTGTAAGGCTTGTGTGCGAGTAGGGGGGGATGTGTCACCTCTTTTTGATGTCTGTACAGGCGTCAAACAGGGTTGTGTCATGTCCGCCTGGCTGTTCATAGTGTATCTGGACAGTTGCCTGCAGAAGTTAAAAGATTGTGATATGGGTGTGAATATGGGTGACTTTTCAGTAAACTGTCTGCTGTACGCTGATGATGCAGTGCTCATGGCCTCATCAGAAGCAGACCTTCAGGCATTAGTCACTAATATGAAAGAGGAGTGTGAAGGTAAGGGTCTTCGCTTGAATTCAAGTAAGACTAAGGTTCTAGTATTTGAAAGAGATGACGTAAGAACTAAATGCGAGATTAGGATAAACCAGGAACGTCTAGAGCAAGTGAATGAAATTGTGTATTTAGGGAGTATGTTTAGCGCGGATGGAAGATGTGATTCGGATGTAGAACGGCGAGTAACTGCCGGAAACAGAGTTAACGGTGCTTTGTCCCAATTAGTAAATCGACAAAGCATCGTAAAAGAAGCACGACTGGCGATTCATAACGCAGTGCTAGTGCCAACTTTGCTTTACGGTAGCGAAACCTGGGTATGTCAGCAGATGCATGAAAGTAAATTGAATGCTGTGGAGATGCGATCACTTCGAAAATTGTGCGGCGTTTCCTTGGCCGACCGAATACGTAACGAAGTGATACACAATATGGCAGGTTTAAATGAAAGTGTCAGCGTTAAGCTGGAAAAGGGCGTGCTCCGTTGGTTTGGAGACGTCCAACGAATGAGTGCGGAACGATTGACGAAGAATATTTATTGTGCGAAAGCAGAAGGTAGAAGAGGTCAGTGTAGTCCGAGACTTACATATGAAGACCACGTGAGCAGATTGCTCAAAAACGGAAAGGTCAATAGTACTCGGATACCCAGACGTGCGTGTATGAAGCGATTGATGAATCTCGAAGAAGCGAAAGAAGTATGGCATGGATCGCGAAGCCTGGCGATCTGTCCTCTCTGACTACCCGCTCAGGGATACAGCGTGAAGATAGTTAAGTTAAGTATTAGAAAAGAAGAGAGGAAAAAGTGGCCTATGGTTGAAGTTGGTTTGCTATCACTCAAAATTTTCCAAAAACTGTTTCATGGATTTTTTTCCATTTCGATTGATTGTAATTATTGTACAGTGAGTGGTAGACAGTATTAGTTTGTACATAATATTGATTTGTAGATTTAATTTAATAGATATTTATGTAAAAGGGTTCCATAATGAACCCCCCTTCCTCTATTCCTAGATCCCGGAATTGTAAGAATAATTAACATTGAGGTTTGCAACCTCAATGTTACTTAGCATGCTTGAAGTTATTTTGTCTAAATAGTTTTTAAACTTGGCATATTTGAACAATTATCGGCTAAGTTCGATGAGTTGCAAAGTGAGATTGAAGTCATGAACGGTGACAGCCTGGCATTAGAGCTTGATGAACGCGAGACAATTGAATCTGAAATTGTGAGTTTGCTCGCGATAGCAAAGGATTTAGTCGCTAGACATTCCAAGCAGCAATGTACTCATCATCTTAGCGCTCAGCACCAAGACTCTGGCGTCAGGTTGTCTCGCACTCAAATTCCACCACCACCTAGTTGGAACTAACGTTCTTGAGATACTCAGATTCCAGGGTTCGAAAAATGTAATCAGAAAATCAATGTAATGTAACTTTATTCACTTCATACGCTACATCCAACAAACGCTAAAAATGTAACATAAACTTATTAATATTATTATTATTATATATTATTCAGCAACATTTAATATCTTGAATCGCTCAACTCCATCATGTGATATTAAAAGGAAATCATATCATACATTTTAAATTGAATACATTGAAATAAATCAAATAAAATATTCAATGTAAGTTGTAATAGGCACTCATAGGACTGGTATGCTTTAAGACTTCCAAACCCTAAAATTTTGTTTTATAAAACAGCTCAGTTTGTCCGTGCGTCCTTCTGTACCCATATATTCCTCAGGCACCATAAGAGAAAGAGACAAACGGTTTGCGGCATTTGATTGACGACACTATGAATACGTGCATAGGCGATTTTGAAGTTCCTACCACTTCTGTTATTATTTTGTTATTACTGACCGGACTAGATAGGACTAAAACCATGTTTTCTACTTATCTATCTAGCGCCAGGAACCCCGAGTACGAGTTTATTATAAAACAAGTAATTAAATTAAATTTAAATTAGTTTTTGGGTATTTTAGCAAACTACTGATTTTAAAAACTCACTAATTCATTATAGCGATTTTATTTTACTAAAAGACCACCGTATGCATTGTAAATTCAATAGAAGAAGTAATTAAGTCGTTTTATTTTTAAGCTGCCCCTTGAGATACAGGTTCACCTAGTTCAAGGGGCAGAGTTCAAATTAAATATACCAAGAGAGTTGCCCAGTACAGTAATCTACGCTAATTTCTTTAATAGTATATGACATTTTTTGTGTTTGTACTTGTGCCTTATTATGTTGTAATTACTATTTGCCTGTTACCTTGTAACACTTCTGAGTGTCGGTTACATATTCATAAGAGTTGATTTACTAACCTTATTTTTATATACATCCCTTTTGTGGAAACAAACTCAATTTTCACAATACTTTAGTAATAACTCTAAAGTCATTTGTCTAATTATTTAAAAGTTTATAATATGTCATTTTGTTTGTTTTTGTACTGAACGACATGAGTTTGACGTTGTCAAAACTGTCACGGTCGTTTCGACTCTTTTGGCGCGTTCTAAAAATAACGCGTGCGTCTATGGTGTCTTTCAGTTTGGTGCTGGACATTGAACTTAGATAGATTGGCTGTCCTGACTCACATCCACTCATAATGTATTGCGTGAGGTGTGACAAACAGGAATAGTAAGGTTTTCATGTTGGTTTTGTTTATTCTGCCAGAGTTTTGTCAAGGCTGTATAGGCCGTATGACTTTAGCCTGCCGTAATCTAGCGGAAAAAAAGAAAGGAGCTCAGCCCTTTTTGTTACGACATGGCGTCATGAGAATATGCCTGTCATGGTGATTTAATTCGGATTAATATCCGAAGTCTTTTTAGCAAATATGTAGACATAATAATTATTGCTATGAGTCTGCTTATCAAGAGACTTAGCAAATAACATGAAAAAAGGATGATGATAGAAGGATCTAGTTAAAACTCCACTGAAATAAGTGGTAAGTTAAAACTATATAATCGCTTAGACTGCATTCCTTAACAGAATGTTGAGGGTGAAAGTGATTTTTATTACAAATTACTAATGTCTTTACCTTTTCTGTTGTTACAGGGGTTTTCGGTTTTTTTATGTTTTTGTTTTTTTAACATAATATTTGATAGTTAATTACGTTAGCTGCAACCGGAGGTCCCAAAAAAAACCAAAATTTATTTAATTAAATTTAATTATAAAGTAATTTTACAAATAAAATTATAGCTACTTAGAACAATGATAATGCTTCAAAGTGGGAAACAAGTATGAATTTAAATTATTTGCTATGTTTAATGAAAGGTCGGATTTCGTCGCAGCGACGCACGTTCTGCTGATGCTGCACCTCATGCTTACACGCGCCTTGCGCAATGTTCACGTTGTGCTGATGTTGCACCTCATGCCTTCAAGTGTCGTATGCGATGTTTATTGAGGTTATCGTTGACTCAGCGTTTCTCATAGATTAGGGGTGCGTAACACCTCCCCCCGAAGAACAGCCACCACCGAATTTTGTAGTAAATTGAGGTGGAGGTTGGTTTTCCTTTGCTCTTGGTTCTGGAATGGCGTATGTACCCTGAAGCTCTATTTCCTTGAGTAGATTTTTCTCTGAGGCCGATCTTTTGGAGTATTTGCGATAAAGTAAAACAACAACGTAGCATAGTTTTCTTCAAGAAAAGAACGAAAAAAAAAAAAAAAACGAAAAGACGAAAGAACTAAATGCGAGATTAGAGTAAACCAGGAACGTCTAGAGCAAGTGAATGAAATTGTGTATTTAGGAAGTATGTTTAGCGCGGATGGAAGATGTGATTCGGATGTAGAACGGCGAGTAGCTGCCGGAAACAAAGTTAACGGTGCTTTGTCCCAGTTAGTAAAGCGACAAAGCATCGTAAAAGAAGCACGAATGGCGATTCATAACGCAGTGCTAGTGCCAACTTTGCTTTACGGTAGGGTAACCTGGGTATGTCAGCAGATGCATGAAAGTAAATTGAATGCTGTGGAGATGCGATCACTTCGAAAATTGTGCAGCGTAACCTTGGCCGACCGAATACGTAACGAAGTGATACGCAATATGGCAGGTTTGAATGAAAGTGTCAGCGTTAAGCTGGAAAAGGGCGTGCTCCGTTGGTTTGGACACGTCCATCGAATGAGTGAGGAACGATTGACGAAGAATATATATTGTGCGAAAGCAGAGGGTAGAAGAGGTCAGGGTAGGCCGAGACTTACATATGAAGACCACGTGAGCAGATTGCTCAAAAACGGAAAGGTCAAAAGTACTCGGATACCCAGACGTGCGTGTGTGAAGCGATTGATGAATCTCGAAGAAGCGAAAGAAGTATGCATGGATCGCGAAGCCTGGCGATCTGTCCTCTCTGACTACCCCGTCAGGGATACAGCGTGAAGATAGTTAGTTAGTTAGTTTTAGTTAGTTTTCTTCAAAATTGACTGTTGGGAGGTGAGAGATTTTCATATTAGTGGCGTGCAGATGATCCAGGTTCACTGAGTTTAATTTAAGAGTGACCTTAAATACGTTATAGTCTGGTTCCTTGGGTAGATCAGTTATCGTCAGTACGTGTCCTTTGAGTCGATCCTTGATGTTGGAGATAATAAACTCAGGTGTTTCCAGGTAGCATGCTTGTGGGATGATTGCGAGATAGCTGCCTCTGTACTCTTTGTATAAGTCTTGTCCGCAAGAGAGATGTACCTTTGTAGAGACGGGGAAACTGATGGTGTAATGCCTGTCGTCGAGCTCTTCGTATGCTGGTTGGTCCATCACGATGGTAACAGGATTGCAAACAGGTTTTTTCTGTTGTGTGGTTATGAGTTGATGGATACAGTCTTGAGAGGGTCGGTTCTTCAGACTCCGATTTTCTTCGCATAAAAACCAGTTACTGGTCTTCGGGCATTCAGCCTCTATGTGCTTGAAATCTTTCTTATGGACAGCTAGGAATGGGGACGATGGAATTAGGATTTCGTGGTGTCTATTAGGTACAATAGATACTTTATATAAATCATATGTATGGGGTATAAAAATGGGAAACTTATAAACTATAACTATTTTATTGCCTACATAGTATGAACCTAATTTAATTATATCATAATATTCCCTAGTATCTAGATCTACTAATCTATCATTATCGTATAAAGTACTTAATCTGTCTGTTAAGTTACGTATTTGCCCGGAATTAAGAAACGAATGATGCATGGTTGAGGTCCTAATAAATGCTAATATTCTATTCTATTCTAGTCAATTCTTGTAAGACTGAGTCTATGTTATCACCAAGTATTATAAGTACTTGCGCGAAATGAGCATATTTTATAAGACCATTGTCTCTGCTAACGTCACTCTCAATTATTTTAGTAATTAACTTCTCCATCTTACGGTGGTTCTCTGTTATACTATTTATGATTTTTGAGTACTGTGCAAATAAATCCTTGGTTAAACTAACATGATTATTGAATTCGGTTAATAATTTGTTCTCGTTACTTTGGATATTTTTAATAGCCTGATCGTAATGTAATGCATCTGTATAATCTAAATTTCCCGTTATACTTTTAACAACAGATCCAAGTCCATCAATTAGTCCTCGTTTGACCCGATTTGTTTCGAAGGTTTGAAGCTGTTCGGATACACTATTAAGTTTATAATTAAGATAATTTAAATGAGGTTGAAACAAAGAATTAGTTTTGTTATTAAGATCGGGAGAAATGCTAATTATCTGGTCGTTGATAGAGTTTATTTTTCCTTGCAACTCCTGAAGGTTGACATATTGCAAGAAGGAATGGTAATGGGAAAGGATTCGGGCAGAACCTAGTTTAAAAGGGAGTATCCCAGGCCCATTTTCCAGACTTTCAAGTCGTATTTCCTGTGTTACTGCTGGTTGTAGAAGTAGAAGTATTACCGGGATTGCTCTGTAACAAGTTACTGGTTTTAGGAATCCTTTTTAAGCTATGTTTTGCTACAGGACCTCGTTTTTTCTTAGTATATATGTGAATGGGAAGGTCAGCCATCACCGTGTCGTGAGTGAAGCGTGGGGCTAATTTTTGACGGGAAGCAAATGGATTTCTAATAAAGACTTGCTGTTCAGGACAGTATTCAATTTTGGGTTCCCTATTTTTATTACGATTATTCATTAAATTTTCGCGGGAGTCAGTACTTAAGTCGTGAATTAGTTTATATACCTCAGTCATCTTTTCTTTGTGGTTAGTCATATATTGTTGTAATAAATGAACTGCAAGGTCAACGTCAAAAGCGTCACGGGGATCAAAGTGTCCTGTTATTAACTCTATGGGTCTACATTTTGTAAAGCTATGTATACTATTATTATAAGCCAGGAGGGCGTAAGGCATGAGATTGACGACGGATTCATTTTTTTGATTAACTTTTTTGGATTCTGTGATGTTCTAATATAGTCGCATGGAACCTCTCAACTATTCCATTCTCTTTAGGTGTGTGAGCGGCGACCTTATGATGCTGGATCCTATGCAATCTAAGAAATTCTGCAATGAGTTGGTTATTAAATTCTGGCCCGTTATCAGTAACTATGGTTATGGGTATGCCATGATGGGTGCAAAAACTAAGCAAAGCTTGAACAACGCTGATTGCTGTTCCATCCCTCAAATAGTATGTCTGTGCGTACTTAGAAAGAGCGTCTACGATTGTTAAAAACTTCTCACTTTGAACTGTAAGTAGGTCAAGGTGTACAAGTTCAAACGGCTTATTGGGCGAAGGGACCACTTTAAACTGCTGTCTAACTGGATTTCCATCATACTTCGCTTGCCCGCATACCGTGCACTGATTTATGAAATTAGTGATGCTATCTCTCATTTTAGGCCAATAGTATTTGTGGGACAGGGCTAAAATTGTTTCATTAATTCCACGATGGTTAGTTTTCCCGTCGTGGTACTTGTTAATAATCTCTTGTTGCCTTAAGTATTCACGAACATTTTCTATTTCCTTTTTTGTTAGTACTAACTGCATGGTGAGCTTTTAAATGTCCGCTGGATTATGGGAATAATGGAGTACATAGCCAAAGGTGGGTTAATAAGCAAACCAGCTTTAATTTTGGGATTGACATATTCTTTGATGGCTTTAATCACGTCCTCTTCTAAATTGGATTCCGACAGTTGAACTGTAATGCGGGTATGTGTATCAAAGGGTTTGGTAACTATGGGTCGTCCTTTAATATCACCAACAATGTTTAAAATAATTTGTTTCGTAAATTTATTCAATGGTTCATCTGAAATAGGAACCTCAAGAATTGGAGACTCATTATCTGTATGAACTGCCGCGGTCGCGGAATTACTAGAGAGTTCCTGGGCTGTAATGGTTCTAGAATCGTTTAACGATTGATTTTTTTTCTGAAGGGAATATACATAAATTACAATAGACATAAATTCTTCATTATTTATCTCAATTCGGGATAATGCGTCAGCATTAGTATTGCATTTGCCCTGCTTATAAACTACTGAGAAATCATATTCGCTTAACTTCAGACGCCATCGTGTACGTCGAGAGTTGGGTTCCTTTAAATTCATGATCCATTGCAGGGGCTTATGGTCAGTAATAACTTTGAATTTACGACCGAATAGATAGGGTCTGAAGTATTTGGTTGCCCATACAATAGCTAGGAGCTCCTTTTCAATCGTACTGTAGTTGAGCTCACTTGAATTTAAAGCACGAGATGCGTAAGCTATGGGTTTGTCGGAGCCTACTGTGCCTTGGGATAGCTACGTTAGACGCATCTGTGGTGAGAAGAAATTCTCTGCAAAAATCGGGATATTGAAGAATAGGATCATTAGTTAATAGTGTTTTGCAGTGATTGAAGCAATCTACATAAGCTTTATCTAGTGTTATTTTAGAACCCTTTTTTAGACACTTAGATAATGGTTTTGTTAATCTTGCGAAATCAGGGATGAATTTTCTATAGTATCCTAGTAGACCGAGAAAACGTTTGATGTCAGTTGGAGTCTTAGGTAAGGGGTATTTTTGTATGGCAGCTATTTTATCTGGATTTGGTTTTACTCCCTCATTACATATGATATGGCCAAGAAAACTAGTCTCTAATTTTAAAAATTCTGACTTATCCATTTGAATATTGAAGTTAGAGTTACGTAATTTAATAAAAACTTATTCTAAATTAACTATATGTTCTTGTAATGACGTACTAAAAACGATGATGTCATCGAGGTAAACTAGGCATATTTGATGTGGGAGGTCCTTAAGGACGTTATCCATTACTCGTTGAAAGGTGGAGGGTGAGTTTTTCAATCCCATAGGCATTCTCAAAAATTCATAATGACCGTTTTCTACGTTAAAAGCAGTCTTGTGAATGTCCACGGGATCCATTTCAACTTGATAGAAACCGCTTGCCAAATGCAGAGTAGTAAAATACTGACATTTCCCCAGCTTGTCAAGTACGTCTGTTATGTTGGGGATGGGATATTTATCATCAATCGTTTTATCATTTACTTTTCTAAAATCTACGACCAGACGCCATTTTACTTTACCGGATGCGTCAGCTTTCTTGGGAACAATCCATATAGGAGAGCTCCACGCAGAATCGGAAGGTCTTATAATATTTTGTTCGAGCATCTTATTTATCTGATCTCTGACTTCTTGTCTGTGAACATAGGGATACCTATAACTCTTGGTGTGTACTGGAATTTTGTCGGTTGTTCTAGTCTTGTGTTTGATCTTGTTGGTGAATGTTAATGATTCTCCCTCAAGATAAAACACATCAGCATATTTTGCACAGAGATTCTTTAAGTTTGCACATTCATCTGGGTTAAGATGGTCGGTACGTAAGCGGGATAAAACGGCTTGGGCGCGATCCGACTGTATTTCAGTAAACGAACAATCGATGTTATATATTTCGCCTTCTACAGAGCGATCCATTGAAAAGATAAGGTCGTTAGATGAAGTGTTAGAAATTTCTACCCATCCTCTATTATTAGTCACAGTAGTTAAACAATCGGAAATAAAGCAGTTACAGATAATTTGATTCTGGATTAAAACTTCACCGTCTAGTGTATTTATAGGCAACTTTAATAGCTTCGACGAGTGAGCAGGGATAATCTCCTCGTAAAGGTTCACGTTGCGAGAATCGTACCTCTACATCGGTATCTGTGCATTCCGTGTAATAAGCAATTTATTTTGAAGGTCTATCTTTGATCCCCAGTTCTCTAATAAGTCAAATCCTAAAAGTCCGTCGAAGTAATTATGGAAGTTATAAACGTACAACGTAATGTCGGTTGGTTCGTGAAACTCTGGAAAGCAAGATAAAGTTAGAGAATGGTCATTCCTACTAGTTCCATGAACGTTAGTCACCTCAAAAGGCTCATAATTAAGAGGTAAGTGATTATAGTACTTGGCTACAGAATCAGGGCTGATAAATGATTGATTAGCACCCGTGTCAATTAGCAATTTCAGAGGGGGTTTACCAATTTGGATATAGCCAAGTTGTCTCTGTATATGAAGGTTCAATTCTATTTTGGCTTGTCGGACTGGCTGGTTTGGTAAAAAATTTCAGCCTGTCCTGGTGTTTCAGCTGCCTCCTGAGCTACAGGTTCTATAGTGGACAGTTCAGGGTAGGTTTGAGAATTGTCATAGTAAGTGTAATCTAGGTTCTCATAAT
Organism: Thumatha senex; assembly: GCA_948477245.1. Taxonomy (NCBI): domain Eukaryota; kingdom Metazoa; phylum Arthropoda; class Insecta; order Lepidoptera; family Erebidae; genus Thumatha; species Thumatha senex. The sequence goes on from OX419744.1 coordinate 17,552,731, forward strand.
AAGAAGGGTATTGGTCTATAGAGTAACCGAACTCTTGGTCATAGTCCACGTAATTATAGTTTCCATAGTCGTAATCGAATTCGTTTAAGTTGACTTCCCTAGTTTTAAAATAATTGTTAGGAGGAGGATTGCCATGGGTTCTCCAGTCACGACCTGTAGATGGTAAAGGCTTTGGGACAAAGTGACTAACCCCGCTCATTGGGCGTGAGCCATTCAAGGGTAGTTGGTGTTGAACCCTGTTAGGCAATTTAAACACATTACTATGTGGATTATAGTTTGGTAAAGGGGCACGCATCATTTGCTGTGTTCTAGATGGTCCTAAGGGTTGTTGAAATCTATTATTATTATTTGGGTTCCAACCTTGCATAGGAGGTTGCATAGTTTGTCGAGAAGGAACAGGGACATTAAACATGGGTGGTGTTGATTGCCTAGACATACCAGGGGTATTAAATGAGGGTTGTTTCGGAGTAAAGTTATTAAACGGCAGATTATATTTATTAGGTGAATGAAGCCAATCCTTTCTAATAGACGGCCCGCCTTCGTTACGGTTTTGTAAGTATAGGATATTTAATTCATCTTGTACATACTCAAGTGCTTTTTCCATGGACTCAGGCCGCATACAACGTATCCTAGATCCCAATGGGTCCTTCAAACCTCTCAAATAAGCCTGAAAGGTTAACTTTTGGTACAAAGTGCGTTTAGACTCTATGGTAGTGGCAACAGTCTCATGAAGTGAAACATAGGTCATTATGGTACTAAAGAGATTTTGGCACCGCTCGTAATACTCCTGAGGGGTGCTAGATCCTTGGGTTTGCATAGACAAATCACTATACAGGGCGGTCTCATCGCGATGGTCCGCAAAATTATTAATGAGGGCGGATCGTATCCCTTGCCAATTCTCAGGGATACCGTTAGCGTTAATATATCGAGCCGCGGGACCTGTCACTTTATTGAAGATACCATTAATTAATGAGAGCTAAATTAGATAATTCGTGGCCCGGTGCCGTACTAAAATGTGTAAGAACTAATTGGTCACATAAATTAATAAATCGTGTTAATACATGAGGATTGCCGTCGAATTCGGGCAAAAATCTGAGGGATTTATAGATAACATCTGGGTTGTACTGAGTCATTGTATTATCTAAATTTCTATGCTCGTCTATAACACTATTCCTATCCCTATCTAACCTAGCGTTTCGCGATTCTCTAGGGTGAAAAATTTTGGAGAGTTAAACTAACACACATAAATAAAGTAGTATGGGATAATGTGCACACGATTGTGCAGGGTACAGAGTTATATATAAAATAAAATTACGTATATTATAATATTTAAAGGTTGGGGGAATAAGGACTTGAAAGATTCAAGGACTTACAGCATTGTGTTTCTTTTGGATGAATCGATGGCTGGATTCTCCTCTGGACTGCAGTACCGTAGGTTCAGGATATCCGACAAAGGCTAAAGAGCTCAACCAATGGCGTAACGACTGGGAGCAAACGATTTCTGGATGCTGGAGACCGATCGCGACGCGCACTGACTCGAATAACCTGCCGACTGCACCAATTACATTAGCTGCAACCGGATGTCCTAAAAAAAAACAAAATTTATTTAATTAAATTTAATTATAAAGTAATTTTACAAAATAAAATTATAGCTACTAAGAACAATGATAATGCTTCAAAGTGGGAAACAAGTATGAATATAAATTATTTGCTATGTTTAATGAAAGGTCGGATTTCGTCGCAGCGACGCACGTTCTGCTGATGCTGCACCTCATGCTTACACGCGCCTTGCGCAATGTTTACGTTGTGCTGATGTTGCACAATGTAAACATTCAAGCCTTCAAGTGTCGTATGCGATGTTTATTGAGGTTATCGTTGACTCAGCGTTCCTCATAGATTAGGGGTGCGTAACAAGTTTAACGTGTTTCACGTTCTCTGCATTCTACATGTTTTTACTCCTTGTGAATGTCTGTAAGAAGACTTAAAGTAAGCTGAGACAATGTGCAAAGAGGATATTTTTCTCTACTCCGGTTACCTACTACCTGGACTCCTAGAATAAGAAGAGATGTGAAGGACTTGGATGTTCCTCAACCTTATATCCAGATAAGTAGTAATCTTTAATTAGTTTCTCTGTATAATATTTGACGTGTTTCACGTTCTCTGCATTCTACATTTTTTTGCTCCTTGTGAATGTCTGTAAGAATATTTAAAGTAAGCTGAGACAATGTGCAAAGAGGATATTTTTCTCTACTCTGGTTACCTACTACCTGGATTTCTAGAATAGGAAGAGATGTGAAGGCCTTGGATGTTCCTCAATTATATCCAGTTAGGTAGTAATCTTTAATTAATTTCTATGTATAATAACCCGGTAAAGGCCGACTGATGTTGATAGTTTAAAAGGAATAACTTTTAACTATAAATATTCATTCTTCTATTACATATGTAGCTTTCAACTACTTTAATTTACTGGACTACCGATGTGCCGTTCCAGTTACATATATTTTATAATCTTTTTATTATCACAAAGGAATATTAATGTTAAACTTTATTTTTACCTTGTTATGTTGTAGTGTACAATGATGATGATGATAGGAAGCGGCGTTGTGTGTTTCACTAAACTAAGAAATAGTTTAAATGTATGTCTGTATATAATTTAGATATTGTTAAGGCATCTGACAACTGCTTTAATATTTGTCATTTTAGGCCACGCCCCTTTCCATACTAGGTTTATTTTTATATTTGTACTAAATATAAACTTATTTTTAAGTGACCATATATATATGGGTCCCACTATGCTTGACTAAGCCATTTCTTTTTACTTTCATAGATGTATATTCATGCCTACATATGGATATAGTTTAAATAAATATAATTAATAAGTTGATAACATGAGTTTTTTTAATTGCATCATTCGTTTGATGGAGAGATACCTGGCACCCTCCTCTTTTTATAAATTCTGGTATTTCTCTGCTCCAGGTTGGTCCATACTCACTCCCTATACACATGCTCTGCTAGCTGGTGCACCGGTGATTCTTTGAGATAGTGTTACTTACTATTGTAGAAGCTGCTCGTAGAGGTTAGTAGTGAAGGAATTTTCGATTGTAGTAGGACGAAAATTGATTGAGATCGATCAAGCTGAGTAAAACTCGTTTTATCAGAATCTGGACTGAATTACTCCGGTTGCGAAGATTGGACGACTACTACAAATGTCAAAAATGACTCGAATATGCTCGTAGAGATTTGTAGTGGAAGAATTTTCGGTTGTAGTAGATCGAAAATTTATTGAGATCGATCAAGTTGAGTAAAACTCGTTTTCGAGCGATCTTGACTGAATTACTCCAGTTGTGAAGATTGGACGACTACTACAAACGTCAAAAATGACTCAAACATGCTAGTAGAGGTTTGTAGTGGAGGAATTTTCTATAGTAGTAGGACGAAAATTAATTAAGATCGATCAAGTTGAGTAAAACTCGTTTTCGAGCGATCTTCACCGAATTACTCCGGTTGTGAAGATTGGACGACTACTACAAACGTCAAAAATGACTCAAACATGCTCGTAGAGGTTTGAAGTGGAGGAATTTTCGATTTTAGTAGGACGAAAATTGATTGAGATCGATCAAGTTGAGTAATACTCGTTTTCCCGGAATCTGGACTGAATTACTCCGGTTGCGAAGATTGGACGACTACTACAAACGTCAAAAATGACTCAAACATGCTCGTAGAGGTTTGTAGTGGAAGAATTTTCGATTGTAGTAGAACGAAAATTGATTGAGATCGATCAAATTGAGTAAACCTCGTTTTCGAGCGATCTCTACTGAATTACTCCGGTTGTGAAGATTGGACGACTACTACAAACATCAAAAATGACTCAAACATGCTCGTAGAGGTTTGAAGTGGAGGGATTTTCGATTTTAGTAGGACGAAAATTGATTGAGATCGATCAAGTTGAGTAATACTCGTTTTCCCGGAATCTGGACTGAATTACTCCGGTTGCGAAGATTGGACGACTACTACAAACGTCAAAAATGACTCAAACATGCTCGTAGAGGTTTGTAGTGGAAGAATTTTCGATTGTAGTAGAACGAAAATTGATTGAGATCGATCAAATTGAGTAAAACTCGTTTTCGAGCGATCTCGACTGAATTACTCCAGTTTTGAAGATTGGACGACTACTACAAACGTCAAAAATGACTCGAAGATGCTCGTAGAGGTTAGTAGTGGAAGAATTTTCGATTGTAGTAGAACGAAAATTGATTGAGATCGATCAAATTGATTAAAACTCGTTTTCGAGCGATCTCGACTAAATTACTCCAGTTGTGAAGATTGGACGACTACTACAAACGTCAATAATGACTCGAAGATGCTCGTAGAGGTTAGTAGTGGAAGAATTTTCGATTGTAGTAAAAAAAAATTGATTGAGATCGATCAAAATAAGTAAAACTCGTTTTCGAGCGATCTCGACTGAATTACTCCAGTTGTGAAGATTGGACCGATTCGACCTTCTCTATGAATCACTATATCTATTAAAAAAAAACTGCATAGACATTCGTAGCGTAGTTTTAAAGATCAAGTATACATAGGGACATACAGCCAAAACCGACTTTGTTTCTCAAGTACCTACGCCCGCGCACGCACGGACCTGTCGAATTATTGTTACACGAAATTAATTTATATGCGCAATTTTTGATATCGCCAAAGATATTCATTAAATTTGCAAAGTGTAAAGAGATAAAATAATCTGCATAAAACTAACTAACATATTAAAAATGATTAGAATTAATAATCTATTTGTGTAAATAGCCTTTAAATAACCGCTTTATTATTATTGTTTTTTTTTAAGTATTAAAATGGATTTAGTACGTTATCCTTAAGAGATAGACAAATAGCGTCGCGGACTTTTATGTGGACCTATATTAGATACACAATTCCACAATACATTATTTTGTTATATCTCAAAGGGTTTAGGCAGCGTTTTCGTTAAAAGCTCCCAGACGGCTCATATTTTCCGACACCACCTACATATATCGTTATAATTAAGTTAATGTATACAAAAACTTAACAAAATATACATAAAAACCTTCTATAAGAATCACTCTATCTATTTAAAAAAAACTACATCGAAAATCGTTGCGTATTTTTAAAGATCTAAGCATACATAGGGACAGACAGCGAAAAACGACTTTGTTTTATAATATGTAGTGATAGTGACTGAAATCTCCCCATGAAAAAATATGAACGGAGAAAAATTCTTCCACTACTAACCTCTACAGATCTTCCTCACTCGATTCTGCCCTTTGTAGTAATCGTTTATCTTTTTAAACGAGAATGGCATATTGTTCATTGAAATGAACAAGATGCCAAAACAAGTTCATCTTTTTTTTACCTCCTAGATTTAACTTTTTTTAACAACTATCAAAATTTCTCCCGCTCGTATCGGGATTTTCTCAATTAATTTTACCGAAATTCAAGTTGTTGTAGAACTATCGAAAATTATTTAATATTCGGGCATGTTTGAGTCATTTTTGACGTTTGTAGTAGTCGTCCAATCTTCACAACTGGAGTAATTCAGTCAAGATCGCTCGAAAACGAGTTTTACTCAACTTGATCGATCTCAATTAATTTTCGTTCTACTACAACCGAAAATTCTTCCACTACAAATCTCTACGAGCATATTCGAGTCATTTTTGACATTTGTAGTAGTCGTCCAATCTTCGCAACCGGAGTAATTCAGTCCAGATTCTGAGAAAACGAGTTTTACTCAGCTTGATCGATCTCAATAAATTTTCTTCCTACTACAATCGAAAATTCCTTCACTACTAACCTCTACGAGCAGCTTCGAGTCATTTTTGACGTTTGTAGTAGTCGTCCAATCTTCACAACTAGAGTAATTCAGTCGAGATCGCTCGAAAACGAGTTTTACTCAATTTGATCGATCTCAATCCATTTTCGTTCTAGTACAATCGAAAATCCCTCCACTACAAACCTCTACGAGCATGTTTGAGTCATTTTTGACGTTTGTAGTAGTCGTAAAATCTTTACAACCGGAGTAATTCAGTCGAGATCGCTCGAAAACGAGTTTTACTCAACTTAATCGATCTCAATCAATTTTCGTTCTACTACAATCGAAAATTCCTCCACTACAAACCTCTACGAGCATGTTTGAGTTATTTTTGACGTTTGTAGTAGTCATCCAATCTTCACAACTGGAGTAATTCAGTCGAGATCGCTCGAAAACGAGTTTTACTCAATTTGATCGATCTCAGTCAATTTTCGTTCTACTACAATCGAAAATTCTTCCACTACTAACCTCTACGAGCATCTTCGAGTCATTTTTAACGTTTGTAGTAGTCGTCCAATCTTCACAACTGGAGTAATTTAGTCGAGCTCGCTCGAAAACGAGTTTTACTTATCTTGATCGATCTTAATCAATTTTTTTTACTACAATCGAAAATTCTTCCACTACTAACCTCTACGAGCATCTTCGAGTCATTTTTGACGTTTGTAGTAGTCGTCCAATCTTCACAACTGGAGTAATTCAGTCGAGAACGCTCGAAAACGAGTTTTACTCGATTTGATCGATCTCAATCAATTTTCGTTCTACTACAATCGAAAATTCCTTCACTACAAGCCTCTACGAGCATGTTTGAGTAATTTATGACGTTTGTAGTAGTCGTCCAATCTTCACAACCGGAGTAATTCGGTGAAGATCGCTCGAAAACGAGTTTTACTCAACTTGATCGATCTCAATCAATTTTCGTCCCACTACAATCGAAAATTCCTCCACTACAAACCTCTACGAGCATTTTTGAGTCATTTTTGACGTTTGTAGTAGTCGTCCAATCTTCACAACTGGAGTAATTTAGTCGAGATCGCTCGAAAACGAGTTTTACTTATCTTGATCTATCTTAATCAATTTTTTTTACTACATTCGAAAATTCTTCCACTACTAACCTCTACGAGCATCTTCGAGTCATCTTTGACGTTTGTAGTAGTCGTCCAATCTTCACAACTGGAGTAATTTAGTCAAGATCGCTCGAAAACAAGTTTTACTCAATTTGATCGATCTCAGTCAATTTTCGTTCTACTACAATCGAAAATTCTTCCACTACTAACCTCTACGAGCATCTTCGAGTCATTTTTGACGTTTGTAGTAGTCGTCCAATCTTCACAACTGGAGTAATTTAGTCGAGATCGCTCGAAAACGAGTTTTACTTATCTTGATCGATCATAATCAATTTTTTTTACTATAATCGAAAATTCTTCCACTACTAACCTCTACGAGCATCTTCGAGTCATTTTTGACGTTTGTAGTAGTCGTCCAATCTTCACAACTGGAGTAATTTAGTCGAGCTCGCTCGAAAACGAGTTTTACTTATCTTGATTGATCTTAATCAATTTTTTTTTACTACAATCGAAAATTCTTCCACTACTAACCTCTACGAGCATCTTCGAGTCATTTTTGACGTTTGTAGTAGTCGTCCAATCTTCACAACTGGAGTAATTCAGTCGAGAACGCTCGAAAACGAGTTTTACTCGATTTGATCGATCTCAATCAATTTTCGTTCTACTACAATCGAAAATTCCTTCACTACAAACCTCTACGAGCATGTTTGAGTAATTTATGACGTTTGTAGTAGTCGTCCAATCTTAACAACCGGAGTAATTCGGTGAAGATCGCTCGAAAACGAGTTTTACTCAACTTGATTGATCTCAATCAATTTTCGTCCCACTACAATCGAAAATTCCTCCACTACAAACCTCTACGAGCATGTTTCAGTCATTTTTGACGTTTGTAGTAGTCGTCCAATCTTCACAACTGGAGTAATTGAGTCAAGATCGCTCGAAAACGAGTTTTACTCAACTTGATCGATCTCAATAAATTTTCGTTCTACTACAATCGAAAATTCTTCCACTACTAACCTCTACGAGCATCTTCGAGTCATTTTTGACGTTTGTAGTATTCGTCCAATCTTTACAACTGGAGTAATTCAGTCGAGATCGCTCGAAAACGAGTTTTACTCAATTTGATCGATCACAATCAATTTTCGTTCTACTACAATCGAAAATTCTTCCACTACTAACCTCTACGATCATCTTTGAGTCCATTTTGACGTTTGTAGTATTCGTCCAATCTTCACAACTTGAGTAATTCAGTCGAGATCGCTCGAAAACGAGTTTTACTTATATTGATCGATCTCAATCAATTTTCGTTCTACTACAACCGAAAATTCTTCCACTACAAATCTCTACGAGCATGTTTGAGTCATTTTTGACATTTGCAGTAGTCGTCCAATCTTCGCAACCGGAGTAATTCAGTCCAGATTCTGAGAAAACGAGTTTTACTCAACTTGATCGATCTCAATCAATTTTCGTCGTACTACAATCGAAAATTCCTCCACTACTAACCTCTACGAGCATCTTCGAGTCATGTTTGATGTTTGTAGTAGTCGTCCAATCTTCACAACTGGAGTAATTTAGTCGAGATCGCTCGAAAACGAGTTTTACTTATCTTGATCTATCTTAATCAATTTTTTTTACTACATTCGAAAATTCTTCCACTACTAACCTCTACGAGCATCTTCGAGTCATCTTTGACGTTTGTAGTAGTCGTCCAATCTTCACAACTGGAGTAATTTAGTCGAGATCGTTCGAAAACGAGTTTTCCTCAATTTGATCGATCTCAGTCAATTTTCGTTCTACTACAATCGAAAATTCTTCCACTACTAACCTCTACGAGCATGTTTGAGTCATTTTAGACGTTTGTAGTAGTCGTCCAATCTTCACAACCGGAGTAATTCAGTCCAGATTCTGAGAAAACGAGTTTTACTCAACTTGATCGATCTCAATCAATTTTCGTTCTACTACAATCGAAAATTCTTCCACTACAAACCTCTACGAGCATGTTTGAGTCATTTTTGACGTTTGTAGTAGTCGTCCAATCTTCGCAACCGGAGTAATTTAGTCCAGATTCTGAGAAAACGAGTTTTACTCAACTTGATCAATCTCAATCAATTTTCGTCCTACTACAATCGAAAATTCTTCCACTACTAACCTCTACGAGTATCTTCGAGTTATTTTTGACGTTTGTAGTAGTCGTCCAATCTTCACAACTGGAGTAATTTAGTCGAGATCGCTCGAAAACGAGTTTTACTTATCTTGATCGATCTTAATCAATTTTTTTGACTACAATCGAAAATTCTTCCACTACTAACCTCTACGAGCATGTTTGAGTCATTTTTGACGTTTGTAGTAGTCATCCAATCTTCACAACTGGAGTAATTCAGTCGAGATCGCTCGAAAACGAGTTTTACTTATCTTGATCGATCTCAATCAATTTGTTTTTTACTACAATCGAAAATTCTTCCACTACTAACCTCTACGAGCATCTTCGAGTCATTTTTGGCGTTTGTAGTAGTCGTCCAATCTTCAGAACTGGAGTAATTTAGTCGAGATTGCTCGAAAACGAGTTTTACTCAATTTGATCGATCTCAATTAATTTTCGTTCTACTACAATCGAAAATTCTTCCACTACTAACCTCTACGAGCATCTTGGAGTCATTTTTGACGTTTGTAGTAGTCGTCCAATCTTCACAACTGGAGTAATTTAGTCGAGATCGCTCGAAAACGAGTTTTACTCAATTTGATCGATCTCAATCAATTTTCGTTCTACTACAATCGAAAATTCTTCCACTTCTAACCTCTACGAGCATCTTCGAGTCATTTTTGACGTTTGTAGTAGTCGTCCAATCCTCACAACTGGAGTAATTCAGGCGAGATCGCTCGAAAACGAGTTTTACTTATCTTGATCGATCTTAATCAATTTTTTTTACTACAATCGAAAATTCTTCCACTACTAACCTCTACGAGCATCTTCGAGACATCTTTGACGTTTGTAGTAGTCGTCCAATCTTCACAACTAGAGTAATTCAGTCGAGATCGCTCGAAAACGAGTTTTACTCGATTTGATCGAACTCAATCAATTTTCGTTCTACTACAATCGAAAATTCTTCCACTACTAACCTCTACGAGCATCTTTGAGTCATCTTTGACGTTTGTAGTAGTCGTCCAATCTTCACAACCGGAGTAATTCGGTGAAGATCGCTCGAAAACGAGTTTTACTCAACTTGATCGATCTAATCAATTTTCGTCCCACTACAATCGAAAATTCCTCCACTACAAACCTCTACGAGCATGTTTGAGTCATTTTTGACGTTTGTAGTAGTCGTCCAATCTTCGCAACCGGAGTAATTCAGTCCAGATTCTAAGAAAACGGGTTTTTACTCAACTTGATCGATCTCAATCAATTTTCGTCCTACTACAATCGAAATTTCCTACACTACAAACCTCTACGTGCATGTTTTAGGCATATTTGACGTTTGTAGTAGTCGTCCAATCTTCACAACTGGAGTAATTCAGTGAAGATCGCTCGAAAACGAGTTTTACTCAACTTCATCGATTCTAATGAACTTCTCTTCTAACAGACTTAAAAGTTCTTTCACTACAAACCTCAAATCAGATAAAAGGTTTAATAACAAGTAACTATTGTCAAAAAAAAAACTTTTTTTTTTTTATAATTAACTACAAACGAAAATTCGTTCACTACAATCAACTACTAACGATTCTTCATACAAATCAACCGATAGAATTGATTTTTTATAAATCCGGGTGTTGGCTATTTTTGGTTTATCCATTAAATTTTTTCGGTTTAACTACAAACAAATTTTTTTTTACTACAATCAACTACTTACCAACCTTATCAAGAATACGCAAAAAAAAATTTGATTTTTGCAAGTAGGGTGCCAGGATCACACAGGTCGACGTCTGGCCTCTAAAATTGCTGTTTGACATATTTTACCAAAATTAAATTCGGAATTTCAACCCGTACAGTTAGGCTTCGGTGTAAAAGGAGGGTGTGAGGCAGCCGTCCATGCCCTACGCTCTTTCCTAGCTTACGGACAGCCTGACGTGTTGCTCAAAATTGATGTCAAAAATGCATTCAATTCGGTAAATAGGGACGGATGGGTCCCTGCTAACGGAAATAAAACAACATATACCGGAAATTTACAATTATCTTCTTCTCAGTTACACTGACCCAACAAAATTGTTATATCGATCTAATGAACTGTCCTCAGAAGTAGGTTGTCAACAGGGTGATCCCTTTGGGCCTGCAATTTTTAGTTTGGCTATAAATCCGATAATCAAAAATCTAAATTCTAAATTCAACGTTTGGTATTTGGACGACGGAACCCTAGGAGGAGATGTGGATACTGTGTTTTCGGACCTATTTTTAATCAAAAATAAATTTGAATCCATTAGTTTGGAGCTTAATTTTAGCAAATACCAACTTTTTATAAATAACTGCGACTTAAATTTCAATGACATTAAACAAAACCTCAATATTTTGGCTCCAAATATTAAAATAGTTAACAGTAAATCCCTTTACCTTTTAGGCTCTCCAATCTTTAATGAATCTATTTCTGAATATATTAATAATTCAATAACTACATTTCAAAATTCTGCTGACCGTCTTCTTGAAATGAGTCCACATTATGCACTTTGCATCTTAAAATTCTGTCTTTTCGTCCCAAAATTTACTTATGTGCTCCGTTGCTGCTCCTTTTGGAATCACCCAGAGCTTTTGACACAAGTAGACGACTTAATCAAAATTAGCTAAGAATCAATTCTTAATATGCAGCTAAACGAGCATTCTTGGACCCAAGCATCCCTACCAATCTGTTATGGTGGTTTAGGGATTCGAAAAATTTCCAGTGTCGCTTAACCAGCCTTTCTATCTTCTGTCCATAGTTCAGCAAATCTCATAAGTAAAATTTTAAGGGAATCCCCTTCAAACTTTGAGATTGCTGGCTTGGAAGAAGCTAGAAACGCTTTCTTAATTGCTTGCCCAGGTCAAAATTTTCCAGTTTCTCCAAATTCACAGAGGAGCTGGGACGACATAAACTGCAAATTGACTTATGACAATCTTTTGAGCTGTAGTACAGGTTCGGCACGTGCTAGGCTTTTGGCCGTGGGTGCGCATGAGGTCGGCTACTGGCTTCACGCGTACCCTTCGTCAAATACAGGAACTTTTCTTGAGCCTGACACGCTCCGAACCGCAACCTGTCTACGGCTTGGGGTTCCGGTCTGTTCTCCTCATAAATGTCCCTGTGGCAGTGATGTCGACAAGTTAGGACATCACGGACTGTCATGCCAAAAAAGTGCGGGCCGCTTCTCGAGACATGCCGCACTTAACGATATCTTACGCCGGTCCCTTGCCACCGTCAACGTGCCAAGTCTACTTGAGCCAACTGGTATTGCAAGATACGATGGCAAGAGACCGGACGGTATGAGTTTGATTCCATGGAAGATGGGCCGGGTGCTGGTATGGGATGCAACCTGTTCAGACACGCTGGCCCCTTCCCATCTACATGGAACAAACAACAGAGCTGGTGCGGCTTGTGAAGCGGCTGAAAAAGCTAAAGCATTCAAATACAGGGGTCTTGGCTCCGAATATGATTTTGTCCCATTCGGTGTCGAGACTCTTGGTCCGTGGGGTCCTAGCGCTATAAGGCTTTTTAAGGAAATTGCGAAAAGGTTAGTCGACATCACAGGAGACCGAAGAGCTGGCAGCTACCTCGGACAAAAAATTAGTCTAGCTATTCAAAGGGGGAACGCTGCCAGTATCTTGGGAACCTTGCCTAAAGGGACCTTTTTTAATAATATATTTAGTTATGTATCATATTTTTAAGGTTAAAAGACAAATAAATGTGAAAACATTCAGTGAGAACTGTATAGAAAATTTTTAATGTAATATTGCAAAAAAGACGAATTTTTGTCCTGTCACGGAAATGTGGATCTCTTAACAACTCATTATTCAACATGATGAATGGTGAGTTCAGCTCAATTTTTACTCCTAAGCACCTATATAAGAGTGAAGGCCTAACTTTCAGTGACTGCGCAACTCCGGGAATCTATAAAAGCCGTAAGAAAATGTAAAAAAAAGTCGTGAATAACTTGTGTCTGAAATCGAGGCTACTCTTGCAAGAGTGTCCGATTGGGGTAGACAAAAGCTTGTCCAATTTAACCCTACCAAGACTCAAATTTGTGCATTCACCACTAAAAGCGCCATTTACTGTAGCGCCTCAATTCCAGGGCACACATCTCCCCATCTCTACTAGTATTGGGATCCTTGGTGTTGAGATTTCTAGTGACGTCCAATACCGTAGTCATTTAGAGGACAAGGCGAAGCTGGCGTTCAAAAAGCTCGGCATGCTCAACAGGGCGCAGCATTACTTTACTGCGGAGCAAACACTGCTCCTCTCTAAGTCGCAAGTGCGGCTACACATGGAGTATCTGCTGTCACATTTGGACTGGTGCACCTGACTACCAGCTTCGACCTTTTGACTCGGTAGAAGGGCGTGCTATGAGAATTGTCAACGATCCTCTACTAGCAGGCGGTGTTGAGCTTCTTCGCGATAGGAGAGACTTCGCTCTGAGGAATTGTTTGACATGATGCCCACGGCTACCTTCTACCATCGCACTGCTCGCCATAGACAGGGTGTTCACCCTCACACTTCGCGTCCGGAGCGCTCACATACGGTTAGGTCCGATAGAGGCTTTATTCCGCGTACCCTTAGGTTATGGAATGATCTCCCCGCCAGGGTTTTCCTGAACGTCTACAGTATGGGGTTCTTCAAAAAGGGTTCTATAAGGTTTTTAAAGGGTCGACAGCGCGAGTGCTGCACCTCTGGTATTGCAAACATCTATAGGCTACGGTGACCACTTTCCATCAGATGGGCCGTATGCTTGACTGCAACCTCAGTGGTATAAAAAAAATTAAGATGCCAATTTAAATTCTGATGAATGTGGTCGCCCAGATATTTGGGTTTTTTTGAATTTCTGGTCAATCGTTTTATTGGCTGGCAGTTGCAAGTATGGTTTTGATTCCAATATAAAAAGAAATGTCTAATTGAGAACGGAATAAAGCATGTTTTCATCAGATTAGAGAAAGTAAGTTTGTGATAGCCAATCATGAATATTTATTAAAATCCGCTCTGCATTTGATTTAATATCAGTCCAATTCCCACAAAAAGTCCAAAAAAACCACTGAGAACTACCACGGTGTCGTCCGCGTAAGTGAAAATTTAGCGATTAAGTAGCTTTAGATCGCATAGGTTGTTGATATTGAGTAGGAACAATGTAGATCCAAGAATTGACCCCTGGGGAATACCGTACTCAATGCCCGATGATCGATTACTAAGATAGTCCCAGAGTGGGTCGTGGATTTTCCCTCTTACACCTATGTACTAAAGTTTAGAAAGAAGAGTGGGGATGTGGACTTTTTGCAGATCAAGAAAAACAGATTTTATCTACTCTCTATGTTATTCTTTTGATAATAGTAAATATCATCTGTTTCGCACCGTCCGCGCTAACCATACACCCTGAATACATAATTTCATTCGCTTGCGTGCGACGTTCACCCAAATCTTGCGCTTAGATTTTACGTTCTTTCTTTGCGGTTACTAGCAGCCAAAGCAGAGTTTGGGATTTTTTTTGTTTTCGCGGTGATTGCATTTACGCACCGTCATTCCTGCTGCGGGGGCAGCAGGGACGGTGTGTGGGGCTCCTAGCCCGTGAGAGTGGGCCGTCCTACCCACTAAACCCCGCGGTGTACCGCCTCACCTTAAAACCGACTCGCAGGGTAGGCCTGAGGTTAAATCACTGCGAGCCGGCAAGGGGCACCCCAGAACGGAGGGGTCCGTGCACCCCGGAGCTCCCTAAGGAGTTGAAGAACTAGCCCGCACATCCACCGCTCTCGACAGCTCCTCTGTAAGCAGAGGAGGTGAGAGCGACCGGTACGGGCGTGCGCAAAAAGTGGGCATCCTCTGGAACACAGAAAGGGTGCCCGTCGCCAAGTGGCCAGTTGGGAGGGATCCCCCGACCTTACACCCACGGCCAGACACTATTCGGGGCCGCGCATGTAATGAGCACGTCGACGCCCCCAAACCGGACGACGGGGCGGAAGCCGCTCGTCTGATCCCGTACGCTCCCGCACCCGCAATTCCTCACGTTTCGCCGCCATCACCTCGCTAGCATACGTGGCGACGGCGGCCCAACACTGTTGGCTGCCGGCCATGGCTTGCACCACAGCCGGCAGCGACAAATCAACACCGACAAGGCCCGTAGGGGCGATACGCGGCCCGCCCCACGCCGGGCACACGGCGAGTGTGTGCTCCGCCGTGTCCACGGCGCCACTTGAGCAGTGACGACACATGGGGTCCGGTTCCACCCCAGCCACCTCCCAGGTGACTACGCCACTTGGTGAATACGCCATGCCCTGTTAGGAGCTGACTGAGGTGAAATGTCGGCGCTGCGTGTGCCCTCTCCACCCAAGCAGAGTTTGGGATTTCTCCAAGTCCAGACAGATTAGGCTAAATAATCCTATAACTCCAACTGAATTAAACGCTATATATTATCGCTGGCACATTTTTAAATATTATTCATACGTACGTGTTTAATTTCGAACAATGGAACAGTTCAAATGTCACCAGGTTTAAAAATCAAACGTGAATTTCAATAGTAGTGCGAAAATTCATTGCATTGTGTTGGCTTAATATAAAACAGCTGGTGACCGCGGTTCCGCTCGCCACATTTTGAGATCATGTTTTTTTCTTCTTCTTATGCCTCTTCGTTACCGGAGGCATGTATCTACAGCATGCAGCTGGCAGGTATCTACAGCTTGCATGTATCTACTGTTTTTGAAGCTATTGCTGTTTGAACATGTGTTAAAGATATAGATGCTGAGCCCGAGAACTTCTCACCCTATATGAGAAATATATTTGTTCTTACTTATATCTTATTGTTTCATAACAGTAAATGTTTGTTTAAATTTAAAAAAATCTATTCTGCAAATTATTACTAAGTAAACGGTTGTACTCACGTGTATATTTTGGGATCGCCCGACTAGACAGTACTAGCGCATCTTCCGACGTGGCTTGACGCTTCTCTTGAAAAAGGACCTGTGTTAGGTCCGAAACTAGTCGGGCGATCCCAAAATATACACGTGAGTACAACCGTTTACTTAGTAATAATGAACAACGCTCACGATAGTTATTATTGTAATTCTGCAAATGTTCTAACTTTTAAACTATCGCGTTGCATACTATCAGTATATTTGTTAATAACTAACTAACTAACTATCTTCACGCTGTATCCCTGACGGGGTAGTCAGAGAGGACAGATCGCCAGGCTTCGCGATCCATGCATACTTCTTTCGCTTCATACACGCACGTCTGGGTATCCGAGTACTTTTGACCTTTCCGTTTTTGAGCAATCTGCTCACGTGGTCTTCATATGTAAGTCTCGGCCTACCCTGACTCTTTCTACCCTCTACTTTTGAACAATATATATTCTTCGTCAATCGTTCCTCACTCATTCGTTGGACGTGTCCAAACCAACGGACCACGCCCTTTTCCAGCTTAACGCTGACACTTTCATTCAAACCTGCCATATTGCGTATCACTTCGTTACGTATTCGGTCGGCCAAGGTAACGCCGCACAATTTTCGAAGTGATCGCATCTCCACAGCATTCAATTTACTTTCATGCATCTGCTGACATACCCAGGTTTCACTACCGTAAAGCAAAGTTGGCACTAGCACTGCATTATGAATCGCCATTCGTGCTTCTTTTACGATGCTTTGTCGCTTTACTAACTGGGACAAAGCACCGTTAACTTTGTTTCCGGCAGCTACTCGCCGTTCTACATCCGAATCACATCTTCCATCCGCGCTAAACATACTTCCTAAATACACAATTTAATTCACTTGCTCTAGACGTTCCTGGTTTACCCTAATCTCGCATTTAGTTCTTACGTCATCTCTTTCAAATACTAGAACCTTAGTCTTACTTGCATTCAAGCGAAGACCCTTACTTTCACACTCCTCTTTCATATTAGTGACTAATGCCTGAAGGTCGGCTTCTGATGAGGCCATGAGTACCGCATCATCAGCGTACAGCAGACAGTTTACTGAAAAGTCTCCCAAATTCACACCCATATCACAATCTTTGAATGAGGAAATGTTTTGTAATTCAATGGTCTCCTCTCGTGGTCTTTGTGGGTAATTATAGTGTGTCGTTTCCGCGTGGTTCTCCCTTGGGGCTTGGACGGCAACCGCCGGGGCCCCTGATTCTGGATCTAGCTGTACATTAGATCCAGTCTGCCGCCGACGATAAATCCACCGACAAAAATAAACTGATATTGCTAGTAAGGCACCTACTAACACGATGTAAATAACAGAAAATTGGTGAATATCGTGATCTGATATTCCTGTGTATAATGGGTTTTCTGATTTCATCTGTTTAATCTGCTCTTCGCTGTATCGCAGCGAGGTTTGGTGATCAGTGATGTTGATGTCTACTTGCGGCACTGAAATGTTCATGATGTGGTTGATAGGTGCGATTTGTTGCGATTCAACATAAGATGAAGTCCTCATTTCGGTAAATCGCAGTTTATGGGAAAAAACTGTAAAATCTTCCCCTTTGATGATGCAATCGGAATCCAGTGCTATGACCCCGGCCTTGGTGAACTGTATTGCGGTAATCTGATTCTCACATATGACTCGAAGTGTACATTGTCCGCAACAATAATATAAATAGGTATTGGTTTTCTTAACTCTGTCCAATTATTGCGACAAGTTGCAATGTTTGTAATGCATTTGTTTATGTATTTGTTCTTGCTACATAAACTGTCTTCTGACTTGAACTGGAAGATATGTTTCCGGGAGTGACATAAGCGGGTGAGCTCGTCATACTGCACGCATTGTTGTATGTCTGCTGAGGTCAGTGCCAGATAGGTATCCTTGCGTAAATTGATTGCTATGAAATCTGAGATGGGTGTTATTGTTATAATGTTTGTAGTGTTCCCTTGTTGCTGTGGTATAGGTATCAATTGATAAAGGTCTCTGGTGATGAGCGGTATACTAATTTCAATTAAAAGATACTGCTCAGTGACTCTTGCTTTGACCTTTAAAAAATGATACATTTTTCTCAATTCCGTTTGCGTGTTTTCTATAGGTAGTGATAGGTCACGTGACAATTGTCCAGAGATAATGCTTAGTTGATGTTGTAATTGTTTCGGTGATATTAGGTGAACGTTGAATAATCCCTGATGAATGTCCGTGATAGTATATATCAATGAATTTTGTATAGATTTCAACTTCGTAAGCATATTAGTTGCTATGATTGCCGTGAGCGCCAACTCGATTCTCAATTCCTGTTCTTGCTAACCTTTACTTAAAATGTTGGTAGCTTTTGACAAATCATTTATATGCTGGTTAATGATCTTGTGTTGGTAGTTAACCGAATCTTCTGTTCTTTTTAGGAGATTGTATTCTGCTTCTACTACAGAGGTCTGATTTTTCCACAGTAGCGCTAAATGATTTTCGTTTTTCTTTATCAGAGCTATGTCCTTATGGTATTGGTCAGCAAAACGTTGATCGAGGATTCCGAACAAACTGTTACTGAGATATCCGACACCATCAATGAGACCTCGTCGCTTACGTGTGTTGTCGCTGAAATGCTGATGAAGTAACATGTCATTACAATACTTAAGTTCGTCATAGGAGTGACGCAGCTGTAGTAGTATGATGTCAGAGTTGCTTGTTTTGCTCGCAAACCATTTATTTGATTTATGTATTTATCCAATGTTGCAGTTCCGTGCCAATAAGGTCCCATGTCATAATACACGACGAGTTTCCAGTCGTCGCGTATAAATTGCATGTTAGAAATTCTGTCGAAATACAGCGCCTTATGTATAGGCGTTAAAGTATATGGATGGGTTGGTTGAGCTTGACCAAAAACTGTAGTAATGAAGAAAAATGTAGTAATGAGCGTTAATAACATGTTGGACACAATGTTAGGTTGTCGATTTGATTGAGCGGTTCTCGATTTTATGTCTCGAATTTTAGACAAGTCTTTCTTTGATTGCTCTCTTGTTGAGGTTAAGTTAGAGTCCGATACAAGCACTGATAACTTTATCACTGGGCGCTTGATGAACCCGTTTTTTGTTTTGAGTGTCACAGCTCGAACGTATCCGTCAGAACCGGGATGTACTTCGGTAACTCTGCCTACTGCCCATTTTCCGGCAGGCAGATTGGGCTCATGGATGATGACAACGTCATTAATTTTGACATTAGTGTGAGGTTTTTGCCATTTGCTTCTCGCTGATAATCGAGAAAGGTATTCAGATTGCCATCTTTTCCATATATCTTCGAAAATCTTTTGTGTTTTTTGCCACCGTGTTCTTTCGTCATGCACAGTGTTCAAGATAGTCAATATAGGGCCACTGCTTTAAAAGTGTGAAGGAGTCAGATAATTTAAATCGTCTGGATCCTCTGTGATAGCGCAAAGCGGTCGACTATTGAGACATGCTTCGAGTTGGGCTAACAATGTGCTGTACTCTTCGAACGTGAGTTTTTGTTCACCAACAACACGTCGGAGCCCATGCTTCAGGCTTCTGACCCCGGCTTCCCAAAGTTCACCTGAGCTTGGATAGGCGGGAACGTTGAAGTGCCATTGTATACCGAGCTCGCTAATCTCCGAGAAAAACTCGTTAGAATATGTCTTGTGTATTTGTGCTTGTTCTTGTTGCAAAAGTTTATTTGTGCCGACAAAGTTGGTACCATTGTCGCTATAGATATGCTGAGGTTTGCCGCGACGAGATGACATGCGTTTCAAGGCTGCCAAAAATGCTGAGGCGCTTAAATCTGATACAAGTTCTAGGTGATGAAGGGGGATGAAGAGTAGAAGCGTGCACGTCGCCATCCCTGCCACCTACGGCTGCAATTCTACTCCAACACGAGTGCCACCAGGGCGAATTATGTAAGGGCGTGCCCCCGAGGCGACGCGCACCAGTTCGTCCCCGCTGGTGCGAAAAGTGTGAGCCTGAGCGGCGTAGGGGACCGCCACACTACACGCACGGCCCGACACGGCGGGAAGTGGAGGATGGAGTGCAGGGTAGCTGCGTGGAATGTTAGGGGAGGGATGGCAGATAAGATGAATGAGTTGATGGATGTTATGAATGAGAGAAAGTTAGATGTAGTGTGGTCAAACTTGGTTTGACGAAGATTTTCCTGGTAGCTGCTTACGCGCCAGTATATTCGTCGAACGCGAGTGAGCTAGAGGACTTCTGGGAGAGTATGAGAGAAGCTCTAAATGTGATAGAAGCAAATGAAAAACTTATAGTATGTGGAGACTTGAATGGTTGGGTGGGTACCGCTCGCGATAGTTTTGAGTCGGTACTCGGGAAGTATGGGGATAAAAGGGTGAATGACGCTGACAAGCTTATACTGGCATTTTGTAAGGAAAAGGATTTGTTTGTGGCGAACACAATGTTCAACCACAAACAAATTCATATGTATACAAGGAGATGTAAGTCAAAGAGAAGCATGATAGATCTATTCCTAATGGATAGACGGCTCCGTAAACAGGTGATGGACACAAGGGTTTATCGAGGCGCTGAACTAGGATCAGACCACTACCTAGTAATAACTATTTAGATTAGGGGTCTGTTCGCGGGTTGGCGTCATCGCACCGAGTGTCCTGAACCTGAGCCGACCCATAGCATCAAAAGCTGGAAGCTGCAGGATGCATCCATTAGGGATAAATATAAAGAAAGGGTAGCCGAAAAGCTTGGCAACGTCAATGTTAGTAGTGAGAATGTGGAAAGTGTATGGCAGAACCTTAGGGATAGTATGGTAAATGCCGCTGTAGAATTGTGTGGAGAAACGAAAAGAGGCAGTAGTAATAAGCGTGACGCATGGTGGAATGAGGAAGTGAAAGAAGCAGTTCGAATGAAGAAGAAAGCATGGTTAGACTACTTAGCCTCGCGGAATTATTTTAATATGAAAGAGAGATACAAGCTGCAAAAAGTTAACACGAAGGCACTGATAGAAGAAGCTCGTGAAAGGTGCAGAATGAAAGCGGATGAAAGGTTGTCGTCCAATTTCCGGGATAATGCCAGGCTCTTCTGGAAAGAGGTAGGCAAGACCCGGAGTTGTTCGGCAATCTGCAGTATGAATAAAGTGCTTAGTGTTAACAATGACGTCCTAACAGACCAAACTGACGTACTGCAGAGATGGAGTCAATATTATGGAAAGATGTATGCAAGAAAAGACAGAGATGCCACATCGGGAAGTGGAGCTCACTTCGATGCTCCGGATCCCGATGTCATTGAAGTCATTAGTATGAAAGAAATTGAACAAGCGATAAGAAGTATGAAATGTGGCAAGGCTGAGGGAAAAGAATGAGTTACTGCTGAGATGATCAAGTACAGTGGGTCGCGCGTCTGGGACACTCTATGTCTGTTATGCAACTTGTGCTGGCGGACGGTTGAGGTCCCAGATAACTGGCGAATAGCAGTTGTAGTACCTATCTACAAAGGGATAGGCTCGCGCCCAAACTGCTCCAGCTACAGGGCGATCAGCTTGGTCAGCTTAGTTAGTAAGGTATATGCAAAGATTATAACGGCAAGAATGCAAGAAAAGTCTGAAAGGTATTTATGGGAGGCTCAATGCGGATTCCAACGTGGAAGAGGCTGCATGGATTAAGTGTTTTCTCTCCGCATGATCGGGGAGAAGTTTCTGGCTATTAGCCAGAGGGTTTTCTGCGCTTTTGTGGATCTGGAGAAAGCATTTGATAACGTTGTGAGGGAAACTCTGTGGGATTTGCTGCCCGGATATGGTGTGGACGGCTCGCTGCTGCGGGCAATACAGTCGCTTTATAAGGACTGTAAGGCTTGCGTGCGAGTAGGGGGGGATGTGTTACCTCTTTTTGATGTCTGTACAGGCGTCAAACAGGGTTGTGTCATGTTCGCCTGGCTGTTCATAGTGTATCTGGACAGTTGCCTGCAGAAGTTGAAAGATTGTGATATGGGTGTGAATTTGGGTGACTTTTCAGTAAACTGTCTGCTGTACGCTGATGATGCGGTGCTCATGGCCTCATCAGAAGCCGACCTTCAGGCATTAGTCACTAATATGAAAGAGGAGTGTGAAAGTAAGGGTCTTCGCTTGAATGCAAGTAAGACTAAGGTTCTAGTATTTGAAAGAGATGACGTAAGAACTAAATGCGAGATTAGGGTAAACCAGGAACGTCTAGAGCAAGTGAATTAAATTGTGTATTTAGGAAGTATGTTTAGCGCGGATGGAAGATGTGATTCGGATGTAGAACGGCGAGTAGCTGCCGGAAACAAAGTTAACGGTGCTTTGTCCCAGTTAGTAAAGCGACAAAGCATCGTAAAAGAAGCACGAATGGCGATTCATAATGCAGTGCTAGTGCCAACTTTGCTTTACGGTAGTGAAACCTGGGTATGTCAGCAGATGCATGAAAGTAAATTGAATGCTGTGGAGATGCGATCACTTCGAAAATTGTGCGGCGTTACCTTGGCCGACCGAATACGTAACGAAGTGATACGCAATATGGCAGGTTTGAATGAAAGTGTCAGCGTTAAGCTGGAAAAGGGCGTGCTCCGTTGGTTTGGACACGTCCAACGAATGAGTGAGGAACGATTGACGAAGAATATATATTGTGCGAAAGCAGAAGGTAGAAGAGGTCAGGGTAGGCCGAGACTGACATATGAAGATCACGTGCAAAAACGGAAAGGTCAAAAGTACTCGGATACCCAGACGTGCGTGTATGAAACGATTGATGAATCTCGAAGAAGCGAAAGAAGTATGCATGGATCGCGAAGCCTGGCGATATGTCCTCTCTGACTACCCCACCCCGTCAGGGATACAGCGTGAAGATTGTTAAGTTAGTTAAGTTAAGTTAAGTTCTAGGTGCATAGCTTTTGTAGCCATGCACACAAACACTGCGATGTAGCCCTTTGTTGTTTTTGCGCCTCGCCCTTTGTTTAGTTTCACATCCACGTATCCTGTGAAGTCCACGCCCGTGTGTTGGAAGGGTCGAGACGGGTTGCTTCGAGCTTCAGGAAGGTCACCCATTATTTGTTTCTGCAGAGTTGCTTTGTGTTTTTTGCACTTTATGCATGAATGTAAATAACTTTTCACTGCCCTGTTTCCACCTAATATCCAATAGTTTTATCAAATGTGAGCTAATGTTAACCGAGCTCCCGCATGAAATGTGTTACGGTGAGTTTGATCGATAATGAGGTTGGTAATTTGACTGGAATGTGGTAATATCAACGGATACTTCATATTTTCTGAAATGTTGGCATGCTTGAGTCTGCCCCCTACTCGTAGAAGTCAAGCTTTATCTAAAAATGGATTGAGATTCAAAATTTTACTCTTGCTATGTAGTGGTGTATGCTGTAGAACTGAGTTAATTTCATCTCCAAACTCTATGTATTGAAAATATTTAATGATTTTGTGTTTTGCTGATTCTAGTTGATTTGTCGTCAAGTACGTCGTACGCTCGCTCCTATACCGAGTGAAACGTAATACCCAAGCTAGCACACGCACTGTACGCTTCATAGTGCTGACTCGATTTAATATTACTTGAACGACGTCATCAGAAAGAGGTTGACGAACTGTAGTGACATTGCATTGCTTTGATTGTCGCTCCTCTTGATTTGTATTGCACACATTTCTTTCTGTAATCGATGATTTAATGAAACTAGAAAGAAACTGAGGTCCGCACCACCACTTTTCATGTCCCAGAAGTTGATCCACTGAAATACCGCGACTGGCGCAATCAGCTGGGTTTTCAGCCGATTTAATGTAGTACCAATTGGTCGATACTATAACTTGCTTTATTTGTTTGATTCTATTTGCAACGAATGGTGTCCAGCGGTTGATATCACCTTGAATCCACCCTAGTACTGCTGTAGAGTCGCACCAACCAAATACTTTAATGTTGCGACCAGTGAGGGCTTGAGTGACTTTGTGTATTAGTTTGAACAACAAATGTGCCCCACATAATTCCAGACGTGGTAATGTTATGCTTTTGTTTTCGGGTGCGAGTCGCGTTTTTGCCGCGACGAGTGTTATAAAATTATTGAATCGGCAATATACGACACAAGCGTAAGCTTTGATCGATGCATCGCAGAAACCGTGTAGTTGAATAGTATCGTATTCTCCAAAGTGGTACCATCTGGATATTTCGCATTTGCTAATGTTTTCCAAATCTAGTTTTATTTTCTCCCATTCAATGGTAATTTCATGAGGAAGTTGGTCATCCCATTGTACGTTAGAAGCCCAAACTTGCTTGAATAAAAGTTTCAACTTTATTGTTACGGGAGACAGCCATCCAAGAGGATCAAATATTCTAGATATTTCTGATAACAGAGAACGCTTCGTTTGCTTTTCTGAAGGTTTTGTATTGCTTATTTTCAATTCGAATGAAAATATGTCTTCACTGGTATGCCATTTCAGTCCGAGCGTTTTTGTCGATTCAGCTTGTTTGAAGTCGAACGATGATTGTGTTGATGAGTCACTGGTGTTGTTTTGACGTAATTCTTCGCTATTCGATGACCATTTACGCAGATTGAATCCTCCCGACTGTAATAATGTGATTAAATCGCGTTGTAGTTGTTTTGCTGACTGTAAGGAGAAGCTGCCACTTACTAGATCATCACAGTACAGCTCTTCTTGTAATACTGTAGCTGCTCTACTGTTAGGAAATTTGTGGCCTTCATTAATTGCCAATTGCTTTAAGGTCATCATGGATAAAAATGGGGCTGCTTTCATGCCATCTGTGACTGTCGTGAGCTTATATTCATTTATAGGTTGGTTGGGTGAACGGTTTTTCAATATCTGCTGTATAAGCATATTGATATTGCCTCCATCGTAAGATCAATGCCATAAGATCGTGCTGTAGATTCGGGCCGCGCTTCATTAGATAAATAAATAAATATCCATCACGCCTTATCCCCGAAGGGGTGGCAGAGGCATATTATATGCCCACTTTTCACCGTGTGGATTCCTGTCCCACGTAATAGGTTTTTACGATTTCTTACAAATAACTAAAACTAAAACATCTACTTACTTATACTATGCACGCAAACATAATTAGTAACATTTCTCAACAATTCAAAAACTGCATAAAACTTCGCTTCTAGGTACATACTAAGCGACATAGCCTGAGACAATAACCGGTTAGAGGCGAGCGGCCGGCAAAGATATACAGGATGTTGCAATAACATAGATCGTATATTCATGCTATATTCAAAAAATTGAATAAAAAATATCAAAGAATCTTAATTACAATACAATCAACCCTTCGATTTATAATAGTGAATGAAAGTATAATTTATATCTATTTTTATAATTTATATCTGTTATTTTGGATTGCGTATTTACTGGTATTTCATTCATGAAACTTGGCAGTAAATACGCATTCGTTCTTTTACCATAATAATTAGTAAATCTAGGTGTTTTTAATTTTGAATGGGTTATTTTGCGCGTTACGATTTTATGAAAAATTTTCACTTGTAATTTTATGTTAGGAAATTACTCTGTTAATAGCCACTGTTTTACTTTTAAGTGAATGGGTAAAATTTTACAAAACTTGAATAACCCTCTGACTTCACCTCCGTCACAGACAGACTCTCGTAACTTGGTAGGTGTTATGGTTTTTAGAATGCGGAGTTGTAAGTTGTATATTTTGTCTAGATATGTTTTGAAGGTCCTACCGTAACTAGTAATCCCGTATGACACAATTGACTCGGCCAGTGCTAAATTGACTCGGCCAGTGCAAAGGAGGTGGTGAGCCCATTGCAGTGTTGAAATAGACAGACGCAGGTTGTGGCTACCTGCTGTTGAAATTTTTAAGCCGCCCATAAGGCCTTCAACCAGGCTTAACGACTGCCATTTTACTGGTAACCGGGACCAACGGCTTAACGTGCCTTCCGAAGCACGGAAACGCTCGCAAATGTAAATGCCACAAAGTGGTATTTACATTTGTGTGACGTATAACCCGAGGACGTCTTGGCTGACGTGTTGAATACGACCCTTAATTTTGTGGTAGTTGATTCCGCGCGTTGAACGCAATGGTGAGGTAAGTAGCAACTGCTTGTTGCGTGACTATTACTCTCAACCATATGATTCAGTGCTTGGTATTCATGAATGAACTTGCTATATTCTTCTGCTAATTGGGAATCTCTGCTAAACTTCTTTTCGAAACTGTATAACGGTTGACGGGCTTGGTAGGGGTGGTGCGCACTAGGTAGCAACAACACACCTACATACACCCATCAGGTACGGTTGGTAATCCCTGGAGATGTGTAAGTAACACTATCTCAAAGAATCACCGGTGCACCAGCTATCAGAGCATGTGTATAGGGAGTGAGTATGGACCAACCTGGAGTAGAGAAATACCAGAATTTATAAAAAGAGGGCGCCAGGCATCTCTCCATCAAACGAATGATGCAATTAAAAAACTCATGTTATCAACTTATTAATTACATTTATTTAAACTATATACATGTGTAGACATGAATATACATATATGAAAGTAAAAAGAAATGGCTTAGTCAAGAATAGTGGGACCCATATATATATGGTCACTTAAAAATAAGTTTATATTTAGTACAAATAAAAATTAAACCAAAGTCCATACTTTGGTTATAAAGGGGCGTGGCCTAAAATGACAAATATTAAAGCAGTTGTCAGATGCCTTAAAATATCTAAATTATATACAGACATACATTTAAACTATCTCTGAATTTTGTTAACACACAACACCGCTTCCTATCGTCATCATCATCATCATACACTACAACATAACAAAGTAAAAATAAAGTTTCACACAATATTCCTTTGTGATAATAAAAAGATTATAAAATATGTGTAACTGGAACGTCACATCGGTAGTCTAGTAAATTAAAGTAGTTGAAAGCTACATATGTAATAGAAGAATGAATATTTAAAGTTAAAAGTTATTCCTTTTAAACTATCAACATCAGTTGGCCTTTACCGGGTTATTATACATAGAAATTAATTAAAGATTACTACTTAACTGGATATAATTGAGGAACATCCAAGGCCTTCACATCTCTTCCTATTCTAGAAATCCAGGTAGTAGGTAACCAGAGTAGAGAAAAATATCCTCTTTACACATTGTCTCAGCTTACTTTAAATATTCTTACAGACATTCACAAGGAGCAAAAAATGTAGAATGCAGAGAACGTGAAACACGTTAAACTATCAAATATTATGTTAAAAAACAAAAACATGAAACAAAAAACCTAAAACATAAACCTAAAACACAAACCCCTGTAACAACAGAAAAGTTACAGACATTAGTAATTTGTAATAAAAATCACTTTCACCCTCAACATTCTGTTAAGGTATGCAGTCTAAGAGATTATATAGTTTTAACTTACCACTTATTTCAGTGGGGTTTTAACTAGATCCTTCTATCATCATCCTTTTTCATTTTATTTGCTAAGTCTCTTGAAAAGCAGACTGAAATACAAAGTACAACCATCGTAAGAACATATTATTCGCAAAGGCCAAGCAATCCCACCGATTACGAAGAAACAAATATAAACAAATATTCTCACCTCAGCAACAATTATTATGTCCACATATTTGCTAAAAAGACTTCGGATATTAATCCGAATTAAATCACCATGACAGGCATATTCTCATGACGCCATGTCGTCGCAAAAAGGGCTGACCTCCTTTCTTTTTTCGCTCGATGCCGTAATCGGCCAAGTCATACGGCCTATACGGCCTTGACAAAACTTTAACAAAATAAACAAAACCAACATGAAAACCTTACTATTCCTGTTTGTCACACCTCACGCAATACATTATGGGTGGATGTGAGTCAGGACAGCCAATCTATCCAAGTTCAATGTCCAGCACCAAACTGAAAGACACCATAGACGCACGCGTTAATTTTAGAACGCGCCAATAGAGTCGAAACGACCGTGACAGTTTTGACAACGTCAAACTCATGTCGTTCCGAACATACACAAACAATGTGAAATATTATAAACTTTTAAATAATTAGACAAATGACTTTAGAGTTATTACTAAAGTATTGTGAAAATTGAGTTTGTTTCCACAAAAGGGATGTATATAAAAATAAGGTTAGTAAATCAAATCCCCTGAATATGTAACCGACACTCAGAAGTGTTACAGTTCCTCCTTAGTTGGGTAAAAAAATTTAATTTTTTTTTTTTAAGCACTATATTTACAACAACAACAAAAAAAAACTTACAACAACTATAGACATCAGACACCTATCTAACTAACAGATAACACTCGGGGTGCTAGGTCGGGGAACCTCCACGTTGGCGGTTCAGTTTCCTATCCCCCCCGGGGACCGCCCGGGTGGGAGTGGAAACTGGGCTTTGCTGGTGCACCCTGGAGCATCGGCTAATGGGCGCAGTCTTCAGTACTGTGTGTGTTAACCAATGTACCAATATCCCGACAGTCGACCCCATGTCGTGGGGGTCGCAGTGTGGCAGGCCTGCAAGGCCTGCGAAATGGTGAAAGCTCCCGGCCTGGCCGGTAGTAGCGCTTCGTTGTCGATTTTCGTCTTCGTTGTCGTCTCTCCCGGCTTTGGCCGGTTGAAGCTCTTTGTTGCCGTTGGGTGGACGTGCAGTTGACCCCATTGCACGAGGGGGTCGTGGTATGGTTGGCCTGCAAGGCCTACGGTATTTGTGACCGCTCCCGGCCTGGCCGGTAGAAGCATCACATTGTTGGTGTCGCTCCCGGCCACGGCCGGTAGTAGCGAGGTTTTATGGTGTGGACGCGTAGGCTGTCTGCTCGCGCAGGGGCCTACAGGCATTCGTGCCAGCGTCGGAGTTGGGGAGGGCCAGCCCCCCTCCTCGCGTTTCGTAATCTCCGGGGTCTTCGCAACAATCCAACTGGTGGCACCTGTTGGTACGTGGTGGTCCTGGGGACCGAAGGGCTTGCCTTCATTGGCCGGCCCGCGACAGGGAAAAGTCTATAACACCCGACAGCGAAGTCGTTAAAACCTGTGGGGCACCTGGAGCACCCCACAGTATCCATCCCGCTCCCTGGAATGAGCGTCACCAAGGGAGTCAACTCCCTTCGTCTCATGCTCGTGGGAATAATATGGCAAATAATAAACTTAAAACTAAAATCGACGATAACTTTGTAATTTCTAACAACTTTGGCATTCTTACAACGGACTCTGAATTGACTAACGCAATGGGTGATGATGAATCGGAAATGGTGAGGTTCGGTACTCCAATACCGGCCGTGAAGGAGCTGAGGGTGTCGGTGTCACGATGTGACACCTCACCGCGACGTGGAAATAAAGATCTGCTGCTGTCAGAGTCTGACAGCAGCGTCACATCAATGGTGACAGTGGAGAGTCGCCCCTCCCCCACCCCACTCTCTCGGTTGTGGCAACGCAAGCGCCGCAACCCAACTGGGTCGGGGGAAGAGAGCGACACGGATTCGTCTGGCGCTGGGCTGTTAAGAGGACAGTCCGGTAAACGAGGACGCGGCCGCCCACATGCACACAATACAACAATACAACATGGCCAAGGAGCGTGAGCTGGAGCTCCAGGCCGAGGAGGAGCTTGCTCTGGATATCAGGCGACGGGAGGCGAGAAGAAGTTCTTTCCTTCGCCAGTCGGAGTTGGAGAAGTCGTCAACGTCGGTTACTGCATCGGACCTCAGAGCCGAGCAGTTGTCGAAGGCGGTTGAGGAGGCGGTGGGTACCATCCAGTCCATCGCCCAAAAATCCTCCCGCCTCAAAGGTCAAAGCGTCCAGGGCTTGAGGTCCGCCGCTGGAGCTATTCTTGATCACGTACGGGAATTGCGGGCTCGTACCGAATCAGAAGAAAATATCCGCCTGCAGCGCGAGCTGGCTGCTCTACGGGCGGAAGTGGAGGTGCTAAAGAAGCAGGCGAGCGCCCCGTCGTCTATGTCGCGCGAGGAAATTATGTTCCTGCTTGATGCGCGCTTTGACGGCATTGGAGACCGCCTGCTTCCCGAGCCACGTCTTCGCCCCCCTCTCCAGGCGGACACCCGCAATGCCGCCCGCTCCTATGTGAACAACGTAGTCATCGGCAGTTCTGCCGGCCAAACGGTTGTGCCTCCAGAAGCTGCGCGCCCCCGAGTATCCTCCCGTACGTTGCTAGGTACCCAATCTTGTACCTCCAGTACTGCTACTCGTGCCGCTCGACTTCGGACCGCTGGCGCCGCTGCCGCCACCAATCCCCCCGCCCCCATCTCCTGCCCGTCGTTGGTGGAGACGGGAGCTCCCGCAGCGGATCCGCCGTCTTCTTTACCTAAAAAGAAGAAAGCCAAATCAAAGAAGAGGAAGAGCGCTGCAGCGCAAGAAGCGGAGGCAGCACGTCAAGAGCGCCCACAACTGGCACCCACGCCTGGACCTTTAACTGAGGCGTGGAATGTAGTGGCTGGACGCCTAAAAAAGACGCCAACGGTCAAACCGCAGGCAGGGAAGACGACTCCGGCGCCCACAAAAGTGCCGATCGCGGAAAAGCGCGCTCCGAAGCTCCGCGCCCCCCGAACCGCTGCGGTTGTGATTACATTACAGCAGGACGCAGTGAAGCGGCGCGTGACATACGCCTCCAAATTGGCTGAAGCTGAGGAAAAGATCGACGATCGACCTTAGGAGCCTTGGCATCGGGAACTTACGCTTCCGCACGGCTGCCACTGGAGGCCGAATCCTGGAAGTGGCGGGCACGGAAAGGTGCCAGAAGGCTGACGCTCTGGCGGAGCAGCTAAAGACTGCTCTGGGAGAGGATGTCCGTGTTGCCAGGCTGGAGAAGTGCGCGGAGCTGCGCATCTCCGGTCTAGGCGACGCGGCCACTAAGGAGGTCGTTGCTCGGGTGGTGGCGGACGTAGGAGGGTGCGCCACCACCAGCGTTCTCGTTGGACAGATTGTCCGTCAAGCGGGCCGTCAAGAAGGCACGGCGTGGGTAAAATGCCCGATCGCAGCGGCCAAAATCCTAACCGATGGCCGCCCTGTTGCGATCGGATGGTCCCGCGTCCGTGTAACATTGCTGGAGTCCAGGCCGCAGCGTTGCTTCCGCTGCCTTGAGGTCGGACATGTGGGGGCCCGGTGCGCTGCGGGAGTCGATCGCAGCGCACTTTGCTTCCGTTGTGGCCAGCCCGGTCACAAAGCGGCCGGCTGCTCAGCGGAGCCCCAGTGTCCCGTCTGCGCGGCGGCGGGAAGTGCCGCTGCGCACCGCCTGGGCACGAAGGCCTGTTTGGCGGCATCGACGAAGAGGAGGCGTCGGGGTGGTGCTGGACGTACGCGTCAGCCCACCCAGGTTTTAGAGGAGGTGATGGACATCGCCCAAAATTAAATGGCTCCCATCTCGGTACTGCAGGCCAACGTCGGTAACTGTGCGGCGGCCCAAGATCTGCTGCTTCAGTCTGTCGCACAGTTACAGGCGACTGTGGCTATAGTCGCCGAACCGTACGCGGTTCGCGCCCGCGATAACTGGGCTGGCAGCCGCGACGAGTTGGTGGCTATCGTCTCCCAGCGGGGTGCTTTTGATAGGGTGCTCCAGGGACGCGGTTGCGTTCTCGCGCTGCTGGGAGACGTTGCAGTAGTCGGGGTGTACTTCTCGCCCAACAGAAGCCTCGCTGAGTATGAGCGTTGGTTGATTGAGGTCGGGGCTCTGTTGGCAGAAGCGCACCCCACCCCGGTGGTGGTAGCTGGAGATTTCAACGCACACTCACGGGCGTGGGGATCTCCAGAAACCGATAGCCGGGGTGAGATGGTCGAGGAATGGGCGGTGTCCAATGGCTTGGTGCTGCTCAACCGAGGGTCGGTCCACACGTTCGTGCGGCGAACGGGGACGGGTCGTAGTATAATCGACCTGTCCTTTACCAGTTCTGGCCTGGCTAGCCGCACACGTGGTTGGAGGGTGATCGAGGGGGTGGAGACGATGTCGGATCATCGCTACATATGGTTCGACATCGTCAACGCCGGCTCGGAGACCCCGGCGGTCGGGGACCGCCGTTCGGTTGAGGAAGATCCGCGGTGGCGTCTGCGGACGCTGGACCGGGAACTGGCGAAGGAGGCGGCCATCGTCGAGCGATGGGCCGCAGGTGACGACGCTAGCCCGGACGTGGACGCGAGGGCTGGGCGGCTTTCCGGCGCCCTGACTCGCGTCTGCGATGCGGCGATGAAGAGGGCGGGGCCTGTTCGGCCGCGAAAGCGAGTGTATTGGTGGAATGATGAGTTGGCTGGGCTGCGTACTACATGCCACGCAGCCCAGCGTAGGTACACTCGCTGTCGCGGTCGAGGAAACAGTGATCCTGCCCAAGAAGAAGAGCTGCTCGCCGCATACCGGGCTGCCCGAGCTGCCCTCAGCTCGGCGATCAAGGCCGCCAAGGAGGCGGCCTGGAAGGAGTGGCTCGAGAGCCTAAATGAAGATCCGTGGGGGCGCCCGTACAAAGCCGTGAGCGACAAACTCCGGCCCTGGGCGCCTCCCCTCACAAAGTCTCTCGAGCCCTCATTCGTCGGCCACGTTGTCAGTTCCCTCTTCCCTGCGCGGGAAGAGTGGGTCCCACCGCGGATGGCACCAAGCCAGACGCCGGCAGACACAGAGGCGATGATTCCGCCCGTGTCGGATGCCGAGCTCGGGGCGGCGGTCCTTAAACTCAAAACGAGGAACCGCGCCCCCGGTCCGGATGGCATTCCTGGGCGCGTCATCGCTCTGGTTATGCCGGCGAGGAGGAGACGCTGTCTTTGTTGTCGGAGTGTGTGGCGTCGGGTAAGGTCCCGCGACAGTGGAAAACCGGGCGGCTCGTGCTATTGAAGAAGCACGGACGCCCGGCCGAGTCGCCGTCGGCCTATCGCCCCATCGTATTGCTCGACGAGATGAGCAAGCTGCTCGAGCGGGTGCTCGCGGCGCGTCTCGTCGGGCACCTGGAGGGGGCGGGGCCCAATCTCAATGACGGCCAGTACGGTTTTCGTCGCGGGAGGTCGACCCTGGACGCCATTTCCCGGCTCCGGGACAGCGTCGAGGAGGCGGTCGGTCGGGGGGAGGTGTTGCTGGCGGTGTCGCTCGACATCGCGAACGCCTTCAACACCATCCCCTGGCAGACCATCGCTGAGGCGCTGAGGTACCACAATGTCCCGTGGTACCTCAGACGCATTCTCGCGGACTACTTTGTCGACCGGGCCATCTCCTATCCGGCCCGGTCGGGAGTAGTCCGCGCTGGTATGTCTTGTGGTGTTCCACAGGGGTCGGTTCTGGGTCCGCTCCTGTGGAACATCGGATACGATTGGGTCCTGCGCGGTGCTACTCTTCGGGGAGTCGGCGTCCTTTGTTACGCCGACGATACCCTAGTCACCGCGCGGGGCCCAGATTTTCGCGAGGCGAAAGTCCTGGCCACCGCGGGCGTTGCCCAGGTGGTCAGCCGCATCAGGGCGCTAGGACTCCAGGTGGCCCTCGAAAAGTCCGAGGCCGTTTTCTTTCACGGGCCTCGGCGAGGGCCACCTCGAGATTGTCAGATTGTGGTGAGCGGCACCCCCATCGCTGTCGGGTCGAGTATTAAGTATCTTGGTTTGGTACTCGACAGCCGATGGGGCTTCGTCGAGCACTTCCGGCGTCTGTCGCCAAAGTTGTTGTCGTACGCCGGAAGGCTGGCGAGGCTGCTCCCCAATCGGGGAGGCCCAAATAGTGCATGCCGTCGCCTCTACGACGGTGTAGTGCGCTCAAAGGCGTTGTATGGAGCGCCCATCTGGGCGCACGCCCTCTGCGCCAAGACAATCCCGCTGCTGCGGCGTCCGCAGCGGTCGATTGCGCAGAGGGCGGCACGAGCGTACTGCACCGTCTCCTACGAGGCGGCGTGCCTAATTGCAGGAAGCCTCCCTTGGGATCTCGAGGCTGGAGTCCTCAAGAAGGTGTATGAAGAGAGCGCCCTGGTGCGAAGTAACGGTGGACGGCCCCTTCCGGACGAGATCGACCGCTGGAGACAGTCGGCTCGCGACGATCTCTTCCGGAAGTGGGCAGAGAGGTTGGTAGGCCCCTCAGTTAGCCCCCGGCTCGTGGGGGCTGTCCGGCCCGTCCTGCGGGCTTGGGTGGAGAGGGCACACGGAGCGCCGACATTTCACCTCGGTCAGCTCCTCACAGGGCATGGCGTATTCGCCAAGTACCTGTGGGAGGTGGCTGGGGTGGAGCCGGACCCCGTGTGTCGCCACTGCTCAAGTGGCGTCGTGGACACGGCGGAGCACACACTCGCCGTGTGCCCGGCGTGGGACGGGCCGCGTATCGCCCTTACGGGCCTTGTCGGTGGAAATTTGTCGCTGCCGGCTGTGGTGCAAGCCATGGTCGGCAGCCAACAGTGTTGGGCCGCCGTCGCCTCGTTTGCTAGCGAGGTGATGGCGGCGAAACGAGAGGAGTTGCGGGTGCGGGAGCGTACGGGACAGACGCTCCCGCCCCGCCGTCCGGTTCGGGGGCGTCGACGTGCTGATTACATGCGCGCCCCCGAATAGTGTCTGGCCGTGGGCGGAAGGTCGGGGGACCCCGCCCAACTGGCCACTTGGCGACGGGCACCCTTTCTGTGTTCCAGGGGGTGCCCACTTTTTTGCGCACGCCCGTACCGGCCGCTCTCACCTCCTCTGCTTACAGAGGAGCGCTCGAGAGCGGTGGAGGTGCGGGCTAGTTCTTCAGCTCCTTAGGGAGCTCCGGGGTGGTCGCTTATCGACCGCCCCGAGACGGACCCCTCCGTTCTGGGGTGCCCCTTGCCGGCTCGCAGTGATTTAACCTCAGGCCTACCCTGCGAGTCGGTTTTAAGGTGAGGCGGAACACCGCGGGGTTTAGTGGGTAGGACGGCCCTCTCTCACGGGCCGGGAGCCCCACACACCGTCCCTGCTGCCCCCGCAGAAGGGATGACGGTGCGTAAATGCATTCCCCGCGAAAACAAAAAAAAAAAAACAGATAACACTCAGCTCTAAAGAGTATGACAAAAACTATTGAAACAGAACGGACAAAACTATGTATAAATACTGTTAAAACTATCTAGTTAATTCTAAATGGCAAAAAATACTTATTATATTACAAGATGCCGTTTTATTTACAACCGAGGTAGTATAGGAATATCTTATATTCCAAGAGATTCCAAAAGTACTAGATCTCGAAACACTGTCGAATTAGACTACTACTGAAAGAAAACTCAAAGTTGTGTGTTTTTCAGTTGTCAATGTTTTTTTCAGTTATGATTCCTTTTAAATAGTATCAACTCTAACTCAACGTCGAGTTTCTACTTATATGGAGTTTTGAAAATAGCTAGGAAAAGCACTAACTAAATTTATTGAGGAACGGATTCGCCAGGGCGAACAATGTCCTTTATGTGGAAATTACCAAGATTCTTTCCATCTAAAGATTTTAAAGTATAAACAAGAGGACTAAGTTTCTTGTTTATAACACATTTATCAAAGCGGGGAGCTAACTTTGCAGAAAAATGCTTGGAGGCATTTGGCAAATGAAAACAACGCTTGTAGACTTTTTGACCTTCCTTCAATTCCACATTACGTTTTCTCAAATTATAATAACGAGCATTACGTTCATGCGATACGAGTAAACAGTTTCGAACTTTACTGAATATAGTTTCAAGTTCTTTTAACTTGTCAGAAAATTTATTCTCATTATCAACTTCTAAAGAGTTAGGATCAATGGGAGTGTCATCATTATATATAGAACCATTAAGAATCATCTCACGTCCGTGAGTTAAGAAGTACGGAGTATGTTTAGTTACATCGTGTTTAACTGTATTAAGAACACATTGTATCTATATCTATATGTATAGATATGTTCTTATCCCAAGTTCGGTGATCAGAACGCACGTACGAAGCTATGGTTCTTACCATTTCACGATTTACACGCTCAGTAGGGTTTGTCTGTGGATGATATCTAGGATTGTAAAAGATATGAGGAACACTATATTTAACCATTAGGTCTTTAAAGTCTTTTGAAGTGAATTGTGCGCCGTTTTCACAGTAAAGATATTTAGGTACATGAAATGTACAAGAAAAATTCCTTTCTCTAAACACTTAACTATCGCTTGGGCAGTTATAGTGCGCAAAGGAAACAAAGTAACATATTTACTAAAGTAATCAGTACAAACAAATAAATATTGATTTCTCATATAGGAGGGAGGAAATGGACCAAGAATGTCACAAGAGATAGCCTCGCCAGGCAACGTAATACGTCGTGGTTTACCCATAAATCCAGGACGGGCTAAATTAGTAGGTTTATACCTTTTGCATATTTCACAAGAATCAACATATTCTTTAACATCTTCAAAGAGATTAGGCCAGTAATATATACTAGCTATTTTAAAATGAGTTTTGGCCACACCGAAATGGCCAGAAGTAACATTATCATGACACTTCGTCAGAATTTTTTTTCGTTCCTCATAAGGCACTACCAACTCCCAGTCAAATTGATCTGTCAGGCGATATTTATTCTTCGAGAAACGATAAAGTTTATTATTTTCAATTTTGAAATTAGGAAACATAGATGGAGTATCAGAGACCTTTTTAAAGATGTCTAAGTACCAAGGATCTTGAGTAAAAAAGAACGTCAATTGAGTTTAAATTGATACGCGAGAACGGAACCAAGACAACGCCGGTCCATCAAAAATTTCCGGGAAACCTCTGAATATTCTGTCTTCAGAAACATTCCTAGTAACAAGAAGTTCTTCTTAGCGAGAAAGGAAAGTACGGACACAAGTGTCCCCCTTGAATTTCAAGTTCAAAGAATTAATATTTAAAATCTTTTCAGGTTTGTAAATAACCTCTCTGACTACATGCTTCTCAGTAACTACAGAGTCAAAGTCATCATCCGAATCCGATGAATAAGCAGAATCACTATCTTTTAAGCATTCAATTATAGAATTCAATTGCTTTTTGAGAAGCATTACCTCCTCATTCTCATCAATACGACCTAGACGGCAAAGAAAGTATCTGCAACGAGAGTTTTACCGACCTCTAGCAGATGTAGACAAATCACCTTTAGCTTCTCTTTCAATCACCTCAACTTTTCGTTGACACACCTCTAATTCCGAAGTCAAATTAACCTAGACTAAATCTGAAAATTTCAAAATACCCCTTCGAGCAAGTTTCGATGTCACATTTAACGCTTGACAAAGACTGGATCGTCGCGAGAGATGATTAACTTCTAGTTTACGAATGGACAGTTCATGTATAATTTCGTCTTTGTGTAAATGATCTCTCATTTACACAAAGACGAAATTATACATGAACTGTTCTTCCATCCAGCTTGTAAAAAATCCATAATAGAAAATTGAATTCTAAATTCAATTCTAATTCAAAACAAGTATAATTGTTAGGTTATGGCACCTAATCAAAATGAAAAAAATAGAAAAAAATAGAAAAAAAATAATATCTCTTTAAGTTTATAAGCTTAAATTGAAAATATTGCCTTTCATTCATGTTGGATAGGTTCAAGTTTATCAGCTTAAAACACCATCACGCTTAAGAATAAAAAAAAAATTATAAGTTTCCTTTAAAGTACACCTTAAGACTAACAAAATTATAGTGACACACAATAAAGTACATGCTTATCACTAAATAAAAATACATATTTAATTGCATCATTCTCCAAGGCCCCACGTTGGGCGCCAACTTATAACGGTTGACGGGCTTGGTAGGGGTGGTGCGCACTAGGTAGCAACAACACACCTACATACACCCATCAGGTACGGTTGGTAATCCCTGGAGACGTGTAAGTAACACTATCTCAAAGAATCACCGGTGCACCAGCTATCAGAGCATGTGTATAGGGAGTGAGTATGGACCAACCTGGAGTAGAGAAATACCAGAATTTATAAAAAGAGGGCGCCAGACATCTCTCCATCAAACGAATGATGCAATTAAAAAACTCATGTTATCAACTTATTAATTACATTTATTTAAACTATATACATATGTAGACATGAATATACATATATGAAAGTAAAAAGAAATGGCTTAGTCAAGCATAGTGGGACCCATATATATATATGGTCACTTAAAAATAAGTTTATATTTAGTACAAATACAAATTAAACCAAAGTCCATACTTTGGTTATATAGGGGCGTGGCCTAAAATGACAAATATTAAGGCAGTTGTCAGATGCCTAAAAAATATCTAAACTATATACAGACATACATTTAAACTATCTCTGAATTTTGTTAACACACAACACCGCTTCCTATCATCATCATCATCATCATACACTACAACATAACAAAGTAAAAATAAAGTTTCACATTACTATTCCTTTGTGATCATAAAAAGATTATAAAATATGTGTAACTGGAACGTCACATCGGTAGTCCAGTAAATTAAAGTAGTTGAAAGCTACATATGTAATAGAAGAATGAATATTTAAAGTTAAAAGTTATTCCTTTTAAACATCAACATCAGTTGGCCTTTACCGGGTTATTATACATAGAAATTAATTAAAGGTTACTACTTAACTGGATATAATTGAGGAACATCCAAGTCCTTCACATCTCTTCCTATTCTAGAAGTCCAGGTAGTAGGTAACCAGAGTAGAGAAAAATATCCTCTTTGCACATTGTCTCAGCTTACTTTAAATATTCTTACAGACATTCACAAGGAGCAAAAAAATGTAGAATGCAGAGAACGTGAAACACGTTAAACTATCAAATATTATGTTAAAAAACAAAACACAAACAGAAAAGTTACAGACATTAGTAATTTGTAATAAAAATCACTTTAACCCTCAACATTCTGTTAAGGAATGCAGTCTAAGAGATTATATAGTTTTAACTTACCACTTATTTCAGTGGGGTTTTAACTAGATCCTTCTATCATCATCCTTTTTCATTTTATTTGCGAAGTCTCTTGAAAAGCAGACTGAAATACAAAGTACAACCATCGTAAGAACATATTATTCGCAAAGGCCAAGCAATCCCACCGATTACGAAGAAACAAATATAAACAAATATTCTCACCTCAGCAACAATTATTATGTCTACATATTTGCTAAAAAGACTTCGGATATTAATTCGAATTAAATCCCCATGACAGGCATATTCTCATGACGCCATGTCGTCGCAAAAAGGGCTGACCTCCTTTCTTTTTTCGCTCGATGCCGTAATCGGCCAAGTCATACGGCCTATACAGCCTTGACAAAACTTTAACAAAATAAACAAAACCAACATGAAAACCTTACTATTCCTGTTTGTCACACCTCACGCAATACATTATGGGTGGATGTGAGTCAGGACAGCCAATCTATCCAAGTTCAATGTCCAGCACCAAACTGAAAGACACCATAGACGCACGCGTTAATTTTAGAACGCGCCAAAAGAGTCGAAACGACCGTGACAGTTTTGAAAACGTCAAACTCATGTTGTTCCGAACAAACACAAATAATGTGAAATATTATAAACTTTTAAATAATTAGACAAATGACTTTAGAGTTATAACTAAAGTATTGTGAAAATTGAGTTTGTTTCCACAAAAGGGATGTATATAAAAATAAGGTTAGTAAATCAAATCCCATGAATATGTAACCGACACTCAGAAGTGTTACAACTGTGCCAGAGCCATGGGTCTCGATGCCCCTAACCTTTCTTGGAAATTTTCCTTGAACGTTAATTCAACTATATAACGACCGTCGCTGGTGCGAGTGGTTGTGTTTTTGTAGTGTTGTAAACACTCAATATCATCTTTCGACATCTCAGAGCTTTCTTCTATGTCTTCAATGGACCAAAATTTTTGAATTTCTTCTACATTGTTGATCACAACGTTACAATTAAATGTTTGTACGTTACCGCATAATATACAGCCGAGACGTGTTTGTTGTGCAACTGGTTGTGATTTTTGGTGCCTAATGATACCTTCTTGAATGATATCGGAGTAGATCTCAGCTCCTAACAAAATGTCTACAGGGCGGCTCAAATGGAAATCTGGATCGGCTAATGATATGTCTTGTGTCTCCAAATGTCTCCAAAAATGTCCATTACTTGGGTTTTGCGAAAGTTTTATTCGGCAAGTTGTTTATTAAGTTGCGCATAATAAACACATCGGTATCAAATCTATAGTCACCGTGCATGGCTTTACACGTGATTTTTATGACACCCTTGCAGTTATTCTCATTCGCTCCAATACCGAATATAACGCCCATGCACCGGCTACGGGGCAGGCGCAACATTTGAGCTGCTTTTTCGGTAATTAGAGATGTTGGCGAACCTTGATCCAGGAGTGCTCTCAAAGTGATCATAGACCCATCGTATGCTTGAACCTTAACTAGTGCTGTAGTAAGTAGGGTTTCTGATAGTTCCTCTTGAGAGACGTGATTGCTACTGTTGTTTGAGGTCTGTTGATTTGATGTTTGTTGCTTGTTATTAAATGTCTGTCCACCCTGTTTGTCATAAGCGTCGTGAAGAATGGTATTATGATCAGAGTTGCAGACGCGGCATCTTTTTCTTGACCGACATTCATTGCCCTCTGTATGCTCGTGTAGACAATTTTTGCAAAGCTTGTATTTCGCAATTAATTTGCGTTTCTGGTCAGACTGTAACTCGGTAAATGCGCGACACGCAAAAAATTTATGAGGTTGGTTGCAATGAGGACAGCTCAGTGCGAGTACATTGTCATTTGTGAATGATTTTGATTTATGATAATTTTTGAAGTTTTGATTTGTACTGAATGCCTTGTATGAGGGATATTTGTTGGTATGCGACGACTCCGGCTGTAATGATTTTATGGATTCCGGTTTGCGTCGAGATGATTCCCATTATACGAATTTGCTTTCCAGGAAATTGAGAAAGTTGGCAGTGGACGGCAATTCGCGTGGATGTTCTAGGGACTCTAAGTAGTCGTTATGAGTCACTGAGTCTAATTTTTGACACAATAAGTGTAGAATTAGAGTGTCCCATGATGAAGTGTCCACGTTAAGGTTCTTAACTGCATTTAGAAATTCCTTTGCGGTATCGTGAAGCCTTTTGACGGATGCCGCTGATAAATGTTGTGTGTTAGGCACGCTAAGTAATGAGTTGATATGAGATGAAAATATAATTTTTGAAGTGAAAACTTCTTTAGCGGCGTTGAGCACTTTTACTGTAATGGGTATAAAATCTTAAACTCGCGTCAGGACACGTGACCTGATCTAAAAAGCGTAAGACGGATGGAGTTTTTAAGTGAAAACGCCTCTTAGCGTGGTACACATATTTTTAGAGGAGATAAATCTCTGGATTTGCGACTATAATCATCATCATCATCTAATGTTGAACCCGGTCATCTACAGGTCTTATTAAATAATATTGTGTAATCAATTAAGACTCTTTCAGAGTAGATTTTTTTTTTCATCATCATCATTAACGTCCATCCCGGTCAATTTTTGAAGTGAATATTCTTTTAGCGCGGTACGCTTATTTTTAGATGAGATAAAATCTCTGGACTCGCGACCATTATCATCATCATCATCTAACGTTGATTCCGGTCATCTACAGGTCTTATTAAATAATGCTGTGTAATCAATTAGGAGTCTTTCAGTGTAGATTTATTTTTCATCATCATCATCATTAACATCGATCCCGGTCAATTTTTGAAGGAAAAACTTCTTTTAGCGCGGTACGCAATTTTTTAGATGAGATAAATCTCTGGACTCGCTACACCCCGTTACGATACGCAGCTATAGTGTGTGCATATATGCATGTACCAACGCGTCTAGATAAATAAATTATTAATAAATTGAGTTTTCACTTCTGTCGGCACTCCCGGAGTGGTTTTTTGTTATTGTATCTGTGGTTGAGAATTTCCCATGCCGTGTCGTAATTTTCCGATTGATAGATGCTGAATAAGTTTTTAGGCTTCACCTTTCACCTTGCTCTTTAGAAATTGCATTCGCTGTGCATTGGACAGAGATGGATTTGAGTGAATGGTTTCGACGAATATATCCTTAAAAGCCGTCCCGTGTTGGTAACTGCCACTGAAAACTGGAATTTCGATCTTTGGCGTT
This sequence comes from Thumatha senex, assembly GCA_948477245.1. Lineage (NCBI taxonomy): Eukaryota > Metazoa > Arthropoda > Insecta > Lepidoptera > Erebidae > Thumatha > Thumatha senex. The sequence goes on from OX419744.1 coordinate 17,594,657, forward strand.
GATTTTTCTCGATGCGACACTGACCACATTTTAGTATTGATTTTTTCTTTAAGTTCGTTATAAATGAGTTCGCATGTGTTGTAAGTCATCTCATACTGCACGTCTGCTTTAGTAGGTAAGCTGTCAATTTCCCAGTAAAGGGAATCCACGACTTTCCACCTACATTCTAAGACCTTCAATGCGTCTTCAAACTGCCACTTTTCTTTCAAATAGTTGACGTCAATATTTGACGCAGTTCTTTGAAACGCTTTGAAGTTGCTGCTTGCGTAGCATTTCCTCAATTTTGCTGTTGGTTGTAGCTGGCTGTACTTGCGGTACAATCAAGGTAGACAGGTGCGGGCTTCTGCTCCTGGACTCACTTTCGCCTTGCTCCTGAGCGATATTTGACGCGGGCAATGTCGGATCCAAAGTAAAGGCGGCTGCTTTCACCAGCGGTGAAGTTGGCTTTTGCTCCGTTGTTAAATACTGAACAAAGTATTCTCTGGTACTGTCGTAAAACTTCCTGGTTTGCTCGTAAGAATTTTGTTCGAAGTATTGATGTGAAGGATCTCCGTGCTCGTTGATTTTTTCGTGGCTTAACTGAAATTCAGCCCAGTACTTATCGAGAAGTTTAATTTTCTTTTGAACATTCTGGGGTGTCATCCGACTCGGCCCGTCTTTTTTGAAGTTGGTTAAGACACTATTCATAGCTTGCATTATTTGATATTGAGTATCGATGTTTCCCTGCATGGTGGAACTGCTTTTGATAATTACCTGAGTTACCGAATATGTTGCTGTTATTGCTGAGTTTCGGTAAGCGTCTGCTGGTTGTTTTTTCAATGTCAGTGGTTCGTCTCTTATGTACAGTATGTGCGCCTTCTCAATTAAATTGGGGAGACCCGCTGGTGGGAGGCCAACTCAACCGATTCGCTACTGCACAAATGAAACGTTACACTCACAAACTCGAAGGACCATAAGGATGTATGGGCTGCTGCTTGAGGACATACACACCTTGTATATTTGCTCACAATGATAAGTCACAGATAGATAAATAAATGGTTTTTATTCACTAACTTGTAACTAATGCTAGGATGAGTGATAATGAGTATCGCGTATGAATGAGAACATTGACATACAGCTAATAGAGAGGTATGAATTTGAGTCGTCATATTATAAAATCCTTGTTAAAACTCAGGACATATTGAATAAATATTCTGCGGATAAGGGTAGTTCAAGTGTAGCAAGTAGTTGTGGTAAACGCAAAGTGGTCAAGTTGCCTACTATCCAATTGCCAAAATTTAACGGTTCATGTGAACACTGGCTGGAGTTCCGCGACTCCTTTTCTAGTTTGATAGATTCCGACTTAGATATTAATGATATCAATAAATTTCACTACTTGAGAGATTCAGTAGAAGGCTTCAGTAGTAATTAATTCGGTTGAATTTTGTGCAAAAAACTATAAAATAGCATGGGAACTTCTCTGCGAGCGTTTCAATAACAAACGGTTGTTGATTCACAATCATATTTCAGCTCTAATAAACATTCAACCTATCCCAAAGGAGTTATCCGTAAGTATAAACACTCTCATAGATTCTGTAAACAAAAATTTACGAGCCTTGGAGTCTTTAGGTGAACCTATCAAGTACTGGGATACGCTGATTTTTCACATTATGGCCACTAAATTAGACCCGACCACTTTCTGTAAGTGGGAAGAGTACACAGGTCAATTAAATAAAAATGATGCAATCACTTTAGAATGTTTTAACATGAACACACAACTGAAAAATTGGAGTTGAAACGTAATTCAAATCATGCGCTCATTAAACCACCTTCTAAACACAAAATAAATCATAAGTCCATGGTGTCCATACAGGATACGAGCAGTAACATTAATACAGGTTCAGTTCGGTCTTCAATAAAAACTTGTCCGATGTCTAAAAGCAATGAACATGACCTATACACTTGTTCACAATTCATAGCACTTGTGAGAAGAAGGCAACAGAGTAGGTTTCTAAAACTTATTTATTTTCTCAACTTAGTTTAAACAATCATCAACTCTTCACCTGCAAATCTTATAGGTGATTTCAAAACTTATATTTAAAACTTATAGCGTTCAAACTTATATCAAAACTTATAGAATTAGTACCCACTGAGTAGGTAGCAAAACTTATAATCTCCAAAACTTGTGTTAAAACTCAGACTTCAGATCACTCACAACTTCTAATTAATTACATTGACTCCACTTGATGCGACCGTTAACCGCCACGTCCAAATTCCAAGTGCCTCATGTGCGGCCGTCATGCACCACTGTCGTGTAAAAACAAGATGGCAGCCAAGTGTGACCAGTACATAAGTTCTAAATTATGCTCGATTAAATTAAACCTTACACTCGACCATCCTGCACAGCGTGAATGTCCTCATACACGCACCCAATGGAACCTTACACTCGGTACTCAGAACAGCTTTTTTTTTTGTGTACATTGAATATGTAACGTGTATACAATATTCAGATTTATCTTTAAGTTAGACATGTTTGCAAATATTTTTATAAATAATGTACTAAGTACTGACAGAATATTTATGTTCATATAGATACTAACAGTATATGTGCAGTCAGCCTCAACAGTAGGCTAATAAAATCTAAAGTTACAAAGGTTATATTTGTGTATTACAGAAAATTTGCATGTTTGTTATTACTCAATCAAATTGTTTACTAATTAATATTTGTTTAAAGTTGTACATATAATGGTAAACCGAATCCTATTTTTGATTTTTGATTTGTAGTTAATATGTTTCAACGACTTTCATTGCTGACAGTGCATATAGGATAAACAAATCCCTTTATAATAACTAAAACTAAAACATAGATAATATTCTGTGGTATTGCATGACATATTCACATATGAAGAGGTAAGTACATAGGGATACTCTTAAGATAGATTTATTTATTACATTAGCATGCTAGGTAACAGCGCTCATGGGGCGACTGTATGGTAGACAGACTTATTTATAACTAATCCTCATCGCTCGCATCATTCACAGCACAATCATCTATTTCCAAAGAGGCTACATGGATCCATGGTTGTATTCGGTCAACTGCAACCGTTGTCTTTCTTTTGTTTTTCCTTCCCCTTAAACCCAGGTATTGGTGCTACTCTATAGCGATCATTTCCCAAGACTTTGATTATTTTATAAGGTCCTTCATATGATGGCAAAAGTTTTGTACTCTTTCCATTGTTCTGGGAAGCAACCTTTGTCAGTTTTACTAAGTCGCCTTTAGAATACTGTCGCGCAGGACGCCTACCTTGGTCATAGTACCATTTTTGAGACGCCTGAGCCTTGACAATGCTGTCTTGAACATTATTACGAATGGATGTTAGATCAGATTTCTCAATAGTTTCTCCAATCGCCTCATTCAGCGAGGGGTGAAACTGGCTGTTTATGTCTACACCAAACAAAACCTCTGCGGGCGTTCTACCGATTGTTTTTGTATCGTGTTATTTAATCCCCATTGGATCCTCCTAAGTTTGTCATCCCAATCTCTATCGTCCCCGTTTAGGTTTTGTGCGGTTAACGAGTCAAGAATAGTTCGATTGTACCGTTCGGCTTGTCCGTTGGATCGTGGGCTTGCTACGGCGTTAAGAATGTGTTTCGTTCCTCGATAGAGACAAAAACTTTTAAATGCATGGGATGTAAAGCAAGACCCTCTATCACTTATGAGTCGATCGGGTGTTCTGAACATGTCAAAGATGTCTTGTAGTACCCTAATAGTGTTTTGTGTATTGGTGTTTCTTACTGGTTTTATGAGAACGAATTTCGTGAACGAGTCCACGAGTACGGTTAAAATATACATATAGCCCCTTTTTGATTTCACGAAGGACCCAAGATGGTCGGTATGCAATGTTTGGAAAGGTTTCGGGACCTTTTCTATAGGGTGTAGTAAACCTTGGCTTGAATCGTGGTTCTTTTTTGCGTATGCGCAATCAATACAGGCTCTAACATATTTTTTTACAAACCGCTTCATTTTTGCAAACCAAAAACTCTTTTTTATTCTTTCGTAGGTTTTATCGAAACCAACGTGCCCTATGTCATCGTGATTTATTTTACAGACCTGCCATCTCGCGCCCTTTGGGACCACCCACTTGAGTTGTTCTTTGTCCTTTCCTAAACATCTAAATAATTTGTTGTTTTTCACAACATAATTGTCCCGGATATAGTCTAAGCCCTTGGCATCCAAATCATTACTAATAATATCGCAGATACGTCTTAATTCCTGATCTGCTAACTGTAGCGTGAGTAACCAGTCCTCCTCATTAATAATCATTACTGCCGGGTATTGTTCGGGATCCTCCGTTGTAGGAATTGTATTTCTAGATAGGGCATCAACATGCTCCATTTTGTTACCTGCTCTATATTCTACTGAACAGTCTAATTCCTGTAGGGAAAGCCACCACCGAGCAATTAGGGGTATGAATTCCTTTTTTTTTTTTTTTTTCGTTTTCGTTTTTTTTTCGTTTTTTGTGTGATCCACACGGTGAAAAGTGAGCATATAATATGCTTCTGCCTTTCGGGGATTAGGCGTGATAGATATTTTTTTTTTAGATCTCGTTTTAGGAAAGTAGATCTTAGTGCACTACAATCCGTGACTAACTTGAAAGTTCTCCCTAAAAGGTATATCCTGAACTTTTTAAGGGAGCAAACCACGGCTAGGGTTTCAAGTTCGTAAGAGTGGAAGTTTTTCTCCTCTGGCGTTGTTTGGCGACTATAGTACACTATAGGGTGGAAGGGTCCATCGCTACCCTGTGGACGCTGTACCAATATCCCACCTATTCCTATTCTGCTTGCATCCGTGTGGAGTTCAGTCTCCGCTGTAGGGTTGTATATACAAAGTACGGGACGCTCTATTAGCTTATCTTTCAAGGATTGAAAGGAGTTCTCTTGCTCGTCCGTCCACTGCCAAGCAACATTCTTTTTAAGCAGCTTAGTGATGGGATGGGCTAACAAGGCAAATCCCTGTATGAACTTCCTAAAATAACTAACGAGGCCTAGAAATTGTCGGGCACCATGTACATTCTTAGGACGGGGGAAATTCTCTACGCTTTCTATTTTGGCTTTGCCAGGTCGCATACCTTCCGAACTGATATCGAATCCTAAATAATTTATAGTATTTTGTAAGAAGCTGCACTTTGGTAAATTTAACTTAAGATTAGCCCCCTCTAGTAAGACTAATATTTCCTCTAACCTGTCGAGACATTCAGACGGGTCTTTACCAAAAATAAGGAGATCGTCAATATAGACAGTAGCCTTATTAAATCAGACTTGTCCTAAGACACGGTTCATCATTTGCTGAAAGACAGCGGGTGCATTCACCAATCCAAACGGCATACGATTATACTCATATTGTCCATCTGGCGTGACAAACGCAGTTAAATGCTTACTCTCTTCAGCGTTTGGGACCTGGTAATACCCTGACATAAGGTCGAGCGTGATAAACCATGCTTGACCTGACAACCTAGCTACCTCGTCTTCTATTATCGGTATTGGGTAACGCTCCTTGACGGTGATTGAATTAAGGAGCCTATAGTCAACACAGAGACGTACATCGCCGTCCTTTTTACGCACTAGAATAATCGGGCTCGCATAGTTAGAGACAGACTCTCTAATAATCCCTGCCTGTAACATCTCGTCAATCATGGTTCTAACCTTTTCGCGTTCGTGTTGCGACAATCGGCCTATAGACTACAGGGTGTAGGCTGCTTAGCTCAATCTTCATCTCGGCAGCATTTCTGCAACCCAAATCTGCGAAATCGTATGCGAAACAACCTTTGTGATGTTGAAGTAATTCCAAGAGCCTTATCTTATGCTCATCGGATACATCAGAACCTACACCAATCTTCGTTTCATCAAGCCCGTTACCCAGTGGAGTTCCGACCTGTCGTGATAAACCATCGCGAGCACCTATATCTGACAGCTTATAAACGGTGTGCGCCCTTTCCGCTCGCGAAAAGACGAAACTTTCTGAAAGATTGCAAGGCACTGTGCATGGTATTATCATAACAAGTAGACGGCCATTCTTTACCTCGTAAACGCCACCGCAAACTAGGTACTGTTCGTTGGGCTTCCCAACAACTTTAGTGTCTAATATTAAACTTCCGGTGAATATGGTTGCTGTCGCGGCCCGCACATATGCGGTGCCAAAAAGGGTACATCGCGCGAACACTCGAACCCTTTCCAAATGTTTCCTTTCATCGTGTAAACTAGGCAACTCGGTTCCAAGGTGTAGGAATCGGAGTTCGTTCACATCTTTGAAGAGTATAATGTGGGGCTTTTCCGAGAAAGTCTGACCAATGAGCATAGGTTTGTCTAACATCCAATCATCTAGAACCCTACAAGACACAGCAGCAGCTACGCCATCAACAGATAAAGTTAGGTCCACTGACCCTTTAGAGTGAACAAGACTATTACCAAACCCTTTCATAGATTTCATTGTTTTCATTGTTGTCGTGGTTCAATCCAAGACCAATGAATTCAGATCTTCTGATAAGTGTCACTTCACTGCCTAGGTCAACGAATGCTTCTAAACAGTTACTACTACCATTAACGTACACATTTTTGAGAAACTTGTTGGACTGGTTGTTACTTGTCATCTGCATAACTTTCGCCACGTTGTCTGATTTTGTTTGTTCTGTGTCTGGTCTAATCCTACACACATCTGATTTGTGTCCTACCCTGTTACATTGGTTACATTTAATCAAAGGTTTCGTACATCTGGACCACGGGTGTCCCTTTTCTTTACAATTAAAGCAGAGGAGACTACGGTCTGTCCTCCAGTGTGCTTTGTTATTTTGCTTACCATCAGTCGCACTGGCCCCCCTATTAAAAGGTTGGTGGGTAGAGAATTCTTTGTTATTGCTTAGTAAAAATTTCAAAAGCTGATCGGGCTCTTCGCACCGTAGCGCCAGAGCACCCGACCTCATAGTCCTATCGCCTATACCGTGAATGATGCAATCGACGGCACGCCTACCCGAAATTTCACATTGGTTCAACAGCGCATATTTTTCATAATAGTATACGTATATTGGTTCATTTAATCTACTTTTACGTCTCAACATATCCTCTAACAATTGACCGTAATTCTGTTCACAATGGAAGGCCTTTGTTAAGTTAAGTTGCCACTCTTCCCATGTAAACAATATAGAATTAAGATTCGTATACCATGTTTTTGCAAGTCCTGTAAGTTTTAGCATAGCAAAATGTATGGTCGTCTTTTCGTCCCAACCATAGACCTTAGCACACTCGTTAACCTTTTTAAGCCAGACATTTATCTTTTGGTTCTTCTCCGACGGGTTAAACTCCGGGATAATATTTTTATGATCTAGGCTTCTGTTTACTGAAATCGTGCTCGGGTTCAATGGTTGCGATGCCAAGATCTCTTTAATAGACTTAATTATCTGCACTACATCTTTAGATGAAAAATTAGGAAGGACTACGTGACCTGTCAGTACGACGATCGATGCTCGTTGAATCCCTCGCGTTCTGTCGCTTACTTCGGCTACGGTCCCGACTGGGTTCCGCAGCTGGCGTCTCCCGACGCCGTTCGCCTCGTTCCCGCCGGTCTCGCTCTCGTTCCCTCCGGAGTTCAGCTTCCATGTGTCGCAATCTGCTACGCTCCCGGTCCAGAGCGCGCTCTTTTTCCAGTAAATGACGGTCTCGGCTGCAGCTGCGCATGCTTGTGTGCCCAGATCGACTGCGCTTAGAGCGCGATCGTCTCGGGCCCCCCGGCATCTGGTCATCACCATCCATTATCGTATGCTCGAAAAGAAAAAAAATAAAAAGAAGTTAGGATACAGTCGTGAAAACAGGGAGAGGATAATATCTCGTAAACTATGCGTCCTAGAGCAAAAATAACAACATTTTTGTACCCCTTTAATTGCCCATCAAAGCCCATCCTGAGAAAATTGATCTAAAAAATTTTTTTTTAATCTGTCTTATTGCCCTAATCGGTCTGTTTACCCATCAGGCGCACACATGACTGCAAGAGTTAGACGTTAGACAAAATACCCAGCTATGTGCTTGAACTTAAAATCTGAATGCGCCTTGTTGGTCCCGGATAGGAACGCAAGAAATAAAATTAGAAAAATAAAGTAAAGAACTTTGTATAACGGTCTAACCATCGCTTATTTCTCTATTTATTCTACAAGCATATGTGGGTACCTACTTCATTACGGCACTCCATAAAAGTAACAACCCTATTTCACGATTGAACCTATTGTTCCCGTTTACTTATTATAGAAGTAGCGTCGGTATTAGTCTATCCAGCATGCACTGATCTACAAAATAATGTATAATGGGCGTGTACTTACAGATTTTAATCCCACTTCTGAGATGTAAGGATATCTCAGAAGAAGGCAACAGAGTAGGTTTCTAAAACTTATTTATTTTCTCAACTTAGTTTAAACAATCATCAACTCTTCACCTGCAAAACTTATAGGTGATTTCAAAACTTATATCAAAACTTATAGAATTAGTACCCACTGAGTAGGTAGCAAAATTTATAATCTCCAAAACTTGTATTAAAACTCAGACTTCAGATCACTCACAACTTCTAATTAATTACATTGACTCCACTTGATGCGACCGTTAACCGCCACGTCCAAATTCCAAGTGCCTCGTTTGCGGCCGTCATGCACCACTGCCGTGTAAAAACAAGATGGCCGCCAAGTGTGACCAGTAAATAAGTTCTAAATTATGCTCGATTAAATTAAACCTTACACTTGACAATAAGTCACGATTGCAATTATTACCAACGTTTAAAGTTTAATTGTTTTAACAGCGGACACTTTGCAAATCGTTGTAAAAGGCAAGGCTGTAAGATTTGCAAGCGTAAACACCATACGATGGTACATTTAAATGATATTTCGAATACACAAGCTTCTGTAGCAAACAATATACCGTTACAAACAGCTGATAGCATTGTGCCCGTCGCTTCTTCGATGCGCGACTCCGGCGCACAGTCATCGAATATGACGTTAGCTGCAAATGTTGCATACTCGAGTCGCAGCGCTCGAGAAGTACTATTATCCACTGCATTGATAAAGATAACAGATGAAAATCATCGAGAACATATTGCGCGCGCTGTATTGAACAGCGGCAGTACATCGTGTTTAATTTCGAAAAATATGTTTACAAAATAGTTTGTGCCCGCCAAACGTATAAATAAATCTGTGCTTGGTATTAATAATGTGGTCACAAACATTGATAGACTGTGTGATGTGCACATTAAGTCATTAGACAATAGTTATTCAACTAATATTAGATGTTTTGTTCTCCCGTCTATTACAGACTGCGTTCCGAGCGGTATAATAAATATATCACAGTTAAATATACCGTCGAACATTATAATGGCTGATCCCAACTTTCATACGCCTGCTGAGGTTGATTTAATTATTGGCGCTGATATTTTTTGGAACATATTAGACTCTCACAAAATTTATTTAGGTAATGGTAAGCCTATTTTATATGAAAGTAAATTAGGGTGGCTAATTTCCGGTCCGGTAAATAGTAGGTTTATTACGCAAAATAATCTCATAAAATGTAATTTCACAAAAGGTTCTGTATTTAGTTCTTCTTATAACGATGAGCTACAAGTTCAATTAGCACGTTTTTGGCAGTTAGAGGAAGTTTCTCCTAAACAACTATATTCAGAGGAAGAACGTTTGTGCGAGGAACATTATGTTAGGAACACCATTCGATTAGCTGATGGTCGGTTTGGCGTAAAAATACCGATTAAGAGAGATCCTAAATTATTAGGAAATTCATATTTAAAAGCAAAGAGTTGCTTTCTGTCTTTGGAGCGTAGGAATAAGGCTCAGCCTACACTACGACAAATGTATACAGATTTTATGTCTGTATATATTTCATTTTGTCACATGTCAGAGACAATAACTTATCGTCCTTTTTCGCATTATATACCCCATCATGGCGTCTTACGTGAGACCAGTATCACCACTACATTACGGGCTGTATTTAATGCCAGCAGTCCAACGAGTTCAGGTGTTTCCTTGAATGACATTCAAATGGTAGGGCCGCAGGTTCAAGAAGATCTTTTGTCGATTCTGATACGTTTTAGGCAACACAGGTATGTTTGTTACGTAGCAAGTTTTTAAAACTATTTATTTAACATAAACTTACAATACTAAGAACAAGAGTGAATTCGATGAGAGTTAGGAATAAATTCGACGTATCGGGCTCTTATATTATCACAGTAGTGATAGTTGAGTCCAAAGTATATTAATTAGCTTAATGTGTTAACAGAGTATACAAAGATACGTGAATGAGTAAAACGATTTAGGGTAAAGTAAATATAATAGACTAATGAGATGATTAATACAAAGAGTAGGTTAGGAACTACGTATCAAATAAGGTAAACATGATAGCTTAAAGAGACTTTGAGACTTACAGATATTGTACTAGGTAAATACATTAGGAATAGGCTAGGTACTATATTACAAAGTAACTATGCTAAGTCGAGGGCAAGTACTACATAACACCTCCCCACTTAGAACAAAGATTGGGCGCTTGTGCCCGATTTTTGAGGAGTTCTAACTTCTTGGTCGTTGCTGTCTTCGTCTTCGGTGGTGGCAGTAGAGGTCGCCGTATTGAATGTGGTCATCGGTAATTCCATTCTTTGTTGATGACGGGATTGGCTGAAACATCCGTTAAAAATCTAAATACAACCATTTCGATGAGAGAAAATCCTATCACGGTTTCTTCGTTTGAAACAGCTACAGCATTTGAATATCAGGAACAATAAAAGTCCAATTCCAATGGAAATATTAAAGAAAGAAAATTTTTGACAGTGTCTTTCTAAAAATGAGTTACTGTTTCTTGTTAGTAAATTGGTGTGTTGTTGAATTTGTTTGTTCAAAGACTGCAAGGAATCCAGTGGGATGTTGTTTATTTTTATCTTATTAAGTTCTGGAATTTCAGGCTTCAAGTCCTCTTCTAAACAAGCAGTATCGATGTCTACTGTTATAATTGGTTGAGTGGTGTTGACGGTTTCCGCTTCTTCTGCTGATAGTGTAACAAAGCAGTGAATAGTTTACATCCTGGTTCTAGTGCGACGATACCGGAGTCCTTTAATTCGCCATGTTTTGTTTTGCCATCACATTCAATACCGAATGGTGTTTTTGTATGTAAGATGATAATCCATCTATTGTTTTTCAGAGGTTGGAATGTATCTATGTGCGCAGAAAATGTGGCTGTCTCACATATGTCTGGAACTTTGGTGCTTGTACTCGTTAAAATTGCCATTTCGCAGGTCAGTTTTATGTTCACATTGTAAACCAAAATGTTGTTGCAAAATCGCTGTTGAGGTGCGAAGTTCTTGCAGTTTTCCAGCGTGTTCATTGTAGCATACTTGTGTCGTATGGCGTTCGTGGCTAGGTATGTATGCGCAGGAAGGATTGTGGAGTATAAGTGGATTCAGGACGTTGGATAGGAATAGAATAAATATGATATAATGTGAATCTATCATTTTTTATTAGAGGAAATTCTAAAACATATACTAATTTGTTCATGTAAATATAAGAAGTTATCGTGGCATCATCTAGAATATTGGGATCTTTGATAATGAATTTTCTATAATTTTTAGGGTTAATAACTTGATCTTGAATACTTATCATAAAGCCTTCGGTTTCAGGCAAAAGTTAACCTAGTTTAAGCCATTTATTTGAAGCTTCAAAATCTATGTGAGGTTGTTCCAAATCGTGGATGTGTCTACCATGTAACTGTTTGCTTCGCCATCTTATTAGTTTTAGGTTATGCATATTTTCTGACGTGTTAAAATCCTTATTTCTGTCTGCTAAATTTAATGGTGTGTAATTTGTATCAGATTCTACTATTGTATTGTGAATGTTACTAGAATTGGATTTTTCGTAAAAAAAAGTGTCTTAGTTTTTGTATCTGCCCTTCCCACAGTTTCTTGAGATCTATCATTCCTCTACCCCCTTTCTGCCTCTGTACTGTCATGCGTTCTATTGCTGACTTCGGGTGTAGGTAGTTGTGTTTGGTTAGTGTTGTTCTAGTGTTTATTTCTAATTGGTTAATATCTGTGTAGGTCCATTTTATGATTCCAAAAGAGTAAGTTAAAATGTGTATAGCATATGTATTAATTGCTTTAAAAAGGTTTTTGGAATGTAGAGATCTTTTACAAATTTTGTTTATTCTATGTGTGTATTCTCGGCTTAAGGTTTTCTTAAGTCCTGTGTGATTAATTGTTCGCCCTTGGTATTAAGTAACTAAGTATTTGTACGAGTCATTTTCGCCCAATAAACTAAATTTAATGTATTCTTGTGAATTGTCCATAACATCGATATTGCTACTGTTGATTACCGTACCTCTGTGTAAATGAATTGTTTTACATTTGTCTAATCTAAAAACTGAGATGTAATTTTTATAAGTTTATCTATTTCTTTTTCAGATTTGGTAAAGATTTTTATATCATCCATGTACATCAGATGGTTGATAGTGGTGTGAGATGTTAGTTTATAGCCGCATTTTGTGTCATTCAAAATGTTGGACAATGGGTTAAGAGCCAGGCAGAACCATATAGGACTTAGCGAATCTCCTTGGAAGATTCCATTCTCAATGGGAATTTCATCGGTTGAAATAGATGTTGAGTTGATAGTGAGAGAAAGTGTAGTCCTCCAGTGGGTCATTGTACTGCTTAAAAACTTTATGATTATTGGATCTATTTTATAAATTTCTAGGATACGAATTAGCCATGAGTGGGGTACACTATCAAATGCCTTTTTGTAGTCTATGTAAGATAGATATAGGTTTCTGTTGTGAGAAGTTGCATGTTTCAGAATAGTTGAATCAATAATAAGTTGTTCTTTACAACCCATATGTCTCCGCCTGCACCCTTTTTGTTTTTCAGCTAGTATGTTATTTCGTTCTATATGCCTATTGATTTTGTGGTTTATGCATGATGTTATTAATTTGTATATGGTAGGTAGGCAAGTTATAGGCCGGTACTGAGATGGATCTGATGTATTATTACTTTTAGGCAGCATGTATGTTATACCTTTGGTTATGAATTTGGGTAGCACTTCTGATCCTGTTATGATGTTAGATATATTTTTCGCAAGTATGTCATGGAGAATTGTCAGTTTTTTATACCAAAAATTGTAAATACCATCAATACCTGGTCCTTTCCAATTTTTGGTCCTTTTTGTAATCTCTTCAATATCAGTTATACTAATATCTTCAAATTCCATCGGTTCAATAGAGTTTGATTTTTCAATTTCCTCCTTTATCCAGCAGGCATTGTCATTGTGTGGGGCTTGCTTTTTCCATAAATCAGTCCAGTAGTTTTTGAGCTCAGATTTAGATGGTAAGTTGGACGGTATATTTTCAGAGGTATTATTCAATGATCTATAAAACGATTTTTCATTGCTAGCGAAGATTTTATTGTCAGTTCTCCTCTGTAATGATCTTTTGTATCGAGCTAATCTTTGGGATTTTAAGGACAATTTCTGTTTCAACGTGTCCAGATATTCTTCGGGTCTAATATTATTTTTTTCGTGTGTAGAATGCACCTTCACGTTTTGAAAAATTTTAGTAACTTTTTTGACTAATTTCCTTCCCCTATTATTGTTAATGTATTTTGTTGATCTGCCTATGTCAGTTCGTAGATTCTGAGTCTACCGAGAAATATTGTGCTAGGATTTGTGTTTTAAATGTTTTTACTAGTTCGTATAGTCTTTTGCCTTCCCTGAGTCGTGGTAGTTTGGGTCTAGTTGTTGGATCAGTTCCTGTGTACATAATAAGTGCTGCCTCTAACTGTTCTATTAAGTCTGCAGTGTAAGTATCAGGTATTACTGTGTCTTGCGTAGTGTCCTTATTTATTTGTAATGATTGTGGTGGCATTGATGTAGTTTGTGTAGAAGCGTGAGAAAAAAGTGAAAGGCGTGTAAGTGTGTTATCCGTAGTTGTGGCTTGAGTAGTTTGTGTAAGGTATGATATTGGTTGGTTGAGGGATTCGTGTGATGACTGTAATGATATATTTGTATCATGTTCCTGGAATGTTAGGGACAAACTCTCTACTCTATTACATTCACCTAACTGTTTAGCTATTTCCAATTTAATTTTACTTATTTCTGCATCTGGTATAAGTTTAATTCGTACTATAACTCTCCTTTGATCTGCTATTCGTTGTGATGAAAGATTTAAATGTGGGTATTTTAATTTGAATTCATCATGTAGTTTAGAGCAGTACATAGTCCTATCTGTTTCTAACTTAGTTATTTGAAAATATGTACGCATGATGAATTTATTAATTTCGTCATCCCATTTCATGCGTACTCTGGGTTTCCCAGCTTTAGTGGTCGCAGGTTGGTTGACACTTGTCACCTGCGAAACATCCTCAGCCAGAGATTGTAATCTCCTAGTTCTCCTACCATCGCTGTAGTCCTTGAGGACATTCCCCTACCCCCCGCGTCCCCGACTCCCTCCCAGCCCCGCCCAGCAGAGAGTCACTGGCTAGCATGCCGTCACGTCCGTGGCCAGCTACAGACGTGCCCCGGCGCTCACCCCCGGGCAGCGGCGCTATACGTAATTTACTTCTTCTAGTCTCCATTTTACTGGGTTACCTTTACCTTGTTAGCCGCATAAGTTTCATTAGTATGCGTGACCGTCCCCCACGTAACCAGATGTTCGGTTTGGACGTAAGGTAGGGTTTTGGAGGACTTATTATTTATTTATTATTATTATTAAATATAATTTTTCAGAAATTTGCTACTTACACGAAAAACTAATTTAAAACACTATTACTTTTTACACAATCAAATTCCTGGAATTAAAACGATTAAAACGATATATTAACGCTAATAACTTACAATTATTCTAGCTGAAACTTAACTTAATGTAAACAAAATTCATTCATCAGTCGCATTTTGCGATCACTCTACGCTTCGTTTGGTTGATCTTGTTTTCCCAACTCCGGTTCGCTTCCTGATTTCTAACAATGAAACTTGTACCGTTTGCAAGCGTCGGCGTCGATTCGATTTCGCATGCGCGGGAATAACCTGGCTGGATATCGCAAACTAGGTGACAGGAAAAACACATGGCGCAGTCCGGAATGTAAGTGTGGATCAGGGTCGTCATCATCAAAGGGAGCACAAGAACCTGTCTCCGCAATGCACTGGCACAATATGCAGACCACTTTGGAAAGTATTATGGAGCAATTGGTGCCTTTGAAGGATCTGGCTGAGGATATAAAGTCCATAAAAAATGAAATAGTGAGTTTGCAAAAATCTATAGAATTTGCCCATGTCTGATGCCATGAACTCTTTGGAATCAAAGATTAAAGAAGTGGAGGCAACTACCGCCATCCCTAACCTGCATGCGGACCTTTCTAGGATCCAGCAGGAACTACATGACAGAGAACAATGGTCCTGAGCTAATAATATCGAAATAAGAGGGGTCCCAATTAGAAATAACGAAAACCTGTACAGTGTTGTTTTGAAAATCTGTGAAGTAACTAATTGCCCTATAAAAAAGAGGACATTAATTTCATTGCCAGAGTTCCCACTCAACAATCTAGAACACCCAAACCTATCATTGTATCTCTGAATAATAGATATAAAAAGGAGGATCTTGTTGCGGCGGCCCGTGAGCGGAAAGAAATATTCCTAAAGGACCTAAATTTGGATATTCTGAGGTCGGCCGCATCTATGTTAACGATCACCTAACCGTATTCAACAAGAAATTGCTAGCGAGCGCTAAATCCTTAGCAAAAGAAAGAAATTTTCAATATATTTGGGTGAAGCATTGCAAGATATTGGCCAGAAAATCACCGAGTGCGAAGCCGTTTGCAATAAGGTCAGAAGCGGATCTACAAAAGATAATTTGAGTTTATTTTATAATAATTCTGTATCATTAGTTTTCTATTTTCTTTTAAATTTATATTTTGTTCTCTTATTTCTCATTATGTTTAATTTGCATGAAAGCGACCGTAAGTTGGTTGCGCCTGGCCTGCTGTTGCTAGTCGCTTTGTATTCACATCGACTGAGAAACCGGTTCGGGCTTCTTTGTGCGAGATATTGTGGCATTCTATTATGCACCGACTTGTTAGTCATTAGACCGAATTTAAAATGGTATGATCACAAAATATTGTTAATTTGGTTAGCTATGTTTACGGAAATGTTATATTTTTATTTACTTATATTTAAATCATTCTATGCAGTGCTTACTTACTCTTACTGGTTGAGCGGGCGAGATAAATAAATTCAAAATGGACTGTATTTGCGGGGAAAGACAAAAACTGAAATTTACACGCGATTGTCCACGGAATAAGAAATGGAAAAACAGGAATGGGCACACTACCTATCTGCTTGCTGCAAAATGCTGAGGTGGAGGCTGCCGGGGGCGTCCCTGGACTTGAATTCCTGGTTTCCTTGCACGAAAACACTATTTATCCATGGAAAATACAATTATTGCGATAGTTGGTTCGATGCGGCCGCGCGCGCGATTATTGTAGGACTGACTGTCAGCCCTCAATCGTGGTCGCTGCCCGTGAGGCTAGCGGCGCGAGCGCAGGTACTTGCGCGCGTAATACAGCTGTCTCGCTCCTCCTTTATGCGAGATAAGGTAGGTGCGAAAGAGAAATGGAATAAAGGGAGCGGGGTGAGTGTCGACAACTAATTAATTAAAAACAAATGCAGATCAGCGATGCAACATAGAAAAAATAACGCGGCTACTCTTTTATCATATACCAGCGCAACCATTTCCCCCCCGGCTTGAAGGGTTACCTTCGAAAAAGGAACAACTGACTATACAGTTGCCACTAAGCTTTAGCTGCTAACTAAACAAAATGCTATCGAACTAAACTAAACTAAACCTAATCGAACAAACTAAATTTGTTATTGACGTTACTGTTGATTAGGCAAAGGACAAAGACGAATAACTGGTCGCAAGTACAAACCAGTTGCGGTTTTAACGCGAACTATACGGGTGATCCCATTTGACCCAGGGAAAACTTCTTCTACTACCCCAAGAGGCCAATGTAATGGAGGCATATCTTCAGTTACAATAACTACGACAGTACCGACAGTAATAGGGTTCGATGGAGTATTCCATTTCTGACGTGACCGTAGCGTATGCAAATAGTCTGTCCTCCAACGCTTCCAAAACGATTGAACGAGTTTATCCAATAATGCATGACGCGAGAGAAGATGAAGTCGATCTTCCTCTATTTCAAAAGCGGGTAAGTATTTTAATGGTGTAACATTCAAAAAGTGCGCTGGAGTCAGTGCAAGCGGCTCCGAGGGATCCCTAGACAAGGTTCTACAAAGAGGACGCGTATTCATTACGGCCTCGACTTGAGTGAGCACGGTGCTCAGCTCTTCAAACGTAAAGTGTTTGGAACGCAAAAAATTATGTAGTTCGGAAAGGTTACGACGAGCTCCGACGTAATTCGTACCGTTGTCCGAATTCATTCGAGATACGGAACCCCGACGCCACAAAAATCTTTTAAATGCAGTCATGAAGCATGGCGTGCTCAAATCACCAGCTAAGCTTCTATATAAACGGCGCGAGTCGTCATACAAACAAAAAGACGAACATAAGCTTTCGTGGAGCGTATACCACTACCACGAGAAACTGTTACGCTGAAGGGGCCAGCGTTATCTGTACCCGTGTGTACGAACGGTACAGCAGCCTGAACAACACGACAAGGACGATGATCGGCCATTTCGGACGCGATTGACTTCGGGCGAAGTTTGAAACACGGAATACATCTATGAACTATTGAACGAATCAAATTGCGTGCGGAGAGAATCCAGTATTTCTGGCGCAAAATTGACATTAATAAATCTGAACCAGCGTGACAATTCACCCTATGGTGATATTCAACTAAAAGATCAACGATATGATCCTTGCGCGGGGGAACTATAGGATGCATTTGATCGTACTCTAATGCGGACTGGCTCAAACGACCACCAGCTCGAATGAGACCACCCTTCAAAAAAGGTTTCAAATGCTGAAAAGCGCGACTACAAGGCTTTATTAAATTTATTAAATTCCAAAATCAAAATAAATAAATAAATATCCATCACGCCTTATCCCCGAAGGAGTGGCAGAGGCATATTATATGCCCACTTTTCACCGAGTGGATTCCTGTCCCACGTAATAGGTGGTGAGCCCTTTGCCGTGTTGAAATAGACAGACGCAGGTTGTGGCTACCTACTGTTGAAATTTTCAAGCCGCCCATAAGGCCTTCAACCAGGCTTAACGACTGCCATTTTACTGGCAACCGGGACCAACGGCTTAACGTGCCTTCCGAAGCACGGAAACGCTCGCAAATGTAAATACCACAAAGTGGTCACCCATCCGAGGACCAGCCATAGTGAAAGTTGCGTAACTCAGTGATCGTTTACAGAACACTGAGACCGCGGGGCCACGAGCGAGAATTTTAAATTTCCAATTTCTGACGAAAAATAAAATCGCTGAAGTTCCCGAAGCACGATTAACTCAGCCTTGTTTAAGTCAAAGGTGGTAACATGCTCGCGATGAGGAAGGATTTTCAAAAATGTACAATTAAAACAACACTACGTAAAAGAATCGACCACGATGAAACATGGCTAGCCAACTCTAAGATAGGCGATTTTTCGAGCGGTGCGGTAGCAACTACAGAGGCTTTCTTTTCCTCTGGCGGCGTGGACACAGTAGCGGCGTTGAAAGGACTAACAGGCCATTCATCAAGTGGGGCTTGGCACCAGGAAGGGCCATGGAACCACAACGGATGATCCAAAATCTGTGCAGGTATTAACCCACGAGACAAACAATCGGTAGGGTTGTCCGTACCTGAGACGTGATAAAAGTTTTGCGGCGAGAATTCCGACTGAATTTTTGCCACCCTATTTGCTAAAAATGTATCCCAACGATGGGGCGAAGAATGTGTCCAACACAAAGCGACGGTCGAGTCCGAGAATGCAAAAATTCTATCTATATTAAAGCGTTCAAATCGGCGATCTGATTCGCGAACACCAATACAAAGAAACATTTGTCTAATGTCGGCTGAAAGCGCGACAGCGAATAAGCGAAAGTTAACTATAATTTCGAACAAATTACCTTGAAGATTTTGACCAGTGTGCAAAATATCGTTTACCGAAACATTCGAACTAGTTTTGGCGCTGCCATCTAAAACAACGCGCAACTTAGTGGTTAGTTTATCCCCGCGGACAACTCCATGGTGCGGTATGGTATACTAAGGAGCGTGCTTCGTCTCTTTTCTTCTTTCTTTTTCTTCGTTCTCGGTTTCGGGAGGCGCGGGTGAAATGAAACCTTTATCCAAATATTCTATTATTACGTTATCGTAAGCCTCCTTCAACTTTGGAGTGGTCTGCATTTTCCGTTCTAAACAAAAGTAGCGTTTTTCGGCTGACTGAAACGAATCTCCAAGCGAATTAACATCACCCTTAAAGAGGAGTGCGACAACATAACGACCATCACTATCGCGAGTAGTCGTGCGACTATAAAACTCTTCACAAAGTTTGTCATTCGGGCTGACAATAGGAGGGACGTTCACCTCTTCTATCTCCCAGAATTTACGGACAGCGGAGTCCAGCGGCTCGACCGCCCAACGTCGAGTTACAATCAAAATAAGCGGGTGCGGAACCAACAATAACAAACCCAAGAACCGTCTCTAAGGCGAGCGGCGCGGGGTGCGATGCGTGACCTTGAACCTTATGCTGCGACAGGAGGTGCGGGAAAATCGAAGCGCCAACTAACAAATCAATATCTCCTGGAACGGCGTAAGTATCATCGGCCAACGGCAAATCTCTAAAATTAGTCAATAATGAGGTATTGACTGCGACAGTCGGTAAAAGTTTGGTAAACTTATCGACGACTAGCGAATCCATCGAAAAACTAACATCAAAATTAAAACGCAAGTGGAATTTAATCCCTACAGAGCCTTGAACAGCTTTAGTGGAACCCCCAATACCTCTCACAACATTAATATATTTATATGCAAACCAAGACGACTACAACAATTTTTACTAATAAAATTACTTTGAGAAGCAATGCAAATCGTAAACAACAACTCGAGCGGTTGCCAGAAGTATCTTAGTAGGGCTTGTGTGCAAACTTGATAGCGAGCACAACGTGACATCGTTCGGCTGGCGGCGCGCGGCAGTGGCGCCGCCGTTGCTAGGCACGGACGGGGACGCAAACACGCGAGTGCGCTCCGAATCGTGACTCAACGGCGCGGGCGGCTGCGACGTCACAGCGGACGGACGGTTAGGCACTGAGTTCGCGCAGCTGGAATCGACGGGCGAACTACCAGACATGGCGTTATTGTTTTCGAAGTGTAATAATGAATGGTGTTTACCATTACACTTGCGACAAAAATTATTCGAATTACAGAATGAAACACGATGTTTCTTACTGGGACAATTGATACATAAATTACTAGAACGAACAAATTTATAGCGATCGCTTGGAGTGCGTTTATTGAACATTTATAACGTTGGTCATGGCGACCTTGACACAAAGAACAATTTTTCGAATGCAACACTTGCGATTGCGAAGTTGTAGGTTCAAAATTAATAAAAGACTGCGTGGACTTCGTGGGCTTACTTCGATTAGTCGGACTATTTTTCGCTACTCCGTGGTTTAACGAAGTTCGTTGCAAAATTCGAAAATGTTGCCGAACGAAAGTTTCTAAATCGTCGAACTTAGGTATTTGATGGCCACGTCTATCCATTTCAAATAAGCGAACGGTTTCGGAATCTAATTTCTTTAAACCGATATACAAAACCAAAAAGTCACAGAGGTCATTGACCTTGACATTCTTTAGGGCGTGCACAGCTGATGCAAAAATATCTAAGAATTTTTCTAAGTCGTGTTCATTACACGATGAGCTATTTTTCAAATTAAATATTTGATCCAAATAAGCGGTTGTTACTAAGCGTTTGTCTTCGTATTTGACCTTCAAAGTATTCAAAATCAAACTATAATTTTCGGCGCAAAGCGTTATACCGGCGTAAACGGTTTTTTGCTTTCCCGGTTAGTTTACTAACTAATAACTAAATGTAATTTTTCGTAATCCGATAACGAATTATTATTATGGATCCAATTTTCGAAGATAGCGAAAAACAAAGGCCAATTTTTAATATCGCCTTCAAATTCGGGTATTTGTATGGGCGGTAATTTAGGTCGGTCCCGTTTCAGCAAATCAAAACCGGCTGGCCCGGGTTTCGAATCGGTGACTACTACGAGCACGGGCGCTTGCAATGACATAGCGACACGTCTTATGCGACAAATTAAATCTTCGAAAGATGACATGGCGTCATAACTTAATAAGAAATCGGGATTTAATTTAAATTCAAGCAAGTTAATTTTATCGAGAACATTTTCGAAATCTAAGCGCAAAGTTTCTACGGTTTCAATCGAGGATAAAAACAATTATTTTATTGATTTATCTGCGATCATCGATGAATAATCACAAATTGATTGCATACGCTTAAAAAGGCTATCCTTCTTAGCGTGTCATAGTTTTAACTGTAGATCCGGAATCTCTTTCGGAGGCATTATTAAAACAAACAACTGTAGCTACCTACAGTGCAAAACTAACGAACGATCAAAATGGCAGCGGTGGTAAGCAGCGAGACGCGACGCGAACGAGCGTAGGTACCTACTTGCGCGCGCGGGCCTAGGTACCTGCCCGCGTGGACTACCTATTACTATGCGGTGCAGTCGAAATTACCAACTATTTAGTACCTACCTATGCGAAAAACAGTAGGTAAGTATGCGTTTATTCCCTAATGGAATAAAAAACTATTATCTAAGCGTTTATTCCCTATAGAATAAAACTATTACCTAATCTATGCGTTTATTCCGAATGGAGTAAATCTATAACCTATACCTATGCGTTTATTACGTGGTGGAATAAAAACTATAACCTATACCTATGCGTTTATTCCGTGATGGAATAAAAAACTATAACCTATACCTATGCGTTTATTCCGTGGTGGAATAAAAACTATAACCTATACCTATGCGTTTATTCCCTATGGGATAAAAACTATTGCGTTTCTGTTGGCAAACTACTAAAGCGAGTGAATCAAAATCCGGATCGTTAGGACCAAAAAATGGTTGAGCGGGCGAGATAAATAAATTCAAAATAGACTGTATTTGCGGGGAAAGACAAAAAATGAAATTTACACGCGATTGTCGACGGAAAAAGAAATGTAAAAACAGGAATGGGCACACTACCTTGCTGCGAGATGCTGAGGTGGAGGCTGCCGAGGGCGTCCCTGGACTTGAATTACTGGTTTCTTTGCACGAGAACACTATTTATCCATGGTAAATACAATTATTGCGATAGTTGGTTCGATGCGGCCGCGCACGCGGTTATTGTAGGACTGACTGCCAGCCCTCAATCGTAGTCGCTGCCCGTGAGGCTAGCGGCGCGAGCGCAGGCACTTGCGCGCGTAGTACAGCTGTCTCGCTCCTCCTTTATGCGAGAAAAGGTAGGTGCGAAAGAGAAATGGAATAAAGGGGGGCGGTGTACAGTGTCGACAACAAATTAATTAAAAACAAATGCAGATCAGCGATGCAACATAGAAAAAATAATGTGGCTACTCTTTTATCATATACCGGCGCAACCAGTTACTAATATATTATGTTAACGTTAATTGTATTGCAGCAATGCGATACTTGACATCGCAATCGATGTCACTGGACGTGTGAAAAACAGATCCCAGTTATTTAACCTGGTCCGTGCGCTCGACCAAATCACCGCCTATGCGGACGGATGTGGGATCTGTCGAGTTTAGTGCCAAGTACTCGGTCTTCGCCACATTTAGTTTCAGACCGCCGTTCTCAAGCGTCTCCTTCCACGCCTTTACACGTCGCCCCAATCTGCCCCTGTCCGCGTCTGCCAGCGCAATATCGTCAGCATACATGAGCAACCATGGAGGCTGCTCATGTGGGTTTCTGATGCTGTCCGACAATTCGTCTAATATTACACTGAACAGAAGCGGACTAAGGACCGAACCCTGGTGTATCCCGACGGTAATGGGGAAGGGTTTCGTGGCGCCAACAGCAGTTCGAACCATTGAATCGGAGTCACAGTACATGTCCCGGATAGTGTCAATATAGACCTCTGGAACCCCTTTGGACCGCAGTGCCCACCAGATCATCGCACGAGGAACACAGTCGAAGGCCTTCTGCATGTCTAAAAACAAAAAGTGCAGAGGCGTGTTCTTCGACCTGTATTTCTCTGCGACAACCCTCAGGGCAAAAACAGGGTCCGTGGTCCCATAACCAGGGCGAAACCCATATTGACATTCCGAGAGAGTGCACTCCTGCCGGATCCGAGAGTCTATAATCCTCTCAAAGATCTTCATGGTGTGGGACATCACCTTAATACCGCGGTAGCTCCCGCACTCCTGCACTGACCCCTTACCTTTGAAGACTGTAGTAATAATACTTAGTCTCCATTGGTTTGGGATCTGCCCGCTGAGAAGTATGCGGTTAAAAAGGTTTACTAAGATGCCCACACCGCGAGGACCCATCGCCTTCCAGGCTTCGATGGGGACTCCGTTGGGTCCGACAGTTTTCCGATTCTTCATGCGGCGAAGCGCAGTCAGGACTTCTCCAGGCGTTACCGGTGGCACTAGTCCCTGATTCGGAGGGAGGTCCGGAGGCTGCACCTCTTTGTGCTGTTTATTAAGCAGCTCGTGGAAGTACGAGCGCCATCTCTCCTTGACCGCGAGGTCTTCGCTTAACAGGTTGCCCTCAGGGTCTTTTAAACAGCGACACTTGGATGTATCCTGTGCCGCTTTGACCCTGGAGCGCGCCAGCTTATAGATGAGCTTCTGCCCCTCAGACGATTCCAGCTTATCATACAGAGGTTGTAAGTGGTCACGTCTGGCTCTGGCTACAGCTCTCTTTGTGGCGCGCTTGGCAGCCCTGTACGCGTCGCGGTCTTCAGGAGATCCGGTCGCTTGCCACTTTTTAAAGAGGGCTTTCTTCTCCCTAGTCTCCCTCTGGACTGCGTCGTTCCACCACCAAGTTTCCTTGTCACATTTGCGTCCACCCTTAGACTCACCGAGCACCACCTTCGCCGCTCCAAGGATGGCCGCCTGAACTTTGTCCCAGAAATCTTGAACTGGTTCGCCTTCAGTGTCGGTGCACTTATCACCGACAGCTGAGACGAACTCCTGGGACCTATTTTCATCAAGCAGCCACCATCTGATGCGGCGCTGGCACCGCTCGATGCGTTTGCCTTTGGGCTTCACGCAGAGGTCCATGACAAGGAGACGGTGTTGTGCAGTAAGACTCTCACCGGGTAAGACCTTGCAGTTGGCCACCTTGCCGATGCTGTGTCGCCTAGTGAGTAGGAAATCGATCTGAGTTGTACGCCTCCCGCTCTTGTAGGTGATGAGATGTTCGGATTTTTTTTTGAAATACGTGTTCACAATGGCCAGATCGGCAGCCGCACACGTTCTGAGGATAGTTTCTCCTTCAGCGTTGCGGGTGCCGTATCCAAAACCACCATAAACACGCTCAAACTCCTCACACCTCTCACCCACATGACCGTTTAGGTCGCCGCCCAAAACGATTCCCTGTGACAACGGAATGCTCCGAAGCACTCCCTCGAGTTGACCCCAAAACGACATCTTATCGGCGTCGCTACAACCAGCCTGTGGCGCGTAGGCACTTATCAGGTGGGTAATAATCCCATCAATAAGCACCCTCACGACCATAAGCCGGTCGCTACAGCGTTTCACCTCCAAGATGCCACTCTGCAGCCCCTCGGAGAGCACAACGGCCACCCCGTTCTCCCCACCAGGCGCACCCGTGTAATACAGTTTGTAGCCGTTCTGCAAGGGCCGGGCTCTGTTGCCCTTCCACCCAGTCTCCTGCAGGAACGCCACGTCCACCCTCCGCCTGGAGAGTACTTCGGCCAACTGTACCGCACGCCCAGTCAGCGTGCCAATGTTCCAAGATGCGAAGCGGATTCGGGTTGGGGCTAACTTCTTTAGCCGTGCTGGCCCGACACACGGCAGCCCTAGCCCACTTGCCACAGGAGTCGGGCGGGGCTCCTGCGCGCCGTTTTGCGGCGGCGCCCTATCCCTAGCAGCTTTCCTATTATACTTTACCATTTTGTTTCGGCGGGTGGCTTTTATGGGAGCGACGCCCTCAGACCTCCCAACCCCAGAGGGGTTAGCCAGCGCCAGAGCCTTTTCCGTTAATCAGCAGGTGCATGCACTAGCACGGGAGGTTGACTTGGGCCCCGAAGATCTTGGTGGGGCCCCTTACACCAAACTTATGAAGATGGTATTGAGTTCTTTTATACGATGTGCGCGTTACTCATATACCCCATAAATCGATGTCTCCTGACGCTTTTCCTCCTTGCTATAATTCCGTTCTTAAAAAAGTTTTAAAAAAGAAATTTCAATTTCTACGTTAGTATAAAGTGTATGGAAATCGTGAAGATTATTTAACCTTCTCTTTTCTCAGAAAAAAGGCAGTATGTTTGGAAAAATCTTGTTATGACGAATACATTAAAAGTATTGAAGAAGGAGTTACCAAGAAACCTAAATCTTTTTGGTCTTACATTAAATATTCCAATAAATCATCTAGTAAATTTCCTTCGACAACGAAATATGAAAATATAATAGCAGATACTAGGGAAAAGGCCTGTGGTTCATTTACTGAGTATTTTCAGTCAAACTTTCAGATATCAAATAATAGCAGATACTGGGGAAAAGGCTTGTGGTTTATTTGCTGAGTATTTTCAGTCAAACTTTCAGATACCAAATATTAGATACATTGTTGAACGTACAAACCGATTTTCACACTTCTCCATTACTCAATTTATTTTCGAACAGGCAACACAGATCACGTAGTGCTTCGGTGACGAGTGGGGGTAGTGGGGAGTCGAGTTTTGACAACCTCGAGGGTAAGATTTCCTTTTACCTATCCTACATCCCTTTCCTTGAGGAGTTCGGTTCGTCATTCCTCCGTTACAATTCGTAGAGGTTATCCTTGACCATTGTGCGTTAGGATTGACGTATCGAGGGTGTGTGGTGGGATCCTCCTCCCCTCCTTTATCATCGTTC
Organism: Thumatha senex; assembly: GCA_948477245.1. Classification (NCBI taxonomy): domain Eukaryota; kingdom Metazoa; phylum Arthropoda; class Insecta; order Lepidoptera; family Erebidae; genus Thumatha; species Thumatha senex. The sequence goes on from OX419744.1 coordinate 17,620,774, forward strand.
TATGATCTCAAATATCATGTCTGGAAGACTGCTTCAGTAAGAACGGCGAGCAGTGCACCCGGCATCCTCAGGCCCCGGTCATGGAGAATGATAGTCTTTGGTGAGCCGCAGTCAACGAAACTCAAGAGGAAGAGTTCTCTTACCCTTCCTCTCCACCGCCTCTTTTACGAGCATTTCTCGCTCGCAAAAAGACGCATCGGCGTCCTACTTGCTTTCGCTGAAGAACATTACTCTCACACATTTCCAGCGTGCAGATATTTGCACCAGATCGATGATCTGGTGGGCACTGCGGTCCAAAGTGGTTCCAGAGGTCTATATTGACACTAACCGAGACATGTACCGTGACTCCGATTCCATGGTTCGGACTGCTGCTGGCGACATGAAACCCTTTCTCATCACCGTCGGGGTGCACCAGGGTTCGGTCCTTAGTCCGCTTCTATTCAGTGTGATATTGGACGAATTGTCGGAAAGCATTAGGAACTCGCATGAGCAGCCTCCATGGTTGCTCATGAATGCTGACGATATCGCGCTAGCAGACGCGGACAGGGGCAGATTGGTGCGACGTGTAAAGGCGTGGAAGGAGACGCTTGAGAGCGGCGGTCTGAAACTAAATGTGGCGAAGAACGAGTACTTCTAAACTCTACAAATCCCACAGCGGACGGATGTGCAGACGGACTAGGTTAAATATCTGGGATCTGTATTTCACACGTCCAGTGACATCGATTGCGATGTCAAGTCCCGCATTTCTGCCACGTGGGCCAAATGGCGGGAGATGACCGGTGTCATTTGTGACCCAAAAATGCCGGTCGTGAGACCGGCATTTTTGCCGCACGGTCGTCGGCATCCCCTGTAGTGATACAGGGGATGCCGACGACCGTGCGAAGCGGAGGAGAAAATGTAGGAAGGCGGACTCCGTGAGTCGCGAGACGCAACTGGGACAGAAACTCGGATGATGATAATGACTTAAAGGAAAACCTTTCTGTCCGGCGAGCTTAGGCCGCACGGGTGGTAATACCGCGAACTAGTAGGCAGAGGCATACCATATGCCCACATTTCACCGTATGCACTTTTGTCCCACGTAACAGGTGGTGAGCCCATTGCCGTGTGAGCCCATTGCCATGTGGTAATGCCAGTTATTATTGTTTAGATAAAAATATAAAACAAAACTAAAACAATCACGCAACTAGACAATCGAGGTAGGAGGTCAGGTTAGGTATGTTCTACTAGTCCTATATTCTACCTTTGAAACTAATACTGTAACTTTGATTAAAAAAGAAATAAATTAAGTTTTACGTGAAATTGAGCCTAAAATACAGTATTTTTTTACTTTAGAAATCCGTCAAAGTACCAGTAATCGTCACACAATTTGTACTGTACTTCCAAGAATGTCTCACCAAACAAACACTAAAATAATACGTAACGCTACCTTATTACACTTTTTATCTTTAAAATAGTTGTCTATTAAGATTAAATGGTATCAGTAATGTAATTATCAACAATTTTGGACAATTCAAAATCAGCTGTTAACGTTAGTGTTTCCACAGGAGAAAGAATAAATAAGAGTTTAACTCCCATTGTAGGTGGTTTATTACCGTTCGTTTACATAAGTCGGGTGTGAAAAGTCTGCAGTTCACCTGTTAGATTAAAAATGTCTGAGGGCATCTGCGTGTTGGACCAATATGTCCCCATGTATGCCTACCAAAAGTCTTTCGATCTTCAATAAGTAAAGAAGTATGCATGGTTCGCAAAGCCTGGCGATCAGTCCTCTCTTACTACCCCGTCAGGGATACAGCGTGAATATAGATAGTTAGTTTTTATATAAAAACAAATTACTTCCGTTTAAATACAATAGAATTAACTTTGACGTATTTGACCCTAGACGTAACTATCACTGTTGTGACTACATAGATTATAATATATACCTATAAATATACCTATGACCTATATATTCTAAAAAGAATACATTTTTATTTTCATGAACAATTCGAAATTCGAATTCAATAAACTTTTTTGTGGCCAGCATTCTAAAAGCAAAGATTTTACTGTGTGGCAAAACTTATGACCTGACTAGGTATATAGAAATCTTGGTTGTCATGTTGCATTCTATATAGCGATTTTTACCAATACTACGGCGTCCGACCGACAGGTTGCGTCCAGTATACGGACGTAATATTAACCAGCCCTGATTTTTATACATTGGACACTCACGTCTAGAATCGATGGAAAAAATTTTGGCATGGACGTAATTTGATCGTAATTCTAGAGATGTGACACATTGACAAGCAACCGTAACTAGTGATGTAACGTCCCCCCAACTAACATTAGGCGCTATTATAAGAGTTAGAACAGATATATAAAAGAGCTGAACAGATCCTAAGGTCATTAATAAGTGCTATCACATGAGAGGTATAGCTAGCTATAACTTTACTGTACCCCTGGATTGGGCACGAATTCTTATGATCTTAGGTTCTACTATGGCAATGTGGTGGAGTTATAGAATGAATTTAAGAGATATAGAAGAGCAATTGTGGAGGAACAGTAGCGCTAACTGAGACCTAAAGCGCTGTAGGAGTAGTATTTTAGTGACCATTAACTCCTGAAGCGGTATGGTAGAGCTGTCTGTTTGAGCGTTATAAAGAGAGTAAATTAATGAATATAAACTCCGTGAGGGGTATAGTAGATCTATGATGTAACTTGCTTAACGTTTTAGCGGTTAGAGGGTGGTAATAAAGTAAATTGTAACGCCTTGAGTTGCAGCATGCATCTACAATAGGAAATTACAGCGTCTAAGGTTATATTTTCCTTAGTTTTTCTTATAATTTGTAAAATGAATTAAGAAAGATATTCCCTTTTCAAAGGGATCAAATAAACATAGTGTAAAGCGTTGTGTATACGAAAATAAATGGCGGATTTAAGTGTTGTGTTGTTATTGACATTGTTAGTGGAAACTGATGCGGAATTTTCATTGCGAAGGTAAGTAAACTGTGAATATGTATATATATTATTAGCAAATAACTGAAGGTCTCACTCTTTGTTGAATTTTTATCTAAAAAATGTTTTGCTTCACACACAGCAAACCATTTTACTAAATATGTAACAAAACTTTGCCTATTGATTTAAATGTGTCGTGACCCTGTTATTCGAATGCTAGAAAAATCAATACCTTCATTGTATATAATGTTTTCGTTACGTACGTTTTACTGTTTTTGTAAATAACTTTGTAATATAAAAATGGTTCGCCCATACTTCAGGGATCCGTTGTCATTTCCCAAGCCTACGAGTATCCTACGCACGACTAGTATATGTATTTTCTAGCTCAACGAGTGTTAAATAGTCGTTAATTGATTGATTTGCCAAATTGAAAAGATTTGCAATTGAATACCTACACGTCCCTATCTATTTACATATTTATTTACGAGTTCATACTGTAAAGTTCTGCCAGGTAAAGCCTTTGAAAAGCCTTTGAATAATTGTAGCAATGGAATGATATTTTTTTAAAGCAATTTAGACTTTATTTCTGGCATAAACTCGTTTAATAACGAAGCGTCAGTTGCTTTTACTTTGAATGTGATACTAATACTAATTACCTACATGTTTGACGTAACGTGTATTGTTTTTGGCACTCTTGTCGGACACTGCGCGAAAACGGTGTACTGCTATTCTTTTGTTCACGTAAGTAGCATCGATCGCGCTGATTTAAGAGTGTCACTAGTAGGTAGATTGGCATTATTTCGTATCGTAAAAAAATGTGGTTATGGGTTTATAAAATAAATAGGACTAGGAGTACAAAACGTCATATAAAGTATATATATGTATATAGGTATTTTTTTTATCTAATTCTGTTCACTAGTCTATACTATTATTATAAAGAGGAAAGATTTGTATGTAAGTATGTTTGTTACTCTTTCACGTATAAACTACTGAATGGGTTTTGATGAAACTCTACAAAAATATAGCATATACATCAGCATAACACATAGGCTACTTTTTATCCCGGGAACAAGTTCCTGTGGGAAACGGGAACAAGAAAGTGCATCACGCGAGCGGGCCACGGCCGTCAACTAGTCAATTATATTTCAAATTAAGAATGCTGTTCAAAATTGTACGCACATTAGAGAAAGAAAAATACAGCCACTGGATTGTTCCTTCTACACAGTTACTGACCGGGCATGGCTGCTTCAGGCAGCGCCTACACAAGCTAGGCCGTAGGCGGAGAACGCGTAAGCAAGCCGCAACGGGCGCTCTCCCGCGATTCGGTCAGTACGCCGTGAGGCCGGAATGACCATGGGGGGTGGGTGGAGGGTAATGTTCCTTCTACATGGGAAACTAACAACATTGTAAAATGGCCTAAAAAACATTTTTAAACTTGTGAAATGTGATGATTACTTACCTGACCCGGACTGGCAACAATTAAAGTGCCAAGTTAAACGAAGCAATATTCCAAGTTATAAGGACTCTCAACGAGAACTTGATAATTTATTATGTGTAACGGACACTGATGAAGATCTAATAGTCCAAATACCAAAGTCCAACCAACAAGAAATAAACTTAAATGCACTTGTGGTAGTTTGTTCTGGTGGGAAGGGAATAAACTGTGCCAACAAACTTATAGACATTATGTTTTCACGTGTTTTTTTATGTCAGTGTTCTTGGAGTGGCAGTAGTCGATCTGAGGGCATTAAAATTAGTTTAAAATGCTATAAAAATATTGTATCGTTTTTTTGAGAGATGAATTTCAGTTGGGACCAGACCTTTACATTACAAAACAATGAGCTTTTCTTTAAAAGCATTTTGAAAAATCACAACATAAGAACACATCGGTTTTCAGCGTCCTTTGCAACTACAAACATATTTAAATATGATGATTTAATAGGACGATGAAATATGTCAAGTTTGTTTCGAAATCTATAGCCATGAATATGCACAACATTAGATTCATGTAATTGCTTAATCTCTTTAATTTCCACAATGTCACTGTCATTCGTCATGCAGTATCTGTCCTAAAGTTTAGGTGATAATACATACGTATTAAAATGAATCGTTGTACGATATTGCCTCTGAGATACAAAAGGTTCAGTGTGCTCAGATATTGTATGTAAATTTGGAGAATCAACCATCCCTTTCGCGGTGATTCTTTTCGCTACCTGTATCAAAGGTTTATTGCCCTGTCTGAGCATATTTTTGTGGTGTATAATTTATTTTCGAATGGATAAGCGTTAAAAGTTAGCAGCGGCCCAAATCTTTCCACTTCATCTACTACGTGTAAAAATTGTGAACATTGCTGGTCACATAGTCATGACCATAATATTTTTTAAATTGATCAACAAAACTCTGAAACAGTTCTCTAGCTATTGGTAAATATGGGCTATAGTTACTTACTGAACATATAGTTGTCGCACAGAAAAATCATTAGTCAATGTTGGTATACATCTTCACGAAGAACATCAATCAGTACGATTATGCTCAGATAATGAAAAAAGTTCTGAATTCTGATCCTTTCCAGTGCGCGAGGCAATCAAGGGTGCGGATTGACCGGTGTATTTCCGAAGGTATTCTACATTTCATCAAGAACTCGTTTACTTTAGTGCACACCATTTTATAGTATAAACCCCAAAGTTTCCATTACGCCATCCCACTAATAGTCGTTTCATGATTCCTAGATCAATCAGATGTAGTGAATCTCCAACAGGAATGTCTTGAACCATGTCGATTGGTAATTCTAATAGTGGGGAATCAGCTTTGTGATGAGCTCCATATTTCCTAGCCCTAAAATCTTCATTATTTCTATTAGGAAACTTTCGCGAAGAAAAGAACTCTATATGTGAACGGTAAGAGTATTCACCCACAGTTATGCATTTCAAACAACCATTCATTCCATTAAAATTGCTGACACCTGAAACATGAGAAAACATTATGATTTGTGTTTTGCATTACTTTGTATTGCATTTAACATTCGAGTCGAAATAGAGCATATATCAGAAAGGTAGCTTTCGATCTTGCTAAGTCTTTTTTGGATCTTAGGCGTCGTGGCGATTGAAGTAGACTGAGCAGTCGAGAGTGTCCCGGAGGTGGGCTGCGCAGTGTATGAGAGCTCCGAAGGAGCGGTCTTTCCGTCTCAAAAAATCATTCACCACAATTCACCGAATCAGTTCAATTTACTTTCTTTTTCTTGATTTTAGAGCCGCATGAAAGTGCAGTGTCTGCGAAATGTTGAACCAGTATCGGCTAATAAATTTATTGATTTCAAATAAACACATTTAACATGTTCGTCAACAATTGCGGTGCGAACTTCCAACTACTCTAACTCATAACTCCCAAAAATTGAAACTATCATTGTTATCAACAGATCTAAAATAATGAATCCATCACGCCTTATTCCCGAAGGGGTGGCAGAGGCATATTATATGCCCACTTTTCACTGTGTGGATTCCTGTCCCACGTAATAGGTTAAAAAAAATGGTTATCGGGATATTTACCATGTCCACTTTCATAAAACTGGTAAATATCCCAATAGTTTATATTTTGGATAAATCGATCTCATTTTTTGTCCGGTCTGTGGAGTTGTACTCGGACTACTTCTTGTGCTTCTTGAAGAGAGTGAGGAATGTAGATAGGGATAAAGCGCCGCCACAAAACAGCGCGCAGGAGTCCCGCCCGACTCCTGTATAAATGAGCTAGGGCTGCCATATGTAGGGGCAGCAAGGCTAAAGAAGTTAGCCCTAACCCGTATCCGCTTCGCAATGTACGGAACATTGGCACGCTGACTGGGCGTGTAGCAGAGTTGACCGAGGTACTCTCTAGGCGGGGGTGAACGTGGCTTTCCTGCAGGAGTCTCGGTGGAAGGGCAATAGAGCCTGGCCTCTGCAGAAGGGCTACAAGCTGTATTATAAGGGTGCGCCTGGTAGGTAGAACGGGTTGGTCGGGGCTGCGGAGCGGCATCTCATCAGGCCGGTTGTAGCGATGCTGATAAGATTTCCTTTTGGGGCCAACTCGACGGAGTGCTTCTTAGCATTTCGTTGTCACAGGGAATCGTATTAGGCGGCGATCTAAACGGTCATGTGGGTGAAGAGTTGTGAGGCATTTGACCGTGTTCATAGTGGTCTTGGATACGGCACCCGCAACACTAAAGGAGAAACTATCCTCAGAACGTATGCGGAAACTGATCTGGCCATAGTTTTTTTTTTTATTTATTTATTTGAGTTTCTAATACATTTATTTCATAATTTTCGCCAAACTATATAGTTTGTTGGCGACCACAATGCACTCTTATACAAGATGTATACATCTATAATTTATACAAAAAAAATACAACACTTATCCACACTTATGTTTCTATCTACTTTACTTCTAGATTTTTGATTATAAACATCTTCAATTTTCGCTTAAATTCGTGTTTACCACTACATTTTTCATCAAATATACGATTAAATATTCTAGGTATCATATAATTTCTTGTACGTTCACCATAGTAGTTACAGGCAATTGGTTCTATGAATTGCTTACGTGTTGTAGTCCTTAAATTTCTGTGATATATTTTGTCTATTTTAAATTCCTTACTATTATTTTGTTCTAGTGCTAGTAAATAATCTACTTTCTCTCGTATGGGCAAAATGTTACATATTTTGTATAATTTATTGTAGTTTTCCTTACATCCTAATTTAGTTTTCTTATCTAATAATAATTTAAAAAAGCTGATTTGCAAGTCTATCACCTTGCAGAGATAAGTTGGAAAGGTACGACCATATGAACTTAGGCCATAACTTAATAATGCTTCTGGAAGTGCGTGATATAACATGACTAAAGTCTCTCTATTAACCCTATATTTTATTTGCCTAAATTTACTCAGTATAGACCTTAATTTACTGCAGACACTATGAATTTGTAACTTCCAACTAAAATCACAATCCACCATCAAGCCCAAGTACCTATAATTATTAACAAATTCTATATTCTAGCAATTAATACAAACTATTTTATTATTATGCAAGCATTCGTAAGAATGACCTATTATGTGGTCCTAACAAGTGGACCTAACAAGTGGTTCAGAGGGTTTTTTTACATAAGGTGAATGTATTAACATACATTTAGTTTTTGCAATATTCAAAATTATGCCATTATCATGCGACCATTTAAGTACACTTTCTAGGTCCTCTTGTATAGCTCCCTGAATGTTCTGTATGTCCCAGTCTGCATACAACGTGCAAGTGTCATCCGCATACATATAGACAGTGCTATTTTTTATGACATTACGCATACTGTTTACATGCATAATGTAACCCAGAGGACCATACACAGAGCCAGTTGGGACCCCGAGCAATACATCTGCCTCTTCCCCAGTTACATTACCAATTCTTGTACGTAGTGTTCTATTACTAAGATAACTACAGAACCATTGATGTACCGGACCACGAACACCACACTCATGCATCGCCTCCAGTAGTTGCTCATGTTCCAGGGTATCAAACGCCTTTTTAAAATCAATAAATAGGGCTATAACATACTTTTTTTCATTGAGGCACTTGTTGATACTATCAGTGAACTTTCCCAAAGCAGTGGATGTACTACGTGAGCTACGAAAACCGTGCTGGGAATCTGTTATTATTGAGTGTTTTTCCAAAAACGAACCAATTCTTTTAACTAATTCCCTTTCTACTATCTTATTGATCACTGACAATATTGCGATAGGGCGATAATTAGAATAGTCCAGGTGATTGCCGTGCTTAAATATAGGTCGTATAATTGCTTTTTTAAGAACGTCTGGGTAGGTACCATAAGACAGACAAATATATATGAATTTTGCAAGAAATGGACTTATACTGTTTTTAATATATTTCAAGTCTTGTACTCTTATTCCATCCAACCCGGGACATTTTCTAGCACACAAGTGATCTATGATTTTTATGATTTCATTTGCTGACACTTTTTGATAATATAGAGAAACATTACTTGGCTTCACATAAGCGCTTCTTTCTAAAAAATTAATACTGCAGTGATGTTTAATTTGGTCAATTTCTTTGGTAAAGGTAGCAGCAAACTTCGTACATATACTCATCACAGTATCGGTTTTACCCAAATATTTCATCACTACAGAATCTACATCCACCTTAGTATTACCTAACCACTTGTTTAATATTGACCAGATTTTTCTGAAATCACCTTCACAATTTTTTTATTCACTTTGATTATATTTATTCGTAGCTAAGAATATGAGCCGATTTGTCTTATTTCTATGTCTAGTATATTCTAACCTATAATTTTTATTATTAATATTGGCCTTCCATCGCCTAAATAACATATCTCTACGATTAATCATCAACAAAAGATCACTGCTCATTCATTGCTTAGGTTTCCTTTTATTTCTTTTTTTCAATAAAGTTTTAGAACTTTCGTAAATACTTTCAAATATATAACTAATACGATCATATAACAATATAGAACAATTTACACCTTCCAACTCACTCCAATCTATTTTATCTAACTGTTGTCTGACTAATAAATTATTTAAAGTACATCCCATTGAATTTTCACTGCCACTATCACTGCATTCCTTATCAATAGCCAAATTAACACCTACTAAATAATGGTCTGATAATTTTGAAGTAAACATATGCGCCGACGCACATTTACAACTACTTAACCATAAATGATCAATACACGACGTCACTAGCCGGCTGGCATCTATTTCTTCACGCGTAACGTCATTGATAAGGCTCTGTAAGCCGAAGCCACACAAGGTGTTTTTATATTTATCGACAGTGGGATCCATATTCAACAAATCTATGTTTATATCTGCTGCAATAAGCACGTCATCCGAATTTGGTATTTTTTTTATAAATCCTTTAATTCCTCCACACAGATTAGTTTATTTGTTTTTGGTGGTCTATACGCTGTTATAATATGTAAAATATAATCCTTATATTTCAATTTACTGTGAATAAGTTCCACTGAATGGCTCTTTATGTTCGTACTCTCTAGTTCTAGATGCTTTTTAATAAACAATTTTAACCCTCCACCACGACGCTTTTCTCTAGTGTATGCATGCATGTTGTAATCCTGGATTGTATTAAACGGTAATTTATCTGTTTTGACATTGACCTCACTTAATATTATAATATCGATGCAATAATTACATTCATTGATCCATACTGACAATTCATTAAAATTTTTTCAAAGGGATCGAAAAGTCATATGTACGATTTGTAGTTTTTTCGACGTATTTTTTATGTATGCACTCCAATCATCCAATACACTAAACTTTCGATATTCATAATCATTTGCCACATTAAACATTATGTTATCGAATTTTAACTTACACTATAATACTCGCGTAGTGTGCTCGCGCAGTCTGAACTGACTACATCTTTTATTTTTGTATGGCAAAACAGATATTGTTAATATCGGCGTCAGACCGAATGCATTGAATTTTTGACTGCTCATCTTTCTTAATCAATACTCTAAGGTTTTGAATCCATACATATTTGTACTTTCCTTTAAGCATCGTTTTAGCGTTCCAGAAAATCTGACGCATCTGTCTAGGTAAACACTCATTTATGTAGATTTGTTTTTCATTTTTGTTTTGTAACACATCGCTGTTGGTCACAATTAATTTTCTATGTTTAATCCAATCATTCCTGGCCGCCTTTGAGCGTAATGTAAAAACTATCGGTCGAGACTTATTTTCTGCTATTCTCTCCTAACCTAACCTCTTTGCTTCTTCAATATCTTTATGATTCAAACCAATTTTTTTAGCAACTTTTTGCACCATCGCCAATGTATTTTCCTGTTTTGTTTCCTCTAAGCCAATTATCTCAATATTTTTTTCGACACCCTCATTCTCCAATTGCATTATTCTCTCTTCTAAAGCATCATTGACCTTCTGAAGATGGGTGTTTTTATTCTCCAAGGAAATGATTCTCTTTTCCACGTATTTTAAAAATAAATCTGAACTTCTTATCACCTACAATAGCGAGAGGCGCACAACTTAGCTCGATTTCCTACTCACTAAGCGACACCTAGATTTTGCTCTGAGGGTTGTCGCGGAGAAATACAGGATGAAGAATGCGCCTCTGCTTTGGTTCCTAGATATGCAGAAGGCCTTCAACTGTGTTCCTCGAGCGATGATCTGGTGGGCTCTGTGGTCCAAAAGGATTCCATAGATTTATATTGACACTATCTGGGACATGTATCTCCCGAAATTCCGTGGTTCAGACTGCTGTTGGCGACACAAAACCCTTCCCATCACAGTCAGTGTACACCTGTGTTCGGCCCTTAGTCTGCATCTGTTCAGTGTGATATAAGACGTATTGTCAAACAGCATCAGGGACTCGCATGAGCAGCTTCCATGATTGCTCATGTATGCTGACGATACCATGCATGGACAGGAGACGCTTGACAACGCCGGTCTGAAACTTAATGTGACGATTACTTGGCACTAAACTCTACAGATGTGATACTGTGGTCGAGCGCACGGATCAGGTTAAAAAATATAGATCCCATTGAAGGGACAGGTCTATAAAACCATCATTAGACCTGTCATTTTACATGGCAGTAAGACGTGGTCAATATTGAAGCAACACAAGCAAGAGCCACGTGTAACGGAAATGAAGATGCTGCGGTGGATATGTGGAGACACACGGATAGACTGTGTAAGGGGCTCTCGCATCCGCGGCATCCTTTACGTCCGTGTCATTGTAGATAAGTTGCAAGAGTGCCCCCTTCGCTTTTATCGTCATGTCTTGCGGCAATCGCTGGGCTACGTGGGAAACAAATGTTTGACCATGTCGCCGGGTCCCGGTAAGAGCGGAAGAAGTGCTGGCTTGACGTCGTAAGGGATGACATGCGTTCCAATGGTCTCACTACAGGGGAAAGTCAACGACCGTGGGAAGTGGAGGAGAAAATGTAGAAAAACGGATCCCGGACGTCGTGAGACGCAACTGTATCAGACGCTCGGATGATAATGATGAGATAGCAGTTTGGCCTGATAATTCCTGTTTCCAAATTCAAAATCCGCTGTACTTTTTTATTTAAAATATACTTAAATTACCTGATTTTAGGATCCTTATCCTTTTTTGGACTTTTTACAGTCCCACCATAGATCAGTGTAATTCACTCAAACAGTTTTTTTTATTAGCATTAAACTTAAATAAATTTCACAGGTTTTGCTAAAAAAAACGGGAATGAATAACACATTTTATGTGTTGGGGTATGAGACTGGCATATATGTTGCTCTGGAAATTGCTGCCATTCTCGAAGATCGTGGTAAGATATTAATCATTTTGTTTTTGTTTTTTAACGGTAGTACTAAAGATCCAATAATATGAAAACATAATAAATATAATGTAATTGACAATACTGTTAAATGACAATATTAAAAAAATTGTCATGAGTTTTATTGCTAGGTTCTGCCTCAGGCTCTACCTATTGCTTTGCGAATCTGACAGTAAATGTAGAAGCAATAATCTTGACGTTCATAAGTGTTACTTTGTGGCCTACATGAATAAAGATATTTGCATTTTCATTTTTAATACAGTTCGTTATGTTGCCAGGATTATCAGGCAAAGTATTTTGTCTTGGATGTGCACCAGAGGAATTTGAAAAGGTTTTTGAAGAACAACTATCACAGTTTGAAAATGAACAGCAACTACAAGACGAGGTGTTGCAGCACATGTATTCGTTAATGACCGGCAGTGCTCCTAAAGCCCTAGACCAATTGTTACAAAACTTGAGCACTTGGTCAGAAAAAAATGGAAAATTGTGTGCGTACTCTTCTCGGCCGTGTTTCCCATTCAGCGCAGTACACTCGCTCTCTCATTAAATCTGCTCTGACCCGCATTAATCAAGTAAGGCATTATAGTGTTACACTTCGACCACTGCGATCTCAAGTGATTCTAATAAGAGCTGCAGTAGGGAATGTACTTCAAGATACAGTTCTGCAGCATATATCACAAAAACCCCTCGTCGTCCACCAGCTTGATACATCACTAGCACATATTACGAAGGATTTTCGCTGTAGTGCAATTATCAACGATCACTTGGATCCTACAATATTGGAAAACTTTAAAACCAAAAATATCTGCGATACGTACCTGCTTAATGCAAACTCATTTATGGCTATAGAATGAGATAAATTATAATAAATATATAATAATTGTTAAATTTGTTTTATTTGTCCATTATTTGAACCTCATATTATTTCGAATAAATGTTCAGCACTTTTAGAACCTAACCTTTGCGCTTACTGTTTTCCCGTACCATTAAGGCCCTGTCAAAATGTAAAACCATTTCCTATGACCAATGGTAAGAGTATTTCGACGCCCGCAGTTTGTAAAGGGTTATATGGTAAACTATACAGTATCAGCCTCCACATTTGCCTTGGTTTGTTAATGGTAAAGTAAATAGAAGTACCCTAAAATTAATTATTAGACTTCGTTCGGGACACTAACCATCGGTAACGCCTGCAGAAGTCCAAATTGCTTTTCGCCGCATGATGAAACGGTAAGCTGTCGAAGCCGATGGAGTCCCCATCGAAGCTTGGAGGGCGATGGGTCTCCGCGGTGTGGGCATCTTAGTAAACCTCTTCAACCGCGTACTCTATAGCGGGCAGATCCCAAACCAATGAAGGCTGAGTATTATTACTCCAGTCTTCAAAGGTAAGGGCAGTGCAGGAGTGCGGGAGCTATTGCGGTATAAAGGTTATGTCCCACACCATGAAGATCTTCGAGAGGATTATAGACTCCCGGTTCCGGCAGGAGTGTGCTCTCTCGGAGTGTCAATATGGGTTTCGCCCTGGTCATGAGGCCACGGACCCTGTTTTTGCCCTGAGGGATGTCGCAGAGAAATACAGGACGAAAAACACGCCTCTGCACTGTATGTTCCTAGACATGCACAGACGTTCGACTGTGTTCCTCCAGCGATGATCTGGTGGGCACAGCGTTCCAAAGGGGTTCCGGAGGTCTATATTGTCACTATCCGGGACATGTACCGCGACTCCGATTCCGTGGTTCGGACTGCTGTTGGCGACACGAAACCCTTCCCCATCACTGTCGGGGTACACCAGCGTTCGGTCCTTATTCCGCTTCTGTTCAGTATGATATTAGACGAATTGTCGGACAGCATCAGGAACTCGCACGAGCAGCCTCCATGGTTGCTCATGTATGCAGACGATATTGCGCTGGCAGACGTGGACAGGGGCAGATTGGTGCGAAGTGTGAACGCGTGGAAGGAGACGCTTGAGAACGGCGGTAAATGTGGCAAAGACCGAGTACTTGGCACTAAACTCGACAGATCCCACATCCGTCCGCATAGGCGGTGATTTGGTCGAGCGCACGGACCAGGTTAATTATCTGGAATCTGTTTTTCACACGTCTAGTGACATCGATTGGTATGTCAAGTCACGCATTGCTGCCGCGTGGGCCTAATGGCGGGAGATGACTGGTGTCATTTGTGTGACCCAAAAATGCCGAGCCGGTTGAAGAAATAGGTCTACAAAACCATCCTTAGACCTGTCGTTTTACATGGAAGTGACACGTGGCCAATATTGGAGCGACACAAGCAGGAGCTGCGTGTCACGGAGATGAATATGCTGCGGTGGATGTGTGGAGTCACGCGGATGGACCGCGTGAGGAACTTTCGCATCCGTGGCAGCCTTCACGTCCATGACATTGCAGACAAGTTGCAAGAGTGTCGCCTTCGTTGGTATGGTCACGTCTTGCGGCAACCGCCGGGCTACGTGGGAAACAAATGTCTGGCCATGTCAGCCCCGCCAGGTCCTGGTTAGAGGGGAAGACCCAAGAAGTACTGGCTTGACGTCGTAAGGGATGACCTGCGTGCCCATGTCTCACTATAGGGGATGCCGACGACCGTGCGAAGTGGAGGAGACAATGTAGGAAAGCGGATCCCGGACGTCGCAAGATGCAACTGGGACAGACGCTCGGAAGATGATGATGAGGTGCAATATAGGTAACATACCTACAGAATAAATTATTTCATAAAGTGGAAAAAGACAATTGGATTCGAGACGGGGATTGAAACCGTGACCTTTGTCTAACTAGGGAAATGTTCTAGCCACCTGAACTACCCGAACCGTATCGAATCAAGTTGAAATTCTCCACCATATTTTAATCGACACTTTAAGATTATGACCAGAGCCATCTATCGAGCTAATGAACAACTCGATACCAATGAAAAGTGTTATAACCATTTTTAAACATTGATACAATGGACTCCACTCAGTCTATGGATATTTGTTTAAAGCAATAATTAAATAATTTATGATATATTTAGCAAAATAATTGCTTTTAAGGTTTATCCATACCCACAGAATGTTTTGGTTGAACCTATATCGGAAGTAGCCCAGGCATTCTACCGCTTAGTAATACATTTAAATTAAATTAGTACAACGAACTTATCTTTAGAATAATACTATTGTTACGTTCGTAGGGTACGGGTACTTATAGGAATTGCACTAATTAGTATTTTCGAGATTGTAAGGAATAGCCGTCAAGGGTTGGACGGAATAGCTATTAGTGGTCTAAAATATGAGGTGAATATTTAGACAGGTCTATGTGAGATAGATAGTTAAACTGTGGACTAAAAGGCAATTGTTTGAACCGTGTCCATAAAGTTGTCTAAAAGATGAGGTGGCCATATAGATGGTGTGGCGTGTGATTGACAAATGACGTGTATCGTCTAATGAGTAATGTGATTCAAGACTGACTTGACAAATGATGTAATGATGTCTATTGTCTTATAAGCGATGTGATTCTTTAATGTGTTGCCCGTACTATACTGCGCGTGATATCTATAGGTGTGAAAAAAGAAGATGAGGAGAGATTCTAATATCTCTCGCTAACCGCTGAGATGCCTAAGTGATGCTATTGAACATGTTACGTAATATATGGCCTTGCGATCCGTAATCGTCTAGTGGTTAAATTTATAAAAAATAATTAATTGTTTGATAATACTTTATAAAATCTCTGAAAAATACAATGAACGAACGTACAAAAGATGAATGGTGAATTGTTATCTTGAAGTAAAGAATAGTTTGGATACTGCAAATAAAGTCTCATGCATTCTGACCTGATATAACTGGCTCGAACTGATTTCTACTTGTAGGCGATTCAGGCTCGATTCTGGGTCCTGTAAATTTTAATTGACCTATGAGACTAGCCTTTTGTCCATACTACATTACCCCAATGTTCGTCCCGTCAAGTATAACACAATATAACTTTATTCCGATAGATTTTGGTCTGAAAGAATATTTAAAGTAGAAGTCGTAGAACGGGTGAGTTGTTAGATGTGAAAATTTGTAGTTCTCCTGATAGTAGGACAAAGTGACTCAGAATAAATGTACTCAACATTAAATACTGGTTTTGAAGCATAGCACTTAACGTGCTGACGTGGTGCCTATGGTATCATACTCCGTATAGAAGTCTAGTAGTTTGATATGGAATAATAGGTCATATTAAGGACTGAGCGTATTAAAATAGCTTAATAAATAAAGCTTCCAAAGTGTCATATTTGAATTCGAAGCATGTGTGTAATTGGAGCTCAAAGTAATTTTAATCAAGTTAATTATGACTAAGCCAGATAACATCACAGCAAGGAACTCCCCTCGGTGCGAGGATTTTCGTCATCACTACTAGTGGCCAAACTGTGCTAGACTTTCCCCGGAGGTATTTTTTAACCCCATAAGTCGTCCTGTCGTGTGAGTACCATTAGCATCGAACACCATGGCTAGAGAAAAATTAAATGAACTCGCATTAATTTACAGCCAATGAGATAATTTCAAGTAAAGTTGTATATACGCTCTGTTATCTATATCGCCTCGAAGTTTGGCTAGTAAATTTGGCTGAATAAATGCATTCAGCATACAATTCAGTCTTTGTTTGAAATCTAGCACATACACGTACTAGCGTGAAACTTAGTATCTCATATTAGTTATATGACCTTTAAAACATCATAGTTGGATGTTTTAAAGGTCATATTGAAACTAAGTACATTATAGCAGCTTAAATAATTAAAGCTTACTAAATAATACATTTGAAGTCTAGGCACATATGTAGCTGGAACTCTGGATCATTTTTATCATGTTAGTCATGACTAAGCCAGATAACATCACAACTAGGAACTTCCCACGTTGCAGGTTCAGTCATAGATATCCCCCGAAAACTTATAGACCCGAGACATGGCGATTGAGGCGTAGCGTCAAACGCCATGTCTCAATAATATTGGTGTGTATTCGAATTATATTGTTTTGTAGTCGTTGAATAGTTGTGCACGCCGACTCAAATAGTAGTGTCTGGTGGTGATGTACGCTAGGTTATCTATATTTCCTCGAAGTTAGCCAAAATCTAGTATGATTCGACACTGATTAAATGTACTCAGCATTTAATTCGGTCAAAAGGAACAATTTTGTAACGTATTTAGTACGCTACATTAATTCAGTCGTCATTTGTAATCGGTAGCTCGTCGCATCGTCATACTTGTTCTTATAATGTTTAGACCAAAACCAAACCGGACAACGTACATTGTTGTTATCTAATTAAATCAGCTAATCGTTCTGTCGTGAAGCTAAATTTAATTCATCCTAATTTATTAATATTTTACGATGTTGTAAATTATTTAACCAATGTTTTAATTTACGTAAAATCTGAAGTTCAAAGATTACAAATGTAAATAATATACAAATAGATATCTAAAAATAAATTCTACATGCACAACCTCTTATCTAAAAATCACACACATGCACATAAACAAATTTCATACATTGCAGTACATAAGATACATATATTTTAATACTATATATTAGTTGAGACTCATAATAATGCTCAATCAATGATATCTTCGTATTTAATTAATTAATTTTAGTATTTAACTATACTTTCATGAGAAAATTCATAATCAAACACTAAATAATCTCAGCTTATTGATTTATTTGCACACTGAATTATCTAGATATATTTTAATAAATCAAAAAACAAATCCAATAGTTATTCTTAAAAGCATTCAAATAATAATCCATTTACCTTGAAATAATTAATTTAAATCGATAAACAGAATATCTAATAGACATTAGATGATTTCAATAAGTAACAAAATATATTTTAATAGGAATAATTAGAAACAAAACCAGTCTCAGTAAATACCAAAATATAGTCTCATTAAGTAATTATACTTAATAGGAAGAATTATAAACAATAGGCAAATCTCAATAAGTAATCATACATAATAGGAAGAATTTTAAACAATAGGAAAATATGGTACTTAACTCGGAATAATTATATACAAAAAATAGTCTCATTAAGTTATACTTAATAGAAATAACTATAAACAATCGGCAGTCTCATTAAGTAATTATACTTAACTTATAGGCAGCTAGGTCGTCCCACAAAAACACTAAGACCTAATTCGGAGGTCTTACTCTTAGTTAGGCAGATGTGCCTCAATACGCGCCCGGTTTGCAACTGAATAGAACTTTTCATGATTTGAACTCATGGTATTTTGGCCCTTTGTTCTCAGTTTTGAACAGAACAAAAAAAGGTATCCCTTTTTTTGTTTATTAAAATGCGCGCGTCCTTCAGAGAATATTATTTTAACACAAACATGTGTCAAGTGGTCACAAGATATCAGCACAAAAGTTTAGCAGAAAAACTGTTTAAATGGTTTAGTTCCCACTTATGTGGCCAATTTTCTGACAAATAATGTCTTTGACCATAGAAACCAATGGACTTGAAATACCTACAAAAAAAACGTGACAGGTTTGTGGCCCACAAAATGGCTGACTGCTTAGGGTTGTCAATTTCATAGCGAAAATGGCCCCGATTCTGTGCGTCATTCTCTAAACCTAAGTCGTGGTAAATTTAAATTACGAATGAAAACATAGTACATTTGACATTCCTAATTCAAATTTAGCTCAACTTAGGTTTAGAGAATGAAGCACAGAATCGGGGCCATAATTAGCATAAGAAATTACTATTACTAATTAAAAATAATACAAAATTTTATTTTTTCATTATATCTTATGAAATTTACTTATAATTTACATATGATGTATGTGTCATAATGTTCGATCACTGAGTAACAGCACAGGCCACCTATAGAAATCTTAAGTAGGATACAAAATGACAGCCAATGTATTAGACTAAAAATCATTTATTACAGTGTTAGGTAGGATACAATGATTGTCGCAACCTAGCTCAAATTCAAAGTCCTACATCGAGCCCACAGCACCAATCGATCGGATTTGATCAAAATACACACCCTCTTTCACAATTTTGCACAGATTATTTGCTATTCGTTTCTAAACAATATTAATTTGTTTAAAAATTGTCTATGCGACACTTTTTCACACATAATATGTCCATGGTATCTAAATCAGTCCAGTCAGTCGCGTCAAGCGTTGTCGATCGCATCGTATCTCTGCGCGCGGCAGGTAGCTGATACGATTTATTTATTTTTGTAATGGCTTCTAAAGTAGTGAAATGTGTAAGTTGTAATGTGGTAATTAGTGAAGTACTGGCTTTTATTTGTAATAAGCTGGATGTAATGAACGAAGAAAGTATTAGCCAGATATGTGTCAGGGCTTTTAATGAACATGAGATCCAAGTTGCTAAAAATTTATTATTCGATTCTATATCGATCTCAAAGCGCAAAAAAATTAGAAAGCGTCAGGGCAAGACGTTACGTGATATTGACGACATCATCTGTGTGCTCAAAGAAACAGATCCTGAAGACATTCCTACCTTCGTTGCGCGAGATTTGCACAAATTACCGCCCGTACATTTTGATCACGTCGATGTGACCCGTTTACTGAAAGATATATTGACTATGAAATGTGAAATGCAACGTATTTATGATGATTATGCTACAGTGAAACAATTGAAGGAACTTAAGCTGGAAATTCGCGAAACGCGCAGCATCGGACACCTTCGCCGACGACGGACCGAGCAAGGACTCCACTTTAAACTGACGCTGGAACAGACAGGCAATGTCTCGAGGCGCTTGAGCGTCTCCCACACTCAAAGGCAGACCCGACTTCACATTTAATTTATTAGTTGCTTTCCAAAACTTACTGAAATCTTTGCAAGCATGGTATTTTGCAATGTTATCCATTTCAACTTGTACTCTATTATTTTGACAATATTTTAATTTAGATTTGAATATTTTTCGAGTCTCATTCATCTTATTATAAAAATATCCAGATCTACGTTTTCCATTTAACAACCACATCTGATAATGCAGTCTAGCCTCCTTGTGAGCACCACTTACATATCTGTTCCAGCCAGGCACACATTTAAAGCGAGTATTTTTAGGAACACTTTTATTAAATGTCTCTTTCAAGCCCTTTGACAATATACTAACAATTCTAAGGTACATTTTATTAAGTATTACGAGTAGGTTATGCGACTCATCATAAAATAATTTATCTGCGCAACTGCAACATTTATATGGAAAATCCAACTCTTTAAGTTGAAAATTACAATAATCAAAATATTTATTTATTTGATGTTGGTTCCTTTCTCCCCATTTTACCATATTACACATTACATTATTTATAAGACTTTTAGGCAAAACTAAACCAAAATCGCATTCCACAACTACAGGATAGTGATCTGACCAGTATGTATCGTAAACAATGGACACGTTACGCACAGATGTTCGTGCCGCCTTAGTTACTACGCAGTGATCGAGCCATGACTGTGTGCCGTATACCTCACTTACGAATGTGTGCGAGTTGCTCGGCAACAACTCCATATCTACACAAGTCCACGATTGTTCAGTACAAAAGTTTAATAATTCTTTCCCAAATAAACTGCAAGGATTCGCATTAAAATCACCGAGAATGAAAACTGACTCCACATTTGCACTTTCAATAATAGCACTTATTTCACCTAGGCACTCGGTAAACAATGGTAGGTTGTCAATTTTATCAGTAGGCATGTAAACAGAGAATATTAAGACTGTACGATCGATTTCAAGGTTAACCCTAATCGCGGCTAGCCGCACACTACTACATTGTATAACGGACACCGACAGGTACGCGGACCTTCGCCATAACAGAGCTACACCTCCGTATGGCCGTCCAGTTAACACCCCTTCCGATGTATCTATTGCAGATTTGCCCGTGTAGGAAAACTCGCTCTCAATTCCACCCAGAAACGGTAAATCGTGAGGAAACAACCATGTCTCCTGTAGAGCCACAATATTCGCCGAGCAGCAAAGTTTCCTGACACATTCAACTTACCGAATGACGTTTTTGCAGTTAAAGCTTATTATTCTGTTTGTACTAGATTTCATAATTAATTTTTGCTGGTTTCATTAGCTATGACCGGATATTGGGTACCTCTTACCTTATGATGACCAAAATCCACAAAAGGGCGATATATAATACCTTCAGGCCAAAAATCTTCAGTTAAAAACACATCCTGTTTATGCTTGGGGACAAATACTTTGTATGCATCATAGTCTTTTAATAATTTAAATATAAATAAAAATAAATATCCATCACGCCTTATCCCCGAAGGGGTGGCAGAGGCATATAATATGCCCACTTTTCACCGTGTGGATTTACCTGTCCCACGTAATAGGTGGTGAGCCCATTGCCGTGTTGCAATAGACAGACGCAGGTTGTGACTACCTGCTGTTGAAATTTTTCATGCCGCCCATAAGGCATTCAACCAGGCTTAACGACTGCCATTTTACTGGCAACCGGGACCAACGGCTTAACGTGCCTTCCGAAGCACGGAAACGCTCGCAAATGTAAATGCCACAAAGTGGTCACCCATCCGAGGACCAGCCATAGTGAAAGTTGCGTAACTCAGTGATCGTTTACAGAACACTGAGACCGCGGGGCCACGAGCGCTTCTTTTAATAATTTCATATTCATTTTCTCAAGGCTCACGTCTATGTTGATCTTATTCTTCACATATGTAATGATGTCACTCACAGACGTATCCTTTGATACATTATATATATATATAAAGAGGTACTTTACTGTCCGCCGCCTTGAATTTATAGTTGACATCGACTGTAGCTTTTCCTGTTTTTCCCACGAACCTATTTCGATACCTTTTTCTGAGATCACTCTTGTGAGGTTGCGTTCTCCACTCACCTTCCTGTAAAACATCAGAGTAGCTTCTCTTAGGTGACTCGGTAGTCATATGTATTGGAGGACCTGCAGGTGCAGCAGTAGGCGGCGCTGGCAGTGGCGTTGGCAATAAGGCGATGACGTCACCTTGCAGCTCGTTGCCAGCCGAGTAATCTGACGATCGAGCATTAGGAACATCGCGAGATGTTTTTACCACACTACCTTCCAATATCAATATGTTAGCTTCTGGAGATAATCCAGTAGGGCCACTCTCACACTCGAAATTCGACAGTCTAGGGCCAATTGCGCTTTGCCTCACAGTAACATTCCGCTGGAAATTATTGAAAATGACAAGAAATATTCTTAAGTATCTCAATTTCCAGCTGAAGTTCCTTCAATTGTTTCACTGTAGCATAATCATCATAAATACGTTGCATTTCACATTTCATAGTCAATATATCTTTCAGTAAACGGGTCACATCGACGTGATCAAAATGTACGGGCGGTAATTTGTGCAAATCTCGCGCAACGAAGGTAGGAATGTCTTCAGGATCTGTTTCTTTGAGCACACAGATGATGTCGTCAATATCACGTAACGTCTTGCCCTGACGCTTTCTAATTTTTTTGCGCTTTGAGATCGATATAGAATCGAATAATAATTTTTTAGCAACTTGGATCTCATGTTCATTAAAAGCACTGACACATATATGGCTAATACTTTCTTCGTTCATTACATCCAGCTTATTACAAATAAAAGCCAGTACTTCACTAATTACCACATTACAACTTACACATTTCACTACTTTAGAAGCCATTACAAAAATAAATAAATCGTATCAGCTACCTGCCGCGCGCAGAGATACGATGCGATCGACAACGCTTGACATACATCATATGTAAATTATAAGTAAATTTCATAAGATATAATGAAAAAATAAAATTGTGTATTATTTTTAATTAGTAATAGTAATTTCTTATGCTAATTATGGCCCCGATTCTGTGCTTCATTCTCTAAACCTAAGTTGAGCTAAATTTGAATTAGGAATGTCAAATGTACTATGTTTTCATTCGTAATTTAAATTTAGCACGACTTAGGTTTAGAGAATGACGCACAGAATCGGGGCCATTTTCGCTATGAAATTGACAACCCTAAGCAGTCAGCCATTTTGTGGGCCACAAACCTGTCACGTTTTTTTTGTAGGTATTTCAAGTCCATTGGTTTCTATGGTCAAAGACATTATTTGTCAGAAAATTGGCCACATAAGTGGGAACTAAACCATTTAAACAGTTTTTCTGCTAAACTTTTGTGCTGATATCTTGTGACCACTTGACACATGTTTGTGTTAAAATAATATTCTCTGAAGGACGCGCGCATTTTAATAAACAAAAAAAGGGATACCTTTTTTTGTTCTGTTCAAAACTGAGAACAAAGGGCCAAAATACCATGAGTTCAAATCATGAAAAGTTCTATTCAGTTGCAAACCGGGCGCGTATTGAGGCACATCTGCCTAACTAAGAGTAAGACCTCCGAATTAGGTCTTAGTGTTTTTGTGGGACGACCTAGCTGCCTATAAGTTAAGTATAATTACTTAATGAGACTGCCGATTGTTTATAGTTATTTCTATTAAGTATAACTTAATGAGACTATTTTTTGTATATAATTATTCCGAGTTAAGTACCATATTTTCCTATTGTTTAAAATTCTTCCTATTATGTATGATTACTTATTGAGATTTGCCTATTGTTTATAATTCTTCCTATTAAGTATAATTACTTAATGAGACTATATTTTGGTATTTACTGAGACTGGTTTTGTTTCTAATTATTCCTATTAAAATATATTTTGTTACTTATTGAAATCATCTAATGTCTATTAGATATTCTGTTTATCGATTTAAATTAATTATTTCAAGGTAAATGGATTATTATTTGAATGCTTTTAAGAATAACTATTGGATTTGTTTTTTGATTTATTAAAATATATCTAGATAATTCAGTGTGCAAATAAATCAATAAGCTGAGATTATTTAGTGTTTGATTATGAATTTTCTCATGAAAGTATAGTTAAATACTAAAATTAATTAATTAAATACGAAGATATCATTGATTGAGCATTATTATGAGTCTCAACTAATATATAGTATTAAAATATATGTATCTTATGTACTGCAATGTATGAAATTTGTTTATGTGCATGTGTGTGATTTTTAGATAAGAGGTTGTGCATGTAGAATTTATTTTTAGATATCTATTTGTATATTATTTACATTTGTAATCTTTGAACTTCAGATTTTACGTAAATTAAAACATTGGTTAAATAATTTACAACATCGTAAAATATTAATAAATTAGGATGAATTAAATTTAGCTTCACGACAGAACGATTAGCTGATTTAATTAGATAACAACAATGTACGTTGTCCGGTTTGGTTTTGGTCTAAACATTATAAGAACAAGTATGACGATGCGACGAGCTACCGATTACAAATGACGACTGAATTAATGTAGCGTACTAAATACGTTACAAAATTGTTCCTTTTGACCGAATTAAATGCTGAGTACATTTAATCAGTGTCGAATCATACTAGATTTTGGCTAACTTCGAGGAAATATAGATAACCTAGCGTACATCACCACCAGACACTACTATTTGAGTCGGCGTGCACAACTATTCAACGACTACAAAACAATATAATTCGAATACACACCAATATTATTGAGACATGGCGTTTGACGCTACGCCTCAATCGCCATGTCTCGGGTCTATAAGTTTTCGGGGGATATCTATGACTGAACCTGCAACGTGGGAAGTTCCTAGTTGTGATGTTATCTGGCTTAGTCATGACTAACATGATAAAAATGATCCAGAGTTCCAGCTACATATGTGCCTAGACTTCAAATAATTTATCCGGGGCTAACCTGCGAGGAGTACAAAATACAGGTGGTCCAGGCGTGGTCTTAATATGATGGACGGTGTTATGTTTGGGTACTGTCGGTGTGCCTGAAGGTCGCGTTATTTCAGGAAACTCGTTAACAATACGATGAAAGCGCGTGTTACCTGTTATGACCTTTACAGAGCATACATCAGTATTAGCAAGTACAGCTTTTGATGACAATGTTGTAGTATTATCAATTAGACGTTGATTTCTAATGTCTACAACTAAATTATAAGAGCCAAGAAAATCAACACCGACAATTGCTTTAGTAACATTAGCAACTGTAAATCTCCATTGTGTGTCCAAAGTTACGCCTTAAACCTAAATTTAAGCTTAGTTCTATATAACCAAATGTATCAATAGTGGTCCCGTTAGCAGCACATAACTGAAAGTCTGTTTTACATCGACGGTCGCGAAGCGCGGATCGAGGGTACACACATAGATCACTACCCGTATCAATTAAAAATTTTACGTTCGAGCCGCGGTCGGTGACGAACAGGTGACCTGTGGTAGGTGGACAGTCGCTAATCGCCATTACTGACTGCCCCTGGAGTTTTCCGCCTTACCAAAGTCGCAGGGCTTTACACACTTATAGGCCTGTGCTCCATGGGTTGCATGGTACCAACACATGGGGTACTTTCTGTAGCTGGAACTTGACCGACTCCTATGACGAGAGGACGAACGGCGTCGTTCGCGGGGTCTCGTGCGTTCACCAGAACAGCGTGATTCTCTGGTATGTTTATCCAGTTTCTGCACCAGCGCCTGTACCATTTGTTTAAGTTCAGCAATCTCTGTAACAGCACTAGACGTGCTTGTCGAGCTTATCATCATGGTTGCAACGCTCATGGGTGAAGTTACCTCCTGTATTCTGTCTGCCAGGTCAGCTAATTGTTCCAGAGAGTGGCTAGCTTGAGATGCTATTACTGTCTGAATATTAGTAGGAAAACGGTTGCTCCAAATAGACTTCAGGAAGTCATCCGGTACTGAAGGGCCAGCTAAATCCTGAAGGTGTCTGAGAAACTGTGATGGTTTACGATCTCCTAACTCTTCGTGAGTCAGTAGTTGTTTGACTTTCCTCTCGTGTGATGCGGTCAAACGCTTTATCAGTTCCGTTTTGATCTTTTTATTACGGTTAGTATACGGAAGATTGACGATAATATCTTTTACCGATTTAGCATATTGCAAATCTAAATGGTTTGTCACATTGTTGAATTTGAGGATGTCATCAGTGATATTAAAGTTTTCGAACTGACCTTCTAGTAATGCCAACCACAGTTCCGGGTCTTCCGGTGAGAAAGCAGGCACCTTTAGATTCAATGACCGTACGGAAGACGTGTCGACACAAGTGGATAATGGTACCTTTTTTGTTTGTCGCACGGTAACAATTTTTTCTTTTGTCGAAATGACTGACTTAGCCGAACTATCACTATCACTCATTGTAATGTTTGTGTCTTTACGGGGTCACCACTTATGGGGAGGTGCTATGCAGTGGTAGTTTTTTTTTTTTTATTCTTATTTATTTTATAAGCCTTACATCTTATGATTATGTCGGCTTAAGTATAATTACATTGGAGTTACTATTACAGTTCTTAATAAGTATAGTATACATTAGTTTCAATTCTTGACATTGTCACTGAGTGAAGTTATAGTACAGATTTATAATATTCAAGCCTTAAATTTAATGAGTGTATAATGAAATTTAAAATTCTGTCACTGTGCTCAATGGTAAAATTAGAGCTTAAGATTTTATGGAAAAGGAAGAACTCCCTCCCAGAGCACTGAGTGTCTTTAAGGAGATCCAACCGCAATTGTTCGTTGATTTTGCACTCAAGAACTAAATGTAGGAGGTCCTTCTCCGTCTTGCATAGAGTACAGTTTGGGTGTTCCCTTTTACTCGGGGTAAAGTTAAATTTGTTGAGTGGAATATGGGAAGTTCGAATCCTGAAGCAAACGACTAGTTCTTTCCTATTGTAATTCAGCGAGGAGAACCAAGGCACTCGGGGCGGTTCACTTACAACGGACCTGTACCATATGCCCTTGGTATGAGAGCATTCCTCGAAATGAGACTTTAGTTTAAAATAATTGTCTTGTTTAACTTTAGGGACATATCCCTAAAGTTATTACATATGTAATTATCTAAAGATTTTAATTGTTTGGTCAAAATATCAGATTTTTTAGAGGAAAGCTTCAGAAAATATTTGTCACTTAAGAAAGCTCTTCTATTATCTAGAGGCGGAATACATAATTCGCTTTCCTGCAGTGGTAGTTGGTGATGAAAGAAATGTTCAAACACTTACGTGAAATATAGTTTTTATTCACAGTGCACACAAAAGGAAAATTATCACAAGCATAGATACACAGTAGCAATAAGAAATAAAAGGAGTAGAAGATTAGAATAGCTTTAGAAACAGTTTTAGAAAGCACATAAGTAATTTACGAGCGATAGCTCGTTTACCTACTAGCTATCGCTCGTACACAGCGGTTAATAGCAAGCGACACGGGCTCCGCGTAGGCAGGTTGTAACTAACTGGACGACGCGTACCTAAGTTGCGCTGGCGTCGACATAGAACAATAGGACCAGTTTGATGCGTTGATGCACTGCGGCCGATATTGAACTGTGTCGACATACGTCTGACACGAAAGTTATTATAAATAAATATTTGTCTGGTAACTAATATGTATATGTTTTATTTATGTTTATACAATATATGGTAGAATTATGTAATATATTTTATAAATTTAAAGTAAAAATTATATACTGTATATTCTATGTAAGTGTATTATGTTAAATTAGTTATTATGTACATATATATCGTGTGTATAAATGTAAGCACGCCACATATGTTTATAAGGGTCACCCTAATATATATTTATTCTGCAAACAAATGGCCGTCCCCTTAAGGCGAAAGTGCATTTAAACTGGCATCCACCTGCTTTTGGTCGGTGGCATTTAGGTCCTAGTGATCCTAGCTAGCCGTAGTACAAATATCGACGGAAGGCTAAAATCGCTTAAAATGACTGCAATAAAATATTGAAAAGTTCCCGAAAAAATCTCAGCGCAGGGGAAGCGCTGCTGCAGCGCGTATATTCCACACTGTATATCGAAGTGAATTTCTGACTACGGATTTGCGTATTTGGCGTCCACCATTGCGACATAGCCAGCTCGCTCGTGACATCTATAGCAATAGCTCAAATAATATTTACCGCAATCAAAGCAAAATATATATCGTCTTCGGTCACGTACAAATATTGATCGAAGATTTTAATATGAGACACCAAAAAATTATTAGTATAAATAAATAAACAAAAACAAAAAAAACATGTAAATGTAATCAACATTTACACGTTTTTATGTTTTTGTTTGTTTACCTAGGACAGTTACCCTATATCAATCAATCAATCAAAAATTGTTTATTCAACGTAGACTTTTACAAGTACTTGTTGACGTCATACATATACAACTTATAATATTATTTATTCTAATTAGGATTAGGCATTTGCAATCGTAATACCGATTGTGATGATATATTGGTATTTGGTACGAGCGAGGGCGGCACTGAAAATTTCGGGAATCAAGGAAGTGACACAACATTACTATTTAAAAATGTATTTATTGCTTTTCAAAGTATTCTCCGCGAAATTTGACACATTTTTCCATAAGATGGAACCAATCATTGAAGCAACCATTCAATTCGGAAGTTGGGGTATCCAAAATGGCCGTTTTGTGGGCGTCTACAGCTTCTTCAGGTGATGAAAATCTCTAACCACGCAATTTATTCTTTATTATATTATTTATTATATTATTATTTTAGGTAAAGTATAGAAATCATTAGAGCTTAGATATTTTAAAGTTTTTATCATATTGTAACATACAGTTTTGACTAGCGATATAGTGCGGACATATTGCCGCCGTGGATAGGATGTCAGTGCCTAGCATTTGCGTATAGATGGCATTACCGGGTCTGATGTTCAAAGATCCCATTTTAATTAAAAAATATAAACATTAAAATTGAATGAAGAGTTTTTTTAAGGAATACAAGTATTTAAATCAATAATTCAACATAAATATGAAATAACAGTACGTCCCAGTTAGTAAAGCGACAAAGCATCGTAAAAGAAGCACGAATGGCGATTCATAACGCAGTGCTAGTGCCAACTTTGCTTTACGGTAGTGAAACCTGGGTATGTCAGCAGATGCATGAAAGTAAATTGAATGCTGTGGAGATGCGATCACTTCGAAAGTTGTGCGGCGTTACCTTGGCTGGCCGAATACGTAACGAAGTGATACGCAATTTGGCAGGTTTGAATGAAAGTGTCAGCGTTAAGCTGGAAAAGGGCGTGCTCCGTTGGTTTGGACACGTCCAACGAATGAGTGAGGAACGATTGACGAAGAATATATATTGTTCAAAAGTAGAGGGTAGAAGGAGTCAGGGAAGGCCGAGACTAGAGGTGGATCTAGAGAAAGCATTTGATAACGTTGTGAGAGAAACGCTGTGGGACTTGCTGCCAGGATATGGTGTGGACGGCTCGCTACTGCGGGCAATACAGTCGCTTTATAAGGACTGTAAGGCTTGCGTGCGAGTAGGGGGGGATGTGTCACCTCTTTTTGATGTCTGTACAGGCGTCAAACAGGGATGTGTCATGTCCGCCTGGCTGTTCATAGTGTATCTGGACAGTTGCCTGCAGAAGTTGAAAGATTTTAATATGGGTGTGAATTTGGGTGACTTTACAGTAAACTGTCTGCTGTACGCTGATGATGCGGTGCTCATGGCCTCATCAGAAGCCGACCTTCAGGCATTAGTCACTAATATGAAAGAGGGGTGTGAAAGTAAGGGTCTCCGCTTGAATGCAAGTAAAACTAAGGTTCTAGTATTTGAAAGAGGTGACGTAAGAACTAAATGCGAGATTAGGGTAAACCAGGAACGTCTAGAGCAAGTGAATGAAATTGTGTATTTAGGAAGTATGTTTAGCGCGGATGGAAGATGTGATTCGGATGTAGAACGGCGAGTAGCTGCCGGAAACAGAGTTAACGGTGCTTTGTCCCAGTTAGTAAAGCGACAAAGCATCGTAAAAGAAGCACGACTGGCGATTCATAACGCAGTGCTAGTGCCAACTTTGCTTTACGGTAGTGAAACCTGGGTATGTCAGCAGATGCATGAAAGTAAATTGAATGCTGTGGAGATGCGATCACTTCGAAAGTTGTGCGGCGTTACCTTGGCTGGCCGAATACGTAACGAAGTGATACGCAATTTGGCAGGTTTGAATGAAAGTGTCAGCGTTAAGCTGGAAAAGGGCGTGCTCCGTTGGTTTGGACACGTCCAACGAATGAGTGAGGAACGATTGACGAAGAATATATATTGTTCAAAAGTAGAGGGTAGAAGGAGTCAGGGAAGGCCGAGACTTACATATGAAGACCACGTGAGCAGATTGCTCATAAACGGAAAGGTCAAAAGTACTCGGATACCCAGACGTGCGTGTATGAAGCGATTGATGAATCTCGAAGAAGCGAAAGAAGTATGCATGGATCGCGAAGCCTGGCGATCTGTCCTCTCTGACTACCCCGTCAGGGATACAGCGTGAAGATAGTTAGTTAGTTTTAGTTAGTTAAATATGAAATAACTTTAATTTGGTCTATGGTGGTAGAAATTAGAATGTTGATTACTGAACGACAAGAAAAGGATATTTTTAACAGTTCTCCAGATTGGGGTCGACTTGAAAAAAAGGATAAATAGGAGGAGTGTGGAAGGATCTAGATCGATTATTGACCTGCGATAGTTAAAGGATACCCGAAGTTCTTCAGATTTCTGAGAAATTCTCCAAATTCGTTAATAGTGATTTTCTTGTGCAAGTTTTGGCCAATCCAGCCAAATTCTATAGCCGTAAATAGTCATAATCACGTACGAGTGTACTAGAAACCCCGCTATCCACGTAATTGCTGGAAGCGTTGTGGTTTCCTTTGGAGGGAAGGCGCGGAGGCTTCGCAAGATTCTGCTACTTATTTGTGAGTTGCACTCACAAGGGCCGCTGCTCACGGTCTCTGTGGGCTGTCATCGATAACTGCTGCTCTTGAGGGCAATCCTGGTCCTCGGGCGGTTTTTCTCAGCATTGGGCACCAGCGGGTCGACGCACGGAAGCTCGGCGTGAGCGGAATTGTCAGCTCGCTCCGCCAGTTTCGCACCCTAGCATAAAGCTGAGTACTTTTTATTTTTCTACTCCTGCATTCTGCTTCATATTTTCTTGTGTGTGTGTGTGTGTGTGTGAAGAATACCTATTTATGAACATTATACCCTTAGCATTGCATTTATATAATAATTGATACCTGTGATAAACTAATATTGTTAAATATTTATATTATTTTATTGTGAGGTAGATTTTTCCTTTCTTATAATAATCAAATTATTTTTTAATAAAACTTGTAAAGAACAATTGTGCAAGAATATCATTTATCTCCCAACCACACACATTCTTCATCAAGGCGCCCTGGGATATTTCTTTTTAGAGTCTCTCTTCATTGCTCTGCTCGGATTCACTCCGCTGGTGGTAGCACCAAAAAAGTGTTACAAAATTGGCGCCCAACGTGGGGCTTAGTACTTTTTAAAATTTTAACTTATTTTTCTAAATTTATTTTCTAAATTCTCTCTTTTTATTTTATTAAGTGTGTTTGGTTGGGTGGTTAATGAGCTTGCACATTAACCAGTCCGGGACTACCAGGACTTTAATTGGTCGTGCTAATTAGTGTCTAGCACATAAGACCTTTTAGCCTTTTTGTGACCACCTCACTAAAAAGGCAACTCTTTCAAAATTTTATTTCCAAAATTGACATCTAAATAGACACATTTTATTAAATTTATTCGGCCCTTTAGACCCACAAAAAAAAACAATTTGTAAAAGTTTTTTTTATTTTTTTTTTTTTTTATAAGAGGTTTAATCAATCTCAACTTTATACAGTTTTCTTGTGAAATCTTTATAACGGGCCACAAAGCCTGTGAAATTCAATTATTTTTATTTTATGTTTGAACTACCTTAACGTAAATTTTACATTTGTGACTTGATGCAATAAACTCTGATTGTGTGTTTGCTGTAATATATAACTATTTTACAATATCATAAAGGTGTTATAAAGCCTACATTGTATAAAATACTTTAAAATATGTTTTAGACAGAAGTGCACAACATTTTGGTGTAACTGATAACTTTTTTTTTGCAGGGTAAAGGTCAAAGAGTGTACTTTGAACAACCTGGGCACCGTGTGCACAAATAATCTGGTCAAATAATTTTATACTAGAAATCTTGTGAAAATTCTAGAATAACTTTATAACTTGTTACAAAAAACTCACACTTATTGTGAAACAATTTGAACTATAATATTTTCACCTAGTTAACTTTATTGAAACAATTTAAGTAATATATTCTTATTTTGTAAATCTCATTTCATATAAACTAAACTTAACTTTTGATATCATGTCTTCAATACAGGCATTCAATATAGGCTTACCAGATTTAACGTACAGAAGTTGGAGACCCGTCGTGAGTACATCGACTCTCTTTATCTCTATAAAATAGTTCATTCTATGCTTGATACTCCTTATTTGCTCTCTCAAGTGATTTTTAACACAAGATACAGCACGCGAAGGTCAAATCAGACGAGTCTTTTTGCACTACATATACATAAAAACAACATATCCTACTTTAACCCTATTGTTAGGATGGCTCGACAGTATAATGATTTAGCTAAAAAAGATGCTTCTCTTGATATATTTACTCCTAAGATAGCAGCATACATTGAACAGCTCAAAGGTGTCCTTTGTTCCACGCCCAGTAGTTAGAATTATTAGTTACATTTTCATTTACTTTTTATATTATTTTTATTATAGAATAAAAATTAGTAATTATCACGTGAATCGTCAAGGCAGTGTTGCCATTTTGCTCTCGTTTTTGTTTATGTAGGGGTTTATTACGAAGTTCTCAAAGAACACTAATGTTTGGATTACGATTCAGATCTGCACGATGTGATTTCATATTGTGTATTGTAATAGTTGTAATCTGTATTGTGTTTAATAAAAATAAAAAAAAAATAAAAAATACAGAAGTACATAAATTACCTAAGAAAAGATGAACTATGTTATAAACTTGAAATAATTGGCATTTCAGTGAGTGCGGATTCGACTGTAACCAGTTAGCGGAGCGAGCTGAAAGCTGTATTCCGGCTAGCGAGAAGAGGCAGTCTTAATGCAGTCTCGGTAAAGATTGCGAACCCCCGCTCCGAGCTTCTGTGCGTTGAGCCAAAGGTGCTCGAGCTTAAGGAATTGGTCGCTTCAGGTACCCTTGATCCAAATACTAGGATTAGGACGGCTATCAGGGCCAACTATTTTTTGGATAGGTTGGCATGATGTGGGCTCGATGTTGATGAGTTGACTGACATCAGGAATAGGCTCATCAAGGTTTTGGCTGTGACCGAACCTGGTAGTGATGATGAATCCGACTTTTCCGAAAGTGAGGCAGGCCCCATTCAGCAAACTGAAGCTAGGACTCCCCCACTAGGTCTGAGGAAGGAACACTCTGTGCGAGGTAGCACACGTAACATAGATTCAGTAGAGGAAACAATAGTATATAGGGAACGTCCCATTAATTTAAATAGTTTTAATCTTAAGTATGATGGTACCACATGTGTGCGTGTCTTCATAGAAAGACTGGAAGAACTTAGGCGTGCACAAGAGGTCAAGGAGTCCAAATTATTACTCGCTTTCTCGGATTTGTTGGACGGAGCAGCACTGGCCTGATTCCGAACAAACAGATCCAACTTTAGTTCATATAATGATCTTCTTAACGAACTTAAAGACAACTTTGACACTCCGGATTACGATTACCAACTACGCGGTGAAATTAGGCGTCGTACACAGGCACGAACCGAAACTTTAGTAAACTACATCTCGACCATGTCGGCTATGTTCTCTAGGTTATCAATCCCTATGTCTTGTGAAGAATAATTGGACATTCTTATGCACAACATAAGACCCGATTACATGAAGGAATTATTAGAATTATTACATGAGGTAGATAGTATAGATAAATTGAAACAACTAGGTAAACTTCTTGAACTAGCTCGTGTTCGAGCAGAAGGCTTTAGTGAACCCGTATTAGAAAGTTTTAAAATTTCATCTGATTTGCATCAAATCAAGAGTAAAAATGTAGTGAAACCCATCAAACAGGTCTCAGCAGTAGATAATACCCCTAGTAATAGCAAATGTTTACGGTGTGGAGATACGACCCACACTACGTACACATGTAGGCAATCTAGGGAGATAGTTTGTTTTAGGTGTGGCATGAAAGGAGTCAAATCTCCTGACTGCCCCAAGTGTAATTTATCTCTTCATTCAAAAGAACTACTAGGGAAGGGCCTTGCGAATGAAGTGGAGGAGATTGGTTCCTTGTCCAACCCCTCCCACGGTAAGGTCCTTTTCAGCAAAAAACTAAATGATATTCGTCCTTATTTAGAAGTTCAAACTTTAAGCTTAAATGTTCTAGGTCTCCTAGATTCTGGTGCGACTTGCTGTATATTAGGGAAAGATTCGCATCATATTTTCTTAGATCTCGGGTTCAAAGTAGAGCACTTTGACTCAGATCGTTGTATTATGACGGCTGATAATACTAGATTAAAGTGTTTAGGCTATATCTCTCTACCAGTTTTATATAACTCTATAATTAAAGTAATAAA
This sequence comes from Thumatha senex, assembly GCA_948477245.1. NCBI lineage: Eukaryota > Metazoa > Arthropoda > Insecta > Lepidoptera > Erebidae > Thumatha > Thumatha senex. The sequence goes on from OX419744.1 coordinate 17,655,512, forward strand.
ATTTTATGTAGTTCCAGAAATTTCTACTTCAATGATTATTGGGGTAGACTTCTGGCAACAATTTAAATTAGCGATTAAATTAATTTCTCAGAATATTACTCTTGGTCGATTGAATTCTAATAATCCTATAGAAACCTTGTCACTTAACAACGGACTCGGAGAACGATAACTTAAATAAGCAGCAAAAATTAATAATAGATAATATTACTGAGAAATTTGATACTATAGAGCACCGCAAGGGCAAGGACCATGTTGTTCCCGATGCTCTATCTCGTTTTAAATTAAATAGTATAGATGTTGGTTTTACTAAAGATTCATGGTACTTGCATACCATGGAGAGTGTTCGGAAACATCCCCAACACTATCCAAGTTTTAATATTAGAGATAACTTATTATATAGGTTCACTAAGAACAAATATAACTTAACCAGTGACTTTGAGTGGAAATTAGTGGTCCCACAAGAAGATAGGTTAGAACTTTTAAGGAAACATCACGATGATCCAGTTAGTGCTCACTTGGGAGTATGGAGGACACATAAGAGATTATTCTTAAATTATTATTGGCCCCAGATGTACGAGGATGTAAAACAATATGTAGGGAACTGCGAAATCTGCAAACAATACAAACCCGTCAACACATCTCGTCCAGGTCTCATGGGCAATCCTAAGATAGTGTCTAAGCCGTTCGAAGCTATCTCATGTGATCTTTTAGGACTATTTCCCACCTCGAGGAATAGAAATGTTTATTTAATCTGACTATTTCAGCAAATATGTTATGTTGCATCCTATAAGGACAGCCACAAGAGCTGCAGTAGCCAGGTACATAGAGAGAAGTATATTTCTGGTCCACGGGGTGTGTAAAAGCATCTATATTGATAACGGACCGCAGTATGTAGGTTCTCATTTCTAACAACTCTTAGCTAAGTATAACATACCTAATATTTATTATAACCCTAGATATCATCCTCAAACGAATCAAGCAGAACGGGCGATTCGTAATGTTGTCCAGTCTATATCATGCTATGTGAAGTATGAACACAAGAGATGGGACGAGAACTTGGTAGAGCTGCAATGTGCTCTCAACACTGCTGTCAGTGAGGCCACTAAGTTCTCACCATATTTTCTAGTACATGGTAGACATTTTATAGGGGATATTAGCGTCTATAGGCAGTCTGAGATTGCGTGTCATCCTAACTCCGTCACAATCGACAACCCGGAATCGTATGGGAAGAAACTGAAGGAGGTGGAACTCATTTACGCAAAGGTGAAGAGACATCTCGAAGTCGCTCACCGGCGTAATGAGAAGTATTACAACTTCAGAAAGAGACACGTCGAGTTGAAAGTGGGTCAGATTGTCTATAAACGAACTTACTATTTGTCAAATAAATCTAAGAATTTTTCTTCGAAACTAGCACCTAAATTTATAAAATGTGTAGTAACAGCTAAACGTTCGCCATTGGTGTATGGTTTGTCTGACATGAGTGGTAAAGCACTGGGTGACTATCACATCAAAGACATCCTGAAATATGGCAATGAGAATCAAGCAAATGGTTCTCAGTCACCGATTGTCTGAATCATCCTCTCTGGGAAGCTATCCTCTAGTGGGTGACATTAACCATCACAGACACAGTAGTTTAGGAGTCGGCACGGACAAACCAACACAAATATTTTTATGTCTGATACATAGTGCTAAATATTCGAAACTATAATGAGACATCTTTCTTTTAAATCTAGATTAGTTATAATGTAGTATATCCTCTAGGATATTTAGATAAGTAAAACCTGTTAGGTAGGCACCCGCATACAGTGTTCCTCCCTCAACAGTATTAGTGTTTAGGTATAAGAAATAGGGAAATACAACCCTATAATCTTTTATTTAGTAGGAACGTACTTCGTCCCTCTCTTTGTCTCTTTTTACTAAACTTTATTTAATTATGGTGGCTGCTGAAGAGTCACAATAATAATTGAGTTAGTTTGTCTTTTGCTTCTTCTTAGTAGCCAGACTGTTTGATAGCAGATGGTTAAGCTAAGAGAGTTGTCTCTCAAACTTTTTTTGTTCTGCATTTCCTGTCGATGCTTTTGTTTCGCACCGCAGGAAATCCTCTTATGGGGGGGGGGGGGGGGTGTAACATGCAGTTTTGACTAGCGATATAGTGCGGACATATTGCCGCCAGACGTCGCTAGTTATATTGATGGATAGGATGTTAGTGCCTAGCATTTGCGTATAGATGGCATTACCGGGTCTGATGTTCAAAGATCCCATTTTAATTAAAAAATATAACATTAAAATTGAATGAACAGTTTTTTAAGGAATACAAGTATTTAAATCAATAATTCAACATAAATATGAAATAACTTTAATTTGGTCTATGGTGGTAGAAATTAGTATGTTGATTACTGAACGACAAGAAAAGGATATTTTTGACAGTTCTCCAGAGTGGGGTTGAGTTGAAAAAAAGGATAAATAGGAGGAGTGTGGAAGGATCTAGATAGATTATTGACCTGCGATAGTTAAAGGATACCCGAAGTTCTCCAGATTTCTGAGAAATTCTCCAAATTCGGAGTACTTTTTATTTTTCTACTCCTGCATTCTGCTTCATATTTTCTTGTGTGTGTGTGAAGAATACCTATTTATGAACATTATACCCTTAGCATTGCATTTATATAATAATTGATACCTGTGATGAACTAATATTGTCTTGTTCAGTTTTTACAGCACTTAATATTTTGATAAATTAATTCTAAACTTACTAAAAATAACTAAGAAACAAAGACCTAACATGCGTCATAAAATTTCTCCGCATCGCAGTCCTCACGTGGTAGCGTTCCCAGAAGACTGGCAGCATTGCCACGTTGAATGGCAATGCTTAGCCTTTGTGCGAAAAAGAAACCAGCCCTCTGGTCACGAGTAGTGTCAATTAGGCGCTTTACAATCTCTTGAAATAGATTATGAGCACTTGGACCCCAGGACCCTAACGTCTCGACCCCAAACGGCTCAAAAACGTAATCACTTACGAGTTGCAAATATTTCTGCCGTTTAAGGGTCTCCGCAGAAGCAGCGGCGGCACCGGCACAACCAGCAGTACCTGGAAGATGAGTAGGAGCAAGAGTGTCGACACACGTAGCGTCCCACACCAAACACCTACCCATCCTCCACGGCATTAACGACATACCGTCCGGTCTCTTGCCGTCGTCGCGCGCCAAACCATTCGGTTCAAGTTTAGCTGGCACACCGCCGGCGACAAGAGCACGTCGGATTAAGTCGTTAAGGCTCGCGTGCCGTGGTAATCGCCCAGCACTTCTGCAGCAAGACAAGCCATGATGTCCAAGGCGATCGACGACTACTCCACAATGGCACTGGTGCGGAGAAACACATGGCGCACCCAAACGAAGGCAGGAAGCAATGCGAAAGGTAGTATCGTCTAACATGGTCCCTATGTTAGACGAAGGAAGAGTTTGTAGCCACAGACCCGATTCCCACGTGCCCACTGCCAGTAAACGGGCTCGCTCAGCAGCTGTCGTACTGGAGCTTAATAAATTGTTTCTTACTAAACTGCAAAGCGGCCCGTCCCACTGACGCTGTGAGAAAAGGTTCCTTGGCAAGTCGGAGTTCGGACAGGCATTTTTCCAAGCATTTACTGCTTCAATCTTACACAGTATTTCGGAATTAACTAGTGTAGGTGCGAGAATTTTCCTAGTTAACGCCTCCGTACTGTGGACTGAGGACAGGAACGCTGGTAAACTAATATCGGAAATTTTGCGAATGCCGAGGCCACCCAAACGTATTGGCAGAGTCGCTTGCAGTGACGAACGGTCATTCAAGGCCACATTTAAAATCTTACTGAGAGTGTTTATTATAATATTATCTATTTTATCTAAAAGGCCAGAGTGTTTCCAAAATTGAGTTGACCTGAGAACATTAGTAAATTTTGGTACAAACAAGCAAAACCGGAGAATGGTGTAAGCCGAATGAATGTTAATTTTGAGTAGACGATCGGAAATATCACAAAAATCTTGAATTTTCTGTTCTATAAAATTATTGTAGGCATCTTCGAAAATTGGGGACCCTAGGAGGCGAAGTGAATCTTTCCCGATAATTTTGATACCAGGAGTTAATGAATTAAATTTGGAAAATATTAATTTCTTGTCCATATTACCATTAATAAAAATTTCGCATTTATTTGTGTTAAGCTCTAAACCAATGGAACTAAATTTATTTTTTAAAACTATTAAATCTTGTAAAACTGTCTCAACTTCCCCTCCCAAAGTACCATCATCTAGATACCACACATTAAATTTTGAATTTAACTCGCGAATAATAGGATGAATAGCTAAACTGAAAATTACCGGTCCGAGAGGATCACCTTGTTGACACCCAACAGCTGATTCTAAAACATTGTCCTGATATAGTAGTTTTGTTGGGTATCTGTAACATTGCCAAAGAAAGTTGTATATTTTTGGAATTTCTAATTTAGCTTGGGACAACAAAGTGTCCCTATACACCGAGTTGAAAGCATTCTTCACATCAACCTTTAGGATTACCTCGCTTTTCCCACTGTCAAGGTATGTAGAAAGTGCGTGTATGGCAGCCTCACAGCCCCCTTTCGAACCAAACCCTATTTGGAGGGGCTGAAATTCCTCAGCTAAATGCTCTTTATAAAAATTACAACACATTTTTGCTGCCATACGACGATAAGTACACCCTACGGCAATGGGGCGAATGCCACCATCTTTCTTGTAAAGTGCACACAGATTGGCCCCATACAAGATATCAATGATGTCATCGACTACACCACCGGAGAGCATAAGATTCTAGAGAGCCGCCAACTCCCCAAGAAGCACTTCACCAGCGTCCCCAGCGCTTGGACTCACAAGATCTTTAAGATGCTGTGGAGACAAGCCGTCGAGGCCACCAGCAGAACCACAACGAAAAGAATTAACGGCACTCAAAACATCCTTGGCAGTAACACTGAGGCAGTCAAGGCTTGAGTCAGGAGCCTCAGGGAAACGAAGGTCATCCACAGGCGCCGGGTGCTTACTCTGCAGGACCGCAAGTGTTTCAGGCGTACATGGCGCCACCACATCACTACTGAAAAGGAGTCTCGACGCCCCACTTAGGTCACCATCCCTTAATTTGGCTTCAACTAAATTGAAAAAATTATTTTTGCGTACTATTGAAAATTTTGCATCTAAATTATAAGTCAAATTATTGCAATTATTTTTTATTTGGGCAGTTAAGGATTTCGAAGTTGTAGTTTTGTCCTTATTGATGTGAAGAATTTTGAATGGGAAGGTGAGCAGCTGCTCCCAAGCCGATTTAGAATTTTCTCGGACTGCAAGACCCAAGTAACTAGCTAAACATCTAGCCACCGTAGATCTTGCACCCCGAGGAATTCTTTTTAAAACGGGAACAGAATTTTTTAATTTAGAGAGTGTTTTCCAAAAAGGCGACTCGTCACTGTTAATATCTAAAGTAGTGGGAGAAACATGTGCCGAAGGGTTCGCAAATACATGTTGGAGTTTGTGCACTTTCCCAACATGTATTTTTAAACCCCGCTCACCCCTAAAGAAACGGGCTTGGGAACAGTGAGGGCAGCGAACTAAATCAAATAGTGATGAAGTAGGTTGACTTACTTCCGCATTGCTGCAATTTAACATATATGTATATATACATAAAACACTATATAGACACACAAATTTTAAACTTATAAAAATAACAATAAAGGAAAAATTATAAATAAATAATTGACACAAGTTTGGTTGACACTATACTATTGTAGTCTTTGCTTGATTTGATGAAAGGTGGAACTACGCCTGCGCCTCTTCTGCACAGTGGTCTTATGTGTTAGCTCGGAGACTAACTGGGGTGAGATACATTCAAGGTATCAGATGGCTTTTATACAAGTAGGTACATAGAAAATCCGCCACTATATAGTTCCTTGTTTATTTTAGGTACATGTTCTTGGCACTTTTAGTAAATACATTTGACAACACCTAACGTGGATACTGGACTTGGTTTAGAACAGCACCAGAGTAAGTCGATAAATGGACAATCTAACACAAATAGATTTTTCAAATCCTAAGATTAGTGCAAACTCTTCAGCTTTATAATATTAGTAGATATAGATATACGGTTTAATTTTCATATAAATTGCCAAATAATTTAATTTAATTTATTTTAATTTTTATTGTGAGGTAGATTTTTTCCTTTCTTATAATAATTAAATTCTTTTTTAATAAACCTTGTAAAGAACAATTGTGCAAGAATATCATTTATCTCCCAATCACACACATTCTTCATCAAGGCGCCCTGGGATATTTCTTTTTAGAGTCTCTCTTCATTGCTGGTGGTAGCACCAAAAAAAAGTGTTACAATATACGCGGAAAAGTGTTCTCGCGATCAAATTACGTCTATGCCAAAATTTTGTCCATCGATTCTAGACGTGATATAGTGTCCAATGTGTAAAAATCAGGGCTGGTTAATCTTGCGTCCGTATACCGGACGCAACAAGTCGGTCGGACGCCGTATTATTGGTAAAAATCGCTATATAGGACGCGACATGACAACCAAGATTTATATATATATATATATCCATCATAGAATCCTTTTGGCGTCATGCACGTGGTGCATCATTACAACGTCCCTCAGTTCCCCTTACTTTATTTAAAATATCTTAATGAATATTGCTTAGTTTTTTTGATTTCCAACTTCTTGGGATACGTCGTTTTCCGATAACTTTATTTTTCGCGATATTCGTCTTGCAGTCATGCCGCAAAATTTTTGAACCTCCAACCATGGTGATACATTATAGGCATCCTAGATATATTGATCGTAATTTACCTATACCATCGATTATTTAACGTCCTCACAGGATGGACAGTATTTTTTTTATTTTTTTTTTATTTATTTAATTTTCATAAACAAATTGTTATAGCTAGCCAGTACAACAGTTATCAAAAAACCTTTACAGGTTTATTCTGACAACCACATTCATTCCTCACTATTATTCCATTTTATAAAAGAAACCCATTTTCCCACTCTAAAAAAAAAATACTAAAAACTACTTATTATCTACGAAAAATCATTATACATTGTTAAATTAAATTACAACATCTTATGTGGGTAATTAGATAAAAATAAACAGAACATCTGAAACTTGGTATAGAAAACAGCGAAAGTGCAGTATTAAGCTATAATAAAGGGCACATTCGCCTCTTTGAATGCGCATAGCTATATAGCAATAACGCACGAACCAACTACAGCGTGATCTGAATTCTTTATTTTTTTTTTAATACTATTTATTAAATAGGTAATTCATTCAATAATCGTAGTATAATACTACGCAATATCTACTATCTACTATTATGAAAAATTTTATAAACGTATTTAGTAGTAATTTTGTAGCTTTTCTTTCTATAATTTTATATTTATTTGGGAATGCGACATTGCCAGCTTTGGGTTTTTTATCTCTCTCTTTTCCTATCGCCTCTCTCTAGAAGACGGTTTCAATGATTATTTTTTGCCAATATAACTTTGGTAAAAAGTCTGTTGTATCGGAATGGGCATAGTTGTATGTTGTTCACGATTTATAGCAAACATTGAACTCACTACACTCCTTAAAAAATAAATTTGGTATGTCAAATATTCCTATAAAAAATCTACTGTAGAAATCTGGGTGTAATAATGGATACTATCTTGAGTTGGAGCCTGCTGCTAAATTAATAAAATTAATCTGAATTTAACATCCTATTAATCTTTCCAAACACCTGGCTGTCTTAAAGAAATCGCTCTTAGTGATAAGACCGCTTATTATAAAATGGTTGTTGCATTCTAGTGATTCTAGGTATCCCCTGTAGTGAGACCATGGGCACGCATGTCATCCCTTACGACGTCAAGCCAGCACTTCTTGGGTCTTCCCCTCTTACCAGGAACCGGCGGGGCCGACATGGCCAGACATTTATTTCTCACGTAGCCCGGCGGTTGTCGCAAAACGTGACCATATCAGCGAAGGCGACACTCCTGCAGCTTATCTGCAATGTCAATGTGAAGGCTGTCGCAGATGCGAGAGTTCCTCACCGGGTCCATTTGCGTGAATTCAGACATCGACCGCAGCATCTTCATTTCCGTGACACGCAGCTCCTGCTTGCGTCGCTCCAGTAGTGGCCACGTCTCACTGCCAAAAGGACAGCTCTAATGATGGTTTTATAGACCTGTCCCTTCAACCTGACCGGCATTTTTGGGTCACAAATGACACCAGTCATCTCCCGCCACTTGGACCACGCGGCAGCAATGCGTGTCTTGACTTCGCAATCGATGTCACTGGAGGCGTGAAATACAGATCCCAGGTATTTAACCTGGTCCGTGCGCTCGACCTAATCATCGCCTATGCGGACGGATGTAGGATCTGGAGAGTTTAATGCCAGGTACTCGGTCTTCGCCCCATTAAATTTCAGACCGCCGTTCTCAAACGTCTCCTTCCACGCCTTCACACGTCGTACCAGCCTGCCCCTGTTCGCGTCTGCCAGCGCGATATCATCAGCATACATGAGCAACCACGCAGGCTGCTTATGTGAGTCTCTGATGTTGTCTGACATCACGTCTAATATCACGCTAAAGGACAGAACGGCAAAGGACAGAACCTTGGTTGGTGTACCCCGATGGTAATGGGGAAGGGTTTCGCCAACAGCGGTCTGAACCACGGAATCGTAATCACGGTACATGTCCCGGATAATGTCAATATAAGCCCCTGGAACCCCTTTGGATCGCAGTGCCTACCAGATCATCGCCCGAGGAACACAGTCGAAGGCCTTCTGCATGTCCAGGAATAGACAGTGCAGAGGCGTATTCTTGGTCCTGTATTTTGTAATGTAACATTTTTTACTTACTTTTTTAATTAAATGTTTATTATACGTTCTCTCCAAATTATCTGCATGGCCATTATCTGTAACATTCCTAGGCCTTTATATTTCGAAATACTTAGATTTTCTAGTTCTCTCATAATGTTTGTTTAATTCAATTCAATTCAATTTTTTGGGTATGGCACTCGTCGAACGAACTCAACGATTCAGCCAAAAACAGACATGCGATGGAGATTATTTGTAAATGTGAAATTGTAAGAATAACAATTTAGCAATTTTGGTTTTGGTCCATATGTGAAAAATTCTTGAATAAACATAATAAGAAAAAAAAACACTAATATAAAAACAAATAAATACGAATAATATAGATAATAATAATTTTATAATAGGGAGAAGGATCAGAGTCTGATGGAGTTACACTTAATGTTTGTTTACCTTTTGTAATTTGTAATGTCAGTTAATGACAAGCCTAGGTTTTATTTTTAATTTATTGCTAGAGCTGCCAGTAGGTTAGGTTGTATAGATATTAGACCTTGTTATAAATTTATATTCTAAAATATGTCTAGAATAATATTGTTTAAATTTTGAAATGCTCTGTAAAAGAAGGAAGCCGGGGCCGTCCGATGAGTCCACTTTTGGTGCTCACCTTGTAAGGAGGTGCTGATGAATAAGTGCTGAGTGAGAGGGTTGTGCCCTCCAGAAATAGTGAAGTGATTGTCTCTGAAGTGACTCCTCCAGTCCTGGTGATAGTTTTCTCCTAAATTTTACTTTTTTCCCCTCCCGGAAAATAGTAACGTTACAATTTCTCCGCGACAACTCTTAGGTCAAAAACGGGGTCTGTGGTCCCATGACCGGGGCGAAACCCATATTGACAATCCAAGAGCAAGATCTTCATGGTGTGGGACACCACCTTTATACCACAGTAGCTCCCACACTCCTGCACTGACCCCTTACCTTTGAAGACTGGAGTAATAATACTCAGCCTCAAATGGTTAGGGATCCGCCATGAGAGGAGTGTGCGGTTAAAAAGGTTTATTAGAATGCCCACACCGTGAAGACCCATCGCCTTCCAGGCTTCGATGGGGATTCCATCTAGTCCGACAGCTTTCTGATTGTTCATGCGGCGAGGCGTAGTCTGGACTTCTCCAGGCGTTATTAGTGGCGGAAGTCCATGATTCGGAGGGAGGTCTGAAGGCTCCTTTTTCTGCTGTTAATTAAGCAGCTCGTGGAAATACGAGCGCCACCTCTCCTTTACTACGAGGTATCCGCGCCCTATTCCTAGCATCATTCTTTTTCGTTTTTCCTATTTTGCTATGGCAGATGGGCTTTTAGAGGAGCGACTCCCCACAGACTCTCCAAAAGGGGAAATCTGACGTCAGAGCCACGTTTTTTATTTAGCAGGTGCACGAACTCGCGTGTGGGGTTGACTTGGGTCCCATAGGTCTTGGTAGGGTCCCATTGCACCCTCATCAACATGGCGGCACAAAATGCAAGGCAAATTTCTTCAGCGGCCGACATAAAATCCACACGTACGCTATTAGAGGTGGAGTTCACATACATCTGTAGACTCCATACAAACGTCAACGCCATCCACCACCATCTGAAGATGGCGCGGCCCGAATTGCTGTTTCTTACGAAGATATGCTGCCCTGACAATGCGTCGTATTTGTGCTACCCCGAAAATATTGTCGATGACTGCTTCGATAAAATGGCTGGGAGTGATCGCCGTCTGCGCTGCCTAGGTGACCAATCCTTCTCTGTTATCTAAATGCGCGATCATGGTTCTATTAGCCAAATGTACGTGTGACTTTATCGTTCCCACAAAGGGGATAAGGAGACGACTCGTCTCTAAGACTACCTCGGCAGAGCGGCAGATGGTGCACAGTGGTGGTTTTACCATTTAGAATGTCTGGGCTCCCTCAAAACTGACCATGCGCGGATCTTGCGCGGACCAACAGCCCAGCCCAGAATAGCATATCGGTAGGTGCTACGTGGGATACTTCCGATCACAGCATCGTGCGCGCCGAAATGCAGGTGTATCTCCTGTATGTCTTGCGGTAGCAGCGCGGAGACTGTCGCACTACGCGTCTGCAGATTGGGACGGCTTACTTGAATTTTTAGCTTCCGTCCAAAAGGATCAACGTTGCATTAGAGGAAAGGCCCCATCGAAGAGCGCCGCTGCTGTTACTGGGGAAATCAGTCAAGGGATGGAATACTACGCTCGCTACACACGTTGTCGCCAGCATCATTACAGCAAGTCCCTGGTTGGGGCGTGAGTGTGCTGATGCAGTTCAACATAAGCAGTCAGCGTATTGCGCCTAGATCAGAGCTAGGGCAGCAGGTGACCCGAATGTGGCCAACCTCAAAGCCACATACAGCAGAGCAAAGGTCAGCAAAAAGGCCTTCATTAGAGCGGATATCCAGGGCATAATGCGGCTTGGCCAGGAGCCTAGTACCCCATGTGTAGCCGAGAATATTGGCAACTGGCCAAAGCGGTGCAACCTAATTGCCCTAACAAACCTTCGCTGCCACCGCTGCAGTACTCTAACGGAACCCTGGCTCACAAGGCCAGAGAGAGTGTGGACTTGGTGGCCAACCTTAAAAGAAAAGAAAGAAAGAAAGTCTCTCGGATCGACGACCGTGGCAAGCAGCCTCTGACAATCACGAGTTGTGACAACGCAATGCCTGATATAATTGTCAGGCAGTACGACGTTGAAGAGTGTTGCAGTTGCTCGACGTCCGTAAGCGGTGTTTTTTATGAGATATGCAGCGAAGTTGGCTCCACTGCTAACACGCCTGTACTACCTGTCGTACTCTACGGGTAGCAAGCTGAATGCCTTTGAAGGAGCCTAACGTGCAACCTCAACCGATCCCCAAGAACTATCACCCATTTATGCATATGTACATTTCTATGCAGATGATAGTACATTACATAGGAGATTATGTAAGTCACCTGGCGGCAAAGCAGGCGGATGTTGAGGTGTTTAAGGACGAAATAACGGCAACTAAAAGCCAAACGATAGTTGCACCTAGCAGCCAAATAAAGGCTCCAAATCCAGGAAAGTTTGGAAGCAACTAGGAAAGTACTTAGAAGAAAAAGAGGGTGATTCATGAGATTTCGTCCCTTTGTCAAGGTTTTATGCAAATTGGTTGATATATGAGGATTATTTAGGGTACACTTTCATCGAACACGCTGCCTATACCCTAAGAAATACTTAAGTACAACAAAATATTGTAAAAAAAAAAGTTTATTTAATTTCACACAAAACAAAACAACACATTATACACATGATAAAAAAGCAAATAAAATAGACCAACATGAAATTTAAAATTATACATAAGTAAATCTATCATACATAAGTATATGCATGCGTTGCAAGAAACTGCGCGAAATTTGGCCTTCTCTCAGCTTAAAGCTGCCCCCACTGGAGACCAGTTTGACAGCGCTGATTTTCAGAGGAGGCCAACGATGGCAGATCTGAGATGGCGCCACTACCCCTTCACTACGATTCGGTAGAATTTTACAGTAGGTAGGTGTCAGAAAATTATAAAAAAGATATAATAAATACTATTAACATATATAGACTTACTTACTTATATAAATATATAATAAATATAATTTTGATTAAAATGAGCACGATGACATGTGGGCGCACAACTTGCCTCCGCCATCCCTTCGAGAATAAAATGTAATTATAATTTATAATTTGAATTTAACAATTAACGAGATCCAGTGTATAAGTGAAAGAAAGTGACAGGACAAGAAGACGAAAATTTAAAAACACAAAAATATCTAATAATAATAACAAAGCGTATGAACTGAGCTTCCTTTGCTTGTCCCAAGATAAACAAAGACGAAAAACAACAAACACTCTTGCTCTGTACCATACGTGGCATGACGCGTGTCAGTTCCGCTCTTACAGAAAACCACAAAACACTGATTAGTCGACCACAGAGTACTTTGATTCTCGACGACTACAAAATGCAAGAACTGATAAATTCTTCCATTACCGAAGTGAGTGATTATCTGTTAAGTGAGTTTCAACCCGTAGTTGTGTTCAGCAGTAATTGAAGACAAAGTTCACTATAAAATGGCCGCCTATGCCGGAAAATCGACGCCTAGGGCTTGAATGTACAATAAAATAAAATAAGAAGCTCGCCGAAAGGACATGATCGACACCATAGATTGGAATACGTACCACGACACTGATAGCATTGTTACCTAGCTATTATTACGATATTATTTCTTTATAGGGCTACAGATAAGTTTCGATGCCATTGTCTATGTTTAAAGGATAGCTAACTATATTCCATGAGAAAAGGGTACAGAAAAACTTCACTACGCGGGCGTATCTTAATAAATGTATAAATTCAAGAAACTTGAGCGTCTCTAAAATGTTTGCATACGATTTATATTTGGTTGCGCAAGTATGATCACGTTTCTCAGTTTCGAACACAGCTCAAGTAGTTACCTATACTGCCGTGTAATATCTACACTGCCGTTAACTACCAAAAGGTATTTCGGAGTTAAATCAGAAAAACGCGGCAGAAATTTACAAACAACGTAACTTCCGATTGACAACGCCTTAAAGATACTTAAAGGTACCAAAATATAGGTAATGTTACGTACTTTCAGATGCTTTTTAGTCATTTTACTAATTTGTTATTATTTTAAGTAAAAATCATTTTATTTGTATTAGTTTATTTTCTGTGATATTAATAAACTTATAGAAATACACTAAAAAACCGTCTCGTAAAACGCAACGGAATTTTAGTGATTCTATTTCATAAAAAATAGTCTGTTCATTTTCTAAAAATAGTTTGTATAATGATTTATTAAAACGTCGTTATAATACATAACGTCACTTTTGCTTCACATTCAAGATTTCTCAAATGGAGTAATGTTAGACATTAGTAAGGATAATGGCGTTTAGCTGCTTCTAAGTTTATTAACTGATAAATATACTTTCTTCTAAGGCAATAACTTCCTATATTATTATGCTTTAACACCGTTAATCTAAAAACTTCATTATTTAACGGCTTTGTAGCGCAACTATAGCAAAGAGAATATTGATAAAATTTAACATTATGAAGTTAAGGTATAAAAATAAAATGCATTCTTTTAGATAACTACCGCGTCGGATACAGCGGGAAGATAGTAAATTAGTTAAATGATAATAAAAACAATTAATAGTAAAATCTTTTTATTATTTAACACAGCCATTGTTAATAATAAAATTACTTAATATTAAATGAGGTTATTTAAACATGATCATAAATTTAACATAAAAAGAGATCTGAGACAATCGTACAATACTGCTAAATATTTAAAACAAAAGAAAAACTGTAACAAAAATATTGTTTCTATATAAAATAATAAAACTTGAATATACTTGCAAGTCGATAACTTTCTCAAAATATTCACAAGACTTATACCTAATAGGTATTGCTCAGTAAAAATTTAATGTAAAAATATGTGTAAAAACCTACATCAGTCTTTTTTTTTTGTCAACACTATTATTACACGTCAATGATTAATTATTATATTGTAGATACTTTTGCATTGCTTATTGTGTTGAATAAAATTATGATTTTTTTTCAGTCGTAAAAATATGAATAAGCTATTTCCCTCGTCTCAGGACTTGCTCGACCAGGTATGAACTTTAAGATTTCGTACTGATTGGTGGATCAGCCAAACTTAAGTTTTACAATAGATATGATAAAACTATAACGGGAGTTAAAGGGGGTGTTGAAATAGGGTGATACCAGGGAAGCATAAGAACCACGGAAACTACTAAATTACTAAATTACTAGTATTTTATTTATCTATCACACCTTATCCCCGAAGGGGTGGCAGAGGCATGTATATTATATGCCCGCTTTTCACCATGTGTATTCCTGTGCCAAGTTTTGTTAAAAACTACAGGCGAACAAATTTACTAGAGAAACGTTAGTGGCGCATTGGCTGAAAACAAAACTGTAAGCACCAGAAGATTGTAATTCAGTTGCAAAGTTAATTATAGGCGTTGTAAAAGTTTCCCTTGTAGGTGTTTGTTTTTGTTGCCAAAATAACAATTTGTGACGCGGGATTATTGGACATTTTTTCGAGTATATCAGTTTTTCTATTAGGTTCTATACCTTTCGGTTCTGTTCTGAATTCTAATTTCATTATACGTGAATTTTTGAAATATTATTCATTCATAAAACGTAAAGTGGTAAAATTATCATGCAAATAGTTTTTGTACATGAGATCATAACTTTTACGAGTAAAGCATACCTCTGCCATATTTTTTAAATTGGCCCTTGTGTCGGATGCTTGTATTCTTCGCTCTGATAGGTAATTTGGTATACTCAAGAAGTTTTCCGGTGACATAGTCTTTACAATTCCTTTTGACTTATTAATTGAAGCCACACACTCCGAAAAATCTAGAAAATCGTACAGTTTTTTCTTTTTTCTTCATAGCCAACTCTACCTGATGATGCACTTCTGTTGAAATGGTGTCGCTATTTACTAAATATACCATCATAGACTACAATAACCAATTCTTATTTTGCGCACTGCAATTGTCCAGCCAGATGTGCAAGTGATCTACATCTCTATTTTGCAAAATAAAATGCAGACATCACATCTTCTTGTTTTCTCCCAGCAATGCCATCATGCCAGATAACTGTGAGGGGTTTACATTCTATATACCGGGCGGTTCCTTTCTTATCACATTAACTGAAATGTCTGATAACACTCCCTGATATAAACCTAGTCATATCCATAGAATAATATTTTTGAGAAAAAAATAAAAATGCATTTTTAGAATACCATAAATAGAATAAAAATAGTCGAAAGTTAGAACATCCCGTTTTTGTTTATTATAAATAAATAAAAGTACTCTCACCATTGAGAAAACTGGCAACGTTATGGTTGCCATAACAACGCGTGTTTATGTTGACAAAAGGCGGCTGAATGATCAAACGCTTGCGGCTTACACAATAACTAGTTACCTACTGCACCTTTATTTTTCTAAATGACTACTTGCCACTTTATCAATTCTAATAAAAATACTTCCCATACCTCTGCATTCCTTGGCACCAAGTGTGGTTTATCCCGCAATCTTTGCACAGCTCTCACAAAGATTCGGGAGTCAGAAGGACATGTGCGACTGTTTCCGAACTTATCACGGTATGCCCTTAACGTTAAGGCTGCATTTTGGCGACATTCCCCGTAAATGAGGATCATGTCAGTGAACTCCGGAGGCGGTAGGTAATTCACTCGCGGCATCGTGACACAAAGAAAATAAATAAAAATCACGTCAAATTTCACTATCACAAATTTCAACTAGGTACCTAATAACTTTTTCAGTACCTACAATACTCGATCAACGCTTGAGACTAGCTTTTGCCATAAAAAATCTACTCAAGTATTTCTTGTGTTGATAAACGTTATGGAATTCGGCCCTAAAACAACCCGGCGGACGGCGGCGGCCATACTTATCTCACTTCATGAGCATGACTTCTCACACACACGATTTTAAGTTACAAAATAAAAAATAATTTGACTTGAACCTTTAAACGAAAACCAACGAAGTGCTACTAAGAATGTATTCATGTATTTTGGGATTTTGTAATAATTCATAGTACCTAACAAAATGTTTTTAACAAAAATAGTGTGAAAATTGGTGTTTATAACGGTATAGCGACTACGGAAGTTACCAGATCAACTACCTTATGCTTAATATAATTTTCCATTGTAAGTGAAATGTAAATTCCCAAATACACCATAAATCAATTCACTGATAGTAGGATTTTTTTTATTGTATTCATTTAAAATCGTAAAACTTTTAATGAGACTAAAAAGTTGTTAATTTGAATAGCTCAAATCAGCCGTAAAAAGCAATAACTCAAACACATCAAAGCAGCCGGCCGCCATGAGCTAGAGCGGCCTTGTTCAAAAAGTATCGACATATCGAAACAAAATATTAAATTTTTAGTCTTTTATCAGAATATTAAACCAAATTTAAAGTTATTGTATTTTATCTGACTGGTATGGTATGTTTTATTTGTGTTGCGTGTATGTGGCGACCATTGTTCATTTTATTTCACTTTACCCAATGTGGGTTCTTTTTGCATAAGCTAGATAATCCTATACTCATTATTTAATAACATAATTATAATATTCTTTAAAAGAAGAGAGATTCTAGAGATTACAATGACAGTCTTATCGCTAAGAGTGATCGCTTTCTGAAAACACAACCTGAATATCGAAAGAGAAGGTCAAGAAAGTAATTAAAAATTACGATCTTGAACTAAAACACTTGTACTGTTCCATTTTTTAATTACTCAAACTTGACCGGTTTCGCCTTACGGCATTTTCAAAGGTTAGCACATATTATTTGTATTTCGGATGTCATTGAGTACAATATGGTCACTTATCTTATCAATGACATCCGAAATAAAAATAATATGTGCTAACCGGTCAGGTTTAAGTAATAAATAAGTGGAACAGTACAAGTGTTTTAGTTTAAGATGTGTAGCAAGTTCTACCAAGTGCCATTAATCACCAGTGTAAACAGTCTGTAAAAATTACGAATTTTATAATACGTACATAGTAGTTAATTTTACGTGCCGTGATGATTAAACTGTAGAAATGGCGGATTTATCTGTAACCCGTACCAATTATTAATACATTATTATTTTAAAACCATAATCTCTAGCTATGTGACTTGTGTATCGATATTTTATGCTTGAGGTAGAGATTTTATTAGACGGTGATATTTTAATAAATATCCAAATATCGATATTTGTTTCACTGCTGAACTCCCTAGCTATGCGGCTAGGTCAGATAGAGAAAAAAAAAAATTTCCTTTTCGCACTTTCTAACGAACGACTGAGAATTGTCAACCATATTTCATTGAAATGTGGTTGAATTTTATTTAAAAATATCTTAGTAAGAGCGGCAACGTGTCAGGTCGATGTCCGAGGTACTGACCTAGGCAATGTAGGTATTGCCTAGGTCAGTTCTTTTCGAAAAAACACATGATGATGAAATAAATTAAACAAACATAAGCGAATCCTGGCTAAACTGATTAGTATTTTTGGTTCATGTTGGGGTATTTTCGCAGAAGGCAACATGTACTGTAGGTGGTTCAAATTAATGTGATATCCTCGGCGCCACTCGGTATATTATTCTCGTTGTAATCTTACCAAGTGGGGCAAAAGTCTGGTTGTATGTTGTAAGGCGCTGACAGAAAATTGCACTTTTAAACATCTCCAATCGCGGCAACATGATTACTTTGTGAAGATCTGCACTGTAGTATTCTTGGGAACTATCTAGTTAACGGTGCTTTGTCCCAGTTAGTAAAGCGACAAAGCATCGTAAAAGAAGCACGAATGGCGATTCATAACGCAGTGCTAGTGCCAACTTTGCTTTACGGTAGTGAAACCTGGGTATGTCAGCAGATGCATGAAAGTAAATTGAATGCTGTGGAGATGCGATCACTTCGAAAATTGTGCGGCGTTACCTTGGCCGACCGAATTAAAAGTTAACAGTGCTTTGTCCCAGTTAGTAAAGCGACAAAGCATCGTAAAAGAAGCATGAATGGCGATTCATAACGCAGTGCTAGTGCCAACTTTGCTTAACGGTAGTGAAACCTGGGTATGTCAGCAGATGCATGAAAGTAAATTGAATGCTGTGGAGATGCGATCACTTCGAAAATTGTGCGGCGTTACCTTGGCCGACCGAATACGTAACGAAGTGATACGCAATATGGCTGGTTTGAATGAAAGTGTCAGCGTTAAGCTGGAAAAGGGCGTGCTCCGTTGGTTTGGACACGTCCAACGAATGAGTGAGGAACGATTGACGAAGAATATATATTGTTCAAAAGTAGGGGGTAGAAGGAATCAGGGTAGGCCGAGACTCTCATATGAAGACCACGTGAGCAGATTGCTCAAGGACGGAAAGGTCAAAAGTACTCGGATACCCAGACGTGCGTGTATGAAGCGATTGATGAATCTCGAAGAAGCGAAAGAAGTATGCATGGATCGCGAAGCCTGGCGATCTGTCCTCTCTGACTACCCCGTCAGGGATATAGCGTGAAGATAGTTAGTTAGTTAGTTAGTTATTTATAGGGATAAGCAAAAACAAGAAAAACTATTTAAAAACAGTATGACGTTTTTTTTTGTTTTCGCAGGCTATGCCTTTTGCGCACCGTCATCCCTGCTTCGGAGGCAACAGGGACGGTGTGTGAGGGTCCCGGCCCGTGAGAGAGGGGCCGTCCTATCCACTAAACCCCGCGGTGTTCCGCCTCACCTTAAAACCGGCTCGCAGGGTAGGCCCGAGGTTAAATCACTGCGAGCCGGCAAGGGGCACCCCAGAGTGGAGGGGTCCGTCTCGGCGCGGTCGGGCAAAGCGACCACCTCGGAGCTCCCTAATGAGCTGAAGAATCTAGCCCGCATCTCCGCCGCTCTCGAGCGCCCCTCTGAAAGCAAAGGAGGTAGAGAGCGGCCGGTACGGGCGTGCGCTAAGTGGGCACCCCCTGGAACACAGAAAGGGTGCCCGTCGCCATGTCGCCAGTTGGGCGGGGTCCACCGACCATCCGCCCATGGAAACAGTATGACGTACATACCATAGAAACATTGTTAACTAATGTTGGCAGAAATACTAATTATGTAGTTGCCTGAAGTTCGTCTGAATCAATATAATTAAAGAACTTAGACAAACCCTTTATGTCTTCATAGGGCAATTAATTTAAAAAAAAAAAATACGCATGAATAAAATTAAAAAAATAACTTAGGATAGAAAAGCAAGTATGTCACAATATTGCCATGACACATGGGTTTTGCATTCTGCATTCAATGTCTTCCTTTGTTTAACCTCTTTAGGTCATCGGTCCAGATTGGCCTCAAATCATAATTTACCAAGTCACATTTCACACTTCAGAATTCGCTTGCTTCAGTGGCCATCACTTCTTTTAGAGATGTGGCCAGCCCACTGATGCTTTAACGTGCTTATTAGCGTATTTTGTTGACCCATTAGCTTATTAACAAATCATTGTGGTGTCCATCTATCTAAGAAGTTCCATCCATAGCTTATTATTTAACTTTGACGTCACGGCTTGATACTGTAAGTCATAACTGTACGTCAGAATAACCGAACTTTAGGGTTGGCAAACCTGGAGATGTCTGGTTTAAATAATATGTTCAGTGTCATAAAAGAACAGCAGGATCAAAGGTTTCAACTATTGACTAATACACTGTCTGAAATATTAACTCAGAATCAGGAAATTTACAAGTCTATTTCTAAATTGACATCACAGTATAAAGAACTTCTTCTAATGTTGGAGAATACATGGGGACATAGGACCAACACGCAGAGGCCTTTAGAGCCAATTTTAATCTAATAGGGAATGGGAGATAGTCCACGCCCGCCTTATGTAGAAGAACGGTAATGGATCACCTCCAATGGGAGTTAAACTATTGTACAATATACTAACTACTAAATGGGCTATTGTGTTGAGTGTTAAATGGATTTGGTGATTTAAACTATGAATGAATACGGCGTCTGCCATTTTTATTTATTATTTTAAAAATACTGGCAGACGGTGACTTGCCAACTCACTAGATGGGCCCCCTATACAATCGCCATAGGCATGATAAGCCTGTAAGGCGCCAGAGGGCAACGCCGGTGTGTGCGGCTTGGGGTGTCGAGCGGTGCGGTGCCGGTTTTACCTTAGCGGGACAGACCCGGAGCAGGCTTCCCCGTAGTTATGCCATTGAAAATGACACTTCCACCCCCGAGCATATAGCTCTGGCTCCCTCCCTCTGACCGGCCAATTAAGGCAAGCCAGAGTTGAGATTTGCTGCATTCCCGGGAGTAGCACTCTCACTGCTCTCCCGTTAGGCCATTAAATCCTAACCGGTGCAGAAGCGCAACAAAGCTCTGAAGAATCGGGACCGATGTGTAGCCACGCACATTCAGCTCGCCACAAGCTGCCCTGCGGATGTGAGCTTTTCATTAACTTTCTAATACAATTTTTTTGTTGATATCAGAAATTGGATCTGAAAAAGCGAATACTATGCCCTCATAGGGTTGCGTTAATCCTATAAAAGTTAACGACTGTCCTCGAGGGTTATTTATTATTATCATTATTATTAGTCGGATGCACTCCCACCGCGCCACAGAGGCAAATGTTTACAATTTTAGAGAGATGTTGAAATACAGTCGAACCAAATCAATTTATGTATAGTACCGGGAATGGCGGGTCATCATAAAAAAAATCGTATTTTATGCGAACGACTTAAGATAGCAGCACTCGTTCTACAACCCGGTCTTGATCATCTAGAGGAAACTGTAATAGAAACAGCCCAAAGGTTTGCAAGTCTAATTTTAATTAATTTTAACAAGATTATTTATATCGCCTATTTTCCAGAATTCTAACCAATTTTAGAAGCAATCGGACCTAGAGATATTAATTACAGCCTACTTCTTCTGCATAAAAGTAAAGTCCATAAGTACCTTGACTGGTCACTAGATCTCTCACCACAAATCCTTATAAAATGACTGACTTACGATGTTCCAGCACTGACATTCTTCATTTTGCTTTTCTTTATGCCCTATATTTTTGCCAATCTGAATTGGATGTGTAAATGAGAGTATAATGTGATATGTATATTGAGAATAAAAAAGAGATACGCAAGTATCAAAATGTCATTTTGATACTTGCGTATCTATTTGATTAAACATGGTGATAGACAGATTTTTTTTTTTTTGATATATTCCGTTTTTGAATGAGGCATCTTCAAAACTGCATTTGGTCAAGCAGTCATAACGATACCTTGTTTGTAAGCGAAACATTTGTCGACAGCATACGATGGATAAATTTTAAAGCAATTAGTGTGCTTACTTTCACATAAACTTTATTATAGGGAAAAAGACAACTTGGGTTGAGACGGGGATTGTACCCGTGACCTATTGTAATGATGCGTGGCCAAGCCGTGCCATCATATGACTAACGCCATCTATCGGACGGATGCGGCATTAAAATTACGCTATTATAAGCATGGAGTGGGAGCTTCGAGGCCCGTTTCGTCTCCCGCGCCTCGCTCCCCCCTTGGGCCCTATATAAGCAGTTGACAGGAAGTTTCAAGAACTTTGTGTACTACAACACAACAGACAGTTTCGAAGTAATTGCAAATTAAATACAATTAGCTCTTCTTTAAAGTACTTTCCTAAAACTATATTCATTAATATAATATTTGTAAAAATATTGGACCCGGAATATCCCGGTAAGTTTCTAAATCAATCATCCTTTACAGTGGCGCCCTTACGCGGTTAAGGCAAGGCGGTTAACGCGGTTTGGTGTTCTCTGGGCTAGAGGCGAGGAGTTCTAGTTTAAGCTTTTCCTACTTTGTATTTTTTTATTTGTGTGTCTGTGTAGGGTAATTGTGCACAGATTAACCGCAGTCCCGTTAGCAGGTAGCTTTCCCCTAAATTTAAGCTACCCAGGGTTTAGACGTCCCTGACAGTCCTAGGCTAGTTGTCTTTAATTGGTATTTTTATAAATTCTTTAAAGTAATTTTTTTTTCGTTTAAAACTAAGACAACTCAAAATTTGAATTTTTCTCAACCTTAGTCCATTTTATCAAAATTTAGTTCGTCCCCAAATTTTAATTACGATTTTTAATTTAATTTATTTAGCAAGTCGTAATTCACTATAATAACACTTCATCTATTTTTATTCACTATCTATTAACCTTACTTTTAATCTGCACGCAATTACATAACTCTCGTGTATATTGTATGTGTCGTTTCTACTGTAACTAGTTTGCTAGGTTGCACACTAATTTTAACTAGTCATACGTATATTTCTGTTTTTCGTATTGCACTAAACTTAAATTCAACACTAGTTTTTAAAACACTTCTGTAGCTTCGATTTTGCATTGCTAAAATTGTAAGATTGTAGCATTTCTTCCTGTATTTTCAAATAATCATAATAAGTAATTTTCGCACAAGCATCTAAACAGCTTGCAAGACTTTTAGTGTAATCGTTCTGATCACTTACGTTAGAAATTTGTAATACCTAGTACAAGAATTGGGATAATCAACCTTTTTACCATTCGTTTGAGAACATATTACAGATTCGCTTAACGCTTGATAAAAATAAAATCTAAGGTATTCTTCTATATTTTTTTATCTGCTTCGTGAGGGTAACTCGACATTGCAATTAGTTGTATGGTTCCATAGTTTTGTGTGCATAAAATCTTTTCAGCTCTTTGTGGTGTATCGTTCTACAAACCGAAGGGTTGCCGTCCGACCTCCCAATCACTATTTTAGCTCGTCTTGGGTATTAACGCTGTAGATCTACGTATCTTCACACGCTTTGGTGTCTGCGCGACTAGGTAGAAATAGTAATTTAGTTATTTTAATTTTTGTGTTGTTTTATTACTTTTGTTGCATTTATTTGGCTTGGTGTGCATAATCTACAGGAAATTAACTTTATTACATTAAACTACAACCTATCGTTTCGGCAGAGTAACATCATAATTGATACATCCATTTCAAGACACTCGCGCTACCATACAAACATACAACAAATACATAATTACTTGGTGCTTGATTATATTTCTCTAATTTCTTAAAAAAATATTAATTTTAATTTTTCGAAGTCTTAATTACTAAAAATAACAAAAATAAAATTTTATTTTAAGCTTTTACATACCTACTACTGTTTTGGATTAGGGTTTCTGTATTGTTGGATTTCGTACCTCATTTTTTTAAAAGTCGGTAAAAAAAATCATTACTTTCTATTAAACTACGCTACGAAACCATAGCGAGATCAAAGTTTTGGTTCAGCGACATCTATTGCGCTTATAGTAAACATTGTCAATACTGAAGAATATAAAATTTTAATTTCTATTACATTTTACCTAAACCTATATCGTGCAGTGCTGTATTAGTTATAGCTGATTAACAATCTCTACTACTTAGAAGTTGTTGGGGTAAGCAGAGAGCGTTGTTCCATTGATGTACTATATTAATTATTTTGTCACAGTTTATCGACCTGTTGTTTTAGTATTTGTTTTTGGTTAATAAATTGGTAGATCCAATACTTTGCTACTAAATAATATATTCATCATCATCATCTAACGTTGATCCCGGTCATCTAAGTCTTATTAAATAATATTGTGTAATCATCATCTAACGTTGATCCCGGTCATCTAAGTCTTATTAAATAATATTGTGTAATCAATTAAGACACTTTCAGTGC
Source organism: Thumatha senex (assembly GCA_948477245.1). Taxonomy (NCBI): domain Eukaryota; kingdom Metazoa; phylum Arthropoda; class Insecta; order Lepidoptera; family Erebidae; genus Thumatha; species Thumatha senex. The sequence goes on from OX419744.1 coordinate 17,679,626, forward strand.
AGAATTTTTATCATCATCATCATTAACATCGATCCCGGTCAATTGTCGAGTTCAATATTTTTTTTTGCCTGGATCAACCGTGTCAGCACTTCGCGCTCAAATCAAACAATTAAAGACTAGCGTAGACCCGGAGGATCTAGAGGTTTCCCCCTTCGAATTCGAAGATGATATAGCTGGTTTGGAAGCTTCCTTGTTGGTATTAGATCGTAATATTTTGTTACTTCAGGAGAACCTGAAGCTTTCGGTTTTGGCGAGCACGCGTTCTTTATGTGCACACATAGAACAACGTTACGCGCGTATAGTCCCCCCGACTGAAATTGACGACGCAGAACGGTTTAAATCTTCTTATAAGAAACTAAAAGTACTCTCAAACAGCTTCTCAAACAGTTCCAATAATAGTGAGTTTGACGACGCAGACGAACAACCTCCTATGTCCAATGCACCCGTGTTTGATAACGTAGCTAAGGGCTCGGCTCCTACTACTCCGATTCTACTCCTATTACAACTCAACCATCAGCTGATTTAAATAAGATTCAGGTGTCGGTTAAGTGAGAACGCTCGGCTATGGCAGAGATGTCCAAATTTAAGTATGATGGAAGGACAGACGTGCACTCTTTTATTGAAAGAATTGAAGATTTTAGGCGGTCTCGCGACATTGACAGAGTCGCATGCTTAAAGAGGCCTCAGAGATATTTACAGGGGACGCATGACATTGGTTCCGTAGTATCCGCGACCAGGTACTGTCCTGGCCGGACCTAACACTAGCACTAATTAGGGATTTCGGTGTGCGAGACTATCATCACTGTTGTGGGAGGAGATCAGAAGGCGTACTTAGGGAGAAAAGGAAAATATCGTAATTTACCTTTAAATTAAGGACGGTATGTCCTCCCGTCTCGATAAATCTGTTTCTGAAGGCGAAAAGCTTGAAATTTTACTACACAATGTTAGGCCTTGCTACGACAGTCTATTGGCTACCGGTGGAGACATTATCTCTATTGCTGAGTTAACGTCAAGATGCCGGAAGTATGAGGACATGGCAGCACGTAGTAGCTCTTTTATGGAACCCCCGTCAGCGGTAAACACTATGGTCGGCTCGGATTTCGCTTACTCGCACATAAAGTCAATGAGCAAACTACAGTACAATAACAAACACTACTCAGGATCTGATAACCATACTTTTAATAGCAATAATAACTATAGGAACACACAACATTCAAATTTTCAAAAACAACATAATGAAGAAGCATACGTTTCTTCTAACAGTAATAGAAAGTGTTTTCGCTGTGGCTCTGATAATCACCTTACTAACTACTGTACTAGCAGTAGGGGTAGGGTGTGTTTTAGGTGTGGACAGAAGGGAGTTCGTATAGAGGATTGCCCCCTTGTGCACCTACCTTACAATCTCGGGCTGGTCCTTCAGGCACTCGTAGACCAGATAATAATAATAACAGTAATAACTATAATAATAAATATTTTAATAATCGCCGAAAACAGTCGGAAAACAGAAGTTCTTACTCTAATAAAGGGGTAACGGGTGAGCACCTCCGTATCTATAGATCCTTTTTCAAGGAACGAGAGGTAAGCTCTGTTTTCTCCAATTTACCTACTGATGACCCCAGACCTTACGGCCTAGTGACAATTATGACCTATCCTAAGATCGATGTGTATGGATTACTTGACTCGGGTGCTGCCATTACATTTCTTGGCAACAACTCTCACCAGGTCCTACTCGACCTCGGCCTTAAGATGATTAAGGACGATACTACTACAGTCACAACAGTGGGTGGTCATACTACACATGTGCAGGGGAAAATGATAGTACCCATGTATTTTGAAAATAAATTTCATCTAATTACGGCATATATCGTACCTAATATCACTTCAAGTCTTATCTTGGGTATTGATTATTGGACTAAGTTCGAACAGTGTCCAAAATACCTAAAATCTATTCTGATGTTGCTATCTAACGATCCCAAGCTGGCTATAGTATCACCAGATCAGTCTAGTCTTCTAGACTGTAGAGTAGGCTATCTGCAGAGCAACGCACTATAGCGGAACACGTCATGTCTCAGTGCAGACATATCTTTTGAAGCTAAGGGCCTAGGTAGAACCCATCTTATCCAACATAAGATTGATACTGGTGACAGTCCACCTATACGTCAGCGAACTTACCGAATGTCACCGGAAAAGAGAAGGATAGTCTCGGAGCAGGTTGATGAAATGTTAGCTCTTGACGTCGTCGATCCTAGCCAGAGTCCATCGTCTTTCCCTGTCTTGGTGGTGGGGAAAAAGGATGGGAAGCCACGTTTCTGCCTTGATAGCCGCAAGCTTAATGCCGTCACGAAGAAGGATGCCTACAGCCTTCCTTACATTTCACAGATATTGGATCACTTGAGTGAGACTAAATACCTGTCAACTCTGGACCTTTCGAAGGCATTTTGACAAATCTGTCTAGCTCCAGAGGATAAGGAGAAGACTGCTTTCTTCGTACCTGGCAGAGGTTGCTTCCAGTTCAAAGTCCTACCTTTTGGCTTAACTGGAGCACCGGCATCACAACAAAGGCTTGTGGACTCACTATTTGGTCCATAATTCGAGAATAGGGTCTTTTGTTACATAGATGACAATGTCATAGTTTCTTCTACGTTTAAGGAACACGTATCCTTCCAAGAGCAATCTTTTAATTTATTAGAAGACTAATAAATTAAAAGAGGCAAATTTAACTATAAACTTAGAGAAATCAGAGAGAGGCTTTATTGTCGACAGTCACGGTCTACGTACCGACCCAGAAAAGGTAGACTGTATTTTAAATTTTTCTGTTCCTAAGACCAAAAAGGACGTAAAAAGGTTTATTGGTACAGCATCACGGTACAGAAGGTTCATCTCTAACTTCAGTACGATTGCTGGACCACTAAATAAATTAACAACTACTAGAAAGGGCGCACCTGCGTTTTCCTGGACTCCTGAAGCAGATAAGGCTTTCCTCGAGTTGAAATCTCACTTAGTGAAAAGCCCGGTTTTAAAATGCCCTAAATACGATGAACCCTTCCAAGTCCACACTGACGCTAGTAATTTTGGCATAGCCGCAATGCTCACACAAACCTTTGACGGCTTAGAACACCCCATTGCCTATATGAGCCGCTCACTTAGCGGCGCTGAGAAAAATTACAGCGTAACGGAACGCGAGTGCTTGGCAGTTCTATTGGCCTTGGAACATTAGCGTTGTTATTTAGACAATGGCCACAAATTTACTGTTTACACGGACCATTCGGCACTAAAATGGTTTCTTTCCTTGAATTATCCTACAGGCCATTTGGCCAGATGGAGCATTAGGTTGAGTTGTTTCAACTTCGACATTAAACATCGCAAGGGCAAGGATGACGTCATCCCCGACGTTCTATCAAGGGCGATGCCGGTGTCCTCCTTATCTTTAAATACTCTTATTCAAAAGACGACTGGTTTTTGAATTTATACAAAGGTGTATTACAATCCCCTCAGGCTTTTCCTAATTATAGAGTAGGAGACGTTCTTTACAGGCGTACAGGAGCTTAGTGTAAGCTCACTGAGGAGTTTGAGTAGAAGGTGGTAGTCCCTGCTGAATCTCGAGTCGCGGTTTTTTGTGCTATTGGCCTGGTCTTTATAAGGACACTGTTGATTACGTCGCTGCTTGTGAAACGTGCAAAGCACACAAACACACTACTCAAGCGCCTATAGGGAAAATGGGACGCCCTAAGCAGTGTTCAAGGCCTTTCCAAACAATTTCTACTGACTTGGTAGGTCCGTTACCTGCGTCTAAGAAGCAACACATTTATATATTAGTTGTAACGTGTTGTTTTTCTAAGTATTGTCTTATTTTTCCGCTTCGTCGGGCGACAACCGAACCTATTACTAAAATATTAGAGGATAATGTTTTTATGGTTTATGGCATTCCACAAACCATTCAATTCGTTAGTAAAGAATTAAATTCACTTTTTACTAAATATAACATTCCACAAATACACTTCACTCCTAAATACACACCACAGGTGAACACGATGGAAAGATATAACAGAACGATTATGACAGCGGTGTCCACCTTCATTGAGAGCGATCATCGTTCCTGGGATATAAACTTACCGAAAATACTACAGGTTTCTCACCTTCATTTCTAGTTCACGGTCGACAAATGGTCACGTGCGGGTCACACTACTTGGAGGATGCAGATCAAGTGCATTAGTATTCGCTCCTAGAGACCAATACGCCGAGAACCTGGGACACCTGACTCGAGTGTTTGACTTGGGGCAGGAGAACTTGTGGCGTAGCCATCTAAAATACGCACACTTCGCACGTCGCACCAGACAAAGAGACATAGTTCGTGGTAGGAGATATAGTATGGAAGTGCTGCTATTTTCAGAGCGACAAAAACGCGTTTTTTTCTAAGAAACTAGCACCTAAGTTCTTAAAGTGTCGTGTCAAGGAAAAGCGCTCCCCACTAGTGTACGTACTGGAGGACATGACAGGTCGAGACCTTGGGGTCCGGCACGTCAAAGACCTCAAGTAACACTCAGCGGTACCTGTATCTACCACTTCACACACTCATTACAAAATAATAGCCAAACACTACTAACACACACACATGCAATCTAAACACACAGATTTTAATTATTTTCTCTCTTTTTAATACACAACAGTTCTTGTGATTCTATATTTAAGGTTGGCACACATATCATACAACGGGTGTAATCATTGAAACTAGCATACTCGTACATAGACTTACTTAGTAGTTTATGCACACTTATTCGACTGATCCCCGCTTGGATCTCAAAGGAGTGTAGATAAATAGCTGCTCACCTCATGCAGGCACTAACCTTGGTGTACCTGCCCTATGTCGGTCCACCTTAGGATCAATGTAATAAATTTAATTATTATATATATAGTTTCGTGTTTCGCACAGCAATAATCCTAGAGCTAGCATGATTACACTAGAGCCATTTCAATAGTCCTTTCTTTCCGTCGTTCTCTTGAGTCCGGCTCGTCCAGAGTCTGACCCACTGCATAGAAGGTTGAGCATATTCGGAGTGAAGAGTACTTCTCTATAGTATAAAAGATTTATGAATGAGATGCATGAATGGTTGTGTGAAAAGGTATAGAGAGCGTCCGGGGACGGACGCACACGCATTTTGACGCACGCATTACGGCTGCCTATCTAGATTCAACACCCGCGACCCTGACTACTTTTGGCCTTTTTGGGATATATACTGTATATATTCTGACTACTTCTACTTTCATTTATCTCCCGTAGGCTCCTGTAGAATCAAAAGGTTTACACTATGCCTAACCCGGGCAATGCTCTAGCCACTGAACTACCCGAACCGTACCGAAACAAGTTGAAATTCACTCACATTCACTATATTTTAATCGTCATTTAAGAGTATGACCAGATCCATCTATCGAGCTACTTAACAAGTCTAATACCAATAAACAGGGTTACAACCATTTTCAAACATTGATGCAATGTAGCGGTGCGTAATCGCGGCTTTCTGTTTTAGCGCAACGAAACTATCTATCGTGATTCAATAGCGGTTATCGAAACACATAATTTTAGTAGCGGCTATTAGCTGGTTCTTAATTCATATTTATTATATTTCGGGTCTTATTCGCGACGTTAGGTACAAAGCCTACCTTATACTTCCCGGCGTTTCGACCGGATTACACCAGTCGTGGTCACGGGTTGACTGATCAACCCGTGTGTCCACGGCTGGTATAAACCGGTAGGCTTTGTACCAAATAATATACGTCGCGAATAAGACCCGAAATATCATAAATATGAATGACAATCGCGAAAGTTTAAAAACTTTAATAGCAAACCGCTACGGGCCGGAATATGTAGAGTCATAATATAACAAATATGACCCGAATAAGAACGGCGAAAAAGACCCGAAATATCATAAATATGGTTCTATATTATCGTTGCGCAATAAAGACAGACAAAAAAAAAAATACGAAAAACACGTGTGGCACTCGGAGACTGCCACGGTAAAGCTATTGCATAGCATACCTTTGTTTTTCATTGATATTAATTTCAAGTTACACTAAAAAAAAACACCCTCACCCTCACCCCTCACTCTCACTCTCACCCCACCCTCACCTTCACCCTCACCCTCACTCTTACCCTCACCACACCCTCACTCTCACAGTCACCCTCATCCTCACCCTCACACTTACTATCATCACGTCTCGATCCGTGCGAGCTTCGTACAATCGTACCATATAATATATACACGTTAAGCCGTATCGGTTCGTTCACATTAATCTATATTTTTAATCATGTCATCTCACTATGAAGCAAAAACTGACACTTGTCAAACGTGGCCTATTATAATGACTCAACTATAAATAATAATCACTACATATTATAAAACAAATTTTTTTTTACGCTGCTGTCCCTATGTATGCTTAGATCTTTAAAACTACGCAACAAATTTCGATGCAGTTTTTTTTTTAAATAGATAGTGTTTCTTATAGAAGGTTTTTATGTATATTTTGTCAAGTTTTTGTATACATTAACTTAATTATAACGATATATGTTGGCGGTGTCGGAAAAAATTAGCCGTCTGGGAGTTTTTAACGAAAACGCTGCCTAAACCCTTTGAGATACAACAAAATAATGTACTGTGGAATTGTGTATCTAATATAGGTCTACAAAAAAGTCCAGGACGACATATAGACATATATCTCTTAAGGATACCGTACTATATTCATTTTAATACTTTAATAAAACAGCAATAAAAAAGCAGGAATTTTAAGGCATTTACACAAATACATTATTAATCCTTATCATTTTTAATATGTTAGTTGGTTTCAGCATTATATGAAGATTATTTTGTCCCTTTACACTTTGCAAATTAAATGAATATCTGAGAAGATATGGCAATATCAAAAAAATGCGCAAAGAAATTAATTTCGCATACCAAAAATTCGACCGGGCCGTGCGGGCGCGGGCGTAGTAGGTACTCGTACTTGAGAGCGCAGAAGTAATCAAGTAATTTGGAAAATGTTCATACATTATCGTAAAATTAATAAACGACGGGATTAAATGGGTGCCACGGGGTTCGAAGTATGTCACGGGCAAAGCCGGGCGGGTCAGCTAGTAATAAAACGAAAAGAAGAGACATAATATTAATAATGTGGATTCGGCAATCATTGTCCCGATACTCGTATCAGCACATGGGTTGATTGCCAAGAGCCTCGATCAACATCTTACGAGGCTCGCGTTAGGCAGCTGGGTCAAGGGCTTGATGCAGATGGCAGTTCTCCTCGATACGGCACGCATTGTGAGGAGGTTCCTATCTCTGGAACCATAACCACCCGTAGCTTAGTCCCTGTACCCGATACCGGTGGGCTACTATTTTTTATATTTTTAAATGTATTTGTTATAGATATATTTAAAAATGTAATTTATATGTTTGTATTGTAAATAAAGAGAATAATAATAATTTAACATTTAACTTAAACCTAATGTTAGTAGAAATTTAATAAAATTTATGTAACTAATAATTAAAGGCCGTGTGTGTAATTAAGGGCCGTAGCAGGGAGCTACGCAAAGCTCGCAATTATTTTTTTGTTGATTTTTTATATTACTCTTCATTTTTACAAATTTAACATTATTGCATTTTTAATTATTTTAAATGTTAATGATGAATGAACAATGATGATGATGTAAATATTAAGTTTTTTATTTAATCGTATTTTTATTTTCAGTACGATCTAGATGTTATTTAATTTCATAGCTGTCCTCCAGTTATTGAATGTAAATATATAATATATTATTGATTGAAAAATATATTCTCAAATAAATTTAAATTATTGTCACCCTGATAGAACATCATATGAGATGTCACTATTTTTGATTTAACACGAGTTGTAAAATGTTTTGAGGATAAAACAATACGTCATTATAATGAGGTTAATATGCCGAATAAACAGAAGTTCACACCAAAATCCTAGCAATTATAGGTAGTGAGATATGTGCCTACAAAGTATCGTTTCGTTTGCGCGGCCACGGACTTTTGTTTTGGACCAATATATCCTGTTACTTTTTTTGATTGGACACCGTGGCGGAGTAACGCACACCCGTAGTAAGATCCAACCCACTAGTAGCATTCCTAAACGTACCGGCTGCAGAACCCATGGTAAGTGTTCTGCTGGGAGCCCGTGGTGAGATCCAACCCACCGGTACGTTCCTAGGGTGCATCGGCTGCAGAAACCATGGTAAGTATTCTGCTGGGAGCCCATGGTAAGATCCAACCCGCCGACCACATCCTAATGGGGGATTGCATGAAACCGGCTGAAAGCCAAGATCAGCTATCAACCCTACCTAGTTTTGTACTTCTAGAGATTGTCACTATTGGTTCTCTTTTTAGAAATAAAATACTAACTGAATTCCATGTTAAACATGTTCTAACCATTTACCTTAATTCCACCGAACTTGATTACCTTACCTAATATTAAAACTTTGGTTACCTAGGGAGAAGGATGGCGTAACAGGGGATAGATAAGAAATAAACCAATAGGGCTTATCGCTCAACATTGCGTGAGGTACCTAAACACACTTATGATTTATTGCTTTTGTTTTAACAAAAATTGCAAGTAAATACAAAATTATATTATTATTTATTTATTTATCTATACCGCCTTATCCCCGAAGGGGTAACAGAGGCATACATATTGTATGCCCACTTTTCACCATGGTATTCCTGTCCCACGTAATAGGTGGTGAGCCCATTGCCATTTTTTAAACTAATATCTTGCAAGATGCTGTCTTCTAGGACTTTTGTGGTTTGACTAAGGTCTTCATCGCCTGCTGGGAGCCCTGGGGCTATCCTCCCGAAGGGCTTACCCGGGACTCCTGGCCATAGACAACTGGAAGTGCACCGTGTGGTTTTAGTCGGTAAGAGTCCGGCAGAGCATCCATGAGGATTTCAGCACGATAAAAAAAAAATCTATCGCACCAATTCACTCTAAACGAAAAGATTTAAAACCATAAACTGGTTATTAATTTGTTTTTTATTATATAATTAAATAGAATTACTTATTCGATGATCACGTACTAACATATTGTCCATTGTAAAGAATGTCGTTGATAAAAGAACTTATGTTTGTATCAAATCAACCTATTGTGATTGCGAGATTATTTCAAATGAACGTTTGAAGTTTTCTTCAAATTAGCGTTAGTGTTATGCTTATTTGGCAAGAACCTCGAGATAATTAAAATTGATCAAATAAACTGTCTATCAAGTTTTGAAGGTTTTTTATATCCTAAATATTAATTTAATTTTCTGTAAATAATTTTACTAACTAACTACTTTGTTTGATTTAGACCATCATCATCATCTTCAGAGCGTCAATCTCAGTTCCGTCCGAAGCCCTTGCTTTCGGGCCCGGGGTCCGCTGACTGTACTTAATTCGAAATTAAGTATTTCAGAATATTAACTTTGCAAAATGTAGTTTATTCTGTTATGTAATAAGAAAAGACCTTGAACTTTTGTGACTTACGCCTACTTTCTTCCACCAGTTAAAACATAAATAGTTTTTAATCTAGTCACTGCATTGATCTGCATTGAGTATGTTAAAATAATTTGATTAAATTTATACATAAGTACCATTCTTTTCTTCTTCAATTCACCTAATTTAATTAAACAAACATACTATTGTACTCAAAATAAGTACGTCAAATGCAACTTACACGTTGGTATATGCTAATTTTTATGCTAAAAAATTATATGCTAATGAATAAAAGCTTAGCTTCATCCTTGATTGGTACATATATTCCCACAAACCGATTTAAGTATAGGAGCTGATAATAATATAGTACCTATTGTTTATTTAAATGTAAGGTATGGTGTTGATGTAAATTAAATCACTTGAAGATTTATTTTTAAGTCTATTAATTATACATCGTTTACACTAATATGTTGAAGTTATGAGAAGTCGAGCTTTACCCGATTTTAACATTTTTGGGTACTAAACTATTTTAACTAACTATCTTAACGCTGTATCCCTGACAGGGTAGTCTGAGAAGACAGATCGCCAGGCTTCGCGATCCTTTCGCTTCTTGTAGATTCATCAATCTTCAAGCACGCACGTCTGGGTATCCGAGTACTTTTAACTTTTCCGTTTTTCAGAACACGTGAACAGATTGCTCAACAATCTACTCACGTGGTCTTAACATGTAAGTCTCGGCCTACCCTGACTCCTTCTACCCTCTACTTTCCCACAATATATTGTCCATCGTTCCTCATTCATTCGTTGGACGTGTCCAAACCAACGGAGCAGGCCCTTTTCCAGCTAAACGCTGACACTTTCATTCAAACCTGCCATATTGCGTATCATTTCGTTACGTATTCGGTCGGCCGAAGTTACGCTGCGCAATTTCCATTGACACACCCAGGTTTCGCTACCGTAAAGCAACATTAGCACTAGCACTGCATTATCAATCGCCAGGCGTGCTTCTTTTACGATGCTTAGGCGCTTTACTAATAGGGACAAAAAACCGTTAACTTTGTTTCCGGCAGCTACTCGCCGTTTTACATCCGAATCACATCTTCCGTCCGCGCTAAACATTCTCCCTAAATACACAAATCGACGTTAATGACGATGATCATGATCAGGATTAAAAAAAAATCTAAACTGAAAGAGTCTTAATACATACACAATATTATTTAATAAGACCTGTAGATGACCGGAATCAACGTTAGATGATGATTATATTATTTAGTAGCAAGGTATTGAATCTACTAATAAACTATCAAAAACATTAAATTTATGTAGACACGTTCGCGGTCTGCTATATGTACATGCATATATAATACACACACTATAGATGCGTCTCGTAACGGTGTCGCGAGTCCAAAAATGTTATCTCATCTATACTAATATTATAAAGCTGAAGAGTTTGTTCGTTTGGTTGAACGCGCTAATCTAAAATATCCATCACGCCTTATCCCCGAAGGGGTGGCAGAGGCATATTATATGCCCACTTTTCACCGTGTGGATTCCTGTCCCACGTAATAGGTGGTGAGCCCATTGCCGTGTTGAAATAGACAGACGCAGGTTGTGGCTACCTGCTGTTGAAATTTTTTAAGCCGCCTATAAGGCTTTCAACCAGGCTTAACGACTGCCATTTTACTGGCAACCGGGACCAACGGCTTAACGTGCCTTCCGAAGCACGGAAACGCTCGGAAATGTAAATGCCACAAAGTGGTCACCCATCCGAGGACCAGCCATAATGAAAGTTGCGTAACTCAGTGATCGTTTACAGAACACTGAGACCGCGAGGCCACTAGCAAATTTTATGCATCATTGTAGAATTTATAAGCAACGTGATTAAATAGGTGCGACGGGAGGTCGAAATATTCCACGGGCGAAGATGTGGGGGTTGCCTAGTCTAAAAATATACATACATACATACATCACGCCTGTCTCCCATCGGGGTAGGCAGAGACTATGGCTTTCCACTTGCTACGATCCTGGGATACAACTTTCGCTTCTTCCACTTTCATAAGTGTTTTCATACACACACGCCGGTTAAGGGTACTCTTGACCTGACCTTTTTCCAAAATGTCTTCTATTTGATTGACATATGTACGTCGAGGTCGCCCCTTACCAGTTTGCCCATTCACTCTCTTCTGATAAATCTGTTTCGTTAGTCTACTTTCATCCATCCTCTCCACGTGTCCGAACCATCTAAGCATTCTGCCACACCCAACTTTCACTACCATACATGAGTGTAGGAACAAGTACTCCTCTATGCACAGCCAGTCTTGCCTTCTCAGACACGTTCTGACTGCTTATAAAGGCGTGCATGGCTCCATTCACTTGATTTCCAGCCAAAACTCTTAGTTCAATGTCACAATCACACTTTCCATCACTCACAAATTTTGAACCTAAATATACAAATTCTTTCACCTGTTCCACTCGTTTTCCTTCCACAAATTCGAGCAATCTGTCATACTTTCCTCTATTTCAAAAACCATTACTTTTGTCTTATTTAAATTCACTTTCATTCCTTTGCTTTTTAGCGTATCATGCATAATGTTAACTGTAACTCCTCCGCCGATGATGCCAGTATTACCTGGTCATCAGCGTATAGGAGGCATTTGACAGTCAGTTATATGCGTACCGCGCTAAAAGAAGATTTCACTTCAATAAAGAGATCGTGAGCTTATACCACGGAGTAAAGAATAATAGTTCTGTCCTCCGTGCCTTTTTCATCTGGTATAACACGCATCAATTGATGCTTGACAATCAAGTGATTATATTTTTAAACTTTTAAAAATACATAAGAGATAGAATGAACGTTAAAGTTTCACAGTTGAAACAATTTGTGCTGGAAAATTGAATTGTCTTTTTTAGTATTATCCTTTATTTATTATTTATGTTTATCACCGTTTTAACCCTTCCCTGAACTTCCACAAAAAAAAATAATAAAAATAATTATCTTTATTAAGCAAAATAACAATATATGCACTTAATAATTTAAAGTTAAGTAATTTAAATTTTATTAAAGCTATACAAATAAATGTACTATTGCCGAGTTCCAGGCAGATCCAAAGCCAGCTCCCAGCCCCGTGCTAGAAATTAACATGTTTTATTTATTAAATAACCAATTTTCTTATTGAAAATTTCTTTTAGCGCGGTTCGCATATTTTTAGATCAGATAAAATCTCTGGATTCATAAATAACTTATGAATAAATTTAGTTTTCACTTCTGTCGGCACTCCCGGAGTGCAACCCGTTTTTTTTGTTTATGAGATGGCACCTAATCAAAAGTTATCACTGGCATAAATTTGGCAAAAAAGGCAAACGCATCGAGTGGTGCCAGCGCCGTATCAGATGGTGGTTGCTTGATGACTAGGTCCCAGGAGTTCGTCTCAGCTGTCGGTGACAAGTGCATCGACACTGAAGGCGAACCAGTTCAAGATTACTCGGACAAATATCAGGCGGCCATCCTTGGAGCGGCGAAGGTGGTGCTTGGTGAGTCTAAAGGTGGACGGAAATGTGACAAGAAAACTTGGTCGTGGAACGACACAGTCCAGTGTCCAGTCTAGGGAGAAGAAAGCCCTCTAAAAATGGCAAGCGTCAGGATCTGCTTAAGATTGCGACGCATACAGGGCTGCGAAGTGCGCCACTAAGAGAGCTGTAGCCAGGGCCAGACGTGACCACTTACAACCTCTATATGAGAAGTTGGAATCGTCTGAGGGGCATAAGCTTATCCATAAGTTGGCGCGCTCCAGGATAAAAGCGGTACAGGAAACTATATGAATTGGTATCATATTCCAAAAAAATGGAATTGTTAGATTGGAATATTATTTACGATAATAATAATCTGATGACATTAGATAGATATTTTCTATCAAAAACTTACAACGAAAGTTGTAATCTAATTTTTTAATTGTTCAAGCCAAATTATTGGCAAGTACAACTGCTATTATTGAGCAGGATAATGTTGACACTTCCCATTTGGAAAATGAATTTCCAAAAGGTTATAAGACAACAGATTTTTTCCTTCCTTGTGGCAACCCCAGGTATAACAGCTGATTTGAATTGGCTCCGTATTTTATATTGTAATATTGCAAAAATAATTATAATATTAACTAAAAACCAATTCATCATTGCCAAATAATACCATATTGAGTGTTAAATAATCATTTTCACCATTTATTGTGCTAAAAGTAGATAAATATAAACTTAAAAATTATTAGTGACAGTTAGAGCATCGGAAAATTTTTCAATATTTGAAATTATTACTTGGATTTGGCAAGATTTATAAAACTAATAGTTTTTTAAATAGTGGTTTGTGAGTTTATTTACTTTTACATCCTCATATGTCCATTAATAGTGCGATTTTGTAATTTTATATGAATAAAACATAACCTTGTTTTGTTTCGCATTTCTTTGCTCTAAGTCTACTTTGCTAATAATTACTTATTCTGTAGCACGTAATTATAACAAAATGTCGAATGCTATTAACATGATAATGACGCGTAAGGCCTTGGCTCATCAGCAAGAGACAAGGCTTCAATTAACGTTGAAAGAGTTACGGATTTTGAGTGAGAAGCGCGATTAACTGTACAAGGAAAGGGACGAAAGTGAGTTAGAACTGCTATTATTAAGTAAGAACGGACAACTCAAAAAAGAACTGGCACAGTTGCATTCACTGTATACTGATACCTTACAGGATCGGGATAGGTTACAACTTATAGTTGACAGTTTTGACTCATGTAGGGATCATTATGAACAAACTTTGCAACAAATTAGAATACTAAAGGAGGAGCTACAACGATCGTAGATCAAAATATCGCAACTAGAAGACGAGAAACAGATCACTGTGGTTCAATCTAATCAGAGTTTGTTCGATGAACTGATGGCTACAAGCTTAGATACTGCTACAGCTCACCCTTCCATTGTCATAGACCTCCCTTCTGTTGATGAAACCGGGGGCTGTTCTAAATCATTAAAAATTATTAAGTGAGGTAAGAATAATAAAATGTGGTAAGAATAAGTTAAAGAAATATTTAAAAATTAAAAGTTTAAATAAAAAAAACGATACATAAATACAAGTTTTTATAAATAGCATGTCACTTTATAGACAGAGATTGCAACTGATTGACCAGGTAAATATGTATATGTTAGAACTTGATACTGTTGCACAACAGTACAAAACTGATACACAGGCCCTTCAATGTCAGATTGACCGACTTCAAGACTCTTTGAAATCAATTTCATATAAATATGAAACAGCAGAGAAACAGAGTAGAGAACAGGTGTAAGCCATAGGTAAATTAGTAAATTCATGCCATTGTCAAAATGACCAATTGAAATCCGCAGGGCATGTTCCCTCCTCACCCTTGAGTTGTGAAAGAATTAGATGCAATGATGAATTTTCACCAATTAAAACTGTGTGCAGTGTGGATAATAGTATATTAAATTCAAGTAGTAATTGCGAGGCATCTATAATAGAAAAGTTGCAAATAAAAAGTGATGCAAAGACCATAGTCTATTGCGATGAAATAGGTAAAAATTTTGGACATTATTTTTCACAGTTAGGTCATTCTGTAATAAATCATACATATCCAGAAGCTTCATACTCTCAAATTACATTGACTGGTACACACTGCATGCAGTCTACTATACTGGTGCTGGTTGGTAGAAGAGGCAATATTAATAGTAACAAACTTTTAAAAATGTTTGACAAGTTATCAAGTCTGCAAGTAAAGCAAGTAATTTTGTCCAACTTGCCATACAGCACTGCTATGAGCCACAAGGAAAATCACATAAAATACAAATTAAATATGAAACTACATACCATGATATCATATTTCAATAAAATTGAATTGTTCGATTGGAACATAATTTTCAATAATAATAATTTGTTGACATTAGATAGATATTTTCTATCAAAATTTTTACTACGAAAGGTAGCTCTGTTGCTATCTATTTTTTTAATTTTTCAAGCCAAATTATTGGCAAGTACAACTGCTTTTATTGAGCAGGATGGTTTTAACACTTCACATTTGGAAAATAAAATTCCAAAAAACTAGTTTATAGGACAACAGATAATAAATCTGGCCAGTTGACTTTGGCCGCTGAGAATAATCTTAGTAAAAATATTTTTTTTATAAACCTGGTGCACCATATTGTTAGAGGTTTCATTAATGGTAAAGATTTAGAGTTAGAGCTATACATTAATGCAAATTCTATTAATATTTTTTGTGCTACAAAGCACTGGTTAAAAGATCATGAAATCACATTGTTGAACTTCGTAAATCACCAGGTTGCTAGCTCGTTCAATAGAACACATTCTAAATGTGGAGGCTCTTTAATATTAATTAATAAAAACTTAAAATTTAAAGAACGTAAAGACTTAGTAGCCCTCTCCATTGAGCGAGTTATTGAGATTGCCAGTATTGAGTTTGAGCATTTCATCTGGTTAAGCGTATACAGTCCCCCTGATGCTTCTTACATTAAATTTGAAGAAAAGCTTGAAGAAGCTCTGCTCAAATGCCAATGTTCTAAAAAATCTATAATAGTTTGTGGAGATTTTAATGTTGATATATTAGATACATCATTAACTCCATCAGAGAGAAATAAAATGAAAAAAATATTTAAATCCTTTGTTCTGCATAGTACATACTTAGAACCCACTAGTATTACAGCCACCAGTGCAAAATGTATTGATAATATTTTTACTGATATTAAACATTTAGATAAAGGTATTGTGGATCCTGTTGTCGTGGGCAATGGATAAAGTTTCCTAAAAGTAGTAACAAAGTCTGCAAAAAACAAATTAAATATGTACCAATTAACCAAAGTCGCTTGAATAATTTTTAGAGTTTACCAAATCTACCTAACTTCACTTGTGTAGACCAGTCATATAAACACTTATTTAATTAGATTAATGATGAGTTTGGCAAAGTTTTTACCTCAAAAACACTACAGATTGGTGATCGTCCTGTTTTCAGTGACTGGGCAACACCAGGTATCTTTAAAAGTAGAAATAAATTATTTGAATTATATTCAAAAAAATCATATAATTTTAGGGATATGAATATGTTAAAAATTATTCAAAGAAATTTAAACAAACGTGTTACCTTGCTTAGTCGAACTTCATTAAAAATAAAATTTCTAATTCAGTGAATAAAATAAAAATGACTTGGAACATCATTAACTCTGAATGCGGTAGATCTTTGGTGACTGAAAGGAATTTACACTTAAAAGTAAATGGTTGCCATGTTACAAGGGACCTGGAAGTGGCGACGGAGTTTGAACATATTTCAAAAATGTACCTATATTGACAAAAAAAATCTCACCAAGCGTCTTCCAGTTCCGCTGAACATTTATTAGAAGAATCTGTTCTTTGTTGCAATTGTATTCACAGATATTTGCGCTCAGGACATTGTATAGACTTTCAAATGTATCTAAATTAAGAAAACCGCGGACCTTTGGGGATTATCGGTCAAAACTGCATCATGTGTAATTAAGGTCATTGCGCCCCATCTAGAAACTGTGTTCAATGACTGTGTTTCTAGTGGTACATTTCCTGATTTAATGAAACACAGCAAAGTCGTTCCCTTGTTTCAAACTCATTCCCGGGCCTAAAAGCCCAATACACAAAAAATATACAATATAACAAAAAAGTTTTTATGCATTTTTAATGCTGGCAAATTTCATCGTCTTTCCCGTATGTATTATTCCAAATTTGAATTTTAGAATTTAAAATAAAGAACAAAAGTCGAGCTTGGTCACTGATTTGAAAAAAATTATGACTGTTGAAAGTTGCTTTTAATGTCGATTTGGTTAAACCAAAGTTTAGTTTAGTTGTTTTTCTATAATTTGAACCGTTTTTGGCTATAAAATTATAGATACTTCACCTGAAGTAGCCGCGCAAGCTGTAGCACTTCTTCAATCTGGGCTAAGTCAGCGAGATGTGAGTTCACAACTTCACATAAATCGTTCCGCTGTTCAAAGAGTGTACCAGCGTTACCCTGGAGACTGGCGGCTGCGTTCGGCGAACAGGAGGACCTTGTTACCGAATGACAACGGCGAGACAAGATCAATACATTGTCACTACTAGCTTACGAAATCGACGCCTTAACTCTGTTCAGATACAAGAACAGCTCAGGGACTTTCACGGAGTGGCTGTAAGTGCTCGGACCGTTAGAAGGAGACTCAATGAACGTGGTTTAAAGCCCCATAAGCCAGCCAATGGACCCAAATTGACACGAGCACACCGAATAGCCCGTCTAGAGTTTGCGCGCGAACATCTAAATTGGACACGACATCAATGGAGCCAGGTTCTCTTCACAGATGAGTCCAAGATAATGCTATACGGTATTGATGGAAGGAGTAAGGTGTACCGAAGACAGAACGAGCGTTTCGCGCAATGCTGTATTGACGAGAAAGTGAGTTATGGTGGAGGATCATGGACAGTCTGGGGAGGAATCTCTATGGAAGGCAAAACTGAGCTAGAGGTAGTGACGGGACCACGACTGCCGCCCTTAGATGGCAATAGATACATTCGCCAATGTTTAGAGAACCACGTGATGCCACATGCTGGATTTTAATGCATGATAATGCAATGGCCCATACTGCGGGAATCGTCAGGGAGTACTTAAATGACATTGGTATCACTGTTATAAGATGGCCAGCGCGAAGTCCTGATATGAATCCTATAGAGCATCTATGGGATGAGCTGAAGAGGCGTGTTCAAGCTCATCATCCTGCCCCGCAAACCATGCAGGAGCTCAAAAATGTAATTTTGTAAGAATGGGATTACATTCCTCAACATGTCATAACGACATTGATTAATTCTATGCCAAACCGTATGAGAGTTGTCATAAATGCACTGGGAGGCAATACAAGTTACTAAATAAACATTTCTTTTCATGTAAAACATGTCTTTATTTAAAAATCGATTAGATTTTTTTCCTTGAAAAAAGCAAATATGGACTTGTTTCAACGTAACTGGACTTTTTTAATAAACTGTAGTCAAATTTAGAACAGTGGCACTGTAAATGCTGCACAGCTCCAAAACTGCATCAAACATTTTCCTTCTACATACATCTTATATAAGTTACATTATTCCAAACCAAAAAAATCAAGGTGGCTCGATTTAGGTGTCCGGGAGTGTATTATATGGTACGATTGTACGAAGCTCGCACGGATAGAGACGCGATGATGGTGAGGGTGAGGGTGAGGGTGAGGGTGAGGGTGAGGGTGAGGGTGAGGGTGAGGGTGAGGGTGAGGGTGACGGCGAGGGCGTAAGCCGTATTCCAGAATGTTTGTCAATAGTCAAGAAACACTTGATAGTAGTATTTATAAGGCAAAAACTAGCCTCAAGCGTCGATTGAGTATTGAGAAACGTACTGGAATATGGCCCTTAATGCTTAAGTTAAGGTGAAGCAAATAGGAATTAAATACAATCAACAATTGGGCTATCTGCTTTATCACTATACTTAAAATACTTTAAAAAATGAGCATAGTGAAAATACTCTTATATGTAAGAAAAATATTGTACTGATTTTCTTTTGTGTAAAAAACATAACTAGGTTGAGTGAAAACAATAAAGAAAATTGAAATCAATGAAATTTAAACACATTTCGTAACATCAGTTATCGGTTTTATAGTATTGAATTGGTGCATGTAGATCGCACCAATGCGTGGCAGATATTTAAAGACTTAACTAGCTTGAGTACAAATTAGGACCCACAATAGATATTCGTACATCATAAAGCGTAGCTGTATTGACATAGATGAATGCTAACTAACTTTGCAACTTTCTTGGTATATGTCCTGAGACAACCGATACCAAGAAAGGATGGGAATGTTTTAAGATTTAGGGCCGTATTCCAGAATGTTTATCAATAGTCAAGAAACACTTGATAGTAGTATTTATAAGGCAAAAACTAGCCTCAAGCGTCGATTGAGTATTGAGAAACGTACTGGAATATGGCCCTTAATGCTTTAGTTAAGGTGAAGCAAATAGGAATTAAATACAATCAACAATTGGGCTATCTGCTTTATCACTATACTTAAAATACTTTAAAAAATGAGCATAGTGAAAATACTCTTATATGTAAGAAAAATATTGTACTGATTTTCTTTTGTGTAAAAAATATAACCAGGTTGAGTGAAAACAATAAAGAAAATTGAAATCAATGAAATTTAAACACATTTCGTAACATCAGTTATCGGTTTTATAGTATTGAATTGGTGCATGTAGATCGCACCAATGCGTGGTAGATATTTAAAGACTTAACTAGCTTGAGTACAAATTAGGACCCACAATAGATATTCGTACATAATAAAGCGTAGCTTTATTGACATAGATGAATGCTAACTAACTTTGCAACTTTCTTGGTATATGTCCTGAGACAACCGATACCAAGAAAGTTGCAAAATTACTAAGTCGGACTCATGGCAATTAATATCTGGAATCGCTTAGAACATTGTTTGTTGTTATTTACTATAGCGTAATGATGAAAATCAGCTGAAGTTTAAGTGTATTTATTGTGATAATTACGGAAATCTTTGAAAAAACAAATAGTATTAAACGTGTTATTTTAAAAGTTGTAGCTGTAGTATTTCTTTAGCAAATACGTGGTTCTTTAATGCACCTTTAAGCGATAGTTTAACTATATCATGTGACTTTATTTCAAGCATGGCATCCTTCAGTTTCTATTAGCTTATTACCTAAATAATTGTGATTAGCAACAAAAAAAGAATGCTACTATTTTAATAAAGAATTAAGATTTACTGTCTAATAATGGTCAATCTATGAAATTGAAAGGTGAAATCGATCAAAGATTTTTCGTACATATACATACATTTGCATATGAATGAATGAAAATAAATAATCTTGTCAGCTAAGTCATTATGATTACTTATCTAAACAAGATTACTTATCAGTATGCCCAATGTTTTTTTCCCGAAGGGGTAGATAGAGGCACACTATACTCCCACATTGCACCGTATGCATTTTATCTCACGTCTCAGGTGGTGCGTCCATTACTGTTTTGAAAAGGACAGGTGACCTGCTATTATAATTTTTCAAGTCGCGAATTAGACTTTCAACTTGACTAAATTGCTACCTACTTACTACTTACCTCAGCTAGAGTACTTTTAATATTTTATAAATTATACACTATAACATTTTAACACAAAGTACTGATTTGATTATTATTATTTTATTTTTAAAGAAAATAGTAATTTAACAATTAAAGCGCTCTTGGCCTCACGGACTCAGTCTTCTGTAAACGATCACTGAGTTACACAACTTTCACTATGGCTGGTCCTCGGATGGGTGACCACTTTGAGGCATTTACATTTGCGAGCGTTTCTGTGCTTTGGAAGACACGTTAAGCCGTTGGTCTTTGTTGCCAGTAACATGGCAGTCGTTAAGTCAAGTTGAAGGCCTTATGGGCGGCTTGAAAAATTGTATCAGCAGGTAGCCACAATCTGCGTCCGTCTATTTCAACACAGCAATGGGCTCACCACCTAGTACGTGGGAAAGGAATACACATGGTGAAAAGTGGGCGTACAATATGTATGCCTCTGCCACCCCTTTGGGGATAAGGCGTGATAGATCAATAAATAAAAATAACAGTATCATTTAACAAACAATCACCGAAATAAATCGCTTTGAATGCGGTAGTACACCAAGACCATGAGAGGAATTCTTGGTCTTTTTCTTTCCTGATTTATCACCCCGTTTACGAAAAATGATTATTTTAATATATATGCTCGTAAATACAAATGTTTAAAAAAATTAAAAAAAATGTCCTAACAGTATTCAGCGCAGGGACAAAGCTACAGAACCATCTCACAATACGTGCCGTGTCGTGAATAACTGTACGTAATCCTTGATCTAGTGAGAATGTTTTAAGGTAATTACTGAGACTCTTAGGCCCGTATTTCAGATCGTTTCTCAATACTCAATCGACGCTTGAGAGTAGATTTTATAAGGCAAAAACCAGCCTCAAGCGTTGATTGAATACGTTCTGGAAATACTGTTCTGGAATACGGACCTTAGACATCGAACCAGGACCCAGAATTTGAATCGAACAGCGTAGTTCGTAATTACAAAGACAAAAACTACTGTATCTCCGTAAAGATTTATCAAACCGTAGCCGACATACGAACGCAAAAAACGACCAATAAAAATATGTGGACACATAACTCTGTATTTTCATTTCATTCTTGCATTAGTATTTAAAAATGTCGAAAAAAAGGTAGTAGTGTTTGTAGCCTCCTGTAATGCTTATGAAGAATCTAAGTGTATTAGTAATATCTACAGGGACAAAGAAAATACGAAATAATTTGTTAACTTTGAATGAGTTTATTTTCTAAATTGCGGAGCATAGGCATACTTATATTTATAAAAGTATAACTATTACATAGTTTACAAACATTTTAATTTAGGTGAAAAAATATATTACATAGTTGCACTATTTAGAATTATTATCTGGTTATAATGTCTCTTTAAACTCGCACGATTTGTATGGTAATTGGGTATTATTTTGAGTATTAAGACTCTTGACCATTGCAATAATTGCAATAAATAACTAAAATAAATAAATATTGTCGGACACTTTCCACACAGCGCCATTTAGCCCCAAACTAAGCTATAAGCTTGTACTAATAGCCGTGACCACGGCTTTGGTAATAGGCGTGACCACAACTCGTGACCACGAGTTGTGGTTAAATCGTCCTAGGCTATAATGCTCGCTTATTGCTGTTACTGTTTGGCTTTCGTCTTTGATGTAGGCCGTGGTTAACAGGAATTACAGTAATGGAAATGCAGGAGGAAATAAATTTAAAATATTTGCAATATAGCAATATTTGCGATTAGCAATATAGTCTCTCAAATAGGACGCGAAAAAGACCAAATAACTAAAATGTATTATATGCTAAATTGGTAAAATGTGCATTTAATATAAATAAGACTATATTTACTAAAACTATTATATAAAAAGCAGTACCTTCACTTTCATCTATTTGTGATAATAACTCCCTTTCAACAGCGATTTTGTTATCAATATCTGCCAATAATTTATTTACCTGCTGTAATGACATTTCTAAAAGTTGCGGTGGCATCAGATTTGGTGGCGCTAAAAAGAAGACGAATATCATAAACAGTAAACTATTAACCAATATGTGTGACTGTTTCTCTGCTATTAACTCAAAAAACCAATTTATATAATAACGACCTTCACTTACTGCATTTTGCAAAATAAAATTGCATCACACAACCCATAAATAAAACAAACATCTTTAAATTTGTTTGAAAATTATACTATCTATGAGAATGTTACCCAAGTTAAAGAGAAGAATTTTGAAAACAATAAAATATGGAGTATGTTACAGTGGTGTTTGTACACGACATCAGACACTCTACTGGTATTAATATTTATTTTATCGATCATAAATTCAATTCTTAAGTACAATAATATGTTTAAACAACATATTTTATTATTATTTAAAAACCATAAAACATAAAATACATTTTTATAAAGTTATTTTATGACTCTTTTACAAGTTTATACTAAATCCTGAATATCAAGTAGAATTTTTTTTCAGTCTTGAGTTTTTAAATTTACGATATGGTTAGCATAATAATTTAAATTGCTTTTCAAAAACTGTTTCTAATGTTTAAGCAGGTGTTATCACATATCGAATGATTATAATATGTGCAATTCTACACATTAGTACCGTGTAAATTTGCTAAGTTCCGGTAGATGGCGCTTTACGTTATACGAAAAAAGGTGGATTAATTCGCTCGAGACTAAAAAAAATTCTAATTATTGTCATAAAATAATAGAATTGATTTAATTGCTTTTCACAAATTGTTTCTAAGTTTATACAAATTTTTGACACAGACATCAATAGGGCTTTTTTATTATTTTCAATAATAAAGAATGAATTGTATTACGATCATTTGCATGTTAAAAATCAATTTAGTAATAGGAAGTAAGCTGTTAAACAATTTTCAATTTACTTGTTAAACTAATAAATATATACTAACAAAATATTATTATTTCAGCCTTCACTCAGAGTCCACAAAATCAGTTGCAGATATTACAAAATGTTAATAAATTGTTGGCAGAAATAGATGAAAAAATTGCTAAAGAAATTATTTTTTTAGCTACGTACACAAATGATAACTGTAAAAATACCCCTGTACCGAGTATTTGGACAAGTAGTACTGCTAAGCTTACACCAGTAAATGGTCGTAACGCTAAAGAAATAACTAAACAGATGAATTTTAAAACTAAAATTAAACAGGCTCCTGAAAAAAAAAATCTCAAAATTACAGATATAGTTTCAAATTGGTTAGCAAAAAGTAGACTACGAAAAGTAAAGCGCAGACGAATAAATTTATATTAATATAAGTTCTACCTACATTAAAACCTAAAAATGAATTTATAATTATCATATAAATAATAAAATTGTAACTATCAATGGAACATTATTACTAGAATAGTAAAATCTTGGAATGTGTATAGGATTTTTATTGTCTTTCTTTATGGTTTCGATTCTAAATCTGTTAAAAACGAAACCCTTACAAGGAACTGTGCGTCGGTGACACATGCAACTAAATGGTCTGGATATCATCAAGACATGTGTCATTACCGATTCGGTCAGGTAAG
This sequence comes from Thumatha senex, assembly GCA_948477245.1. Classification (NCBI taxonomy): domain Eukaryota; kingdom Metazoa; phylum Arthropoda; class Insecta; order Lepidoptera; family Erebidae; genus Thumatha; species Thumatha senex. The sequence continues at coordinate 17,703,811 of OX419744.1, forward strand.
GAGGTCCAGCCGCGACCACGGACGCTGCAACGCGTTCGAAACGTCGGTGAATGAATGTAGAATTTTGTTTCGCGTGAAGTTCCGAGTAGTAAATAAAACAGGTAAGCACACACATTACGCTACCTATTCCCACTCTTTAGGAGACATCTACATCAGTATAGTCAATGCCTGTAAGGAGTCTAACTTTATATCTAAACCATATATAAGCCCGAAATGAAACGTATCGAGTATTGCCTGCTTCGCGTAAAATGGTACCGGTTGGTTTACCATGATACTGCAGATAAATGTTATCACAAAGAGGGAATTTGCGCAAATTTGCTGTAATAAAATTCAGGGTGCGATCCAAAAGTGGCGGCAGCGGTGCTCGACCTGGTGTTAACGTAGAGAAGTGATTGTTTCTAAAGCCGGCGGAGGAGTTTGAATCCATATTACCAAGTTATTGTGATTTTTGTCAGAAACCATGTTGTCTGAGTAGGTAATTTTTTTTTCTGTCTTGACTTTAGCCAGTATAGAGACGCAGGCATAAGAAAAAAACATTAATTATCATGAGGGATTTTTTGTGGCGTGGAGTCAATCATAAGGTACACATATTTAAATTTAATGAAACGGGCATTGTACTAAAAAAAAGAAAAGAAGGTAATGTACCTATCTATTAGCTGTGTTTGCAATAAATCATATTTTCTCTCTTTCTATTCTTAGTATTGAACGCCGTGACTAAAGTCTAGAGGGAGACCAGCGCTAAAAAATCAGCCAATAAATTTCTAAAGGATACAGATGTGTTTAAACTGGCTAAGCATGTCAATAAGAGAGCTGCTATCTGATTGAGATGAGACCACATCGAACCGTTGTACGATAAGTTAAAATCGTCTGAGAGAAAGATAACATTACCAAATGTAGCGGGATAAAGGACAATCTAGTTCGTACTAGATTGTATGTACGTAGTAAAGGAGGGACGATGTTCATGCTTCTAAGAGCTGCCAAAACAAGCAGCACAACGAAGTATAAACACCAGACCTACCTCTCAATCTAGGACTAGTGCTACTACTAACGTCTATAGGAGTTGGGATGCCCTTTGACTGCATAGAAAATTGGAAAGCTGTGGTTACGGCATCCCAATTGAAGATTGGAAGGTATTTTTCGAGGTGCGGTCATAATATGCCAACGGCAGCTGAGGATTATTACCCTGGCGTTCATAGACAAAAGATCGGTGCAGGAGTGCAGCTGATACCGAGAAAAAAAGGTGATGATGATGAGACGAAGTGACTTATCGACTGCCGACTCTCAACAGCATTTTTGAGGATTTTTTTTCAATATACTTAGTTGTACTCGTAAGCATCATTTTAGAGGTGGCGTTTTGGTACGTGTTTTGTAGCGTAGTAGGCTTAGATCATTGAACTGGTTAGGCAAAGACCATGGGTTCAAGTCCTGTCTGAACCGAGTTGTCTTTTTTATCTAGAAGTTACCATTTGAGTACACCAGGGCACTGCCCTTAGCCTATTCTAGTTTTGAGTAATGTTGTACTTGATATAAGCAGGCCTAGACAAGTGGCAAACGCTTCATGTCGATTCTAATTCTATAAACGTAAATGCCTCAGCGAAAGCGAGGACACTTATAGAGACTAGCATAAAAATCTCCAATGTTGCTCATTTAGCGTTGATAAAGGCAGGTTGGAGCCATGCGTGTGTTAGAAATGATTATGCGATATAATAAACTATAACTTAAATATTTATTAGTTATTTATTGCAACAGTATCCATCCATTGAAATCTATTTGATGTAACTTTATACTTAATGTGGCACTATGTGAAATATTAAGAAGGTAGTTACATAAATAAACACAAATATTAAATCGGTTTATACTTTTTAATCAATAAAATAACTAGTTTATCAACATAACAGCAGTATATTATTTGTATAAACTCAAATGTAACTGTAATATGAATAAATACAAATGTAACAGTCCTGTGTAGGGTTTCCGGAACCGGTACTGTTTGTAAGAACCGGGAATTTCGGTACTAGTCTTCATAGGAACCGTGATTTCCCGGTTATTTCGGTACTTTTGGTACTAAAAGAACTCCACCATCAGTGAAATAGGAAGCAATAGCACTTAACGTATGAAACAAGCGGTTGTCTTTAAAGTAAAAACGATGAATATTACAATCATTTTTAATAAAAATATATTTATCTATCACGCCTTATCCCCGAAGGGGTGGCAGAGGCATATTATATGCCCACTTTTCTATATTCAAATAGACAGACGCAGGTTGTGGCTACCTGCTGTTGAAAATTTACAAGCCGCCCAATAAGGCCATCAACCAGGCTTAACGACTGCCATTTTACTAGCAACAGCTTAACGTGCCTTCCGAAGCACGGAGATGCTCGCAAATGTAAATTCCACAAAGTGGTCACCCATCCGAGGACCTCCTATAGCGAATGTTGCATAACGCAGTGATCGTTTACAGAACAATGAGTCAGCGGGGCACACGAGCGCATCTATAAAAAAATAACTTGTACAAATCAGTCAACTTGAAATTTCAATTAGTCTTACTTCTTAGCTTTGATATTAAAATCAACTATTTTACGAAACTCAGGAAAATAAATTCAAATTAACACTCTTCTTTAAATAAAAAAAAAAATTCATAATGCAACTAACAGGAAATTATACCTAAATCTAATATCTCCTCTTTAAAACAATCTTAAATTTAAAACACAACATAAATACTATACATCAAAATTATATTAGAATCACTCAAACGAGACTTTATTTTGTTGCATAGCAAACCAGCCGAAGATAAAACCTTTTAAGGTTCGACAATAGTCGGTGGAATCGTTAAAAGATGGTCATACACTTGTAAGTGTGTAGCGTCAACGATCACCTCCATTCGCAAAAAGGTCCAACCATGATCTTCACAGTCATGTTAAGGTCAAGTTCACTCTGCTCAGCTGCAGATCTTAAAAGTTTTTCACTGACACTTTTTGCGAGCTCTGCATTTAACTCTTCGCATTTCGTTAAAGCATTATTTTGCATAATTTGCACTTCAGGGTCACTTTCCGCTTCTTCAAATTGTGATGATTGAGGATGAGACAACGGAGATGATTAGGCATTCGTGCGTCTTAGCAGTAAGATTATTTCACTGCACATTTCGTCGCCACTTAGACGAGAAAATATTGATAGATCGTCATTTTTTTGAAGAAAATAAAATTCTGGATACTGCAAATCTTAATCTTAATAATATTATGAATGCGAAAGTGTAATATGGATGTTTGTTACTCTTTCACGTAATAATTACTGAATAGATTTTAATGAAAGTCCGAGACTACCAGGACTGTAATTGGTCGTGCTAATTAGTGTCTAGCACATAAGACCTTTTAGCCTTTTTGTTACCACCTCACTAAAAAGGCAACGGGTTTAAAATTTCTTCCAAATTTAACATCTAAAATAGACACATTTTATTTTATTAAATTTATTCGGCCTTTTAGACCCACCCCAGTTTCGTGCTTCGGAAGGTACGTTAAGCCGGTTGGTCCCGGTTGCCAATAAAATGGCAGTCGTTAAGCCAAGTTGAAGGCCTTAAGGGCGGCTTAAAAAAATTTCAACAGCAGGTCACCACAGCCTGCGCCTGTCCATTTCAACACGGCAATGGGCTCACCACCTGTTACGTGGGACAAAAATGCATACGGTGAAATGTGGGCGTTTAATATGCCTCTGCTTACCCCTTCGGGGATAAAGGAGTGTCAATATGTATGTATGTAGATTTTAATGTAACTTAACAAAAATTAAGCTTATTCATCAGAATAATACATAGGCTACTTTTTATCCCGGGAACAAGTTCCTGTGGGAAAAGGAAACGGGAATACTTTCCTACGCGGGCGAAGCCGCGGGCGTCAACTAGAAATTTAATGTTTTTTCCTTCCTCAGCTCCGCATCCATTGACGTTTAGTTTCGACCGCTACAAATTATCAACGTGACTTTGTCGCGTTAAAAATTAATATCGCATATTATTATCGATTCTGATTCCTGAAAGAACCGGGAATCCATTTTAATTTCCCGGTTCTAGAATTGCGACAAAAGAACCGGGAATTTCCGGTTCTTTCGGTACCGGGATTTCCCGGTTCTGAACCCTAGTCCTGTGACTGTCATACAACTAACTTGCCAATCCATAAAATTACTGTATATCATAAATAATACGTTTTACGAATGAAACCGTTTTTGTGCGAGCACTGCCTTTTATGTCAAATCAATTGGTGGGGTAAGTGACGTAATATTATGCAGATGGTATTTATATATCGAAAATATATTAGCTGCACATGTGGATTAGGATAAACTGAAATGTCAACAACTTTTTAAACGGATGCTGCTATAATCATACATTCAAAATTAATAAACACGAATTTTGTGACTTTCCTATATCTATTCTAGATTCTGACATATGCTTCGTTCTCGAAGTACAGCCTCACTAAAAATTTCCACATACTTGGATATAATAATCAAATCATCACTTACTTAAAATTATTACATCTATCTATTATCTCTTATTATCTAGTTCCTCCTCACATTAAGGGACCTAAAAATAAATTTCCCACATACTTAGCTAATCATAATACTTATTTCAGAAATATTACATCTTTTCATTGTTATAGTCCCTTCTCACATTAAGGGAACTAACTAACAACGGTCAGTTGCTTTGCTACCGACTAGCCTCACACCTGCTGCACATGCGACTGGCTAGACCAAAGCAAAAGACTTCAGCAGTTCATCTCAGTCAGTCATCATAACATCAACTTTAAATATTTTACATTTCACAACCTTAATATAATAATGTTTGGTTGAGCGGGCGAGATAAATAAATTCAAAGTGGACTGTATTTGCGGGGAAAGACAATAATGAAATTTACACGTGGTTGTCGACGGAAAAGAATAGAAAACAGGAATGGGCACACTACCTTGCTTTTGCTGCGAGATGCTGAGGTGGAGGCTGCCGGGAACGTCCCTGGATTTGGATCCCTGGTTCCATTGCACGAAAACACTATTTATCCATGGAAAACACAATTATTGCGAAAGTAGGTGCGGACGCGCGCGCGCACCTACTTTCGCACCTACCACCTACTTTCGTACAGCAATGACTGCTGTACTAATACAGCGAGCCTTCAATCCGTGAATCAGTGAGCGGCGTTTTAGATCGCGCGTAATACAGCTGTCTCGCTCTCCTTTTATGCGAGACAAGGCAGGTGCGAAAGAGAAACGGGGGAGTGTCGAAAGCTAATTAATTAAAAACAAATGTAGATCGGCAATGTAACATAGAAAAAATAACGCGGCTACTCTGGAATCGTATACCGGCGCAACCATTTCCCCCCCGGCTTGAAGGGTTTTTTTTTTTTTTTTTTCTTTATTGGGACAAATAACAGTTACATATAGCTCTTAAGGTTTAACATTGTAACTTACGACTAAGTAAACATGTAACCCACACCATTGTCCGCAGAGTAATATTTTTTTTTTCTTACAATTTTGCCTGTACATACATGCACCAATAATAATAATAAAAATATTTACAAAAAAACATAAATAAATAAATAAATATCCATCACGCCTTATCCCCGAAGGGGTGGCAGAGGCATATTATATGCCCACTTTTCACCGTGTGGATTCCTGTCTCACGTAATAGGTGGTGAGCCCATTGCCGTGTTGAAATAGACAGACGCAGGTAGTGGCTACCTGCTGTTGAAATTTTTAAGCCGCCTATAAGGCCTTCAACCAGGCTTAACGACCGCCATTTTACTGGCAACCGGGACCAACGGCTTAACGTGCCTTCCGAAGCACGGAAACGCTCGCAAATGTTAATGCCACAAAGTGGTCACCCATCCGACGACCAGCCATAGTGAAAGTTGCGTACCTCAGTGATCGTTTACCGAACACTGAGACCGCGGGGCCACGAGCGCTTCAAACGTCATGACGTACATCACAAGTAATCAGCAATTTACAAATTATTACTATTAAATTACCACAATAAATATATAACTATTGTGCAATAACAGCTAAATAACGTATAAAACTTTTATGATTAAAGTTTTTTAAACACATAATATTATGTGCGAGGGTCATCGTAAGAAATATTTCACACACTTCACTTCTAATTCCTAATTTACGAGATACTATACTGCTCATAGTTATTACTATTATAATACTTTTTTCACACTTATTAATTACTATTAGATAATAATTCAAAATAATGCTACGGCACACATAATATGCATTTACATTTTGTAACAGGTGGGTTGCAGTAAAAAAATGTATGCACTCCAATATAAAGGATGGCGTAAACAACACAGAGCAATGAACACATCAGAGAATACATTTAGTGTCTTAATAAAGTTAGTACGCAAATGTAGTTTTACCGTGACATATGCAACATAATATATAGTATCATTCAGTAGGTTGGTATGGTTTGATTTTAGACAGATCCGCCTCTGACCTGATAAGGATAGCAGCTTCTGGAACGTCAGCTCGAACAAAAATAATGCCCTGTTTGATCCAAACAAAACGATGTCCGTGCCGTTTAGCAGTCTCTCTAGTTTGTCGAAATAATTTCTTGTTTTGTAACGTAAGGTGTTCATTGATGTATATTTTTTGAGAAATACCACTCATTTTCAGCTCCTCAGTTGTAATACCTTTTTTGAGACGTGCCGCCGCGACAAAGTTATCACGAAGTATTTGGCTGGCCAATTTGACAACTATGTTTTTTGGTTTTGTAGATTTTGGGTTCATTAATGATACACGATGTATAGTGACAATGTCACGCGGCGACAATGGCTGCTTGATTAGAGTAGAAATATTTTCAATAATAGAGACAAGGTTTTCTCCACGTTTCTCAGGTAAGTTACTTATCTCAACGTTGCAATTACGTGATTTTTGCTCAGCTGCTTCTAGTTTGGTTTCAAGCGTAGCGATTCGCTGATCTATAGCCTGAGGTGACGCAGCACATTCTTCAAGTCTGCAGACTCGAGAGGTTAGATCCTGTGTTTTCTGCTCAATTGAGTCATATTTTTCACTAATAAAAATGATAGAGGACCTAACACCTTCAAATTCAGACAATAGTATTGAAAATTTTAGTCAGAAAGTTCTCAAACATTTTCTTTATACACGTTTGGAACTCCAAGAATTCTTCGCGACTATGACCTTTACGAAAAGTAACGTATGGAGGAGAAGATTCCTTATCTATGAGAGACCCATCCGTGCTCGCTGCCGCAGATCGTGGAGGGTCCTCAACGTCACCAATATGATCATATGTGCTATTCATAGTAAATTATACCAACAATCTGTAGTCTCCACACACAACACTACTCTGTACCAGTTACAACCGATAACCGCTCGAACTATCACACACACACCGTTAACGCACGTACAAGAACGAGACTACCGGTTTACACCGAGGCGCACGACAGAATGGGTTACCTTCGAAAAAGGAACAACTGACTATACAGTTGCCACTAAGCTTTAGCTGCTAACTAAACAAAATGCTATCGAACTAAACTAAACTAAACCTAATCGAACAAGCTAAATTTGTTACTGAAGTTATCGTTGATTAGGCAAAGGACAAAGACAAGACAAAGACGAATAGCAAGTACGAACCAGTTGCGGTTTAACGCGAACTATACGGGTGATCTCATTTGACCCAGGGAAAACTTCTTCTACTACCCCAAGAGGCCAATGTAATGGAGGCATATTTTCAGTTAAAATCTGGACCAGCGTGACAATTCACCCTATAGTGATATTTAAATAAAAGATCAACGATATGATCCTTGCGCGGGAGAACTATAGGATGCATTTGATCGTACTCTAATGCGGACTGGCTCAAACGACCACCAACTCGAATGAGGCCATCCTTCAAAAAAGGTTTCAAATGTCGAAAAGCGCGGCTACAAGGTTTATTTAGTTACAAAATTTCTAATTTCAGACGAAAAATAAAATCGCTGTAGTTCACGAAGCACGATTAACTCAGCCTTGTTTAAGTCAAAGGCGGTAACATGCTCGCGACGGGGAAGGATTTTCAAAAATCGACAAATAAAAACAACACTACGTAAAAGAATCGACCACGATGAAACACGGCTAGCCAACTCTAAGATAGGCGACTTTTCGAGCGGTGCGATAGTAACTAAAGAGGTTTTCTTTTCCTCTGGCGGCGTGGACACAGTAGCGGGGTTGAAAGGACTAACAGGCCATTCATCAGGTGGGGCTTGGCACCAGGAAGAGCCATGGAACCACAACGGATGATCCAAAATCTGTGCAGGTGTTAACCCACGAGACAAATAATCGGCAGGGTTGTCCGTACCTGAGACGTGATAAAAGTTTTGCGGCGCCAATTCCGACTGAATTTTTGCCACCCTATTTGCGACAAATGTATCCCAACGATGGGGCGAAGAATGTGTCCAACACAAAGCGACGGTCGAGTCCAAGTATGCGAAAATTCTATCTATATTAATGCGTTGAAATCGGCGATCTGATTCGCGAACACCAATACAAAGAAACATTTGTCTAATGTCGGCTGAAAGCGCGACAGCAAATAAGCGAAAGTTAACTATAATTTCGAACATATTACCTTGGAGATTTTGACCACTGTGCAAAATATCGTTTACCGAAACATTCGAACTAGTTTTGGCGCTGTCATCCAAAACAACCCGCAACTTATTGGTTAGTTTATCCTCGCGGACAACTCCATGGTGCTGTATGGTATACGAAGGAGCGTGCTTCGTCTCTTCGGTTTCGGAAGGCGCGGGTGAAATGAAACCTTTATCCAAATATTCTACTATTACGCTATCGTAAGCCTCTTTCAACTTTGGAGATGTCTGCATTTTCCGTTCTAAACAAAGGAAGCGTTTTTCGGCTGACTGAAACGAATCTCCAAGCTAATTAACATCACCCTTAAAGGGGAATGCAACAACATAACGACCATCACTATCGTGAGTAGTCGTGCGACTATAAAACTCTTCACAAAGCTTATCATCCGGGCTGACAATAGGAGGGACGTTCACCTCTTCTATCTCCCAGAATTTATGGACAGCGGAGTCCACCGGCTCGACGGTGCAACAATATGACACTGTCGAGTTACAATCAAAACAAGCGGGTGCGAAACCAACAATAACAAACCCAAGAACCGTCTTTTAGGCGAGCGGCGCGGGGTGCGATGCGTGACCTTGAACCTTATGCTGCGACAGGAGGTGCGGGAAAATCGAAGCGCCAACTAACAAATCAATATCTCCTGGAACGGCGTAAGTATCATCGGCCAACGGCAAATCTCTAAAATTAGTCAATAATGAAGTATTGTCTGCGACAGTAGGTAAATGTTTGGTAACCTTATCGACGACTAGCGACTCCATCGAAAAACTAACATCAAAATCAAAACGCGAGTGGAATTTAATCCCTACAGAACCTTGAACGGCTTTAGCGGAACCCTCAATACCTTTCACAACATTACAAGCGGGGCGGTTATTTATATACAAACCAAGACGACTACAACAATTTTTACTAATAAAATTACTTTGAGAAGCACTATCTAAAAGTGCGCGAACACTATGTCCCTTACCATGCGAATCGTAAACAACAACTCGAGCGGTTGCCAGAAGTACCGTAGTAGGGCTTGTGTGCAAACTTGATAGCGAGCACAAAGCGACATCGTTCGGCTGGAGGCGCGCGGCAGTGGCGCCGCCGTCGGTAGGTGCGGACGGGGACGAAAACACGTGAGAACGCTCCCAGTCGCGACTCAACGGCGCGGGCGGCTGTGACATCACAGCGGACGGACGGTTAGGCACTAAGTTCGCGCGGCTGGAATCGACGGACGAACTACCGGACATGGCGTTATTGTTTTCGAAGTGTAATAATGAATGGTGTCTACCATTACACTTGCGACAAAAATGATTCGAATTACAGAATGAAACACGATGCCTCCCACTGAGATAATTGATACATAAATTACTAGAACGAACAAATTTGTAGCGATCGCCAGGAGTGAGTTTATTGTACTCCGAACATATATAAGGTTGGTCATGGTGACTTTGACACAAAAAACAATTTTTCGAATGCAACACTTGCGATTGCGAAGTTGTGGGTTCAAAATTAACAAAAGAATGCGTGGATTTCGTGGGCTTACTACTATTACTACTACGATTAGTCGGACTATTTTTCGCTACTCCGTTGTTTAACGAAGTTCGTTGCAAAATTCGAATATGTTGACGAACGAAAGTTTCTAAATCTTCGAACTTAGGTATTTGATGGCCACATCTATGCATTTCAAATAAGCGAACGGTTTCGGAATCTAATTTCTTTAAACCGATAAACAAAAACAAAAAGTCACAGAGGTCATTGACCTTGACATTCTGTAGGGCGCGAACAGCTGATGCAAAAATATCTAAGAATTTTTCTAAGTCGTGTTCATTACACGATGAGCTATTTTTCAAATTAAATATTTGATCCAAATAAGCGGTTGTTACTAAGCGTTTGTCTTCGTATTTGACCTTCAAAGTATTCAAAATCAAACTATAATTTTTGGCGCAAAGCGTTATACCGGCGTAAACGGTTTTTGCCTTCCCGGTTAGTTTACTAACTAAGTAATATAATTTTTCGTAATCCGATAACGAATTATTATTATGGATCGTATTTTCGAAACTAGCCAAATACAAAGGTCAATTTTTAATATCGCCATCAAATTCGGGTATTTGTATGGGCGGTAATTTAGGTCGGTCCCGTTACAGCAAATCAAAACCGGCTGGCCCGGGTTTCGAATCGGTGACTATTACGGGCACGGGCGCTTGCAATGACTTAGCGACACGTTTTATGCGACAAATTAAATCTTCGAAAGATGACATGGCGTCATAACTTAATAAGAAATCGGGATTTAATTTTAATTCAAGCAAGTTAGTTTTATCGAGAACATTTTTGAAATCTAAGCGCAAAGTATCTACGGTTTCGATCGAGGATAAAAACAATTCTTTTATTGATTCATCTGCGATCCTCGATGAATAATCACAAATTAATTGCATACGCTTAAAAAGGCTATCCTTCTTAGCGTGTAATAGTTTTAACTGTGGATCCGGAATCTCTTTCGGAGGCATTGTTAAAACAAAACCACTATAGCTACCTACAGTGCAAAACTAACGAACGATCAAAATGGCAGCGGTGGTAAGCAGCGAGACGCGACACATGAGCGCTACAGACCCGTCTAATTTCCCACCAGTGTCAGTGCTGCCAACTTTGAGCAAGGTATTTGAAAAAATTATCTTGAATCAAATGCTATCCCATTTTAATATTTATAAAATATTTTATCGAAACAGTTTGGTTTTACGAAAGGGCGCTCAACTTCCGATGCTGGTGTTGAGTTATTAAAATGTATTCATGAAGCCTGGGAAGACAAGTACGATGCATTAGGTATATCCTGCGATCTATCCAAGGCTTTAGATTGCGTTCAACATGAAACACTGTGCAAAAAATAACATCACTATGAAATAAGAAGCAAAGCTCTCGACTTTCTGTCTTCATATTTGAACAATAGACTACAAAGGGTCGATATTAAGGGTACACGTTCTGTAGGATCCATGGTTACAATGGGTGTGCCCCGCAAGGCTCGATACTTGGGCCATTCTTGTTCCTCATTTATATTAATTATTTACCATTTTATGTAGGGGACAGGAATAGGATTGTTTTGTTTGCAGATGATACATCATTGATTTTTAAAATTAGAAAACAATTAGATAACTATGACGATGTAAACAATGCAATCACGAGAGTAGTTCATTGGTTCAGCTTAAATAACCTTTGCCTAAACACAATCAACTAAATGTATTAAATATACTCTACCAAATGTAAAACAAGTTACGGCCAATGTTCAACTGACTGGACAAGTGTTAGAGTTTGTGGAATCCATTGTGTTCCTTGGTATAACTATTGATGCCAATTTGCAGAGGGGCCCACACATAGAAAAGACGGCCTTTAGGTTAAGTTCGGCGCGAACGCTATAAAAAAGATCACGACTCTAACAGATGTGGATATGGCTAAAATGGTTTACTTCAGCTATATTCATAGTATTATGTCGGTTCCGGTTATGGTATTCTCCTTTGGAGGTGTGCTGCAGATTTAAATAACATTTTTGTTTTTCAAAAGCGGGCTGTACGCGCTATTTATAATTTTGGTCCACAGTCTCCCTCCGAGAAAATTCAAAGAAATAAATATTCTAACCGTAGCATCACAATACATTTTTGCCAATCTTATGTATGTCCAGAAAAATCTATCACAGTTTACTAAACTCTGTGATATATATTATATAAACACTAGACATTAAAACAATCTTTCAGTTCACCACAGTCGGCTGCAAAGGATTGGCGATTCTTTCCAGGGTAACTATATACGCTTTTACAACAAGCTTCCCTGTGACCTTTACCATTTAATAAATTTTATAAGTATATTAAACGAAAGCTTTGTGAAATAGGTTATTACTCTATTAAAGACTATTTACAGGACAGGGATGACTGGAAATGATCTGCTGGCAAATGAAATAATATAGTCATAATATATATAATTAAAATATAAAATTGTAAATAGGCCATCAAAAAAAAGCCTTCCTAAGTTTCTTGCCGGTTCTTCTCAGGTGGGCCGCGTTCCGAACCGGTGGTCACTTTAAATATACAATTTTTTTCTTTAGTTTTAGTGTATGACATTTTGTAAGCGCCGTTGAAATGATCTATGCAAAATATTTTTTTTTTGTTTATTTATAGATAACTCCAAGTACCGCTGTGTAAAAGATCCTAAAGGCACCCTGCTATGCCAAGACCTCGCAGTGAAGGAGAGATGGCGCTCGTACTTCTACGAGCTGCTGAATAAGCAGCATAAAGAGGTGCAGCCTCCGGACCTCCTTCCGAATCAGGGACTAGTGCCACTGGTAATGCCTTCAGAAGTCCAGATTGCTCTTGGCCGCATGATGAATCGGAAAGCTGTCGAAGCCGATGGAGTCCCCATCGAAGCCTGGACGGCGGTGGGTCCTCGCGGTACTCCTCAGCGGGCAGATCCCAATGGAGGCTGAGTATTATCACTCCAGTCTTCAAAGGTAAAGGTTCAGTGCAGGAGTGCGGGAGCTACCGATGTGTAAAGGTTTTGTCCCACACCATGAAGATCTTCGAGAGGATTATAAGCTCCCGGATCCGGCAGGAGTGTACCCTCTTGGAGTGTCAATACGGGTCACGCCCAGGTCATGGGACCACGGACTCTGTTTTTGCCCTAAGGGTTGTCGTGGGGTAATACAGGACGAAGAACATGCCTCTGCACTGTATTTTTCTAGACATGCAGAAGGCCGTCGACTGTGTTCTCGAGTGATGACCTGGTGGGCACTGCGGTCCAAAGGGGGGCGCAGAGGTCTATATTGACACTATCCGGACATGTACCGCGACTCCAATTCCATGGTTCAGACTGCTATGGAATTGGAGTCGCGGTACATGGTTCGGACTGCTGGGGTGTGGGGTAGGACAACCTCCGCGTGGTACATCCTGGTAACGTGGACGACGACGTGCGCTTCGTTTAAGGCGCACGTCGTTGCCCACGGCCAATAGTCCACCAAGGAGGGGGCCGAAAGGGCCACTTTGGGTTGCTCCACCTACGCTCTGCTTGCAGCAGAGCGTACTGAGTGGAGTACCCGAAGGACGTGTAGGCTTTCTGCTCGTGCAGGGGCCTACAGGCATTCGTGCCAGTGTCGGTGTTGGGGGGGCTAGCCACCCCTCCCGCGTCTCGCAACCCCTGTGATCATCCGCAGCGACCTAACTGGTGGCACCACTTGGTATGCGGTCGTTCTGGGGGCCGAGGGGCTTGCCTTAATTGGCCGGCCCACGACAAGGACAAGTCTCTAAAACCCGACAGCGAAGTCGTTAAAACCTGTGGGGCACCAGGAGCACCCCACAGTATGTATCCCGCTCCCCGGAATGAGCGTCACCCGGGGAGTCGCCTTTATCGTCTCTACTCGTGGGACCGAATATGGAACCGATATTTAAAAAAAAACCCAAACGGACAGGGAGTGTGCCTTAAAACCACTTCCACAGACGCAGAGGTTGCGTCGATTACCGCCGAGACTGACGCAGAATCAGTCCTGAGCTTGGACACCGAGACTGAAGGTCTCGGTAGGAAGAGGGCACGCCCGAGAGGGTCAATTCGCGACCGGAACAGTAGGCGTTCCAGACAGAGAGGGTTGACCACTTCCAGTGATGAGGATCCTCCGGCGAAACTGCCAGCTACCACCGCAGGTAGAGGTCGGGTTACCGAGGGCCCGAGAGCCCCAAAACCACCAGTGCATGTCCCGCTACTACCCAGTGGCAGGGACAAGGACATCCCGGCGGCGCGACAGCTTCTCACGGCTCTTGCCCGGTTAGCTGGCGCTATGAAATGTGCCAAGAATGTCTCGGGCAAAAAGAAGGTGGTGGCGGAGTGCGTCACCGGCGCTACAGAGGCGCTAGAGGAGCTCCTCGCCAGAAGCGTCACTGAGGAGGAGACAATGCTCAGGGAACGGGTGGCGGGCCTAGAGACCGAGCTCACAGACTCCCGAGAAAAGATTCGGATTCTCCGGGAAGAAATGAACCAGTTGGTGCGTGGGTCCACGGAGGGTCGGGGTGCGACGGCTTCCAGGATGACCTACTCCGATCAGGTGGCTCTTGGAGCTCGTGTTGACCATTCTGGCACCCCTGCACCGCCCAAGCCGACGCCAAAGCCCGCTCCCAAATCTATGCCGAAGCCGGCGGCTAAACCAGCGTCTAGTATGGTGCAGGTACTAGAAGCTATGGAGTGGCGTCTCGCTGTCCTGGAGCAAAGGTAGTACCGTCTACCGTTAGCACACACGTCCTAGGCTGCTGCGGCGGGTATTGCTTCAGGCCCCAAGAGGAAGGTCTCCGCCTCTTCACACACCGTGCTGGCTGAATCAAGGGGGAAACAGAGCGTGGCCCACCCCACTCTAATCACTGCTCCCGCGATACCCGAAAATCCCTCCAGAAGTGAGGATTGGGAGGTAGCGGGAGCCAAGAAGAAAAAAGCGAAGGCCGCCAAGAAGGCGGCCAAGAAGGCGACTAAAGCCGCCGCGGTGAGGGCGCCGAAGAGGCTCCGCGCCCCACGCTCCACTGCTGTAGTCCTGATTGTGACGACGGAAGGGGCGGAGAAGGGCGTGGGATACGCCGATGTCCTGAGGCAGGTGAAAGCCTCTGTGGACCTCAAGGCCCTAGATATTACAGGTGGGCTCCGGTGCAAGACAACTCGTACCGGAGCTCGCCTCCTCGAGGTCTCCGGCGCCACCAGCGCCCCCAAGGCTGATGCTCTAGCGGCTAGACTGAGGGAGGTGCTGGATACGGCTGACGTCCGCATTTCCAGACCCAACAAATGCGTTGGAGTGCGCATCTCAGGCCTGGACGACGCGGCAACCACGGAGGAGATAATCTCCGCCGTTGTGGAAGTGAGTGACTGCCCCAGAGACCAGTTGAGAGCCGGAGAAATCCGCTTCGGCCCCACCGGTCAAGGGTCTTAGGTTGTCAGCTGCCCCGTCGCGGTGGCGCAAAAAATAGCAGACGGACAGAGCCTCCTCATTGAGGGCTTCTTAAAGACGCAAGTGCATCTCCTCCAGCCCCGCGAAACCAGGTGTTACAGGTGCCTGGTCGTAAGGCATGTAGGGGTGCAGTGCACAGTGGAAGCTACCGTGGGGAACCGGTGCTTCCGCTGCAGTCAGCCCGGTCACAAGGCTAGTTCTTGTGTTGCCCCACCGCACTGCTTCAGATGTGGTGCGGAGGGCAAAACAGCGGACCACCGTGCAGCCAGCAGAACTTGCGCCGCCTCGAGGCCGAGGCCTCGTCCGCCTACACGGAGTAGTGGGGTGGTTA
Organism: Thumatha senex; assembly: GCA_948477245.1. NCBI lineage: Eukaryota > Metazoa > Arthropoda > Insecta > Lepidoptera > Erebidae > Thumatha > Thumatha senex. The sequence continues at coordinate 17,719,694 of OX419744.1, forward strand.
CCGCTCAAGAGCGGCCACGTTCGGAGCAGGATGCGGGAATGGATGTTCATTAATGGGCACACATATCCGAATCCTGCAGGTGAATTTAAACCACTGCGCAGCTGCTCAGGATCTTCTGTACCAGAGCATCGCGCAGTGGTCCATTAACGTGGTCACCATCGTCGAGCCATACTGGGTCCACCCCGGAAGCCAGGTGGCCCTGGACAGCTTGCCGACTATCTTTGGGGGGTCCGCCGCGGACACCTCGCACCTTGCACTCATTGCTAGGGGTAGAGGCTGCGTCGCGGCGGATTACAACGGAGTGGCCATCGTGGCCGCTTACTTCTCGCCGAACCGTGACCAGCATCAGTTCGAGCTATGGCTCCCTGAGCTGGACGTCGTTCTTGCCGCATGTCGTCCTCGCCCTGTCCTGGTCCTGGGAGACTTTAACGCTTGGGCTCAGGCTTGGGGCTCCCGGGAAACCACTGACAGGGGGAGAACTTTGGAAGAAGACTGGGTCACTACACGTGGCCTAGAAATCCTAAACCGGGGGAATGTCGCCACCTGGGTGCGGCGGGAGCGCAGTTCGTTCGTAGACGTATCGTTTGTGACCCCTGATTTCGCCCGCCGCCTCCAGGGCTGGCGTGTGGTGGTGGAGGAGGAGTCGTCATCCGACCACAGGTATATTCGGTTTGACGTCTTCCCTCCAAACAACATACCGCCGGCTATTGCGAATCCTCCGGATCCGCGCTGGGCAGTCAAACAACTGAATCGGGAGGCTCTCCTGGAGGCAGTCATCGTGCAGGCCTGGATTCCAGCACTGGAGAGGCCTGCCGATGTTGATGAAGAGGCGGAGTGGTTCAGGAGAGCCATGTCGCGAATCTGCGATGCGGGTATGCCTAGGGCTAGACCCAAACCGGCAAGGAGGCAGGTGTATTGGTGGCCGCCGGAGATTGCTCAGCTGCGCGCAGCGTGCGTCACCGCGCGCCGTCAATACACCAGGTTCCGCCGGAGGCGTATCCGCCCAGATGATGCGACGGCCCGAGAGACGGAGCTACACGAGGGTTACAAGGGGGCCAAGAGGACCCTCCAGGAGGCCATAAAGCGGGCGAAAACGTCGGCCCGCGTAGAACTTCTGGAGACTCTGGAGCAGGACCCATGGGGGCGCCCGTACCTTATGGTCAGAGGCAAAATCCGCCCTAAGGCACCCCTACTGACCTAGAGCCTCCAGCCGGAGCAACTGGAGAGGGTCTTGGGCTCCCTGTTTCCATCGAGAGCGGAGGAACATATTTCTCCGCGTATGGCTCCGTCTCAGGCGCCCGACGCGGATTACGACGAGAACGACGTACCCGAAGTCACCGAGGGTGAGCTAGGGGCAGGGGTGCTGCGGCTTAAATCCCGCAAGAGTACCGCCCCTGGACCCGATGGCATTCCAGGCCGAGCGTGGGTCCTGGCTCTCGAAGAACTTGGGCCTCGACTGTTAGGGCTTTTTAGCGCATGCCTCGAAAAAGGCCAGTTTCCCAAGGTGTGGAAAACGGGGAAACCGGTCCTGATCCGAAAAGCGGGGCGGCCGGCGGACTCATCATCTGGGTACCGGCCGATCGTATTGCTCGACGAGGTGTGTAAGCTCTTTGAGCGTATTATTGCTGAACGCCTCGTTGGGCATCTCACACGTGTGGGGCCAGATCTGGCGGATAACCAGTTTGGTTTTCGACGGGGGCGCTCCACCGTGGACGCGATCATGCGTGTCAGGGCCCTGTCGGAGGAAGCGATATCGCGGGGTGAGGTGGTGATGGCGGTGTCTCTTGACATCGCCAACGCTTTCAACACCTTACCCTGGAACTGCGATAGAGAGGCGCTCACTTACCACGGAGTGCCTTCCTACCTCCGTCGCATTGTCGGGGCTTATCTGTCCGAGAGAGCTATAGCTTACCCGAGTTGGTTAGGGCCGGGACGGCGAACTTTTTCAGTTCTAGGACTGCTCCTGTGGAACATCGGCTACGATTGGGTGCTGCGCGGTCCGTTGCTCAGAGGTGTCGACGTGACGTGTTACGCCGATGACACTCTCGTTACGGCGCGAGACGCAACCCTAAGGGCCACAGCAGGTGTTGCTCAAGTCGTGGGTCGAATACGGCGGCTGGGTCTGGAGGTGGCCCTTCAAAAATCCGAGGCTCTGTGCTTTCACGGACCTCGGAAAGGGCTGCCCACGGGATCCAGCATACAAGTAGAGGGGCGTTAGCATCGGCATCGAGCCCTCAATGAAGTGCCTGGGGCTCGTACTCGATAGCCGATGGAACTTCGGACACCATTTTCGAAGTTTGGTCCCTAAACTGAGGAGGGTGGCGGCAGCGCTCTCGCGACTGCTGCCCAATATAAGGGGACCCAACGCTCCCTGCAGGAGACTCTACCTCGGCATCGTGCGGAGCATGGCCCTATATGGGGCCCCAGTATGGGCGAGAAACCTGACGGCCACCAACGTGGCTATTGTACATAGTCCGCTGAAGACAATGGCCGTCAGGATGATTAGAGGGTACCGCACGATCTCCGTCGAGGTGGCATATCTCCTAGCCGGGACCCCTCCATGGGACCTGGAAGCGAGGGCCCTAGCGTCGTTGTATCAATGGCGCAAGGAGGCGCTGGAGCGGAACAATAGGCCTGTGCCCCGAGAAATCGAGGCTCAGCGATCCCTGCTCCGCCAGGAGCTCATGGAGACATGGAAGGTGCGACTTGAGCAACCTAAGTGGGGACATAGCACAATTGAGGCGGTAAAGCCGGTCATGGAGGAGTGGCTGGAGAGGCAACACGGCAGCCTCACCTACCGGATGTCACAGATACTTACCGGGCACGGGTGCTTCGGTAAGTTTCTGTGGCGTATACACCGGGAGGTAACACCAGAGTGCCAGCACTGTACGGACTGCAGCGTGGATACGGCTCTGCATACACTGGCAGAGTGTGCAGCGTGGGAGATGCAGCGCCGAAACCTCGTTGCGGGTCTGGGCGTGGACATTCTCACGCTGGAGACCATGGTGAGAGCCATGATCTCCAGCGGGAGCAAGTGGGACGCCGCTGCGTCTTTTTGCGAGCAAATCATGCTCGCAAAAGAGGCGGCGGAGAAAGAGCGAGAAAGAACTCTCCCTCCCGAGTTCCGCAGTCTGCGACGAGGGCGCCGCAGACTTGTCTTCGCTCAAGACTACCGGCCTCCGTGACCGGGGGCCTGAGTACGGTGGGCGGGCTGCTCGCCGTGCTTACAGAAGCAGGTCAGGGAAGGTGGCGTAGCGTGAGGGTTACACGCACGTAGCTCACTCCCTCAAGGTAGTGGTATATAACCTGAACCCCCCAAAGAAGCGAGATAACACTCGAACCCCCCAAAGAGGCAGGATACACACCCGAACCCCCCCTGAAGGAGCCTGCGGTAGCGGACAAGGTCTATCGGGAGCCCTGGGGTTATCCTTGCGAGGGCTCACCCGGGACTCCTGGCCATAGACAGATAGAAGGGGAACGTGTGGTTTTAGTTGGTAGGAGTCCGGCATAGCATCCATGAGGATTTCCACACGAAAAAAAAAATGGTTCGGACTGCTGTTGACGACACGAAACCCTTCCCCATTACCGTCGGGGTACACCAGGGTTCGGTCCTTAGTCCGCTTCTGTTCAGTGTGATGTTAGACGAATTGTCGGACAGCATCAGGAACTTGCATGAGCAACCTCCATGGTTGCTCATATATGCTGACGATATCGCGCTGGCAGACGCGGACAGGGGCAGATTGGTGCGACGTGTGAAGGCGTGGAAGGAGACGCTTGAGAATGGCGGTCTAAAACTTAATGTGGCGAAGACCATGTACTCGGCACTAAACTCTACAGATCCCACATCCGTCCGCATAGGCGGTGATTTGGTAGAGCGCACGGACCAAGTTAAATCTTCGCTGGGATCTGTATTTCAGACGTCAAGAGGCATTGCTGCTGCGTGGGCCAAATGGCGGAAGATGACCGGTGTCATTTGTGACCCAAAAATGCCGATTCGGTTGAAGGGACATGTCTACAAAACCATCATTAGACCTGTCCTTTTACATGGCAGTGAGACGTGGCCAATATAGGAGCGACACAAACAGGAGCTGCGTGTCACGGAAATGAAGATGCTGCGGTGGATGTGTGGAGTCACGCGGATGGACTGCGTGAGGAACTTTCGCATCCGCGGCAACCTTCACATCCGTGACATTGCAAACAAGTTGCAAGAGTGTCGTCTTCGTTGGTATGGTCACGTCTTGCGGCAACCGCCGGGCTACGTGGAAAACAAATGTCTGGCCATGTCAGCCCCGCCGGGTCCCCGTAAGAGGGGAAGACCCAAAAAGTGCTGGTTTGACATCGTAAGGGATGACATGCGTGCCAATGGTCATACTACAGGGGACGCCGACGATCCTGCGAAGTTGTAACGTTACAATTTTCCGGGAGGGGAAAATGTAAGGTTAAGGAGAAAACTATCACCAGAACTAGAGGAGTCCCGGCTTAAAAGAAAAAGTAAAAGAAAAAGGAAAAGGTAAAATTAATTTAATAAATGTTAAAATATAAGTAAAAGGCCAAGGAAACCGGGGGTAAACTTGAAGATTCAGATTTCTTTAAAAGAAGCTCGCAGGTTATCGGTTAGGCCTCGAGTCAGGCCTCCACATCGCCAAGAAGGGGCCTCAAGTAGGCCTCCACGTCGCCAAGAAGGGGCCTCAAGTCAGGCCTCCACGTCGCTAAGAAGGGGCCTCGAGTCAGGCCTCCACGTCGCCGACCTCAGAGGAGTAGGTCGTGGTAGTGAGGGCAGGCAGAGGCTGGAAAGTCACCAGCCGTCGGCGTCACAAGCCACTGCAGACGATGACGTTATTATTTCAGAGGGCACAGCCCTCTCACTCAGCACTATTAATCAGGACCTCCTGTCAAGGCGAACCAGAAGTAGACTGATTTGAAGGCCCCGGCTCCCTTCCATTTCAGATTGGTTGGCATTAATAAAATTTAAACAATATTATTATATAACATGAATATATATTTATAACAAGGTCTAATACCTATACAACCTAACCTACTGGCAGCTCTAGCAATAAATGAAAAATAAAACCAAGGCTTGTCATTATCTGACATTACAAATTACAAAAGGTAAATAAACATTAAGAGAGCATAAAGACTTGAAAAAAGGGCGGGAAACTGAAAGTGAAAAGGCGCGCTCCTCTAAATTTTTTTATTTAATAATATAACAATCTGCAATAATTGTATATTTAAACTGTAAATATCTTTATTTGTAAGCGTTCCAGTTAGTTAGTTAGGTTAAATAAAACCCCGCTATGGGGAAAAAAGGCGGCGGAAGGATGAACTGGCCTCTCCAGAACTGCTGATGTCGACGGCCTTGGAGTCTTCGGATTCCGACTCTGCTGAATCAGTAGCCACTGTAACAACCATGACTACCAAAGAAGATAAACAACACAAATATGATGTTTATAAGGTAAAGGGGTACACTCGTAAGTATCCCGAGGATGGTAAGTTGACAGAACTGATAGTGTTCCTGACTCACAAAGATGAAAACAATGTATTTACCGATAAGGACCGTATGGCTCTGTCCAAAGGCTTGCGGGAACATGGTGTTTCAGGCGTCATGCATTTGCGTTCTGTTAATAAATATAAAGTCGGTATCACCTTTGATTTGCCTAACAACGCAAACACTTTTATTAAAAACAAGAAACTTCTTGATCAGCTCTCACTAAGAGCGTCTATTCCGGCTAGAGACACCGAAATTACAGGAGTCCTCACTTCGGTTCCTATTGATATGTCGAATAAGGAAATATGCTCATTGATTGGCAGTTCTAAAAATGTTATCCAAGTAAGGCGTTTCATGCGCCGAGTGAAAAAAGATGATGCAGTATCGTTTGTTCCCACACAGGCTGTTGCTGTCACATTTGCTTCCACGGTCTTGCCCGAATATATCTATCTTGACTCCTGGCGTCATGAGGTCAGTAAATATATTCCACCGGTAAAGCAGTGCCTCAATTGTTTACGTTATGGTCATATTGCCAAATACTGTCGTAATACTGTTGTTTGCTCCATTTGCTCACAAAATCATAGTTTTAAAGTATGCCAAACTAATACAACTGAAGCCAAATGTGTAAATTGTAGTGGCAACCATATTGCAATATCATCAACATGTCCCATCAAAAAACAAAAAATTGAAGAAAATAAGATTAAAACTAGGAATACAACCTACTCAGAACTCCTCAACCCAAATGCCTTTCCAGCTCTTTCAGCTCGGACTTTTGAGACCCAAATTAATAATTTAATTAAAAATTACAAATTCATAAATTATATAGTTGAATCCATCACTAAAATAATCAGCAATAAAGATGTACCAATCAATACAATATCTATTAAAGAGGTCCTTAAAACAACTTTAAGTAACAAAACTTCTTCTTTGTCATGATGGATTATAATCATTTAAATATTGTACAATGGAATGCCCAAAGTTTAAACAGCAATAAACATATTTTCACCAATTTCCTCTACACACAATTGTGTGTTAATGTAATGTTCTATGTATATGTTAATGTAATGTAATATTCATATTGCAATTATAAGTGAAACTTGGTTTAAGCTAGGTCAGTAATTTAATATAAAAAATTACAATATTGAAAGAAATGACTGTGGTAATGACCACAATGGAGTTGCAGTAATAATTCATAAAAGCATATGTTACACTTCAGTTAGCACTCATTTTGACAACTCCCTACAAAACATTTGTGTAAAAATAACTATTAATAAAAAAGATATTAGTATAGTCAGTTTCTATAGCCCTTCCAACTGTAATCTACCTTTTAGCAAAGATAATTTTGACAAATTGGTCAAGTCAATCCCCAGTCCATTCATATTTGCTGGTGACTTCAACGCCCATCACACTTCTTGGGGCTGTGCTTACGACTCTCCACGAGGCCGAGATGTTATGGATGTTATTGATGATAATAATTTGATTCTTCTTAACACTGGTGAACCAACAACAGTAGGCTCCATTTCTTGGCGTCCTAATGCATTGGATCTTACATTTGTTTCTTCTTCATTAGCACTCAACTGTGAATGGGTTCTTCATGATTTTCCTTTAGGTAGTAGTTATCACATTCCTGTAATCATAAAGCTTGTGGTTACCAAAATTCAGGAACAAGACACAAATACAAACTGCCTGTTTATCCAAACTATAAATTGGTGGATTGGCGGGTGTATGGCACTAGCGTAGAGAAGTTGTTAGATTCTTTCATCATAGATTATGATTGTCCTCTTAATTCATATACTCAATTTTGTTCAATATTACGCACAGCAGCGACACATTCTATTCGTGACTACAGTAGCCCTAGCTCATCAGTGACACATTGTACCAGTCATTCCTTCTCTTCACCTAACAGATATCGTACCCCACTTCCTTGGTGGAATCTAAGATGTTCTGATGCTGTATCACACTTTAAGGCTGCATACATCAGGTTTAAGAATAATCCAACAGAAGAAACATACTTGGAATTTAAGAGGTTAAGAGCTGTTAAAAAACTCACTCTAAAAAAAGAGCGACAAGAAAGTTGGTTAGATCTTTGCGTGAGTTTCAATAGATGCACACCATTAGCTACAATTTGGAAATTTATGCGCAAATACAACAAAACATACAGTGCTATAAACCCCGAAAATGACACCTGGGTGTCCAACTTCTTGAACAAATACACACCAGACTTAGTTATACCCGACTCCAAACACTATACAAATGACACAAATCCCAGTAATAATTTTTTAGTGAAACAATTTACAATAAGTGAGTTAAAATCTGCTATCTCTTCCCGAAAAGATACAACTTATGGTCTCGATGGTATGCCATATACATTGTTCAAAAACCTCAGCAACAAAAGTGTAAATGTATTTCTAAAAATTTTTAACTTACTCTGGGAAAATAACAGTATACCAGTAGACTGGAAGGTGGACTGTCTGGTGCCAGTATTGAAACCTGATAAATCTAAATTATGTCCTGATTCTTACCGCCCCATAGCTCTTACTTCCTGTGGAGGTAAACTATTTGAACAGTTACTGAAACAAAGATTAGAGTTTTATGTTGAAAAAAATATGCTTTTACCCTCTAATCAATATGGTTTTCGGCGAAATCGGTCAGCCAGGGAAAGTATATGTCAGTTACAACTTGATATATATAGCTCAATACTGAAAAACAAAAACTTAGTTGGAGTGTTCTTTGATATTGCAGGGGCATTTAACAGCATTAATATAGACATCCTATGCCTTGAGTTATCACAAATAGGGATTCCTAGCAAATTATTAAGTTGGATAAGAAGTTTCTTATCCGATCGTAATGTGTTTGTAAAGTTTAACAGACATCTGTATGGTCCTAGGACTTCATTGAGAGGAGTCTGTCAGGGTGGTATTTTATCACCTTTGCTGTTTATTTTGTATATACGTAGGTTAAATTTAATTTTAGGTCCAAATGTTAAAAATCTGCAGTTTGCGGATGATCTTGTTGTATATGCATCAGGGAGTAATGTTATACAACATATAGTTCAGATAATCAACGCAGCCTTAGGTCATCTGTATGAATACTTCTCTTACCTTGATCTTGATGTAAACCCAACTAAGTCCAAAGTGGTAGTGTTTGGCAAACAGGGGCTCTTGCGATACATGCCTGATGTACAGTATAATAATTGTGCGGTTCCTATCACATCAGAGGTGAAATTTTTGGGTATTCCTTTCACTTGCAATCTGTCCTGGAATAATTATAAAAAACATATAATTAGTAAAGCAAGTAGAGCATGCAATATATTAAAATCGTTGACCGGCTGTTACTGGAGTGCAGATCCCAAAATTTTATTATTGTTGTATAAATCGTTGGTTCGTAGTCACTTCGAATATGGTTTCTTCTGTTTTGCTGTAGATGCTAAGATTGTAAAAAGTTTAGATATTGTGCAAAATAAGTGTTTGCGTATAATAACTGGGGCATTCAGAAGTACTCCTGTAAATGCATTGCAGATTGAATGTAATATCCCACCATTAAGTATTCGATTTAATTATTTAAAAGAAAGGTTTATACTGAAGTTTTTTTTTTGAAGCGCTCGTGGCCCCGCGGTCTCAGTGTTCTGTAAACGATCACTGAGTTACGCAACTTTCACTATGGCTGGTCCTCGGATGGGTGACCACTTTGTGGCATTTACATTTGCGAGCGTTTCCGTGCTTCGGAAGGCACGTTAAGCCGTTGGTCCCGGTTGCCAGTAAAATGGCCGTCGTTAAGCCTGGTTGAAGGAGCAAAACTTTTAACACATTATTAATTGTTAGTAACAATCATTGTTACAACGGTGTTAGGAACTTGCTGAAGCTTACAAGATACAATATTTTATCCTATTTTGATTTTAAAATTGTTGTAAGAAGTAAATGTTGACCAAAGTTCAATAAAAAACTGTGATTTAGAATTATAAGTCTTATCGCGACTTGTATTAATTTATGGTAAAATTATTTTTTTAAGAAATGACTGTAGTGTAACATGCACGTGTAATACTGGGTGATTCTGAAATTGGAAAGAATATTTTAACCCTAAATAGGATTGATCATAAGCAAAAACTCTCTTTATGGGCCCCATGCTCAGTCTCAAACTCCGATCCAATCAGCAGAACATTATTGTATAAAAACTAAGCATGGGTCGCTTAAAGGGAGTGCTTATGACCAACCTTCAGTATGAAAATATTTTTTAGTATCCAAATATTAGTTTTGACTAAAACTTAACGTTTATTGTCCGTCTTAATGTTGTGTAGTTTATATCTTTACTTAATAAACGTTCATTGAACATATTTAATGTATTTTATTAATAATTCTATGCAAATAGTCTTGAAAAAATCTAAAGAGCCGTTTCTTTGTTGAAGTCATATTTCATAGTTTACCTATTTCATATTAAAATTTTTGATATAATGTTAAATTTATTTACTATTAAATACCTACTGATTGTCAGTTTATTATAATTTCTAAATTACTAATAAAAGATTAACGATTTCATTGTTTATTACCATACAACTCAAAAACGACTCGATCGTTTTTAAAATATTCTTTCACCAGTAGAAAGCTGCATCTTTACAGTGTAACATACTATTTATATTATAAACGCGAAAGTTTGTAAGTATGGATCTTTGTAACTCTTTCACGTAAAAACTACTGAATGGATTTAATGAAACTACAATAATATAGCTTATACATCAGAATAACACATGGGCTACTTTTTATTCACATAACTATCTTTACGCTTTCTTTGAATTAGAATTAATTCCTCAGTTTTGTCAAACGTAAGTCCTTGCATATAATTGCATACTTTTTATCTTGTATGCAGAAATGGTAAGTGGATATATATTCAACACCTTATTAGGTTTGTTATGAAGAAGTGGGGGATGAAGTCAAAAAATCTACGGATAAAGGATGTTCTTGGCTTTTGTAGTCTTGGACAGATTGCATAACTTCTGCGCTTCTTAAGCAGTGTAGGATCGTAAGTAAGTGTACTGTGTCTTTTGAGGACAATACACATACATGATACACCGTAAGTACTTCACAATATTGGTGTAGCAAAGTAGTGGGATAAAGTAAAGACTTAAACGTGCAGACTTTTAATACAGCACGTTAGGCTAATTCTACACTCATCAATGTTGTCTTAGGAGCACCTCCCCAGGACGTAATTCAATATGAAATAATCTATTGAAATAAGGCCAAATAGATTTGTTCAAGTAAATGTGGATCTGCAACTGTTCTGAGGGTTTTGAAAAGAAAACACAAAAATCGCCGCTATTACAATCAATACTAAAAACGGTCAAGAGTGAGTATGGTTAATGTGAGTTCGTCTGGCACCATCGGTGTAGGGGTCCAACACGCACTTGACGAGTTTTAATTTATTACGTTTAGAAGAAAAAAGGGGATTCAAAATATCAAATGATACTGTTGGGACATGTTGGCTCAGTTGGTTATAGCGTTGGCACGGATCGCCAAGGTCGTGGGTTCGGATCCCACACGTGTCACATATGTTGGACGGATTTCTCATAAAAAAAATAGCATTCTAGTGTTGTTTTTAATGCCTTTTATTCTTACAAATAGTTATATACAAAATTGATAAAGAGACGGATTAGGTTTCTTATTATAAAGTATATATAATAAAGAGTATATATGTAATAAAGGGGTGAAATATATAGTTGAATCATATGTAACAGAGAAGAGTTTGCATTTTACCTATGATGTTTGACACAAAGTATCAGATTGATTCATATTTTTAAGTCCACACATGAATATATTTAAAAACGACGGATCTGATTGGAGTGATAAAGGCGTCTTTCGCATTCGAAACTAGTTTTCCATGAATAATTATATTAGCCGAAGGATCCTTGTCTATATTTTTTAATTCTACAATACGGTTTTCTGTAGTTAAAAACCATTTTTCTGAATATTGGGTCGACAAGACGAAATCCTTGAACTGCAAATATTTAATAATATTATTGCCACTAAATTTCACGTAAGGATATGAAATTTATATTTAATTATTTACATTTTCCAATTACAAGTTTTCAAGCTCACTTAATCGTCTAGCGATTTGTCCAAGTGGGTGTCTACCTTGTCTTAACATTTTTTTAATACAAAATATATTGTTTTCAAATGGGTATGCATTAAAATCTTGTAATTTTCCAAGTTTACGAACTTCTGATACTGTCATAAATTATGAACGTTACTAGTAACATATCTCCCGTAAAATTTAGGAAACGTTTCCACGAAAAATTGCAATAGTTCACTAGCGAGATCCAATAAATGAAAATATTTTTCGTGAGAACATATAGTGATAGCACTAAATAATGTTAAAAAGTGGTGATAGGGTTCGGCATCCAGAACTTTTCTTAAAATGATGAAGCTTAGATAGTACAGGAAAGTACGATATTCAGACGCTTTCCAATGAGCTAATGCTTGTAGAGATCTAATAGCTCTATGAATTTCTTTCGGTTTTTTACAATACAATAGAAATTGTGAAACCTTTTCAATGTCCTGAGCTCGCCACTTAGTAATATATTTTCCAAATTTTCCATCTCTCCATCCTAACAACAATCGCTTCATAACACCTAAATCAATAAGATGTAGAGAGTCTGACACTGGAAAGTCCTCAATCATATCAGTTTTAATAGAGATGAGTCAATCTTGTGATGTGCATTGTATTTCTTTTCGCGGAAATCTTTGTCGTTTCTGGCTAGACATTTACTATCTGGAAATGTAACTGTGTGCGATTCGTGAGAATAATCTCCAACTGTAGTACACTTCAAGCACCCATGTTTACTGTTAAAGTAAGCAACTCCTGCAAATAAATAAAACAATCATTTGAACTCATTTAAACAAAATGCGAAAATTTTATGTTGCTTTTTCATTTATTAGGATTTAAGGGTTTACTAACCTTTAATCAGAGCCCTGGCTGGAGAATCGCACACAAACGCTTTGACTTTTACTTGATATACTCTTTCCTCTTTATCTGTGTTCAGTGTCAGACCACTCTGTAATTCTTCCATTTCGACAACAAAATTACCTAAGAAGCTGTTTAAGTCCGAGGGTTTTTGGTAACCTTCATAAATTCCGATGATCAATGGTGACAGTAATGGAATTTCTAATATTTTACCTAATATGGGCCAGAATTGCATATTCGAATTTTTGTGTATGGGTAGTCCATCAATATTAACAAGCAAGGTTATAGTGCTAGAGCAATCGAAATATGACAAAATTTATAATTAATTGTTTTTTAAGGCTATTGTGCCAGTATTTTCCTGATCCAACAGGAACTAAATTGAGTTTTTCTGTATTCGTGTTCAATAATGTACGTGGATCTTTAGGAAGAATATTTGGTATAATTTTGACACATCATAACACTTGACAATTTGTTCAAAGCTTCATGTGATATATTAAATTGTAGAGCCCAGTCTATTATTTCAAATCGACAATTGCTTATTAAATGAGTTCTCTCAGATTGCATGATACTCTCATTTTCGGAACTGGTATTGGACATTTCAGAAAAATTCATAGAATCATTACTTTTTACGGACAAGCAACCGGCAGTTTCATGTATAAAACCCATACGGGGTTTTGATTGGATATCTTCGTCAATTCCAGGCAAAATAGAAAGTGCGGAACCAACATCACTTTTTTGTAATTCACTTGACGGTTTTTGATTTATATCTGCCAATTTATTCAATGATTCAAGACATTTTGATTGATGTTTTATTATTGTATTTTTGACTTTTTTCCGATAACCACCGCTTCTTTTGATGGTTTTCCATATTTCGTAATCCATTGTATTGTTTTTATAATGAAATGATTCGTGATAGAAATTCAAAGCTTTTTAGACGCGTTGCAGTCACAGTAATCAGAACTCTTCTAATGAACATTTTTCTTGAATAAATGTGGTATTATTGAAATGTAAACAACTGAAGTTCAGTTACGGTAATAGAAAAAATATATTTCAACTGTCATATTGTAACAGACACTCTGCTGCTGTTTAGTAAACCGGCAACTAGTATAAAACAAATTTGCGCAAATATGACGAGTATTGGTTGTATAATAGCTCTTTTTCACACCTTATAGCAAATCAAGATCAATTATAGCCCTTTTTTAAAGAATAGTGGAATAAAGAAGAAACGGAAACTACTTCATGATTGTAGGCTGGATGCGCTAAAAGACGTTATCGGAACGCTTTTACTCTACAATTTTGTAATTACACAACTACTATTCGATATGTAATGGAGTAACTGATTGTTGAGGAGTAACGGTTGTATAATTGCTTCTCTTACGCACCCAACAGCGAATCAACAACCATTATAGCCCTTTTATAACACTTACTAGTAAAATAAAAATGAATCTGTAACTACTTTACGATTTGTAGATCAAATGTGCCAGATGACATAACAGAAATGCTTTTACTCCACAATTTAGTAATTTCGTAACTACTATTCAATATTTATTCAATCTTAAGTCGAGTAGTTTATATCTAATTCGACTATTTTGCGTGTTGGGGAATTTCATGTTAATTTTGAAACATTAATTTTTTCTACAATTGTAAAAGTAAATTCGTACTCAGCATACCAACAACCCATATACCCAACGATACCCTACAGGAAGTTTTATAACTACCGCGGTGCGATCATATTGGATTGCAAAATTAACACAAAATTAGCACTGACCATACCGAAAAGCCCCTTGTTTAATACCAATAATGAAATTTTATAACCACGGCGGCCAAATTGGATTGCAAAATTTAATAAATAAAATTGTAAGAAACATTGCGCTAAGTACTACATCTCGGGTAACGTAAATTGAGGATTCAACTATTTTTTCTTGTCTACTCAATAGAGTGTGGCATCGTTGGATTGCTCTTTCAAAATTATTATATAAAACACTCATTTTTAATTCAGATCTGTATTTTTCTCTTCCGCTTGTGAAAGATTAAGCTTTAAAGTGCCTATTTTTGTCAGAGTCAAGGGTCCACTACCTCTACTAGTACATGTTAAACGGTTGACTGCGATGGGTCTAGAGAGAGATATGTACCCGTTATGCCTAGCGGGAAGCCCGTTTCTTGGTGGTGGTTCTTAGCTATTTTTGATTAATATCGGTCCAGCAGTGTAAGGGCCGTATTCCAGAACGTTTGTCAATACTCAAGAAACACTTGAGAGTAGATTTTATAAGGCAAAATCTAGTCTCAAGCGTTGATCGAGTATTGAGAAACGTTCTGGAATACGGACCTAAGAGTATCAGCTTTTTTTCATAATAATGTAAGGCATTTTTGGCGTAAAATTTTTCGTTATTTTTACTCTGTTAAGTGCTTAACGCGTCCCAGAATAATCGATAAATGACAATTAATTGATACCTAATGCTGCAATGAAAATTATCTCTAGAGAACAACTCTTCGAAAACTCACAGCAGACATGGTGTTTGGGTTCAATAGTACTTTTTAAGGGTTGTTCCTTAAAATACAAGTATATTTTGGCGTAGGGGGATTTTGACATTTAATTTATTTTCTGTCGTTGTGTTGTGGCGTCCAGTTTGTGGCGCCCTTGTCTTGCAAATAGTCTTTAATAATAATAATATTTCATTTTATTTCAGACTACAATGTCCATATTGTTAGTAACATTATGCCCTAGATCTAAGTTAGTTACATATACATGTATTAATAATAATACCCCTCGAGGACAGTCGTTAACTTTTATAGGATTAACGCAACCCTATGAGGGCATAGTAGATTCGCTTTTTGAGTCATCCACTTTCTGATATCAACAAAAAATGTATCAGTAAGTTATTGAAAAGCTCACATCCGCAGGGCAGCTTAACGCGAGCTGAATGTGCGTGGCTACACATCGGTTCTGATTCCTCAGAGTTTTGTTGCCCTTCTGCACCGGTTAGGATTTAATGGCCTAACGGGAGAGCAGTGAGAGTGCTACTCCCGGGAGTGCAGCAAATCTCAACTCTGGCTTGCCTTAATTGGCCGGTCAGAGGGAGGGAGCCAGAGCTATATGCTCGGGGGTGGAAGTGTCATTTTCAAGGGCATAACTACGGGGAAGCCCGCTCCGGGCCTGTCCCGCGAAGGTAAAACCGGCGCCGCACCGCTCGACACCCCAAGCCGCTCACACCGGTGTTGCCCTCTGTCGCCTTACAGGCTTATCATGCCTATGGCGATTGTATAGGGGGCCCATCTCGTGAGTTGGCAAGTCACCGTCTGCCAGTATTTTGATAATAATATATTAAAAAGGCAGACGCCGTTTTCATCAATAGCCCATTTCATAGTTAGCACATTTCATTTTTTCAATAGTTTAACTCCCATTGGAGGTGATTCATTACCGTTCTTCTACATAAGGCGGGCGTGGATTATCTGCAGTGGGGGTCCCATTCCCTATTAGATTAAAATTCTCAAAGGGTCTCTGCGTGTTGGACCAATATGTCCCCATGTAAGCCTACCATCCATAAGACCGGGTATCTTCATAAGAAAAAAAAAGAAGATACCCGTGAAGAAGAAGAGACATAATAATAAAAGCTTTATTAATTCTATACATTATTAACACAAATTAAAAAAAATAAAATGAATTGAAATTTACATGCTATTAAAATAATTTAAATTAACGTTGTATTAAATATTGAGAAAAATATAAAAATATTGGAATTCATAATTTATTATTAGATTTTTTTTTTTCAATGTATAGACCCCTTCCGGGTAAAAGCCTCCTCCAAAGCATGCCATTTTGGTCTGTCTCTCGCAACATTGATCCAGTTACTCCCGCCTGTCGCAACTATTTCGTCTTGCCATCTGTTGTTCGGTCTGCCTCTGCCTCTGGAGCCGCAAGGCCCTGTCCAAGTCATCGTGTGTTTCGTCCAGCGGTCATCAGTGCAACGCGCCACATGTCCGGCCCATCTCCATTTCAAACTTTGAGCGAAGTGTAAAGCATCTGTTATATTTGTTTTTTTTATTATATCTGTATTTCTTACCCTGTCTCTTCTTGACAGACCCAAACAACTGCGTTCCATCGCTCTTTGTGTGGTCAGAAGTTTTGATTTAAGTTTGTGGTCAAAAGTCCATATCTGGCAACCGTAAACAAGACAAGGTAATATCGCCGAATACATAACTATTTTCTTTTCCCTAAATGAGAGTTGAGATTTTAGTATTTCCTTATGAGCCCAGAACTTTCGCCACGTCACTTCAACTCTTCTGTCAACTTCCTCGATATGTCTTGCTGGTTTGAATGAGATTTGCTTTCCAAGATATATATAAGACTGCACATATTCAAGTGGAGTGTTATTCACCAGAATCGGTACATTAATGCTATTTGTCATAACTTTGGTCTTGTCAAGGTTTCTAGCCCTACTTTTTTACTTGCGAGCAGTAGATCGTTGATCATGATATTAAGTTGCTTGGGATTCTCTGATAGCAGGACAATATCGTCTGCAAATCTTAAATGACTTAAAAATCTCTCCTCTATGTGTATACCTTGCTTTGACCATGCTAAGTCCCGTATTATATATTACAAAATAGCTATGGATAGCTTTGGCGAAATCGGGTCTCCCTTTCTTACTCCGCGATTTATGTTTATGGTTTTACCAGTTTTATCTGACTCTACTTGTACTTTTTGAATAAATATCCTTTAAGATGTTTATGTATTTAGTATCGATCTCTTAGTTACTGAGTGCTTGCCAGATGCTATCATGGGAGATAGAGTCGAACGCTTTTTTATAGTCTATAAAAGTTATATATAGAGGTCTACGGAATTCAAGATATTTTTCAATTATTTGTTCTAATGTGTGAATATGATCTATAGTACTTATAGCCATTTCGAAATCCGGCTTGTTCGCAAGGTTGAAATTTGTCGATGGGTGAAGATATTCTACCTAATAAACATGTTGCAAACAATTTGTAGAGGCAAGGCATGATACTTATTGGACGATAATTACCAATGTCTGCCGGGTTACCCTTTTTGTACATTAATATAATCTCTGATTGAGTCCAACCAGTCGGAACCTGTTCTTCCTTCAAGATTCTATTATATAAAAATGTAATTGGTGTCAAAAGGAGAGACTTACCAAACTTGATGCATTCATTTGAAATACCTTCTGGTCCCATGCTTTTTTCTAAGTTTAGCTTTAAAATTTGCTTCAAGATTTCATTTTCACTAAACTCATATACCATACTGAGTGATTAAGTAGATGGCCGGCGTGTAACTATGGTTTCATGCTCTCGTGTCTCCAGTGTACTATATAGCATTGTATAGAAATCAGTGGCAATATCAATGATTTCTGTACGAGAATTAGTTTTGGTCTACAAAGATGTAGCCAAAGTATTACCTTCTGGTCCCATATTTTTTTCTAACTTTAGCTTTAAAATTTGCTTCAAGATTTCATTTTCACTAAACTCATATACCATACTGGGTAATTGAGTAGATGGCCGGCGTGTAACTATGGTTTCATGCTCTCGTGTCTCCAGTTTACTATATAGCATTGTATAGAAATCAGTGGCAATGTCGATGATTTCAGTACGAGAATTAATTTTGGTCTACCAAGATGTAGCCAAAGTATGTAGTACAGGGCCCTGCTTTAGGGATGGGATCCATTCTCGTGTTCTGTTTAGTTCTTTAAATGCTTTTTTAGTGCTTCTTGAATCCGCAAGGAGTCTTTTTATGGTATCCATTCTATAAGTTTCATAACATTGCTTTATTTCTTTATTGCTTTCTTTGTATAGTTTCTTTAAATTTTCTTTATCTATTTTAGTTAGTTTAGGCTTTTTTTGCAGAATACTTCTTTCTTTAAAAAGTATTAACGCTTTGTCATTCAATATCTTATTTCCAGTTTCTTTCTTAATGTTTTATAAACTGTTTATTATAGAACTTTCAATCATGTTAGAGTATTCGTTGACAGTGTCTCCATATAAGCCTACCGAAAGCCCGGGTATCTTCAAGAAAAAAAAGAAGATACCCGAGAAAAGAAGAGACATAATAATAACAACATCACATTAATAATAAAGAATAGAGAGTTAGTTAAAAATAATAATAATATTAATAACAATAACGTATTCATAACATAATCATAATAATATAAGTGAATAATAATAATAATATAAATTCAGTCCTGTGTCCATCAAAATCTTCTCTCCGGCATTGGTACAGAAACATGTTTGTCGCAGCAATGCCGGAGAAAAGAACTATCTAATCTGGATGCAAACATCAACGTGGGAGCTGGCTCGCACCCTGCGCACCAACGAAGCTGCTCGCGCACGCATAGTCGCGTGAAAACAAGCGGTCCGCGCGTCCGCAAACATCGCCGACGCACTACAGTGTCGAGGCAGCCCCAACAACATCCTAAGACTATTATTATACAGGACGCGGAGGTCGATATAACGATTGTTTGTGTAATTAGCCCACAAGCTGCATGTGTATAACGATGTACAATACGCTCTAAAGAGCTCAATTAAGTCATTTATATTTAAATTAAAAAGAGTGGTCGATGTGATCCCACCCTGTCTGACTCCGCACTCAAGTCGGTATGGATCTGACACAGCCCCCGCCCATTTGACGCTGTTGACCTGGTTTGCATACCAGTACTGTAAAATACGAACCAGTTCTTAAGGTACATTAATGTCCCTTAGCATTCGCCATAAAAGGTCATATGAAACCAGGTCAAATGCCCTGGATAGGTCGAAGAAGCAGGCGTACACTGGTGTCCTACGATTAGTATAGTATTTGACGCTTTGCTTGAAGCACAGTATAGCACTTTCAGTCGAAAGCCGGGCACGGAAGCCGAACTGGTTATCGTGCAATGTAACAAACTGATTCATCTGTGTATCAAGCAAACCGTCCAAGACCTTCGCAATTACAGTAGCCAGAGATATAGGACTGTAGTTGGATTTGTCAGTTAGATCCCCAGTTTTATTTTTGACTACAGGCACTACCACTGTCCTCATACATGCATCAGGCAAATAAGAATGGCTGACACACAATGTATAAAACATGGCCAGGACTCTGTAGATATGAGGACCGGCGTGTTGGAGGTGCTCGATGCTGAGGCCGTCATGCCCCGGGGTTTTCTCTCTGGACATCCCTCTAATAACTTTGGCTACATCTTCTTCGCTAAAAACGGTACTTACCGTTACTTCGCTTACGCCAGCATCAGGCATCTCCCCCAACTCACTCACTCAACGGAGATCTCACCGTAAATTGGTCTTTGAAGGCATTTGCAATAGCTTAACAGCGTAATTGCGTAATAACCTTTTTCACAAAGCTTTTTTTTTATTAACAGAAGAGGACATTTGAAGACAGAAGGTCGAGAGCCTTGCGTCATATTTCGTATTATAATACTAAAAAACTATTTTTAAAATTTTTGTCTGTCTGTATGTTCCGGTTAATCTCTGACACAATTGAACCGATTTTAACGTGACTTTCTCTGGCAGTCTTATAATATCTAGAAGAAGTAACTTAGGCTACTTTTATCCAGTTCTTTAGGTTAAACCGCTGTGCGTCCACTAGTAAATAAGAAACACATAAAAATTAAAATAGGTTTTTTTTATATAATTACGTAAATAACTATGTTTAGTACGCTGGATGACCCGCTGTTTTTAAAGAAGCAAGTCCAAGACGGTGGCTTGACTTTAAAATTTCACTTCACCTCACCGCCCCAAAAAGCGGGATTCAAACTAAACTCCAAAGAAGCCGGATAACGCCCAAACCATTAAGAGAGGCCATGGTAGCCAAAACTCTACCGGGAACCCAGGTAGGACCTGCGAGGAGTTACTGGGGGCGCCCGGTGTTAAACTAATAGGTAGAGATTGTGTGTTTTTTTGTCGCTGCTAACAAACAGTTAAAAGGGGCGTGCCTCACGATTTTTAAAAGATGTATATGTTATGGCAAATAGCAAAAAGTTATTTTAGTACTATTATCGACAAAAGTAGAAGACGAAACCAAAGCCAGGGGGGGGGGGGGGCAGCTGCCCATCCCTGCAATATACGCCCATGTATGGGTCGTAATCATTCTGGGTTATCGAACTTTTCAATTGATATCGTCCCAGCACCATAACCCGGTGCGTTAGAAGTTCACTTCAGGGCGTTTTGCACTGGCCTTGAAATAGCCAATCACAGCTTATTTGCGCCTGTCTTGCATACCACCAAATATTGTAAACTTTTTTGAGGGGCTGGTGATCTGATACTACCCTATTTCTCAAGAACGCGTGTAGGTATCAAGCTGAAATTTATAACAAATACTCAAGTCTACTTCTCTAAGTGTTATGAAAAAATCGAACTTCTAAGTCAACGCAATCAAAAGACACAACCGTTTATGCCGCAAATTTCCGCAAATTTTCAACACTCGCAAGGGAATCAAAACCTACAGGGTACTTCCCTTGAACTCAAAATCTGGAAATTTGGTACGAAGCAACGTTTAATAGCTCACATAAAGCTAAAATCCAAAATATAAAAAAAGTTGAAAATTAAGGGGTGTCCCCATACATACATAGATTCCCCAATTAACATAGATCTCTGAGTCGTACGGGCACTCGTACAAATTGGAGGTCTCAAATAATGTACGAGTTCGTCTCGTGCTTGACCAGTTACTTTTTTTCAGCGGGATCCACGCGTTCTTGAGAAAAAGGATCGTGACAGACGGACAAGAAAGTGATCCTAAAAGGATCCTATAAGTTTTTTCCTTTTGAGGTATGGAACTCTTAAAAAGAACATTCTAACACAAATTACGTACGTATCTACTTTACTGACATGTCGCCAGCTATCAGATTCTGTACACCATTTGAGCGGGGTCCAGAGGTTGGAGCGTTAGTAATGAATATTACAAATTTACGTCTGTATACACAAAACAAGTAAAAAAACGAAAAAGTGCGAGTTTGGTTTGCTGAGTGTTTCTGTACCTATCCATTTTACCGCTATATACATTCCAATTAAGCTAGAACTCCAAATTGTATCAGCGCCTATACAAATCAGAGGTCTATGTAAATTTGTTGCTACTATCTATGTACGTATTTGAACAGCCCTTGCAAAGCGCGACACTAAAAGAGTTTTAGCCAGGGCCAGGGGTGACTACTTACAACCTCTATATGAGATCTTGAACTAAAATACTTGTACTGTTCCACTTGTTTATTATTTAAACCTGACCGGTTTCGCCTTACGGCATTTTCAAAGGTTAGCAAATATTTTTATCGCTATACAAAAATATGTGCTAACCATTGAAAATTCCGTAAGACAAAACCGGTCAGGTTTAAATAATAAATAAGTGGAACAGTACAAGTGTTTTAGTTCAAGATGTGTAGCAAGATCCACCAAGTGCCAACAATCAACAGTGTAAACACTCTATATGAGAAGTTGGATTCGTCTGAGGGGCAAAAGCTTATTTACATATAAGTTGGCGTGCTCCAGGTTCAAGGCGGTACAGAATATTTCCAATTACCGCTGTGTAAAAGACTAACTACCCCGTCAGGGATATAGCGTGAAGGTAATTAGTTAAAAGATACTGATGGCACCCTGCTTTGAGAAGACCTCGCGGTGCAGGAGAGAGCGAGGCGCTCGTACTTCCATGAGCTGCTAAATAAGCAGCATAAAGAGTTGCAACCTCTGGACCTCCTTCCGAATCAGGGACTAGTGCCACCGGTAACGCCTGCAGAAGTCGTGGTTGTCCTTCGCCACATAAAGACTCAGAAAGCTGTCGGAGTGGGTAAAGCTTTTTAACTGCGTACTCCTCAGCGGGCAGATCCCAAACCAATAGAGGCTGAGTATTATTACTCCAGTTTTCATAAGTTAGGGGTCAGTGCAGGAGTGCGAGAGATGACACACCATGAGATCTTCGAGAGGATCATAAACTTCCGTGTAATATACGTATAAAGTCTATTTTATAATATGACTGCAACTTAACGTTGCGCGCTGCAACATATCCACATATGATGTACGCTAACGCGGTTGACTAGCTCAGAATACATTGTCAGCATTTAGAGTTTACTTTTTCTATTAATTATTTTTAAGAGATAGTGGTACTCAGAATCTTAACAATACAACACTTTTCAAGAATGTTGCCTTTTTCTAAATAAACCTCACCAACCAAGTCTAACGACATACTTCATGGCGACCCTGCATCGTACAACGGAACTTCGGAAAATATCTAAATTTTAATAATTTGAAGAAAGAAGATTGTTGAAGTTTACTTCAAGAGAATGAAGAAAGAAGACACATGCAAATATGCAAGCAGCAAATTTACATACCTACCAGAAGATCGAATATCTGTACAATAAGAAAAAACACAACGCCATTGTCTCATCGTCAAGTCAGAAGCGTGAACACCGTAACATATAGGAGAACGAATGAAATGAATGAAATATCTTTATTCATGTAGGTCACAAAGTAACACTTATGAACGTCAAGATTATTGCTTCTACATTTACATTTACTGCCAGATTCGCAAAGCAATAGGTAGAGCCTGAGGAAGAACCTGGCAATAAAACTCATGGCCACTCTTTTTTTTTAGACAAATTATTCTCCCGGTTTATGGGTGTACTGAAGTAAGAAGCGTACGAGCGGTGTCCAGGGTAATCCCGGCCCACGGTGTCCAGGGTACACCTCACAATCAACAGCAGCTCTCATGTAGTCACGTGGAGACCGCAGCCACCTGCCCTAGCCAGCCCCGTCGATCGCCGCCGTCACGCCGCGCCACGCATGCTACAAACGTCGTCGCGTCATCGGCTCATACGTCGTCAGCGTGATGACCAAATTAGCCTACTAGGTAGCTAAACTGCGTTTAAAATGTAAGTTTTGTTTTAATATTTTTTTAGTATTATTTTAAATGGTCCAGTTATGTACTACAAGTAGGTAAACATTGAGATTTAGGTATATAATGTAAGAAGATATGTAGTATGTCGCAAATATTAGCAGAATTAAGAGACCA
Source organism: Thumatha senex (assembly GCA_948477245.1). NCBI lineage: Eukaryota > Metazoa > Arthropoda > Insecta > Lepidoptera > Erebidae > Thumatha > Thumatha senex. The sequence continues at coordinate 17,743,123 of OX419744.1, forward strand.
AATATTGTATTTAAAAGAATACATATGAAAGTTAGAACCAGAGGGGCGACAGGAGGAACTCGGTAAAAAAAGTTAGAATAAGTTAAAGAATTGGGTAAGTAAAAAAGGTCCAAGATATTGTATCTCAGCTGATCAAAGGTAAAATAGAAGTAAGGGATTCAGCAATAGATTTGATAAAAAAAAAATTAGTGAAATTAACAACGAATATAGTAAAATAAAGACTTTATTTAGGTGATAATTGTAGTCAAACTGACACAATGACTTTGGAATTTGATATCAAAACTGCAATATCCTTATTACCGACTATGACAGGACAAGAGTCTGTTACAAAACAGCTCATAGATGGCATATTATTATAAAGCTCAATGGTAAATAATGAGTCTCAGAAAATTATTAATTAATTTTATTTTGAAAACAAGACTTAATTCGAGCGCAAAATTACGATTTAAATCGTCATATGACACTGTGACAGAATTGAAAAGTGATATGCGAAAATATTTACTGCCAAAAAAATCTGTAGAAGCTAAACAATCTCAATTATTTAGAGTGAAACAAGGCCGTAGGACTATGGAGTCATTCGATACTGAAATTGAGGAACTTTTCGTACACTTAACCATAGCTCGGGCCGACAATGTTTTTTTTTTGTATTATTATGTGCTGTATTAGCGCATCATATAATTGTAATTGTAATTGGGTATTATTAAGTCTTGATAGTAACACCTATCGCCTGAATAAATTGTTCTTCACATTTATGTTGAACATAATGAGTGATAGTATCCTTAATAATTACGACAATGATGAAGAAAAATATAAGTTACTAAAGCCAATGAATGAAAAGTCAGCTACCAAACGGTTTGCTGATAGATTATCAGATGCTAGGCTTAGTACAATCTTATCTTCTAGGCAATTTTAAAGTTTACCCGAGGCTATTAGAACAGCCCTCGACGAAAGGTCTTCAAATTTGAGAGACGACAGTGTAAATTATTTCAATAATTCACAACCTCAGTATTGTGGAAATTGTAGTAGGAATTTTAGAGGTAGAGGTCATAATTCGTTTAGGGGCTAAACGTAAATAATTATAACTACAAAAATAACTCACACAATTCTCAATCAAATAATCAACATGTAGGTCATAGTTTTCGAGGCAAACGACCCGAGTTTTCTACTCCGTCAGCGTTTTGGCGCGGTGGCCAGCGTCGGCCGCCTGCGCGCTCACGTGCAGTCGCACGGTTCGCGCATACAACATACTCAGCACAATACCAATAACGATAATGCACAACTTAACGATAATAATCATTATTATCGTTAAGTTGTGTATTTATTTTCGTGCCTAAAGTAAATTATTATTGCATATTTAACTAAAACAATACAAATGTAGTTAGGTGTAATGTAGATATAGCCGACTTAGATTTATTGGTAGATTGTTGCGCCACGCTTATGTGTTTTGAAATACGAGTGGATTCTTAAAATCGAGTCATTATTAAATGAAATTCAACCATATAATTAAATTATTGAAGGTATTTCTGGTAATCTGATATCAGAGGGATATTTTTATTTAGTTTTAAATTTCAATGGTTATTTATTTAGAGAAAAGTTTTATATTTTTAAAAGTTTATCTTGCACAGCTGATAGCATAATACGTCAAATTTTTTTCCAGATATATAATGCTATTATTAGTTACAAAGACCGAACATTGATATTAAGTAGTACAGGTGGACCAGTAACAGTAACTATTGAAGGAATTACTTACGATTTTACACATTCGATTCCGCCGCGCTAAAAATTATAAAGTACATACCGACTATTCACAGCGACTCAGTAGTTTTAGCACAGGAAATTTTTAAAAGTGTATTTATAGGTGGTACGATTTCGAAATCAAGAGACGGTCAGATACCTATTAGGATTTTGAATACGACTAATTTTGAGGTTGAGTTAGACTTAAGTAATTTAGAGGTAAATAGCATAAATAATTTTGAAATATGTAGTTTTCATAAGCAATTAGTAGATGTAAGTAGAATTAGATTTTTGTTTGATTTACTTAAATTAGATAATTACTTAAATATATTTAAATAAAGAAGAACAGTTAAGTATTGAGAAAATTTGTGCAACATACGCCGATGTTATCCAATTACCAGGCGATAAACTTAGCACTACAAATTTAATGCAACATTCGATTAAATTAAAGGATAATGTGAGCCCAGCTTATAATAAGCCTTATAGAATACCTCATGCTTTACGTGGTGAAATGCAAAAACAGATACAGGACATGTTGGAAAATGACATAATAGAGGAGACTACTACTGAGTGGTCTAGCCCAGTATTACTAGTGCCCAAAAAAAGTGACAAGTCAGGTGAGAAAAAGTGGAGAATGGTCATTGACTACAGGCAACTGAATAATAGAATTCAGGATGATAAGTTTCCTTTGCCCAATATAACTGAAATATTAGATTCTTTGTCCGGTAGCATCTATTTTTCGAAGCTTGATCTATCACAAGGTTACTATCAACTTATGTTAGATGAAAAATCACTTAAATATACAGCATTTACGACAAGAAAAATGTACCAAATGAAGTGTTGTCCTATGGGGCTAAAACCAGCCCCAGTGTTTTCTCTAGATTAATAACTGACAATCGCTATGTCTGGTCTTAATTATAACCAACGTTTTATCTATTTAGTTAGTCATTCTTTATTGTAACACCAAAAATACATTTAACATATTTACAATGTGATACAAAATGGTTTTACAATTGGCGGCCTTATCGCACAGAGGCAATATCTTACAGGCAACCTTTGGATGGAGAATTATTATGAGAACTAAATTTGGGGCAGAATGGTGTTAAGTACATTAAAGTATTGCCACTCAGGTAATTTTTATATTTTCAGTGACTTAAATGTATACAATACATACATACACAGATACATACATAATATATACATATATAATATATACATACATAATACATACATACACAAATACCTACAATACTATAAATATTAACGGTGTCTCTCTGAAGGCAGAAACGCTAGATATAGCCAATGGCTTGCAAGTAATAGTCGTTTACTAACTTTTTGAATGTGGCTAAACTTTGCGCACGTCTGATAGATACTGGCAGTGTATTCCACAACCGAACCGCTTGGACAGAAAAATATTTGTCCAGGAAATTAGTAGAATGCCCAGGCATCTTCAATCTCAGGTTCTCTGATGATCTTAGACATTTATTGTTGGAGTCACTCATAAACTCAAAACGTTTTTTGAGATAGGTAGGAGTAAAGGGGTTAAAAAGAATGGTATATAATAAGAAGAGGATGTGAGTATTCCGGCGAAGGCGAATAGGTAACCACTTGAGTCTTTTTCGAAATTCAGAAACATGATCATATTTGCGTAATCCAAATATAAATCTTATATAGAAGTTTTGGAGTCTCTCAAGTTTATTTAACTGGTCCTCATTAAGATCTAAATAACTGACGTCTGCATAATCAAGAATGGGGAAAAGGAGCGATTGCACAAGCGCAACCTTAGTTGTAATAGGTAAGAAATTTCTCAACCTGCGCAAGGACCCAGCCGCAGCAAACATTTTGGGTCTCACCTCATTCAACTGTGGGCCCCAGGATAAACATGAGTCTAAATAAATGCCCAAGTTCTTGACCTTATCACTGTAGGAAATATCAATGCCGTTGCACATCACTTTTGGAAGTTGTGACCAGTCAATTTTAGACGTCATCCTAGAGCCACCAACAACGATAACCTGAGTTTTACATGGGTTCACTTTTAAGCCATACGATTTACTCCAGCTGCAAATAGTTCGCAGATCATCATAGACATTGTCAATAGCCTCGCTAAGTTGATCTAACGGAGCTTGGGAATATATCTGGAGATCGTCTGCGTAAAGGTGGTAGGAAGAAGTTAAGTCATTTGAGATTGAGTTGATAAAAACTGCTAAGAGTATAAGAAGAGATAAAACGCCACCCTGTGGCACGCCAGCAGTAACATTGCACCACGATGAAGAGGAGTCTTCAACATTAATACGCTGCCGTCGGCCAAACAGGTAACTATGAAACCAGTCAATCACTGTTGGAGATATGTTTAGGGAGGCCAGTATACCGAGTAGAATATCAAAGTCTACCGTGTTAAAGGCATTGCTGAAGTCCAGCAGTGCTAGTACTGCGAGCTTGCCATTTTCCATGCCCGCTCTGATGTCGTCCGTAATATGAATTAGCGTAGTGGTTGTACTATGACCAGTACGAAATCCAGATTGAAGGGGATTTAAGAGATAGTTATTAGAGAGGTAATTCATGAGTTGAGAGTAAAGGAGCCGTTCGAGAACTTTTGATAAAAAAGGGAGAATGGAGATGGGGCGGTAATCAGAGAAGGAGGAGGGATTTTTCTTTTTAGCTATGGGAATGATCTGAGCGTTTTTCCATGCCACTGGAAATATGCTGTTGGTTATAGAGAAATTGAACTTTATTTAGATGACTGTATCGTTGTAGGAAATTCTATGCATTTTCATAATAGTAATTTAATCAGTGTTTTAGAAAGGTTTAGGCAAACTAATCTGAAATTAAATTATCTTATCTTATATAAATTAGTTATCTACCGTAGGAGTGTTAGCGAGGGAATTAGTAATTTGTTATAAATTTAAATGATTTTCATTTATTGCCCTCAGTGGACATGCTGGGGAAAATAGAATGTTGAATAATATTAAAAGGTATTATTTTTGGCAAGGTATGACTAGAGATATTTCAGAATGCGTCAAAAAATGTAAAGAATGCCAAGTTAATAAACATGTAAATAAACATACAAAACAACTAATGGTGATCACAACGACACCACATACAGCGTTTGAACGTATTAGTTTAGATTTAGTAGAGCCCTTAGAAAACGATAATAATAATTTCAAGTATATTCCAACTCTTCAATGCGAGTTAACTAAGTTTGTAGAGGCATATCCCTTATTTAGTAAAGATTCAGAATCAGTAGCTAAACAGTTAGTAAATAATTTTATTTTAAGATACGGTACTCCAAAAGAAAATATTACAGACCAAGGAACGGAATTTATGTCAGAATTTTTTACGGAAATATGTTTATTATTGTCCATCCATGAATATTAATTATTTTTCCTCCTTCGAAATACTTTTAGTGAATCTCATTCCTTCTTACAGTCATTCCATAATCATGGGGGATTTAAATACTTGTTTACTTAAGAATGATTTCTGTTCCTCCTCTCTTCTTAACATCACTACTTCTTGCAACCTTTCTATTCTTCCCACGGGTGCAACTCACCATTTTCCAAATTGTAAACCCACTCAAATTGATCTCATTATGGTCTCTTCTCCTGATCAAGTCACTAAGCACGGACAATACTCGGCTGACCAGTTCTCATATCATGACCTACTCTATCTTTCTTACAAAATCCGTCCTCCTAAGGCAAAACCTAAAATCCTTCTGCAACGTAATTTTTGTGGCATGGATCTTGATACCTTGCGTGAAGACGCCGGTAAAATAGATTGGACGTCACTAGTTACTTCTGGATCCGTAGACGAGCAAGTTAATATTTTTACATCAAACCTTATTCTACTATATGACAAGCACGCTCCTGTTCGAGCAATCAAAATCAAACATCCACCATCTCCTTGGCTAACTAATGAAATTAAATCTTTGATTACTAAAAAAGCTGCCGCTAAATATCGATACAAAATTAATCCTACTGACTTAAACTTTGAGAAATATGTTTTGGCTCGGAATCACTGCGGAAAGGCGTGTAGGAATGCACAACGCCAACACATTCATCATTCAGTTCAAAACAGTGACCCATATAAGGTCTGGAAATTTTTAAGGACATTGGGGGTTGGGAATAAACGGCAAGAGTTAAATCCTAAAGATTTGAATATTGATGTTCTTAACCAGCACTTCACTGCCATGTCCAATTTTGATAGGACTCTGAAGGCACAGACCATGCATTATCTTTCGACAATTCCAACCCCAAACCATTCACCTTTTGTCTTCGATCTATTTACCGCTAGTGATGTTAAGAAGAGCATTATGGCTATTACATCTAAGGCTGTTGGTAGTGACTGTGTGGGCCGGAACATGATTCTCCCTATCCTCGATGAAATTCTTCCCATCATTTGCTACATAAATAAATAAATATAATAAATATCCATCACGCCTTATCCCCGAAGGGGTGGCAGAGGCATATTATATGCCCACTTTTCACCGTGTGGATTCCTGTCCCACGTAATAGGTGGTGAGCCCATTGCCGTGTTGAAATAGACAGACGCAGGTTGTGGCTACCTGCTGTTGAAATTTTTTAAGCCGCCTATAAGGCTTTCAACCAGGCTTAACGACTGCCATTTTACTGGCAACCGGGACCAACGGCTTAACGTGCCTTCCGAAGCACGGAAACGCTCGCAAATGTAAATGCCACAAAGTGGTCACCCATCCGACGACCAGCCATAGTGAAAGTTGCGTACCTCAGTGATCGTTAACCGAACACTGAGACCGCGGGGCCACGAGCGCTTCTGCTACATCCTCAACTATTCCATAACTAGCGGCATTTTCCCATCACCATGGAAAGATGCCATAATCACTCCTTTGTCAAAAAAATGTAATCCCCAATTGTTAACAGACTTCCGTCCAATATCCATTCTACCATTCCTCTCTAAAGTACTTGAACGCCTTGTCCACACCCAATTCACTTCATTTATCCGCAAACATAATCTCCTCAGTCCTTTCCAGTCAGGGTTTCGAGCCGGTCACAGTACAGTTACAGCTTTGATAAATATTACAGACGATATTAGATCTGGTATGGAAAATGGCAAATTAACTGTTCTATGTCTCCTTGATTTTAGTAATGCGTTTAATACTGTAGACTTTGACGTATTACTTTCTGTACTCAGCTCTCTTAACATATCTCCTACGGAAATAGAGTGGTTTCGTAGTTACCTGAGTGGACGCCGTCAACGAGTATGTATTGAAGATGACATTTCTAGCTGGTGCAATACAAGTGTCGGCGTACCTCAGGGTGGCGTGCTCTCTCCCCTCCTCTTCGCAATTTTTATAAACTCTATCTCAAATCAACTACATTCTTCCTACCACCTCTATGCAGACGATCTCCAAATTTACACACAGGCTCCCATAGATCAACTGCCGGAAGCGGTGGATACTATCAATGATGATTTGTCTAGAATAACGTCATGGAGTAGATCATATGGATTACAAGTCAATCCATTTATAACACAGATCATTGTAATAGGCAGTCCTAGTACAACAGCAAGAATAAATTGGTCTCAGGTTCCACCGTTTGTTTTTGATGGTGCTACGATTGCTGTTAGTAATAAGGTAAAAAAATTTAGGTATAATCATTGATTCCAATTTATCATGGGGTCCACAACTCCAGGAGTTGAGTAGGAAGATGTTTGCCTCCGCGGGATCAATTAGAAGATTACAACGTTTCCTTCCTAATGCTACGAAAATTGCGCTTGCAAAGTCCTTGCTTCTTCCAATACTTGATTATGCAGATGCCAGTTACTTAGATCTCGCCGAGAATCAATTCGAGAAACTGGAGCGTCTCCAAAATGTTTGCATACAATTTATATTTGGCTTGCGCAAATATGATCACGTTTCTCAGTTTCGAACACAGCTCAAGTGGTTACCTATACGACTTCGCCGGAATACACATATTCTATCCTTATTATATAATATTCTGTTTAACCCCTCTACACCTTCCTATTCAAAAGAACGTTTTAAGTTCCTTCATGATACACATGACAGATGTTTGAGGTCATCGGAAAACTTAGAATTAAAAATGCCACCGCATTCCACAAAACGCCGACAACTACCAGTTCGCTCCTACCAATATTCTTTTCCATCCAAAGGTTGCCTGGCAGAAATTGCTTTAAGCGATAAGGCCGCCCATTGTACTGCTATTTTGTATAACATTTCTAAATTGTAATACTACCTTGGCGTACAATAAAGTATATAATAAATAAATAAATAAATAAATTGTTGCATATAAAAAAGTTAAATTCCACATTTTATCATCATGAAACTATAGGTTCTTTGGAGAACTCTCATAAAAATTTAGGACATTTCTTAAGGATACAATGTAGCAATAATAACTCTGATTGGAGTAACTTGTTGAATTATTGGTGTTTTTCTTTTAACATAACGGTTCACACAGAGACACAATATACACCGCACGAATTACTATTTGGAAAATTATGCAATATACCGAGTAATTTGTCATCCTCTGTCGATCCTCTCTATAAATAATAGTTTATTTATTTATTTACTAGCTGTCCCGCCCGTCTTCGTCCGTGGCATACTTCGAACCCCGTGGTACCCATTTAATCCCGTTGTTTATTAATTTCACATTCACAATAATGTATTAACATTTTTCAAATTCTTTGTTTAGGTAATTCTCCGCTCTCCAGTACCTACCTACTCATACTCGGTCGAATTATATTTACAAGAAATTAATTTCTTTGCGCTTAATTTTGAATTTTGCTATAACTCGTAAGATATTCATTTGATTTTCGAGGTGTAAATAAACAAAATAATCTTCATTAAATGCTGAAGGCAACTAAAGTAGTAAAAATTATAAGGATTAATAGCATATTTGTGTAAATAGCCTTCAAATTACCGCTTTATAATTGATGGTTTTTTAAAGTATTATAATGGATATAGTATGTTATTCTTATGAGATAGATATATATCGTCGCGGACTTTATTATAGACCTACATTAAATACATAATTGCACGATACATAATTTAGGTATATCTCAAAGGGTTTAGGCAGCGTTTTTGTTTAAAGCTCCCAGACGGCTTATTTTTCCGACATCCCCAACAAATATCGTTATAATGTGGTCAATGTATACAAAATCTTAACAAATTATACATAAAACCCATCTATAAGAATCACACTAACTATTAAAAAAAACCGCATCGTAATTCGTTTCGTAGTTTTAAAGATCTAAGCATACATTGGGACAGACAGCGAAAAGTGACTTTGTTTTATAATATGTAGTGATTTAAGTAGGTATAATTTACAAAAAGCACAATTCGATGCCAGAAATAATTTGTTAGTAAGTAAGGAATATAGAAAAACATTGTATAATAAGAAAATTAATACTTTAGTTTATAAGCCCGGTGATTTATTGTTGCTAAATAATCAAGTTGGAAATAAATTAGATCCGATTTACACTGGACCCTACAGTGGAGCAAAAGCACATGGAGCCAAATGTAAAAATATTAGAAAAAAAAAGTGTAACACAAGAATAACTCTAAATTGTTTAATCAATAGGAAATACTTTGTTTATATTTAAGATTATTTTTATTTCATTTAGTTTTATTGTATTGTATTGTAAAAAAAACAAAAGTCAACTGCGTATGTCATTTTTTTTCTCGCTATCGGGGGTGAAAGTTCAACTTTCAGGGGAGATGTAATATACGTATAAAATCTATTTTATAATATGACTGCAACTTAACGTTACGCGCTGCAACATAGCCACATATGACGTACGCGGTTGACTAGGTCAGCATACATTGTCAGCATTTAGAGTTAACTTTATCTATTAATTATTTTTAAGAGATAGTGGTACTCAGAATCTCAACAATACTACACTTCTCAAGAATGTTGCCTTTTTCTAAATAAACCTCACCAACCAAGTCTAACAACATACTGCATCCGCACCTTGGTCATGACACCACGGACCCTGTTTTTGGACTGAGGGCTGTCGCGGAGAAATACAGGGCGAAGAACACGCCTCTGCACTGTCTGTTCCTAGACATGCAGAAGGCCTTCGAGTGTATTCCTCGAGCGATGATCTGGTGGGTACTGGGGTCCAAAGGGGTTTCAGAGGTTTATATTGACACTATACCACCCTTAGACTCACCGAACACTGCCTTCACCGCTACAAGGATAGCTGGCTGAATCCTATCCCAGTACTTTTGAATTGGTTCGCCTTCAGTTTCAGTGCACTTGTCACTGATAACTGAGGCGAACTATTGGAACCTGGCTTCATTGAGTAGCCACTATCTAATGCGGTGCTGGCAACGACGCATTTGGCTTTGGGCTGCGCGCAAATATTAACGACGAGGAGACGTTGTTGTGCAGTAACTCTCTCCGGGTATGGCTTGCAGTTGGCTACCTTGCCGATACTACTCCTAGTGACTAGGAAATGGATTTGAGTTGCGCGCTTCTCGCTCCAGTAGGAGTTGAGATGTTTGAATTTCTTTTAGAATATTAAACGTGCTTGCGATGGCAAGATCGGCAGCCGCATACGTTCTAAGGATTATTTCTCCTTCAGTGTTACGGTGCTAAATAAATCACAACTAACCGTCGAGACAATCCTATGAATAACTGCAATATAAATGGTTAGGTAATGCTTATTTATTAACGTTGCAATACATAATTAAAATAGTAATTGATACATACTTTTAGTAAATAAATAATTTCCTAGGTATTGACTTCGCGTTTCTATTGTATTGTGGTTGCGTAATTGACCTGTTCGATTTCTTTTATTAATTTATTCATTTATTCTTCAGTTTGATTTAAGTTTTAGATTAAACTAGCTGTTGCCCGCGACTTCATACGTGTGAAAATTTTGATATTATTTAAAATTTGATTTACTCATTACCGAGCTCGTAGGCGTTATTAGGAAATAGGCGTTATGGAACCATATCTTATGTGTAGAAGTAATACATATATTAAAAATAGACCATTGGTTTTTGATGATGCTTGAACAAATAACCAAAAAATTTAAAGTTTAATACGCTGTTATTTTAAGGTATGTCGTACTTAATGTGGGTATATATTTCAAACACTTACTGCTTTCAAAATATTCAATATATATTTAAAACCATATTTAAATACCCTATACTTTACGCAGAAGTAAAAGTATATTAGTATGGAAACACTGGAGTGCCTCACATGGCGAGATAAAAGGTAATGTTGCAATATCACTAACTAAATCTGCACCTTACTGCATACTACAATATGTAGGTGTAAATACACTAACAAAAGTAAATGTTGATAATATTTTTTTCTACTACTCTCTTATCATTACTTACTATGGTGAAAATACTACCCACCCGATAAGCCCGACAGGTGACACAGGAGAAAGCGACATACAGTTGTGTTGTTTATTGGCAACCGGGACCAACGGCTTAACGTGCCTTCCGAAGCACGGAACTGGGGTGGGTCTAAATGGCCAAATAAATTTAATAAAATAAAATGTGTCTATTTTAGATGTTAAATTTTGAACCCGTTGCCTTTTTAGTGAGGTGGTAACAAAAAGGCTAAAAAGTCTTATGTGTTAGACACTAATTAGCACGACCAATTAAAGTCCTGGTAGTTTCGGACTCTAAGAGAAGAGAAACTACGAATTAATTATGTTTTTTTTTATTTCAATTAATTTTGTTATTATTTAGTTACAAGCTTAGACCTTTTGACTCGGTAGAAGGGCGTGCTATGAGAATTGCAGGCAAATCCTCTACTAGCTGGCGGTGTTGAGCTCCTCCGTGATAGGAGAGACTTCGCTCTGAGGAATTGTTTGACATGATGCCCACGGCTACCTTCTATCATCGCACCGCTTGCCATAGACAGTGCGTTCTCTCTCACACTTTTCGTCCGGAGCGCTCACATACGGTTAGGTCCAATAGAGGCTTTATTTCGTGTACGCATAGGTTGTGAAATGAGCTCCCCGCCAGGGTTTTCCTAAACGTCTACAGTATGTAATTCTTTAAAAAGGTTCTTCGAAGGTGTTTAAAGGGTCGGCAGCGCGAGTGCTGCACCTCTGGTATTGCAAACGTCTATAGGCTACGGTGACCACTTTCCAACAGATGGGCCGTATGCTTGTCTGCCACCACAGAGGTATCAAAAAAAAATTGAAGGTGCCAATTTAAATTCTGATGAATGTGAACGCGCAGATATTTGATACCGGTCAATCGTTTTATTGGCTGGCAGTTGCAAGTATGGTTTTGATTCCAATATAAAAAGAAATCATAAAATTAATTCCGAAGCAAATGAAATGAAATCATAAAAGCAGCTAAATCCAGACGAAACATCACCACCACAGATCTCGATATACCTGGAAACTCACAGAAAATATACTACAACGAACGGTTAACCAAAGAAAATAGGCATCTTTTTCGGGCGGCACGGGCCAAGTGTAAAGAATTTGGTTACACGTACTGCTGGGTCACTCAGGGAAATATTAGTATCCATTCGGTAGTATCGGTAGTATCGTATTCGATAGTATCATTCGGCCGATGAACGCTTGAACTAGTAGACGTGTGTCAGTTGTGACCGCGGAATTTTTAATTTGAATTTTGTGATTGGTTAATTGACGAAGTGTCAATTCCTTGTCACTCCTAAATAGTTTCAATTAGTGAGCCACACCCAGAGGGCGGTTACAGAGTGAGATACATATATTTTTAAGATACGTACTCAAAATCTTCTCAAAAAGTGCTTCGTGACTGGTTGGTTTTGAACCCGAAGACTCGCGGCGGTGGTGGTCGGTGTGCTCAGCCGATGTGCTATCGTACAAGTGACGTCAAAGTGCGAATCTATAAGCTACGAGCAGAACATCGGTCGGCAACGGACAACGTCACTGCAGCCCACCATATCTGTGCTACGCGGCCTACGCTACGACGCGACCGAGCTACAAACACCTCTCGGCTACGACACAAATCTTAGCTACGCTGCAGTAGTAAAGTGGGTTGTTATTGTTACACCTTGTTTACACATATTTTACAATGGCGGCGGTTCAGCGCACACCACCAAGCGAGGCTAAATTAACAGGTAACCTGAACCAAACTCAGTCGGAACCTGACATAAGTTCGGCAGTAACCATTAACGACTACGGTAACTCAATCAGATCTAAGCGTAGGCGTAATGAAAACTCGCCACTAGGCATTTCCGCCTTGTGCTTGCAAGATTTACATCTCAACATTGCGGACTGGAAGCAGGACCAGGAGTCTTTTATTGCCTCCAAGCTCTCCGAGCAAACTAATTTGATGTCCATGCTTGTGTCAGAATTGGCGGATATTAAAAGACAAAACAATGAAATATAGACAACCAATTTAGAAATAAAAAAATCTAACGCAGATATAATCCAGTCTGAGGGTTTTATAAACAACCAATTTGAGGAGCTGAAAAGGGAGGTGGAAACTTTAAGAAAGAGAGAAAAGAACAAGCTAATTATATTGTGAACCTCGAAAAATTATTGCAGAATTCAGAAGTGTGTGTGCCAAACAGGCCTTACTAAATGCTACGAAATTATATAATAAAAAGACACAAGACAAACTTAATACCGAAAATTTAGGTTTCCAAGGAAAGCGACAGTCAATTTTTATCGCCGAGCAACTACCTCCTAGCATAAAGAAACTGTTCTATCAAGCCCGGGACTTTGCGAAAACTAACGCCTACAAATTTTGTTGGAAAGCAAATGATAACATCTTTCTCCGTAAACAGGAGGGTGAGAAATACATAAAGATAATCTCTGAAAACTGTTTGATTAATTTAGGATAAATTAATAAATGACTATTCGATTATTTGTATTTGCTAAGATTGTATTACTATAGTCTGTATATTTTGTCCGTACTTTTGTCTCACTTTAGGAATAGTATAGATGTTTTTTTATATAATTAATAGAAATGAAACACATTCACATATATCTCAAATACAAACTACTCAAATCAAGTACACCATAAATAACACATTCTCTCCCACTCTTATAATATATACCCACGGGTCACACTCACAATATTCACAACTAATCACCACACAGATAATGAACTTTAAATATTATACATCTCTTGTTTATACAGTATATACACAGGTATTAATTTCACTATTAAAAACAAAACAAATTATGGATATTGATTATTGCATATTTATGGTTTTTACTTTTTCCTCCTACGGTCAGTCCCTGTTGGTATCAACAGGTAATTTGGTGTCAGACACTTTTTATGTCCTGGTAAGCTCTGGTCGTGCACTGGTGATGGTACCGCTTGTTCACTATTCTCTCATTACCACACATATTTGGAATGGTGTGGGTCCCAGGATACTACCCTGCGGTATGCCATAGTTCACAGAATGTTCCTCACTGTGATAGGAGTCTATCTTAACTCTTTGCGTTCGATTTTTAAGATAGTCTTTAAAAATCTCTAAAGGCGTACCACGTACACCAATAAGTTCTAGCTTGGAAATAAGGAGGGGAACAGAAACCGTGTCAAACACTTTGGAGAGGTCCAAGAAGATGCCTAGGCATTTGTTACGCTTATCAAGTTGTTTAGCTACTTGTTGGGTTAGTTCTTATACTAAAAAGAGCTTTTACAGGAGAGCTGGTCAGTGATAAATGAAAATGGCGAAACAAATTTCATTTCATTTCATTTATTTTGCGAAATATGGGTACAGGGGTTGTTACAAGAAAATAAGTTACACCATACTTGACTTTACAGTCATGCAAAAAAAAAAAAGAAGTTAGAGTAAATAAAATTGAAGATAACTATTCCAAATAAATCCATATAAAATACATCAAAATATTAAGCTCAATAAGAAAAATAAAATAATAAACGCCAAATTACATAAAATCATTCACAAAATAGATTATCATATCACCACATTCCAATCAAATATTTTTACAATTTATTTATTAAATTAGAATTGTCAGATAGGTATTATAAATAAAACTATACAAAATAAATCAAAATATTAAACTCAATGATAACAGGGAAAAAAGAAAATGCCAAAATTAAAATCATTTACAATTTTGATTATCATGATTGTCAGTTTGATTGTCAAATTCATTGTCAGATAGGTATTCGTCAACCGAATAGTAAGCTTTCTCCATTAACAGTTGTTTTACACTTGTCTTAATGCTATTGAAATAAGATTAGGCCAAAATAAATGTAGTAGGATTGTTATAACTAGGATTTATAACAATCTTACTACATTTATTTTAACATACAGAATATACTATTATTTACAAATGTTGTTTTATTTCCTGGTAGCCGTATCTTTAATTTGTGTCTTATACTATTTAATTTATCAAATAATTCAATATGTTTTCTGGCAAATAGCACTACTTCCAGAATATAGATGCATGGAAGTGTGAGCATTTTAAAATTAATAAAATAGGATCTACAGCTGTCAGTCTGTTTTAATTTAAAAATTGCCCGTACGCATTTTTTTTTGTGCTATGAATGCTACGTTTTTGTCTGTTGCATTGCCCCAGAACATGATTCCGTACCTTAATAGGGATGCGACGTGACCATGGTAAGCCGTTAATACGGTCGATGTATTGGACGTTTTAGATAACATATAGAGCGCATACGAGAACTGATGAAGCTTACCACATAGCAACTCTATATGAGAAGACCAGTGCAAACCAGAATCCAAAATTTAACCGAAAAATTTTGTAACATCAGTTTTTTCAATTTCGTGGCCGCAATATTTGATTTGCATGTCAGCCAATCTGTTTATTCTGTTTCTAAATGTCATAATCTTCGTTTTGTTATAATTTACTGTCAATTTGTTAATAGTTAACCAATTAAAATGTCAGATAATGTTTTATGTATGTCAAATTGCATTTGGGAGCTGTTTTTGCCTGTGAATATGATTGTGCTGTCATCGGCAAATAATATTTACTTATGGTTTGTCACCTTTGGTAGGTCATTTATATAAATTATAAACAAAAGCGGACCTAATACGCTTCCTTGTGGGATTCCCAGTTTTACAACGTTAAATTGAGAAGAATAGTCGATTACTGTTTTTGATGATGGGCAAAGTCTAGAGATTTGTGTGGACTGCATCCTATTGCTTAAATACGATTTAATTAGGTCTAAAACATTTCCTCGAACACCGTAGGTACATAGTTTATTCAAAAGAATTTTGTGATCAATGTTGTCGAATGCCTTAGTCAGGTCCATAAAAAGAGCACATGATTGGATGCCTTTGTCAATATTAGTCATAACAGTTTCGAGAAAACTGTTAATAGCCGTGTTAATGGATTTATTTTTCCTAAACCCTATTTGTTCATTTGAGAATAGATTATGGGTGTCAAAAAACTTATAAACACTCTGGTGAATCACCTTTTCAAAAAAATTTCATATTACAGGTACAAGTGCAATTGGACGGTAGCAATTCATATCATGCTTATCATTTTTTTTGAAAAGAGGTTTTATTAAAGTAAATTTCAGAGCATCTGGAAAGACGCCGTGTAAAATGCACAGGTTAATTATATAACTAAGGACATGTGATAGTTTGAATGAGACACGTTTCAAAATTCTCACGGATATGTCATCATAACCTGTACTATTGGTAGTTTTTAAATTTAAAATAATTTTGTTTACATCAATAAGAATAGTTGGTGGAACAAATATAGATCTGGAATGATTAGGAATTATTATATTTTGATTATACGTATTATGTATAACATTTTGTTCATTCAAATAAAATGTATTAAATATTTCAGCTATTTGCTTGGCATCATATATCATCTCGTTATTAATGCATATAAACTTAATGTCATCTCTACATCTGTTAACTTTATTGTTTATTATGTTCCATGTGACTTTTCCTTTGTTTGTAGCAGTGTAAATATAATAGTCATTACGTGATTTTTGGGTCAATTTAATGATTCTATCTAATCTGGATGCTAACGCCTTGAACCTATTTTTACGCTCTATACTGGATTTTTTCCTATAATCCCATAAAAGTTTCCTTTTACGTTTAGAACAATGCCTAATTCCTTTAGTAATCCATCTCGGTCTGGTTATCGCGTAAATGCGTATTCTTTGTTTAGGAAAACACAGATCATAGTGATAACGAAATAGATCATAAAAGTTGTTAAATGCAATATTCGGATCCTCGCTATAGAGAGCGTCTGAAAAACTCAGGTAATTTATACATTTCTGAAAATGTTTAATGTTTGCTATACTATAATTACGTTTATCAATATACCAGAATTTTAACGCGCTAGTCATTTTAATCGGGCAAGTCAATAATTGGGCTGTGTGATCCGATAGTGCAAGTTCCAAAATTTCGGCCTCACAGTTCTTCACATTAAACATGAAATTATCAATGCACTTACCACTTATTAGTCGGGTAGGCTCATGGATACCAATCTTAAGATTATAATTTTGTAACAGATATTTAAACTCTGATGATTTTTTACTGTTAACAAGAGTATTGATGTTAAAATCTCCACACATAATAATTTTCTTTTTGGTATAACAAAAACGGCAAAGTAGCGAATCAAACAGGGAAAAGAATCTTTGTATGTCTTCATTATTTGATTTGGGTAGATGCATATCACTTGTAAATTATGATCTTTCAACTCTATACCTGAACATTCCATAATATTCTCATGTGAATAGCTTTTAACATCACTAATTATATTAAAATCAAGTGAAGTATGCACCAATATACACGAACCACCCCTGTGATTGTGTCTAAAAAAAGCAGAGCCTAGGACGAAATTTGGAATTCTTAAATTATTTCTATCACCGTGTACCATATTGTGTTCTGTGATACACAAAACTCCAAGGAAATTTAATTTTTCCTTGAAAGTTTCTAACCCTACCACTAGCTTATCAGATTTACTGATCAAGCCATCAATATTCTAATGAATTATTTTGATTTGGTTATACATGAAAAAGCTCATTAGGTGCTATAGTTGAATTTTTTTCAACGCGGTCATGGTTTGTCATATCTTTGGTATGAGTAGTGTTGCAGTTTGGTAGGGATTCCGTTTGTGTACCCCTATCTATACAAATAGGCGTATGACGTTCAGCATTGTTACATTTGTGGTTCCTGTAGCTATTATATTTAATTTTGTAGTCGATACGTAGGATTTCTTTAAGCGACAATTGGCATTTTAGCAAAACTCGGCTTGCATGCGGTGGGCAAGCATAAATATTTAAGTCAGTGAATCTGTTATAAGGAACATTACAAATTACAACATTACAATTATTTAAATTGATTAAAATTTTTTTAAAGAAAAAATAGTGATTCATATGGTCTTTTATCGTTTATACCTCCCATTATTATTACAAAATCCCTTTTAGTCAATTGACCTAGTTCCGTTTTTGATGTAGAAAGTAATTGTTCAAAAGTTGCTCCAGATTTCCACACACAGCTGATAATAAATTCTTCACCAATCAATTTTTGGAGAATAGATCGCATTTTATACCCCTGATCATCTGCAAGTATGAGAATTTTCCTTTTTGAATCCTTGGGTACTGCGATTGACAGTTGTGTATCCAAATAATGGTCACTCAAATTAGGTTCACTATTCTGTGGTTCTGATCGCTTTGGCGCGCGGCTTTAACACTCTTTCTCACACGGACGGAGTACACCAGAGCACAGAACATTTCACTTAGTCCATTTCTGTTTAAGAGATTCAATTATGCAGCATCCATGGCTTACTATGAATTCTAACGATACAGCGCTGGCGGACGCGGACGAGGGCAGTTTGCTGCAACGTGTGAAAACGTGGAAGGAGATGCTTAAGAGTGGTGGTTTTAAACTTAAGTAATACTTGGCGTTAAACTCTACAGATTCAACCTCCATAGACTCCATCTGGTCTAGGGCATGGACTAGGTTAAATACCTGGTATCTGTATTTCACACGTCACGTCACGCATTGCTACCTCATGGGCTAAGTGGCGGTTGAGGGCTGATGTCATTTGGAATCCTAAAATGTCAGTGAGGTTGAAGGGACAGGTCTAATAAAGCATCATTAGGCATGTTACATTGCCATGCCACTGGGGTGTAATCATTATTGAAGCAACACAAGCAGGAGCTGCGAATTACGGAATGAAAATGCTGGGGAGTATGTGTGGAATCATGCGGCTGGACCGCGTATGAACTACCTCAACCGCAGTCTTCATGTCCGTAATAATGCAGATAGGTCAAATTTTTAGCCATGCCGTTTTCTCCGTGCCCCGGTAAGAGGGGAACACCCAAGAAGCACTGGCTTGATATCGTAAGGATTGTATATAGATTAAATTATGTGACTGTTTTTCTTAATTTGTTAAGCAGGTTATTTTTAAAATATGTGTAATATTTACTGAAATATTGTTTTGTACAATAAAAATGATTAATCTATTTATTTTGCATTATTTTATTAAAAATACCTTAGTTTATAATACTCAAATGATTTATGGGATTGAATGGTTACTGAAAAATGTTGTTGTCATATTTGCGGAAACAACCCTGTAATTTACTTGTACAGTATTTTTTGCCCTTTAATATTACTACAATAACTTACTAACTAACTAACTATCTTCACGCTGTATCCCTGACGGGGTAGTCAGAGAGGACAGATCGCCAGGCTTCGCGATCCATGCATACTTGTTTCGCTTCGTCGAGATTCATTAATCGCTTCATACACGCACGTCTGGGTATCCGAGTACTTTTGACCTTTCCGTTTTTGAGCAATCTGCTCACGTGGTCTTCATATGTAAGTCTCGGCCTTCCCTGACTCCTACTACCCTCTACTTTTGAACAATATATATTCTTCGTCAATCGTTCCTCACTCATTCGTTGGACGTGTCCAAACCAACGGAGCACGCCCTTTTCCAGCTTAACGCTGACACGTTCATTCAAACCTGCCATATTGCGTATCACTTCGTTACGTATTCGGTCGGCCAAGGTAACGCCGCACAATTTTCGAAGTGATCGCATCTCCACAGCATTCAATTTACTTTCATGCATCTGCTGACATACCCAGGTTTCACTACCGTAAAGCAAAGTTGGCACTAGCACTGAATTATGAATAGCCATTCGTGCTTCTTTTACGATGCTTTGTCGCTTTACTAACTGGGACAAAGCACCGTTAACTTTGTTTCCGGCAGCTACTCGCCGTTCTACATCCGAATCACATCTTCCATCCGCGCTAAACATACTTCCTAAATACACAATTTCATTCACTTGCTCTAGACGTTCTTGGTTTACCCTAATCTCGCATTTAGTTCTTACGTCACCTCTTTCAAATACTAGAACCTTAGTTTTACTTGCATTCAAGCGGAGACCCTTACTTTCACACCCCTCTTTCATATTAGTGACTAATGCCTGTAGGTCGGCTTCTGATGAGGCCATGAGCACCGCATCATCAGCGTACAGCAGACAGTTTACTGTAAAGTTACCCAAATTCACACCCATATTAAAATCTTTCAACTTCTGCAGGCAACTGTCCAGATACACTATGAACAGCCAGGCGGACATGACACATCCCTGTTTGACGCCTGTACAGACATCAAAAAGAGGTGACACATCCCCCCCTACACGCACGCAAGCCTTACAGTTCCTATAAAGCGACTGTATTGCCCGCAGTAGCGAGCCGTCCACACCATATCCTGGCAGCAAGTCCCACAGCGTTTCTCTCACAACGTTATCAAATGCTTTCTCTAGATCCACAAAAGCGCAGAAAACCTTCTGGCTAAGAGCCAGAAACTTTTCCGCGATCACGCGGAGAGAAAACACTTGATCCATGCAACCTCTTCCACGTCGGAATCCGCATTGAGCCTCCCATAAATACCTTTCAGACTTTTCTACAATAACTTAAAATAAATAAATAAATATCCATCACGCCTTATCCCCGAAGGGGTGGCAGAGGCATATTATATGCCCACTTTTCACCGTGTGGATTCCTGTCCCACGTAATAGGTGGTGAGCCCATTGCCGTGTTGAAATAGACAGACGCAGGCTGTGGCTACCTGCTGTTGAAATTTTTTAAGCCGCCTATAAGGCCTTCAACCAGGCTTAACGACTGCCATTTTACTGGCAACTGGGACCAACGGCTTAACGTGCCTTCCGAAGCACGGAAACGCTCGCAAATGTAAATGCCACAAAGTGGTCACCCATCTGACGACCAGCCATAGTGAAAGTTGCGTACCTCAGTGATCGTTTTACCGAACACTGAGACCGCGGGGCCACGAGCGCTACAATAACTTGCTTATGATATATTATGATCACTTGTTGCTATACAAAATAACGTTATAAAAGTCCGCAGTATGTTAGTACGTATCAACACTTATTAAAAATAAGCAATTATTAAAAATAATCTTATTTATATTTAAGGTAAACTTAAGTTTAGTCGACTGTTCTCACATAAATCCAAAGGAACAATGTAAGTGTAATTTTAATGTTGTAAGCCATTCCTACATTTTAAAATGACATCCATTGACTTTCTTGCCAGATTCTTCTTCTTCAAGGGTAGGCTGCCCTTAGAACCGGCAACTATAATCGCTCTAATTTTGATATGATTTAAACACAACATTGATTTTGTTTTTTTTTGTTTGTATAAATTCATTACTATATAATTGGTCAAATATCATGTTAATCAAACTAATGTAATTACTGGCGTTTAGAAAAGAGTGGCCATGAGTTTTATTGCCAGGTTCTTCCTCAGGCTCTACCTATTGCTTTGCGAATCTGGCAGTAAATGTAAATGTAGAATCAATATTCTTGACGTTCATAAGTGTTACTTTGTGACCTAAATGAATAAAGATTTATTATTATTAGTATTATTTCCTTTATTAAATAAATACACATATAAATAACATTTTTAAATACATTATATAAAACAAATCTATTTAAAAATATAAAAAATAGTATCCCACCGGTATCGGGTACAGGGACCAAGTTACCGGCGGTCAGGGCTGCAAAGACAGGAATTTCCGCACAATACGTGCCGTACCCAGAAGAACCGCCTTTTGCATCAAGCCCTTGACCCAACTGCCTAACGCGAGCCTCTTAAGATGTTGGTCGAGGCTCTTGGCGATCAGACCATGTGTTTGATATTATTATTTGTTTCTTTTCCACGGGTATCTTCTTTTTTTTTCTTACGAAGATACCCGGTCTTTTGGGAGGCTTACATGGGGACATAGAGGTCCAACACGCAGAGGCGTTTTGAGAATTTTAATGTAACAGGGAATGGGACTCCCACTGCAGACAATCCACGTCCGCCTTATGTAGAAGAACGGTAATGGACCATCTCCAATGGGAGTTAAACTATTGTACAATATGCTAACTACTATTGGGCTATTAAGTTGGAGGTTAAATGAACTGAGTGATTAGAACTATGGATGAAGACGGCGTCTGCCATTTTAATATATTGTAATCAAAATACTGGCAGACGGTGACTTGCCAACTCACTAGATGGGCCCCCTATACAATCACCGTAGGCATGATAAGCCTGTAAGGCGACAGAGGGCAACACCGGTGTGAGCGGCTTGGGGTGTCGAGCGGTGCGGCGCCGGTTTCACCTTCGCGGGCCAGGCCCGGAGCGGGCTTCCCCGTAGTTATGCCCTTGAAAATGACACTTCCACCCCCGAGCATATAGCTCTGACTCCCTCCCTCTGACCGGCCAATTAAGGCAAGCCAGAGTTGAGATTTGCTGCACTCCCGGGAGTAGCACTCTCACTGCTCTCCCGTTAGGCCATTAAATCCTAACCGGTGCAGAAGAGCAACAAATCTCTGAGGAATCGGGACCGATGTGTAGCCACACACATTCAGCTCGCCACAAGCTGCCCTGCGGATGTGAGCTTTTTAATAACTTTCTGATACATTTTTCTGTTGAAATCAGAAAGTGGATGACTCAAAAAGCGAATCTACTATGCCCTCATAGGGTTGCGTTAATCCTATAAAAGATAACGACTGTCCTCGAGGGTTATATATTATTATTCTCTTTATTTATTTATACAACATATCAATTACATTTTTAAATATATCTATAAAATAAAAAATACATTTAAAAATATAAAAAATAGTGACCCACCGGTATCGGGTACAGGGACCAAGCTACCGGTGGTTAGGGCTCCAGAGAAAGGAATTTCCTCACAATACGTGCCGTGTCGAGAAGAACTGCTTTCTGTATCAGGCCCTTGATCCAGCTGTTTAACGCGAGCCTTTGTAGGTGTTGGTCAAGGCTCTTGGCTATAAGTCCATGGACAGATATGACTATCGGTACAATGATCGCTGAATCCACACCCCACACGTCGACAACCTCATGAGCCAAGTCTAAATATTTCTTTTGTTTGTCTACCTCGGCTTTCATGAGGTTTTCGTCGTGAGGTATGGTGATGTCAACAATAATTGCACGGCGTTCTAATCGATCTATTACCACTATGTCAGGCTTATTGGCGACAATAGTCCTGTCCGTGATAATAGATCGATCCCAGTATAATGTGACATGACCATTTTCGAGAACTGGGTCAGGCACATATCTATAGTATGGTACCTCTAAATCAACAAGATTGTACTTAAGAGCAAGTTGCTGGTGAATGATCTTGGCTACTTGGTTGTGTCGATGCAAATACTCACCGTTTGCAAGACTCGAACAACCAGAAATAATATGCCTAAGGGATTCTCCGGGACGATGACATGCCCGACAGATGTCCACCGTACCATCCTTCAGGATATACTTCCTGTAGTTCTTTGTCATTACAACTTCGTCAGTAATTGCAAAAACAAACCCTTCAGTCTCTCCAAAGAGATCACCAAATCGTAGCCAAGATACTGATGCATTGAAGTCTATATCAGGCCTGTGTAAGGCCTGATAAAAACGACCATGCAGCTCCTTACTCTTCCATACCTCCTTGCGATCAGTAACACCAAGTACTATAGGTTTATGCCAATTCTCTTTAGCCAACGTGAGCGGGGTATGTCCATTATCCACTGCAACCACATCGCGATGCAACCTCGTGTCAGCATTGAGAAAATATTCTCTGAGGTTGCATATCTCACGGTTATGGAGGGTCTTGACATTTAAAAAGCCTCGACCTCCACACTTCCGAGGGATATACAACCTCATTACTGATGAACGAGGATGATGCATTCGAAATGTGGTCAACAAGGACCGCACTTTCCTATCCAGGGCATCTAATTCAGTCTGAGTCCATCTAAGTATACCGAAGGAATACATTAGGACCGGTATGACCCACCCATTGAAGGCACGCACCTTATTACTGCCTGATAAAAGACTTTTCAGTACTTTTTTCAGACGGCCAAAGAATCGCTCCTTCAATGTTTGTTTCACACCAGATTCGTTAATTCCTAATGCCTGCGATATACCCAGATACTTATAGGTCTCAGTGGCGGAGAGAGATCTGAGTATTATGGAATCTGAAAGCTCAACATCTTCAGACTCCACAATCCCACCCTTCTTTACATGCATGACTGCACATTTGTCAACGCCAAATTCCATTCTAATAGAACTACTAAAGGATTTTGTTAACTTCAATAGTTCTATCAGTTCCAATTTGGTGGTGGCAAATAGCTTAAGGTCGTCCATGTAAAGCAAGTGGGATATAACTCGACCTTCTCTTCGCAACTGAAAGCCTAGCCCTGAACTCTCTAGTATAGTACTAAGAGGGTTCAGTGCTAGACAAAACCATAAAGGACTGAGACTGTCGCCCTGGAATATACCCCGCTCAATAGGCAAGCCATTTGTTACAGTCTGACGACATCCTGGATAGCAAAGGTCTGTTCTCCATTGCCTCATACATGACTGCAGGAAAGTACAAAGAGTTGCATCCACTTTGTACAGCTCCAGCACCCTCAGAAGCCACGTATGAGGCACAGAGTCAAAAGCTTTTTTATAATCAATCCAACATGTCGTCAGACTGCGACGATTACGGCGTACCTGTTGGTTAATGATCATGTCAATAATAAGGAGCTCTTTGGTGCCTCGGGTCCCACTTCTACATCCATTTTGAGACAAAGCCAAGACTGAATTTTTATCTAAATGTGAAGTAATTTTGATTCTCAAAATGGATGTTAGAAGTTTATAGACTGTTGGTAAACATGTGATAGGTCTATAATTTTTGGGATCCAAGGCATCGCCAGATTTATAGAGAAGGTGGGTTATTCCAGTTGTTATAAAATCGGGCAGAGAGCCCGACTCTACACATGACTGGAATTGACCTGCTAAACGAGAATGTGAACTACGGAGCCACTTAAGCCAGAAATTATGCAGTCCGTCCGGTCCCGCTGATTTCCAGTTGGGCAAAGAACGGACTGCATTTGCTACATCCTGTTCTGATATATTAATTGACTCCATTGCCTGTATAGATTCACATTCCCGTTCAACATCCCTCATCCATTCACCTAACGGGCCTCGACCAAATACCACGCCAAAATGCATTTGTAATATCAGCATTTGGTCGCGGTCCGTTATCCACACCGGAATTGGGTTTTTCCCACCGTCGATAAACCCACCTCTCATCCTTTTGGAACACGCGGTTCTGGGTATATCGCTCTACGCGTTTCTTATAATGACGAATCCGGTTTGCCCATGCACCGACTTTCTGCTTCAGAAAGTCAATGCGCTCCGTGATACATGACGTTCCCACATATTCTTGAGGCGTGATGTTAATGCCTGAAAACGCCTGCTTCACAAAGCGCATGACCCTCGGACGAGTGTTTCCCGATCTAAAGCAGATTAGCTTCCCAATGAGTGCCCTAGCCCGAGCGATACGACGCTCATTTCTACACTGCCAAGCTGGTACAGCAAGTTTAGGAGAAGAAGCAAGTTTCTTTTTAAAAAACTTTACTTCAGCTACTCTACATGCTGCAACGGCCGCACAGTATAGGATCGAGTGCGTATCACCAAGGTCTTCACTATTATCCAAATAATCAGGTAATAGCGAATCTAGAGCACACACCAAGGCCATATTCCGTTTATGCATAGGCAAACGCGGTAGGCCAGGTCTACAGCCTGGACTCATAGATCGATATTTCAGAATCGCATCCTCCAATGCACTTCTTAAGTTATTATTACACTGGATACTTACGGATATAGCCTCAACTGCAACAACTTCATCATTGTGTGTTGTGTTTGTTACCGATGAATTTGTAACCTGTGATGAAGTTGGACAGTCAAGGCTATTTCGTACCTCAGAACGTAGCCGCTCAAGTACAGCACTATCCAACATGTTACAACGTTGAATAGCCCGCACCTGATCCGATAATCGTTGTGCCGAGACGTTAACAGCTGGTTCAAGACCCTGAAACACAGTTAACAGCCGATCACGGTATGCAGTAAGGTTAATTCCCCCCTCTGTAGCCACAAAATATGCCCGCATGACGTTCTCATTCATAGAATCAGTCCATCGCATGCGGCGCACATTACCACCGGTAGCGGGAGCCCTATTCGAAGCCGGTGGGCCTCAGGACTCCAAGCGTGTCGGTGGCCGGCCTCTTCCACGCCGCCGCGCTGGTGGTGGTGACGACGGCGGGGAGAAATATTCGCCGCTTGAGCTCGAGCTCAACGCCTCAACTGCAGTCGATGTAGCGGATATGCTCACCGTGGACTGCGAGGCGGAGCAATGCGGCGAATCCGGAGATGGATCTTGTGCATTCCTTTTAGCCCTGGATCTTGTAAGCATTTAGCAAAGATATCGTTTATGTTTCATGTTTGTGAAATTAATTCTGATATGTCACATGACATCTAATGTCACGCATATCCATAATTATAGTATCTTGTATATTTCCGTATATAAGGTTTTAATTGTTATTTCTTGATTTTCATATTTTATATTCATTTTTCCTTTACTAGAAATACGGTTTATAAGCTTTCCGGCTATGGTAATATTATTTTAAATATTTTAAGATTATATAAACGACATTATTATTATTATTCTCTTTATTTATTTATACAACATATCAATTACATTTTTAAATATATCTATAAAATAAAAAATACATTTAAAAATATAAAAAATAGTGACCCACCGGTATCGGGTACAGGGACCAAGCTACCGGTGGTTAGGGCTCCAGAGAAAGGAATTTCCTCACAATACGTGCCGTGTCGAGAAGAACTGCTTTCTGTATCTTTTATTATTATTATTATTACTCTTCAAAAAATTACCACAATAATCCGGTAAGTTACTATTACAGGATAATAGAACTCTTTTTAAAACTGTAAGATCTTTCTTCTCAAATTGTAGCTTATGAGAAGCATGTAGTTTGAAACTGATAACTAAATACTATTTCAAAAAAAATTAGCTTTCATTTCATGTATCAATGATGTCAATACTGCCACTTGTTGGAAAGTAATTCAACAAAAACAGTAAATCATTTTTCCTGTAAAATTTGCTTTTTGCGATTACCGACTTATTGCCCGGAGGGGTCGAAATAATTGTGAAAGCATTCAGTGCGAACCGTATAGAAAAATTTAATGTAATATTGCAAAAAAAGACAAATTTTTGTCCTGTCACGGAAATGTGGATCTCTTAACAACTCATTAGTCAACATGATGAATGGTGAGTTCAGCTCAATTTTTACTCCTAAGCACCTATATAAGAGTGAAGTCCTAACTTTCAGTGACTGCGCAACTCCGGGAATCTATAAAAGCCGTAAGAAAATGTAAAAAAAAGTCCTGAATAACTTGTGTCTGAAATCTTGCAAGAGTGTCCGATTGGGGTAGACAAAAGCTTGTCCAATTTAACCCTACCAAGACTCAAATTTGTGCATTCACCACTAAAAGCGCCATTTACTGTAGCGCCTCAATTCCAGGGCACACCTCTCCCCATCTCTACTAGTATTGGGATCCTTGGTGTTGAGATTTCTAGTGACGTCCAGTACCGTAGTCATTTAGAGGACAAGGCGAAGCTGGCGTTCAAAAAGCTCAGTATGCTCAACAGGGCGCGGCATTACTTTACTGCGGAGCAAACACTGCTCCTCTCTAAGTCGCAAGTGCGGCCACACATGGAGTACCTGCTGTCACCTTTGGACTGTGTGCACCTGAATACCAGCTTCGACCTTTTGACTCGGTAGAAGGGCGTGCTATGAGAATTGTCAACGATCCTCTACTAGCAGAAGGTGTTGAGCTCCTTCGCGATAGGAGAGACTTTGCTCTGAGGAATTGTTTGACATGATGCCCACGGCTACCTTCTACCATCGCACTGCTCGCCATAGACAGGGTGTTCACCCTCACTCTTCGCGTCCGGAGCGCTCACATACGGTTAGGTCAGATAGAGGCTTTATTCCGCGTACCCTTAGGTTATGGAATGAGCTCCCCGCCAGGGTTTTCCTGAACGTCTACAGTATGGGGTTCTTCAAAAAGGGTTCTATAAGGTTTTTAAAGGGTCGACAGCGCGAGTGCTGCACCTCTGGTATTGCAAACGTCTATAGGCTACGCTATACTAACTCTGCCACCTCAGTGGTATAAAAAAAAACTAAAATGCCAATTTAAATTCTGCGGGGGCAGCAGGGATGACGGTGCGTAAATGCAATCCCGAAAAACCGACTCGCAGGGTAGGCCTGAGGTTAAATCACTGCGAGCCGGCAAGGGGCACCCCAGAACGGAGGGGTCCGTCCACCCCGGAGCTCCCTAAGGAGCTGAAGAACTAGCCCGCACATCCACCGCTCTCGAGAGCTCCTCTGTAAGCAGAGGAGGTGAGAGCGGCCAGTACGGGCGTGCGCAAAAAGTGGGCACCCCCTGGAACACAGAAAGGGTGCCCGTCGCCAAGTGGCCAGTTGGGAGGGATCCCCCGACCTTACGCCCACGGCCAGACACTATTCGGGGGCGCGCATGTAATGAGCACGTCGACGCCCCCGAACCGGACGGCGGGGCGGAAGCGTCTGTCCCGTACGCTCCCGCACCCGCAATTCCTCACGTATCGCCGCCATCACCTCGCTAGCAAACGAGGCGACGGCGGCCCAACACTGTTGGCTGCCGACCATTGCTTGCAGCACAGCCGGCAGCGACAAATCAACACCGACAAGGCCCGTAAGGGCGATACGCGGTCCGCCCCACGCCGGGCACACGGCGAGTGTGTGCTCCGCCGTGTCCACGGCGCCACTTGAGCAGTGACGACACACGGGGTCCGGCTCCACCCCAGCCACCTCCCACAGGTACTTGGCGAATACGCCATGCCCTGTGAGGAGCTGACTGAGGTGAAATGTCGGCGCTGCGTGTGCCCTCTCCACCCAAGCAGAGTTTGGGATTACTCCAAGTCTAGACAGATAAAGCTAAATAATCCTATAACTCCAACTAAATTAAACGCTATATATTATCGCTGGCACATTTTTAAATATTATTCATACGTATGTGTTTAATTTGGAACAATGGAACAGTTCAAATGTCACCAGGTTTAAAAATCAAACGTGAATTTAAATAGTAGTGCGAAAATTCATTGCATTGTGTTGGCCTAATATAAAACAGCTGGTGACCGCGGTTCCGCTCGCCACATTTTGAGATCATATTTTTTTCTTCTTCTTATGCCTCTTCGTTACCGGAGGCATGTATCTACAGCATGCAGCTGGCAGGTATCTACAGCTTGCATGTATCTACTGTTTTTGAAGCTATTGCTGTTTGAACATGTGTTAAAGATATAGATGCTGAGCCCGAGGACTTCTCACCCTATATGAGAAATATATTTGTTCTTATTTATATCTTATTGTTTCATAACAGTAAATGTTTGTTTAAATTAAAAAAAATCTATTCTGCAAATTATTACTAAGTAAACGGTTGTACTCACGTGTATATTTTGGGATCGCCCGACTAGACAGTACTAGCGCAGCTTCCGACGTGGCTTGACGCTTCTCTTGAAAAAGGACCTGTGTTAGGTCCGACTCTAGTCGGGCGATCCCGAAATATACAGGTGAGTACAACCGTTTACTTAGTAATGCGCCCAAGAGCACCTTTGTTCACTCAAGTTACAACAAAAGACATCAACCTGCTCATTAACTTCGTTGATAATGCGTATAGTTCTAGTAAAGGGTGCCTTAGCCAGCAAGTTAGTCTTGGCTTTGGGAACCGTCAGCAGTTGCGGGCGCCTCCGTCTCCACACGTAGCGATCAGGCACTTCAAAATTCAGGCGCCGGAGAACCCCCGGGTCGTGCGCAACTCCTCTCAGTATCCAAATGCCGGTCTCACTACAGGGGATGCCGACGACCGTGCAAAGCGGAGGAGAAAATGTAGGAAAGCGGACTCCGTGAGTCGCGACACGCAACTGGGACAGAAACTCGGATGATGATAATGACTTAAAGGAAAACCTTTCTGTCTGGCGAGCTTAGGCCGCACGGGTGGTAATACCGCGAAGGGGTAGGCAGAGGCATACCGTATGCCCACATTTCACCGTATGCACTTTTGTCCCACGTAACAGGTAGTGAGCACATTGCCGTGTGAGCCCATTGCCATGTGGTAATGCCAGTTATTATTGTTTAGATAAAAATATAAAACAACACTAAAACAATCACGCAACTAGACAATCGAGGTAGGAGGTCAGGTTAGGTATGTTCTACTAGTCCTATATTCTATCTTTGAAACTGATACTGTTACTTTGATTAAAAAAGAAATAAATTAAGTTTTACGCGAAATTGAGCCTAAAATACAGTATTTTATTACTTTATAAATCCGTTGTCAAAGTACCGGTAATCGTCACACAATTTGTACTGTACTTCCAACAATGTCTCACCAATAAAACACTAAAATAATACGTAACGCTACCTAATTACACTTTTTATCTATAAAATAGATGTCTATTAAGATTAAATGGTATTAGTAATGTAATTATCAACAATTTTGGATAATTCAAAATCAACTGTTAACGTTAGTGTTTCCACAAGAGAAAGAATACATAAGAGTTTAACTCCCATTGTAGGTGGTTTATTACCGTTCGTTTACATAAGTCGGGTGTGAATAGACTGCAGTTCACCTGTTAGATTAAAAATGTCAGAGGGCCTCTGCGTGTTGGACCAATATGTCCCCATGTATGCCTACCAAAAGACTTTCGATCTTCAATAAGTAAAGAAGTATGCATGGTTCGCAAAGCCTGGCGATCAGTCCTCTCTGACTACCCCGTCAAAGATACAGCGTGAATATAGATAGTAAGTTTTTATATAAATACAAACTTCCGTTTAAGTACAATAGAATTAACTTTGACGTATTTGACCCTAGACGTAACTATCGTTGTTGTGACTACATAGATTATAATACATACCTATATATATATACCTATGACCTATATATTCTAAAAAGTATACATTTTTATTTTCATGTACAATTCGAATTCAATAAACTTTTTTGTGCCCAGCATTCTAAAAGCAAAGATTTTACTGTGTGACAATACTTATGACCTGACTAGGTATATAGAAATCTTGGTTGTCATGTTGCGTTCTATATAGAGATTTTAACCAATGATACGGCGTCCGACCGACAGGTTGCGTCCAGTATACGGACGCAAGATTAACCAGCCCTGATTTTTATACATTGGACACTATATCACGTCTAGAATCGATGGACAAAATTTTGGCATGGACGTAATTTGATCGTAATTCTAGAGATGTGACACATTGACAAGCAACCGTAACTAGTGATGTAACGTCCCCCCAACTAACATTAGGCGCTATTATAAGAGGTAGAACAGATATATAAAAGAGCTGAACAGATCCTAAGGTCATTAATAAGTGCTATCACATGAGAGGTATAGCTAGCTATAACTTTACTGTACCCCTGGATTGGGCACGAATTCTTATGATCTTAGGTTCTACTATGGCAATGTGGTGGAGTTATAGAATGAATTTAAGAGATATAGAAAAGCAATTGTGGAGGAACGGTAGCGCTAACTGAGACCTAAAGCGCTGTAAGAGTAGTATTTTAGTGACCATTAACTCCTTAAGCGGTATGGTAGAGCTGTCTGTTTGAGCGTTATAAAGAGAGTAAATTAATGAATATAAACTCCGTGAGGGGTATAATAATAATAATAATAAGATACCCGTGAAGAAGAAGAGACATAATAATAATAATAACCCTCGAGGACAGCCGTTATCTTTTATAGGATTAACGCAACCCTATGAGGGCATAGTAGATTCGCTTTTTGAGTCATCCACTTTCTGATTCAACAAAAAAATGTATCAGAAAGTTATTAAAAAGCTCACATCCGCAGGGCAGCTTGTGGCGAGCTGAATGTGTGTGGCTACACATCGGTCCCGATTCCTCAGAGTTTTGTTGCTCTTCTGCACCGGTTAGGATTTAATGGCCTAACGGGAGAGCAGTGAGAGTGCTAATCCCGGGAGTGCAGCAAATCTCAACTCTGTCTTGCCTTAATTGGCCGGTCAGAGGGAGGGAGCCAGAGCTATATGCTCGGGAGTGGAAGTGTCATTTTCAAGGGCATAACTACGGGGAAGCCCGCTCCGGGCTTGGCCCGCGAAGGTGAAACCGGCGCCGCACCGCTCGACACCCCAAGCCGCTCACACCGGTGTTGCCCTCTGTCGCCTTACAGGCTTATCATGCCTACGGTGATTGTATAGGGGGCCCATCTAGTGAGTTGGCAAGTCACCGTCTGCCAGTATTTTGATTATAATATATTAAAATGGCAGACGCCGTCTTCATCCATAGTTCTAATCACTCAGTTCATTTAACCTCCAACTTAATAGCCCAATAGTAGTTAGCATATTGTACAATAGTTTAACTCCCATTGGAGATGGTCCATGACTGTTCTTCTACATAAGGCGGACGTGGATTGTCTGCAGTGGGAGTCCCATTCCCTGTTACATTAAAATTCTCAAAAGGCCTCTGCGTGTTGGACCTCTATGTCCCCATGTAAGCCTCCCAAAAGACCGGGTATCTTCGTAAGAAAAAAAAAAGAAGATACCCGTGAAGAAGAAACAAATAATAATAATAAATAATAATTAATAATAATAATTTTTCTCTGTCTTGCCTTAATTGGCCTATCAGAGGGAGGGAGCCAGAGCTATATGCTCGGGGGTGGAAGTGTTATTTTCAAGGGCATAACTACGGGGAAGCCCGCTCCGGGCTTGGCCCGCGAAGGTGAAACCGGCGCCGCACCGCTCGACACCCCAAGCCGCTCACACCGGTGTTGCCCTCTGTCGCCTTACAGGCTTATCATGCCTACGGTGATTGTATAGGGGGCCCATCTAGTGAGTTGGCAAGTCACCGTCTGCCAGTATTTTGATTATAATATATTAAAATGGCAGACGCCGTCTTCATCCATAGTTCTAATCACTCAGTTCATTTAACCTCCAACTTAATAGCCCAATAGTAGTTAGCATATTGTACAATAGTTTAACTCCCATTGGAGATGGTCCATTACTGTTCTTCTACATAAGGCGGACGTGGATTGTCTGCAGTGGGAGTCCCATTCCCTGTTACATTAAAATTCTCAAAAGGCCTCTGCGTGTTGGACCTCTATGTCCCCATGTAAGCCTCCCAAAAGACCGGGTATCTTCGTAAGAAAAAAAAAAGAAGATACCCGTGAAGAAGAAACAAATAATAATAATAAATATTCTTTATTGTACACCATAAAATAACATTTTTAAGAACTTAATTAAGTTATGTATGTACAATAGGCGGCCTTATCGCTAAAAGCAATCTCTTCCAGGCAACCTTTGAATGGAGAGAAATAAATAGAGCTGATTGAGGCAGTGTACAAACTTTCAAGATACATTTAACCAAATAATAAACATATAAACAATATAACAATACACAACAATAAAAAATACACAAGTAGGTACGTACCAGTACATAATTAGTGTACATAACCACACATATATCAATAGACAATAACAAAAGATACGCTGTACTAATGTGAAACAGACAGAAAGTGATCCCTTAACATTCTCTTAAATGACGCCAGTGATTGTGCTCGTCTTATCGATACTGGCAAAGCATTCCACAGGCGAACCGCTTGTACAGTAAAGGATTTGTCCATGAAATTTGTAGAATGCTGTGGCATTCCGAGTCTCAAATTTTCCGATGACCTCAAAAATCTAAAATGTTTGGCATAAAGGAACTTGAAACGTTCTTTGAGATATCGGGGAGTGCATGGATTGAACAGTATACTGTATAGTAAAGATAGTATGTGAGTATTCCGTCGAAGGCGAATTGGGAGCCACTTGAGCTTATTCCTGAATTCAGACACGTGATCATATTTGCGTAGGCCAAATATAAATCTTATACAAACATTTTGAAGACGCTCAAGCTTGTCAAGTTGCTCTTCTGTGAGATCAAGATAGCTGACATCCGCATAATCGAGAATTGGCAGCAAAAGAGACTGTGCAAGCGCAACTTTAGTGGCTGTAGGGAGAAAATTCCGTAATCTACGCAGTGATCCCGTAGATGCAAACAATTTGCGCCCGACCTCTTGCAATTGATGATCCCAGGATAATGATCTATCCATGTGTATTCCCAAGTTTTTGACCGTATCACTTATTTCGATAGGGGTGCCATTAAAAATAACTTGGGGCAACCTTGTGTAGTCAACACGCTGCATTAGCCATTACCAACGATAATGACCTGGGTCTTAGATGGGTTTACCTGGAGACCATAGTTAAAACTCCATTCACATACACGTTCCAAATCCATATTCATTGCAGCAATTGCTTCTGGCAACTGACCTAATGGCGCCTGTGTATATATCTGTAAGTCATCTGCATAAAGGTGGTAGGATGAAGCTAATTTTTGGGAGATTGTATTTATAAATATAGCAAAGAGTAGAGGAGATAGAACGCCGCCCTGTGGTACACCGGCTGTAATATTACACCAAGAAGAACGAGAGTCTTCTATACGTATACGTTGCCGGCGGCCACTCAGGTAACTTTGAAACCAATCGATCACTATAGGAGATATGTTAATAGAGCAAAGTATGCCGAGTAGAATTTCAAAATTCACCGTGTTGAAGGCATTAGTAAAATCAAGTAAAGACAGTACAGTGAGAGTGCCTTTTTCCATACCTGTTCTTATATCGTCTGTAACATTAACTAGGGCTGTCACAGTACTATGTCCAGGACGAAAACCAGACTGAAAAGGATTTAGTAAAGAGTTTTTACAAAGGAACATATTGAGCTGGTTATAGACAAGGCGCTCAAGAACTTTAGAAAGGAAAGGTAGTATAGATATAGGGCGAAAATGGGAGAAAGAAGATGGGTTACCTTTTTTTGGTAAGGGTATAATTTGTGCATCCTTCCAAATGGATGGAAAGAGACCTCTTGTAGTAGAAAAATTTAGTATGTGAGCCATAACAGGAAGGATCTGATCGAGGATAGGTACGATCATGTTACGGCTCACACAGTCATCCCCAACTGCATTTGATGTAATCGACATTATGCTCTTTTTAACATCACTATCAGTGAATAGATCAAAGAAGAAACGCGGATAATTAGGAGTTGGAAGTGATGAAAGATAATTTAGTGTATTTGTTTTGGTAGTCCCTCCAAAATTGGACGAAGAAGAAAAATGCAAGTTAAGTGCTTCGAGGTCAACCGTTTTAGGAATACTATTTTCTTTAGGTTTCCCAACTCCTATGCTTCTCAGGAATTTCCACACTTTAGAAGGATCACAGTTATCGATGGACTTATGAATATATCGGCGTTGTGCATTTCTACACACCTTATTGCAGTGATTACGTATTGCGACATATTTTTCGAAGTTGCTAGTCGTCTACTAGCAACTCGTCGACATTTATATTTAAATTTAGCTGCAGCTTTCTTTGCCATCACATCACAGGGGATGCCGACGACCGTGCGAAGTGGAGGAGAAAATGTAGGAAAGCGGACCCCGGGCGTCGCGAGACGCAACTGGGACAGACGCTCGGATGATGATGAATTTCTTTGCCATCACATCCCTAATAGTATCAGTGAGCCAGGGAGCGGGTAAATGTTTTATTTTAACCGCTCGGGCAGGAGCATGTTTATCAAATAGCTGTATTATTTGACTGTTAAAATTTTGTACTTTTTCATCGATACATTTAGAAGCAACCAAGAAGTCCCAATCAATATTATCAGCATCCCCACGAAGGTTATCAAGGTTCATAGCACTAAATAGGGTATAGTAGATCTATGATGTAACTTGCTTAACGTTTTAGCGGTTAGAGGGTGGTAATAAGGTAAATTGTAACGCCTTGAGTTGCAGTATGCATCTACAATAGGAAATTACAGCGTCTAAGGATATATTTTTCCTTAGTTTTTTCTTATAATTTGTAAAATGAATTAAGAAAGATATTCCCTTTTCAAAGGGATCAAATAAACATAGTGTAAAGCGTTGTGTATACGAAAATAAATGGCGGATTTGAGTGTTGTGTTGTTATGGACATTGTTAGTGGAAACTGATGCGGAATTTTCATTGCTAAGGTAAGTAAACTGTGAATATGTATATATATTATTAGCAAATAACTGAAGGGCTCATTCTTTGTAGAGTTTTTATCTAAAGAATGTTTTGCTTCACATGCAGCAAACCATTTTTTTTACTAAATATGTAACAAAACTTTGCCTATTGACTTAAACGTGTCGTGACCCTGTTATTCGAATGCTAGAAAAATCAATACCTTCATTGTATATGATGTTTTTGTTACGTACGTTTTACTGTTTTTAATTAACTTTGTAATATAAAAATGGTTCGCTCATACTTCAGGGATCCGTTGTCATTTCCCAAAACCACTACCTACGAGTATCCTACGCACGAATAGTATATGTATCTCCTAGCTTAACGAGTGTTAAATATTCGTTAATTGATTGATTTGCCAAATTGAAAAGATTTGCAATTGAATACCTACACGTCCCTATCTATTTACATATTTATTTACGAGTTCATACTGTAAAGTTCTGTCAGGTAAAGCCTTTGAAAAGCCTTTGAATAATTGTAGCAATGGAAATGTTATTTTTTTAAAGCAATTTAGGCCTTATTTCTGGCAGAAACTCGTTTAATAACGAAGCGTCAGTTGCTTTTACTTTGTATGTGATACTAATACTAATACTAATTACCTACATGTTTGACGTGACGTGTATTGTTTTTGGCACTCTTGTCGGACACTGCGCGAAAACCGTGTACTGCTATTCTTTTATTCACGTAAGTAGCATCGATCGCGCTGATTTAAGAGTGTCACTAGTAGGTAGATTGGCATTATTTCATATCGTAATAAAATGTGGTTATGGGTTTATAAAATAAATAGGAGTACAAAACGACATAGAAAGTATTTATATTTATATAGGTATATTTTTTTATCTAATTCTGTTCACTAGTCTACACTATTATTATAAAGAGAAAAGATTTGTATGTAAGTATGTTTGTTACCTTTTCACGTATAAACTACCGAATGGGTTTTGATGAAACTCTACAAAAATATAGCATATACATCAGAATAACACATAGGCTACTTTTTATCCCGGGAACAAGTTCCTGTGGGAAACGGGAACAAGAAAGTTCATCACGCGAGCGGAGCCACGGCCGTCAACTAGTCAATTATATTTCAATTTCAGAATGCCGTTCAAAATTGTACGCACATTAGAGAAAGAAAAATACAGCCACTGGATTGTTCCTGCTATACAGTTACTGACCGGGCATGGCTGCTTCAGGCTGCGCCTACACAAGCTAGGCCTTTGCGAGACTGCAGTTTGCCCCTGTGGGGATGGAGAAGAGGAAAGCCGAGATCACGCACTCTGGGAATGTTGCTTGTATGACGATGACAGGAAAGCTATATTGGATGTCATCTACAATCTCAGAAAGGACGAGTCGGGTCCCGTGTTTCATCGGGACCTTGTGCGCAGCAGAGAAGCAATCGCAGAATTTCGCAAGTTTGCACATTCTTGGCACACAATTCGGCGCGTTTATGAAGATTGATGATTTGAAGAATTCAGTTCAGCAGGACGCGCAGTACAGTGTATTATTCGTCAGCCCCAGAAGGGGGGGGATTTTATAGTAGAAAGCCAGCCCCGTTGGGGGAGAATCGAGCTGGGGACGGAAAAGATTTGTAGGGAGTCAAGAAAGCGCCCGCGGAGAACGCGTAAGCAAGCCGCAACGGGCGCTCTCTCGCGATTCGGTCAGTACGCCGTGAAGCAGGAATGACCATGGGTGGTGGAGGGTAATGTTCCTTCTACATGGGAAACTAACAACATTGTAAAATGGCCTAAAAAAAACATTTTAAACTTGTGAAATGTGATGATTACTTACCAGACCCGGACTGGCAACAATTAAAGTGCCAAGTTAAACGTCACATGTGGCTAGTCCTATGGAATCATTTTTGATTTCAGGTATATCGCTGGGTTGATTTGTAACAATATTTTCAGCAGTTGCCGCGAATGCTATGTTAATGTTTTTTCAGTCTTTTTTGCGTCTTGTTCAATATTTCTATTTTCATTATTATTATGTTGTATGCTACTTTTAGTTTTTTCCATTTTGACTCGTTTTCGTGTAGTAGATGACCTTTCTTGTTTAGCATTTTTTCTTTTGTTGTCATCTTTCAAAATGCTTTTAAAGAAAAGCTCATTGTTTTGTAATGTAAAGGTCTGGTCCCAACTGAAAATCATCTCTCAAAAAAACGATACAATATTTTTATAGCATTTTAAACTAATTTTAATGCCCTCAGACCGACTACTGCCACTCCAAGAACACTGACATAAAAAAACACGTGAGAACATAATGTCTATAAGTTTGTTGGTACAGTTTATTCCCTTCCCACCAGAACAAACTACCACAAGTGCATTTAAGTTTATTTCTTGTTGGTTGGACTTTGGTATTGGGATTATTAGATCTTCATCAGTGTCCGTTACACATAATAAATTATCAAGTTCTCGTTGAGCGTCCTTATAACTTGGAATATGGCTTCGTTTAACTTGGCACTTTATTTGTTGCCAGTCCGGGTCAGGTAAGTAATCATCACATTTCACAAGTTTAAAAATGTTTTTTTAGGCCATTTTACAATGTTGCTATTTTCCCATGTAGAAGGAACATTACCCTCCTCCACCCATGGTCATTCCTGCCTCACGGCGAACTGACCGAATAGCGGGAGAGCGCCCGTTGCGGCTTGCTTACGCGTTCTCCGCCTAAGGCCTAACTTGTGTAGGCGCTGCCTGAAGCAGCCATGCCCGGTCAGTAACTGTGTATAAAAGAACCGCATCAGTTTCCACTAACAATGTCAATAACAACACAACACTCAAATCCGCCATTTATTTTCGTATACACAACGCTTTACACTATGTTTATTTGATCCCTTTGAAAAAGGAATATCTTTCTTAATTCATTTTACAAATTATAAGAAAAAACTAAGGAAATATATATCCTTTTACCTTATTACCACCCTCTAACCGCTAAAACGTTAAGCAAGTTACATCATAGATCCACTATACCCCTCACGGAGTTTATATTCATTAATTTACTCTCTTTATAACGCTCAAACAGACAGCTCTACCATACCGCTTAAGGAGTTAATGGTCACTAAAATACTACTCTTACAGCGCTTTAGGTCTCAGTTAGCGCTACTGTTCCTCCACAATTGCTCTTCTATATCTCTTAAATTCATTCTATAACTCCACCACATTGCCATAGTAGAACCTACGATCATAAGAATTCGTGCCCAATCCAGGGGTATAGTAAAGTTATAGCTCGCTATAACTCTCATGTGATAGCACTTATTAATGATCTTAGGATCTGTTCAGCTCTTTTATATATCTGTTCTAACTCTTATAATAGCGCCTAATGTTAGTTGGGGGGATGTTACATCACTAGTTACGGTTGCTTGTCAATGTGTCACATCTCTAGAATTACGATCAAATTATCATGTCAATTTTAAAGTAATAAATAAGTCTACATGGTGCTCACACAATAACAAACTCAAATTACATTGTATATTAGTTAATACCGTGACTAAACGCAGCCAATTTTGAAACATTTAGTTGTCAGACGTTTCAAATTATTAATAATGTAGAGATGTAAAAATACAACATATATATGCAGATTCAAGGCATATCACAAGATTCATTCGAATCCTAAATAGCTCAAGCGAAGAGCAAGCAACTCATTTCCATTTATTTTTATCATTCAAATAATCATTAGTTGTGTAATATGCCCTTTTCAAGAGGTGGGCGAATATTTCATTTCGAGCATATTTGACGTTTTGGAGAATAAAAAAATAATTGCGCATATTCATGTGTTTTATGAATTTTTTGGAAAGAATTTAATGATAGAAACTGATTTTTGTAAAAGGCCCAGCAATTACTCTTTTCTGCTAAGGGATATTGACGTTTCTTTTTTTATAAAAAACGGTAATGAGATTTCCCATATACGGTAATTAGATCTCGAGATATGGTAGTGAAATAAATTGAAATGGTAATTAGAAATAAAATCAAAGGTTTGAAAAATAACCTCGACACAGGACTGGAGCAACACCTGACGTGGTTCTTAGGAATGCATCTTGATGCATTCCTCCTCGCGCCATCACGAAAGTGACCTCTCAGCAACGGACCGCGCAGCATCCAATCGTAGCCGATGTTCTACAGAAGTAAATCTAAGACTGATCCCTGGGAAACACAATACTTCTAGCCTTCTAGCTTTGGCAAGCTATGGCTCTCTCGGAAAGATAAACCCCGACAATGCACTAGAGGCAGGGAGGCACTATATGAAAATAAGCGTCTTCTTAAAGCATTTCCAGGGCAAGGCGTTGACTATGTCATGCGACACCGCCATGACTACCTCACCTGTAATGACGCTCCTTCCGCAAGGACTCCGACACGCATGATCGCATCATTGGAGTAGCACTGAAGCCAAACTGACGGAAACCAAACTGCTTATGTACCAGATCCCCATAACTGTGACATATGCGACGAAGTGCTCTGCAATGATACGCTCAAAGAGCTTGCATACCTCATCGGGCAATACAAGCGACGAATAGCCGGAAGGCGAGGCCGCTGGCCACCCTCGTTTTGGATAAGGACCAATTTCCCCGTATATGATACCTTGGGAAACCAGTCTTTATGGAAGGATGAGCCAAAACCTTAATAGTTAACATTCATAGAGATCCAGGAGCTCACCTTTGGTAACTACGGGCACACTGCAACACTCTCTCCGGTCAGGGACCTGTAGCACCTAGTTTCCCAGGACTGTAGGAGAAACACTTTGATCTTTCGGAAGTCCTAATGAGGAGGTTCTGTTCGTCGGCTGTTTTTTACACGCTGGGCGGATGGAAGATCGTAACCGAAGCCGAAGCGTCTAGCTTTGGCTCTCGCCTGGTCACTGGGACAGCCGCTGGCCTCATGTCATTGCCATACTCAATAAAAAATCATTACCGTTTGTTTCTTCTAATTACCATTCCATTTTAAAAAGAATGGAAATTAATGGTAATTATAATAATGGCAATGAGATTTTCAATAATTTCAGAAATAAAAGGATATTTTAAATAGGTAACGATTTGTTAAGTTTAAAACTGTATAGAGGGATATATATTAGATATATCAAGCAAATAATTATGTAAAAAACATAAAATAATTACCTTTTAAAAGGCAAATGATATATAGACATATTTTAAACCAAACCAGTTTTCGAGCAGGAGAAATCTAAATTGCATAGTAAAAAAAATTAATTTCAGGGGTGTGTTGTTCACGAACGTAATGCGGTGATGGTCAGCGAATCTTTTATGTTTAATCTAGTCCATAACCGTGCGTAAATGCGAAAATATTGGGTCGTCAATGTCTTTGAATGGTAATTATGTGTAAGTGTAAGGACATTTTTCTAAGTGTTATGATACCACTTAAATTTGTTCTTTCGTAAACATTACTAAAATATAATATGGATTAATTAACCTATTAACCG
The DNA here is from genome assembly GCA_948477245.1 of Thumatha senex. Taxonomy (NCBI): domain Eukaryota; kingdom Metazoa; phylum Arthropoda; class Insecta; order Lepidoptera; family Erebidae; genus Thumatha; species Thumatha senex. The sequence continues at coordinate 17,784,675 of OX419744.1, forward strand.
AAAACGTCTTAAAAAAATTCGTTCTCCCAATAGACTTTCTAGAAAGACTCGTAAATTTATTAAAATCTGGGAAAAGGGACACGGATGGTGATTTGATTTTGGCTTTTATTTTCAAAATTTTAAGCATTTCTAACAAAAATCAAGATGTTTTAAGGATTGCGCTTAATGCAGGCCTATGTTAATTATATGAAAACAATGTAACATTTAAAAAAAATGTTTAATGTGTTATTTATCGTCCGCCATGCAATATGCACGAAATGAAATATTCACCCAGGTGCGGCTTAATTTCTGCCTTAAATTTATATAACGGCAGGTTCATAATGTTTAAAGGAATTTTATTATATAGGCCAATTCCTGCAAAAAAGTCGTGAACCTTTTGTAAACGATGATGCGATCCAATTAATTTATGCTTATTTCTAGTATTTATCGAATGTATGTCACTTAGTCTTCTGTATAAATGTATGTTCTGTTTAACAAACATAATATTTGCAAATATATACTGTGATGCAACCGTTAAAATGCCAATTTCTTTAAATTTTTCTCTAAGATAGCACATATAGCTCTCTTCTGGAGTACAAAAATTACTTGTAGATCAGCTGCTTTGCCCCACAGCAAAATGCCGTAAGACATGTTACTATGAAAATAACTAAAGTATACCAGCCTGGCATTTGCCACATCAGTAAGCTGCCTGATTTTACTAACGAAAAAGGCTCCCGAGCTGAGTTTACCTGCAAGACACGTTATTTGGGCATTCCACTGCAGTTTGCTATCTAAAGTGATCCCCAAAAATACAGTTGATTCTACAAAATTAAGGGTTAATCACCGTTCAATGTTATATCTGTACCGCAATTCCTGACATTAGGCATGCTGAATCTGATACATTTTGTTTTCTTAGCGTTTAGTAGCAAATTATTGGTCGTAGACCAATCTACAACTTGGGCAAGTGAACTATTTACGCCGTTAAAATTACTAAGCGTGCGATCAACTTTAAAAATAAGTGACGTATCATCAGCAAATAGAACAATGTCGCACATGTTCTGTGTATAGAATGGCAGATCGTTAAAATAAATTAAAAATAGAAACGGACCCAGAATTGATCCCTGCGGTACACTCATAGCTACAGATGCTCCAGAGGAGCGAATTCCATTGACATCAACATGTACATCATTTAGGTAGGTGGCAACAAGGTTCAGTGCAGAGTCTTTGATACCATAATAAAAGAGTTTTCGCAATAGCGTTTTATGGTCAACACAATCAAATGCTTTGGAGAGATCGCAGAATACACCAATAGCATCTTGTCTATTCTTCCAGGCGTCATATATATGATTCAAAAGTGTCACACCTCCTCACCATGAATGGTAGAACGACGCCTTGTGAACCCATACTGCTCCTTATGTAATAGCATATTTAAATTAAAATGAGCTTGTAATTGTTGCAATATATTTTTTTCAAAATTTTGCTAATTGCTGGTAATATTGAAATTGGTCTGAAATTACCAGAGTCGGTTTTGGATCCAGATTTAATTAGAGGTATTACTTTACTGTGTTTCATTAAATCTGGAAACACTCCTTTATCAACACATTTATTAAATATTTCACCTAGATGTGGTGATATATTAACAATGATAGACTCAAACAATTTTACAGAAATACCCCATAAGTCAGCTGTCTTTTTTGAGTTAAGTGACTTGAATACTTCAATGATATCGTTGGGGTTTACATATTTAAAGCCAAATAAGACACTACACTGTTCCACGCTGCCTCCAAGCATGCGTTGAGCTTTTATTGGACAAGAATTTAAGGAGCTAGTTGTTTTCGCGGCTATGTCTAGAAAATAGTTGTGAAAAGTTTGTGCTATATCTAATTTATTATTAAACACTTCGTTATTTATAATTAACTCAATGTTATTATCACGGGGTAGTAATCGACCGGTTTCAGTATTGATTACATTCCAAGTCATATTTGCCTTGTTTTTTGACTCTTTAATTTTATTACTTATATATTATAATGACTTGGCAGCAGCACAGGCCTTTTTAAAGGTCTTAGAATAAATTTTAACATATTGATAAAGGTAGGATCAAAATTAAATTGCTTCATACCATATAGTTCGTACAACTTAGCCCTACTTTTGTAAATTCCTGTAGTTGCCCACTCACACAATTGCAAGTTTTTGTTTTTATAAAATGTATTTGATTTAAATATGTTGTTGTACTCAGCTTTAATTGTATTAAATAAGGAGTCATATTAGCTGTTTGGATCTTCCTGATTAAAGTCAATATGAGTGATTTTTTGCAGAAACATTAACATTAAATTGTTTAAGTCGATGTGCACTCATTGGCCTACATTTTTTTTTTAAAGTGACATTAATAGGAAATGCTGCTTTCAGACCAAGATGATCTGATGTAAAGTTACTTAGTATCTCCCTTGTTGTTGATACACAGTTGCAGAATATATTATCTATACATTTTCTAGAATGTGAGGTGATTCTAGTTGGCTCACAAAATAAATTTTGTAAGCCAAAAGACTTAAACAAATTTATAAATCTAATACATTTCGAAGACTGCACAAGTAAGTCAACATTAAAATCCCCACACACTACAACATGTTTTCTACTAGTGAACAAACGCTTCAATACATTTTCGATTACAGTTTCTAATTAATTATAATCCCTATCTGGAGGACTGTAGACACAGAGGACAATGAGTTGCTCAAGCTCAACACAGGAAAATTCTGCAGTACGCTCAATAGAAAGTGCCACAATATCTTTACGTTCTTTACATTTTAAATTATTAGATACAAATATAAGAGAGCCACCAAAAATAGCTTTCTTTCTAGAGAACGCACTGCTAAGTGAATAGAATTCATTGTTGAACAATAGTTAATGACTTTTTAGCCAGTTGTCCTTTATATAAAGTTATTTTTGTAATATAAAAATGTTAACATTGTGTTCCTTTATATAAAGTTCTATTTGTATCAAGTAATATTTTGGTGAACTAAGTTTAAACTACTAGAAGTATTGTTAATATACTCAGAACTGTTACAACCTATATTATTTTCAGTGTCTTTAAAAAAAGGTGGCTCAATGGGTTCAAAAGACCTATAGCCATGGCCAGAATTTTTACCTATTTTCTTACAAACTAGTTTTTTGAGATAATTTCCCAATTTATTATGTCATTCCTAATACGCTCAATAGAAGCTGGTTTATAAGCCAATAATTTGGCTTTATTCAATTAAAAATTGGATAACAATACAGCTATCTGACGTCGTAATAACTTTGATAGTAAACAACTATCTAATGTCAAAAAATAACAATTCTGTTATAAAGGATTACAGTCAAATAATTCTATATTGTTACAATATGTAATAATAATAAATAATAAAATAATAAAAAAAATATTTCGTCTCATATCATACATTAAAAACATTTTACAATTAATTGCTTATAAATAGAACAGGTCTGACTAAAAATAACAAAGGTAAGTACAATAAAGTAACATGTTTAATTTAATAGCTACGGTAAAATACTCGACTTAGTACAGCAGTGAATATATAAGTTGCCTTGTCTGAACTAGGAATTAACCTGTGTCTCAGACCATCGCTTGACTAACCAATATGTAAGGGCAGGGCAATTGATTTAGCCCTAGACTTGAAATAAAAATAAAATTTAATTAAAAATATCGAAAAAAATATAAAATACTTAAAGAAAATTTTAATACCAATAACAGACTCATGTTAACTCAAAATCTCTAGAATATTTTCTGTGTCATCATAATTTAGTTCACCCAGATATTTTGACAGGATCACTTTGCAAACCTTAAAGTTAGTTGTATATATATGCAATAACCTATTAAACTTATTATAAAGATATGGACATTTTTGGTCATTGATCTGTCACAAACTATGTCCTTTCTTCGTCGATCACTCGATATTGTACTGAGAAGAACTTCAGTGTGCTTTTTAAGTATAGTGTGAAGAATAAATAATTGACGTACAGTTAGAACATTACACGCTTTATAGAGTGTATGTGTAGGGAATAAGAAGGGGCGAAAGGTGGCTACCTTTAAAACGGCTCTTTGCGCATGTTTCAGAGGGATAGTTTTAGCCGCACCCCCCCCAGAAAGTTATGCAATATGTTAGCATAGACTGACACAAGGCCAAGTACACCTGTTTTATAAGAGTATAATCGGCAATATTGCGTAAATTCTTAAATATATAAATTAGCTTACGTACTCTACTGCATAATAAATCAATATGTTTACTAAAATTTAGATTTGTGTCAAGAATAATACCTAGATATTTTACCTCGTTTGTAATTAGCAAAGCAGGGCAAGTACATGCAGTGTCATCAGATTTGCTACAATTATGTGCGTAAAGGCTTGGGTTAGAAAAATCGTAGTTAATATTTCTCATTCTAAATACTATGTACTTACTCTTATCAGTGTTCAGGGTTAGTAAATGATCTTGAAGCCACTTAGACACAATATTAAGACCTCTCTGAGCAAATGTATAAGCGTTATCACGCGAATCAGCTGAGAAGAGTAATGCGGTAACATAAGACATTATGACTCCATTTTGTAGTATTAGGTTGCAAAGGTCGTTTATATAAATAAGAAATAGAGTTGGTGATAAAATGCTTCCCTGGGAAAAACCATAACAAGTGCTTTTTTGTTCAGCACTTGTCCACTGGACGATTCTCACACATTGATAACGATCACTAAGATAGTCAGAAAAAAGTTTCAGTTGAGTTCCTCTTATACCAAGGGCCTCAAGCTTTCGCAAGAGAATAGTACAGGAAACCGTATCAAAAGCTTTCGCTAGGTCTAGGAAAATCCCAATGGTGTGCATACCCTTATCCAGATTACTTGTTATATAGTTAGTAACTCGATGTACAGCTTGGTCCGTAGATCTTTTAAGCCGGAAACCAAATTGATTGTCTGAAAGCAGTTTCTTGTCTTCCAAATATTTTCTCAGTCTGTTGTTAATTATTTTTTCTAATACTTTTGATAGGCCCGTTAGTAATGAAATTGGTCTGTAGTTATTTATATCTTTAGGGTCTCCAGATTTAAGGATAGGTATAATCACAGCTTTTTTAAGCAATTTAGGGAATGTGCCCGTCCGTAAACATAGCTGAAAGATGTGCGTTAGAGGCGGTGCGAGAATGTTTTTAAATCTTTTGATTATAACATTAGAGATGTTATCCCACCCAACAGCACATGAATCTTTTAGTCCACTAATAATATTTAAAATTTCGCCTAAGTCAGTATCCAGTAAAACAAAAGAATTCAGCTCCGAACAAAAAGACTTAGCTGTCGGTCGGGTGGATGATCTTTACAAAGTGAGTGCCTTTTCTGCGAGGTTTTTACCAACGTTAGCAAAAAAATTGTTTACATTTTTCATCGCTTCAGAAGGGACTGGGTCTGTTGATGATAGATCTAGTGCTGGTTCACAGTTTTTTAAATGGAAGGTATTATTTTTAATTACTTTCCATACCAACTTATTATTATTGCCAGCCTTTTGTAACTCGTTTTTTTCACATTCTATTTTTAATTTTTTCAGCAGATAATTACAAAAGTTCCTATATTTATTTATTTTTATTTTATTTATTTATTTCAATAGGAAAACCAACAGCAATATTTCAGCCTATAAACTAAGCAATAAGTGACAGAATGCCAATAATAGGTTTTCACGATTAAATTTATAGAATATAAAACTAATAAGTCACTTGCGTTATTCAAGCACAACACATCTAAATACATAAAAAAACATAAATTAACATGTATGTGAGAGTTACCATCTACAACAATATCAATGAGAACAAATAGTTAAACTTATGAAGAGAAAAATTTTTCATTAAGTAGTTTACGGACTAAGCTACTACTAGCGATATATGGATCAAACGACAGTTCCTTATTTAACTTATTAAAATCTTTACTCACTCGCACAATACAAGAGTTCCTCCTATAATTAACTGAGGCCTTTGGGACCGAAATAGGAGGATTAAACCGAGTTGACCTAGTCGGAACATTAAATTTTAGTTTACTTAGCAGTGCAGAGCAATCCAAATCATTCCCTATTATTTTTGAAAGAAAACTACTGTCCGCAATTCTTCGGCGATAGGATAGAGGCTGTAAGTGGAACCTTTTACAAAGACTTACATAATTTTCAGAGCGATACGGTATGCGAAGACGAAAACATAGAAATTTCATAAAACGTTTCTGTATACTCTCAATTATATTGATATATTTATCATAACATGGATTCCATATTTGTGAAGCATATTCCAGATGACTTCTTACATAAGTGCAATACAGTATTTTTAAAGTTTTAGCTCGTTTGAAACCAGTGGAAACCCTCATAACAAATCCCAAAGCCCTTGAGGCCTTGGCAACGATATGCTCAATATGACCTGCAAACGAAAGCTTAGAGTCATGAAGAACACCTAAGTCACGCACTACATCCAATCTCTCAAGCTCAATACCTTTGATCACATACGAGGTTGGAAGAATTTCTTTTTTCCTGGTATAGGAGACTACTGAGCATTTTTGTGGGTTAAGATCTAATTTATTACGCATACAGTAATCCTCAAATCGCACTAAGTCATCCTGCAAGGCTTTAATGTCATCCAATGATGAAATTTTAGAAAACAATTTCATATCATCAGCAAAGCAAAGGAACTGCGAGGATCGAAAGCAGACATCAACGTCATTCACATAAATAGTAAAGAGTAGCGGGCCCATCAGGGATCCCTGTGGAACACCGCTAGGTACTGTGACCCAGCTAGAGATGTAGTTACTGATGACGACAGCCTGTGATCTATTTTCAAGATATGAAGAAAACCACCTGAACAAATCACCCCTAATTCCAATGCCCAAAAGCTTCGACTTCAAGATGGAATGGTCAATGCGATCAAATGCCTTACTAAAATCTGTATAAATTACATCAACTTGTGTCCCATTAGCCATGCCATCCGTAATATAATCATTAAGCAATGCCAAATTGGTAACCGTTGATCTTCCCTTTAAAAAACCATGCTGAGCCGAACTAAAGGTGTGCCTCAATATTGCATACACCTGATCATATATAATTCTCTCAAAAACTTTTGCAATTATACACAGCTTAGATATCAATGGTCTGTAGTTTGTCACCTCTGTTTTTAATCCCTTTTTGTGAACAGGAGTAATATAGGCCGATTTCCAAATTAGTGGAACTGTGGAGGAGGAGATAGATTTTTGAAACAAGAGGGCAATCGGTAGGGCTATGGTCTTAGCACATCCAATCAATAGGTGAGGTGAGATAAGGTCTGGGCCAGCAGACTTTGACGGATTTAGTTGAAGCAGCAGTTTTTGTATTGAGTTGACATCGACTTCTACCTTACAAACATCAGCTAATGCATCAGAGTACGCATCATCACTAGGCAGATGCATATGTGACATGCCAGATGACACTGGCATGAGGCTATTGGTCTCAGCATAATATGTTGAGTAAAAATGTGAGGAAAAGGCATCACATATAGCTTCAACTGACACGAAAGTTTCATCACCATAGTTAAGATGGCTGGGTATCAAATTAGATTTCACTCGATGTTTGACAAAGCTCCAAAAGCGCTTAGGATTCTTCTCAATAGCCTCCTCTGTCGATCTCAAGTACGTGTCATAGCAAACGGCTTCCAATCTGCTGACCCTATCTCGTAGAAGTTTAAACGTGGCTAGATCAGAAAGTCTTCCATATAGTTTATATTTACGAAAATATTTGTATTTTTCTTTTATTAAGGATTTTAACGCTCCGGAGTACCAGACAGGATAAGTGCTTCGCGATATTATCCTAGTAGGAATAAATTTATTTTGTAGCTCAGAAACAGAATTATAAAAATATTTCACTGCTTCCTCCATTGATCTACTACCAAACTCATTAGACCACTCAATAGATGAAATTTCCCTATTAATTGCTGCAAAATTACCCCTCCTATAGATAAACTGCGCATATGGTGCCTGAGATATATACGTGAGTTCAACAAAGCTGGCAGTTATAATTAAAGACGGGTGTAATACATCAATGGGTACAAGGGGATCCGTACATTCCAATACACTCACAGCTACCTCATTGCACAGGACTAAATCTAGGAGCCTACCATCGGCATTCAGCACCCAATTAAACTGAAAAAGACCTGAATCCTGCAATTCACCTGTAAACCTATACTCATCCCAGCTACTTATGTTACCGGGCAACATAATATTACCCTTTCTAGTCCATGATATTTTACTTAAATTAAAGTCACCTATGATTAAAAACTTCTCATTAGGATAACTTAACATTGTGCTAGACAAACTAGACAGATAATTTGATAATTGAGCAGAAAATGACCATCCACAATTTTGAGTACACAGATAAATGACACATAAGTTCAGTTTTATATTTGTATTGGTGTTTACTTGTCGCAAATTTAAAGTAAGCCACAAATCCTCAGCCGTGGAATGGAAAGAAGGACGTGCAACAGCTAATATTTGTTTACGTACCGCTATTAAAACACCTCCGCCATATACTTGTTGTGTCACCTCATAGTCGCGGTCTCGCCGCCACACAGCATAACTATCACTGAATATCTCTGAATCACTAATACTATTAACCAACCAAGTCTCAGTTAATATAATAACATCATAAGAAGCAAGACAGAGTTGACGATAAAACTTTTCTGTTTTAGTTCTAAGTCCACGAGTATTTTGATAGTAAATATTTAGATTTGAACTATCCATTAATAGATTTGTAGATAACACCAACAGTATTATATGCAAAATAGTTAAAGTATTTATATAATTGCAATTTATATTGAAGAGCACTAAGACACCAAACATAACTCAGGCAAAGTAAATAAGCAACATGGTAGGTTATAAATCTAATAAACAATGAACAGGCATGTGAGTGAGAGAATATGAAAGGCGGAGCCAGTGAATGTGCGAGTGGGTAACGGTATGCGTTCCATGATATGAATATAAGCAGGATAGCGCAACATGATAAACAAGTATATCGATGAATATAGTATTCACAGCTTGTCGCTGTAATATTAACAGCATTTACCAATTTACAAAGACTGGCCAGTATGAAAGTAATAATAAGCAATATGCATAATTTAAGTAGGTATGTACAGGTACAGAACACTATAAATACTAATGTAAACAAATAGTAAACAAAATACATTATTAGAAACATACAACTGATTAGATTAGTTTGTTTAAATCTTTTTCAGAGTGAATAATGAAAACATGTGAGCCGTCATCTTTTCGTAAATGTATTTTCCCATGACGCACCCATACATGATTATATGCTTTCTCCTTAGCCAAGGATCTGGTCATATTAAGCAGCTTTTTAGAGTCAGAAGTCAAATGATCATTTATATAAATTCGTTGAGATGGGCCTTCAAATCCCAAGTCATGAACAGATAAAGACTTCACAAGGCGTGCAGCCGCTACAAAATCCTCTTTCACATATCTGTTAAGGAAACTAACAATTATTGACTTTTCTTTAGTGTTGTATAAGGGTATTCTATATAAGTAGTTTATTTGCATCTTCGATATAGGGTTATTAATCTTCTGGCAAATCTTGTCAACAATGTTAAAGAGGTTTTCGCCTTTCTTGACCGGCACGCCCTTAATCTCAACATTGTTCAGCCTTGAACGTTGATCAGCTGACTGAAATTCAGATTTTAAGTCCTTTAGGTTATTATCAAGCGAGTTAGTTACAACGCGTAGCTTCTCCAAGTCCACCACTCTCGATTCCATATTTGAAACTTTACGACCAAAATCGTCTATTTGGTTTCCAAAAAATTCACAGCTTACTTTAAGTTCCTTAAGTTCATCCTTAACACTACGAAGGTCCTGCATCAGTGCCGGTAAACTGGCCAGTTGACATTTAATGTCACGTAGCTCAATGAGCACTTTCTCAAGAGAGGCAGGTTCAGGTAGCAGTTGGGTAGCTCGAGCTGGAGATAAAGTACGGCAAGCTGGACACTTCCACTGAGATCTTCGATCAGTTCCAAGCTTCCTCCAACCACTCTCCGATATGTTAGCACAAGTGAAATCAAGATGTTTCTTACATGAACCACACTGTACACCATCGTTGAAATTTTCAGCACAAATAGCACACTTCATAATGAATTAAATAATAGTTTAAACTAGTTTAAACTTAAGTATGGCTAATAATTCACAGTCGAGGGTAACAATGTTGTCAAACCGGTTAAAGTGATGTCGTGCTTACTTGACCAATGCTCGCGACGAATAGTGTATATCTTTTATAAGATATTAAAAGTGTTTGATTTTCGGGTGCTGCTTTAGATTTCTGGTGTAAATTATCTCTGTGCCTTATGCAACGCACGAGACCTGGAGTTATCCAGGGCTTGGTGTTCATATACTTTTTCGGCGTAGTAGTAGTGTGTGTATTTTTCAAAATAGCTTGTTGTACTGAATTTATAAAATAACTAAGTGATATATTTGCATCGTCAGTCACATTACCGGGGTCAAATTGAATATTACGTATGTCTCTTTCATGATGTCTCATATTAATCCTTGAATTGCAATGTATCTGTCTTTTTCTAGGCACCGTTAGTTGTAATGTTAGTAAAACCGCGTGATGATCTGTAAGTGTGGAGTTAGTAACCAAGGTTAGGGCTGGGGTATGTGTTTTTATAATAAAATGATACAAACATGAGCCAGTAATAAAAGTTGGACAATTATGAAACGGTAATAGTCCGTGAAAAGAGCAGATGTTCAAATAAGTATCTGCTTTGTCAGCACACGTACCTATTCCAATGTCGATGTTAATGTCCCCCATTAAGATTATTGTTTTATAAGACGATAAGCTTTTTAGATTAGCATTAAGCGATTCTAAAAACATGTCAGCACTTTGAGAAGGAGGTCTGTATATAGCTAAAATTACGATATCGGCACTAATTTTAAGTATTAAGCAATTACAGGCTGCAAAATGAGGCTCCTCTACCGACACAGTTAAATCACTTCTGGAGTAAACCACAAGGCCATCATTTTGATTTATGCTTTGCTTCGTTTTGTGAAATATATTACCATCAAGGGGGGGTATGACTGACTCAGTCGTTAACCTACACTCTGTTAACACAATAACGTCGCAACTAATATCTAGTCGATGCAACAATACCTGAAACTCATGCATGTTTCGGTTTATACTGCGAATGTTTTGTGTTATTAAGGTCAAAGATATTTCATTATTGGGTATAAAAGATTTACATTCCTCAACCGTACATTGTTTTATGTCTGACACAGAAAAAACATCCAAATCACCTAGCAGCTGGTCTGCCATGATGGAGTATAAAATAAATTAAGTTAAAAACTAAGAACAAGTGCTTACTATAAAAGATGTTGGTGGCGCTTCTAGGCGCTGTCATAGTCAATGGTGTTTGTTACCGCCATCTATGTGCGGTAATATAAACTATACACAATCACAAAGTTAGACGCGAAGCAGCCAATGGGAGCGAAGGGGTGCCGACGTGCGGCGTGAAGGTAGCAGAAAACCAACAGCTGAGAATCGTCGCCAGTTTTTTACTTGTCATAAAGCCATCACACATAACAGCTGAATACGAGTATTTCTATAATTTATTTTTTCTTCATATACCTTGTAAAGTTGTAATATTTTTAATTAAATCTAATATTGAAAATCAAAGTTAAGCAAAAGTATTATTTTAAGAGCACCTTCTCCTACTGCATATTAAGCGCACGGGATTACCGACGAATACCAGCCACCTGAGGGACGAGTAAGCTGCGCCAACATTTTGAACCATCGGCCGGATCAGAAAATAGAAAGACAATATTTGAACCATCATCAAAAAAAATTTAAGGAGCAGTAGCCTAAAGCCCATCATTCCCATCCATCTGTCCGCGTTTGTGCTAATACGGTATTTTTTCTAATACAGATTCGCAAGTCAGACGATTGTTGCTGATATTTACCAACTTAGTTGCATTGTGTGGATCGCGTCACGAGTCACGTAAGTAGTTTCCGATTTTTTTTTGCAAATTACCCATAATGAGTGATGCGGAATATGATGATGTTGCTAGTGTAGGTATGTAATTTAAAGAAACAAAGGGGTTCTTTAAAATGTAGATTAACGTTATTTGAAAAATATGTCGGTAAATTACAAAATGCCGCTTTGTCTGAAACCCAAAAAGCAGAATTGCGCTTGCGAATCGAATCCAGTTCAGTCCTGCTTACTACTTTTAATAATATTCAAAATCAAATAGAACAATCATTGGATGAATCTGAATTAATTAAAGAATGAGCATAGAGAAACTTTTGAAAATCAATACTTTAATATAATGGCAGTTGGAAGGTGTTTAGTGGATATTGATGAAAAACGTGATGATTCTCAAGTTGCGCGTCCGTTTAATAAACCTATTTCAATTAAATTGCCCGAAATTAAATTACTCTCCTTCAATGGTTCGTTTGATAACTGGTTGGAGTACAAAAATTCATACTTATCTATAATTCACAAACGAAGTGATTTAGATGCTATACAGAAATTTCATTATTTAAAATCATCTCATAACGGTTCTGCCCTTCAGGTCATTAGTGCGTTAGAATTTACAGCTTCTAATTATGTTCACGCTTGGGAACTGTTAGAGAACAGATATAACAATAACCGGCTATTAATTCATAATCATGTCAAGTCTTTATTTACTGCACAATCAATTAGTAAAGAGTCTCCGTTACATATTAGAAATTTGATAGACATTGTTTTGCGTAATTTGCGCGCACTCAATTCGTTAGACGAGCCTACGGACTCGTGGGATACGTTGATAATTTATATTATAGTTTCCAAACTTGACTCATCCACAGAACGCGAGTGGGAAAAATATAAAGGGACTATTCCATCTGATTCACAAAAAGGTAAAATTAAGTTAGAAGATTTATTGTCATTTTTACGTAACCGTGCCGACATGTTAGACATGATTCAGAATACGTATAATAATGTTAACACACGTGTAATACATAGTAATTTTAAAAATAACTCGTTGGATATTAAAATGCAAAAAAATGCGTCTCATTCGAATAAAACACACAGTTTTATTTCTATGCGTACTGGTGACGGTAGGTCCGATAAAGTATCACGTCGCTGTATCATGTGTGATGGTAACCATTTTTTATATACATGCGTTCGTTTCTTAAACTTAACAATAGCGGAAAGAATTAACTAACTAGTAATAGAAGAAGAAGAAGAAGAACTAGAAAGAAATAACTAGTGATAAGCAGTTGTGTCGAAATTGTATGCGACCGGGACACCTGCCAGCCGAGTGTAGGTTCGGTCCTTGCAAGCAGTGTCAAAAGAAACACAATAGTTTATTACACAACGATTTTAACAGCAATACGTCTAACTTAAAGATATCAGGTTCTAATCCAGATGCGTCACAAGCGGGAGCCAACCAGGTCTCCATCGTATCATATTCGAATGTGGTACCGACCGAGGACGCATCTGCGTCATCGGTACCATCGCAGGTGTTACTGTCCACTGCCCTAGTCGAGCTCATGGATAGTAACAACCAATATCATACAGTCCGAGCACTGTTAGACAGCGGCAGTCAGAATAGTTTCATAACTGAAGAACTATTTGCGCGTTTAAATATTCAAGAAATACAGTCCACCATACGAATTTCGGGAGTAGGACAAACGGTCTCACAATCGAATATATCATGCGTAATTAACATGCGATCAAAGGTGAACACATTTAATACACGAAGAAGTTGTTTCGTTTTACCTTGCCTCACGTCTCACTTACCCTCAACATTCGTCAATAAAAATGAACTTCGCATTCCACAGCGTATTTCTCTTGCCGATCCTAATTTTAATTACCCTGGGAAAGTCGAGTTGTTATTAGGCGCAGATATATTTTGGAATCTACTAGATGAAGGCACAATTCGATTATCCAACGGGCCATGCTTACAGAATTCAAAAGTGGGTTGGTTAATATCGGGTCCTATTCTTGTTCATTCGCGTGCAAATAAAACTCATTGCCATGTTACTCAATCAATCAGTATTGACAAGCAATTGCAGAGGTTCTGGGAGTTGGAAGAGGTTGGAGAATCGAATAATGTTCTTACGGATGAGGAACGTTTATGCGAAGATCTATTTATTAAAACTACTAAACCCGACAGTAGTGGCAGATTCTCGGTTCGAATTCCATTAAAAGAATCAGCTGATGCACTCGGCGACTCATACGAAACCGCAAAGTCCCGGTTTAGATCACTCGAACGAAAATTAAATCGACTACCTACATATAAAAAGATGTATAGTGATTTTATGCGAGAATACATCGAGTTAGGACATATGTCTCGAATAACCGATTACCCTAAGCCTTATTACTTTCTCCCACATCACGGGGTGTTCCGAGAACACAGTACAACCACAAAACTACGTGTAGTTTTCGACGCGAGTTGTACCACCTCTTGAAATAAATCATTAAATGACATACAATTGATAGGACCTCCCCTTCAGAATGATATCTTCTCAATCCTCCTACGATTCCGTCAATATAAATATGTCACTTGCGCTGACGTGGAAAAAATGTACAGACAAATACTAGTGCACTACGATCAGCATAGCTTGCAATTAATACTTTGGCGAGAAAACCCATCGGAAGACTTAGGTATTTATCAATTAAATACAGTTACGTACGGCGCGGTCTCCGCGCCCTACCTTAGCATACGTTGTTTACGCCAACTCGCGCACGAAACAAATGATAAGGTAATTGCTAGGGTTGTCAACGAAGATTTTTTCGTCGATGATTTAATTACGGGTGAAAATGACCGTACGCGTTTATTGGAAATATGCGAAAAAACGACAGAGCTTTTAAAATCGGCTTGTTTTCCATTACGGAAATGGACATTTAATTTTGACGTTAACGTTAACGAATCGAAAGACTTTGCGATTGGTGAGCATTGTCAGAATAAAACTTTGGGTCTGGGCTGGCATGTTTCAAGTGACGAACTCCATTTTACGACTCAGCCAAAGCATTTTTCTAGAATAACTAAGCGTAGTATGATGTCAGTCATATCACAGATTTATGATCCATTAGGCCTATTATCCCCAATTATCATTACTGCAAAAATCATGTTACAAAAGTTATGGCTAAGCAAGATTGATTGGGATGATAGGGTTCCCAGTGACGTCGAATTCACTTGGAAACAATTTAGTTTTGATTTGTCAAATCTCTACAAAGTCCGTGTACCTCGTTACGTCATAGGTGAAAATGCAAAACATATAGAATTACACATTTTCACTGACGCATCTCAAAACGCATACGGAGCTTGTGCATATATATATACATATAGCGATGTAAACAACACTACAAAATTGTTGTGTGCCAAAAGTAAAGTTGCACCCGTGAAATCCGTGTGTACCATCCCTAAACTAGAATTGATGGGAGCTCTGTTAGGCGCGCGGTTATAAAAGAAAATATTAACTTCACTTCGCCTAACGTTTACCAATGTTTACTTCTGGACCGATTTAACAATTGTTGTGGGGTGAATAAAAATGTCACCTCACCGCCTTAAAACCTTTGTTCAAAACCGTGTATCTCAAATAAACGAATTAACAGGCGACGCCCCTTGGTTTCATATAAACGGAGTCGAAAACCCGGCGGATGTACTGTCGAGAGGTACTACAATTACTGAACTTATGAAACACAATATGTGGTGGCACGGTCCTGAGTTATTGCAAGATCATATTAAACATAATCAATTTAATAACATTCATGTCGATTATGGTCAATTACCCGAATTAAAGTCGAATACTATTTGTATGAGTAATATTTTATATGATGAAAATAATTTAATAGATTTTAATAGATTTTCTTCTTTCAATCGGTTACGGCGTTCACTTGCATATGCATTGAGATTTATACATAATGTACGCGTGAGCATACAACAGCGCACAACCGGTTTGTTATCTATCGACGAGTTGGACGCCTCGGTAGCCGAGCTCGCCCGTTGCGCGCAGGCACAGTCATTTGGTGACGAATATAGTAGTTTATTGAAGCGTTCTAAAGTTAAATCAAAACAATTACTTAGTCTTAATGTTTTTGTTGATGAAAACAAACTAATTCGTGTGGGGGGCAGATTACATAACTCACCGTATTTTAATAACAATAAAAAACATCCTAAACTTCTGTGCAGCAAACATAGACTTACACTGTTATTGTTTAGATATGAACACGAACGACTTTTGCACGGCGGACCACTAGTATTATTAGCGTCAATTCGTGAAAATTGGTGGCCGCTTGGTGGACGAAACTTGGCTAGGAAAACCGTTCATAACTGTGTTAAATGTACGCGCTTCAAGGGGAGAACCGTACAACCAATCATGGGCAACCTACCTGCGGCGCGGCTTGAACCTGGGTACCCTTTTATGCGTTGCGGCGTGGACTACGCGGGACCAGTTATGATATTGAACCGGAGAGGTCGGGGTTCGAGTCTAGTTAAAGCATACGTGTGTTTATTTGTGTACGCGTGCTGTACACTTAGAATTAGTTACTAGCCTTACAACAAGCGATTATATTCTTTCCTTAAAGCGATTTATATCCCGCCGAGGTAAACCAGTCGAAATAGTTTCAGACAATGCGACAAATTTTGTGGGGGGCAGAAAGGGAAATAGTATTAAACATAATGAACAATAGTAATAGTATTATTAATTTTACAACAGATAATAATATTAAATTTAGCTTTATTCCGCCAGTCACTCCACATATGGGTGGTATGCATGAATCGGTCTCGAAGAGTTGCAAGTACCATTTGCGACGTGTGGTAGGATTCGCTAACCTCACGTACGAGGAATTTAGTACCGTATTGGCACAAATTGAAGCCATTTTGTATTCACGTCCTTTAACCGCCCTTTCCACAGATCCTAGTGATCTATAACCACTCACACCCGCTCACTTGCCGACCTATGACAGCTATTGCAAGTAAGGATATGACCACCACACCGACTCATAGTCTGTCACGATACGAGCAGATGGAAAAGATGAGACAAAGCTATTGGGAAAGGTGGTCGAAAGAATATGTATCCGATTTACAAGTCAGAACAAAATGGAAAACGCACCAGGGAGACATCCAACTTAATGGACTCGCACTCATTAAAGATGACCACTTACCACCTTTGAAATGGAAGCTAGGCAGAATCATACGTGTCTACCCTGGCACAGATGGTATCTCAAGAGTGGCCGATCTACGTACTGCATCTGGCGTTGTGAAACGGGCGTTCCCGAAGATATGTCCGCTGCCAGACCCAACCATTGAGTCAGAGGACATCGTATTATCAAGAGCTTGCTAAGCATTTGAAACCTAGTGGTTCCAAGGCCAGGCCCATGTTACCGCCATCTATGTGCGGTAATATAAACTATACACAATCACAAAGTTAGACGCGAAGCAGCCAATGGGAGCGAAGGGGTGCCGAAGTGCGGCGGGAAGGTAGCAGAAAACCAACAGCTGAGAATCGTCGCCAGATTTTTACTTGTCATAAAACCATCACACATAACAGCTGTATACGAGTATTTCTATAATTTAATTTTTCTTCATATACCTTGTAAAGTTGTAATATTTTTTAATTAAATCTAATATTGAAAATCAAAGTTAAGCAAAAGTATTATTTTAAGAGCACCTTCTCCTACTGCATATTGAGCGCACGGGATTACCGAAGAATACCAGCCACCTGAGGGACGAGTAAGCTGCGCCAACAGTGTTGATATACCTGTCCTCCGCAAACTTACGTGCTGGGCATACTACATCGCCGGTTTGATGATCATACTTCCTTTTGAAGCGCTTGCATGTAGCACAGATGGGGGCAGCGGATTTGTTACTTCATTCTTTAAAGGAGTGCCCTTGCTCTCCACAGTGATTACAGGTAGGTTTGCTTTCTCGGCAAAATTTCGCCGCATGACCAAACTGTTTGCAATTGAAACATCTTGTAACTGTAGTGAAGTCTTTGACCGGGCAAGATGTCCAGTTTATACATATTCGGCCTTGATTTATTAGTGCTTTTCTTACATTAGCAGGCACTTCTATGATATAATTACAGGTTGGAAGGTCCTTTTTTCCGGATTTGTGGTGTGTGATGTGGTCAAGATATGTAACTTTCTATTTATATTGTATCTAATGTTATTTTCAATTTGTGTAAAAGATTTGCTATATGGCAGCCTAGACAGTATAACCTGTTTAACTTGCATGTTTGACACCTGATCATAAATAAAATAAATAAATAAAATAAAATAAAAATATCTTTATTTTGCATAGACCATTTTAACGGCGCTTACAAAATGTCATACACTATTTAAAATATTTAAAGCGACCATACTGTGGCGATAAAACTTTATGATAGTTCACAGTATCTCTTCTGCCAATAAGTATCACTATTGTTGTTTGTGGGCAATGTGTACTGGTTAATACCTTATAAATTATTAAGCTATTGCATAGTTTTTATCGCGGGCTTTGAGTGGGCTTTAATCAAGAAATTCCATAAGGAAAAAATCCTAAGACGAAGTTCGAGACGAGGTCACACGAAGTTCACCGAGCACGGCCGAGCGTTGGCTTAACGTGTATGTACATATATTATATGGTACGATTGTACGAAGCTCGCACGGATCGAGACGTGATGATGAGTGCGAGTATGAGGGTGAGGATGAGGGTGAATGTAAGAGTGAGGGTGGGGTAAGGGTGAGAGTGAGGGTGATTGAGTGAGGGGCGAGAGTGAGAGTGAGGGTGTTTTTTTTTTTTTTCGTTTTTTTTGGTTTTTAGTGTAACTTGAATTAATATCAAAGAAAAACAAAGGTATGCTATGCAATAGCTTTACCGCGGTAGTCTCCGAGTGCCACACGTCGTTTTTGAGAGTAGGATGCCCCAGAAAATGAAATTGTTTTAATTGAATTACCCACATGTTGAATCTTAATTCAACATGTGATGAAATTGGCAAAAGTTTAGGTTATCACTTATGATACCCTAAACTTTTGCCAATTTCATCACAATAAATAACAGTCTTTCCAACATTTAACGGTTGCGTAATTTTTGTTACAGGGTTATCACAGTAATTGTTATTTGTGCTTACAATAGAGGCACATAGACTGCCCACAGAGTCAACCATTGGAGAAGTTGACTCGGACTGCGATGTTATGGACAATGAAGAATATGGAAGGGATTTATCACAGTCAGGTGTTTGATTATATAATTTTTCAAGTGAATAGAACCTTTGTTCATTGCTGTGATAAATTTCCACCAAGCTATTCAATGCCTTAATGTACTCCCCAATTTCTTTCTGTGATGTTTTGTATTTTAAAGTTATTGACTCTAAGGAATCATTTAAACACATAATACCAGTCTGTAATTGATGTATATCTATCTCATAGTGCTGTGTTTGGGTGTATATATGTTTTTTACTAGTTTCTATTAGTCGTTTTAACTGTACATTTGATTTACAAGTCCTAAGATAATTGTTCATTCCTATTCTAAGCTTTTTGATGTGTTTCTGTGATTTGAAAATAAATTTATTGAGTATTATATATTTTTTTATTTTATTCCTGCTTCTACTAACTAATCTTATTGATGTGTTGGTGTTAGTCGATAACAAGTGGTCACCAGTTTTGTCTAATGCTGCAATAGGAATATTCAATGCTGAGTTAACTATCAGGTGCGAGGTGATGGGCTCATCAAGACAAATAAGATCTGGCTCCGACCTCCCACACATTAGCTCCTTATACAGACTGTTGGAAAGGGCAGCCTGATCTACTGATTTAAGATTTTCCCTAAGAGTGATGGAGTTATAAGCTCACACTCTAGAATGCTAATACGTATTAGAGCATGTTCATGGGTGATACTGCACTCTTCTAGACCCTTCACTGTTGACTGAAGGTGATCTCACTGAACGGTGAGCTCCACGACCTGCGTATGTAGCTCAGCCAACTCTTGTTTGAGTTGGGTGTTTTTGTCGATTACATTTAATATTTCTTTTTCACCATCATCCCGTTCCTCTAGCAACTGTTTGTTGTTAGTTCCTTTATAGTGAGGTTGAACTTTTGTTGCAAGTCACGGGATACTGCACTACGGGTCATCATTTTTATTTTATTATTTTATTCCTAATAAATATCGACAAGAAATCTAAAATAATTCTCAACACACTAATGACAAGATTATAAAAAAAAAAGTGTAAGTATATCTATGTTTAGGTACAACAAACCTAATATATTTGAACTATTTAGTATTGTATTTATTTGAACTATATAATATTATATTTTATATTTATTTTATTATTTAGGTACAATTTTTATATTAATATCCCAATATGTGATAGGTGATGTGATATGTTTTTTCGGTAGGTATTTGAATTGATATCATGTACCCTACTCTCAATTTTTATGTTCGAATTTTGTACAGATTAGTAATAAGTAAGTATGCTATTCTTCTGTTTAAGTTCATTACATGTCACAATATTTGATTGTTTTTATTACGATTTTAGGATCATCAAAACAGTTTATTTTTTACACTTACTTACATTTACTAATATTAAACCAATAAATAAAGGTATTGTAGAGTCAGATCATCGTGGCCAATGGATAAAGTTTCCTAAAGTTAGTAATAAGGTCTGCAAAAAACAAATAAATTAAATATGTACCAATTAAACAAAGTCGTATAAATATTTTTAAAGAAAATATAGTAAAGAGATTGCCATATCTACCTGACTTTACTAGTGTAGACCAGTCATATACAAACTTATTTAATTTGATTAATGATGAGTTTGGCAAAGTTATTACCTCAAAAACTCTACAGATTGGTGGTCGTCCTGTTTTCAGTGATTGGGCTACACCAGGTATTTTTAAAAGTAGAAACAAATTATTTGGATTATATTCAGAAAAATCATATAATTTTAACCAAACCTTTCAGGAATATGTTAAAAATTATTCTAAGATATTTAAACAAACATGTTATCTTGCAAAGTCAAACTTTATTAAAAATAAAATTTCAATTCTGTGAATAAAATAAAAATGACTTGGAATATCATTAACTCTGAATGCGGTAGAACTATGGTGACAGAAAGGGATTTCCACTTAAAAGTAAATGATTGTCATGTTACAAGTGGAAGTGGCGACGGAATTTGAACATTTTTTCGAAAATGTACCTATTTTGACGACTAAATCTCTGCAAGCGTCTTCCAGTTCCTCTGAACATATATTAGAAGAATCTGTTCCTTATTGCAGGGATGCATTTGTATTCACAGATATTTGCGCTCAGGATATTATAAAAACTTTTAAATGTATTGAAATTAAGAAAACCGCGGACCTTTGGGGATTATCAGTCAAAACTGCATCATGTATCATTGAGGTTATTGCGCCGCATCTAGCAAATGTGTTTAATGACTGTGTTTCCAGTGGTATATTTCCTGATTTAATGAAACACAGCAAAGTCATACCCTTGTTCAAGGCTGGCAGCGCTACAGACCCGTCTATTTTCCGACCAGTGTCAGTGCTGCCAACTTTGAGCAAAGTATTTGAAAAAATAATTTTGAATCAAATGCTATCCCATTTTGATTTCATAAAATATTTCATACAAAACAGTTTGGTTTTACGAAAGGGCGCTCAACTTCCGATGCTGGTGTTGAGTTATTAAAATGTATTCATGAAGCCTGGGAAGACAAGCAAGATATCAAGCATTAGGTATATTCTGCGATCTATCCAAGACTTTTGATTGCGTTCAACATGAAACATTGTGCAAAAAATTACATCACTATGGAATAAGAGGCAAATCTCTCGACCTTATTTGAACAGTAGAATACAAAGGATTAATGGTACACGTTCTGTAGGATCCATGGTTACAATGGGTGTGCCACAAGGCTCGATACTTAGGCCATTCTTGTTCCTCATTTATATTAATGATTTACCATTTTATGTAGGGGACAGGAATAGTATTGTTTTGTTTGCAGATGATACCTCATTGATTTTTAAAATTAGAAGACAATTAGATAATTATGACGATGTAAACAATGCAATCACGAGAGTAGTTCATTGGTTCAGCTCAAATAATCTTTGCCTAAATGAAAACAAAACTAAATGTATTAAATTTACTCTACCAAATGTAAAACACGTTACGGCCAATGTTCAACTTAATGGACAAGTGTTAGAGTTTGTGGAATCAACTGTGTTCCTTGGTATAAATATTGATGCCAATTTGCAGTGGAGCCCGCACATAGATAAGACGGCCTCTAGGTTAAGTTCGGCTGCATACGCTGTAAAAAAGATCAGGACTCTAACAGATGTAGATACGGCTAGAATGGTTTACTTCAGCTATTTTCATAGTATTATGTCTTACGGTATTCTCCTTTGGGGGAGTGCTGCAGATGTAAATAACATTTTTGTTCTTCAAAAGCGGGCTGTATGCGCTATATATAATTTGGGCCCCAGAGTTTCCCTCCGAGAAAAATTCAAAGAAGTAAATATTCTAACCGTAGCATCACAATACATTTTTGCCAATCTTATGTATGTCAAGAAAAATCTATCACAGTTTACTAAACTCTGTGATATACCTAATATAAACACTAGACATAAAAACAATCTTTTAGTTCACCACAGTCGGCTGCATAAGATTCTTTCCAGGGTAACTGTATACGCTTTTACAACAAGCTTCCCTGTGACCTGAGAAATTTACCATTAAATAAATTTAAAAAGTTTATTAAAAATAAATAAATAAATATCCATCACGCCTTATCCCCGAAGGGGTGGCAGAGGCATATTATATGCCCACTTTTCACCGTGTGGATTCCTATTAAAAGAAAGCTTTGTGAAAAAGGTTATTACTCTATTCAAGACTATTTACAGGACAGGGATGCCTGGAAATGATCTGCTGGCAAATAAAATATTATAGCCATAATATATTAAATTGTAAATAGGCCTTTAAAAAAAAAGCCTTCCTAAGTTTCTTGCCGGTTTTTCTCAGGTGGGCCGCGTTCCGAACCGGTGGTCACTTTAAATATACAATTTTTTTCTTTAGTTTTAGTGTATGACATTTTGTAAGCGCCGTTGAAATGGTCTATGCAAAATGAAGACATTTTTATTTATTTTATTTATTATTTATAATGACCTTTTCAGGAATATGCTTTAGTACGTTAGGTGAGTTACTCATCCAATTACACATCTCACGTACTAAAACATATTCCTGAAAAGGTCATTAGTGATAAGGTTATATTTATTTAGAGCAGCAGTGTGGCCGTCGTCAACAGTGGCCTAATATAGACACAGACGTGGAAACAATGTGAGACGTGTGCAGCAGAGGCCGATGCCCCTCAAAGAGCCCCTATTTACCAGACTTCACATAGATTTCTTAATACTCCTTAATACTCATTGACTCTACATCTAAATGGTTGAAGATTTTTGAGATGTCACGTACTAATGCCTCGAACGTAATTAAGATGTTGAGATCTACATTCGCTAGATTCGATATGCCACAGGGTTGGTTTCAGATCAGGGTCCCCTCTTTACTTGCTTAGAGTATAAATCATTTTTAAGGATGAATGGTATCAAACAGTTGTTTTCACCTGTTTATCACCCATTCTCGAATGGAGGAATCGAGAATTTGGAGAATGCAGTAAAGTTTGTAAACGGGCGTTAAAGAAAGCACATAGAGACAAGGTTGATATAAGGTTGATATAGATACGGCTTTACAAACTTTTTATTGCCTTATCGAAATACCGTGCAGTTGTACTATACAACTGGCGAAACACCAGACAAAAGCAATCGTTACAAACGAGAGTTCGTGAAGCTCAACAGCGGCAAGTCGAATACGCATAGGGAATTCCACGTAGCTTTTAAGAAGGCCAGCAATTACACATTGATAAATTGCGTCGTAGATTGCGGTTATCTGGTGTTACGTGTCCTGAAGATAATAGGGATAAACATAAGAACCATGAAAGTCCTAGAGAAAATTATGAAAAGCAGATTAATAATAAGAGTGTTGTTGCGCTGATGAGTGAAGGGGTGGGCGATTTAACTTGCAGAGTTGCCACAAGCGAGGGAAAGGATATTGAGCATTCTAAAGAGGATAATGCACAGATTGTTAGTTAAAGTCATCCTCCCCTCGGTTATCATCGCATTCGATGTGTGCACGCTTGTAGTTAACACCACAGCAATGTCCACTTCAGGTAATCAAGACGACACACATGCACCTACGCCGCCACAGCGTGCTCTTCGCCAGAGAGATCGCTGACAATGAAGTGCCAGCGCAGGTTCCGACGTAGCTTGATGCTTCTCTTGAAAAAGGACCTCTGTTAAAACAAAAAGTGATATATACGCTAAAAAACGCTTAAGTTTTGACTGCTTTTGACAGTTTACAGGGAACTTAACTGTAAACCATACTAACCAAATGGCGTGGCTCCACGCACTATACTTGACAACACAAACATTGTGTTCACCCAAATTTGGGATTCTAAGTAACCTTGACAAGCAGACCTTTTGATATGAAACTACTGGAACGATTCATTGCTCAGAAGATATTGGCAGTTGGCAATTATGAAAAACAATAAAGGCATGCAGTTACTTTTGAAAGAAACAACTACGCTTTAGTAAAAGATAATCATCGCAGACATCCTTAGATCTTAAATTTAGCGATCCATATGAAGTATGTCAAGGTGGTCGGCGGAAGATCGTAAAGTCGTCGAAAGTTCTTAGACTGTGTACTATGGTGTAATTAAATTAATATAATATTCCGCGAACAGACCGATTTCCACACTTCCCATTTGCTTAATTCATTTTCAAACAGGCAACACATATCACGTAGTGCCTCGGTGACGAGTGGGGGTAGTGGGGAGATAGTGTTATAAAAAAGGCGGAGCGGAACGCGCTGAGCACACTTGATATCAAGCTGTCTTGAGGATGCCTCGTGTGTAGGCGAAACACGTGTCGACTTGTCAACTAAGTGCCACCTTGTAAAGCGGAATATTGCAAAGTTTTGACAACTAGTTATGCAATTCACAAAACTCGGATCCAAATCCGCTACGGCGCAAAAGTCATTGATATTCGAGTTCTATGAATATCGACGACATTTGCGCCGTAGCGGATTTGGATCCGAGATTTGTGAATTGCATAGCTGGAGGGTAAGGTTTCCTTTTACCTATCCTACATCTCTTTCCGGAGTTCGGTTCGTCATTCCTCCGTTACAATTAGTAGAGGTTATCCTTGACCATTGTGCGTTAGGATTGACGAATCGAGGGTGTGTGGTAAGATCGTACTCCCCTCCTTTATTATCGTTTAAATAACTTAAGAATTAAAACATGAAACAGTTCGTAAACTAATGTTTTTAATAATTAGTAATTAGATTTGTAGTAAAAATAAGTTGCGTTGTGATACCAATTTATGAACTTTTAACGTAACGTGAAACGTGAAAGTATCACTAAAGTACTTTTAACATACTAAGTAATTGTGAATAATTGTCATAAATTAAGTTAAAATTAATGAACAATGTAAGTTTCTATACTGAATTTTGTAAGATTATGTTTAGTTTATATTAAGATAAACTGCAGATATTGTGGCAAAGCTATTAAAGTCATTGTATAGTGATTTTTGTGTTTCAATGAATATGAGCACCGGTAATGAGAGGATTAACATAACTCTATCTGCTAACTATTCGGCTGTACCTCATCTGTCATATATATAACACGAACTATAAAAAGAAGATTGGATGGGATAACCAAAAAGCTAGTGAATAGTTTCAATCAGAAGAGTCAGAAGGGTCAGAAGGTCATCTTACTCCGATTTTCATAGAACCAGCTTTTCATAAGGTTAAAAAAATCTAATTCAATTATACATACATACATATTATCACGCCTGTTTCCCATCGGCGTAGGCAGAGACTATGGCTTTACACTTGCTACGATCCTGACATACAGCTTACGCTTCTTCTAATTTCATGATTTATAAACCTACCTATAATTCAATTATAGGTAGGTATATAAATCATGAAAGCACCTTTGCTGTTGCAAACGTCCATAGGATACGTAACCACTCACTATCAGAAGGGCCGTATACTTGTCTGCCACCTCAGTGGCATAAAAAAGCTCGCAAAAAAAGGTTATAGTGATATTGTTGATATTTTTAACTTGACTGAAATTTTATATTTTGATTGATTTACCATGTATGGACCTTTTTATTGATGGCAGCAGGGCGGTCCATTCAAGGCAACGGTGGGCCAAAAAAAGCAACGGTTTTAAAAATAGTTCTTTCAATATATTATAAAAACTTTTAAATTTTGAATATTTTTTTTAAAAGTATCGTATCTATACGACTTAAAAATTGAATTACAAATACAGTTATACTTTACCACCTTAATTAATTTAGATATTCAATCCTCAAAGTTATGTGGTCCAATCAGCGCAACCTTCCCCTAAGTTTAGCAATCACGCTTTATCACCGAAGTGGTGGCAGAGGCATATTATACTCCCACTTTTCACCGTGTGTATTCGTGCCCCACATAATAGGTGTTGAGCCCATTGCCGTGTTGAAATAGACAATTTAGAAAATTTTCAAAAAATTTTTCTTATAAAAAGTTTGTCTTTGGAAATTTATTCGAAAATTTTAATCGAACCGGATTTTTAAATCAAATGCAGAAATCAAAGAGGTCAAGAATTCTACTACAATACAATAGGGTATTGAAGTCGTAAACTCGTTTTAATTAATTAAGTAATAAAACGTTTAATAAATATTTCATGATACGATAATATAAGCAATACCTTACCATTTATATTGCAGTTATCCATAGAATTGTCTCGACGATTAGTTGTGGTTTTTATGTTCAAGTTTATTTTTACACAATATTGTTTTAAGGTAATTAAAATTGGCAATTTACAAATTTAATTCATAGATAAATTGTTTGTTTTTCAATATTTGGTTATGAGTAGCAGGATGGTTAAATTCATGACTTCTCACTTAAGCAATGGAATTAAGAGGAACTATAGGTGCAATGGGTGTCCCACAGGGATCAATCCTTGCTCCATTTTTTTTATATATATTAATGACTTGCCTTACTATGTTGAAAATAAACATGTGATAGTATTGTTTGCGGATGATAATTCTTTGACATCTAAATAATTATGATTATTAGACAAATTTTAACAGTACATTCTCAAAAGTTGTTCATAGATTAATAATCTTCTTTTAAAAGACAACGAAACAGAAGCTTGTTATTTATTGATCTAACAGACTTTTATTCAATGCTGTTGTATTTTTGTTTCTAAATAATTAAACTGAAATACTTAGTATCTTTAGCAATCCACTGTTAGACTACAAGAAGTCTTCGCAGGCCTATACGTAGGGTTCACTTTACTTTTATCCCTCCACTGCGCACGATCTTCAGCATCCCCTGGATAAGAGTGTAACATGCAGTTTTGACTAGCGATATAGTGCGAACATATTGCCGCCAGACGTCGCTAGTTATATTAATGGATAGGATGTTAGTACCTAGCGTTTGCCTATAGATGGCATTACCGGGTCTGATGTTCAACAGATCCCATTTTGATTAAAAAATATAACATTAAAATTGAATAAACAGTTTTTTTTAAGGAATACTAGTATTTAAATGAATAATTCAACATAAATATAAAATAACTTTAACTTGGTCTATGGTGGTAGAAATTAGTATGTTGATTGCTGAACGACAAGAAAAGGATATTTTTGACAGTTCTCCAGAGTGGGGTCGGAGTGAAAAAAGGATAAATACGAGGATAGTGGAAGGATCTAGATCGATTATCGACCTGAGATAGTTAAAGGATACCCGAAGTTCTCCAGATTTTTGAGATATTCTCCAAAATTTGTTAATAGTGATTTTTCTTGTGCAAGTTTTGGCCAATCCAGCCTAATTCTATAGCCGTCAATAGTCATAATCACGTAGGAGTGTATAACAAACCCCGCTATCCACGTAATTGCTAGAAGCGTTGTGGTTTCCCTTGGAGGAAAGGCGCGGAGGCTTCGCAAGATTCTGCTACTTGTTTGTGAGTTGCACTCACAAGGGCCACTGCTCACGGTCTCTGTGGGCTGTCATCGATAACTTCTGCTCTTGAGGGCAATCCTGGTCCTCGGGCGGTCATTCGCAGCATTGGGCACCAGCAGGTCGACGCACGGAAGCTCGGCGTGAGCGGAATTGTCACCTCGCTCCGCAAGTTCCGCACCCTAGCGCAAAGCTGAGTACTTTTTCATTTCTCTACTCCTGTATCTGCTGCATATTTTCTTGTGTGTGTGTGAAGAATACCTATTGATGAACATTATACGCTTAGCATTGCATTTATGTAATAATTGATACCTGTGATGAACTTTTATTGTTAAATATTTATATTTTTTATTGTGAGGTAGATTTTTTTCCTTAAAATAATCGAATTCCTCTTTTTATTAAACTTCGTAAAGAACAATTGTGCAAGCATATCATGCATCTCTCAACCACACACATTCTTCATCAAGGCGCCCTGGGATATTTTTTTTAGAGTCTCTCAATTGCTCTGCCCGGAGTGAAGCTGGTGGTAGCACCAAAAAAAAAAGTGTTACAAGAGGCCCACAGCGCACATGTCATACTCCGCTACGACGGCGGACTATGTATCTCCTTTAATTTTTTTAATCTTGCGTTTAAATAGTAAATCATGATAATGAGAGATAAACGTCCGGAATCCAAAAAAACAGTTTGAAGTTAAATTTGACATTTTAAAATTAATTTGTTTTAAATTTTGCGATTCATAATTACTATTATCGATCTTGTTTTTTTTACTCTAATAAATCTGTTAGTGGTCGCTGTCTTTACATCTAAGATAAATTAAAAATAAATATGATGGGGCGCCCTACGGTAATAGACATCCAATCAATCATTTTTGGAATTTTTGTGCTCGCTAATTTCAAAAACGGCGTTTTAGTGTTTATTTTATTTCAATCGGTTATTTAACAAAAGAGTTATGTCCACCTAAAGAAGATGCGCCCATCATTTTGTTATTCGTGTTCGATAAAATATCATAAAAAGGCTCAGTTGCATTAAATGAAACTAAGACCAGACTAGATTTTAACACCACTACCCACTAAACATGATACTGACGTGATAGTAAGGTTTACTCATCCAAAAGTTGATTGTCCCAGCTAGGTTCTACAAAAATTTCGGCGCATCGAGAATCTTAATTTTCATTAATCATTTCTCCATGTCTCACAATTCGAGAAAACAGTGAACAGCTCTCGACTCATTAAATTTCGATTATTAGGTTCATTGACTATCATGTGAGTCCGAGATTTTCTCTGACACTCATATTTGCTAGAGAGCTCGGAAAGTATTTGCTAAGTCTGAGGAGGCGTCTATATAATGCAAACCAAGGTTTACTAGTTTCTCCGAGACTCATGCATAATCGCAAAACTCTGAAACCTTTACTTACTATTAAATTCGCTTAAGCTCTCAATGAGCGGACTACAAGTGCTAAGACTCAGGAGACATCGGCAGAATACAAAGCCTAACTAACTATCAACCACAAGATTCATACACTGTCGCGTGAGTCTGAGGCCTTATTCGCTTGCGCACTCAAAGGCAGTGTAGGGAGCTGGGTAGTAACTTAGGCCCATATTCCAGAATGTTTCTTAATACTCAATCAACGCTTGAGAGTCTAAAGGCCGTATTCCAGAACGTTTCTCAATACTCAATCGACGCTTGAGAGTGGATTTTATAGGGCAAAATCTTGCCTCAAGTGTAGATTGAGTATTGAGAAACGTTCTGGAATACGGTCCAGACGGCCGGTTTAATATATAATTTGACCCTTCAACTCCTTCCTATCTTAAGGAACGTTTTGATTTCCTTCATGAAACGCATACGAGATGTCTCAGATCATCGGAAAGCTTAAGCCTAAGGATGCCATTACACTCAACGGCATTCTACGACAAATCGTTCACTATTACAGCAATACGTCTGTGGAATAAACTTCTAATTTAGTTGAGACGAGCGCTAACTCTACAAAAATTTAGGGTAATGTTAAAGGAGCACAACTTATCGTAATAGTTTCTGTAGTTAGTTCTACAATTCATGCCGGTATGACACTTCTAAATCATATGTATAACGCCTGGGAGAATAGACAAGATGCTATTGTTGTATTCTGCGATCTCTCCAAAGCATTTGATTGCGTTGACCATAAAACACTATTGCGACGACTATTTTACCATAGTATCAAAGACTCTGCACTGGACCTTGTTGCTTCCTACCTAAATGATCGAATACAATATGTTGATGTCAATGGAATTAGCTCCTCTGGAACATTTGTAGCTATGGGCGTACCGCTGGGATAAATTCTAGGTCCGTTTCTATTTTTAATTTATATTTACGATTTGCCATTCTATATACAGCAATTTTTCAGCAGATTTGCAATTCTATATTCTATATAAAGAAAAAAAGGTGAGGCGGTTCTTCACGCCACAACAGAGATGTCATCTGTTCAAGACACAGATTTGACCATGCGTTGAATACTGCTCTCACCTTTGGGGTGACTCCGCGAGGTACTTGCTGGACGCGCTAGACGCTATGCAGAGACGTGCTATTCGCGTTATAGATTGTCCCGAGGTAACAAAAAGCCTTGAACCCCTAGCGCAGCGTAGAACAATAGCTTCATTGGCTGCGTTTTACCGTATCTACCATGGTGAGTGTTCTGAAGAGCTCTTTAACCTAATCCCACCTTCTCCTTTTCGTTCCCGAACAACGCGTGCCGGGCAGAGGTGCCACTCCCACACTGTCGAGAGAATTTTCACTAGAACTGAGTGGTTCAAAAGATCTTTCCTCTGTCGAACAATAGAAATTTGGAATGCTATGCCAGCGCACGTGTTTCCCTCTTCTTATAACCCAGGGTTCTTCAAGCGGAGTGTGAAGAGGCACATCATGGGGCCGCTAACTTGAAAGCCACTGTAAATAGTCTTGTGGATTGTAACAGTGGCTTTTAATTCGCTAGATGTCGCCATGGCTTTCTATCAGGCGGGCGACGTCACTTTGGCGAGCTAAATATAAAAAAAAATTACTGAACTTGTGTGACATTGTTCTATTTGCTGATGATATGTCACTTAATTTTAAAGTTGATAGCACGCTTACTGATTTTAACGGCGTAAATAGTTCACTTGCCCAAGTTGTAGATTGGTTTAAGACTAATAATTTGCTACTAAACGTTAAGAAGACAAAATGTTTTGAAATGAAAACTCAGCTCGGCAGCCTTTGCCGTGGGAAAAGTCAGGCAGCTCACTGATGTTGAAACTGCCAGGCTAGTATACTTTAGTTATTTTCATGTCTTACGACATTTTGCTGTGGGTCAAAGCAGCTGATATACAAGTCATTTTTGTACTCCAGAAGAGAGCTATACGTGCAATAAATAAATTGGGTGCTAGTGTATCTCTTAGAGAGAAATTTAAAGAAATTGGCATTTTAACGATTGCATCACAGTATTTATTTGCAAATACCATTAAACAGAACATACATTTATACAATAGACACAGTGACATACATTCGATAAATACTAGAAATAAAAAGGGCTTATTTTACAATGAATGATTATTTAGATGATAAAAATAAATAAAATAAAATATAAATAAAATAAAAATGAGAAATATAATAATATAAATAAAATAAAAATGATAAAGCAATGAATTCAATCCTAAAGGATTCGAATGAATCTTGTATTATTTTGTACTTGTCTTGAATTTGCATATATGTTGTATTTTTACATTTCTACATTGTGAATAATTTGAAACGTCAGACAACTAATGGTTTCTAAATTGGCTGCGTTTAGTCCCCGTAATAACTAGTATACAAATATGTAATTTTAGTTTGTTATTGTGTGAGCACCATAAAGACTTATTTATTATTTTGAAATTGACATGATAGTTGCTGAGCAATTTTTAGGTATGTCATGCTCGCCTAAGTGTCCTGGCAGTGGTGGCGTATGTATCGGGTGGCCTTATTCCTTATAATACGGTTGAGTAGGTCGATGGCTGATATATACGTCATATCCGTGAACGAGCGCCGTCTGTTGGGACTGGTCAGCTCATAGCTGTTATATCAATTATTACAAATAATATTAACTAAATTTAAGGCAAACTAAGTTTAGTCGACTGTTCTCACATAAATCCAAAGGAACAATGTAAGTGTAATTTTAATGTTGTAAGCTACACCTACATCTTAAAAGAGCATCCATTGACTTTCTTGCTAGATTCTTCTTAAAGTGTAGGCTGCCCTAGAACTGGCAACTAGAATAGCTCTAATTTTAAACACAACATTGATTTTGATTTTGTCTTGTATTAATTCATTACTATATAATTGGTCAAACATCATGTCATCATCAAACTAATGTAATTACTGGCGGTTAGAAAAGAGTGGACTTGAGTTTTAATGCCAGGTTCTTTCTCAGGCTCTACCTATTGCTTTGCGAATCTGGCAGTAAATGTAAATGTAGAAGCAATAATCTTGAAGTTCATAAGTGTTACTTTGTGACCTACATGAATAAAGATATTTCATTCATTCATTCATTCATTCAGTACCTACACATAAATGTATATTTTTTTAAGTTGTCTTTGAAATTGTCAGAATTACTATACCATACTTGTTTTATATATTATTTATATATGTATTGTTTTAGTATTTTTCAGTTAAAATACATTATCTTCTTGTATTTATTTTATGAAATATATAATGTTTATTGTTATAATTAGTACGCCATTCTTTACCTGCTACCAAATTTGTCCATCCAAAGGTTGCCTGGTAGAAATCGCTTTATGCGATAAAGCCGCCCATTGTACTATTCCCCTAACTTATAATCTCAATGTACAATTGTATTTTCCGTCGTACGATAAAGTGTAAATAAATAAATAAATATACTTTATACTATTTTGCCATGCAGAACCTGACTTTCACAGTCCATACAGACGTGAAAACCGCCCATATCAATGATTTAAATCAACAAATCGATAGACTACATCCTCGTATATATCCTGCAGTAGACCCGGGATCTCTGTGATATTTTGAAAGATACAGTATAAAATATTTTTATTATCTTACAATACATGTAGGTTATTCAGGAATATTTATCATTGAAACTATAGGTTTATGGTAACTGAAATAAGAAACATAAGTTTGAGACTTGATATCTTCTCAATATCTGGAAAATACCGCGTCAATGGTGGTCCCATATTTTGTTGTGGATTCTTGTTGATCATCATTCATTTACAAAATTCAATATTTTCGACAGAAAAGTTGTCAACCGCTCTGATTTTTTTTAGCGAAGTTGATGTTGAAATCGCCAGCCAAGATAAGTGGAAATTTATTACCATTTGTACCAAGTAATTTCGACCCTAAAAAAAAAATACTAGTACAGATACTCACTGTTGTACGTGCGAGCTTCGTAGAGTCATACCATGAAGTAAATACAAAGAGGACGTGCCCTACGCCAAAACTCTAAGCAGGCATGAGTCACCAGATTGTGGGGCGAAGAGGGGGATTACGCATGCGCAGTAACGCCGATACAACCAATGCCACCTAGAGGTGATTTGCAGAACTAAAGAGACAAGCGTGATATTTCAAAAAGTCATTAAAAGTTCTGCTATTCATCGATAGATGGCAAAACTAAAAAGTATCACCGCTGTGCCGGTCGGAGTGGGGGTGTTAGGTTATTTTCGTTACGGAATATCTGGATGCGGTCTCCACGCTCATGGCCCGCGATAAAAGCTATGCAATAGCTTAAAAAGTCCTAGAGTAAAAATTGATTATTTTGTTCGCCGGACCTTCAAACGCTCTAGAGCACTTGATCTGGGACAACTGGATGTGAATAGCCAGCTGATTTTCTAGACGGCTAAAAAACACTACCTACATTATGTTGATATAACTGTGTTAGGATCATATTTCAAGTGATCAGGAAAAATTGTGTAGAAGGGGCAATGTTGCAAGCACATTAGACTTTAACCAAACATTCAGAAACCAAATATCGAAATAAAATCAGCAATCATACATACATACATATTGTCACGCCTTTATCCCCAGGCAGAGGTATACTATACGCCCACATTACACCGTATGCATTTTTGTCCCACGTAACAGGTAATGAGCCCATTGCCGTGTTGAAAGGTTCAGTGTTCATGTTCAATATTCATGTTTTGGCGACCTGCTGTTGAATTTTTTCAAACTTAATAAGGCCTTTAACTGAGCTTAACGGCTACTATGTTACTGGTAAAAATCAGTAAAACTGTCAAAATAAGAGAAATATGATGTCAAAGAAAAGTATGTTAAAGAAACATGAAAATAATGAATATATCCTAACTACTAATATTTTAAACGCGAAAGTTTGTAAGTATGCATTTATGTTACTTTTTGACGTAAAAACTACAGAATGGATTTTAATAAAAATTTACAATAATATAGTTTATACATCAGAATAACACATAGGCTACTTTTTATCCCAGGAACAAATTCCTGTGGGAAACGGGAACGGGAAAACTTCTCTACGCGCGCGAAGCCGCGGGCATTAACTAGTACTACATAAGAAGGACGAAAAATGAGTAGGTATGATGAAAACATAACTTTAAAAGTGGTGTACTATTTCAAATAAGTCTCATTACATTCGATTCTGCTAATAAACTTTTGATTTTCTTGGTAACCTCCCTAGTGTTTAAAAAGGAAAAGGGTCCAATGCCGCAACGTTGGAATGACGTTCAGTTCTTTAGAATATAAATTGTTTATTTTTTTTACAATTGATTATTTGTGAATGTAGATAGTAAAATAGCCTTCTTTGGGCATTTAGACAATAAAATATGTATGAGTGTAACTGAGAAAAGTTCAGAAATTGTGTAGTTCTAGCTTCGAAAAATTAATAGTATTTTATACCCGCCGTTACAAGGATACGTTGGGGATTTTTCATGAAGTGTCAAACGTGGCTTCTTAAAATCACTCAAACATACCTTACTGTGCGTTACGGCAACTATTTTGACGTATATTATTAATGTACAATATTATTATATTAAAAGCCACAATATTAAAAAGATAACTATCACTTTCCTACGCGTACGGGAACTTAGTTAAATCGCCCCTGCACCGTGCACAAAACAAGGACAACGAGCTGCCGCCCTGGCTGAGAGTCAAATACGGCCAAATACTTACCGTTGCCCAGTGAAAGTGTTAAAATGTTTGTTGCCTAAGCTTCCGCTTGGTTCGGGATAAACTCGGAAATTACTGATTGGATTTAGTTCAAATTTTGCACGAACATTAACAGTAGGTTGAATTTATACATAGGCTATAATATATTATTATGCAACATAATCTAGGAGCATGGCAGAAAACAATTAGGTATATGTGTATGTCCTATAGGGATAAACTCAGTATCTTCTGTGTGGATTTATTTTAACGATTGCACGAATATTAACTAAAGATTGGGTCTACATATAGAGACTATAGTGTATCACGCTGCATAACCCAGGGGCTCGGCAGAGGACTATTAGGTACATATTATAGTTGTAGGGCAAGGTGTACGTACCCTACTGTTGTTGTTGTGCACTCAGGAACCTCAGGAACGTTGAATTAAAAAGATAACAACTCACATTCAGTTCGTATATTCCAGTGTCACATTACAGAAGGCATAATAAAGCAGTTACACAAGCACAGCGGTATAGTTCAGAATAGTTTAGGAGAAAGAAATAGTCTTAGAGATAGCACAGAAGTATAGATCGGAGTATATAAGCGAAAGAACATAAATAAATAATAAACAATATGCAAGCGCGTGTTTATAAGCTTAGGCAAACAAGCGTGGGCTCCGCGTCGGTAACATATCACGACTGGCTGTCGTGCTGGATGGCGGTGGCGCCTGCGCAGCGTTACATTCCATTGTTGAGCGGGGATAAAGTCGATAACCGATATCGATAAACTAACACGCATCATAGTAAAATAATAAATATGTATGTATACATAAAAAAATGTTGTAAATATATATTAGATGTAAATTTTATTATTAAGATATATGTGTAAATTAGGTTATTTTCTTTTTGTGTGTGTTGAATAGATAATTTAGTTAAATAAGTATTTATTGTCTGTATTGTAACTTATCTGTATTTGATGGTGAGTGTGAATAGGTCACCTACACCACCCCCCTCCAGAGACCGTCAAGGGCGATAAAAATTGGTAAATTTCACCTGACGACCAGAACGAGTGACGAAGTCTTTCGGGACTTCTGGTGGGGGTATATGGTTGTCATCAGATAGTATGAAGGCCGGTTTAATACGGTCTATTGATACCGCGACCGGCTTGTTATTCAACAAGATTTTAAACACTTTATCACCACGTGAAATCACCTTATGTGGACCGGAGTAAGCGGGTTGAAGCGAACCACGTGAAGCGTTTTCACGAAGGAAAACGTGGTCACATGTGGTAAGTTCTTTAAATATAAATATCTTAGGCTTACTATGGTGGGATGTGGGTGTTGGTTGTAGCTTTCTGGCAAAATGTCTAATACGAGCGATAAACTCAGAAGTATCGTTGGTACCGGTCGTCACGGGTTCAAAAAATTCGCCAGGTAGCCTCAACGGTTCACCGTAAAGAAGCTCTGCGGACGAACATTGTAGGTCTTCCTTAAAAGAACTTCGGATACCTAATAATACCCATGGTAGTGATTCGGTCCATCTGTCGTTGCCATGGCACACGATTGCGGCCTTAAGTTGCCTGTGGAAACTTTTTACTAAGCCATTGGATGCAGGATAGTAAGCGGTAGTGCGTTTGTGCTCAAAACCAGAAATTTCAGACAGGCATTTAAACAGGGCCGATTCAAACTGGCGGCCGCGATCGGTTGTAATGTCTGTCGGGCAGCCGAATCGAGCTATCCATCCTGATAACAATGCTTTGGCAACTGTTTCCGCTGTAATGTCCTCTATCGGTATTGCTTCCGGCCATCGAGTGAATCGATCTACGGCTGTAAGGTAATAACGATAGCCAGCTGAGAGAGGCAGGGGTCCAATCAGATCTATGTGGATCTGTTTAAGACGCACCCGTGGCAAATTGAATAAGCCTAGGGGTGCTTTAACGTGACGGCTAACCTTTGCACGCTGGCATGAAATGCAGGATCTCGCCCACTCTCTGCAATCCTTGCGAATGCCAGGCCAAACATAGCGTTCAGCAATTAATTTAGCTGAACTATTGGCTCCGGGGTGGCTATATGAATGCAGGCTATCGAATACTTGTTTTCGTAAGTGCATCGGGATAAATGGTCTGGATGTCGGAGTACTGACGTCGCAGTACAGGAGTGAACGACTTCCAGGCACGTGAAGTTTCTTCAAATGGAGTGAAGATCCCTCCTCTAATAACTTCACTAATTCGGGATCTGTAACTTGGCTTTTGGCTATTGTTTCGAGGTCCATCGGAGCTCCCAATTCTTCGATACGCGACAAGGTATCGGCGACGATATTATCTTTGCCTGATATATATCTAATATCGGTCGTGAATTGGGAGATAAAATCAAGGTGTCTATACTGCCTAGGCGAACAATTTTTCTTCCTTTCATGGAATGCAAAACTGATCGGTTTATGGTCAGTATAGACAATGAAGTCGCGGGCCTCGAGCATATGCCTAAAATGCTTAACAGCCTCATAAATAGCCAGCAGCTCCCTGTCGTATGGTGAAAATTTCACCTGTGAAGGGCTCAATTTGCGACTGAAGAAAGCAAGTGGTTGCCATGCGTCGTCTTTCAGCTGCTGGAGAACTGCACCTATAGCCTTGTCCGATGCGTCGGTCACTAAGGCGAGTTTCGTTGTACAATCAGGATGTGCTAAAAGAGCTGCGTTTGACAGGCTTTCTTTGCAGGCTTCGAAAGCTGCCAGTGTATCACCCGTTAAGTCAACAGGTTGTGACCCTTTGACTGACCCTGTCAGCAGTGCATGTAAGGGAGCTTGAATTTGGGCAGCCCGAGGAAGAAATCTTCTGTAAAAATTAAGCATGCCCAAGAATGCCCTTAATTGCCGCACGTTTTTGGGAACAGGGAAGTCTTTGATGGCCCATACTTTGGAGTCCAGTGGTCCGGTCCCATGTTCGGAGATACTGTATCCTAAAAAGGTTACCTCCTCTGCCCCGAAAGTACACTTGAACGTGTTAACCAACATACCATAGTCCTTCAATCTGCCGAACAATGTGCGAAGATGCTCTTCGTGCTGAGTCTGGTCCCTAGAAAATATTAAAAAATCGTCAAGATAACAGTAGACGAAATCTAGGCCTCTGGTCATCTCGTCAACGAACCTTTGAAAGGTCTGGCCAGCGTTACGCAACCCGAAATTCATAAATTTGAACTCGTATAGGCCAAATGGGGTAATGATGGCTGTCTTGGGGATGTCCTCCGGGCTGATGGGTATCTGATTGTAGGCTTCCCTAAGTCTATTGTGCTGAAAAGTTTGCAGCCTGCAATAGAATGAGCAAAGTCATGTATGTGCCTTATTGGATACCTGTCAGGCACGGTGCGGGCATTTACTAAAAGCAACAATATTAAAAAGATAACTATCACTTTCCTACGCGTAAGGGAACTTAGTTAAATCGCCCCCGCACAGTGCACAAAACAAGGACAACGAGCTGCCGCACTGGCTGAGAGTCAAAAACGGCCAAAATACTTACCGTTATGCAATGAAAGTGTTAAAATGTTTGTTGCCTAAGCTACCGCTCGGTTCCATTGTATTAATGTTAATATGAAATGTGGTAGGTAGATAGACAGATATCTAGATTTATTATAACATAAAGGAAAAACAAAACACGATTACAAATACAACAACAATTTTATAATGAGCGGTCTTATCACTAAGAACGATTTCTTTTATACAATCAGGTGTTTGGAAAGATTGATAGGATGTTAAATTCAGATTAATTTTATTAATTTAGCAGCAGGCTCCAACTCAAGGTAGTATCAGGTATTACTCCCAGAATCTTACAGTAGATTTTTTTAAGGAATATTTGACCCACCAAATTGTATTTTAAGGAGTATAGTGAAGTCAATGTTTGCTATTTATCGTGAACTACATACAACTATGCTCATTCCAATACAACGGACTTTTAACAAAATTATATTGGAGAAAAATAATCATTGAAACTGTTTACTAGAGAGAGGCGATAGGAAAAGAAAGAGATAAAAAACCCGAAGCTGGCAACGTCGCACTCCCATATACTGTCCATCCTGTGAGGACGTTAAATAATCGATGGTATAGGTAAATTACGGTCAATATATCTAAGATGCCTATAATGTATCACCATGGTTCCCTCCGGTATGTATGAGTACAAACTGATAGGTCCTAGAATCCTCTGGATCCGTGTAAAACTTGGTTTGACGAAGATTTTCCTGGTAGCTGCTTACGCGCCAGTATCTTCGTCGAACGCGAGTGAGCTAGAGGACTTCTGGGAGAGTATGAGAGAAGCTCTAAATGTGATAGAAGGAAATGAAAGACTTATAGTATGTGGAGACTTGAATGGATGGGTGGGTACCGCTCGCGATGGTTTTGAGTCGGTACTCGGGAAGTATGGGGATAAAAGGGTGAAAGACGCTGGCAAGCTAATACTGGCATTTTGTAAGGAAAAGGATTTGTTTGTGGCGAAAACAATGTTCAACCACAAACAAATTCATATGTATACGAGGAGATGTAAGTCAAAGAGAAGCATGATAGATCTATTCCTAATGGATAGTTGGCTCCGTAAACAGGTGATGGACACAAGGGTTTATCGAGGCGCTGAGCTGGGATCAGACCACTACCTAGTCATAACTAGGATTAGGGGTCTGTTCGCGGGTTGGCGTCATCGTACCGAGTGTCCTGAACCTGAGCCGACTTATAGCATCAAAAGCTGGAAGCTGCAGGATGCATCCATTAGGGATAAATATAATGAAAGGGTAGCCGAAAAGCTTGGCGATGTCAATGTAAGCAGTGAGAATGTGGAAAGTGTATGGCAGAACCTTAGGGATAGTATGATAAATGCCGCTGTGGAAGTGTGTGGAGAAACGAAAAGAGGCAGTAGTAATAAGCGTGATGCATGGTGGAATGAGGAAGTGAAAGAAGCAGTTCGAATGAAGAAGAAAGCATGGCTAGACTACTTAGCCTCGCGGAATGATTTTAATATGAAAGAGAGATACAAGCTGCAGAAAGTTAACACGAAGGCACTTATAGAAGAAGCTCGTGAAAGGTGCAGAATGAAAGCGGATGAAAGGTTGTCGTCCAATTTCCGGGATAATGCCAAGCTCTTCTGGAAAGAGGTAGGCAAGACCCGGAGTTGTTCGGCAATCTGCAGTATGAATAAAGTGCTTAGTGTTAACAATGACGTCCTAACAGACCAAAGTGACGTCCTGCAGAGATGGAGTGAATATTATGGAAAGATGTATGCAAGAAAAGACAGAGATGCCACATCGGGAAGTGGAGCTCACTTCGATGCTCCGGATCCCGATGTCATTGAAGTCATTAGTATGAAAGAAATAGAACAAGCGATAAGAAGTATGAAATGTGGTAAGGCTGCGGGAAAAGACAGAGTCACTGCTGAGATGATCAAGTACGGTGGGTCGCGTGTCTGGGACACACTATGTCTGTTATGCAACTTGTGCTGGCGGACGGGTGAGGTCCCAGATGACTGGCGAGTAGCAGTTGTAGTACCTATTTATAAAGGGAAAGGCTCGCGCCTAAACTGCTCCAGCTACAGGGCGATCAGCTTGGTCAGCTTAGCTAGTAAGGTGTATGCAAAGGTTATAACGGCACGAATGCAAGAAAAGTCTGAAAGGTATTTATGGGAGGCTCAATGCGGATTCCGACGTGGAAGAGGTTGCATGGATCAAGTGTTTTCTCTCCGCATGATCGCGGAAAAGTTTCTGGCACTTAGCCAGAAGGTTTTCTGCGCTTTTGTGGATCTAGAGAAAGCATTTGATAACGTTGTGAGAGAAACGCTGTGGGACTTGCTGCCAGGATATGGTGTGGACGGCTCGCTACTGCGGGCAATACAGTCGCTTTATAAGGACTGTAAGGCTTGCGTGCGAGTAGGGGGGGATGTGTCACCTCTTTTTGATGTCTGTACAGGCGTCAAACAGGGATGTGTCATGTCCGCCTGGCTGTTCATAGTGTATCTGGACAGTTGCCTGCAGAAGTTGAAAGATTTTAATATGGGTGTGAATTTGGGTGACTTTACAGTAAACTGTCTGCTGTACGCTGATGATGCGGTGCTCATGGCCTCATCAGAAGCCGACCTTCAGGCATTAGTCACTAATATGAAAGAGGGGTGTGAAAGTAAGGGTCTCCGCTTGAATGCAAGTAAAACTAAGGTTCTAGTATTTGAAAGAGGTGACGTAAGAACTAAATGCGAGATTAGGGTAAACCAGGAACGTCTAGAGCAAGTGAATGAAATTGTGTATTTAGGAAGTATGTTTAGCGCGGATGGAAGATGTGATTCGGATGTAGAACGGCGAGTAGCTGCCGGAAACAGAGTTAACGGTGCTTTGTCCCAGTTAGTAAAGCGACAAAGCATCGTAAAAGAAGCACGACTGGCGATTCATAACGCAGTGCTAGTGCCAACTTTGCTTTACGGTAGTGAAACCTGGGTATGTCAGCAGATGCATGAAAGTAAATTGAATGCTGTGGAGATGCGATCACTTCGAAAGTTGTGCGGCGTTACCTTGGCTGGCCGAATACGTAACGAAGTGATACGCAATTTGGCAGGTTTGAATGAAAGTGTCAGCGTTAAGCTGGAAAAGGGCGTGCTCCGTTGGTTTGGACACGTCCAACGAATGAGTGAGGAACGATTGACGAAGAATATATATTGTTCAAAAGTAGAGGGTAGAAGGAGTCAGGGTAGGCCGAGACTTACATATGAAGACCACGTGAGCAGATTGCTCAAAAACGGAAAGGTCAAAAGTACTCGGATACCCAGACGT
Organism: Thumatha senex; assembly: GCA_948477245.1. NCBI lineage: Eukaryota > Metazoa > Arthropoda > Insecta > Lepidoptera > Erebidae > Thumatha > Thumatha senex. Next base: position 17,826,599 of record OX419744.1, read on the forward strand.
GCGTGTATGAAGCGATTGATGAATCTCGAAGAAGCGAAAGAAGTATGCATGGATCGCGAAGCCTGGCGATCTGTCCTCTCTGACTACCCCGTCAGGGATACAGCGTGAAGATAGTTAGTTTTTTTTATGGTTCCCCCATTCAAAAATGTTGCGGCACGACTGCAAGACGAATATCGCGAAAAATAAAATTATCGGAAAACGACGTATCCCAAGGAAAAATGCTGGAAGAAGCTGGAAATCAGAAAACTAAGCAATATTCATTAAGACATTTTAAATAAAGTATAGAGAACTGAGGGACGTCATATTTATATTAATATATATATATATATATATATATATATTACTAGCTGACTACTTCGTTAACGCCACATAAGAGAAATAAACAAAGAAAGAGACATTAGGTAAATAGGGTGGAAAACATCTTTTTCCCGCGAGAAAACCTTTTTGTGTACTAACGACTTCCCATGAGCGGAGCCGCGGGCATTAACTTTCGGAAATGTATTTATTATTTATTTATTTCTGTTCAGAAAGCTTACAGACTAATAATTAAACATGTGTAATATTATAGACTAGCTGACCCGCGCAACTTCGTTAGCGCCACATAAGAGAAACAGACAAAGAAGTATTTGCTTTTTAACAACAAAAAACTGAATGAAATCGGAATACTTGTTGTTGAGTTACTTACAACTGAATAATATACACGCGGGCGAAACTGCTTGAACTGAATATCCTGTGCGAGACATTTCCTGAATTAATACATAGGGTACCTACTTTGTATCCCGGGAAAACTTCTTTTCCCCCGCGAAAAAACCTTTTTGTGTACTAACGACTACAGGTGAGCGGAGCCGCTACCATCAACTTTCGGAAATGTTGTACCTTATATGCTGATTTTCATCAAAATGTGATTGAATAACAAACGTCCAAATAATATAGAAATTTTTACAAACTTTAACATTTATAATATTAGTAAGATTACATTCTCGTGGGAATACCGGGAATTCTTATCTTAGTGCTGATTCAAGGTAGATGCCTAATAAATACTTTTACCAAATTTCAGGTATGTACCTATGTTTGATAGTTTAGACTGTGTGTGGCTTCATCCGCGTAGTTCCCGTTTCCATGGAAATATCAGAAATCCCGTTTTTATTGCTTATCCAAAGACTTAAAGTACTCGTATACATTCATTCACCAAATTTCAGGTTTCCATGTTTAATGTTTAGGCTGTGCGTGGTTTACTGACATAGTATCGGTTCCCTTGGGAACACAGAACTCGCTGGTAATACAGGGCTTAGGAGGTTCTTCTAAAACAGGTGTAGGTACGTAAGTACATGTTACTAACTTAGAAAATGACGAACTTCCACACAACCGTTTATTACGTTTATTTACGTTCTTAGTGGTACAATTTAGCTAAATCCTTTCTTAGTGAGTACTACATGTATTTGTGAGTAATGAGTCAGTTATTACAACTACTGTTTTACCCTCTTAAGGGTAGAATTTATAAAAAATTCTTAACGCGTATTTTTTTTATACAGAAGCATTCATAAGACATTTGGTGTTGCTATGTTTGAAAATGAAGAATTTCCCATAATAACTTTCAACCCTCGTTTACCTCCATATAGGTAAAATTTTGCAAAACCGCGACACACATGACACACACAATTCATTTATTTGTAACTCTAAACAGGTGTACATAAATTCATGTTTCTAACTTTGAAAATGACGAACTTCCATACAACCGTTTATCGCTTATTTATTTCCTTAAATAAAACAAATATAATATCCATCACACCTTATCCCCGAAGGGGTGGCAGAGGCGTATTATATGCCCACTTTTCACCGTGTGGATTCCTGTCCCACGTAATACGTGGTGAGGCCATTGCCGTGTTGAAATAAATATCGTTGGGACAAATAAATATTAATAAATACATTAGACAGTACAAATAGACAGATGCAGGTTGTGGCTACCTACTATTGAAATTTTTCAAGCCGCCCATAAGGCCTTCAACCAGGCTTAACGACTGCCATTTTACTGGCAACCGGGACCAACGGCTTAACGTGCCTTCCGAAGCACGGAAACGCTCGCAAATGTAAATGCCACAAAGTGGTCACCCATCCGAGTACCAGCCATTGTGAAAGTTGCGTAACTCAGTGATCGTTTACAGAACACAAACCGTGGGGCCACGAGCGCTTCCTTAGTGGTAAAATTTCGCAAACCAACCTACGTAACAAAAAAAAATTCCTTGCGTAGTTTGAGCTTCATAGCTTTGGTAGTTTCAGAGATTTTGTGATCGATGAGTCAGTCAGTGACTTTGCTTGTTTTATATATAGAAGATTTTATATATACAGATAGAAGTCCTGACTCACTGGCGATCATCAACACCTAGAACTGGGTAGCTGAAATTTTGCACAGAGGTTTCTTTTATCCTGTAAAAGGTAATATAAGTCGAGTTGTCTTTTTTCATACCACGTTAAAAGAAAAAATTGGGATGTTTTTGGTCTAACTCATGTTTTTCTACTCTAGTTTCTAAATCTACTATACTTTCGGAGATAATTCTGTGCAAGGTGATATAAAAATATCGTGAATTTAGATATATATCAAGTTGTAACCTGTTTGAGTATACTGGTCGGCAACGAAATCCTCCTTTTAATAAAAGTATGATCCGTTTATAGAGTTTAGCATTCTAAATATAAATTTGCTTATTATTTTGTGCTATCATGTATACTTTTTTCTAAACTCGATTGACATATTTAAAATTTTTTTTTACTATCACTTTAGCGTTAACGCAACTTTAATCAGTTGAGATTACATCTGTACACAAATAAACGGTGTGCACTGATAGAAAGAGAGAGAAAGACTTGTCTGACAGACAGACAGACAGACGCGCCTGCGCAGTTCTCGCTGTGACTCCGTGGCACATAATACGTTTTCAAGTTGTATTGTGATTCATTCCGATTTAAGCCGGATATATTGGTAAGTTTAGAATATCATTTATATTGATTTATGTAGTGAAAATTTATGTGTATTTGCAACTACCGAGCTAAATGACCTCAAATAATTCGGTTATTGTTCTTATTTTATAGCAAATTCTACTTTGTTGTAGGTTCAAAATGCCAAGACATTGCAAAAATACTCCAGATATGTTTTCCTACGTTACTTTGTTACTACATGGAATCAATCAAAAATAAAAGGGTTTGGACCGCTTTAGTAGAAGCGCACCAAAATTTTCTTGGAAATAATAAAATATGAGAACTTTCAAGAAATCATACAAGAACTCATCTGTCATCTGTGGCAAGTCATGGCATTGCGGACAACTAAACACACTCTAGCAATATTTCAAATTGATAACAGTTTAGCGATTGGGTAAACTAATTGCTTGACATTCCATTAGTTTCTGCCTTCGAATAACACGCTGTTCGACACGGCCATTCTGACATTGCACACGTCCTCGTGTGACGCAATATCTACAAGCAGAGAAAGTCTACGAAACTAACAAGCCCACTTGGCTATCCCGACCTATTGAAAACTTTGCTAAACAGTCATAGAATCGGGTCAATATCGTTCTTACAATTGATTCTTAACTAATCTTAAATAGCTTTCAACGTAATAAAACATTGTGACCCTATCGCTCTAAGGTTCAAGTAACGGAGTACCTAACCAGTATTCAGCATTCCTGCTTAACCAGCAGTAAAACAATTCGGTACTCAACTAGCATTAAACCACTATGGTTACCCAACATAGCAAACCCACCACACTTAACCATTGTTAGTGAAACAATATGCCTCGACTTAGTGATATAGTATCGCTGTCGCTTAACCAGCGACAAAGCAACCATCGCTTAACCAGCGACAACTACCATCGCTTAACCAGCGACAAACTATCATCGCTTAACCAGCTACAATACTACCATCGCTTAACCAGCGATAAACTACTATCGCTTAACCAGTGATAAAACACCATCGCTTAACCAGCGCCTAAACTATTATCGCTTAACCAGCGACAAATAGCATCGCTTAACCAGCGATGAAACTATCTTCGCTTAACCAGCGGTACAAGATCACTACTTCTCCAGTAATACACTGTCAACCATTGCTAATCACCATCAAATAATAAAGCATAGAGCGAAAGAGCGACAAGTCAAGTTAACATTACTGCAATGGATTAACCGTCTCATTACCAGACTATACACAGTTATCAGACTTGGGAGTGGCACTAGAATTACTAATACCACCCACCCAGGTAACTTTGTTATTAAACCCGTTGACTGGGAATTTATTAGCTAGTCTTTCCTTAAGTAATGAGCATTTTCCACTGCAATCAAATCATAATGGAAACCTCTCACCCGGCCTCGATACAAGATGATCCGAAGTTGGCTTTACCACCACACAACGCTCAACGCAATGATCCACTCACTCTTTCATCGTATACCTTCCTACATCGGATAGTGCCGCGTGATGGCGACCACTTATTGTTACATTAATGCTAACTTCTGAGAAGCTCCAGTATCCTTATTCTATTTTGATGTAGTTTTACCTGAAAACTCAGAAAGTGGATTAGTATAGGTGTCTCGTTTGCTCTTACTGTTACATTCAGACGGAACGTGCCTCATCAGGTCATAGTTGTAACAGCGGCTAGATTGGTTTATCGGCCGCTTATTAGCAATATTTATTGAAGAGGATTTGCCTCGAGGGCCTCGCTTACGATAAGTTATGGCCATCATTCTTGCTTTAGTTTCAATCGGGTGTCAATTTCGGTTAATAATCGTTGCAATCAATGATTAATTTTCGAATTTTCGATGCATGTGCAATGGTCACTGCAAGGGCTTATCGTTTATCGATAATGATCGCAACCGACTCATGAGGGTACAAGATATTTTTTTTATCTATCACGCCTTTTATCACATATTATATGCCCACTTTTCATCATGTGTATTCCTGTCCCACGTAATAGGTGGTGAGCCCATTGCCGTGTTGAAATAGACAGACGCTGGTTGTGGCGACCCGCCGTTAAAACCTTTCAAGCCGCCCATAAGGCCTTCAACTTGACTTAACGACTGCCATGTTACTGGCAACCGGGACCAACGGTTAAACGTGCCTTCCGAAGCACGGAAACGCTCGCAAATGTAAATGCCACAAAGTGGTCACCCATCCGAGGACCAGCCTAGTGAAAGTTGCTTAACGCAGTGATCGTGTACAGAACACCGAGTCCGCTGGGCCACGAGCTCTTCTGCATCGCAAAGTGGCAGAGCCTATAAAGCCTTACTCATTGTACTACTGGATTATATTCAGAAAAAAATAAACACACTCCGATATTATAAAATAAAATCTAACCGTCACACTCATAGTAAGTAACAAAACCAAGACCTACTCGCTGCTGTGATGTACGTACAGGTATTCCCACTTCTGATGTCGGAGATGGCAACAAATCTAACATGATTCTTGAAATAATACGCGGTTACAGTCCAGTACACTGATATTTTAATTTAACTAACATTGAACTCGCTAAATAACAAAGGATGTTTACAATACTTTCTGATTTAATTTCAAATGGAATGTAGTGAGGTTAGTTGTTCCGCAATGTGACTTACCTCTGCACTCGCTCGTAACAATCTGCCAATAATTAGACGTCTGTCCTCGCACATAGACTAGCTTTCACCCGACAATGCTATCTGTCCCTCATCTGTTATCTGTGGCAAGTCATCGCATTGCGGACAACTAAACACACTCAAGCAATATTTCAAATTGATAACAATTTAGCGAAGGGTAAACGAATCGCTTGACATAAGATTAGTTTCTGCCTTCGAATAACACGCTATTCTACATATACGTATGTTTATCAATTATCTGGTTACCATAGTATAAGCTCTGTTATTTATTTTATTTATATTAGTTTATTAATATTAGTTTGGAGTCAGATGGCGTTGTGAGAGTTGTTCCAGCAATATTTATTTATTAATTTACTGATTCCTGGTATGAATGCGGATATATTTATATTCAAATATTTTTTCAGTATTTTTATCGTGGATATATATATACATATATAATTAGAGATAAATCAGTCGTTAAGTCAAGTTGAAGGCCTTATGGGCGCCTTGAAAAAATTACTAGGTAGCCACAACCTGCGTCTGTCAATTTCAACACGGCAGTGGGCTCACCACCTAACGGGAGAGGAATACACATTGTGAAAAGTGGGCATACAATATGTATGCCTCCGCCACTCCTTCGGGGATATGGCGTGATAGATAAATAAATAAATAAAAAAAAACCCATGAACATTTTTTTCTTAATATTGAAATTGACAATTTAACATGTAGGTACCTTCTAATCCAAATCTCAATTCATGCCTAATTTGTGATTAGAAAAACATCTCGAGTTATAATTACCATTTTGTACAAATTAACTAAGTAAATAATTATAAATTAAATTGCACCTAAAACTCGAAATAAATCTGACTTAAAAATATTGTACAACTAAAGACGCCCGCGTATCCGCACCGCACACGTGGTGAAGTTTTCCCCTTCCCGTTTCCCACAAAAACTTGTATATGTTATTCTGATGTGTAAGCTATATTATTGTAAAGTTTCAGCAGATTTTGCGTGTAAGAATATTAAACATCCATCCATACTTACAAACTTTCGCGTTTATAATATTAGTAGGACAAGACGTGCTAAATATTACAAGTGCGTTCACGATGACGGTTTCGGGTACACAGGGCAGGGACTTAATGCGAGTATCAGAGAATACTCCTTCTAAATGCGTCTTAACAGATAAAATTGACGGCTTGCATAGATAGAGTAAGTATAGATGTATGCACGCAAAGATCGAGACACCACATCGGGGAACGGAGTGAATTTTAACGCCCCGGACCAAAGTGATATTGATATCGTTAGCATCAGAGATTGAACGAGCGATAGGAAGCAAGAAATGTGGTAAGGCCGCGAGAAATGACAGTAAAACTGCTGATATGATTAAGTATGGTAGGCTGCGCGTCTAGGGCCCGCTAATAATTATTATGGAACTCGTGCTGGCGGACGGGTGTGGTGCTGGATAACTGACGAATAGTAGTTATAGTACCTCTTAATAAAGGGAAAGGGCCTTGCCTAAACTCATCCAGCTACAGGGCAATTAGTTTGGCTGGTTAGGTTAAAAATTAAAAAATAGTCTGAAATATACTTGTGGGAGGCTCAATGCAAATTTTGACGTAGAAGAGGTAACATAGATTAGATGTTTTCTCTTCTCTTTCTCTACATGATTGTGGTCAAGTTTATGGCGGTTATGCCGAAGATTTTCTTTGCTTTTGTGGATCTGGAAAAAGCATTTGATAATATTTTTACAAAAACTCTGTGGGACTTGCTCACTGGAAATGGTAATACAGTCACTTATTGTGCACAATAGCTTATGTGCGAGTAATTGGAATGTGTTAACTCTTTTAGATATCTGTTCGGGCATCAATGATAATGATCAATGAAATTAGCTACTCACGGAGTATGTTTAGCACGGCTGAGAGACATGACTCGGATGTAGAACTGAGAGTAGCTGGTAGAAACTCAAGTAATGTGTCTATGTCTCAATTAATATGTAGCAAAGCATCGTGAAAAAAATACGCGTCAAATTTCAAATTCAAATTCAAATATTTATTGTGAAACATCGGTACAAATATAGTGTTTATAGGAAAAATATATTTCATATTTAATAATCAGCGATGTTCCGTCGTTTTGACATATAATATTCAGCGTAAAAAATAAAATCAACAGGCAATATAAAGTTCGAGATCTATGTATATGTCTTCTTAAATTGGCTGTAGCTTACAATTGAAATGTTATACCTGAATTACGTTACACAAATATCAATACAATACAAAATGTCAATACACTTAAATTATTAATTATTCCTTAGAGTGTCTTATCATCCAAATATTCTTGGACAGAGTAGTAACATTTAGTTATAAGTAGCTCTTATAGCATTTTTGTAAAAGAATTGATTTTACTAGAATTTTTAATATCTACTGGAACTTTATTATATATGTGTTGTGCTGTGCATATACTATCATGTAACAGTGTGGTGGCGCTTCTTACAAGTCTTAATTTATGTTTATGGCGCTCTCTTGTACGAAACTCAAAAAGTTCAAGATTGCGTGTCACAAAAACAACTGTCTCATATATAAATAAAGACGGCATCGTCAATATATTTAACTTAATAAAATACGATTTGCATGAGTCAGTTTGTTGTAAATTGCAAATACTTCTAAAACATCGTTTCTGTGCTATAAAGACCCTATCCCTTTCTACAGAGTTACCCCAGAATATTATGCGTTAACAAGTTTTTTTAAGCCCTTTAATTATACATGTCTAAAATATAATTATTAATGTCATATTCTATATTAGTCATGTCTTTACCAGTAAATAGTATTGTGCTATCGTCAGCGAAGAGGGTCATTTTTTTATCTGTTATATTGGGCATGTCATTTATGTAAATGAGGAAGAAAAGAGCTCCCAACACGCTTCCTTGAGGAACGCCAGCGTGCACATTTTTCATTTCAGACTTGTAAGATATTTCAGTTTTACTATATTCAGAAATTACCTTCAATTCTGTGAACTGCTTTCTATCACTGAGATATGATTTAATAAGACTATGTACGTTACCTCTAATTCCATAAGCGCAAATTTTATCTAATAGGATTTCGTGGCTAACACAACCAAACGCCTTAGATATATCCATATATAAAGCCACTGTAGGTGCTCTTTTATCCATATTCACCATAACCTCATGTAGAAAATTGTAGATGGCAATGTTTATCGATTTATCTTTTCTAAACCCATACTGACACATTGTGAATAATTTGTTGTGTTCAAAGAAGTTATAGAAACACTTTCAAATAACTTTTTCATAAATTTTAGAAAAAATCAATAACATCGCTATCGGTAGTTATTTACAAGTAATTTGCTCTCCTTTTTATGAAGTGGTTTTATTACAGTGATTTTTAAGTTATCGGGATAGATGCCTTGTTCTATGCATACGTTAATTACAAAACACAAAGGAGTAGCAATTATACCAGCAACCTCCTTTATTATCCGTGTATTAACTCCATCATACCCCACGCTGTTAGTATTTTTTAAATTACGTATAATCTCGACAATATCAAGTGGACTTGTAGGAGGCATAAATACTGATTTGTTGTAGTATGCAATACGTGTGAGGCGCTTATTGGGTACATAAATAAATATCCATCACGCCTTATCCCCGAAGGGGTGGCAGAGGCATATTATATGCCCACTTTTCACCGTGTGGATTCCTGTCCCACGTAACAGGTGGTGAGCCCATTGCCGTGTTGAAATAGACAGACGCAGGTTGTGGCTACCTGCTGTTGAAATTTTTAAGCTGCCCATAAGGCCTTCAACCAGGCTTAACGACTGCCATTTTACTGGCAACTGGGACCAACGGCTTAACGTGCCTTCCGAAGCACGGAAACTCTCGCAAATGTAAATGCCACAAAGTGGTCACCCATCCGAGTACCAGCCATAGTGAAAGTTGCGTAACACAGAGACCGCGGGGCCACGAGCGCTGTAGAGATGCTAGAATGAAAATGTCAGCATTAACGTGACGGCGTACTTCGTTGGTTTGAACACGTCTAACGTATGTGTGAGGAACGATTGACGAAGTAGATGGTAGAAGGAGTTGGGGTAAATTAAGGCTTACATACGAAGACTACGTGAGCAGATTGGTCAAACACGGAAATGTCAAAAGTACTCTGAAACGCCCTAAGCTTGCTTTTTTTTTTCGATTTCGATATTTGATTTATCTCTCTTAAAACTTTTGGTAATACAGTGTAAACTTATTTACCATTGTAAGTAAATTATTGATTTTGAACAAATTTTACTCTTCATCTTATAGTAATATCCAACTTGGATTTAGAGATTGGGAGAATTGGAGGTTGGGAGCGACTGCCGTCTGACCAAGCTACCACGTGTTCACCTGCATCGTTGGCTCCAACAAATTGGCAAATGAGGTCGCTTGGGCTCCGGAGATATTGGTACAAATAAGCCCCTTACAAACACAGATTTAATAAACGTTGATTATTTTTCTAAGACTTGTAATTATTAACACAATATATAGGTATTCATTAAATTGGGGGTAAAACTTTGTGACGGCCTCTACCGCCCCCCTTTATATAATAAATAAAAGTAACTAGTGGAGTACATAAATGGCTTATAATTTTTTGTTGTTACGAAAAACTTTGTTGGGTTTGCATACAAGTGCGGTTCGGGCCATAAATCGTTATATTTTTTGTACTTATTTTAACTTTGGGTCAGACGAATGCTAAGAGGTATTCATTTAAAAATACGCACATAAATAGTAAAATCGGGTGACAGTTCATAAGTGCTTTGGGTACAATGATATTAATTCTAGTTAAAATTGGCCGCATAAGTGGGAACTAAACCATTTAAACAGTTTTTCTGCTAAACTTTTGTGTTGATATCTGAGATTTTGTCTTGTGACCACTTGACACATGTTTGTGTTAAAATAATATTCTCTGAAGGACGCGCGCATTTTTTGTAAACAAAAAAAGGGATACCTTTTTTTGTTCTGTTCAAAACTGAGGACAAAGGGCCAAAATACCATGAGTTCAAATTATGAAAAGTTCTATTCAGTTGCAAACCGGGCGCGTATTCAGGCACATCTGCCTAACTAAGAGTAAGACCTCCGAAAAAGGTCTAGTGTTTGTGTGACTAGCTGCCTATAAGTTAAGTACCTATAATTACTTATTGAGACTATCCTTTTGTATTTACTGAGACTGGTTTTGTTTCAAATTATTCCTATTAAGTATAATTACTTATTGAGACTGCCGTTTGTTTATAATTATTCCTATTAAGTATAATTACTTATTGAGACTGCCGTTTGTTTATAATTATTCCTATTAAGTATGATTACTTATTGAGACTGCCGTTTGCTTATAATTCTTCCTAATAAGTATAATTACTTAATGAGACTGCCGTTTGTTTATAATTATTCCTATTAAGTATGATTGCTTAATGAGACTGCCGATTGTTTATAATTATTTCTATTAAAATATATTTTGTTACTTATTGAAATCATCTAATGTTTCTTTGATATTCTTTTATTCAAATTAAATTAATTATTTTCTAGGTAGATGGATTATTATTTGAATGCTTTTAAGATTAACTAATAGATTTGTTTTTTTTTATTAAAATATATCTAGATAATTCAGTGTGCAAATAAAATTAATAAGCTGAGATTATTTAGTGTTTGATTATGAATTTTCTCATGGATGTAAGTTAAATACTAAAATTAATTAATTAAATACGAAGATATCGTTGATTGAGCATCATTATGAGGCTCAACGGGTCAGATATAAACAGATTATATTATAATAAAATATATGTATCATATGTACTGAAATGTATGAAATTTGTTTATGTGCATGTGTGTGATTTTTAGATAAGAGGTTGTGCATGTAGAATTTATTTTTAGATATCTATTTGCATATTATATACATTTGTAATCTTTTGGACTTCAGATTTTATATAATTTAAAACATTGATTAAATAATTTACAACATCGTAAAAAGGGTTAGTAGATACGGAATAATTAAATTTAGCTTAACGACAGAACGATTAGCTGATTTAATTAGATTACTTCAATATACTTTATCCGGTTTGGTTTTGGTCTAAACATTATAAGAACAAGTATTATTGACGATGCGACGTGCTGGCGATTACAAATGACGACTGAATTAATGTAGCGTACTACATACGTTACAAAATTGTTCCTTTTGACTGAATTAAATGCTGAGTACATTTAATCAGTGTTGAATCATACTAGATTTCGGCTAACTTCGAGAAGATATAGATAGTCCAGCGTATATCACCATCAGACACTACTATTTGAGTCGACGTGCACAACTATTCAACGACTACAAACCTATATAATTCAAATACACACTAATATTAATGAGACATGGCGTTTGACGCTACGATACTCACACAAACAGGACGATTTATGAGGCTGTAAATAAGTTCTCGGGGGATATCTATGATTGAACCTGCAACGTGGGAAGTTCCTAGTTGTGATGTTATCTGGCTTAGTCATGACTAACTTGATGAATATGATTCAGAGTTCCAGCTTACAGATGTGCCTAGACTGCAAATGTATTATTTAGTAAGCTTAATTTATTTAAGCTGCTATAATGCGCTAGTCTTCTATATGCCCTTTCATACATCCAACTTTCCAACTATGACCTTTCATAATTAATATGAGGTTCTAAGTTACACGCTAGCACGTGTAAGTGCTAGACTTCAGATAAAGACTGAATTAAATGCTGAATGTATTTAATCAGTGTCAATTTCTACTAGATATTAGTCACACTTCGAGGCGATTTAGATGACAGAACGTATATACAACTTTACTCGAAATTATCTCATTGGCTGTGAAGTAATGCGAGTTCATTTAATTTTTCTCTAGCCATGGTGTTCGACGCTAATGGTACTCACACGACAGGACGACTTATGGGGTTAAACAAATACCTCCGGGGAAAGTCTAGCACAGTTTGGCCTGTAGTGATGACGAAAATCCTCGCAACGAGGGGAGTTCCTTGCTGTGATGTTATCTGGCTTAGTCATGATTAACTTGATTAAAATTACTTTGAGCTCCAATTACACACATGCTTCGAATTCAAATATGACACTTTGTAAGCTATGTTTATTAAGCTATTTTAGTACGTTCAGTCTTCAATATGACCCATCATTCCATATCAAACTACTAGACTCCAGGCAGAGAATGATACCCTAGATTGCTCGTCAGCACATGTAAGTGCTATGCTTCAAAACAGTATTTAATGTTGAGTAAATTTATTCTGGTCACTTCGTCCTGCTGTCAAGAGGACTGCAAATTTTCACATCAAACAACTCACTCACTCATTCTGCGACTTCTACTTGAAATATTCTTTTAGACCAAAATCTGTCGGAATAAACTTATATTGTGTTATATTTGACGGGACGCACATTGGGGTAGTGTAGTATGGACAAAGGCTAACCACTAGACGATTACGGATCACAAGGCCATATATTACGTAACATGTTCAATAGCATCACTTAGGTATTCCTTTCTTTAGCTAGAATTATAACTCAGACCAGACCGGACCAGACGGCATCTCTGGGCGCTTCATCGCCCTGGTCATGCCGGCGTTCGAGGAGGAGACGCTGTCTCTGTTGTCAGAGTGTTTGGCGTCGGGTAGGGTCCTGCGACAGTGGAAAACCGGGCGGCTCGTGCTGTTGAAGAAGCACGGGCGTCCGGCCGAGTCGCCGTCGGCCTACCGCCCCATCGTCTCGCTCGACGAGATGAGCAAGCTGCTTAAGCGGGTGCGCGCAGCGCGTCTCTTTGGGCACCTGGAGGGGGCGGGCCCAACTTAAGTGACGGCCAGTACGGCTTCCGTCGTCGGTCAACCCTGGACGCCATATCCCAGCTCCGGGACAGCGTCGCACGGTTGGTCGAGGGGAGGTGTTGCTAGCGGTGTCGCTCGACATAGCCAACCCCCCTTAGCACCATCCCCTGGCAGACCATCGCCGAGGCGTTGAGGTACCACAATATCCCGTGGTACCACAGGCGCATTCTCGCGGACTACTTTGTGGACCGGGCCATCTCCTATCCGGCCCGGTCGGGAGTAGTCCGCGCTGGTATGAGTTGCGGTGTTCCACAGGGGTCGGTTCTGGGTCTGCTCCTGCGGAACATCGAATATGATTGGGTCCGTCGCGGTGCTACTCTTCCGGGAGTCAGCGTCCTCTGTTACGCCGACGATACCCTAGTCACCGCGGGGGGCCCCGACTTACGGGACGCGAAGGTCCTGGCCACCGCGGGCGTAGCCCAGGTCGTCAGCTGCATCAGGGCGCTCGAACTCCAGGTGGCCCTCGAGAAATCCGAGGCTGTATTCTTTCAAGGGCCTTGGCGAGGGCCCCCTCGAGATTCCCAGATTGTTGGGTCTAGTATGAGGTACCTTGGGTTGGTACTCTACAGTCGATGGGGCTTCGTCGAGCACTTCCAGCGTCTTTCGCCTAAGTTGCTTTCGTACACCGGAATGCTGGCGAGGCTGCTCCCCAATTTGGGGCGAACAGTGCATGTCGCCGCCTCTACGACGGTTAGGTGCACTCGAATGCGCTCTACGGAGCGCCCATCTGGTCGGACACCCTCTGCGCAAAGACAATCCCGCTGCTACGACGACCGCAGCAGTCGATTGCGCAGAGGGCGGCGCGGGCGTACTGCACCGTGTCCTACGAGGCGGCATGCCTAATCGCAGGGAGCCTCCCTTGGGATCTCGAGGCTGGAGTCCTGAAGAAGGTATATGAAGAGAGCGCCCTGGTGCGACGAAATGGTGGATGGCCCCTTCCGGACGAGATCGACCGCTGGAGACAGTTGGCTCGCGACGATCTCTTCCGGAAGAGAGCGGAAAGGTTGGTAGGCCCCTTGGTAAGCCCCCGGCTCGTGGGGCCTGTACGGCCCGTCTTGCGTGCTTGGGTGGAGAGGGCACACAGAGAACCGAAGTTCCACCTCAGTCAGCTCCTCACAGGGCATGGCGTATTCGCCAACTACCTGTGGGAGGTGGCAGGGGTGGAGTCGGACTCCGTTTGTCGTCAACGCCCAGGTGGCGTCGTGGACACGGCGGAGCACACAATCGCCGTGTGCCCGGCGTGGGACGGGCCGTGTTTCGACCTCACGGGCATAATTGCTGTCGATATGTTGCTGCCGGCCGTGGTGCGAACCATGGCAGCCAACAGTGCTGGGCGTGATGGCGGCCAAACGAGACGCTCCCGCCCCACCGTCGTGTTCAGGGGTGACGACGTGCAGAGTACATGCGCGCCTCCGAACAGAGTCTGGCCGTGGGCTGAAGGTCAGGGGACCCCGCCCAACTGGTCACTTGACGAAAGGCACCTTTTCTATGTTACGGGGTGCCCGCTTAGCGCACGCCCGTACCGGCCGCTCTCTACCTTCTCTGCTTTCAGAGGGGCGCTTGAGAGCGGTGGAGGTGCGGGCTAGATTATTCAGCTCCTTAAGGAGCTTCGGGGTGGTCGCATTTTGGCCGCCCCGAGACGGACCCTTCTACTCTGGGGTGCCCCTTGCCGGCTCGCAGGGATTTAACCTCAGGCCTACCCTGCGAGTAGGTTTTAAGGTGAGGCGGAACGCCACGGCCTTTAGTAGGTAGGACAGCCTCTTTCTCGCGGGCTAGGAGCCCCACGCACCGTCCCTGCTGCCCTCGCAGTAGGGATGACGGTGCGTAAATGCATTACCCGCGAAAAAAAAAAAAAACAAAAAAAGGTAACCTATATCATTTCAATTTATGGAACCTTATTTTTCTCTCCTGTTAAATGTAGTTTTTCAGTTGCATTACTTATCACAGGAGGGACAGACCGAATTGGCCCGATTTTTCGAAATTCAAGCAAAAAGAAGGCAAATTTGGATTTAAAGTTTGTATGGAAATCCATCATATTTAAACTAATATACATTAAAATTAGTGTTTGAGCTTTCGGTTAGAACTAAATATAGACCTGTTTCAGGACTTTCTGAAATACTACCATTAAATGTGTAAAATAGAGATAAAAATTAAAAGGAAAATTCTTCATTTTAAAACAAATTTTCAAAAAAAATTTTACGTGAGCTTTTGTTTAAAAAATTATTTAGTCATGTTTCAGAATTATCTGAATTTCAAGCCCTAAGAAGGTAAATTAGTGCTGAAAGTTTGTATGGAAATCCGTCAATTTTCAATAAATATACATTTAAATTTTGGACTCCAGATAGAGTCGGACATCGAGTCTTGGTTTTCCCAAATTATCAAATTTTGTTATGTGTTTTACACCAGATGAAATTGCCATATATATGACATTCAATATTAATTTTTATTAGAATTTTCTTTATTTTAGAGTATATAAACATCAGAAAAAATGACTCCTACACCGCAAGAACACGCGCAACCAACTGACACAATCCCAACGCAGCACAATGGAAACCGGGTCGTTATCTCCGGCATGTCTGGTCTATATCCGCAGTCTAATAATGTCAAGGAGTTTTCAGATGTATTGTACAATAAGGTAGGTTATAAATGTTTTTACTGTTTATATTGATCTAAATTTTCTATCATTTATCAATATTATCTAATGGTCTGTAAGTTTTCTACAAAAGTAAGTGTGGACTTCTTCATCTTGTGTATTTACCTAGTTGAGTATACAGATACAACGAATATTTGGTCACAGGTGAATCCAATTACGCAACAAGATGTTCGTTATAAGTATAACCACCCAGAAGTGGTTCAATATACTGGAAGTATTCCTGCAATTAATTACTTTGATGCCCAGTTTTTCAAAGTACACTTTCGTCTTGCTGTAAATATGGATCCCATGTGCAAAAAAATTTTAGAACAAGCATATCAAGCTATCTACGATGCTGGTAAGAAATTCTTTAATATCTTTAGAAAATAATCTATTGCGCTTGGTGTTGTTACAATATTATTGCGCCATCTAACGATCCATCCAAAGTAGCCCTTGGATGGATCGCTATAGCACAATATATGGCGTTGATTGAGGTTACTAGATTTATAAAAATATTTAATTGGTTCAGTTAGGTTTCTATAGAATAATTAAAAAGTAAGGTCAAATTTGGTTAGTACTGGCAACACGAGTTTTGAAAAAATTAACTGTCACGTTCGAAAACAGCAGAGGAGCGGAGTTCTGGAGTACACATTTAGAAAGCTGTCCTTTATTTTTATTTATTTTTTTTATTTAAAACTTCATGCACAACTATGTACATAGGCGGACTTAATGCCATAGGCATTCTCTACCAGTCAACCATAGGTGATGCAGAGATAAACAAAGTAGGTGCATTAACGTGTATTCGCGAAACTGAGAAAATTAAAACTGATAGAAATACAAGAACCCAATATCATAAAAATTTAAGTATATTACTGTAAGAATATATATAGGTAATACGTAAATAACAAAAGTAATATTCACTTATAAAATATACTAATACATAAATAACAAAAATAATACATACTTATAATATATACTAAATAAATATAGAAAGCTAAAGGTTAGGGAATATAAGGAGACGTATTTTTTATTAAATCTTGTGAATACATTTGGGGTTACTGCAATGATCCTGCCATTCCATTCCAATAAAATTCTCGAACTTTCTTCTTAAAGGTATAACGGCTAGTGGCCACCCTGATCTTGAGCGGTAGTGAATTCCAGAGTAAGACAGATTGAACCGTGAACGAAGAGTGTACAAAGCCAGTGTTATGAGAAGGGCAAAGCAGAAGCATGTTATTTTGAGAGCGAAGGTTTTTGCTGTGATTATTGCAAAGATATTGAAATTGAGAAGAGAGATAGGTAGGAGAATTGGGAGATGTAAGGATAGAAAAGAGTGTGGTAAGCGCACGCAGATCACGCCTTTGGCGGATGGGTAACCATTTCAGCTTAACACGGCATTCAGACACATGATCATACTTGCGGAGGCTGAATACAAACCGAAAACAATTATTTAAAAGACGATCAAATTTATTAAGGTGTTCTGCATTCAGATCAAAGTAACAAACATCACCATAATCCAATAAAAGAAACAGTAGGGTCTGCATGAGAATTTTTTTCGTATCTGTAGGAAGAAGATTATGATGTAGATCAATGAGCACACCAGTAAATAATTTCAAAAATGTAATTTCTTAATACATTCGCACGGTTAAAATGAACAAATGAGTGAGGAACGATTGACGAAGAATGTATATTTTGCAAAAGTAGAGGGTAGACGCAGTCAGAGTTAGCCGAAAGTTACATACATGAGGACTTTGTGAGCAGATTGCCCAATAACGGAAAGGGTCAAACGTAATTGGATACCCAGACATGCATGCATGAAGCGATTAATAAATCTGCAGGAAGCAAAAGAACTAGGCATGAATCGCAAAGCCTGGCGATCTCTCCTCTCTGACTACCTCGTCAGGGATACAGCATGAAAGTAGTAAAAATATGGTCATAAAATAGGCTTTAGTACAATACTATTATTCACAAGTCCTTAAGCTAGTTGGTCGTGTTATTTAAACTAATATTATTAAGAGTAGAGATTTGTCTATTGGAATGTAACAAATAAGCTCTAAAACAACTGGACCGATTTAAAATAATATTTTGCTTTTAAACACTTATATTATCACCTTAGTAACAAAGGCTAAATTTTAAATTTTAATTGGATTTCTTTCATCGACCGGCACTTAGCAAAGTTGCACGGTACGAATGTATGGAATTGCATCTATAATCATTCGATTTGTGATGACACCTGCCTAGACATTAGAATCAATTTTGAAAAGCAATTAGTATGCTAACTTATTCTAAATTTCGAAAAAGATAGCATACTAATTGCTTTTCAAAATCGTTCCGTTCATTAGTCTAGTCAACAAGTTCAAAAACGTGAAAATTATAGATAAAGGTCCTAAAAATATGTGCGATAGCTCATTCAATTCGGAATCACCTCTATAAAAATATTATTAACAAAATAAGATTGAAAAAATGGAATTTAGTTTTACGTTTATAACTCGGTATATATTTGCCTGCCTCGGTGGCGCAGTGGTAGTGCATGCGACTGCCGCGACTGAGGTCCCGGGTTCGATTCCTGGGTCGGAAGAAATATTTGTGTGATCTAGTCGTCTAGATCCCATAACACAAGCTTATATTAGTTTACTTTGGGCTAGACAGTGCTGTGTAAAAAAAAAAGTCGCAAAATATTAATATTTAAGCAATTTTGAAAAAAAGCTCCTTAAAGAAGAAATTTTCGATAAAAAGGTCCCAACTCTCGGAATTCTATCTCTATTATTTATAATTTTATAATATTTTCCTCCACGCGGCAGTTACAGCATGCAAGTACCGCCTCTAAAGAGAGTTCATCTATAAAATCATTTTTAATAACATAAAATGTGATTTTAATTTTTTTTAAATATTTTATTATCTTCCTAATAATTAAAAGAATCGATCCCTGCTAGAAAAAAGTTTAATCAACATTTATCAAAAAGTTGATAACTGACAGATTTTTACTTAATCTCTGTTGGCATAAATAATTGGATAAAAGGTATAAATAATTGGCCTATAAATTTTAACTTCTTGGTGCCCTTTTGATGTACAGACTTCATAAGATACTGCGATACTGCGATAAAATTTCAAATAGGTTTATTAATTTGTTAAATATGATGTCTTATAACTACTAAAAAATTTAATATAAAAAATCTTGATTTTCTTCTTTTATTTAATATTTACTTATGCCTGTTTTCACATTAAACCAGAGCAGTAGTTAACATATGCTATGATTTTTTTACGTAATATGTTTAAAAGATTATTTCAAACAAATAGAGAAATTCATTATTAGAAACAATTTTGAAAAGCAATTATTATGCTAACTTTTCTAAATTTAATTTATTTAAAGTGAAAAAATTTTTCAGTCACGAGCTGGACTCGAACCAGCGTCTTCTGGTTCAACGCACCAGACGCGTTACCAACTACACCACCGTGACCTGCTCGTACCTGACGAATTAATCCACCTCTTTACTGAATGAATTTAATTTGCCACTTTAAAAAAATTTAAATTCATTATTTAAAAAAAAATACTTTTGCTGTTTTGTTGTCCTCCGTATAGTAAAATCTTGGCCAGATAAGTAATAGGTAAAATACAATAATAACTCACATGAATAATAAAGCTGGTGTAATTCCTTCACTGGTCCTCACCCGAACAAAGTGAACGAGATCCAACGGATCACACCTATCATGGCCGCTGTCGTGGGGACGACATTTTTATTGTAGTGTTGCCAGAACATTATTTTAAAAATTACCAATAGTCGACTATCCTTTTCCATAGAATTAGAAAAAGTATTAGGTTAATAAATTGGTAATTTTTTACGAAACCTAACACTCGACCATCCTGACGTTGTGCATGTCCTCATGCACGCAATAATGAATTTCTAGAACCTAACACTTGGTCATCTGTGTCCTGGATTATAGCATCAAGTTCAGATTGTCATTTGTTGACATATGCTACTTAAGCACTACCAATACATGCTTACAGTTATTTATCATTTTTTTTATATTTTATTGGTCCTTATTTATTACAATTATTGACTACTACTCTTACTCATGAACTTAGAGAGTAGAGAATCCTAACATAAGTTACCAAGAATAGCTATTACAAGGCGCAATAGTTCATCACGATGGTTATGAACCTTCCTTCTCACGGACCATGGTGAATCCGAATGCATCAAGTTGATTGTGAACCTTCCTTCTCACATACCATGTTAGATCCTAATTCATCACGATGGTTGTGAACCCTCTTTTGTGAGAAAGAGGGTTCACAACCATGGTGAACCTTAATTAACCACAATGTTTGCGAACCTTCTTTCTCACACACCATAGTAGACTCTAGTGCGTCATGATGGTCGTGAACCCTCTTTTTCACAGATCATCATTCACCCTAATTTATCACGATGGTTGTGAACCCTCCTTATCACAACTATGGTGAACACTAATTAACCACGATGGCTATGAACCTTCTTTCTCATATATCATGGTGGACAATATGAATTTCCTATTAAACCTGATTAACTTATAAAGCAGGTCCAATTTGTTTTCATCTACTTATACGATAATTACAAACAAGATACATAACATCATCAAAATTCATAATAATCAGAATAGGTGATTCATACAGCAGCTCTAATAAGCAGGCAAAATTTACATCATTGCTCTTACAATCTTAAAATTTACACTATTAACTTTTAACTATTGATATTACTATTTACACAATATTTTGTTCATTGATTACTTTTTTCATTATTATCATTATTCTGTGTCCTCATCGCTACTAGAGTCGTCATTTATGTTTAAAGCAGCCACATGAACCCAAGGCAGCATAACGTCGGCAGCAACCGTTGTCCTAAGTCTGTTCTTAGTACTTGTCACTCCGTTCATCCTTTTAAAAAGCAATCGCAACGTCCTCGACGTCAGGAGATGCGCGCATCTGTTGCTCGATGCTGCGGCTCCCGCGGGTACGCCGCGGACACGATGGTCGGCGCACTCGTGACGTGTCCCGATGTGATGAGCTGTGCGCCCGGTGCGGGCTCCGATCACGCAGATGTTCATCGCGCCACCGCTTCGACGGTCTCTAACTATTTTTTTCACGTACCCTGCTAAGTTCACGCTCGAGCATACGTATCCGCATGCGCTGCTGCTCGTAGTCGTGACCGTGGTTCCGGTCACAGTCATGTGACTGTCGGATGCACGTCGCGTTGGACTGCGACTCTTTCTACCAGAGTGCACGTACAACTTATCTCCTCGAGGTGGCGTCCTCAGATGCCGCCCATGAGAGGTAATTTCTCGCTGCATTGTTTTATCTGAAACTTGTAAACGAAGGTATGTAACTGATCATTTCGTTAAGGTTTGTTTGAGAATTTGCAATAGGGTATGTAGTAAAATTTGGGTAGTAATTTTAAAAAAATGCATCCATTAGGGATAAATATAAAGAAAGGGTAGCCGAAAAGCTTGGCGACGTCAATGTTAGTAGTGAGAATGTGGAAAGTGAATGGCAGAACCTTAGGGATAGTATGATAAATGCCGCTGTGGAAGTGTGTGGAGAAACGAAAAGAGGCAGTAGTAATAACCGTGATGCATGGTGGAAAGACGAAGTGAAAGAAGCAGTTCGAATGAAGAAGAAAGCATGGTTAGACTACTTAGCCTAGCGGAATGATTTTAATATGAAAGAGAGATACAAGCTGCAAAAAGTTAACGCGAAGGCACTGATAGAAGAAGGTCGTGAAAGGTGCATAATGAAAGGGGATGAAAGGTTGTCGTCCAATTTCCGGGATAATGCCAAGCTCTTCTGGAAAGAGGTAGGCAAGACCCGGAGTTGTTCGGCAATCTGCAGTATGAATAAAGTGCTCAGTGTTAACAATGACGTCCTAACAGACCAAACCGACGTCCTGCAGAGATGGAGTGAATATTATGGAAAGATGTATGCAAGAAAAGACAGAGATGCCACATCGGGAAGTGGAGCTCACTTCGATGCTCCGGATCCCGATGTCATTGAAGTCATTAGTAAGAAAGAAATAGAACAAGCGATAAGAAGTATGAAATGTGGTAAGGCTGCGGGAAAAGACAGAGTTACTGCTGAGATGATCAAGTACGGTGGGTCGCGTGTCTGGGACACACTATGTCTGTTATGCAACTTGTGCTGGCGGACGGGTGAGGTCCCAGATGACTGGCGAGTAGCAGTTGTAGTACCTATTTACAAAGGGAAAGGCTCGCGCCTAAACTGCTCCAGCTACAGGGCGATCAGCTTGGTCAGCTTAGCTAGTAAAGTGTATGCAAAGGTTATAACGGCACGAATGCAAGAAAAGTCTGAAAGGTATTTATGGGAGGCTCAATGCGGATTCCGACGTGGAAGAGGTTGCATGGATCAAGTGTTTTCTCTCCGCATGATCGCGGAAAAGTTTCTGGCTGTTAGCCAGAAGGTTTTCTGCGCTTTTGTGGATCTAGAGAAAGCATTTGATAACGTTGTGAGAGAAACGCTGTGGGACTTGCTGCCAGGATATGGTGTGGACGGCTCGCTACTGCGGGCAATACAGTCGCTTTATAGGGACTGTAAGGCTTGCGTGCGAGTAGCGGGGGATGTGTCACCTCTTTTTGATGTCTGTACAGGCGTCAAACAGGGATGTGTCATGTCCGCCTGGCTGTTCATAGTGTATCTGGACAGTTGCCTGCAGAAGTTGAAAGATTTTAATATGGGTGTGAATTTGGGTGACTTTACAGTAAACTGTCTGCTGTACGCTGATGATGCGGTGCTCATGGCCTCATCAGAAGCCGACCTTCAGACATTAGTCACTAATATGAAAGAGGAGTGTGAAAGTAAGCGTCTTCGCTTGAATGCAAGTAAAACTAAGGTTCTAGTATTTGAAAGAGATGACCTAAGAACTAAATGCGAAATTAGGGTAAACCAGGAACGACTAGAGCAAGTGAATGAAATTGTATATTTAGAGAGTATGTTTAGCGCGGATGGAAGATGTGATTCGGATATAGAACGGCGAGTGGCTGCTGGAAACAGAGTTACCGGTGCTTTATTCCAATTAGTAAAGCGACAAAGCATCGTAAAAGGCTTTACGGTAGCTAAACCTGGGTATGTCAGCAGATGCATGGAAGTAAATTGAATGCTGTGGAGATGCGATCACTTCGAAAATTGTGCAGCGTTAGTTTGGCCGACCGAATACGTAACGAAGTGATACGCAATTTGAATGAAAGTGTCAGCGTTAAACTTTAGCTTTAAGCGATGGTTTGGACACGTCCAACGAATGAGTGAGGAACGTTTGACAAAGAAATATTGTGCGAAAGTAGAGGGTAGAAGAAGTCAGGGTAGGCCGAGACTTACATTTCAAGACCACGTGAGGAGATTGCTTAAAAACGTTGACTGTGCAATCACACCATCTTTCGATCTATTAAACCACCTTATAGTGCACATGTGTCAGGTCTTTTTACACTAAATATACATTTGCGTCCTAGAAGCATCAATGATTTTCAGAATACATTTATATGCTGGATCGTTAGGTAGGTATATCCCACTTCTGAAATATAGTAAAATCCTGGCTAGATAGGTAATAGGTAAAATACAGTAATAACTCACATGAATATTAAAGCTGGTATAATTCCTTCATTTGTACACTGTTCCACACACGTCCAGACTTGATGCTATTTTCAAACAAAGTGAACCAACGGACCACACCTATCATGGCTGCTATCATGGGGGCCCACATTTTTATTGTAGTGTTGCCAGAACGTTATTTTAAAAATTACCAAAAGTATACTATCCTTTTCCATAGAATTAGAAAAGGTATTAGGTTATTAAATTAGTAATTTTTACGAAAACTAATAGCAGGTACTTGACTGAACCACGAGACGAGCTACGAGACGAGCCGCGAGCCATGAATGTAGATGCAGTATCATGGTGCTGTAGCGACCAGCTCAGCGTAGCGAAGAGTTATCGAACTACATCGATACTAAGAATCCTACATTGCGCTATGAGAGGTCTCGCGCTGAAGAATGATATTCACAACAGCCCAAAATCAACCGTTGGGCAGCCCGCCAGGCGTGATTGGAGGGTCCTCCATTTGTGTCGGAGGAATTCTGTTCCTCCACACCTGCTCCTCCACAGTGGTGACCCCGACCTGATAGGAAGCAGCCGTCACGGAACATTATCACCAACATCACAGCACTCCAGTATGACTGCAATTAAGACTCAGCCAGCCAGCCAGCATAGAAGCGAATGCTCCAGCCTGGTTCAGCTACACTAGCGTCTAGGCACAGCACCCTGCAACAACGGTCAATGTAAAAAGAGGACATCTCTCCCGTATACGCAGCAGCCAGCCACTAAGCAGCATCTACCCCGACTCACTGGGGTTACCTCACCGCGAAACGCAGCACTGTACTGTCTCGACTTACTGGGACTAGCAACATTCGATTCCGACTCACTGGAATCGCGGCATACGATTCCGACTGGGAGAGAGAGCTGTCTAAAGGCTCCAGAACATAACCAACTTCAGAGTAAACTCCTTAGTGCCCTCATCCTGAAGAAAACACAAGTGCTTTCATCCTCAACCAATAAGCAAAAGACAGTCCAGGTAGTTTGGATTCCTAGTCACTGTGGTATTAAGGGCAAAGAGTGTGCAGACACTCTTGCCATAAGTGCTATAGTGTCGCCAACATCAGACCTCTAACACCTTGCATAGGCTATAACTTGTTGAACTTTCCCCAAGTGGATCTCCAGTCCTCATGGCAGGCCCTCTGGAATATTAGTAGCACAAGGAAAGGGAAATATTAAATATCCATCACGCCTTATCCCCGAAGGGGTGGCAGAGGCATATTACATGCCCACTTTTCACCGTGTGGATTCCTGTCCCACGTAATAGGTGGTGAGTCCATTGCCGTGTTGAATTAGACAGAGGCATGTTGTGGCTACCTGCTGTTAAATTTTTTTAAGCCGCCCATAAGGCCTTTAACCTGGCTTAACGACTGCCATTTTACTGGCAACCGGGACCAACGGCTTAACGTGCCTTCCGAAGCACGGAAACGCTCGCAAATGTAAATGCCACAAAGTGGTCACCCATCCGAGGACCAACCATAGTAAAAGTTGCGTAACTCAGTGATCGTTTACAGAACACTGAGACCGCGGGGCCACGAGCGCTTACTAATTGTCTGCTTAATAAAATATTACTATGCCATTAAGCCCGAAGTCATTTTAAAACCATAGTTTTATCGCTATAAAAGTTTTAAATATCATCATATCAGTAATCTGTAGACTGCGGTTAGGTTTTTAGTGCACTCCAGTATTTCTTAAAAAAATACGCGTTAGTGACTCTGCATTGTGTGAATGTGGCTTGGAAGATAATTCATTAGTCCATATTTTTTTAGTTGCCCCAAAAATAATGTATTTCCCTTCTTCTTCTATTTCAGCTTCTTGATATCCCTTTACCCATTAACTTCTCATCCTTACTAACCTATTCTTCCCCGGAATTGTTTAAACTGTTAATTTCCTGCATCTAGTGCAACTCCATCACTGTTTTTTTTGTACCTTTATCACCTTAATTTATATTATTATGTATATTACTCGTCTTTACATATATTTTTTTACATATTATCACGCCTTTATCCCCGAAGGGGTAGGCAGAGGCATATTAAACGCCCACATTTCACCGTATGCATTTTCGTCCCACGTAACAGATGGTGAGACCATTGCCGTAACGAAATAGACAGGCGCAGGCTTTGGCGACCTGCAGTTAATTTTTTTTAAGCCGCCCATAAGGCCTTCAACTTGGCTTAACGAATCGCCATTTTATTGGCAACCGGGACCAACGTCTTAAGGTGCCTTCCAAAACACGAAACTGCGGTGGGTCTAAAGGGCCGAATAAATTTAATAAAATGTGTCTATTTTAGATGTTAAATTTGGAAGAAATTTTGAACCCGTTGCCTTTTTAACGCCTCAACTAGCGTTAACAAAAAGGCTAAAAGGTCAATCAACCCATGTGCTGATACGACTATCGGGACAATGATTGCCGAATCCACATCCCACATGTCAACAATCTCGTGAGCCAATTCCAAATATTTCAATTGTTTTTCTTTTTTTTGCGTATGAGATTTTCCTCATGTGGGATGGTAATATCAATAATCATTGCGCGACGCTCTAATCGATCCATCACCACTATATCAGGCTTATTGGCAACAATAGTCCTGTCAGTAAGGATGGATCGATCCCAGTACAGTGTGATACGACCATTTTCAAGAACTGGGTCGGGTACATACCTGTAATAGGGCACCTCCAAATCCACAAGTTTATACTTAAGAGCTAGTTGCTGATGGACAATCCTGGCTACTTGATTGTGTCTATGCAAATACTCCCCGTTAGCAAGACGCGAACAACCAGAAATAATATGTCTTAAAGATTCACCCGGACGATGACATGCCCGACAAATGTCAATCGTACCACCTTCAGAATATACTTTCGGTAGTTATTCGTCATTACTACTTCGTCTGTAATTGCAAAGACAAAACCTTCAGTTTCCCCAAAAAGGTCCCCAAATTATTATTATTATTATTTTTAATTTATCTCTTCTTCTTCACGGGTATCTTCTTTTTTTTTCTTATGAAGATACCCGGCCTTTTGGTAGGCTTACATGGGGACATATTGGTCCAACACGTAGAGGCCCTTTGAGAATTTTAATCTAATAGGAAATGGGACCCCCACTAAAGACAATCCACGCCCGCCTTATGTAGAAGAACGGTAATGGACTACCTCCAATGGGAGTTAAACTATTGTGAAATATGCTAACTACAAAATGGGCTATTGAGTTAGTTGGGGGTTAGATGTACTAGGTGATATGAACTATTGATTAAGACGGCGTCTGCCATTTTAATATATCATTATCAAAATGTTGGCAGACGGTGACTTGCCAACTCACTAGATGGGCCCCCTATACAATCGCCATAGGCATGATAAGCCTGTAAGGCGACAGAGGGCAACACCGGTGTGAGCGGCTTGGGGTGTCGAGCGGTGCGGCACCGGTTTCACCTTCGCGGGACAGGCCCGGAGTGGGCTTCCCCGTAGTTATGCCCTTGAAAATGACACTTCCACCCCCGAGCATATAGCTCTGGCTCCCTCCCTCTGACCGGCCAATTAAGGCAAGCCAGAGTTGAGATTTGCTGCACTCCCGGGAGTAGCACTCTCACTGCTCTCCCGTTAGGCCATTAAATCCTAACCGGTGCAGTAGGGCAACAAAACTCTATTATCTATTTATTATTATGTTTCTTCTTTTCACGGGTGTCTTCTTTTTTTTATGAAGATACCCGGGTTTTTGGTAGGCGTACATGGGGACATACTGGTCCAACACGCAGAGGCCCTTTGAGAATTTAATCTAAAAGGAAATGGGACCCCCACTGCAGACAATTCACGTCCGCCTTATGTAGAAGAACGGTAATGGACCATCTCCAATGGGAGTTAAACTATTTTAACTAGAAAACTAACGTTATTATTACACATTATAAATAAGTAAACGGGATTACTCACGTTTTTACGACCAGTAATAGACCGACCGGTTTCAGCTGTATTTAGACAGCCTTTTTCAGAGGTGCGAACCGTTCGCCGAGCACTCTTTACGCACACTGCGCGCATCCGCTCTAATTTTATTCGGTTATTGGAAGGAATACTTGTTAATGACGATGAATTGTTGGTGAGTTTTGATGTCGTGTCGCTGTTTACAAATATACCGATAGAGGACGTACTTGAGATAATAGCCGACCTATTAGAATACACTGGCATACCTATCGAGTATATGGAGTTGATACGCTACATACTGACTAGCGGCTATTTTGTGTGGAAGGGTGAATACTACCTTCAGATCGACGGTGTAGCCATGGGTTCTCCTATAGCTCCAGTACCATAGTATCTATAAACGGCCGAATCTTTTTTCTTTATTTTAAGTTTTTTCACAGCATATAAGGACAGTAGACCAAAGTTCTATATTTTATTTCTTCGTCCGTCCGCTTGTCAGTCAAGACGACGGAGAACAAAGTGATCCATCGCTTATTGACTTGTGCGGTAAAAAAATCTGAAAACTAGCGAAAAAACATATATTGTGTTTGCAGGTATCAATCCAGATCAATTGTCGGCCAAAAAAGTCGGAGTATATATCGGCTCGTGTTTTTCTGAAACTGAAAAATCTGGTTTTTATGATATTAATTCAAGATCTGGCCTCGGTATAACTGGGTAAGCCATACGCTTTAATCAGTCTCTTAACTTGTCAAAGATATTTTCATCATAATATTTTACACTAATAAAATTGTGTTACAAGTGAGGTATTCTGTTATACTGTTTCAACTTTTTGAATCGTTTTTTTGACTCGAAAATCTATTTTATAATTTTTATCGTCTAATTAAATGATAAAACTTACCGTAAAATTATGAGTATTATTTGCAAATTTGGGATTGATGGGGAACTTTCAGATTACATTTTTATGGTTTAGCTACGGAATATACTAATATTATAAAGCTAAAGAGTTTGTTTATTTGATTGAACGCGCTAATCTCTGGGACTACAGGTTCGATTTGCAAAATTCTTTTGTGTTGAATAGTCCATTTATCGAGGAATGCTGTAGGCCATATAGCATCACGCTACGATAAAAAGGTGCGGAACAGCAATGATAAATGTGGCAAAGTCGGGGACAAAATATTCCTGCGAACGCTGCATAAACGATTAAAGTTACGCAAACACTATGTATTACATTATTCCCCTTTAAAAGTTCTAAAATAAAGTCCGTGACAGCATATGCCTATCTTTTAAGGTTAACCTATTATAATCATTTTATTGTGAAAAAAATTGATCTTAAAATGACAAGTGAAAAGTAGGGCCGATGATTTGCGATTTACGCATGCGCTACGTCGTGACTAGCCAATAGCGATCGAGCTCTGCGAAGTCCGCGCGTCTCCTTGGTAACTACGTATACTAATAATAATATAAAGTTAACTATACTAATATGTGTTGGATAGCGCATTTATCATGGAAGTCTATAGGCCATATCATCACGCTACTACCCTGAAGAGCAGGGCAGTAATCAACATTTCGGGCAAATATTCATACACAATTGTAAAAGTAGATAATAAACGACGGGATTAAATGGGAGCGACGGGGATAAAGGCGTGACTGATAAAAGGCTATCTCATCACGCTACTACCCTGAGGAGCAGAGCAGTAATCAACAAATCTGGCAAATATTCATACATTATTGCTAAAGTAATAAACGACGGGATTGAATGGGCGCGACGGGAATAAAGACGTGACTGATAAAAGGCTATATCATCTTGCTACTACCCTGAGGACCGGAGCAGTAATCCACAAACCGGCCAAATATTCATAAATTATTGTAAAAGTAATAACCGACGGGATTAAATGGGATCGACGGTAATAAAGGCGAAATTGATAAAAGGCTATATAATCACGCTGAGGAGCGGAGCAGTAATCAACAAAGCGGGCACTTATTCAGACATTATTGTAAAAGTAATAAACGACGGGATTGAATGGGAGTGACGGCAATAAAGGCGTGACTGATAAACTAACGGGAGTTCGAAATTTGTCACGGGCGAAGCCGCGCGGGTCAGCTAGTATATATATATATATTCGGTAGCTAAATATATATATATAAAAAAAACAAATATCCATTACGCCTTATCCCCGAAGGAGTGGCAGAGGCATATTATATGCCCACTTTTCACCGTGTGGATTCCTGTCCTACGTAATAGGTGGTGAGCCCATTGCCGTGTTGAAATGGACAGACGAAGGTTGTGGCTACCTACTGTTGAAATTTTCAAGCCGCGCGAATAAGACATTCAACCAGGCTTAACGACTGCCATTTTACTGGCAACCGGGACCAACGGCTTAACGTGCCTTCCGAAGCACGGAAACGCTCGCAAATGTAAATGCCACAAAGTGGTCACCCATCCGAGGACCAGCCATAGTGAAAGTTGGCAACGCCGCAAGTGTATTGGGCACCTTTGCATCAGTTATGTTCAGGGCTGGGTTATTCAGTAGGGAATAGGTGGGTGTAGCCATTCATGTGACATTTGTATTTCATAACGCTTTATAATTATATATTATTTTTGAGTGCTATGTCTGAGCTTGTTTGTTTTGGTATAAAACGACTTGATTTTTATAATGTCGCCACACTCTGTGTCAAACTCTTCTAGCTGACAGACGTAAACTGCTTCCTAGCACAATTAAAATAAAAGTGATTATTTAAAGTGATAAAGTGAAGTTTCGTTTTCGATTCTACAGTACAGTGATTAAAAAAAAATGGTGAAAAATCGAAGTGCAATTAAAGTGATTAACTACCTACGTTATCAAAATAAAAATCGTAAGTAATGGAACATTTAAAACAAAAACGGAATATCAAAATAAAAATCGTAAGTAATGGAACATTTAAAACAATAACGGAATATTAAACCTTTTGACGGAGA
Organism: Thumatha senex; assembly: GCA_948477245.1. Taxonomy (NCBI): domain Eukaryota; kingdom Metazoa; phylum Arthropoda; class Insecta; order Lepidoptera; family Erebidae; genus Thumatha; species Thumatha senex. The sequence goes on from OX419744.1 coordinate 17,857,167, forward strand.
TAAATATAGTATATGGAAATTTAGAATATGGGCTCTTTTAAGTGAGTTGGACGTAATCGAAGTAATTGATAAAGAAATATCGCAAACTCGATCGGAAACACGGGAAAAGAACAATAGAGAGGCTAAAAATATTTTAGTAGAATATTGATGACAGAGATTCTTTTATAAGTTTCTGGCTTTAAGAAAGAAATTATTAGGTTTAAAATAGCAATATTCCTCTAATAAAACATATCACTATTTTTGACGAGCTAATTACGGAGTTATCGGCAGCGGCAACGGGAAAAAAGGGGGGGCATTTTGCCCCCCCCCTTTTTTTTTTATTACAACATTTATTACTGACGTTGCCAGTTAGCTATGATGGAGTCATTACAGCCATAGAAACATTGACTGAAAATAATCTAACCTTGGCATTTGTGAACACTAGTCTTTTGGACCATGAAATAAAATTAAAAAATGAAGGTAGTGATACAAGCACAAAGGTTCTACATATTGAAAATAACAGTGAAAATAATAACAAAATTGACTGTACAAATTCTACATTTAATTACCCGCATAATAGCAATAAGAAATAAAAGGACAGAAAAACTGTAAATTTATGAAATGTCATCATTGTGGTCGGAAATATAAAGAAAGATTGCGTTTACTATAAACGAATGAATAAACCTGATCGTACAAGAACAGTTCAAACCGTTGGATTTTATCAAGAATCTAAGCCTGATGACTTTTCGAGCTATGCGTTTATGACGGGCGATTACCATCGAGAGGAAGATTCTATTATTATTACATTTTTATTGGATTCCGGAGCATCGAATCACATCATAATCAGGGACGATATTTTCAAATCGTACGAATGTTTAAGTACACCAATGAATGGTACCTTTATTTCAGCTACAAAAAGAGGTTCAATCAATGATGTGAGTAATATCGGAAAATATAAATTCCAGGCGTTCTTTTGTGAAGTGCCAAACAACTTGTTATCTGTGACAAAGATGTAACAGGCTGGTCTGAAGGTAATTTTTGATCAACATGGCACTCATATACTGAAGGATCGTAACATCATTATGAAAGGTAAGATTTTACATAACCTAATTACCTAAGATTTTACAGTACCTTTAAAGATAAGTTCGTCTGTTTCTCATGGATGTCAAAGCTATGTTAACGATTATAAACTGTGGCATCAACGTTTAGGCCATAGTAGTAAAAATAAATTCCTAGAATTAAAATGTAACAATATGCTTGAAGATGGACACCAGCTTAACAAAATAGACCCTAGTTGCAATTTATATGAAGCTTGCATAAATAGTAAACAGACGAGACTACCTTTTAATAAATTAAAAACAAAGAATATATCAAGCGACCATTATATATTGTGCATACAGATGTCTGTGGTCCTATCACTCCTTCTACAACTGTCAATAAGAATTATTTTGTGTTATTTGTGGATCAGTTTACGCATTATTTTGTAGTATATCTCCTGACTTACAAATCAGATGTTTTCATGGCATTCAAAGATTTCGTTGAGAAGGCCGAATCAAAATTTAACTGTAAATTGGTAACTTTGTATAGTGATGGCGATGGATATTTATCTACCGAAATGAAGGATTACTGTATTTAGAAAGGGATAAGCTATCACTTAACTATACTTAGAACGCCACTGTTAAAGGGGTCGCTGAACGTATGGACCATTACGGAAAGGGTTCGTTCTATGTTAGATGGCGCGAAAATGGAAAAATGTTTTTGGGCTGAAGCAGTTCTAACTGCTGTCCACTCAATAAACATTGTGCCATGAAAAGCCTTGCAACTGTTGAAAACCTCTTATGAAATGTGGCACGGTAGGAAACCAATTATTGGGCCTCTAAGAGTGTTTGGTTCAACTGTGTATGTCCATGATAAAACTCATAAAAAAAAATTTGATAGTAAGTCATGGAAAGGTATTTTGGTGGGATAAAGTCCCAATGGTTATAAAAGAATGCGAAAAATATGTAACTGCCAGGGATGTTGTAGTCGATGAGATAAATTTTCTGGTGTCCAGGCCCTTACTAAAGCCTGAAGCGAATAAAGTGGAATATTCTCGAAACAAAGCTGATAGAGACCAAGTCTTAAAATTTGTGTATAATGAATCTCACGATGCAAGTATTCCTAAATCAGAAACCTTAAAATCTGATGACCAATTGGTAAAAGGCAGTCCGAATAAAATTCGCAAACTTAGTGATAGGGATATTTCTGAACCTTCTATGAATAAGTAATAAATAAATAAATATCCATCACGCCTTATCCCCGAAGGGGTGGCAGAGGCATATTATATGCCCACTTTTCACCGCGTGGATTATAACGTAATAGGTGGTGAGCCCATTGCCGTGTTGAATAAGGCAGAGGATGGTTGTGGCTACCTGCTGTTGAAATTTTTCCCGAGGGCGTTACATGTAAATATGATAATTACGCTTGCTAGATGTTGAATTTTCGAGCTATCTCTCAAAGGTAAGGGTTTTCGAAATTCTTTAGTTGATAGATGTATATATATTCTTGGTAAAGGTTCCATTAATAAATATATTTATGTGGTATTGTATGTTGATGATTTAGTTATAGTATGTGTGGACATTCAGACTATGAATGATTTTAAACACTATTTGATAAGTAAATTTGAAATGACTGATTTAAAAGATATTAAATGTTTTCATGGTTTAAAAATAAAACGATATTGTGATACAATTGCGCTTGATCAGTCCGCGTATTGTCAAACAGTTTTAAATAAGTTCAATATGATTAACTGTAACCCTGTAAGAATGCCAACTGAATTAAAACTAAATTACGAAGCACTGAACTTAGAAGTTAAGTACGATGCACCATGTAGGAACTGGATAGGGTGTTTGATGTATGTTATGATATGTACTCGACCCGATTTAAGTACGTCTGTAAATGTACTAAGTCGTTATACTAATAAAAATAATAAGGAGCTTTGGTTATGTGACGATTAGCGACTATTAAGGTGTCTTGGTAAGAAGGTATCATGAATTTATAATTAACGTGCAAGAGAAATGCATAGCATAATATACTGTGTGGGTATGTAGACTCTGATTGGGGTGGACATGATCGTTGCAATAGAAAAAGCACTACTGGTTATTTATTTAAGATATTTGACCAATGTACAATTACTTGGTGTACAAAGAGGCAATCATCTGTTGCGACTTCGTCAACAGAAGCTGGATACATGACTTTGAATGAGGGTGTCAAAGAAGCCTTATGGCTTAAGTCTCTGGCTGAAAGTATTAACATAATTATAAGTAAACTTATTGTGTTATTTGAAGATAATATGGTGTGTATAATTATAACTAACAACCCAATTAATCATAAACGGTCAAAGCACAATGATATTAAATTTCATTTTTCAAGGGAACAGGTTGAGAAAAATGTTATTAAATTAATTATATACCTACAGGTTTACAACAGGCAGATATTATGACAAAACCGTTACCAGCAACTACTTTTCAAGTATTAACACTAAAAATTGGTTAACAATATACCAAAGATTGTTAACAGTGATTAATTAATTAGAATAATAACTTTCGTGAGCGTTGTTCATTACTACAAACTACGGTTATACTCACGTGTGAATTTCACACGTGTGTAAAACCGTAGTTTGTAGTAATTAATTAATTAATTTGTAATAGTTAACGTGGTTTGATTAGGTTTTACTGGGTTTCTCTAATCCTAGCAACAAATGTTGGACCATTGTTGTAATACTCCCAGCACACACTTGGAACTAGTTAATATGATCTGCTTGGTTATAAAGAAAATTAGTACATTGAATTGTATGTAACAAAGATTAATTTTTGTGGTGGCGTGTTGATTTATGTGATGTTATTTACGCAAAAATTAACTTATTAATATTATGTCATTTACAAATCAGATTACTGATTATATAACTATAATCAATTGTTTTTGAAAGGTATAAAACTACTTGATTTTTATAATGTCGCCCCACTCTGTGTCAAACTCTTGTAGCTGACAGACAGATACTGCTTCTTAGTACAATTAAAATAAAAGTGATTATTTTAAATAAAAAATAAATAAAAATATAAATAAAAAGTGATAAAGTGAAGTTTTGTTTTCGATCCTTAAAATCACAAACTGCTATGGGTAGCAGGCTTAGAATCGTGTGCTATATTTTTTTTACTTTTTATACCACTGAGGTGGCAGACAAGCATACCAACCTCATGGAAAGTGGTCACCGTAGCCTATGGACGTTTGCAACACTATAGGGGTGCAGCACTCGCGCTGCCGACCCTTTAAAAACCTTCTAAGGCCCCTTTTGAAGAACCCCATACTGTAGACGTTCGGGAAAACCCAGGCAGGGAGCTCATCTCACAACCTAAGTGCACGCGGAATAAAGGCTCTATAAGCCTATGTGAGCGCTCCGAACGCAAAGTGTGAGGGTGATCACCCTGTCTATAGCTATATTAAAAACTTGACTAATCTAAGGCCAATAATGGACGGCGATAGGCTGGCTTGATTGATAAATTTTATTTCTGGTAAATATTGGCTCCTAGGCACGCTTAAAATTCAAAATGGCTAATTACTGAATTGCCACTCTCTTGGTATTATTACTATCAGAATAAATTACGTGTTATTTTCATTATCAGGTGCAACAAATCAATGTTTGCTAACCGTATCTCGTACTGGCTGAACGCTAAAGGTCCTTCAATGTCGATTGATGAAGCATGCTGCAGTTCTACCGCCGCATTGGAGCAGGCGTTTATGGCACTAACTCGTGGTGACTGCGAAGCGGCTATTGTAGGTGGATCCTATTTGTGTCTGCACCCACAGTCATCTGTACATCTAGGAAGGTGCGTCCATTGATAAACATTTAGTTCATACAATCACTTAAATACGTGTTACTGATAAATAAATAATAATAAATAAATAAATAAATATTGTGGGACACTTTTCACACAGCGCTATCTAGCCCAAAGTAAGCTAATATTAGCTTGTGTTATGGATGGGATCTAGATAACTGATAAACATACTTATATATATCTAAATACATACATATTATAGATAAATAACACCCAGACACAGAATAAACCATCGTGATCATCACACAAAGTTTTATCCTGGGTGGGAATCGAACCCACGACCTCTTGCGTAGCAGTCGGATGCACTCCCACCACGCTACAGAGGCAGTCCACTGATGGCCGTGTATGGAACCAATGTTATAATATAAAGACCCTTAAGATAATAATATTATACCTAACATACCTGACACTGGCTTGCAATATTGAGATACAACTGTTTACTCTAAATATTTGAGTAATGCTTCAGTACCTTCATAGTTTAATTGGAGAAGCCACCTAGTAACAATATTTTTAACGTTGTGCCTATTAAGTTCTACAATATTGCCGTGTTTATTAATACATTGTAAAGCTTGCTCCATAGACTCTTAAACTGACACCTGGCAAAGGTTGCTCTGCAACGAGAGCTATGGCAAACAAGTTGCTTCTTGCGTTTGTTGGGGTCAGGGAGTGGGACACTTTGATGCACCTTTAAAACTGTTCTGAGTACATAGAGCTGTCTGACTGTTAGAACATTATTTTCTGCGTAAAGTTGTGCTGTAGGGTATCTTAACGGCTTTTGGTTCATAACTTTCAGTACAACTCTCTGCGCTCTTTCCAGTTCCATTAGTTGTGTCTTCACAGACCCACCCCAGACGGGAATGCAATACTGGATAATAGATTGCGACAAGGCAAGATAAACCATTCTTAGCCTAGTTTGGTTGATGGTATCACGCAGGGTTTTAAAGAGGTGTATTAGCCTTCTTGTTCTCCTCTTTATGACACCAATTATGTATATCCCACGCAAGCTTGCTGTCAATATGTACGCCAAGATATTTCACACTTGTAGCTCGAGTAATTTCCTGACAGGTACAGCTATTATTATCCACGCAAGTGTGAACTCTAATGTAATAATCGTTAGCAGGTGTATTAATTTTGGACAAGGAGAAGGGGATGAAGAGTGTTTTGTCCACATTTAGCGTCAGTAGATTTTTGCTAAGCCAGAGCATAATATGTTTTAAAGAGTATTTTGCGCGCTCTTTCACTGCTGACCAGGTAGCGCCATCTATTAGAATCGCGGTGTCACGTATATCTGAAAGAGCGTAGGGCCCAGAATACTGCCCTGTGGAACACCACAAGAGAAGAACCTCATCACTCAACCGATCCCCGACTTTTACTCTCTAGCATCTGCTACTAAGGTAGCTCCTAAACAGATCATGAGTGCACCCCCTTATTCCCAGTCCTTCCATCTTGTCCAGTAAGATTGGCACAGAGACCGTGTCAAAAGCCTTAGAGAGATCTAAAATTATGCACACACATCTGTTGTTACTATCCAAATTCTTAACTACAGTGTTGGTTAGATCAATCACGGCGTTTTCAGTGGAAATATCTGATCTAAAGCCATATTGATTTTTAGCTATAATGTTAAATTTTCAAATGTAGTTCTGTAGTGCATTGTTCAGAACTCTTTCCAGAATCTTTGATAGACATGAGAGCACTGAAATAGGTCGATAATTGTTGACACAGTCTCTGTCGCCACTCTTGTGGATTGGGTGGACTAGTGCTTTTTTTTGAGCATCCGGAAAGACACCGCTGTTTATTGCAACATTACAGATGTGGGTAATTGGAGGGACTAGAGCTTCACTGGATGATTTTAGGACTTTAGGTGAGATGCCGTCCCATCCCATGGCACAGTCGGAGCGTAGATTCATGATAATAGAATCTACCTCAGCTTCAGTCACTTCCAATATAGCCAGCAAATGAGTTGGAGAGTGGTTTGTTGGCAATGGTGATAAAGAATGGGGAGTAGCAGTGAGAGCAATTCTTTCAGCCAAGTTTTTACCAATAGTAGTGAAGAAAATACAAATGTTGTTAATTGATTGTTGAGAGTTATTGGAAGTTCTCAGAAGCTTTGTAGGACTGTCGTAATTTCGTTGGATATTTGTGACATTTTAATGACTTTCCAGAGAGCTTTCGGGTTAGAACCAGCATTATCTATTATGTTTTTATGGTATTCTAATTTTAATTTGCGTAGTAGGCGATTCCAGAAATTGCGATAACGGGCGTAAGTTACCTTTAGTATCATGTTATCGGGTGCATTTCTTGACTTGATGTGCAATCTGTCGCGATTTCTAATGCATTGAATAATCCCTGGTGTTATCCATGGTTTCAGCATACGGTTTCTTTTTGATATTTTGATAACTTCTGTGTGTGAATTGAGTATTAATGACAAGGTAGAAATAAAGTTGTTCGTTGCTTCATTTGCGTCACCCTTTTCTAGAATGAATGAGAAATCTATATTATCTATTTCTGTTTTAACCTTTAAGTAATTAATACGAGACTTTGTATAGCACTGAATATGTATAGGTTTTGGTTGGTCTAAGAACAAAACTGTCGGTCTGTGATCAGTGATATAGGATTCTAGTACCAGGGTGGTAAAATTATAATAGGATGTATTAAATATGTGGTCCAAACATCTCTGATTGATCCTTGTGGGATAGGTATGCGTTGGTAAAAATCCATGAGACGCATTGAGTGTTAAATATTCATCGTACAAAGAGTCCGTGCTATGAGAACCTATATTTATACCACCAACAATGTTTGAGTGCTGCGTCGTTAGGCTGTTATAAACATGATTTAAACTTAAAGATTTTGTGATCATCATTAGTTTTAGCGATGGAGAGCGATAAACTGCAAAAATAAAAGTACTTTTGTCAACTTGACAGCCCAAGCAGCATCCACCTTTGAAGTAAGGCTCATTAATTGTACATGCGAGTTGTGTGTTTGTGTAGATTACTACACCATCATTTTTGTTAAGTAATGACTTGGACGTCTGTGCTATATATCCATCCAGGGTAGGTACAGTATATACTTTACTGAGCTAGCACTCAGTGAGCACGATAATATCAAATGCAACTTGGGTCTCTGCTAACATTATGCAAAATTGATCAAAGTTTTTGTTTATGCTATGAATTATTTTGAGCGCTTGTTTATAGTTTGTAAGATGACTTGAATTATCTAAGTCGGTAATAATATCGTTTATGTTAGCCATTTGTGTTTTCTATAAAATTACGATATAAAAGCATCAAAGCGGGACCAGAAGTAACACAGTTATATTTAATGAAAAACAAATATTTCAAGGTATCATAATTAACAAAGTGTGGGTGCGAAGGCGGATATGTACGGAGATGTTTACATGAATTTGTGAGTAAAATTATGAGAGAGATATAGTGTGTGTGTGTATATTTACTAAGTAAAAGAGTTGTAATTTTACATGGCAGTGAGGTGTGGCCACTGCTAGAGCGACACAAGCAGGAGCTGCTTGTCACGGAAATGAAGATGCTGCGGTGGATATGTGGAGTCACGCGGATGGACCGTGTGAGGAACTCTCACATCTGCGGTAGCTTTCGCGTCCGTGGCATTGCAGATAAGCTGCAAGAGTGTCGCCTTCGTTGGTATAGCCACGTCTTGCGGCAACCGCCGGGCTACGTGGGAAGCAAATGTCGGGCCTTATCGGCCTATTGAGAAAAATACATACTCGAAGCATAAGAGGCACTCGTAACCGCGTCCCGGCTAAGTTACAATTTTAGACATTTGAGCTACTGTGATCCATCCTCAGTGTGATCCAGCATTGTTAATTTAATTATTTCAATGGCACATCTATAATGCCACGACAATAATTTTTTGTAAAAAAATAATTCATTACAGAAGTTCTTGAGTATAATTCATAACCTAATGTTAGTTGGATTTAATTTATTTTTATAAACCTGCAGAATTATACAACTATGTAGTGATGGCAAAACAAAATCATTTGATGAACGCGCTGATGGCTGTGCCAAATCCGAAGCCATTAACGTATTGTTTTTGCAAAAGGCAACAGACGCAATGAGGTAAATAGACAGAAAAATATAGTTGACCATTTTGTTGTATTCGTGTTGCTTATATACTAAATGTATTACTATTCAGAGTATACGCAGAGGTACTACATGTTAAAACAGAGTTCACATGTGTGGTTAAAGAAGAAATGGGTCCAAAATACGGATTCTACAGAGATCTTGATAGTACCACTAATTTCATTAAAAATTTCTACAAACAGGCAGGTGTTCCTCCGCACGTTGTTCAATATGTGGAAGCTTTTGGATCTGGTTAGTATTCTTATAAGAATTATATTATATTATCTGTTGTATTATATAGTTTATTTAAAAGGCGTAAAATACTCCATGATCTCCAAAAAAAAAAAAACCGGTCGAGCATAAGTCGAAATCGTGCGCCGAGGGTTCCGTAAAAAAATATACCATATTTGAGACTATCCACTTAAGTTAGCCCTCCAAATTGTATGAGCGCCGATACAGCTCAGAGTTCTATATTAATTGGTGATTCTAAATATATGTATTTTGGAATTATTTCTTTATCTGTGTTATAAAACGTTTCTTTACGTTGCAAAAACAAATTACGAAGTACCCTGTAGGTTTTATTCCCTTACGAGTGTTGAAATTTTTCTCAAATTTGCGGCATAAACGGCTGTATCTTTTGATTGTTTTGCCTAATAAGTTTATTATTTCACAGCTCTTAGGAGCAGAAGAACTGAGTATTTGATGTTTTATTAAGGAAGCGTCGCTGGCATATGGTTTGCTCTAACCAGAGTTACAGTACCTCACTAGGTGCTCGACATTATAAAGTGCTCGGGGGATATCTTTACAATACTGCAAATAAACATTGCAACATATATGGTATGCTCAGTAAACAATGTCGTAGGAAAGTGTGTACCTGGCTCATAGACAAAACATATGATGATATTGAAGACCTTTTTAAAATATGTATATATTTTATAACCTAATGCATTCAGTTGAACACAAACAAACACACACACACACACACTAACATTGCTCGCATTTCAATATTTCGGTGATCACTAATGGGGCCTGGTACACATTAATGATCTTACGACTCAAGTTTAATCTTACCGTGGGTGCCAGGGTTCGAAGCTGGTGTTTAACCTTGTGCATTTATCATATAGCATCTGCAGTATATGTCCACTTAATTTCAAAAAGATTTTTTTTAAAGTTAATGTATTCTAAATTGTCATGTTTGTGTACGATAGCGCAATAAATCTTTTATTCAGCTTGATACCTTTACGCGTTCCTGAGAAAAAGAGTCTTGACAGACAGACAAACGGACGGATAATAAAGTGACATAAGGGTTCCAATGTTTTCCTTTTTGAGGTACGGAACCCTAAAAATAGTTCATAACAGAATTTTTGACTATAAATCTTATCCTAATGTTATGTTGGATTTCATTTATTTAAATAAATTAAATCCAACATAACATTAACTGTGAGGACCGTGACAAGTATTTTAATATTTTTTTTATAAACTTGCAAAATTATAAAACTATATAGTACATCATTTGATTAACGCGCTGATGGTTTGTGCCAAGTCCGAAGACACATGTTTATAACCTTAATCCCAAACTAATAGATGTAGTGGATAAAAAACTGCATCGAAATCAGTTCATCCGTTTGAGAGCTACGATGCCACAGACAGACACACAAACTGACATCGACGTCAAACATATAACACCCCTCTTTGGGAGGGATCAAAAGTAGGAACAACATACTCCTTGGTAAGAAAAAAAAATACTGGCAGGGATAGCTCAGATACATATTTGTAATATTAATAAAGAAAAAAATCTTCAATTCTCTGTTCTTTATTTCTGAATGAAGTCAGTTGTTAGCTTCGTGTCAAAACGTGTTCTCGAAAATGGCAAAAAACTAAACGCAACCCGTTATTAAATACCTCTGTTTAAAAAAGTTAATGACGCCAGACATTCATTGCGATTTGGAGGCATCATTAGGAGAGTCTGCTCCGCCGTATTCCACAGTCGCAAGGTGGGCTTCTTAATTTCGACGGTAGACGAACACCGTTACGGCCGTCCATCGACTTCAGTTACCCAAGAAAATGTTGCAAATGTCGAGAAAATTGTATTGAGCGATCGAAGAGTTACTATCCGATACTTAATTTAAGAAACGGGCATTTCATATGACTTTCATTTAATCCATATTGAAACAATCTTTTAATATGAGATAAGTCTTCGCAAGATGGGTGTCGAGAATGTTAACCGAAAGTCAGAAAGAAAATCGACTTGACATTTCGAAGATATTGATGACAAGTTTCAAGAAGATTCTGAAAATCTTTTTTTTTTATATACCACTGAGGTTGCAGACAATCGTAGACGTTCGGGAAAACTCAGGCAGGGAGTTCATTCCACAATCTAAGCGTACGCGGAATATAGCCTCTATCGGACCCAACCGTGTGCGGGCGCTCCGGACGCAAAGTGTGAGTGTGAACACCCTGTCTATGGCGAGCGGTGCGATGATTAAAGGTAGCCGTGGGCATCATATCAAACAACTCCTCAGAGCACAGACCGTTGTACAGGCGATAGAACACGCATAAGGAGGCAAAGTCTCTCCTATAGCGAAGGGGCTCGACACCGCCCGCTAGTAAAGGATCGTTGACAATCCTCATAGCACGCCCTTCTACCGAGTCGAAAGGTCGAAGCTGGTATTCAGGTGCACCAGCCCAAAGGTGACAGCAGTACTCCATGTGCGGCAGCACTTGCGACATATAGAGAAGCAGTGTTTGCTCTGCAGTAAAGTACTGCCGCGCCCAGTTGAGCACTCCGAACTTTTAATGACTACGCCAAGGATCCCAATACTATTGGAGATGGAAAGAGGTGTACCCTGAAATTGCAGCGCTTCATTAAATGGGGCTCTTTTAGCGGTTAATGCACAAACTTGAGTCTTGGTAGGATTAAATTGGACAAGATTTTGTCTACCCCAATCGGACACTCTAGCAAGAGTAGCATTGATTTTAAACACAAGTTGTTCACGACTTTCTTCCACTACAGACCGGGGGATATTGGAGCGACCCGTGTAATAAGTGTCACCCGTACTATCATCTGCTTAGCAATGAATGCCGTCAATTGACAGCATGTCATTGATATGCAGCAAAAACAAAGTGGGTGACAATACTGAGCCCGAAAGCCAAAGGTTATGGCCTCAATATTTTGGGAAACAGAAGGGATATTGATGATTATAGCGTGGAACCACTATTACAGGCCAATATTATGCAGATTTAATTGCCAAGATGAGGAGAGGTATACTTCGAAGGCGAGTGCTGTTTCACCACGATAACGCACCCGCACACAGCTCGGCAGTTGCGATGGCTGCCATTCAGCGATCTGGCTTCTAATTGGTTGACTACCCCCCATTCACCAGATCTGGTGCCTAAAGATTTATATCTGTTTTCCAAATTGAAAAAATACTTAAGGGGAAACAGGTACGAATACGATAATGAGGTGATGGATGCCATGGAGAGCTTTTTACAGGACCAAGACAATTTTTTTTTAAATGGCCTTAAATTTTTTTTTTAAGAAGCCTTTGATCAGCCCTGGACTCGGTGTGTAGAGAGACTCGGAGACTATGCAGAAAAATAAATTATTAAGTTATCAATAGTCATTATATTCTAGCTCATTCTTACTACTTTTTTATCGACGTAGTATTGTTACAGTTTTCAAAGGCAAGAAATCCGGTTCCGACGACAGTGCAAGTCAGTACAATATGCGTGCTACTCTCGATACATGAAAATCTATCCTTTGCAGTGGCACAAGATAGTTTTTCATTTATTGAAGAATCAATTTAGTCTCATCTGCAAGTATTGCACCTGCTGCAGCCAAACAGGAACAGGCCCATATCGGGCTAGTGTAGTATAGTGGACACAATCCCCTTTTCAATATGAAATCGGCAGAGGCCTACCCTCTACAGGATTGGATAGGAATAGTCTAATTTGATTTAACCAACTCCATAATATGCTAGTGTGAATATGATATGGCAATGACTGACGAATGACAAAATGGTTTTAACTTACGCTAGATTGGAAATGTTTTTACTGATGCATTTAAGATGTCAGAATTAGTTTTGGCATCAGTAACTACTAGAGGGATTTGCCTAAAATCTCTTGCAAAAATAATAATGTTTCCTCCAAAGATTTTGTCACGCAACGACCTATCGAGCAGATAAAAAATAAATAAAAAATGGGCCATGGGTGCTTCGCCGTATATTATGATGGTAGAGTGATAAATAACCTCTGCTCTTTGAGTACCGTTCGTTATGTTCCAGTAGCCAAGGTCGTCTACGATATCTAAAGGGAATTTAAGCATGCTATACGCTGTGGTCACATGTACTAACAAATAATTTATTATCCACGGCTAAAATAGTTGTAGAAAGCATTGTAACTACAACAATAATTAACACTCTTTCTGACCTGGGAGGCACCACCGGCGCCAATGCCGCCAATCGCTTTCCGTCCATCCATAGTCTATGGAGTCTATGCGTCCGTCCGTCCGATAGCTTTTACATTCTTTTTGATTGTTGTTGTTGATTATGAAGTTTGACGTTGATTATTATTTTAGTATTCAACAACCATAATGTAATGTATACACAAAGTGATGTTTTGTGAATTGTGACAGTGCGAAAGAAAGTCACAAGTTTTCTTTTCAAAAAATTAAGAATAGACTCAAAATATGGTTGAAGTGTTTAGGTTTCAAATCCATAGTGATTTGATAACATTGATAACATAGATGCTTGTTTACAAAGTTTAAGCTTTGAACAGCTACGTTTTTAACGTTTAAAACATTTTGAGAAGCGATGTCGTACGTACATCATCTGGCTTGGTTTGAACTGTCGTCTTCGCTTTAATTATTTACTTATTTTATTTATTATTTAAAAAACAAATATAGGAAATACGGGGGTTTCAAAATATTTCTTGAGTTAGAGAACTACCCTCTCTATTCAAATTCGATACCAGTTCTTTACACGACGACGACGTAAGGTTACGTAAAAGGCTGAGTGACAGAGTGAAAAAATTGTCTTTTTTATTTATTCGTAATATAGGTAAATAGGCACAACAAAACAATTATTCTCTACTGTGTCACTAATATATATTTAGCAACTATTATTTTTACTTTACCAACTTTATAAAATAAGCACCGCCTTACTGATCAACATTTCTGGCGCTTCGGCAACCGCTCCCGCGGCACACTCGCTTTGCTTGTTCGCCTCGCGCGTTTGTGGTCACTACTCAACTCAAACCTAACCTAACCAACTGATTTCAATCTGGCTAAGTAATTACCATCATAAAAACAATTATTATGTCCAAATATGAATTAATATTATCAACAGGGTTGGTTGACGGGAGTTGAAAAAGAGTGAATTTTTAATTTGTTATATACTTATACATTTTTCTCTACTGTATCAGGTATTTGAGATACGTAAAAGGGGCGTTAGATGGAGGTCGAAAATGGGTTCTTCCCCTCAATCAGATTTTTCCCATAATCACGCCGACACCCTCCTTACGATTCCACCAACCTTTTTAGATTTTCTTGTAACAATGATTAAAAAAGGGGTTGAAAGAGGTGAAAAGGGCTGTAATTTTATTTGTAATATACAAGTACTCACCCATACAATTTTAATACAACCCCGAAAACCATTTGTCTCAAAAACCGAGTGGTTACTGATTTGTCTCATACTCACCACGACACCCTCTATTCAACCCCACCAAAAGCTTACTGCTCCTAACATGGCAAGTGGAAGAATAACTATTATGTTCATGTGATATTTAATATTTTTAACAGGGGTGGTTGACGTGGGTTGATAAGGGGTGTTTATTTATTTGTCATCTACATACCTAGATGCAACCTATATAGCTCTTAACAACTCCAAAAACCATTTACCATACAGTATATAGTCTATGAGATACGCAAAGGGGGCGCTAGAAGGGGGTCGAAAAGGGGTCATGTTAGATTTTTCCAATACTCAATCCGACACCATACGATTACACTAAGCTTTTAAGACTTTCTTGTAAGATAAACAATTATTAAAAAAAATTGGGTAAACGGGAAGAAAAGGGGTATATTAATATGTTTCATATACTCACATAAACATCCTTTATACAACCCCGAAAACCGTTTGTCGGTACTGTGTCTGTTTTTTAAGATACGTTAAAGGGATGAAATATGGGGGTTGAAAGAGGTGGTTTCAGATTTTTCTCATGCTGACACTGATGCCCTCTATACAACCCCACTAAAAGGACACCCCTTCTAACATGGTAAGTGGGAGAACAATTATAATGTGTCCATGTGAGATTAAACATTTTTAACAGGGTTGGTCGACGGGGCTTGAAAAGAAGTGGATATTTATATTTCAAATACTTATCCAGACACCCTTTATAAAATCCCGAAAACCACTTTTCTCTACTGAGTATAGTTTTGCAGAGAGGACGCTATAACGATAGGTCGAAAAGTGGTGTGAAAAATATATTCATCAAATGAATAGTATCTTATTATTAATTTTTTTTGTAGTCTGTCGTTAAATATACTCACTCATGCATTCAGATGATTTAAGGGTTTTAAGAGTCCTTAAAAACGCAAAACACTACTTGGCGTTTTAAAAATGCTATGGCACTGGTGTCATTGAATTGTCAAAATTTATTATTTTCAGATTCTTCAAGAATGGATCTATAACAACACCACGCGCGATTCACCTAAAATAATTAATTTTTTTTGAGAAAACCTATCGACAACATTGATAAAATCTGCAAAATCTACCTTTCAAATTTTGTCTCTGTCAGCTAAATCGTTGTTATAATTGAACACATTTTCGTTAAAATTGGAGACAAAGGTATAGATAATTAATTTACCACAGTAGTTTTATTATTGATTCAATTTAAAAGCAACAATCTAAGCCTAACATATCTCATTTACTTACGGAAGTTTGTTCATACATTTTAGTATGTAAAAGTAGCCTCCATTTTATAGGATTTATATTAGAATACGGGACCGCTAAAAATTCAGTGCCGTCCAGAAATTTAAGATGAGGGCACGTCGGTCTGAAGTTTATCTCGAGTTGTATTGTTCCGCAATGTTTTGAACTTGGAACTGAATTTGGGTGGGCTGCGGGTGTCAGAAATTTGATAGTTATAATGTTTGAACTAGTAGATAATTTACGTATATGTACCTAATGTATTTATCATATTATCTTCTATTTAAAAACAAATTATCATCATCATCATCAGTCTCTGGATTGCCCGTTGCCCACGCCCCTTTTTGAGTATTTTTTAATGAATTTGTAGTTGCAGTAGATGCGGGCTTGATATTTGAATGTTTATCACTGTCCGAGCGTTGGTCCCGGTTGCGACCGAAAACCACGCAACTAAGTATTAGATAAATTTTTATTAGGAGTAGAGGTTCGATGTTTGAATTTTCAACGTCATCCGAGCGTTGGTCCCGGTAGCAAGTCAAATTCTTACGTTTCTTCTAAATATTTGTGATTTAAATTGATGCCGGTTCGATGCTTGAATTTAAAGTCATCGGAGCGCTAGTCCCGGTTGCAACCGAAACCCTTGCACGTTTCTAGCAATTTAATGAATTTGTGATTGGAATATCTCCCATCTTTGTGGTTGGAATATCGTAGTTAGTCCCGGTTGCAAATGAAACCATAACAACTTTTTGAGTATTTGATGAGTTTCTGTTTGAAATAGGTGCGGGTTCAATGTTTTAATGTTCAACGTCATCTGAGTATTAGTCCCGGGTCAACACAAACCTTTAGAATAAATTTCCAAGTGTTTAATGAATTTGTGATTGTAATAGAGATGGTTCGATGTTTGAACGTTCAACAAGGTCCGAGCGTTGATCCCTCATCCAAGCATCGACATGATATTGTTGGTGTATTACAGAAAATATCTCGGGTAAACAAAATAAACATGCGATATGTGTTGCGTCTGTATCAAATGTCAGTTAAAAATTCAAATTCAGAACCTGGAACCAACCTGGACCTTCAACCAAAAATCACGCACCGCGCCATGTGTCGAGTAACCGTAGCATTTCCCGAACTTCGCATTACCTGATTACTATTTCAGGCATTGTAATGGCACCAATAGCGATGGTGGAGGGCTACAAGCCACATTAGTCGTTCAGGAAAAGAGCTTTAAAAGCCGCTTTTTCTTGAGCCTTGTGAGAAAGTGGTTCATCCGGGTAACGCAGCTGTGGCGACAAGAATTGACAAAAGTTAAACTGAACAGCAATGGTCGGTTGCCAGTATCCACTACTGTGCTGCCCGTTAGATGCTAAGTAAGCAGATAATGAGTTTTACGGCTGTGTCTTGAAGGCCTACCCTATTGGCTCTGTTAAAGGCCGCCTTGAGGTTATTCATGTTATATCACGCACCGCCCGAGCCCTAACCCACCGACTGTTTTATTGAACAATCTCTGCGTACTCAGATCTTGCCAGTAATAACAGAGGCGCTATCCGATGGGGTCTTTTCTGCAAAGCAACGCTCTTTGGGATGCAAAATAGTCGTGAAGACCGTCATAGTTTACCGAAGAGTAGTGTCATAATCATCGCCTCCACTACACATGCAGTATAGGACACACCGAATCGAAGGACCCTGTATCCCCCGAGCGTGACCGCTGGGAAACCGCACCGGTCACCATCTGGCACGACGATTCATATTGAGATGGTTATTTATGGTACGCGGAATAGTATACTTTAGGTAACTATGCCGCGGGTGGCCAGCGGCCCCACCTGGGCTTTGTACACTTTACACAGCTGTACGACGGTACTTAGTCGGACCAACCCATTGTACCACCTGGCACTGGTATGGGAGGTAAAGCCATCCGGCAGGTGCGCCGCTTGTTAAGGCCCTGAACATCTTGATAACATTTAATTGTATCGATTTGATAGTTTTAATTTGAAATATACGTATATGGTCGTCTTTAAAATCCATATTACCTATTACACACGTTATTCAATTATATTAAACATTAGAAAAAATCTAAAAAAAAAAATATACATAATTTTCATTAGGCTCAAAAAGCACACACTATGACCCTTTTTAGATAAGCGGTTACAGCAGTCCGCGACTACGTAGCTAACGACCGGAACACAAAAACCAAATGGAAAAGTTCATTGTGTGACATTCATATACATTCTGTAAGGACGAACTCACGATGTACATTATATTTGTACGAAACACTGTCCGTTTATTTATTCAAATCCAGGATACGTATACATATATAAGTAATATATATAATATACTGAGTGATGCGTTTGTGTGAATTGAAAATATGAATGTGGGTGTAGAATCACAAATTCCCACGCCCGCAAACGCGCCTTTTAATATAGTCAGGTAACCTATTATACAGCTAAGCACTCCTACCAAATATACTATTTCTAAATTGTTTAGTCCTACACCTATCTATATGAAGTGTACTTTTATGTCTACTTGATAGGGTTTTATATTTCCTGCTTTACTTTTATTAAGGCCTCATAAATATACACAGAAGGCACGGTCAGTATTCTTAACCTATTAAATGACGGTTTGCAGGAATCTGTCTGTTTGAGTCTACAGATACTTCTGATGCATTTCTTTTGGGCCCTAAAAACAAATTTTTTGGGGACTGAGTTATCCCCAAAATAAAATGCCATATTTGAGAATAGACCCAACATTTGCATGATAAACTGCTAATAGTTCTGTTGCTACTTCGCTTTACAAGGTGACATTTAGTCCACTAGTCGACTCGCCTAAAATGCATACATGTAATACGTAGGAAACACCCAAAGCAAATGCTTGTTCCTCAAATCGTGATTTTGAGTATACAGAAACGAATGGAAATGACCCAAAGAAAAGACGACCAGGCAAAGTTACACTGCGTGAGCTGTGTCCACATAACGTGTTGTCAAAATAAAAGTGTTGTCACTGGCAACACTAACGCCGTAACGTAAACAGTGTCTCTGTATATTTTTATTAAGGAAATTTATAAATATTAAGTTATACTGCAATAAAAAAGTGTTAAAAGTGCAAATAAACACACAGAAAATACCGTAAATACTATTATGTACAAGCACAAGGCTACGAAAAAGTTATTTGTGAATCAGTGATCAACCGTAAATTTTTTCAAAATTTTTTTTTACCGTTGTAAAAAGTTGAGTGGACGAATAGTCTAAGAAAAAATAGTGATTCTAAAATCGTAATAAAACAAACAAATATTGTGACATGTAATGAACTTAAACAGAAGAATAGCATACTTATTACTAATCTGTACAAAATTCGAACATAAAAATTGAGAGTAGGGTACATGATATCAATTCAAATACCTACCGGAAAAATATATCACATCACCTATTGGGAAATAAAATAAAAATGATGACCCGTAGTGCACTATCCCGTGACTTGCAACAAAAGTTCAACCTCACTATAAAGGAACTGGAGATGTGCAAAAATCTCAACAAAGAGTTGCTAGAGGAACGGGATGATGGTGAAAAAGAAATATTAAATGTAATTGACAAAAACACCCAACTCAAACAAGAGTTGGCTGAGCTACATACGCAGGTCATGGAGCTCACCGTTCAGCGAGATCACCTTCAGTCAACAATGAAGGGTCTAGAAGAGTGCAGTAACACCCATGAACATGCTCTAAAACGTATTAGCATTCTAGAGTGTGAGCTGAGTGATGCTCATAACTCCATCACTCTTAGGGAAAATCTTAAATCGGTAGATCAGGCTGCCCTTTCCAACAGTCTGTATACTGAGCTAATGTGTGGGAGGTCGGAGCCAGATCTTATTTGTCTTGATGAGCCCATCACCTCACACCTGATGGTTAACTCATTGAGTATTCCTATTGCAGCAATAGACAAAACTGGTCACCACTTGTTATCGACTAACACCAACACATCAATAAGATTAGTTAGTAGTAGCAGGAATAAATTAAAAAAATACATAAAACTCAATAAATTTATTTCCAAATCACAGAAACACATTAAAAAGCTTAGATTAGGAATGAACAATTATCTTAGGACTTGTAAATCAAATGTACAGTTAAAACAACTAATAGAAACAAGTAAAAAACATATATACACCCAAACAGAGCAATATGAGATGGATATACATCAATTACAGACTGAAATTATGTGTTTAAATGATTCCTTGGAGTCAATAACTTTAAAATACAAAACATCACAGAAAGAAATTGGGGAGTACATTAAGGCATTGAATAGCTTGGTGGAGTCTTGTCACAGCAATGAACAAAGGTTCTTATCACTTGAAAAATTATAAAATCAAACACCTGACTGTGATAAATCCCTTCCATGTTCGTCATTATCAATAACATCGCAGTCGGAGTCAACTTCTCCAATGGTTGACTCTGTAGGCAGTATATGTGACAATATTGTAAGCACAAATAACATTTACTGTGATAGCCCTGTAACAAAAATTACGCAACCATTAAATGTTGACCACATCTAGCTGAAATATTTAATAAATGTGTTGATAAAGGAGTGTTTCCAGATTTAATGAAACACAGTAAAGTAATACCTCTATTTAAATCTGGATCCAAAACCGACCCTGGTAATTTCAGACCAATTTCAATATTACCAGCCATTAGCAAAATTTTTGAAAAAAATATATTGCAACAATTACAAGCTCATTTTAATTTAAATATTCTATTACATAAAGAGCAGTATGGATTCAGAAGGGGTCGTTCTACCATTAATGCAGGTGTGACACTTCTGAATCATATATATGACGCCTGGGAGAATAGACAAGATGCTATTGGTGTATTCTGCGATCTCTCCAAAGCATTTGATTGCGTTGACCATAAAACACTATTGGTAAAACTCTTTTATTATGGTATCAAAGACTCTGCATTGAACCTTGTTGCCTCCTACCTAAATGATCGAATACAACATGTTGATGTCAATGGAATTCGCTCCCCTGGAGCATCTGTTGCTATGGGCGTACCGCAGGGATTCTGGGTCCGTTTCTATTTTTAATTTATATTAACGATCTGCCATTCTATATACAGAACTTGTGCGACATTGTTCTATTTGCTGATGATATGTCACTTATTTTTAAAGTTGATCGCACGCTTAGTAATTTTAACGGCGTAAATAGTTCACTTGCCCAAGTTGTAGATTGGTTTACGACCAATAATTTTCTACTAAACGCTAAGAAGACAAAATGTATCAGATTCAGCATGCCTAATGTCAGGAATTGCGGTACAAATATAACATTGAACAGTGATACCCTTAATCTTGTAGAATCAACTGTATTTTTGGGGATCACTTTAGATAGCAAACTGCAGTACTGCAGTGCAAAATAACGTGTCTTGCAGGTAAACTCAGCTCGGCAGCCTTTGCCGTTAATAAAGTCAGGCAGCTTACTGATGTGGCAACTGCCAGGCTTGTATACTTTAGTTATTTTCATAGTGTCATGTCTTACGGCATTTTGCTGTGGGGCAAAGCAGCTGATCTACAAGTAATTTTTGTACTCCAGAAGAGAGCTATACGTGCAATATATAAATTGAGTGCTAGAGTGTCTCTTAGAGAAAAATTTAAAGAAAGTGGCATTTTAACGGTTGCATCACAGTATATATTTGCAAATATTATGTTAGTTAAACAGAACATACATTTATACAATAGACACAGTGACATACATTCGATAAATACTAGAAATAAGCATAAATTAATTGGAACGCATCATCGTTTACAAAAGGTTCACGACTCTTTTGCAGGAATTGGCGTACGACTATATAATAAAATTCCTTTAAACATTATGAACCTACCGTTACATAAATTTAAGGCGGAAATTAAGAGGCACCTCTTGAAAAGGGCCTATTACACAACTAATTATTATTTGAACGATAAAAATAAATGGAAATGAGTTGCTTGCTCTTCGCTTGAGCTATTTAGGATTCGAATGAATCTTGTGATATGCCTTGAATCTGCATATATATGTTGTATTTTTACATCTCTACATTATTAATAATTTGAAACATCTGACAACTAAAGGTTTCTAAATTGGCTGCGTTTAGTCCCGGTATACAATGTAATTTGAGTTTGTTATTGTGTGAGCACCATGTAGACTTATCTATTTCTTTGAAATTGACATGATAGTTGCTGTGCAGTTTTTGAGTATGTCATGCTCGCCTAAGTGTCCTGGCAGTGGTGGCGTATGTATCGGGTCGCCTTATTCCCTATAATACGGTTGAGTAGGGCGATGGCTGATATAATGCGTCATACCCGTGAACGGGTGCCGTCTGTTGGGACTGGTCAGCTCATAGCTGTTATAGCAATTATTAAAAATAATCTTATTTATATTTAAGGTAAACTTAAGTTTAGTCGACTGTTCTCACATAAATCCAAAGGAACAATGTAAGTGTAATTTTAATGTTGTAAGCCATTCCTACATTTTAAAATGGCATCCATTGACTTTCTTGCCAGATTCTTCTTCTTCAAGGGTAGGCTGCCCTTAGAACCGGCAACTATAATCGCTCTAATTTTGATATGATTTAAACACAACATTGATTTTGTTTTTTGTTTGTATAAATTCATTACTATATAATTGGTCGAATATCATGTTAATCAAACTAATGTAATTACTGGCGTTTAGAAAAGAGTGGCCATGAGTTTTATTGCCAGGTTCTTCCTCAGGCTCTACCTATTGCTTTGCGAATCTGGCAGTAAATGTAAATGTAGAAGCAATATTCTTGACGTTCATAAGTGTTACTTTGTGACCTAAATGAATAAAGATTTATTATTATTATTATTATAAAACCTTGCGACATTAAGACAAAATACCCTGGAAAGTAAAACTAGCGACCTCGTAACGAAATTTTTGGATGTATGGATATTATTGACATAGATTATTGAAGATGACTTAAATAGAAAGAAGCTCCTAGTAGAACGTTATGAAAAATAAACCAAATGACCTGTTTGTTTCAGCGTTACCTGAGGCAGATAAGGTTGAGTTACAATCCATTGAAGATGTATTTTGTCAGAATAGAGCAGATCCTCTTTTTATAGGGAGTGTCATGTCCAATATTGGTTACGGAGAAGCTGCTTCTGGAATTTCTGCCATAACCAAGGTACAATTAATAATGAACACAAGTTTATTCCCCATTTATTTACCCAAAACTAGAAAATATGTTATTAAATTTGAAATATCTATAAATAAAAACCGATCGGTTTTTATGTACTTTGATTCACTCACATATCCTATGAATCTTAACAATATCAACGTCACATACTTTAATGAACTATCTTCACGCTGTATCCCTGATGGGGTAGTCGTAGGTAGGGTAGTAGAGGACAGATCGCGATACATGCATACTTCTTTCGCTTCCTGTAAATTCATTAATCGCTTCATACACGCACGTCTGGGTATCAGAGTCCTTTTGATTTTTACGATTCTGAGAAATCTGCTCACGTGATCTTCATATGTAAATCTCGGCCTACCCTGACTCCATCTGCCCTCTACTTTCGCACAATATATATTCTTCGTCAATCGTTCCTTACTCATTCGTTGAACGTGTCCAAACCAACGGAGCACGCCCTCTTCCAGCTTAACGCTGACACTTTCATTCAAGCCTGCCATATTGCGTATCACTTCGTTATGTATTCAGTCGACCAAGGCTACGCCGCACAATTTTCGAAGTAATCGCATCTCCACAGCATTCAACTTACTTTCATGCATCTTCTGACATACCCAGGTTTTGCTGCCAAAAAGCAACGTTGGCACTAGCACTGCGTTATGAATCGTGAGTCGTGCTTCTTTTACGATGCTTTGTCGCCTTACTAATTTTGACAAAGCACCGTTAACTTTGTTTCCGGCAGCTACTCGCCGTTCAACATCCGAATCACATCTTCCGTCCGCGCTAAACATACTTCCTAAATACACAATTTCATTCACTTGCTCTAGACGTTCCTGGTTTACCCAAATCTCGCACTTATTTCTTACGTCTTCTCTTTCAAGTACCAGAACCTTGGTTTTACTTGCATTCAAGCGAAGACCTTTTACTCTCACACTCCTCTTTCATATTAGTGACTAACGTCTGAAGGTCGGCTTCTGATGAGGCCATGAGCGCTGCATCATCAGCGTACAGCAGACAATTTAATGATAAGTCACCCAAATTCACACCTGTATCACAATCTTTCAACTTCTGCAGGCAACTGTTCAGATACACTATGAACAGCCAGGCGGACATGACACAACCCTGTTTGACGCCTGTACGGACGTCAAAAAGAGGTGACACATCCCCCCCTATTCGCACGCAAGCCTTACAGTTCCTATAAAGCGGCTGTATTGCTTGAGAAGCGAGCCGTCCACGCCAAATCCGGGCAGCAAGTCCCACAGAGTTTCTCTCACAACGTTATCAAATGCTGTCTTCAGATCCACAAAAGCGCAGAAAACCTTCTGGCTAACAGCCAGAAATTTCTCCGCTATCATGCGGAGAGAAAACACTAGATTCATCTCTTCCACGTCTAAGACTTGCGGTCCAGATATTGGAAGAACCTTCTAATACCAATTTTAAAGGACTTGCGCTCCATATATTGTAAAAATCTTCTAATAACACTTTTAATTCTGGGAAAAGAAAGCTCGATCCTTCTTATTCTTTACTCGATTCAATGTCCATAGCAGTTTAATTAAAAGGCTCAATAGCCAAAACTTTTTCTACCTTTCCTTTTCTTTTATTTCTTTGTCTGTCGTGGACGCGAGAGTTTGACATGGGGGACTCCTAACATCCACTGCAGTTTACTCGACTCTTCAACTTTAATGGTCTAAATCCGTCAACTAAGGATCGCCCTCTTTTCGTAGGAGTAAGGAACAATATGCCTCATTTTTAACTAGAAAACTAACGTTATTATTACACTTTATAAATAAGTAAACGGGATTACTCACGTTTTTACGACCAGTAATAGACCGACCGGTTTCAGTTGTATTTAGATAGCCTTTTTCAGAGATGCGAACCGTTCGCCGAGCACTCTTTACGCACACTGCGCGCATCCGTCCGTTTTGTTGTTGGGGTATTCGGTGGATGTAGGGTTACGCCGAGGCACACGTGAGATCCGCTTCTCTATCGCTCCCATCCAATCTATTTGGAGCGTCTCTGCATGCATAGCTCACTGTGTCTTCAACAGACTCGCTTTCCACATAACAACGAGCACCACGAAAGCACGGCTTCCATGTAGGAGGTAAACTCCATTCCCCATTTCTATTAAAATTCGGCCGCCTCCCTATCTCTATAGATTCCGAATTTTCCGGGGTACAAAGTGCTTCTCCCGCGACAAGATCTTCACCTTATCAATCCCGATAAATTGACGCGTATCAGAGCTCAGTGCATGCTCCACCACCGTGAATCCGTTGATATCTTGGTTCTTCATGGAACGTATGTGCTCGCTGAGTCTCGTAGAAACGTTTCGCTTTGTCTCCCCGACGTAACATATTCCACAATCGCAGGGAATCACATAAACACCGAGGACACCCACAGGGTCTCCTTTATCCTTTGGAGAGCGCAGTAGATGTCGAAGTTGTGTAAAGGGACGGAAGATCGTCTTGATGCTGTATCTTCGGAGTAACAAGTGTCCGG
The DNA here is from genome assembly GCA_948477245.1 of Thumatha senex. Lineage (NCBI taxonomy): Eukaryota > Metazoa > Arthropoda > Insecta > Lepidoptera > Erebidae > Thumatha > Thumatha senex. The sequence continues at coordinate 17,882,692 of OX419744.1, forward strand.
GGTACAAAGTGCTTCTCCCGCGACAAGATCTTCACCTTATCAATCCCGATAAATTGACGCGTATCAGAGCTCAGTGCATGCTCCACCACCGTGAATCCGTTGATATCTTGGTTCTTCATGGAACGTATGTGCTCGCTGAGTCTCGTAGAAACGTTTCGCTTTGTCTCCCCGACGTAACATATTCCACAATCGCAGGGAATCACATAAACACCGAGGACACCCACAGGGTCTCCTTTATCCTTTGGAGAGCGCAGTAGATGTCGAAGTTGTGTAAAGGGACGGAAGATCGTCTTGATGCTGTATCTTCGGAGTAACAAGTGTCCTTGTACACATCCGTCACCTCTTTGACATATGGGAGGAAAGCCACCGATGCAGGGCGAGTCCGTGCACATGTATTTGCCACCCGCCAACTCTGTCTCCAGATGTATTCGTTGTTACACAACACACCCTTCACATGCTCCAGCTCAGTATCCAGGTATTCCGGGTCACACAGCCTCAAAGCCCTGTTAATAAGCGTCCGTGGAACTTTAGCAAGATGCGCTGGGTGATGATGTGAATCCGCACTCAGATACCTATCTGTGTGAGTTGGCTTTCTGTATATCGTGTGAGATAGTCGACCACTTGAATCTCGCTTCACCATTTCGTCCAGAAAAGGCAAGGCTCCGTCTTTCTCGTATTCCCCGGTAAATGCAATCTTCTGATGGACACCATTCAGGGGTTGCAACAATGGCCCTACACTATCCCTCCGAATAATCACAAACACGTCATTCACATAACGCCACCAGTGTCTCGGCTTGTATGGAATATTAGCCAATGACAACTGGAGCTATAGGAGAACCCATGACTACACCGTCGATCTGAAGGTAGTATTCACCCTTCCACACAAAATAGCCGCTAGTCAGTATGTAGCGTATCAACTCCATTTACTCGATACGTATACTAGTGTATTCTAATAAGTTGGCTATTATCTCAAGTACGTCCTCTATCGGTATATTTGTAAACAGCGACACGACATCAAAATTCACCAACAATTCATCGTCATTAACAAGTATTCCTTCCAAAAACCGAATAAAGTGCGACGAATCTATTACGTAGCTATCTGTCTTACCCGTAAGGGGAAGTAACATATCTGACAGATAGCGAGCAGCCTTATGAGTAGATGAATCTATCTGACTCACAATTGGGCGAAGGGGCCAGGACGGTTTGTGTATCTTAGGCAAACCGTAGATCTTCGGAGGAGCAGGGCTAAAAGCACGAAGAGAATCATAAAGGTTATCTGGCAATGATTTTAAGATTTTGTTCAAACCATTAGTGATCCTGTTGGTGGGATTATAAGAAACTTTCTTATAAGTGCTACTGTCACTCACCAGACTTTGAATTTTTTCCTCATAAGTAACTGTGTCCACAACAACAGTTGCGTTTCCTTTATCTGCCGGCAAAACCAAAATACTACAATCGCTCCTCAAACTCTTCCTTCGTGGTGCTCGTTGTTATGTGGAAAGCGAGTCTGTTGAAGACACAGTGAGCTATGCATGCAAGGACGCTCCAAATAGTTTGGATAGGAGCGATAGTGAAGCGGATCTCACGTGTGCCTCGGCGCAATCCTACGTCCACCGAATACCCCAACAACAAAATACGCGCAGCGCGCGGGCGGCGAGAGCGGGTGCGCGCAGTGTGCGTAAAGAGTGCTCGGCGAACGGTTCGCACCTCTGAAAAAGGCTGTCTAAATAAAGCTGAAACCGGTCTATTACTGGTCGTAAAAACGTTTACTTATTTATAATATGCCTCATATGGATAATCAGGTGTCGACTGTCAATTCCTAACGACTAAATTCCATAAACTTATTATTCCCTGTCCTGAGGAAGCTTTGTGTTTTTTATGTGTGCTGTATTGGACTGAAATATGATTTTTAATCTTTTTGTAGGTGCTGCTAGGTTATCACAACGGCCAATTGGCTGCAAATTTGCATACCGAACAGCCACGTAAAGATATTGCAGCGCTGTGTGACGGGCGAATGCGCATCGTCACTGAGCATCAGCATTTTGACCGCACTTACGTTGCTGTAAATGGCATGTCTGTTACCGGCACGAACTCCCATGTGTTACTGCATGGATTATATAAGACTAAGGTAAAAAAAATAAAAGTACGTATATTTGATCTATTTGCGCATTGCAACGAATCTGATTTAATCTGATTCAATGAAAATACTACAGACACGTAGTCCGTACAACTTTGTAGTTAGGTATTTTTTTAGTTTTGGATTATGTCTTCACCTTAGACAAGAAAAAATATTTTGCATTATAAACATAATTTTATACTATACAGGGTCATTTGTAAAACACCAGCAACCTGCTAGGACTAGGTAGCTAACATCATAAGAAAATGTGCTACGATTTTTTTTTCGATTTAAATTTATTTTTTTAGAAATTTTTCACGAATTGCCATAAGTGGTAGAACAAACACTCTAAACGGAGAGAACTATCTAACGTTCCTCACAGACGTTCTTGAACCAGAGTTAGAGAATTTACCAGTGGCAGTTTATGTTAATACGATATTCCAGCACGACAGTGCCCCGGCACATTTTGCGAGAGATGTACGGGCGTACTTAAATGCGCGTTATGATAATTGGATAGGTCGTGGGGGACGTGTTTTGACTTGGCCACCTAGATCGCCGGATCTTACACCACTCGACTTCTTTCCATGGGGATACATAAAAAAAAAGTTTACAGTGCGGTATGTCATACGCGTGACGAAATGCAGGCAAGAATATTTGCTGCATTTAACAGTGTAACACCTGATATGCTACGAAACATACGTGAAAGCATGATGCGGCGTACGCAGCTATGCATTGAGCAATTGAAAGGAGTGAACATTTTGAGCCCTTACTGTAATTGGGTACTTAACTTACCTTACTTGTAAAATACCTACAAAAAAAGTGCATTGTATGTGTCTGTGTAGTGTTTTGTTGTTCTAAGTGAATAATTACGACACCAATCGTAACCATATGATAATGTGGTGCATGCCTTAGCTGATGTACTAGGCAAGAATATAAACTCAGGGCTACTAACGCGTGGCTAAGGCCCCACGGTGTCTGTTTTGGTTCTAGGTAAGTTTACCAGGCATACATAATTCTTACAGCTGTGCGTTGTTCAATGGACGTAATAGAACTTAAGATAACAGTTAATGTAGGGACGTACTTTTTTTAATACACTATCGAAAAAAATAAGGGTTTACTTAAATTTTAATGAAAATGACCAAAACCTGGCAATTTAACATTTTGCAATTGACCCCAAGCATAGGCTCAAGTTATCAAACGTGTGTGGCGAGGGTTAATTATGACTACACCTTTCTGTAACACGTTGTATAAGATTTGTGGTTGCTCTACGGACGTCTATGCCTAGGATGTCTAGATTGTCCTTCATTGGTATTGAAGCATTCTGAAGAGAGGGTAGAGGTAGGAAAAAAGATTTTTTAGTGGTTAACGCACACGGCTGTGTTTTACGAGCATTGAAATCAAAAGGTTTTCTGAACCCTTTGAACTGAACGCATTGGGGTATCCACGTGGTGATATGAGTCCCATGTGGGTGCCAGGTGGTACAATGTGTTAGTCTGGGGGAGTACCACCGTGTAGCTGTGTCAAGCCCCAAAAGCCTCCAAGTAACCCAGCCCCCGTTGGGTTGCGTTAGGAGTTCAGCAGCTGCATAGCCGGGCCCAGGGCGTTGCTCGATGCAGCAGGCGAGGGACCAGTAAGTGTTAAGTGGAGTCTAGTGTGAGAGTGTGGTAGCCGTGGGTCAACCCGCCCGCCAACGGTGGTGCCGCTGGCCGCCCGCGGCATAGTACAGGGGCCCAACTAGGACTAAATACCTCAGGAGGCTGCCCCACCAGGTCGCGCATAATCCTGATGTGGATCGTCGTGCTCGTCATGTCGAGCTGCCCAAACAGCTCTCATGGTCTGACTCAGATGGTACGCGTGATCACGCGGATATCAGTCAGGTCTGATCACGCCACGCTCTGTTGCACCTACTGCTGACGAGACGGTAGGCGCCCCACTGGGTATCTCCGATCACTGTATGGTATACGTCAACTTGCAGGTGTCATCTCCTGCATATGCAGTAGAGGTAATGCGTCGACCATGGCATTACTCGTCGGTAGACTGGGATGGGCTTCGCAATTATTTTGCGTCCGTCCCATGGAGCTAGCGGTGCTTTGCAGGTTAGGCTACAACAGATAGCGTATAGTGATGTCGCTGGTGCCACAAGCTCTGTAACTCACATTAAAAAGAATGATGAGGGGTTCACGTTGGTTGCTCGGAAAAAGCGAATGCCGTACAGGTATAGGAATACTAGAGGAACCTTGCAGAGTGACTCTAAGCTTCTGGCAGCCGAGTCATATGCCTATGTTTACCTGTACAAACACAACATAAAGACGTAAAACTAGTTTCATTTAATTGCCGTGGAATCAAAAGCTGTATTCCCGCGGTAAGACATATTTGTAGCTATGCTGATGTGATATGTATTCAGGAGCATTGGCTAATGCCACATGACCTTGGTATTATAGACAATCTTGACGGTGAGTTCAGCAGTTGCTGCAAGCCTTCGGTCGATCCTTCAGTGGTACTGCGAGGTCGACCCTATGGTGGGACCCTAGTTTGTTTTCGCGTGCTAAAGTGATTTAGTGTGACAGTGATCGTATTAATGCCGTGTGCCTGACTCGTAACGATCGTACTATGTTGGTTTTTTGCATATACATGCCGCCTAATGACGAAGATAATTTACCGGAGTTTACGGACTGCCTGGCGCAGATGAGTGCGGTAATTGATTGTACTGATGTGGAGTGTGTTCTTGTGTTGGGTGATTTTAATGCGCATCCGGGCACTCTTTTCGAAAAAGATTTAGCAAATTATTGTCAAGAACAATCGCTTGTGTGCGTAGATATGGATAGGCTCGCTGCGGATACATTCACATACGTAAGCGACGCGCACGGCTCGTGTAGGTGGCTCGACCACGTGCTCGCGACTGAGGCCGCGAAGCGCCTTGTCTCTGCGGTGCGTGTCGACCAAGTTATTACGGGTTCTGATCATTTCCCTCTAGTCATAGAATGTAATTTCGATACGATTAGCCGTAAGACTCATGTATGTGATAATAATCATAAAAATATTAATAGACATATGGGGTAGGAGAGAGAGGGAGCAGAGATTATTATACTCTGAATTGTGTGATAAAGAATTATTCAATGTAATGGATTATTATGACAATATTATGCATGAAATGAATTGCATGAAGACAGATATTTTATGTTCTGACGAATGTCACTTTTTATATATAGATAGTTTTTATAATAATATTGTGGACGTGTTGCAGTCGGCTGCGGCTGTCACTTCCAAAATTGACGATAATAGTAGCCGACCTGAATTTACTAAGGTTATTGGATGGAATTATCACGTCAAGCATTTACACGCTAGAGCTAGGGAAATGTTTTCACTGTGGGTGTTAAACGGTAGGCCGCGTTCGGGATGTCACTTTGAGAGTATGACTGCCTCGCGTAGGGAGTTTAAGGCCGCTCATAAATATATATTTAAAAATCAGGATAAGATAAGAATGGAGGTATTGGCCAGGCATCGGGCTAGCCATAATTTTGTTGATTTTTGGAAGGAGATAAAAAAATTTGACAATCGAATTAGTATGCCTATAAATGTAGAAGGTGAAAATAATAAGAAGAACATTGCTAACATATTTTGAAATCATTTTAATATAAAGCTAGATAATAATATGCAGAAAACGTTTATACCTACGACCTGTCGTGGCTCGGAGTCTCTCCGTGTCACTGTTACACCAAGAGATATTGGAGATATATTGAAGAGCATAAAGGGCGGGAAGTCTCCCGGCCACGACGGTCTTAGTGTGGAGCACTTGAGGTTTGCGGGCCGGTATATCTGTCATGTCTTGGCGCGACTTTTCAATCTCAGCGTACGGCATTGTTACTTACCTGAGAATCTTATGCGTTCCATAATAGTGCCTATTCCAAAAAATAAAACAGGAGATATCTCGAGCGTATCCAGCTCCAGACCAATTGCTCTGGCGACGATTGTGGCCAACGTACTTGAACGTGTCATGCATTCACACATTACCTCGTTGGATATAGACGACGGTCAGTTTGGTTTTCGTAGGCACCTTTCTACCGATATGGCGGTCTTTTCATTGAAGGAGGTAGTAAAATATTATAAAAAGAATAATACCACAGTATTTGCATGTTTCCTGGATCTGAATCGGGCATTTGATACCTTAAGCCATGACCTACTCTGGTCGAATATGCATGGTTCGGGGGTCCCCAATGAGATTGTTGGACTTTTTTCGTACTGGTATGGTAATCAGAACAACAATATCAGGTGGGGTTTTGAACTTTCTGAAAGTTTCAAGCTTTCGACCGGAGTTAGGCAGGGTGGGGTCACTTCCCCTGACCTCTTTAATTATTACATCAACGACTTGATCGTGGAGCTGAGTGGCACCCCGGTTGGTCTCAGGTTGGATGGCAGATATGTTAATAATTTAAGTTATGCTGACAATATGGTGCTGCTTAGTCCCACGATCAAGGGCTTGCGAATGCTCTTGGGTATTTGTGAACAATATGCAAGGGACCACAATTTGTCCTATAATCAAAAAAAGACGGAAATGGTGGTTTTCGGAGCTTGTAAAGGACCTCAGTATGTGCCGGAGCTGCGTTTGAACGGACAACCCATTAAGACTGTGGAAAGCTTCAAGTACCTTGGTCACATCGTGACCTCGAATCTTAAAGACGATGATGACATAGAGCGTCAGAGGCGCGCCTTGTGTGTGGTGGGGAATATGATAGTGAGAAGGTTTCGCAATGCTTCGCCTGATGCGAAGGTGACGTTATTTAGATCATTCGGTCAAACTTTTTACACTTGTCAACTCTGGACTGAGTACACTGTAAGGTCACACGATTCTATACGTGTCACCAATAATAATATCTTTAGACAACTGATGGGATTGTCTCGGAGCTGTAGCGCGTGTGGGATGTTCCTTGATGCACGCATTGATACCTTCAACGCTATTCAGCGCAAGAGAATAGCGTCCTTCATGTCCCGGGTTGACGGGTGTAAAAATTCTATTGTAAGGAGTTTGGCGGACCGCATACGATTGACTGTAACGTACAGACGATGGTTGGCTATTGCCACCTGACCTATTTATAATTTTAATTTAATTTATTATTTTATTTTTTAAGATAATTTATTATGTTTGCTTATTGATTTAATTTATTATGTAATAATTAATGTTTTTTTTTTGTATGCGTTTTTACTGTACTAATTGATATGGATCTAGAATCTGAAATAAAATTTTATTATTATTTGTTTCTTCTTCACGGGTATCTTCTTTTTTTTTTCTTACAAAGATACCCGGTCTTTTGGGAGGCTTACATGGGGACATAGAGGTCCAACATGCAGAGGCCTTTTGAGAATTTTAATGTAACAGGGAATGGGAGTCCCACTGCAGACAATCCACGTCCGCCTTATGTAGAAGAACGGTAATGGACCATCTCCAATGGGAGTTAAACTATTGTACAATATGCTAACTACTATTGGGCTATTGAGTTGGAGGTTAAATGAACTTAGTGATTAGAACTATGGATGAAGACGGCGTCTGCCATTTTAATATATTATAATCAAAATACTGGCAGACGGTGACTTGCCAACTCACTAGATGGGCCCCCTATACAATCACCGTAGACATGATAAGCCTGTAAGGCGACAGAGGGCAACACCGGTGTAAGCGGCTTGGGGTGTCGAGCGGTGCGGCGCCGGTTTCACCTTCGCGGGTCAGGCCCGGAGCGGGCTTCCCCGTAGTTATGCCCTTGAAAATGACACTTCCACCCCCGAGCATATAGCTCTGGCTCCCTCCCTCTGACCGGCCAATTAAGGCAAGCCAGAGTTGATATTTGCTGCACTCCCGGGAGTAGCATTCTCACTGCTCTCCAGTTAGGCAATTAAATCCTAACCGGTGCAGAAGGGCAACAAAACTCTGAGGAATCGGGACCGATGTGTAGCCACGCACATTCAGCTCGCCACAAGCTGCCCTGCGAATGTGAGCTTTATTTATTTATTATTATTATTATTATTTAAGGTGACTCCGCTAGGTATTTGCTGGACGCGGGAGACGCTATGCAGAGACGTGCTATTCGCATTATAGATTGTCCTGAGGTAACAAGAACCCTAAACCGCTGGCGCAGCGTATACGATAGCTTCATTGGCTACATTTTACCGTATATACCACGGCGAGTGTTCTTAAGAGCTCTTCAACCTAATCCCATCCTCTCTTTTCCGGTCCTGAACAACGCGTGCCGGGCAGAGGTGGCACTCTCACACAGTGGAAAGAATGTTCGCCAGAACTGAGCGAATCAAAAGATCGTTTCTCTGTCGAACAATTTAAATTTTGGAATGCTCTGCCAGTGCACGTGTTTCCCCCCTCTTATATATCAGGGTTCTTCAAGCGGAGCGTGAAGAGGCACATCATTGGGCCACTTCCGTTTAGTAGGACATCATTCTTTCCTTAAAATATTCTATCTGATATTTGGGTATTTTGTGAAAAATATACTTAAATTATAGAGGTTGCGCACATAGGCAGGTTAAAAATGTGTATAAAAGTAAATAACTCTTTATGTTATACACCAGAAAACATACATGCCTATGAGCATATTATCATTAACTTGTCGGTATAATAATTGGCGACCTTATCGGGCAAGGCAATCCCTTACAGGCAACCTTTGGATGTAGACTGTAGAATAGGGAATATTGTAAGGCAGTTAGTTAGTTATTCTTTATTGTAACACCATAAATACAATTAACATATTTACAATGTGATACAAAATGGTTTTACATATAAAAATAAATAAATAAATATACAGTTTAATTTTATATATATATACAGGGTCATTTGTAAAACACTAGCAACCTGCTAGGAGTAGAGAGCCAACGTCATAACCAACAACGTTTGTACCACTTTTGGCAATTCGTTACACAGCGAGTACTTTCGTACATTGAAACTTCGAGCTTCGTCATAGGTTTTCGCTCTTGGATTCGCTTAAAAGAACTCCTGGGTCTCTGTGTCGTCACGTACTGCATGCTTCGATGAACGATGGATGTGCGCGCATCAATGCGGTTGTAAAAGGTCGAGGTCAAAGGAGTTATGACTGATCCACCACCATCCCCTGTGATTTTCACGAGTTGTGTAAAACTGTAATTCAACCAGTACATCAAATAAAACTTAAACTTGAAAGTTGCTGGTGTTTTACAAATGACCCTATATATATATATATATATATATATATATATATATATATATATAGGGTAGGAAATATTTATATTTATATATTCTTTCTTTCTATCTACTTTTTAAGTAAAATATCATATTATAAAAATTAATATTTCTTCCGTTAGCGATTATATATTATATGTTAACTTAATTTAATTAAAATAAATAGAACACAACAATAAGGTACATATTATATTAACAAGTAAAAATGAGAAAAGGGCGTGCTCCGGTGGTTTGGACACGTCCAACGAATGATTGAGGAACGATTGACGAAGAATATAAGAATATAGTATATTGTGCGAAAGTAGAGAGTAGAAGGAGTGGGAGCCCTTTCGATCGCATAATCTTTTTCAGCATAGTGTAGTTTGGCATAACAGTTTCAGCATAAAGTTTTCTCGCATAAATTATGATAAGCAGAGTGTTATAAACGCATATAGGTTTTATTGGCATAACTTTAACTTTAATTTTTTTATCATAAATTTAATCAGCATACATGTAAAGGCATAATTGTTATACGCCTAAAGATAATTTATCATAAAAACGCATAATGGAGGAATGGATAACCGTTTAAATCATAAATGAAAAATAAATTTGACTAAGAATATTTAAGAATTGATGAGACACAATTGTCAATAATCATCTCACTCATAGCCAAGTTTTTAAGCTGTAACATCATAAAACGATATTTTAAGTGTTATTAATTTTAGACTAGTCTTGAGCAAAGTCGTAAATAGGTTCGACGACGAGCGAAGCGAGGAGGAGTGTTAGGTCACTTGTGACCACAACGCCAAAACTAAATCGCTCGTTTTAATCTACCTACTTCTTTTGTACTTTATTTATGTATTCTATATATAAGTGTTGACATTTTGAACTTCAGTATAGTGACTATCGACATTTATAATCAGTGGGCATTTCCCCTCCCGATCAGAAGGTCTAGAAATCTCAAACAGTTCAAGCTTAGATATAAAAATATGTACGTTAACATTATGGTATTCTATATGTATGACTTGTAATTTTTATGCTAGAGTGAGTGAGATGCCAATAAATGTTATGATTAGTAATCGTTATTGTAAAAAAAATTATGCGTAAAGAGGTTATGGGAAAAAAAAGTATGTCTAATGATTTATTTTGTTTGAACGTTATGCGAAACGAAGAGTATGCCAAAAAACGTAATGCAGTTTTAATTTTTGCCTCAAATATTTATGCAACCCAATACGAACCCGAAGGAGTCAGGGTAGGCCGCGACTTACATACGAAGACCACGTGAGCAGTTTACTCAAAAACGAAATAGCCAAAAGTACTTGGATACCTATATTTAGGTATGAAACGATTGATGAATCTGCAAGAAGCGACAGAGGTATGCATGGATCGCGAAGCCTGGCGATCTGTTCTCTCTGACTACTCGGGTCAGCTAGTACATATATATATGTCGGAGAACAAAGTAAATTACAGCAACCTCTTCAAAGGTTTCGTTGCTGTTTTCTGGTTTGTGGGCGTAATCACGGATTATGACAAGTACATAACACAACAAACTTACATTTTACACTTTCATTTACAGAATATAGTTAATATAACACACAGAAATAAAACAATACACGAGCAGTGGATTCAGGGCACCTATTTTACTTTAAAACCTCTACGATCCAACTCGATCTATGTTATCGTTTCAAATGCCTCGAAAAACCTGTCGGTATCTCTAAAGTAAAGATGGCGGCACGACCCCACTCAAGCCATGTGCTCTGCTCTGATTGGTCGTTTACGTACATTGCAATATTTTTATAATTACAAAGGTTTTTCTAAATTATCAAACAATGTACCAAATCAAATTAAATTTAATGTTTAAAATTAACTTAAATATAAACAGGTAATATTGTGCTGTAAACATGCAAACAACAATCAACCCGACTTCTAGCTTATATAGAAGTTCCTAACTAGTGTCTTAAAGGTATGTGACGATTGTGCTCGTCGAATTGTAATTGGTAGCGCATTCCATAAGCGAACCGCCTGAACGAATTCTCCATAAAGTTTGTGAAGTGGCCGTAATTTTTGATCTCAAATTCTCCGATAATCGCAAACTTCTAGAGAGGCAGAAATTCAAAAAATATCGGTATAATATATAATAGGTCGTTGTGAAAGGGTTAAAAAAGATACCTTATAAATGAAGAGAATATGAGCATTCCGGCGAAGGCGGCTAGGTAACCACTTGAGTCTTTTGCAATACTCAGAGATGTGATCATGACTGCGAAACCCATATATAAATCTAATACAATAATTTTGGAGTCTCTCAATTTTTTATTTATTTGGTTGGTCTTCAGTGAGATCTAGATAGCTGGCATTGGCATAATCAAGGATTGGAAAAAGATGTGATTGAACAAGCGCAGTGTATAGTCAGTGTAGTGTGTATGTTGGTGAGATTTATTGTGATTAAACCTATCTAATTGTCATCAACCTTTCAGGACCTCAGTCGCTATACCACCAATATACCACATTTAGTTACTGTGTCCGGAAGACATGAAGAAGCTGTCAAATATATGCTTGAACTATTGAAATCAAACCCAATAGATCCCGAGCAGCTGGCACTAATACACAATATCCATCGAATAAATGTGTTAGGACATATGGGTAGAGGTTTTACAATTCTTCGTAAGTATTTTAACTGTCTCATATAAAGTTTATAAATGACAACTTTTTTTTTGTTTTCGCCTGGAATGCATTTACGCACCGTCATCCCTGCTGCGCTCTTCCGTCCGAGACTACCAGGACTTTAATTGGTCGTGCTAATTAGTGTCAAGCACATAAGACCTTTTAGCCTTTTTGTTACCACCTCACTAAAAAGGCAACGGGTTCAAAATTTCTTCCAAATTTAACATCTAAAATAGACACATTTCATTTTATTAAATTTATTCGGCACTTTAGACCCACCCCAGTTCCGTGCTTCGGAGTGCACGTTAAGCCGTTGGTCCCGGTTGCCAATAAAATGGCAGTCGTTAAGCCAAGTTGGAGGCCCTATGGGCGGCTTAAAAAATTTCAACAGCAGGTCGATGCAGCCTGCGCCTGTCCATTTCAACACGGCAAAGGGCTCACCACCTGGAGCTCCCTAAGGAACTGAAGAACCTAGCCCGCACCTCCACCGCTCTGTAAGCAGAGGAGGTAGAGAGCGGCCGGCACAGGCGCTTGCTAAGTGGGCACCCCGTGGAACACAGGGCGCCAGCGTAGGGGCCAGTTGGGCGGGGTCCCCCGACCTTCCACCCACGGCCAGATCGGGGGCGCGCCTGTATTCTGCACGTCGTCGCCCCTGAACACGACGGCGGGGCGAGCGGGAGGTAGCGTCTTTCCCGTACGCTACTGCACCCGCAAAGCCTCACGTTTAACCGCCATCGCCTCGCTAGCAGACGAGGCGACGGCGGCCCAGCACTGTTGGCTGCCGTCAATGGCTCGCACTACGGCCGGCAGCGACAACTGCAAACCAATAATGCCCGTGAGGGCAATACGCGGCCCGTCCTAGGCCGGGCACACGGCGAGTGTGTGCTTCACCGTGTCCACGGCGCAACTTGGGCAGTGACGACACACAGGGTCCGGCTACAACCCCGCCGCCTCCCACAGGTACTTGGCGTATACGCCATGCCCTGTGAGGAGCTGACTGAAGTGAAACCTCGGTGCTCCGTGTGCACTCTCCACCCAAGTACGCAGGACGGGCCGGACAGCCCCCACGAGCCGAGGGCTAACCGAAGGACCTACCAACCTCTCTGCCCACTTCCGGAAATAAACAAATGACTACTTTTGGAAAACGAATATCATGGTTTTTAAAATCAAATTAATTTGAAATTAGAATTATTAGCACTTTTTATACAGCGCCATCTAGCCCAAAGTAAGCTAATATTAGCTTGTGTTATGATATCTAGATAACTGATAAACATATTTATATTACAAAGTACAGTTATACTCACATGTGAATTTCGGGATAGCCCGACTAGTTTCGGACCTAATGGAGGTCCTTTTTCATGAGGAGCGTCAAGCTACGTCGGAAGCTGCGCTGGCACTGCGTTGCCAGCGATCTCTCTGGCGAAGAGCACGTTGTGTCAGTGTAGGTGCGTGTACCTCGTCTTGAGCATCAGATGTGGAGATTGCTATGGTGTTAATTACAGGAGCCAAAGATGCAAACGTACACACCGCACTTGTCGTATCTCCCTCCAAGACCGGAACGTTATTGTGGGGAGCATGCTTTAAAGCCGGTCTCCATGCAGGGGGCAATACCCAGCCAGAGTCTCTGTTGAAATTCGGACGACGGCTTATTTCGATGGCCTCGCGTACTTTGCGTTGAACGAAGTACTTCTCTGTGGCTAGTACAGCGGCCTTATCAAATCTTATATAATGAGCCATGTCCGTCTGGCAGGCGTGTTCAGCCACCGCTGACCTCTCGGTATCCATGCTTTTCATGCTACGTATATGCTCCTGTAGCCTAGTCGATACGCTGCGACGAGTCTCGCCTATATAACACTTGCCGCAGTCACACGGATTCGTGTATACTCCCGGTGCACTCAGCGGATCCGCATCCTTCGGGGAGCGCAGGAGCTGTCTCAACTGTCCGGGTGGGCGAAAGGTTGTTCTAATGTTATAACTTCGGCGCAACAGTCCTCCTATCTTATCGGTTACACCCCCGGATGTACGGCAAAAATGCGGGGCTCCTCTCAACACCAGGTGACCGACGGTGTGTTGTCGCACTCGCAGCTCGCATGCTCTGTCGCCACCGGTAGCCATTCTTCGTTCCACGTTCTCCGGATCGCAGAGACTAAGGGCCCGGTTTATTAGTGATTTCGGGACTGATGAGAGTTGAGAAGGGTGGTGATGTGAATCCGCCCGGAGGTATCTGTCCATGTGTGTCGGTTTTCTATATACCGTGTGCAACAGGTGGCCATTACGACCACGAATTATTAAAACGTCCAAAAACGGAACCACTCCTTCATTCTCCTTCTCCACTGTGCACTGGATGTTACTGTGCACCGAGTTTATATGTAGTATTAAGTCCGCCAGAGTGTCCCGGTTGACGACAGCGAATATGACGCCACCAGTATCTGGATCTCGATCGTGCCCTACTCAGGGCCGGTTCCTCAAACCACTTCATTAATATATTTGCCACCACCGGCGCTAGCGGTGACCCTCCACAGAAAATAGCCACTCTCAACACAGAATTTTATGCAATTAATATATCCAGTGGGTAAATCTGTGCCTTGTAGTAGTCTTGTGATTATATTTACCGTCTCTTCCACTAGAACATTAGTAAAGAGGGATGCTATATCAAAACTGACCATTATTTCTGATTGTTGGAGCTAGATTTCAGAGAGCAAGGTGATGAAATGTCGGGAGTCCTTGACGTAACTGTCAGTATTGCCTGTAATTGGTTTCAGAATAGTAGCCAGATGCCGCGACAGTTTATATGTAGGCGCATCTATCTGACTAACTATGGGTCGTAAGGGCCAGTTCGGCTTGTGTACCTTTGGCAACCCATATATCTTAGGTGGAGTGAGGTTGTGTGGTTTCAAGAGTGTTTCAAGCTCCCGGTTGCCTAACGATTGTAACAGTTTTGCCACCTTGGTAGTAATCCTAGCAGTCGGATTATAATTGACCTTTCTGTAAGTAATAGGGTCGCCCACCAGCTGCATAATTTTATTCTCATACGCGTCGGTATCAACGACCACTGTAGCATTGCTTTTATCAGCAGGCAATACCAAAAGCTCAGAGTCACTTCGCAAAGCCCATACGGCTACCAGCTCCTGAGCTGTCATGTTTCGTTTTGGTGGCGACGATCTCCGCAACAATGACGACACATCTTGTCTTAGGCACTCTAAGCGCGACAAAACACCGACGGTCACCTGGTGTTGAGAGGAGCCCCGATAGCATATAGGATAGGATAGCATGAAAAGCATGGATACCGAGAGGTCAGCGATGGCTGAACACGCCTGCCAGACGGACACGGCTCATTATATAAGATTTGATAAGGCCTCTGTACTAGCCACAGAGAAGTACTTCGTTCAGCGCAAAGTACGCGAGGCCATCGAAATAAGCCGTCGTCCGAATTTCAACAGAGACTCTGGCTGGGTATTGCCCCCTGCATGAAGACCGGCTTTAAAGCTTGCTCCCCCCAACAATGTTCCGGTCTTGGAGGGAGATACGACAAGTGCGGTGTATACGTTTGCATCTTTGGCTCCTGTAATTAACACCATAGCAATCTCCACATCTGTTGCTCAAGACGAGGTACACGCACCTACACTGACACAACGTGCTCTTCGCCAGAGAGATCGCTGGCAACGCAGTGCCAGCGCAGCATCCGACGTAGCTTGACGCTCCTCTTGAAAAAGGACCTCTGTTAGGTCCGAAACTAGTCGGGCTATCCCGAAATTCACATGTGAGTATAACCGTAGTTTGTAATAATGAACAACGCTCACGAAAGTTATTACTCCAAACATATTTATATATTTCTAAATACATACATATTTTACAGATAAAGTATAGAATAAACATAAAAAGACTATGACAATATCTTGAACTAAAACACTTGTACTATTCCACTTATTTATTACTTAAACCTGACCGGTTTCGCCTTACGGCATTTTCAAAGGTTAGCACATATTATAATATGTATTATAATATGTGGTTTAAGTAATAAATAAGGGGAATAGTACAAGTGTTTTAGTTCAAGATGTGTAGCAAGTTCCACCAAGTGCCATCAATCACCAGTGTAAACACTATGACAATAAAATATTAATCATACAAAATGACCTTATAAATTATTAAATATGGAAATACAATTTTAGGGACAAATGATGAACAACAGACAGTTAGCCTATGTGAAAAGGCTGATTATTGTGACAACGCAAAGCGGCCGCTGTGGTTTGTTTACAGTGGAATGGGCTCTCAGTGGCCTGGTATGGGCAAGCAGCTCATGCAAATACCTATGTTTGCAGCTGCTATAGAAAGGTAAGAGTGTATTTCAATAATAATTTACCGTTCCATGAAGCCTTATCTCGAAGGGGTGGCAGAGGCATATTTTATGCCCACTTTTCACCATGTGGATTCCTGATTCCGTTCTCTAGCATTTAATATTATCATACCATTGTTGGTTACAGATACGCATATAAATAAGACAAGATATACTTTAGAGATAAGACAGGACCCTCCGTTGTCTTCTCCGCACAATTTTCGAAGTAATTGCATCTTTACAGCATTCAATTTACGTTCATGTTGCCCTAGTTTCGCTACCAAAAAGCAATGATTAAACACAGAGCTCCACATTGAACTCCACTCGAACACACCGAAATACTTACCTACTTTCAACGGAGATCCAAAAGAGCGGCAACTTTTTATTTATTATTTATTTATTTTATACTTTATTGTTCACCAAAAAAATATAAATAATAACAGAGTAATAATTTGTTATAATAATAAGACTAATCGATGATTAATCGACTACTTCGAACGTCTACAGTATGGGGTTATTAAAAAGGGATCTTAGAAGGTTTATATACGGTCGGCAGCGTGAGTGCTGCACTTCTGGTGTAGCGTCCTTAGGCTAGGATGACCAGTTTCCATCAGGTGGGCCGTATGCTTGTCTGCCAGCTCAGTGGTATAAAATAAAAAGGTTAAGCTGTTGGTCCCGGTTGCCTGTAACATGGCAGTCGTTAAGTTGAAGGCCTCATGGGCAGCTTGAAAAATTTTAGCAGCAGGTAGCCACAACCTGCGTGTGTCTATTCCAACATGGCAATGGACTCACCACCTATTACGTGGGACAGGAATACACATGGTGAAAAGTGTGCATATAATATGCCTCTGCCACCCCTTCGGGGATAAGGCGTGATAAATAAATAAATTAATGGAGTATACCTCTGAGCATTATCGACTTGTTATTTACTTTATTTTTAACAATAAAATGAATTTTTAAAATAAATATAAATCATTAAAAAAAATCGACATAAATATAAAATTGGGGCCCCTCTACCGCATAATTCGTTTAAGATTTACAGATTCACAAAGAATGACCATGTCGTATTATATTTGTGTACTTACCATATTTGAGGCTTATTGTAACAAACCACTTTAATCTGAATTACAGATGCCGGAAAGCTTTGGAGTCAAAAGGAATTGATATTGTTCATATTATTACTTCGGATGATGAGACCACTTTTAACAATATTCTGCACTCGTTTGTTGGAATAGCTGCCATTCAAATTGGGCTTACTGATATTCTTCATGAGCTGGGATTCAAGCCAGATGGAATAATTGGTAAATTAAAGATAAATATTATAAACAATTTAATGTTAAGTCCAATCAAGTTTAGGAACAGTCTACATGAGTTTAAGATGGTCGAGTCACCTTTCTGTCAGTGTTCAACAGCTGATGCCAAATATGGTCAAACTGTTTATCACATACTTTGGGAAGGTTGTATTTGGCAAAACGAGCAACATTAGCACAGAGCAGAGCAACTAAACAGTTTACAAGTAACTTTCGGAATAGTTAACTATGCGAATCTAACGGATCTGCCTCTGTGGCGCGGTGGGAGTGCATCCGACTGCTACGCAAGAGGTCGATGGTTTATTCTGTGTCTGGGTGTTATTTATCTATAATATGTATGTATTTAGAAATATATAAGTATGTTTATCAGTTATTTGGTTACCATAGTACAAGCTCTGCTTAGTTTGGAATCAGATGGCGTTGTGTTAGTTATCCCAACGATATTTATCTTAATATTATTTATATCTCGTTGAATCTGGGGTAAATTTTCGCGCTTTTAGATGTTTAAACATAGCTTACATATGAAACGTAATGTACTATTACTGTGGTTCTTCCCTTTTTTACTATTGGATCTACTGTTCACCCGGATGCTTTCAAAATCTCCTGCTTTGCAAAGAAGGTAGGGCGTTATCTTCTTTTTCAACTCCTTCATATTACCTTCTGATTACTTTTAATGCGAGTTTCAAGACACTATAATTTTCTTGGTACTTTACCGAGATCCAGCTCGGTGTAACTTTTCTGATCTTGGTCATTGCTGTAGCTCCTGGTTTACAGGAGTCACGGCACAGTATGGGAATGCGGGTAAGTTTATTCCTATTTACGTTCAATCAGAACTGTCCACTGCCAAAGTCCAATTTTTGTCTGGGTGGCACAGGGTTTAATTTGAAGTTGACCTTTTCTTTGCCATGGCCTCGTCCGTTATTCATCAGTTTTACCACTTGCACGTGAGACTGCTTCCAGACCTTATAGAACAATCTGATGTAATTACTTATAAATAATTTATCTTCACAGGACATAGTGTAGGTGAGCTGGGGTGTGCTTACGCCGACGGTTGCTTGACTGCAGAGGAAATGATACTATCTGCGTACTACCGCGGATTAGTATCAGTAGAAACAAAATTCATACATGGTTCTATGGCTGCTGTTGGCGTGGGCTTCGAACACGTAAGGCCGTATTACATCGTTAAAATCTAATTATTCAATGATAAATGTAGAAAAATGAATAAAAAAGAGGGACTCTTTACGATTCATTTAATACGGGTACTATCTAAAATTCCGTGCTAACTCACATTTGTTTGGTTAACATTATGCTGAGTAAACGGTGTCTTGATCAGACACTACAATATACTTTCTTCTTTTTCAATAAGAGATTCGTTACCTAAGCTAGTTTCAGCTTGCTGAAAGTTCCACCCAAAAGAGGTCAGAATAACATTTGCCCCAATTCAACTAGCGGGTTTGAGCTCTAAGCAGTGGCTGTAGATGCATCAAAGATTTTGCTAAGATGAAGAACATACAACAATCAAACGCTAAATATAAATTAGACTTACTTATAGATTAACAGGGACTATTTTTTTTAATAGGTTTCAAAATTATGTCCTCCGGAGATCGAAGTAGCATGTCACAACGGACCTGAGTCAAGCACAATATCTGGACCTTCAGATGTAATGCGTGAGTTCGTCGCAACGCTGATAGCTAAAGGAATCTTTGCTAAGGAAGTCCCTTGTTCCAACATTGCGTACCACTCACGCTATATAGCTGATGCCGGTAAGATGGATGTAAATGTATAAAAGGCACATCAAAACCTTCAATGTTTTATATCTTTATTTTATATCTCTGGTATATTATTGTCTTTATTAGGATATGCAAAAGAAAGTCCAAGTACGTTTGATCTATACTAGCATTATAAAGAGTAAAGATTTGCAAGTTTTTTTGTAATGAATAGGATCAGAAGCAACTGGGCCGATTTAAAAAAATCTCTCACAATTAAAAAGTTACATTCTTCGTGAGTAACATAGGCTAAATTGAATTTTCAAAAAGTTTAGGGTTCCGAACGAAATCTTAAATTTCATTAATGGAGATTTCGTTTGTAACCATAAACTTTTGTTCGGAACAATTCTAACCCAATGTGTAAAAAATTACTCATAATATTTGTTACATCGCGTACGCTGCGAAAACTATTGACGATAGAACAAAACAATGTTCTACAATTTTATTGAACACATTAAAATCTATAAAAAAGCGACTATATATTTATAAAACTATAATCGTTTCTTCTCTATAACTACTTCTTCATGTTACAAAATTATTAAAATCGGTAATAAGTTTGCAGACCATGCTATTGGTACCTTGGTATTAATCGTCATCCTCATTTTCAAATATGGTTAGGCATCAACAGATAGCTTTTTAATTTTAATAAATGGTTTTTTCATTTAAGAGATATGACAAATTTAATATACATAGGCACATGATTAATTATAATATTATTTGCCACCCCTGCGAAGCCGGGGCGGGCCGCTAGTTAGTCCGGTCAAATTAGACCAAAATATAAGAGTAAAGTTACCAGTTACCTATATTCCTACCAAGCTGAAAATCAGTAAGATTGTTGGACATTGTGGGACATTTAATGTGGGACATTTTTTTTACACAGCACCGTCTAGTTCAAAGTAAGCTAATATAAGCTTGTGTTATGGGAGATCCCATAACATTATCTTTATCTTTATTATTATATTATTATTTATCAGTAGTCTAGATAGACGACTGATAAACATACTTATATGTATATTACTAAATACTTTCATATTATACATAGGAAACACCCAAACTCCGAAACAAACAATTGTGGATCACACAAATATTTCTTCCGACCCAGGAATCGAACCCGGGACCTCAGTCGCGGCAGTCGCATGCACTACCACCGAGGCAGATTGTTTAAAATATGATAAAAAATAAAATTTGAAAGTTCCCCATCTTTCCACCTGTATGGAAAATATTAACATTACGCGATTTCCAGCAAAACGGCAAGTTATATAAAAAAATATTTCGACAAAAATTTTTGCTCAAAAAATAACATACATACATACATACTTATCACGCCTGTTTCCCATCGGGGTAGGCAGAGACTATGGTTTTCCACTTGCTACGGTCTAGGCATACCATTTTCGCTTCTTCTACTTCTTCTTCTTCTAATTCTTGAACTGGCCTTTTTCTAAAAGGCTGTCGATATGGTTGACATACGTACGCCGAGGTCGACCCCTACCAGTTTGCCCATTAACTCTCGCCACATAAATCTGATTTTAATTATCTACAAAAAATGTATCAATACTTTTTTTCCTACGAGCCACCGTTTTTGAGATATAACGATTTAAAAAGTTGTAAAAGATGTAATCATCATAGAATGCATAAGTACGCCACGTGTACACATCTCTACAGTTGTAATATATGTTAAAATAATTTTCTATCGGTCATGCTAACTTACACTTATAATAAAAAATATATATAAATTATAACTAAAGCGAAGAACTCGTGGTAAAAGAGAGATGGCGCTCATATTTCCACGAGCTGCTTAATAACCAACACAAAGAGGTGCAGCCTCCGTACTTCCCTCCAAATCAGGGACTAGTGTCACCGGTAACGCCTGGTGCTGACTGCTCTTCGCCGCATGAAGAATCGGAAAGCTGTCGGACCTGATGGAGTCCCCATCGTAGCCTAGAAGGCGATGGGTCCTCGCGGTGCGGGCATCTTAGTAAACCTTTACAAATAAAACCGCATACTCCTCAGCGGGAAGATCCCAAACCAATGGAGGCTGAGTATTATTACTCCAGTCTTCAAAGGTAAGGGGTCAGTGCAGGAGTGCGGTAGCTGCCGCGGTATAAAGGAGATGTCCCACATCATAAAGATCTTCGAGAGGATTATAGACTCTCAGATCCGGCAGGAGTGTACTTTCTCGGATTGTCAATATGGGTTTCGCCCTGGTCATGGGACCACAGACCCCGTTTTTGCCCTAAGGGTTGTCGCAGAGAAATACAGAACGAAGAATACGCATCTGCACTGTCTATTCCTGGACATGCAGAAGGCCTTCGACTGTGTTCCTCGAGCGATGATCTGATGGGCACTGCGATCCAAATGGGTTTCAGAGGCTTATATTGACATTATCCCGGACATGTACCGCGATTCTGATTTCGTGATTCAAGCCGCTGCTGTTGGAGACACGAAACCCTTCGCCATCACCGTCGGGGTACACCAGGAAAAACCCTGGTGGACAGACAGAAGTCCTTAGTCCGTTCTTGTTTAGCGTGATATTAGACGTGATGTCAGACAGCATCAGAGAACGAATTGCGCATTGAACGAATACAAAAACGCTTTGTTTGGCATTTAGCTTATTCGAATGGCGTAGCTAAGAAAATATCTTCGTACAGAAGTTTCCTCAAATATTTCCGCTTAATGTCTCTGACTAGTCGTAGATTTCTGAATGATGCTGTGTTTGCCAGCAAGGTCTTTGCGTCAAGGGTTCACAAGTCCTGGGTCTAATAAAGCTGCGAGTGCCGGCTAGTATCCCGCGTTACTCAATTACACCACTTGTACCACCTCTAAGGCGAACTGTTTTGGGTGCCAATTCGACATGTTCGAGGCTGTGCAAGATAATTAATAGTTACAGTGATCAAATTGATCTTCACTTTTGACTCTGTGGCAAAGATTAAGTCAATCGTTCTGGGCCTGATTTTGAATGAGTAGAATTTATTACAGATAATATAGATTATTTAGATATGGATGTTATGTTTTGTATTTCATTTTAATAGCTTAAGCTTACTACTTGTGACTTTTAATTTGTGAGTGCGGTGTTTGCCTCTAAGTGATTGGAACATTGAGAATGTAATTCTAATTGTTCTTTGTGTAAGTTTTGATGTTAACAATCATTGATAGACCTTAATAAAATAAAATAAAATATCTGATAGATCACTATATTAGAACATTGCTCTGGTTTCCCTTATATCAATGCAGAGTTTTCAATGAAAGCTCTCAGTCGACGTAAAATTTTCCGACTTCTAAACGATTATCACCATATTTTAACAAATTGACACAAAAACAATATTAAACTATTATGTACTATCCTTTTTCCAAAATCTTCATACATTTTCACGTTCACTTTGCACAATCTTCGGCATCCTGTGCAGTGAGCCCATACGCCCATTGTCATATTTTCCCATACGACGTCAAGTCAACACTCGCGTCTTACCCATTTACCCGAACCCGGCAATGACAAAATGGCCTGACAATTGTTCCCCGCGTAGCCGGCGGCTGCCGCAAGACATGGCCATACCATCGTAGGTAGGTAGACTAAAAGATCTCATCGTACATATGTACAAACTAAAGGCTAGAATCGACTTAATTTTATAATAAGTAAAGATTTTGAACATAGGTCCTGGATTGTTAAATTATTTACATGGCGTGATACCAACTCCAAAAGCACGCAGTACGCGATGGCTTTCTACATCTGTGCCCCAAGATAAGTGGGATGAGCCATTGGCAAAAGTATGTTCAGCAGAGTATCTCACAAACAATTTGCTGGTAAGGATATATTTATGACTACTTTAATTGTTTATATAACGAGGTTTCCTTTGTACTAGGTTATATTTAAAAAGTATTACTTACACAGAATCCTGTGCTATTCGAGGAAACTTCTCGACTCTTACCTAATGACGCTGTGTTAGTAGAAATCGCACCACATGGACTACTTCAAGCTATTCTCAAGCGCTCAATGCCAGTTACGTGTAAGAATATTGCACTTACAAGACGAAAGCATCCCGATAACACAGTTATGTTGCTTGAAGCAATTGGAACGTAAGTCTTAATTCTATCTACATGTTTAAATAAAATTTCTCCATACTGGAAACTACGTAAAATAACGCCTGGAAATCAACATTCGTCACCTATCTTTAAGGGCCTATAAAATATCAATATTACCTACTTTCAATAGTAGTGACGTTCTACCGTCAATAGCAATAACATTATTCTACAGTATTCAGTTCACTTTTGCTAGTGTAACAGCTGCATTAACGCATTTACTGTCTTTGTTTGTGGCAATACTATATTTTATAGAGCCTATTAATTTTTATTTTCAACCGCTTTCCAAGAAAGGAGGTTTCTAATCTTGTCGATTATCAAGCGACCTCACTTTGCGGAGTCCCTGCTGATAAACGAACGACGCAACGAAACGTAGGCGGCCTGCTGGGTTGTTCAGTCGGTAGTCGCTCCAAACAATGGCCACAGTTAAAAGCTAAACGATAATTGCATCTAGCACCTTAAAAGGGATCCCCAGGTTCCAAATCCAGGTAGGGTTTGGAGGTAACAAAGAAAATATTTAAAAGGAACTTTTATTTATAATTTAATATAATTTTTATTTTCGTAGGCGTTTAGTTTACTTACTAGTTATAATGATGTTTTTAAATAATGAAGTAAAAAAGACGCGGTATCGATGGGGACATTTTACATTTTCTTTATAATGGTCTTCTAAACATTCTCTTGTCTATGATATTAACCGGACTATTTGTATAAAATTACAGATTATACATGGAGGGTTACAATTGCAATGTGCAAGTTTTATATCCAAAAATAGAAATGCCAGTTTCCACTGGTACACCGTTCCTGTCTCACTTTGTTAAATGGGATTACAGTGAAAAATGGTAAGGATGAATTTTATTTAGATTTTAATAAATAAATCACCACATAGTATAAAACAAAGTCGGTTTCCTGTCTGTCTGTGCCTATGTATGCTTAGATCTTTAAAAGTAACAGATTTTTTTTACTTACTTTTTATGTATATTTTTTTAAGTTTTTGTATACATTGACTAAATTATATTGATATTTGTTGGGGGTGTCGGAAAAAAATGAGCGATTTGGAAGCATTCAACAAAAATGCTGCCCGAACTCTTTAAGATATAACAAAATAATGAATGGTTGAATTATGTTTCTAATGTAGGTCTAAGGTAAAAAAATCCGCGACGGTATATGTCTATCTCTCAAGAATAACAAACTGTATATATATTTACTATCCATTTTAATACTTTAAAAAGCCAGCAATTATAATGCGGTAATTTAAAGGCCATTTACACAAATATGTTATTAATCCTTATTATTTTTAATAGGTTACTTGGCTTGAAACTGACATGATTTAAGTTTATGCTACGAAGTAGGCTTTACGATACTTATGATCCCAATATTCTGTGTGGTTTCTTAGGGAGAGAAAACAATTGTTATTTCAGTTTAGAAATTCGATACTTCTTAACCTTCGCTGTAGGTACTTAAAATTCAAGGGTCTGTTCGATTGTAGGGCTCATTTGAAACTGGCATCTACATATACACTGACCTTCAAAGTTGGCTGGATATCATAGTCTATTATCCCGTGAACGTTTACATCCATATTTACACAAATTACACTAGATGGCATTCATTTTCATGTGACTGTGAACAGTTATCAAGTAAATAATTAAAAACATAAACGGGATTTTGCGTAATAACGTATTGTCGTCAACGATCGACAGTGGTTTCGGCTTCTTCGGGAAGTGTTCATCAGGATCATGAATGCGGGGCGCTCGCATGTCTCGTGTTTTTACGAAGAACCCCGTTTATATTTTTAATTATTTACAATGTGCGTGAGTTTTAATAAAATTAGTTATCAAGTAATTGGAAAACCATAATGTCTATTATCCCGTGAACGCTTATATACATATTTACACAAATTACACAAGATGCCACTATTTTTCAAGTAATTGTGAACAGTGAGAAGGTATCCTTGAATTAAATAAATTTCTTAAAATAAATTCTATAAATTTCTTAAATTTCTCTTACATATACACACGCACACGTAAAGCTGGAAACAGTTATATCCTACTCACATTGTATTCATTTTATCTTTCGCATTTCATCAATCATTTCTCATTGTGTGAACTAAATTTTTTATACCTTAAACAAATAATGATTGTTGCATGCAAATTAAATTAAATTAAATTAAATTAAATTAAATTAAATTAAATTAAATTAAATTAAATTAAATTAAATTAAATTAAATTAAATTAAATTAAATTAAATTAAATTAAATTAAATTAAATTAAATTAAATTAAATTAAATTAAATTAAATTAAATTAAATTAAATTAAATTAAATTAAATTAAATTAAATTAAATTAAATTAAATTAAATTAAATTAAATTAAATTAAATTAAATTAAATTAAATTAAATTAAATTAAATTAAATTAAATTAAATTAAATTAAATTAAATTAAATTAAATTAAATTAAATTAAATTAAATTAAATTAAATTAAATTAAATTAAATTAAATTAAATTAAATTAAATTAAATTAAATTAAATTAAATTAAATTAAATTAAATTAAATTAAATTAAATTAAATTAAATTAAATTAAATTAAATTAAATTAAATTAAATTAAATTAAATTAAACTAAATTAAATTAAATTAAATTAAATTAAATTAAATTAAATTAAATTAAATTAAATTAAATTAAACTAAATTAAATTAAATTAAATTAAATTAAATTAAATTAAATTAAATTAAATTAAACTAAACTAAACTAAATTAAATTAAATTAAATTAAATTAAATTAAATTAAATTAAATTAAATTAAATTAAATTAAATTAAATTAAATTAAATTAAATTAAATTAAATTAAATTAATTTGTCTCTTCACAATCAGTGCCTTAAAATCTAATACATATATCTTGCTGATTTATTACTAAAACAAAGCATGATTTGTGAGAGACAGGTGCCTGAAGTAGGTTTCGGATGAAGCCTGTGACACAGGTCACCTGATCTCCCTCGCGGCTGAGCAGAGTTTAGTGACAATTTTGATTGGTTAGTTGTACAGATACATAAGTGATAAAGTTGAAAAGATACAGTGATAAAAATAAGCAATCAAGTAAAATGAAGTGAAAATTATTATAATACCTAGTAAAAATGGTTATACAATTAAGATTATATATTTATATGAAATGTGTATGTTATTAATGTTATTGGTGAAAGTGATGCGTTTAGATGGATAGTGTACCTACTGGTGTTTGATTATAAAGGGAGTGTGCAAAGTTATGTGTGTTGAGTATGTATTTGTATGCGAGTTTATACAGCAGAAATGTTGTGCCCTGTAGGTAACATGGTTCAGCGGCTGCCAGGAGCGTAGCAAGTGGAATGCAACAGTCTCCACTTACCACATATAAAGACTAGCCTGTTATCATCTATACATGTATGCAGCAGTGCTTGTTCCACAGATGCCAAAGATATTTATGAAAGGGGAGTCATGAAGTTCTCAGTACCATCATAATCAAGCGTCTTTAAAAAATCTGACACTAGTAATTTACAACTAAATTTACGTTTTGGGTACAAGTTTAGGTTGAAATTCAATTTGTTATACAGAAATAGACCCAGAAAACAGAAGAATCGATGAGTTAGTTCTGTACTGAAGACTTGGGTTTCACACACTTTGTATTTACGGTGCTTATCTTTATGGAGGTTCTGGTTATACAGTAGTTGAGAGTATTTCCTCAAGACAGTGTGAAGAATGAAACTTTGAACATCCCACCTCCTATACAAGTCAACTGTCGGAAAACGAAAGGGAAGGCCTGCACTAACTTTGAGTATGGCGAGTTGAGCTCTTTCAGCTTCAATTAGGTGGGTCCTTGCCGCTCCTCCCCATGCAGAAAGACAATAATCTACCAAAGACTGACACAAAGCGATGCATACCATCCTTATTACTCTATTGTCCACCGATGATCTTATATTTTTAAAAACATAAATTAGTACAGGTTTGATGAGAGCAGTTTTAAAAGCTCTGGGGAAAACTCGTGTAGACAAAGCCTGGTTGCAGATATGTGTCAAAGGAGAAGTCAGAATACCAGCATATCTTTTTATTATTTTACTAGAAATATGATCGTAGCCAACCGCACTCCTATCCTTTAAACCCTGAATCAAAATAAATATCTCATCTTCGTCTGTAGGGAGTAGAACAAGCGAAAATGGAGGGGAGGTTGAAGAACGACGGTAAGCCATTCCTGAAGATATAGGAACTGAACCAATTTTTTCCGCAAGATTCT
Organism: Thumatha senex; assembly: GCA_948477245.1. NCBI lineage: Eukaryota > Metazoa > Arthropoda > Insecta > Lepidoptera > Erebidae > Thumatha > Thumatha senex. The sequence goes on from OX419744.1 coordinate 17,910,400, forward strand.
GTCCCAACGAGACAAAGAACCTATTAACATTATTAATGCTCGATTGGGGATTTTCTGGTGCTATAAGACACTCGGAGTGATCTGTCACCACTTTTTGGTCCCCAATTCTCTTGACAGCCTCCCATAGTTGCTTTGTGTTCCGACCAGCCTCCTGAATGACATTTTTGTTGTAGGTTTGCTTTGACTTTCTGAGAATAGACGTACAAAAATTTCGGTAACGTTTGTAAGTTGTAACTGCAAAGTCATATTATTAGGCTCACATTTTAGTTTCTTAAAAATTATCCCTATTTCTCATACACCGTAACAATCCTGAGGTAATCCACGGCTTTCGAACACGTTTTCTCTTAGGAATATTAATTAAAGTTGTATTATGATTAATCGAGGAGGACACTAACGACACTAGGTAATCAGTGGCAGAATTAACATTAGGAATGCTGACGATAGGTAGGAAGTCGGCACACAACATATCCCTATCCAACTGATCATAATCGATCTTGACTTTAGGTTTACTGTAACATTCCAACCGGGCATCCATATTCATGCTAACAGCTATACACTCGTGGTCTGTAATAGAAGCCTGAATTACAAAACAGGTTGCCGAAGTAACAGTTTTCAAGATTATGTGATCAAGACAAGTGCGTCCGTGGGTGGGTACGGTATATCCCGGAACCATACCGTGGCCTGCAAGAAGGTTTAGGTATTCAAATGATCGAGTATCTGGGCTAATGTTCACTATATCGATATTTATGTCGCCGCAAAGGATAATGTTTTTAAAATGTGACAGCCTTGAAAGTAGTCGATCCAAGGAGTTTATAAAATTAGCAGTTTGCCGTTGAGCGGGGGGGGGGGGGGGCGATATATTCCTATAATGCAAAAATCCTGTTTTATAGTAAGGAGTAATGTCCTTGGTTTGATCTAAAGAGAGAAAGAAAATTTAAGCTTAGATTAGGCCTAATTAAAATTACTATGAGATTACCTTATCATAGACGTGTAAAGTATATTCTTTAAAGATCCGTCTGTCAACCAAATGTAAAATAACTATATAATATATTATCAACGTATGGTTAATATTAAAATCTAAGAAAATTCGCAAATAGTATGGTCACAATCCAGTCTCTAAAAAGTACTATTTGAAACAAGTACTAACTGTAGGAAGAATTACTTTATAATTATTTCTTAAGGGCAGGTAGGCCAAGTCGCGTAGGCACCAAAACACCTCAGCCCCCGCCAAGATAGATTGACGATTTATTTTCCGCTGGCATGCTACAGTAAAAATAATTAGCATTAGCAATGGAAATGGAACATCTCCGTTATTGTGTTGGATTTTATTATAGGTTTATGATATACTAGTTGACGCCCCCGTGATGAAGTTTTCTCGTTCCCGTTTTCTAAAGAAACTTGTTTCCGGGATAAAAAGAAGCCTATGTGTTATTCTGATAGATAAGCTATATTATTGTAAAGTTTATTTAATTCCATTCAGTAGTTTTAAATCTAAGTATCATCAAACATTTATACTTACAAACTTTCACGTTTATAATATTAGTAGGAGTTAATGATGATATATTTAATAACAAATTTATGCTTTACTAATTATATTCATCTCTTTTTTTAAAATAATATGAAAAACAAAACATACGATATAATGTTATGTCCCTGTCTCAGGCAGCTAGTCACCGTTGTACTTCAGAATACATCTTCCGTTCGCGCTAAACATTCTCCCTTAGTATATAACTTCATTTAATTGCTCTAAACGTTTCCGGTTTACCCAAATCTTGCTATTAGTTCCTACTTTGTCTCTTTCAAATACCCGATTTTTAGTTTAACATGCAGCGAAGACTACTACTTTCATATTAGTGACTAATGCCCGAAGGGGGTGCCCTTTCGATCGCATATTTTTTTTCAGCATAATGTAGTTTGGCATAACAGTTTCAGCATAAAGTTTTCACGAATAAATTATGATAAGCAGAGTGTTATAAACGCATAATGGTTTTATTGGCATAACATTAACTTACTCTAATTTTTTAATCATAATTTTAATCAGCATAAATGTAAAGGGTATAAATGTTATACGCCTAAAGACAATTTATAATAAAATACAAAACGCATAATGGAGGTATGGATAACCGTTTAATTTTGACTGCCTCTGTGGCGCGGTGGGAGTGAATCCGACTGCTACACAAGAGGTCGGGTTCGATTCCCACCCAGGATAAAACTTTGTGTGATGAGCACGATGGTTTATTCTGTGTCTGAGTGTTATTTATCTATAATATGTATGTATTTAGAAATATATAAGTATGTTTATCAGTTATCTAGATCCCATAACACAAGGTAATATTAGTTTACTTTAGGCTAGATGGCGCTGTGTGAAAAGTGTCCCACAATATTAATATTAATAATAAAAAAACATAAATGAATAATAATTAGACTAAGAATATTTAAGAAATGATAAGACACTATTGTAAATAATCATCTCACTCATAGCCAAGATTCTAAGCTGTAACTTATAAAACGATATTTTAAGTGTTATTTTTTTTAGACTAGTCTTGGCAAAGTCCTAAATAGGTACGACGACGAGCGAAGCGAGGAGGAGTGTTAGTACCATATAATATATGTACATACACGTTGAGCCAACGCTCGGCCGTGCTCGGTGAACTTCGTGTGACCTCGTCTCGAACTTCGTCTTAGGTATTTTTTCCTTACGGAATTTCTTGATTAAAGCCCACTCAAAGCCCGCGATAAAAACTATGCAATAGCTTAATCAAAATATGTACTCGTTAACATTGTGGTATTCTATATGTATGGCTTGTAATCTTTATGCGAGAGTGAGTGATATGCCAATAAATGTTATGATTAGTAATCGTTATTGTAAAAAAAAATATGCGTAAACATTTTATGCATTATTATAAAAAAGTTATGGGAAAATAAAGTATGCCTAATGATTTATTCTGTTTGAACGTTGACTGCCTCTGTGGCGCGGTGGGAGTGCATCCGACTGCTACGCAAGAGGTCGTGGGTTCGATTCCCACCCAGGATAAAACTTTATGTGATGAGCACGATGATTTATTCTGTGTCTGGGTGTTATTTATCTATAATATGTATGTATTTAGAAATATATAAGCATGTTTATCAGTTATCTAGATCCTATAACACAAGCTAATATTAGCTTACTTTGGGCTAGATGACGCTGTGTGAAAAGTGTCCCACAATATTTTTAAATTAAATTAAATTAAAACGTTATGCGAAACGAAGAGTATGCCAAAAAACGTAATGCATTTTTAAGTTATGCCTCGAAAATTTATGCATCCTAATACGGACCCGCCTGAAGGTCGACTTCTGATGAGACCATCACTACAACATCATCAGCGTATAACAGACAATGTACTGTAAAGTTTCCAATTTTACAACACATCATAATCTTTTAACTTTTGCAGCCAACTATTAGATACACTATGAAAAACACAACCAAGGCGGACATAACACAACCCCGTTTGACGCCCGAACAGACGTCAAAAAGAGGGGCCAGGTGAAAATCCCCCTTGGTCGCACGCAAGCTTTACAGTCTGTATAAAGTGACTGTATCGCCCGCAGCAGCTGGCCGTCTACACCATATCCTACCCGGATATGGTGTGGACGGCCAGCCAGGCCACACGGAGGGGTACCAAAGAGTTTCTCTCACAACGTTATCAAATGCTTTCTCCAGATCCACTAAACCGCAGAAAACCTTCGGGTTAAATTATTGGGATTAATAATTATTAGTTACTTGAAATGTTATACATTATTTAAGGCTACTAATGTAAAGTAAAAATATAAATATAAAAGTAGCCGCACTAACTCGGTTCTCTGTAAAAGATCACTGGTTTAAGAAACTCTCTAGGAGTTTGGAGGAATGAACGCTTTGTAGCATTTTTATTTACCAGCATTGTCCTTCAAAGGACACGTTAAGATGTTTGTCCCGGTTGCTAGTAACGTTGCAATGGCATTCGTTAAGTCAAGTGAATACCCTTTCAGCGACCTAAACGTAGTACGTAGCTCATTTTATATTAAAACTCTCATATACACTATACAAAGCGAACTCCGGGGGTGGCGAGGTTCAGCTGGGACAGACGCTCGAATGATGTTGGAATGCTTACTGCTCTGATAAATATACTGTGCCATTGCGAATAAATAACAAGGGGAGTGCAACGAAAAAACCTGGCACAGGCCCTACCTCAGTAAGCGCCAGCGCGTCTGATCAGGCGTCAGCGGCGTGAATCTGGTATTATTTAAACATTTGTACTATACAAATCACTGTATATAGTCACAGTAAGCGATCATGTCTATAAATATTGATTAGTTATACTCGTAGTTGGGTATAAAAATTTCATGAAAATTATTTTATATTTTAGATTTGGCATTGAAAAAACATTTCAAAAGGGGGCAACTTTGGAATGTTTTTCTATCAAGTATAATTTATTAGATTTTGTAACAGAAAGCCATTTTGACTAGATTAAATCCTATCATATATATTTTTTTCAGAATCAAAATCCCTTTTTTCTACGACTCAGACTGTTTTAAAAAACTCAAAAGCGTGGCCTCGGCAGGAATACCAAGCCTTAATAGCCTGTGTAACCTCAATTCTGGTCAATAACAGCTTGCATTCGGGAACGCATTGAGTTAATCAAGTTTTGGCACACATCTGAACCTCGGATACTATCCCATACTTGTATGCTATGAGTCATTAACGACTCACAAGCATCTAACTTTAAGCTAGCTAACTAACAGAAAACTAAACTCATCAGCTCAACAAATATCCTTAAACGGAGATGCAAAATTTTGCACGGAAGTTCTTCAAGGGGCAAAGGCTCAATTTCGAAAATCTACCCCTTAAGGGTGTACTAGAAAAAATGACATTTTGCATCGAAATCTGTAATTTATATTTAATTGTAATTTGTATTAAGAGATTAGTAAAAATTGGTATTTAGACTGGCCATAGATTTGAACACACAAAACGACTAAAAACTTTGTGCTTTGTAAACTTTATTTTACAGAAAATCCGCCATTTACGAGACTACGCCTACAAACCTTTAACATATTACATGATATTACACATCCGATCGTAGTCATTGTCAATACTTCTCAACTATATGATTTTTTAAAATGTTTTTAGGCCATTAGCAAAGTATCAATCTGCAGATAGAGAATATGCCGCTAGTTGTGAGTTTATTTTATCTACACATGATAAAGAACATGCATATTTAAAAGGTCACGCGATTCGAGGTAAATATAATCCATATTTTATTAATATTAGTGATAAAATTTCCAAAAACGGTATACCTTAATTTTATCAAAAAGTACTCATACCGCCTTTTCGTGCCTCATTATTTATACTACGGATATCTTTTTTTTGTTAAAAAGTAAATCTTTTATTATTATTATCTTATTAATGTAATAGGTATTGTAAAAAATGTTGTAATAGTTATTGCGGCTATTTTCAAGGGGCAGTGGAAATAATGATGCGAATGTTGCGTAGAAAATACTTTTAAATTGTAAATTAAATAAATACAGTGCAGGTAATTTGTGGGGACTGCCACAGTGGTTATAGCGTAAATAGAAAAAAGTTTTAGATTGAAGCTCGCTCTTTTCACACGATGTCCAATACAATTGGGGCAATATCACGTCATACCCTTTTCAACCAATCACATCGCGCGTGCATGACGTTATATGGTGCAAGCTTTAGGTAAACATAGTGGGTTGTGGAACCAACAATAGTATATTAATGTTCAATTTAAAAAAATAACACTATTTAATTCAACGAAGAGATTCTAAGTAATTTTATTCTTTAATACAATATTGTTTAGAAAAAGTTTATTAATAATAAAAAAATATTGTTTAATAGTACGATATTAGTGCGTTATGCTGTTTGTGTGTTGTGCGATTGTTAAGCCCGAGCCGTAGGCAAGGGCGCAATAGAGCCAAGTGCGTTTAACCAATATACGCACGTATATCGTGCGACGTTTTTCAACACATTTGGAAGGAAACAGAATAAAAAATCTGTAAAATAAATATCCACTCATGTTATATGCCCCAAATACCTAGGTGCCTAGCCATAACATCAAAACACAAACATGTTATGTTCACAAGAGAGCCACAATACTCGTGTAATGCTATAAAAACTTTCGCCTATTCTTAATTATTGGAAATTGACATTTATAGATATACAAAAAAATGGATAAATGCAAAGAAAAGAAAATTAGAGATAAATGGAGAGCACGTTATTATTATTTTTTAATTCTGGCTACCCACGGTAACGCGTTTGCCAACAACAAAATTATTGATCTTCCATTACATTTTTCTTCAAAATTGAACATTTTCAAGTAGACAATATGAATCTTCTTCATTCAAAAAAAACAAATTATCTTGTAGATAGCAAAGTATTCATGTAGTTTGTTCAAAGTTCCTATTGTGGTAGCAGCGTTAATAGCGGTTTCAGTGTAATTTACGCGGCAAGATGTAAAATAGCATTTCACTGCGATATATCCCTGTCTTACACTATAGCACGTTTACACAACTTTTATGTCTAAGAAACTACAATTTTCACACATAAAACAAAAGGTTAATGCCTAGTGCATTAACCTTTTTCGGCAATGGGCTCACCACCTGTTACGTGGGACGAAAGTGCATACGGTGAAACGTGGGCGTTTAATATGCCTCTGCCTACCCCTTCGGGGATAAAGGCGTGTCAATATGTATGTATTAACCTTTTTGGAAAATAATATACAGCAAGCGTCTGTATAAACATTTATTTGTTATATTTTAAGTAATATAATTTATTTATTTAGAAAAGTATTAATATACTCTTTATATGACAACCCTTTGCTGATTAAAAAAAAGCAAATAGTGCAGTTATGGAATATAATTTTACTATTTGGGTTCATAACGCACGCGTGCTTTATGAGCTGCTTTATGTATCTAAAACCGATGAAATCAGACCCAATTTACGAACAAGTGTGTTGAAAAATTTCTCATAATTTTTTATATTAAAGTGGAAAAAGACAATTTGATTCGAGACAGGGATTGAACCTGTGACCTTTGCCTAACCAGGGCAATGTTCTAGCCACCTGAACTACCCGAACAGTATCGTATCAAGTTGAAATTCTCCACCATAGTTATATCGTCATTTTAAGAGTATGACCAGAGCCATCTATCGAGCTAATGAACAACTCGATACCAATGAACAGTGTTACAACTATTTTTAAACATTGATGCAATGGACTCCACTCAGTATATTGATAAATTTTTAAAGCAATTGATTGCTAAATTTCTCATAATTTTTTATATTAAAGTGGAAAAAGACAATTTGATTCGAGACAGGGATTGAACCTGTGACCTTTGCCTAACCAGGGCAATGTTCTAGCCACCTGAACTACCCGAACCGTATCGAATCAAGTTGAAATTCTCCACCATATATATATCGTCATTTTAAGAGTATGACCAGAGCCATCTATCGAGCTAATGAACAACTCGATACCAATGAACAGTGTTACAACTATTTTTAAACATTGATGCAATGGACTCCACTCAGTATATTGATAATTTTTTAAGGCAATTATTTGCTAAATATCTCATAAATTTTTATATTAAAGTGGAAAAAGACAATTTGATTTGAGACAGGGATTGAACCTGTGACCTTTGCCTAACCAGGGCAATGTTCTAGCCACCTGAACTACCCGAACCGTATCGAATCAAGTTGAAATTCTCCACCATATTTATATCGTCATTTTAAGAGTATGACCAGAGCCATCTATCGAGCTAATGAACAACTCGATACCAATGATCAGTGTTACAACTATTTTTAAACATTGATGCAATGGACTCCACTCAGTATATTGATAAATTTTTAAAGCAATTATTTGCTAAATTTCTCATAAATTTTTATATTAAAGTGGAAAAAGACAATTTGATTCGAGACAGGGATTGAACCTGTGACCTTTGCCTAACCAGGGCAATGTTCTAGCCACCTGAACTACCCGAACCGTATCGAATCAAGTTGAAATTCTCCACCATATTTATATCGTCATTTTAAGAGTATGACCAGAGCCATCTATCGAGCTAATGAACAACTCGATACCAATGATCAGTGTTATAACTATTTTTAAACATTGATGCAATGGACTCCACTCAGTATATTGATAAATTTTTAAAGCAATTTTTTGCTAAATTTCTCATAAATTTTTATATTAAAGTGGAAAAAGACAATTTGATTCGAGACAGGGATTGAACCTGTGACCTTTGCCTAACCAGGGCAATGTTCTAGCCACCTGAACTACCCGAACCGTATCGAATCAAGTTGAAATTCTCCACCATATTTATATCGTCATTTTAAGAGTATGACCAGAGCCATCTATCGAGCTAATGAACAACTCGATACCAATGAACAGTGTTACAACTATTTTTAAACATTGATGCAATGGACTCCACTCAGTATATTGATAAATTTTTAAAGCAATTATTTGCTAAATTTCTCATAAATTTTTATATTAAAGTGGAAAAAGACAATTTGATTCGAGACAGATCGCCAGGCTTCGCGATCCATGCATACTTCTTTCGCTTCTTCAAGATTCATCAATCGCTTCATACATGCACGTCTGGGTATCCGAGTACTTAGTTAGTTTATCACAACAACGCTAAAATGGCAGGAAAATGACAGCCGTGCATGTTTATACTGAGTTTACTTTTAATTTTGACATTGTCACATGTAGTTATTATGCGTGCATTAGATGGGCTATTTATCGAAGATAGATCGAGATATCTACTGTTGTGCAATTCATTCGCCTTAACGGTGGAGTGCGTAAAGTTTATAGTAGCTGTAAGTTGTAAATACAATCACTACAGATTATAAAACACAGTCGTTTTTCGCTGTCTGTCCCTATGTATGCTTAGATCTTTAAAACTACGCAACGATTTGCGATGCAGTTTTTTGAAATAGATAGTGTGATTCTTATAAAAGGTTTTAATGTATATTTTGTTAAGTTTTTGTATATATTAACTTAATTATAAAGATATATTTTGGCGGTGTCGGAAAAAATGAGCCGTCTGGGAGCTTTTAACGAAAACGCTGCCTAAACCCTTTGAGATACACAATTCCACAATACATTATTTTGTTGTATCTAATATAGGTCTACAAAAATGTCTGCGACGGTATATGTCTATCTCTTAAGGATAACGTACTATATCCATTTTAATACTTAAAAAAACAGCAATAATAAAGCGGTAATTTAAAGGCTATTTACACACATACGTTATTAATCCTTATCATTTTTAATATTGTTTTTAAACTCACACGACTTATACTATGCATTTTATGTTATTCGAGTCTTTTTCGCGTAATATTTTTAACTTTTTCTCACCTCTCGACGTTTCGGCTATATTGCAATAGCCGTGGTCACGAGTAGAGTGGGGAAAGCAGCGGGCGTCTTCATCTTGAACGTTCTTCAGGTACCCACATTTCATTCATAAACAGTCATTAGGGATTTAGATCGCAGATTTCTCGGCTCGGTGGTTTTTGACCGCTTCGAGCATCTGTTGCTATCGGGTTCAAATCACTGGATGGAGTTACATGCACCATAAGTTATATCCACTGAACGCCGTTACTACCCTCGGATTGTTCATGAGGCGGTTGAAATTAAGAATTATCACAATTTCAACCGCCAAGGTGGATACAAACTTTACTCCACTTGGAATCCGGTAGTTAAAAAGTGCAAGTGTCGCGGCCTTAATGACTGTTCATGAATGAAATGTGGGTACCTGACGAACGTTCAAGATGATGACGCCCGCGGCTTTCCCCAGTCTACTCATGACCACGGCTATTGCAATATAGCTGAAACGTCGAGAGGTGAGAAAACGTTATATTACGCGAAAAGGACCCGAATAACATAAAATGCATTTTTAATATGTTAGTTGGTTTCAGCATTTTATGAAGATTATTTTGTCCCTTTACACTTTGCAAATTAAATTAATATCTTGGGCGATATGGCAATATCAAAAAATGCGCAAAGAAATTAAATTCGTGTACCAAAAATTCGACCGGGCCGTGCGGGCGCGGGCGTAGTAGGTACTTGAGAGCGGAGAATTAATCAAGTATTTGGGAAAATGTTCTGTATGGAATTAAATGGGTGCCACGGGGTTCGAAGTACGTCACGGGTGAAGCCGGGCGGGTCAGCTAGTTAATTATAATTTAAAGCAATATTTAATTGATTAAAAACTCAACGAAATGTATCTGCTCCTACAATAATCATAATGTATTTGTATCTAGGAAAAACATTGTACCCATTTGCTGCAAGCCTGATGTTAGTATGGGATGTACTGGCTATGGTAATGAATAAACCAAAAAAGGAACTCTCTGTGGTATTCAGTAAGTTACAGTTACATTCTCAACCAATACTTAATGAGCAACAGCCAATGAAATTATTTGTGGCTATACACAGAGGCACAGGGCAATTTGAGGTAAGTACTATAATATCGCTGAAAACAATAATTAAAATTGATACCGTAAGAAGCGCTTTCCAGCGGAGTAATGAATCGCTCGTTACTCCACTGAAAAACGCTCGTAGCCCCTCTAACTCAGTGTCCGGAAAACAATCACTGCGTTAAGTAGTAAGGTTTTACTAGAGCTGGTCCTAAAAGAGTGTCTGCCATATGAATCTTTAAAACAGGAGACATGCCATGCCTTGCGTTCTCTGACATTCGTGTGTCGCTACTGGCATAGAAGCTGTAGCATAGATACATAGTACGAGTACACTATCGTATTCGTTAAGGGACTCTTTGATCACCAATACTGGGACTGTTTTGGACAGACATTTCATTGCATTTTATTTAATACAATTAAAATATTTTTTGTGTATCGTTCGTTAAAACAAATGTCTTATAAAAAGCTGTTTTAAGGTATTAAATGAAAGTTCTATCGTTATATCTGGAATTATAACGGCCAAATACGATAACTTTAACAAAAAATATGACGTCACAGACAAAGACCACCAACATTACTTTAGTACTGAAGAAATTTATCGGATACTACGTGACAGAGATTATTTTTACAGGTTTGTTAGCTAATTATGTATTGAACGTTCTGTAAATAGCAGTTTAATCGTAAAAGTCATTTGATAGCCATACTTTTTTACTTTAGTGGCGAGTTTCAAAGCATTGCTTCCGTTGATGAGTCTCTAAGCAATGCTAAGCTTGTGTGGCGTGGCAACTGGATTACATTTATCGATAGTATACTGCAGCTAAACGTACTACGCCAGTCTTACAATGCAGTTTCACAACCTACAAATATCCAACGAATAACTATTAACATTAAACAACATAGAACAGATGTCTTGTACTCAAATAAATCAGATGGCACTATTTTATTTCACGCTACAGTCGATGAATATGATAATATCAGGCAAGTCATTCGTTATATTAAAAGATAGTATACGCAGCATGCTGACAAATTTTTCATTTTATGAATGGTTTCATATAGGTGCGGAGGAGTTCTAATGGAGAGCGTAAAATATCAACATTTGCCACCATACAGCTCTAATGCAATGGCATTGAAATCTTTGAAATTTGTTCCCCGTTTTAATTCAGGACTAGATGTAGGTATAACTTTAACTTGATCGAGTTTAAACATTACAATTTTACTTATTTATTTTTACATAATACACAGGTATCTTCGTCACTAGAACTTTTCATACAAATAGTTGCGGAAAATTTAAATAAAAACAAAATAACTGTAGTAGGAATATTATGCAATGAACATGAAGGTTGTATGTTTAGAAACATTAAGAATATCAGTAAAAATATATTTGGAATAGAAGTGAACTATAAAGAAGTTTCTCGAGAAATAGCGTTGAAAACCTACAAGTTTGATGATGCAGATTTGATACTCGTTGAGAATTTATCTACTGATAAAAACGTATGTAATTTGTAAATAAAATTAGTTAAATACAATTACGAAAATTTTAAATTTTATAACAATCTTCAATTTTTTCTTTTGTTTTCAGGTAAGACAGCGATTACAGGAGGTATTGCAGCAAGATAGGTTTATTGTAAATGAAGAGATTACAGCGTGTCCTGGCTCCTCAAAACCGCCTTTATTATATCGCGTACTGTCTGTTCAAAGCGATAATAAAAACATAAAACTACAGTTAATTCGTTGGGGAACAGTGAGACGGCTTACAGCTATTAGAACAGTAGCAGTTCGCAAAGAAGCTGACATTAATTTCTTGATCTCTGTTCGCAGTAATTTGACTAATGGCCAACACCTTTCAGTAATTACATGCTATCCTACTCCGCACGGCCTCAAAGAACTAGTATCTTCATGGAGAAAGGAAAGTGTTAAAAATCAAATTAACCTAATTACCATCAATAATAGCCACAATGATGACCTTAAAGAAACAATTCGTGAAATTGATTTGGCATTCAATACGATAACCCGTGTAAGTATAATAACATTATTTCTTTCATTACAATATTTCTTAAAAATAACTTAACTATCTTCACGCTGTATCTCTGATGGGTAGTTTTTAAGCAATCTGCTTACGTGGTCTTTATAATTGTAAATCTCGGCCTACCATGACTCCGTCTACCATCTACTTTCGCACATTATATATATATATCCATCACGCCTTATCCCCGAAGAGGTGGCAGAGGCATATTATATGCCCACTTTTCACCGTGTGGATTCCTGTCCCACGTAATAGGTGGTGAGCCCATTGCCGTGTTGAAATAGACAGACGCAGGTTGTGGCTACCTGCTGTTGAAATTTTTCATGCCGCCCATAAGGCATTCAACCAGGCTTAACGACTGCCATTTTACTGGCAACCGGGACCAACGGCTTAACGTGCCTTCCGAAGCACGGAAACGCTCGCAAATGTAAATGCCACAAAGTGGTCACCCATCTGAGGACCAGCCATAGTGAAAGTTGCGTAACTCAGTGATCGTTTACCGAACACTGAGACCGCGGGGCCACGAGCGCTTATAATTATATTATATATATATATATATATATATATATATATATATATATATATATATATATATTCTTCTTCATTCGTACCTAACTTATTCATTGGACGTGCCCTAACCAACAGAGCCAGACCCTTTTCCAGCTTGGCTGACTCTTTCATTCAAACCTGTTATATTGCGTAGCCGCGTTATCGTTCCGTAGTCGGTTGGTTACACCGCACACTTTTTAAATGGATCGCATTTCCCCAGCTCTATTGATTTTCATGCATTTATTGAAATACACAGGTTTCACTACCGAAAAGCAACATTGGCACTAGCACTGCATTATGTATAGCAAGCCGCGCTTCTTATACGATGCTTTGTCACTTTACTAAACAAGACAAAGTATTCTTATCCCTGTTACCGGCAGATACTCGCCGTTCTACATCTGAATCACATCTTCCGTCCGCACTTAACATACTCTTTAAATACACAATTTCGTAATTTCATTGACTTGATCTAGACGTACTTGGTTGACCCGAATCTCGCTTATAGTTCTCTTTCAAATACCGATATAAATTTATTTTCGCTTGCATTCAAGCAAAGACATATTTATAATATGTCTTTGCTTTTATAATAAAGTAACATATTTCTCGACATCTTATTTTTTTTTAATTTTTAGGGTAAGTGGGGAGGTGAATATATGTTGTCGGTGATTCAAAGTGTAATAGAAAGTCAAACCGTCACATTACAAGGCAGTCAAATCGGTGATTATGACTCCTTGAAATGGGTCAACGTTGCCGAGTTGCCTGGAACTGGACTAGCAGTGAATGTATGTACATATAATAGCGTGCATGTACAATTAAGCATAGCGATACCAGAAGTATCAATTAATGTAAGGGACAAATCACGGTATTTCAGGAGAGCCAATAAAAGCAGTTTTTTTTTTAAATATGTCTTTACCTTTTTACTGTTTGGTCTAATATAATCGCGTCAAGATCAAAGTTTCCTAAAATTTTCACTTCTTTTATGCTATAAATGCAAAATTTAGAAATATCCAGTGGTTTAAGATATAGCATGTCCTTTGCATTAAAAAATAAGTTTACCTTGCATTACTGATTTTTAATATATAAACCAGTGAGCATAGTGTAAGCAGCACAAGATATAGAAAAATACACGTAATTCAATTGTAAAGGACTTTTATAAAGTTACGATTTGATGTAATTATAGAACATCAACCAAAATTTTTGGTATTTTAACACCAGGGTAACTAGTTCTTTTTATGATTACTTATTTATCAATCAGGGGCAAGCTCCCAAGTGTAATAGAGTAAGTCTTCATCGTCTGCCCTGTGTTAAGTGGCAAGTTAAGTGACTAAACTTCTACAACTGTACCCGTGGGATATGTAGCTTATTACAATTAGCCAAAGTGCAGAGATTCTAGAGGAAAGGTATACAGGTACATCTTTCTACTCTGGATGTACAGGTGTTGTTATCGTGTTGCGACATCACATCGAGCATGTTGTATGGAAGCATACTGCTATCAAACTCTGACAGCAGCGAGGTCTCCATGAGTGGCTATGAAGAGTAGGACACCGCCTACAGGTTGTCGCGGCTGAAGGGAAAATCCGTCCAGGATCTGAGGAGTGTTGCATACTCGATCCTAGAGCATCTGCACAAACTGCAGGCCCAAACTTGGTTGAAGTCGCTCGCCTGCAACGTGAACAGTCGGTCACCGCTGGTTGTTGAAGTTATATTCCTCATCAACGCCCGCATCAACGGTTTTGGTGACTTATTGTTGCCGGAGCCGTGACTGCTCCGAAGCAGCCGACGTGCGTAGTCTAGTACTCATTCTGCTAGTGTCGCTTCTCCCACCACTAGCTTTGCTGGCTACTCAAAGGTCGAGCGCTCCACGGTCGCGTGACATTTTAGGCTCCCGAGCCTTACTGGCGTTCTGTCTTCCATTGCCAACTCCACTGGCTTTGTCATTGGCGCTACTGACGCCGTATACTTTTTAGCCGCCACGCGTTTCCCAGTTGCATTCGTCTCCAACCCTTTGTTGGAGGAAACAGAAGCTCCAGTAACCATTCTTGCGGCTTCCTCCCCTTTCCCCTATGAGGATACTCAGGGGAGGAAGCGGAGAAGTCAAGAAAAAGAGGAGCACTGTTTCGCTTGAGGCAGAGGCGACGTGACAGGCGCGCTTGTTGTCCCTCACTCCTCAGTCCTTCTCTGAGGCTACTCGTATGAGTAGAAAATGGTGGCTGGGCGCACAAAAAATACTTCAGTAGAAAAACTGATGGCACTAAAGACAGCATCGGCAGTTATCACGTCTGTTATCGGAGGCAGCGCCCCGAAATTCTACTCGCACCGTTAAGGTATTGTTAACGCAGCAGTGTGATGCGATGGATTGTCGTACGGCTCACTGAACCCGAAAAAGGAGTTCACCTCAAGGGCCTCAACATAGAGGGCCTAGCTGTTGCACGGTAGCCATTGACTGCTGTCTGACTGGCAAGATGATGGAAGTGGTAGGTGTTGTGAAGTGTCCTTGCCGAGAACATGAAATACAGCTCATTTCATGTTGTCGTCAAGGACACGTTACAGTCTACCAGACTGGACAAGTGCAAGGAGCTATGGATTTCCGGCCTAGGTGACGCTGCTACGAAAGAAAAGGTATTATTCGATGTAGGAGGGAGCGCTATCACTTGCATGAAAGTGAGGGAGATTGTCCAATCACCAGGATGGGAAGGCGTCGTGTCTTTGCACCCTGGTGGATGAAGTGTTCAGTCGCAGCGGCCAAGAGGGTGGTGGATGATCACCGTCAGACCGTTGGGTGGGCCCATATTCATGCTATCCCCTTGAGTCTACTTGGTAAGCTACTGGTCAATACTGACCCGGCGTTACTGACGGGGAGTACTCGTCCCTCCGTCTGTTCTCCGCTCGCTGGTGTAGGCAACGGATACGTTTCAAATGGATTCGTTGTATCTTCATGTGAAATTCCTCCAGTAGAAGGCAAATTACTCAAGTCTGTACGTGCCCTAAGTTGATCTACGTGTCGATGTATCACAGTTCCATCCCGCGCGGTAACGGTATAATTAGTCCCTCCTAACCGCTTATCTATTACCCCCGCCGACCACTTCGGTCCTTGCGCGTAATTCCGATGCAAAGAAGCAAATGGAGGACCGTTATCTGAAACGATTTGTCTAGGTAACCCATACCGAGCGAATACCTCCCTTAATTTTCTTATTACATGACTAACAGTCGTTGAAGTCATTTTAAATATTTCTATCCATTTAGAACGGGAGTCCACCAGTACCATATAGGAAGCAACTGCCAAAGGCCCTAGGAAATCCACATGCAACCTAGACCACGGATGCGCCGGCCAAGGCCATGGCCGGGGTTCGTGTGCAGGGGGCGCGTCACGAACGACACTGCATGGCTATATCCTCGTCCATGCCCGGCCACCATACGTAACTTATGGCTAATGCTTAAGTCTTGGCTATACCCAAATGGACTCATGAAGTTCTTTTAGGACAGATGCACGACACTTCGAAGGAATTATGACCCGATGACCCCACAATAAACAGCCTAACTCGGAGTAAATTTCCTTTCGCCTATTGAAATAAGATTGCAATTCCCTTACCTGAACCCTGTTCGGCCAACCGTCCTCAACAAAAGATAATACTGTTCTCAAAATAGGGTCTGTATTCGTATTTTTCTCTAATGCAACGTTATCGAGGAGTAAAGCGTCGCTAGCGAAATGAAGATGCGTTAACTCCGGCAGCGATTCACTGTCATCTGTTTTGCTGATTTTTAAACTTTCCGCCCTATTAGCCCCAATCATACGTGATATACAGTCCGCAGTATTTTTATCCGTACTTACAAATTCTATGTGGAAATCGTAAGCGAATAGTATGAGGGCCCATTTTTGTAACCTATTCGCTGTCATACTGGGTATACCTGTCTCCGCCCCAAAAATAGATATAAGTGGTTAATGGTCGGTACGCAGTGTAAAACGTTTGCCAAATAAATACTGATGATTTTTTTTACTTTAAACACGATTGCTAAGGCTTCCTTATGGATTTGACTATAAGCCCGCTCGGCCGCTGTGCGCGCGCGAGGCGTACCCCAGGGGGCGCTCACATCCCCGCAAATCCCGGATAGCTAATAACGCGCCTATGCCCTCCGCGCTTGCATCGAATGTTACTATGATTTCTTTATTTACATCGTAATGTGCTAGTACCTCTGTACTTGTTAAAACTTGTTTAATTTTTTCGAATGCTTGCTTTTGTGGATAATCCCAATGCCAAGGGTTATGTTTTTTTAATAACTCATATAAGGATTTTACAATGAAACTAAGGTTTTTTATAAATCTACCGTAGAAATTCACCATACCTAAAAAAGACCTAAGCTCTGACACATCTTTTAGCCGTGGCATGGCTAAAATCGGTTCTACTTTACTCTGATTTACCCTTATACCTTGCTGATCTATGACATAGCCTACAAATTTAACCTGGTTTTCAAAGAACACGCACTTATTTTTCTTTAACTTCAGTCCCATCATCATCATCCGAGCGTATGTCCCAGTTGCATCTCGCGACGCCTGGGGTCCGCTTTCCTACATTTTCTCCTCCACTTCGCACGGTCGTTGGCATCCCCTGTAGTGAGACCATTGGCACGCATGTCATCCCTTACGACGTCAAGCCAGCACCTTTTGGGTCTTCCCCTCTTACCGGGACCCGGCGGGGCTGACATGGCCAGACATTTGTTACCTACGTAGCCCGGCGGTTGCCGCAAGCCGTGACCATACCAACGAAGGCGACACTCTTGCAACTTGTCTACAATGTCACGGACGTGAAAGCTGCCGCGGATGCGAGAGTTCCTCACGCGGTCCATCCGCGTGACTCCACACATCCGCCGCAGCATCTTCATTTCCGCGACACGCAGCTCCTGCTTGTGTCGCTCCAATATCGGCCATGTCTTACTGCCATGTAAAAGGACAGGTCTAATAATGGTTTTGTAGACCTGTCCCTTTAACCGGATCAGCATTTTAGGGTCACAAATTACACCGGTCATCTCCCGCCATTTGGCCCACGCGGCGGCAATGCGTGACTTGACATCGCAACCGATGTCACTGGACGTGTGAAAAACAGATCCCAGGTATTTAACCTGGTCCGTGCGCTCGACCAAATCACCGCCTATGCGGACGGATGTGGGATCTGTCGAGTTTAGTGCCAAGTACTCGGTCTTCGCCACATTTAGTTTCAGACCGACGTTCTCAAGCGTCTCCTTCCACGCCTTTACACGTCGCACCAATCTGCCCCTGTCCACGTCTGCCAGCGCAAAATCGTCAGCATACATGAGCAACCATGGAGGCTGCTCATGCGAGTTCCTGATGCTGTCCGACAATTCGTCTAATATTACACTGAACAGAAGCGGACTAAGGACCGAACCCTGGTGTACCCCGACGGTGATGGGGAAGGGTTTCGTGTCGCCAACAGCAGTCCGAACCATTGAATCGGAGTCACAGTACATGTCCCGGATAGTGTCAATATAGACCTCTGGAACCCCTTTGGACCGCAGTGCCCACCAGATCATCGCACGAGGAACACAGTCGAAGGCCTTCTGCATGTCTAGAAATAAACAGTGCAGAGGCATGTTCTTCGACCTGTATTTCTCTGCGACAACCCTGAGGGCAAAAACAGGGTCCGTGGTCCCATGACCAGGGCGAAACCCATATTGACACTCCGAGAGAGTACACTCCTGCCGGATCCGAGAGTCTATAATCCTCTCGAAGATCTTCATGGTGTGGGACAACACCTTTATACCGCGGTAGCTCCCGCACTCCTGCACTGACCCCTTACATTTGAAGACTGGAGTAATAATACTCAGTCTCCATTGGTTTGGGATCTGCCCGCTGAGGAGTATGCGGTTAAAAAGGTTTACTAAGATGCCCACACCGCGAGGACCCATCGCCTTCCAGGCTTCGATGGGGACTCCATCGGGTCCAACAGCTTTCCAATTCTTCATGCGGCGAAGCGCAGTCAGGACTTCTCCAGGCGTTACCGGAGGCACTAGTCCCTGATTCGGAGGGAGGTCCGGAGGCTGAACCTCTTTGTGCTGTTTATTAAGCAGCTCGTGGAAGTACGAGCGCCATCTCTCCTTTACCGCGAGGTCTTCGCTTAACAGGTTGCCCTCAGGGTCTTTTACACAGCGACACTTGGATATATCCTGTGCCTTTTTGACCCTGGAGCGCGCCAGCTTATAGATGAGCTTCTGCCGCTCCGACGATTTCAGCTTATCATACAGAGGTTGTAAGCGATCTCGTCTGGCTCTGGCTACAGGTCTCTTTGTGGCGCGCTTGGCAGCCCTGTACGCGTCACGGTCTCCGGGAGATCCGGTCGCTTGCCACTTTTTAAAGAGGGCTTTCTTCTCCCTAGTCTCCCTCTGGACTGCGTCGTTCCACCACCAAGTTTCCTTGTCACATTTGCGTCCACCCTTAGACTCACCGAGCACCACCTTCGCCGCTCCAAGGATGGCCGCCTGAACTTCGTCCCAGTAATCTCGAACTGGCCCGCCTTCAGTGTCGGTGCACTTGTCACCGACAGCTGAGACGAACTCCTGGGACCTAGTTTCATCAAGCAGCCACCATCTGATGCGGCGCTGGCACCGCTCGATGCGTTTGCCTTTGGGCTTCACGCAGAGGTCCATGACAAGGAGACGGTGTTGTGCAGTAAGACTCTCTCCAGGTATGACCTTGCAGTTGGCCTCCTTGCCGATGCTGTGTCGCCTAGTGAGTAGGAAATCGATCTGAGTTGTATGCCTCCCGCTCTTGTAGGTGATGAGATGTTCGGATTTCTTTTTGAAATACGTGTTCACAATGGCCAAATCGGCAGCCGCACACGTTCTGAAGATAGTTTTTCCTTCAGCGTTGCCGGTGCCGTATCCAAAAACACCATGGACACGCTCAAACTCCTCACACCTCTCACCCACATGACCGTTTAGGTCGCCGCCCAAAACGATTCCCTGTGACAACGCAATGCTCCGAAGCACTCCCTCGAGTTGGCCCTAAAACGACATCTTATCGGCGTCGCTACAACCGGCCTGTGGCGCGTAGGCACTTATCAGGTGGGTAATAATCCCATCGATAAGCACCCTCACGATCATAAGCCGGTCGCTACAGCGTTTTACCTCCAAGATGCCGCTCTGCAGCCCCTCGGCGAGCACCACGGCCACCCCGTTCTCCCCACCAGGCGCACCCGTGTAATACAGCTTGTAGCCTTTCTGCTCTGTTGCCCTTGCACCGAGTCTCCTGCAGGAACGCCACGTCCACCCTCCGCCTGGAGAGTACTTCGGCCAACTCTACCGCAGTCAGCGTGCCAATGTTCCACGATGCGAAGCGGATACGGGTTGGGGCTAACTTCTTTAGCCGTGCTGGTCCGACACACGGCAGCCCTAGCCCACTTGCCACAGGAGTCGGGCGGGGCTCCTGTGGCTCCTCCTGTTAGTCTATAGTCTATAGTCCTGTTCCATTTTTGTTTCGGCGGGTGGCTTTTATGGGAGCTACGCCCTCAGACCTCCCAACCCCAGAGGGGAAAGCCAGTGCCAGAGCCTCGTCCGTTAGTCAGCAGGTGCACGCACTAGCATGGGAGGTTGACTTGGGCCCCGAAGATCTTGGTGGGGCCCCTTAACTTCAGTCCCAATTCCCTCAATCGGTTTAGCACTTTCAATATTGTATCCATATGGGATTCTCTACACTTGTTAGCTATGAGAATATCGTCTAAAAATATCGAGATATTGGGTATATCTTTTAGCATATTTATCATAAATCTTTGAAATATACCCGGACTAGAAGAAAGACCATAGATTAATCTTTTATACCTGAATAGGCCTCGGTGTGTATTTATTGCGGCAAAATTATTCGCTTCGCTTAATTCCACTTGATTGTATGCCTGAGAGAGATCAATCTTACTACAAAATTTAATACCCTCTAAATTTCTCAGTAAATCTTCGATTTTTGGAACTGGATACTTATCGATCATTAGAACACGATTTAGATTTACCTTAAAATCTGCACAAATTCGTAATGCCCCAACCGCCTTACGCACAATCACCAGCGGCGTAGCCCAGTCGGAGGTTTCGACGGGTTCAATGTCTCCCGCTGCCAGCATGCTGTCCAGCTCAGTATCCACGCGGGCGCGTAGCGCGTACGGCAGAGGTCGAGCGCGGTAAAACACAGGCGTCGCCCCCTCCCGCACGTGAAGCCGGGCCTTCCCTCCCGTGAAACAACCCAAACTCCCATCGAATAGATCACCAAACTTATTAAATATATTGTTAAGATTAGTGTCTTGCTTTGATTTACTTAATCCAATGTTGTGCACGCTGAGTTTGGGAATGCTTATTCCTAACTCCGTTAACCATTGTCTACCTAAAAGCGAAGTAGTGCCTTTAACTATTATCAGGGGGTACCAATGCGAACAAAATATTTTTAATAACATTAAATTATCCCTAGATGGCAGTAATGGTATCAAATTCAAAATTACAAAAAATAAAAATCTTATTTAGCTGTTGAAAGTCCGGTATATGATTTTTAAAATAAAAACCATATTATAATCTGTGATATTAACATACTAAACTCGTTAATAATACAATTAATGTAGATTGCGTGAATAATTAGTTCTCGATACTGTTCATTTATAATAATAGATGGCGACGTAATAAGTTGAACAGTTCTGCACCAACATTCGTCTCTCTATGCCAATAGTACCTGTAAAAAAAAAAGAGCATTCTATCTCTTTCGGTCGCGCACGTCACAGCGATGCACGCTAGAATAATAAACTTATTTGTAAAAATATTGTGATATGACAACGAGGATTAATAAATATCAGCAATAATCAAGCAGTAGATAAATTCATTACCTTACGTTACAGTGTGTGTGGCCTGGTGATTAACGGCGAGAAGTAGTAATATTGTTAATTTAGTATTTTTCCCAAGTATAGAGTCCCAAGATCGAATCTTCATTGTTTTGATTTTTGTTTATGCATTTTAAAATAAATATTAACAATTGTGAATACAAAAGACCGAAAAAGTAATACTTTTTTTTTTGGTTTTAAAGAAATTTACTAAATAAGTGTTTTTTACATTTTTTTTTAATTCCAGAAATAAATCGTTTTATTTTATATCAAACGCGATGTGGCATCTGAATTGTAATCAAAACAAATTCAGTGATCCGATCCGCCAAAGTAAACGATATTGTTCTTAAAATAAAGTTCAAAATAGAAGCGCGTAATAACTGTCGGTGTCTGTCAACTTGCTGATAAGGTTCAAAGTGGTATGACCGCCGCGCCGGCACTACTCGTACGTCAAAATATTATTAGCGCTGCATCGTATATTACGATAGTACATTGCGCTTTGACAAGTTAAAAATATAAAAAAAGCTAGTTGACGGCCGCGGCTCCGCTCGCGTGATGGGAACTTGTTCCCAGTATAAAAAGTAGCCTATATGTTGTAAATCCATTCAGTACTTTTTACGTGAAAGAGTAACAAACATACATCAAATCTTTTAAACTTATAATATTTATATCTTATATTTATATTAAATTTATATATTATATAATTTATATATTTTTTTTTATATTATATTTATTTTATCTTATTTTTTTGAAGCGCTCGTGGCCCCGCGGTCTCAGTGTTCTGTAAACGATCACTGAGTTACGCAACTTTCACTATGGCTGGTCCTCGGATGGGTGACCACTTTGTGGCATTTACATTTGCGAGCGTTTCCGTGCTTCGGAAGGCACGTTAAGCCGTTGGTCCCGGTTGCCAGTAAAATGGCAGTCGTTAAGCCTGGTTGAATGCCTTATGGGCGGCCTAAAAAATTTCAACAGCAGGTAGTCACATCCTGCGTCTGTCTATTTCAACACGGCAATGGGCTCACCACCCATTACGTGGGACAGGAATCCACACGGTGAAAAGTGGGCATATAATATGCCTCTGCCACCCCTTCGAGGAAAAGGCGTGATGGATATTTATTTTTTATTTTTATTTATATTAAACTAGTTGACGTCCGCGGCTTCGCCCGCGTAGAGAAGTTTTCCCGTTCCCGTTTCCCACAGGAACTTGTTCCTGGGATAAACAGTAGCCTATGTGTTATTCTGATGTATAAGCCACATTGTAAAGTTTCATTAAAATCCGTTCAGTAATTTTTACGTGAAAGAGTAACAAACATCCATACAAACTTTCACATTTATAATATTATTAACATTAAGATAATCATAATCTATCAAGGTACAGTCTTTTATTTTGCTTTCATTAATTATAAATTTCACGTTCGGAGGCCTGATACAATAGATTATCTACCTAACCTATATTATAGAACTTAAGGGTTTATTTGACCCCTGGTTTCGGTCTCTGTAGCCTGCACTGTAGACAATAGGTATATCTTACAACCTAAACCCCGAGATCTCGACCATAGACTTAGCTACCTCGGAGCCAGGGGCTATAGACATCCATTGACTCTAGACAGTTGACCTTGACCTCAGGATCTAAGGTCTCGGGGCCCTACCGGCTCTAAGCCCACAAACTCAGATTCTAGCCCAGAAGCCTGGACTTCGGATCTAAGACCCTGGAATCTTGACTCAGGACCCTGGACCCCGGATCTCGGGAACAGGATCATGAACCCTAGGCCCTTAACCTTGGATCCTAGCCCCTGTACTGTGAGGTCTCTAGAGCCTCTACTGCATACCCTCGATGAAGAAACCCAACCCTTGACTCTAAACAGAGGATCTGGAGTAGCTGACCTTGGACTCTCGATCTAAGACACAGAACCCGGAATTCGGGATCCCAGACCCCGGGTCGGGAATATGGGCTCTACGTCTTCGAACTTGGATCCTGGCCCCTGAACATTCATGAAGCCTGGAATGGGTTTATAATGTTTATTTTAGAAGTTCCTATGGCCACCTTCCAGTGTCCTCTACAAACAATCTCCATGCATGGAAATTACAAATGGTCACTTACGAGTACCTACGCTACGTAACTAAAAAACACTGAATGAACTAACTCTAGTTTTATAATATTAGTACCTATAGATAAAATATCCAAATAAGTAAAACCCTTATTTGTTGCTTTATAACATGACCTTTATCATGCCCGTACAAAATATTGATAACGTCAATTAGCTAGAAAAGGCATACGGCAGAGTATTTCTGTTTATAGTGACATCTAGTGTAGTGTAGTAAATAATAAGAATAGTTTGCCAAAACATTGTCGCCATCTATATACAAACTCCCGTACTGCCTGCCTGCTTGGAAAGTTAAGGCCGTGACCATTTTTAGTTCCTGTTCGTGCATCTGTATAAGAATTATATTATATTATCTGTGCTATTATATATAGATCCAACGTTTTAGTAACACCTTTGTAAGTAACGGGCACTTCGATGTACCCAAAAGGGTTTATCACTGTACCGTCATAAAAACGTAAGTTAAGTCGACATGATCTTACATGTACATTGGAAAAATAAATATTAAAAGTCATCATCATCATCCGAACGTCTGTCCCAGTTGCGTCTCGCGACGCCCTGGGTCCGCTTTCCTACATTTTCTCCTCCACTTCGCACGGTCTTCGGCATCCCCTGTAGTGAGACCATTGGCACGCATGTCATCCCTTACGACGTCAAGCCAGCACTTCTTGGGTCTTCCCCTCTTACCGGGACCCGGCGGGGCTGACATGGCCAGACATTTGTTACCTACGTAGCCCGGCGGTTGCCGCAAGACGTGACCATACCAACGAAGGCGACACTCTTGCAACTTGTCTGCAATGTCACGGACGTGAAGGCTGCCGCGGATGCGAGAGTTTCTCACGCGGTCCATCCGCGTGACCCAACACATCCACCGCAGCATCTTCATTTCCGTGACACGCAGCTCCTGCTTGTGTCGCTCCAATATGGGCCACGTCTCACTGCCATGTAAAAGGACAGGTCTAATAATGGTTTTGTAGACGTGTCCCTTCAACCGGATCGGCATTTTAGGGTCACAAATGACACCGGTCATCTCCCGCCATTTGGCCCACGCGGCAGCAATGCGTGACTTGACATCGCAATCGATGTCACTGGACGTGTGAAAAACAGATCCCAGGTATTTAACCTGGTCTGTGCGCTCGACCAAATCACCGCCTATGCGGACGGATGTGGGATCTGTCGAGTTTAGTGCCAAGTACTCGGTCTTCGCCACATTTATTTTCAGACCGCCGTTCTCAAGCGTCTCCTTCCACGCCTTTACATGTCGCACCAATCTGCCCCTGTACGCGTCTGCCAGCGCAATATCGTCAGCATACATGAGCAACCATGGAGGCTGCTCATGCGGGTTTCTGATGCTGTCCGACAATTCGTCTAATATTACACTGAACAGAAGCGGACTAAGGACCGAACCCTGGTGTACCCCGACGGTGATGGGGAAGGGTTTCGTGTCGCCAACAGCAGTCCGAACCATTGAATCGGAGTCACAGTACATGTCCCGGATAGTGTCAATATAGACCTCTGGAACCCCTTTGGACCGCAGTGCCCACCAGATCATGGCACGAGGAACACAGTCGAAGGCCTTCTGCATGTCTAGAAACAAACAGTGCAGAGGCGTGTTCTTCGACCTGTATTTCTCTGCGACAACCCTCAGGGCAAAAACAGGGTCCGTGGTCCCATAACCAGGGTGAAACCCATATTGACACTCCGAGAGAGTGCACTCCTGCCGGATCCGAGAGTCTATAATCCTCTCGAAGATCTTCATGGTGTGGGACATCACCTTAATACCGCGGTAGCTCCCGCACTCCTGCACTGAGCCCTTACCTTTGAAGACTGGAGTAATAATACTCAGTCTCCATTGGTTTGGGATCTGCCCGCTGAGGAGTATGCGGTTAAAAAGGTTTACTAAGATGCCCACACCGCGAGGACCCATCGCCTTCCAGGCTTCGATGGGGACTCCATCGGGACCGACAGCTTTCCAATTCTTCATGCGGCGAAGCGCAGTCAGGACTTCTCCAGGCGTTACCGGTGGCACTAGTCCCTGATTCGGAGGGAGGTCCGGAGGCTGCACCTCTTTGTGCTGTTTATTAAGCAGCTCGTGGAAGTACGAGCGCCATCTCTCCTTTACCGCGAGGTCTTCGCTTAACAGGTTGCCCTCAAGGTCTTTTACACAGCGACACTTGGATATATCCTGTGCCGCTTTGACCCTGGAGCGCGCCAGCTTATAGATGAGCTTCTGCCCCTCAGACGATTCCAGCTTATCATACAGAGGTTGTAAGTGGTCACGTCTGGCTCTGGCTACAGCTCTTTTTGTGGCGCGCTTGGCAGCCCTGTACGCGTCGCGGTCTTCAGGAGATCCGGTCGCTTGCCACTTTTTAAAGAGGGCTTTCTTCTCCCTAGTCTCCCTCTGGACTGCGTCGTTCCACCACCAAGTTTCCTTGTCACATTTGCGTCCACCCTTAGACTCACCGAGCACCACCTTCGCCGCTCCAAGGATGGCCGCCTGAACCCTTTCCCAGCAATCTTGAACTGGTTCGCCTTCAGTGTCAGTGCACTTGTCACCGACAGCTGAGACGAACTCCTGGGACCTAGTTTCATCAAGCAGCCACCATCTGATGTGGCGCTGGCACCGCTCGATGCGTTTGCCTTTGGGCTTCACGCAGAGGTCCATGACAAGGAGACGGTGTTGTGCAGTAAGACTCTCCGGGTATGACCTTGCAGTTGGCCGCCTTGCCGATGCTGTGTCGCCTAGTGAGTAGGAAATCGATCTGAGTTGTACGCCTCCCGCTCTTGTAGGTGATGAGATGTTCGGATTTCTTTTTGAATTACGTGTTCACAATGGCCAGATCGGCAGCCGCACACGTTCTGAGGATAGTTTCTCCTTCAGCGTTGCGGGTGCCGTATCCAAAACCACCATGAACACGCTCAAACTCCTCACACCTCTCACCCACATGACCGTTTAGGTCACCGCCCAAAACGATTCCCTGTGACAACGGAATGCTGCGAAGCACTCCCTCGAGTTGACCCCAAAACGACATCTTATCGGCGTCGCTACAACCGGACTGTGGCGCGTAGGCACTTATCAGGTGGGTAATAATCCCATCGATAAGCACCCTCACGATCATAAGCCGGTAACTACAGCGTTTCACCTCCAAGATGCCACTTTGCAGCCCCTCGGAGAGCACAACGGCCACCCCGTTCTCCCCACCAGGCGCACCCCTGTAATACAGCTTGTAGCCGTTCTGCAAGGGCCGGGCTCTGTTGCCCTTCCACCGAGTCTCCTGCAGGAACGTCACGTCCACCCTCCGCCTGGAGAGCCCAGTCAGCGTGCCAATGTTCCAAGATGCGAAGCGGATTCGGGTTGGGGCTAACTTCTTTAGCCGTGCTGGCCCGACACACGGCAGCCCTAGCCCACTTGCCACAGGAGTAGGGCGGGGCTCCTGCGCGCCGTTTTGCGGCGGCGCCCTATCCCTAGCAGCATTCCTATAGTCCTTTTCCATTTTTGTTTCGGCGGGTGGCTTTTATGGGAGTGACGCCCTCAGACCTCCCAACCCCAGAGGGGAAAGCCAGCGCCAGAGCCCCGTCCGTTAATCAGCAGGTGCACGCACTAGCACGGGAGGTTGACTTGGGCCCCGAAGATCTTGGTGGGGCCCCTTACACCCTAATATATACTACTATAAGTATTTCTACTAATACTAGACAAAGCAGATCCTGTATCAATTTCCATAACTATTTATATAACTATTAACTAGGCGGACTAGTGAACAACTTTAAACGTCATTTTCTGGACCTTGGGAACGTTTTCAACAGGCTGAAAAGCGGTTTCAGGCCGTTTCCGAGGAGGCTCGATCACATATCAAATTATTCAAATTTCACCCCAGTTGCCGTTGTTTTCAGGCGCCTGAGACATGTGTTCAGTTCGTTTCAGGCCACCCCCTATCACATGCCATCATAACCTGAAAACCCTTTTTCAGGCGTTTTCAGGACCCCTTATGGGCCTTTGAAGCCCACTTCAGTTTATAGCGTAATTTCACGAAAGAGTGACAAGGATAGCAGTATTAGAAAGAGAGAGCTACATTCAGAATATTCCAGAGCTATTAGACAGGGATAGCACTATTAAAAAGAGATAGATACACTAAGAACTTTCTAGAACTATGTGATAGAGATAGCACCAGAAGGGACAGCAATAGGTCGAGAACCTTCCGGCACATAGCGAAGGAGCAACTAGTATCGTGTGGAACATTCTAGAGATGTACCCGATTGTAGGTACCGAACGAATTCTCCGGAATATTCCAGAACATTACTAGGCGTATATAAAGGGCCGAGCTCGTGGCTACTGGACAGTCTCCTTTGAGGAAGCGAACAGTGCGAATCGAAGTGATCGAAGAAGCTAAATACCGAACGAATTCTCCGGAATATTCCAGAACATTACTAGGCGTATATAAAGGGCCGAGCTCGTGGCTACTGGACAGTCTCCTTTGAGGAAGCGAACAGTGCGAATCGAAGTGATCGAAGAAGCTAAATAGTGCGATACTGTTACAGTGCAATTATCTAAGCGAAGAATTTGTGTTTAGTGTGTTCAGTGGCGATTATTAGTAGTGGTTTTACTGTTTTAATTTAGAGTAATTAAAGTGTTTCTTTTAAATTTGTGGTATTAGTGCAAGTCCTATTAGTACCCACCCTACGAACGTAACAATATTAAAATACTGACCGGTTTGTATTTCTTGAGGGACATCTGATACATTGGTTCTTCTTGTTCCTGGTCACTCTCCTCTTCGCCGTTTATTCGAGCTCGATGAAGCTCCTCTCCTGCTCCCGAAGCAGAATCCACGAGGAGGTGGGTACGTGACGACCCGCGCCATCTACCGCGCCCTCGGTAAAAGTGACCCCTTTGTGGTTTACTCGCCGATCTTAGTTTTTTCGAATTATTTCGAATTTCGAATTGTGGGACACTTTTCACACAGCGCCATCTAGCCCAAAGTAAGATAATATTAGCTTGTGTTATGGGATCTAGATAACTGATAAATATACTTATATATTTATAAATACATACATATTATCGATAAATAACACCCAGACACAGAATAAACCATCGTGCTCATCACACAAAGTTTTATCCTGGGTGCAAATCGAACCCACGACCTCTTGCGACGCAGTCGGATGCACTCCCACCGCGCCACAAAGGCAGTCAAAGTTCTGGGTTACTTGTTTTTTTCATAGGGGCACCTGCGCCTTCGGGACATACCCGCCTTAGGTGTCCAATCTCTAGGCATCTCCTGCACTTGAAAGTCATATATCGACATTCCTGTGTCATGTGTAGGGCGTCTCCGCATGCTGAACAGGCTCCGATGCTCACCTGGTGTACCCTCTCGTCCTGCGTTGCCTTCTCGGTTTTTGTGGACTTTACGGCTGCCGAATCCCGCTCTGCCGCTTCTATCGCCGTTGCTATACGGACTGCTTCTGCCAAGTCCAGCTGGCCCGCTTCGGTAAACAATCTATGCCGTATCTTCTCCTTTAGCAGTCCGCACACAAATTGATCCCGCATATTCTCGTTCAGATTCTTGCCAAAATCGCAAAAACGGCCCTTTTCTTTTAATTTTGCCAAGTACCCCCCCCCCCCCCCCACGGTTTCACAATCCTCTTGCCGGCATTGACCGGTATCGCTCTGCTAGTACTGAAGGTTTTGGTTGCAAGTGATCTTCCATCAGCTGACATAATTCTGCAAAGCTTTTGTCCTTGGGTTTTACGGGACTATATAGGTTTACCATCAGCTCGTATGCACTTTCTCCAACTAATGATATTAAAGTGGGTACCTTCATTGCGTCCTTCGTGTCCTTGACTAAGAATACCATTTCCAGGCGTTCCACGTACGACTTCCAAATGCCTGTATTCACCTCGAACTCCTTAATTATATTGGCCATCTTCGTCGCCATTGAAGTGTTCGGGAACGGAAATGTAAAACAACAACAGCGTGCGGTCAGCTTCGTGTGTATTTCGAGACTAAATAAAATGCGAACGGTTACATAATATTATACAATGCTCACAGCTTCGGTAGGTAGGTACATCAATACAACATTAGGTGCGTATCATATAAGCCAATCCTCACGTACATTACAATTAATAAGTTATTTAGTTATTACTTTAGTAACAGTAACACTTATTTACGCTTATGTAAGAATTCTAAATTCTAGCAACGACCTTTTAAACACGTAACGTAAAGTAAATATGGAATTGTTACATTTGAGGCATATTAAGGTAAAAAGCAATAGCAAAGTTAGTTTTGTCAAAAATTTCGAATTGTAAATGAAACTAAAGGACATGTTATTAAAATTTACAGTTTCGAAATTTAAGGTAACGGTTTAAATTATTTTGTACGAATACCTATTTATTTTTCTATACATCACTATTTTTCTCATAAATCGTTTTACGCGGTTCTAAAATTTGTACTGTAAGGGAATCATTTTTAACGATAGAAAAATTTCAATAATACCAATCGATAGAGCGCGAAATTCTGAATTCAATCTAAACTAATATTATAAAGCTGAATAGTTTGTTTGTTTGGTTGAACGTGCTAATCTCAGGATTTACAGGTTCGATTTGCAAAATTCTTTTTGTGTTCGATAGTCCATTTATCGAGGAAGGCTATAGGCTTTATGGCATTAAGCTACGACCAATAGGTGCGGAACAGCAATGATAAATGTGGCAAAATCGGGGACAAAATATTCCTTTTGAAAGCTTCCGTTGCGAACGCTGCGTAAACGATTAAAGTTACGCAAAAACTATGTATTATATAATTATTTCCCTTTAAAAGTTCTAGAAAAAAATCCGTTACAGCATATTATGTCTATATTTTAAGGTTAACTCACTATAATTATTAAATTGTAATAAATTTTGATCTTAAAATGAAAGTGAAAAGTATGGCGGATGATTTGCGATTTACGCATGCGCGACTTTGCGACTAGCCAATAGCGAGCGAGCTCTGCAAAGTCCTCGCGTTCGAGTCTCGACTCTCAATCAACTCAAACAAACGCGTGATTGATTCAGCTCCGTACGTATGTACGGGTGTGTCCTGTCTGGGAATGTTTTTGCGATGTCTTATAGTTTGGTAACTATACTAATATATAAAGTTAACTTTACTAATATGTGTGGGTAGCGCATTTATTGTGGAAGTCTATAGGCTTTATCATCACGCTACTACCCTGAAGGGCAGGGCAGTAATCAACAAATCGGGAAATATTCATACATAATTGTATAAAAGTAGATAATAAACGACGGCATTAAATGAGAGCGACAGGAATAAAGGCGTGACTGATAAAAGGCTATATCATCACGCTACTACTCCGAGGAGCAGAGCAGTAATCAACAAATCGGGCAAATATTCATACATTATTGTAAAAGTAATAAACGACGGGATTAAATGGGTGCGACGAGAATAAAGGCGTGACCGCGCAGGTCATCTAGTGATATATATAAACTTTTTTCGCCAAAACGTCCCTTACTTTAATTGATGCTTCTGGTATCGATATATAGAATAAATCTGTTTAATGCTATATAACGTATCGGTCTTAGGTACACTATGCTGGTATCAATAATAATGATCTGAAAAAAGTAAATGGTTTATTCAAGAACAATACTAATACCGGTTACGGCATGGATTTTAGTGGGACAACGGAGAGGTAAAAATACATAAATATTGTTCACTGAATTATTTATTATTTGAAACATAAACGCTAATTTGATATTCGTTACGTTTTCCATTGCAGCGGGAAACGCGTAATGGGCATAGTTCATGCTGGTGCAGCAAGCAGTAAGGTACAAGTACAGCCGGAACTACTTTGGCCAGTACCGCCACATTGGAGTCTAGAAGAAGCTGCAACTGTGCCACTGGCATACGTACAAGCTTTTTATTGCCTTGTAAGTATTACACGACTAAGTTTTTATATAATTACTATATGACTGCATCTTATAGCGTATCTGTCCATTTTTTCTTTTTTTCATAGGCTGTCAAGGTTGAACTTTCTCGGGGCTGGGCAGTACTCGTGCATGGAGGAGCCGGTGCTTTAGGACAAGCACTTATATCCATTCTTTTGGCTCTGGATTGTGAAATATTTACAACTGTCCATGACAAACACAAGAAACGCTTCTTACAAAATCTCTTTCCATCATTAAAAGGTACTGTTACAAAAAACAACTTTATATTTGTCTGTAATTTGAGATATTGTATAGCAAATTGTACAAACAACAAAAAAAATGTAACATAAGTTACTACTAGCTATACATACAAAACATAAAAAAATATATATTACAAATAAAAATACTATAAAGAAGATACATGAGTGGTACTATACTGTAGGTAGTTTTTTTATGGACGGAGCCATTTTTATTATTTTATTTTCATACCTAACGTTTGACTGACCTCAAGCTTCGCAGAAATGGCCTTACCAAGATTTCCGAGGCCCTAGCAAACTCACCTTCTCTTGGTGCTGCTGACTAGTGATGAAAATTAACGCTATTTTTATTAATTGTATTAGCGTGATATTTTTTTATCTTGTAACATGTGATGTGCTATTGCTGAGCTAATGCTAATATGAACTCAAACAATGAACTTAAAAAATACCTATAACTTGTTAAAAGGTCGTCCTGAACATCGACGTTTTACTTAATTCAATCGATTTCACTGATCGTCAAAAATCTAATAATAAAATAGAATCAATTACAAGCATTTTAATAATAGTTGAAAAAACATTTTATTTTACTTTACAATCCAGGAAAACTTATAGTTACAATAGTAATGTAGTAATGGGCCGAATATCAACCATGGACTTTTTAATTTACACCCTCGATACTTTGCATTAATTAGAGTGCCTTAATATTAATTTGGCGCAGTGGTAGTGTATGCGGCTGCCTCTACTAAGGACCAGCTTACTTTGGGCTAGACAACGCTGTATAAAATAAAAAAGTCCCACAATATTAATATTTAGCATCGCATTGTAATGACAAGATCCCTTCATGAATTTTTATTTTTTCAGTGCAATACTGTCTCGTAGACATTCAGCACATGATTTAAGTTTAAGTAAAGTCTTGTGGGGCATTCAGTCCATTGACTGAAACCCATTCTCTCTAAACAGACTAAATCTGATCTTTGGTGGTTTTCTATTTGAGTCTCGTGAATCCAGTGTCCGTCTGTATTAAGCTTGAGGCGAGGTTGTTGGGATGTCTCTTTAAACGTTTCAAGTAAGACGCTACAGAAGTTTTTTTTGACATTCAACTGTGTCAGCCTTAAGATCTTCGTGCAGTTGGTCATTTGTAATGTACCATAGTGCATCAGTGATAATACGCAGCATCTTAGACTGGAACCTTTGGAGTATTTCTATATTAGAATGTGAGGCTATACCCCATAACTGGATACCGTAAGCCCAGATAGGTTTGAGGATACATTTATATAGCAACAGCTTATTTTCTAGAGATATCTGAGTTCTTCTCCCCATCAATCAGTACATTTTACGCAGTTGGATTCCTAGTAAAAATATGTTTACGCCAAGTTAGACGACGATCCATGTATAGTCCCAAATATCTAACATCGTCTGCTTGGGGTATTTGAATACCATTTAGAGCAACAGGTGGACAAGTATCATGACAAGTGAGTAAAGGGATGTAACCTTCAGGTGTCCTCTCCAATCCTCCACAATTACTGATGTTGCCTGTATTTCAGCAGTCACGTGTGGTGCAGCTTCTTAGTGCCTAATGTTATTACTTATTATTATTGCAAAATCTCCGTGAGCCGTGCAATCTGGGTGTCTTGCGTGATAAAACGAGTAGTTTTGTAGCTCAAAGTAGCTTTTTGTTGTGAAGTGAGTTTCAGATATCAAAAGTATATCAATTTTATTTAATGCTAGAAATTTGTTTATCTCTAAGGTATGTTTTGTCAGCCCGTTGGCATTCCAAAGGCCTATAGTTAATTTGTCCATTGTGACATTTTTGACATGAGGTCCAACATAAGGTTGGTATTTGGTTCATAGGATGCTACCCGATGCTGTTTAAAATAAAAAAGTCCCACAATATTAATACTTTGCATCCCATTGTAATGACACGATCCCTTTATGAATTATAATGTAGAAAATATTCACAGCTCACCAGTCAGTAGCAGCGTGAACATTAATGCGCATAGTTATGTATTGGCTGGAGATTATGACTCCGTGATGAATTTAAAATTGTTGCGTAATCGATATCTCTTAGCATTTGTTAATTTTAACACTTACTTAATTGGTAATGGAGTGTTAGTAATTAAATGTTATTGCTGACTAACGGACGAAGCAGATTATTATGATTATTATGTTATTGCTGTCTGACCCCTTAAGTGGTTAAGGGGTCAGACAGCATTTGCTTTTAACAATGCCGCAAACCAAAAGCCAACCGATAGCTGCTCCTAGTAGTAAAATAAAAACGGTACCCTAGCATAATTGTTTTTTGGGTTTCACTTAGACTATAAAATCTCATACTTGTAACCAAATTATTATGAATGTAAACGTACCCTAAAAAAATCTAACTAACTAATCTTAGGGTAAGTGCATTGTTATTGTTTTGTATGATTAATAAATTTATATTTGAAAAACATAAAACGAACTCGTATCACTACACACATTGTATCCAAAATTCGCCATTGCCATTGTTACCATATTTTCCAAAAGTTTATCTCAATAATAAAATTGTTTATCTCGTCCTCTACGGTAGTTATTGATGCCATAAAGACACAGTCCGCTGGTTGATTTGCCTGGATTTGTGACCCTGGCTGGCGCCTATTTCAGACACCACTCCTCACCATTATTGAACATAGAGTATAAATAAATTGGTATATTGTAATTTGTGTATGTAGAGTCTAAGAGGAAAAATACATTAA
Source organism: Thumatha senex (assembly GCA_948477245.1). NCBI lineage: Eukaryota > Metazoa > Arthropoda > Insecta > Lepidoptera > Erebidae > Thumatha > Thumatha senex. The sequence continues at coordinate 17,945,270 of OX419744.1, forward strand.
TTAATTTATTAAATAAATAAATAAGAAAAAGAGAAATATTATACCGGGCGGTTCCTTTCTTATCACATTAACTGAAATGCCTGATAACACTCCCTGATATAAGTCTTATCTATAGAATAATATTTTTGAGAAAAAAAATAAAAATGCATGTTTGGAATACCATAAATAGAATAAAAATAGTCGAAAGTTAGAACATCCCGTTTTTGTTTATTTATAATGAAAGTACTCTCACCTTTGTGAAAACTGGCAACGTTACGGTTGCCATAACAACGCGTGTTTATGTTGACAAAAGGCGGCAGAATGATCAAACCAATACCTAGTTACCTACTGCACTTTTATTTTTCTAAATGACTACTTGCCACTATAGCAGCTCTAATAAAAACACATAACATTTATACCTAAATAACTTAAATTTTTATGTTCTCAATGTGTTCACCATTTACGTCTATGCACCGCAGACATCGTCGTATAATATGGTCTCCGCGGTCTCCTTGGCACCAAGTGCTGGTTATCCCGCATCTTTGCACAGCTATTACTTACAAAGATTCGGGATTCAGAAGGACATGTGCGACTGTTTCCGAACTTCTCACGGTATGTCCTTACCTTAACGCTAAGGCCGCATTTGCCGTAAATGAGGATCATGCCAGTGAACTAAGAGGCGGTATAATTCACTCGCGGCATCGTGTCAAACAGAAAATAAACAAAAATCACGTCAAATTTCAACTAGGTAACTAATAACTTTTTCGGTACCTAATAATCACACACTTTACTGTCACAAAAACCCGGCGGGCGGCGCGGTACTAAATACAGTCACTACATGACTTCCTTACACACGAACAAGTTACAAAATAAAAAATATTTTCACTTAAACCTTAAATCTAAAACCAACGAAGTGCTACTAAGAATGTATTATTGTCATCATCATCCGAGCGTCTGTCTGCGTCTCGCGACGCCCGAGGTCCGCTTTCCTACATTTTCTCCTCCACTTCGCACGGTCTTCGGCATCCCCTGTAGTGAGACCATTGGCACGCATGTCATCCCTTACGACGTCAAGCCAGCACTTCTTGGGTCTTCCCCTCTTACCGGGACCCGGCGGGGCTGACATGGCCAGACATTTGTTATCTACGTAGCCCGGCGGTTGCCGCAAGACGTGACCATACCAACGAAGGCGACACTCTTGCAACTTGTCTGCAATGTCACGGACGTGAAGGCTGCCGCGGATGCGAGAGTTTCTCACGCGGTCCAGCCGCGTGACCCCACACATCCACCGCAGCATCTTCATTTCCGTGACACGCAGTTCCTGCTTGTGTCGCTCCAATATCGGCCACGTCTCACTGCCATGTAAAAGGACAGGTCAGACCTGTCCCTTCAACAGGATCGGCATTTTAGGGTCACAAATGACACCGGTCATCTCCCGCCATTTGGCCCACGCAGCAGCAATGCGTGACTTGACATCGCAATCGATGTCACTGGACGTGTGAAAAACAGATCCCAGATATTTAACCTGGTCCGTGCGCTCGACCAAATCACCGCCTATGCGGACGGATGTGGGATCTGTCGAGTTTAGTGCCAAGTACTCGGTCTTCGCCACATTTAGTTTCAGACCGCCGTTCTCAAGCGTCTCCTTCCACGCCTTTACACGTTGCACCAATCTACCCCTGTCCGCGTCTGCCAGCGCAATATCGTCAGCATACATGAGCAACCATGGAGGCTGCTCATGCGGGTTTCTGATGCTGTCCGACAATTCGTCTAATATTACACTGAACAGAAGCGGACTAAGGACCGAACCCTGGTGTACCCCGACGGTGATGGGGAAGGGTTTCGTGTCGCCAACAGCAGTCCGAACCATTGAATCGGAGTCACAGTACATGTCCCGGATAGTGTTTATTTAGACCTCTGGAACCCCTTTGGACCGCAGTGCCCACCAGATCATCGCACGAGGAACACAGTCGAAGGCCTTCTGCATGTCTAGAAACAAACAGTGCAGAGGCGTGTTCTTCGACCTGTATTTCCCTGCGACAACCCTCAGGGCAAAAACAGGGTCCGTAGTCCTATAACCAGGGCGAAACCCATATTGACACTCCGAGAGAGTGCACTCCTGCCGGATCCGAGAGTCTATAATTCTCTCGAATATCTTCATGGTGTGGGACATCACCTTAATACCGCGGTAGCTCCCGCATTCCTGCAATGACCCCTTACTTTTGAAGACTGGAGTAATAATACTCAGTTTCTATTGGTTTGGGATCTGCCCGCTGAGGAGTATGCGGTTAAAAAGGTTTACTAAGATGCCCACACCGCGAGGACCCATCGTCTTCCAGGCTTCGATGGGGACTCCATCGAGTCCGACAGCTTTCCGATTCTTCATGCGGCGAAGCGCAGTCAGGACTTCTCCAGGCGTTACCGAAAGAAGAATGTATTAATGTATTTTATAATAATTCATAGTACCTTATAAAATGTATTTTAACAAAAATAGTGTGAAAATTGGTGTTTATAACGGTATAGCGACTACGGAAGTTACAAGATTACTTATGCTTAATATAATTTTCTATTGTAAGTGAAATGTAAATTCCCAAATACACCATAAATCAATTCACTGCTAGTAGGATTTTTTTATTGTATTCACCTAAAATCATAAAACTTTTAATGAGACTAAAATAGTTGTTAATTTGAATAACTCAAGGTACATCAAAGCAGCCGGCCGCCATGACATAGAGCGGCCTTGTTCAAAAAGTATCGACACACCGAAACAAAATGTAAAATTTCGAGACTCTTAGCAGAATATTAAAACAAATTAAAAGTAATTGTATTGTGTCTGACTGGTATGTTTTATTTGTGTTGCGTGTATGTGGCGATCATTGTTCATTTTTTTTCACTTTACCCAATGTGGGTTCTTTTTGCATAAGATAGATAATCCTATACTCATTATTTAATAACATAATTATAATATTCTTTGAAAACTATAAATTTTAGAGATTACAATGACAGTCTTATGGCTAAGAGTGATCGCTTTCTGAATACGCAACCTGAGTATCGAAAGAGAAGGTCAAGAAAGTAATTAAAAATTACGATCTTGAACTAAAACATTTGTACTGTTCCATTTATTTATTACTCAAACCTGACCGGTTTCGCCTTACGGTATTTTCAAAGGTTAGCACATATTATTTGTATTTCGGTCTCAGTGTTCTGTAAACGATCAATAATAAAAAAAAAATAAAAATATCTTTATTTTGCATAGACCATTTTAACGGCGCTTACAAAATGTCATACCCTATTTAAAATATTTAAAGCGACCACCGGTTCGGAACGCGGCCCACCTGAGAAGAACCGGCAAGAAACTTAGGAAGGCTTTTTTTTTTGATGGCCTATTTACAATTTAATATTATTTCACTTTGCCAGCAGATCATTTCCAGGCGTCCCTGTCCTGCAAATAGTCTGTAACGGAGTAAAAACCTTTTTCACAAAGCTTGCTTTTAATAAACTTTTTAAATTTATTTAAAGGTAAATTTCTCAGGTCACAGGGAAGCTTGTTGTAAAAGCGTATACAGTTACCCTGGAAAGAATCGCCAATCTTATGTAGTCGACTGTGGTGGACTGAAAGATTATTTTTATTTCTAGTGTTTATATTATGTTTATCACAGAGTTTAGAAAACTGTGATAGATTTTTCTGGACATACATAAGATTGGCAAAAATGTATTGTGATGGTACGGTTAGAATATTTACTTCTTTGAATTTTTCTCGGAGAGAAACTCTGGGGCCCAAATTATAAATAGCGCGTACAGCCCGCTTTTGTAGAACAAAAATAATATTTAAATCTGCAGCACTCCCCCAAAGGAGAATACCTTAAGACATAATACTATGAAAATAGCTGAAGTAAACCATTCTAGCCGTATCCACATCTGTTAGAGTCCTGATCTTTTTTACAGCGTATGCAGCCGAACTTAATCTAGAGGCTGTCTTTTCTATGTGTGGGCCCCACTGCAAATTGGCATCAATAGTTATACCTAGGAACACAGTTGATTCTACAAACTCTAACACTTGTCCATTCAGTTGAATGTAAAGTAAATTTTATACATTTAGTTTTATTTTCATTAAGGCAAAGATTATTTGAGCTGAACCAATGAACTACTCTTGCAATTGCATTGTTTACATCGTCATAGTTATCTAATTGTCTTTTAATTTTAAAAATTAATGAGGTGTCACCTGCAAACAAAACAATCCTATTCCTGTCCCCTACATAAAATGGTAAATCATTAATATAAATGAGGAACAAGAATGGCCCAAGTATCGAGCCTTGCGGCACACCCATTGTAACCATGGATCCTACAGAACGTGTACCATTAATATCGACCCTCTGTATTCTATTGTTCAAATATGAAGACAGAAGGTCGAGAGCTTTGCCTCTTATTCCATAGTGGTGTAGTTTCCTGCACAGCGTTTCATGTTGAACGCAATCAAAAGCTTTTGATAGATCGCAAAATATACCTAATGCATCGTGCTTGTCTTCCCATGCTTCATGAATACATTTTAATAACTCAACACCAGCATCGGAAGTTGAGCGCCCTTTCGTAAACCCAAATTGATTCGCATGGAGTATTTTATGACTATTAAAATGGGATAGCATTTGATTCAAGATTATTTTTTCAAATACTTTGCTCAAAGTTGGCAGCACTGACACTGGTCGGAAATTAGACGGCTCTGTAGCGCTGCCAGCCTTGAACAAGGGAACGACTTTGCTGTGTTTCATTAAATCAGGAAATGTACCACTAGAAACACAGTCATTAAACACAGTTGCTAGATGGGGCGCAATTACCTCAATTATACATGATGCAGTTTTGACCGATAATCCCCAAATGTCCGCGGTTTTCTTAATTTATAAATAAATATCCAAATATCGATATTTGTTTCACTGCTGAACTCCCTAGCTATGCGGCTAGGTCAGATAGAGAAAAAAAAAAATTTCCTTTTCGCACTTTCTAACGAACGACTGAGAATTGTCAACCATATTTCATTGAAATGTGGTTGAATTTTATTTAAAAATATCTTAGTAAGAGCGGCAACGTGTCAGGTCGATGTCCGAGGTACTGACCTAGGCAATGTAGGTATTGCCTGGGTCAGTTCTTTTCTAAAAAACACATGATGATGAAATAAATTAAACAAACATAAGCGAAACCCTGGCTAAACTGATTAGTATTTTTGGTTCATGTTGGGGTATTTTCGCAGAAGACAACATGTACTGTAGGTGGTTCAAATTAATGTGATATCCTCGGCGCCACTCGGTATATGGAAAATACCCAAAATCCAAATATATATTTATTTAGGTGTAGTTATATTTTTTTTTTGTTAGGTAGAGTTTTTGCTACTTGTTAATTGTATTTTTTTTACTAAGATTAATGTTAAATTGATTTTAGTTTTGATTTTGACTGTAACCAAATGAAAAAAATATTAAAAATAAGCATAATATTGCAGATTACACAAATATATGGGGTTCGATCCCTACATCTCAGCAACAGCAGTCGCATAGACTTACCAATGCCTCATGTGCCAATACACTACATAGACAGTATTTGGAGTTACTTTTTTTATATAAGAATACATACATACATATTGTCACCTCTTTATTCCCGAAGACACATTTCACCGTATATATTTTTGTCCCACGTAACAGGTGGTGAGCCTATTGCTGTGTTGAAATGGACAAGTGCAGGTAGTGGCGACCAGCTGTTGACATTTTTCAAGGCGCCCATAAGGCTTTTAACTGAGGTAGTGGTTGCCGTAAAATGACAGTCTGCAACCGGGACCAACTGATATTAGAATAATGGGCTATTTTTTGCATCTATAATTATTATTACAACAATAGAAATGTAATTACAGCTGATCATATTGGATGCTCCCGTGATCACACGTTTAGAGAGATGATTATTGCCAGAAGGAAATGCGATATTGTTATAAACTGTGTCAAGGGACCGCTCAGAGATGTAAGTAAGATGTATATTATTTAAGTTAATCTTAAAGTAAAACACTTGTGGTATTAATGTCAACTTTACTAATGACTTTGAAACAACTTTTGCTTAGCATCTCAAACTCTCTCAACTTTTCTGATGCATGAATTTTTGGTAAATTCACGAGCTTTAGAAAGTCTGCTTTCATAGTCCGACTGTATTTCTATCAAAGCATGTAGTAATAATTTCTTATGAGTTAAATTGTTAGAACGATAATATACCTTATCGCATTAGTAATTAAGAATATTATTGAACTAACTAAATCTAACTAACTATTTTTACGCTGTATCCCTAACAGGGTAGTCAGAGAGGACAGATCCCCAGGTTTCGCAATCCACGCATACTTCATTAGCTTCCAGTGGATCCATTAATCGCTTCATAGATGCACGCCTGGGTATCCGAGTACTTTTGACTTTACCGTTTTGAGCAATCTGTTCACGTGGTCTTCATATGTAAATGTCGGCCTACCCTGACTCCTTCTACCCTCAATCCTTCAATCAATCGTTACTTATTCATTCGTTGAACGTGTCTAAACCTGTTGGTTTAGACACGTTCAACGAATGTACAAGTACAAGGTGCACGCCTTTTTTCAACCTGCCATATAATTCCACTCATTAGCCTTATAATATTTATTTATCAGGACTTGAATCAAGGTGAGAAAATTTCACTCCCAAAATAAAAAATTCCGCTTTTTAAGATATAGCTACAACTTCAAGTTTTAATGTAACTAGTTCAATGACCGAGCTTTCTCGGTTTACCGTACTGTGTTTAGATTTACCATTATGGGTGTAAATAATATCTTTGCAGTTATCTGTACAATGCACTAATTTCGCTGGATATTTTTTGGATATTTCACAATTTCACTACGAAGACGAGTACAAATTCGGAATGTATCACTTAAATGAAGAGAGAAGTTATGCTTCTATAGACTTTTCTTCTATTTTTGAAGATGAGAATGTAGCAGATCTTAAAGTAAGTAAATTAATCTAAGTAAGTCGGCACACACTTAGTATTGTATTTTTTAAAGTTTGTTAAAAGTATGGCGTGTACCCTATTGTATCTATACATACTTCAGTTATGTAAAGTATTTGTGGATGAGCGAGTGAGATTTCTGCAGTCCATTTTTTTCAATATCAGTAAAGTGGTCACCGTACCTTATTGACGTTTACAACATGAAATGAAAAAAAAAGGGAACGTAGTAGCAGGCTGAGGCCCAATGTTTGTTGTACGGCTGTTTGAATCAACAATCTTCAACTTGTGAACCGTCATAACGCGAAGCAGAAGTCGTAGTGTTAATTGCCGGTGTAATAACTTACATAGCGCGATGCAAAAATTTTAGTACCAAATAACTAAAAATTTTTTCGAAGTGTGGCGGTGGTTCCATTTTTACATTTTAAGGAATATACAATCACAAGTTTTAGCGGGACACAGTGCAAACAAAGTAAATCTCTACAGTCAAAATAACTTCGGAAGTGATACAAAATTACACACTATAATTAAAATAATTATTTACAGAAAATACACAGAATGATAAGCCAAGGTATTACTTGTGGCTATGTTCGACCACTGTCACGTGCGAAGTACGCACCGAATGCAATAGGGCGCGCTTTTCGATTACTCGCTGCAAGCTCGCACCGAGGCCGTGTATTGATATGTATGAAGGAGGACATTATTCAAGCAGAACGCAGGTAGGTCATCAATAATAATGGCTATCTTTATCAAGTTACCCTACTGAAACTGGTTTACAAAAAATACTCTCAAGCTTCGTTCTCGATATTAGCATAAATACATGTAGTTTTACTGACTCGTCTTTTCACGATTAATTTATGGTAAAATAAGTTACCTAATAAGGTCGCAACAGTTCCAAGATACAAAGGTTTTAAATCATTTATCGGAATTATACCCCAATAAAATTTAAAGTTTAATATCGCAAGTATGAAGTTAGTTACGCTTTTAAGTATAATATAACATAAGCTTATAAGTGTTGACGCGGACACCTCGCGCCTTGCAAATATTGCTAGGACGTGATGCTGTGTTGCAGCGGAGTGAGCAATATCAATTCGAACTATGACTCGCCGAGCAAGACTTCATTCTTGCCGCATGTCGTCCTCTCGCCACATTCCAGACCTGGAAAATTACAACGCTTGGGGGTAACACTTGGGGCTCCCGACACAGAATCCCCGACAGAGAATCTGGAATAGTAAGGCCATCCGCTGGCCCAAACCCCAGCCAATGTTTAGGGCTTTCTTTTTTATCGAGAGCGGAGAAACATAGTTCTCCGTGTATGGCTACGTCTTAGGTGCCCGACGCGGATTACGTCAAGAACGACGTGCCCGCAGTCACCAAAAGTGAACTAGAGGTGCTGCGGCTAAGTCCCGCAAGAGAGCCACTCCGGACCTGACAGCATTTCGGGGTGAGTATGACTCCTGGATCTCAATGAACTTTGACTGAAAAGGTTTTGGCTAATCTTTCAATAAAGACTGGTTTCCCAAGGTTTCATATACGGGGAAATTGGTCCTTATCGAAAACGAGGGCGGCCAGCGGCCTCGCCTCCCGCTATTGGTCGCTCGTATTGCTCGACGAGGTATGCAAGCTCTTTGAGCGTATCATTGCAGAGCACTTTGTCACATATGTCACAGTCCTGGGAATCTGATACATAAGCAGTTGTGTTTCCATCAGTTTGGTTTCAGTGCTCTTCCGACGACGTGATTACAAGTATCGGATTTCTCGCAGAAGGATCATAAGTATCGGATTCATCACAGGATCTTTTAAGAAGACGCTCATTTTTATAAATTTCCTACCTGCCTCTAGTGCATTGTCAGGGTTTATCTTTCCGAGAGAGCCATAGCTTACCAAAGCTAGAGCTGGCATGGCGAGAAGTGTTGTGTTTCCCAGGGATCGGTCCTAGGACCGCTTCTGTAGAACATCAGCTACTATTGGGTGCTGCGCGGTCCGTTTCTGAAAGGTAACGCTCGTGATGGCGCTAGGAGGAATGCTTCAAGATGCAATCGTCAGTACCATATTATTAGGTGTTGCTATTGTCCTGTGTCGTGGTTAATTTTTAAAACCTTTGATTTTATTTCTAATGACCATTTCAATTTATGTCACTACCATATCTCGAGATCTAATTACCGTATATGGGAAAACTCATTACCATTTATTTGAAAAATAAAAGGCCAAAAAAAATTGCATTTGCTGTGCCTTTAAAAAAATCAGTTTCTATGGTTATATTCTTTCGAAAAATTTATAAAACACATGAATATGTGCATTTATTTTTTTATTCCCCAAAACGTCAAATATGCTCGATTACCGTTAGGGTGCTCCAAGGCACCGCTTTATCTCCTTTACTTTTCTCAATATTGATTAATTCTATATCCAATCATATTGTTTCTTTTTGCTACCTATATGCAGATGATTTACAGATTTACAGTCAAGTACCACCCCAACATCTGAAAAGCGCTGTTAAGGTTATTAACAGAGATCTCGTGCATATTAGCAAATGGAGTAGCACTCATGGCCTCAAAGTAAGTTCATTGAAAACGCAAGTGATCGTTATGGGCAGTTCCAGAACATTGTCAAATATTGTGTGGACAGATATTACGCCGATTACTTTTAATGGTACGATAGTTCCTATCAGCGAAAGGGTTAAGAATTGTGGAATATATTTCGATTCTGGACTGTCTTGGGATCCGCAGGTGTAAGAAGTGGGTCGTCTCGTAAGATGTTTGCTTCTGTGGGATCATTAAGGAGACTGCAAAACCTTTTGCCGATTGCTACCAACATTGCGCTTGCAAATTGCTGTCACCGATCCTTGATTATGCTGATGTCAGCTATTTGGACCTAACCGAGGAACAGTTAAACAAATTTGAGCTTTCAAAATGATAATGCTTCGCCGGGATTCTCACATTCTTCCCTACTTTGTAATATATTTTTTAACCCTCTACTCCATCCTACCTTTAGGAACGCTTTGAATTCCTACATGAGACGCATACAAGATATCTTAGGTCATCGGAAAACCTATTATTATTTTTTTTATTATTTATTTATTTTCGTGAAACATAGGTTATACAGGTGTTGGGTACATATGTTTTTTGTTCTTCCATGCTCCGCCAGTAGGCATACGAACTATTGTGGGTAAATAACCTTCATTTATCTATGTGACAATAACAATACAGCTCCATATAGATCCAAATCCAAAAATCATATTCTTTAAATGTCAACTTAAAATTACAAAACTTAAAATTATATACTAAATATCATATTAATCTTAATGTCAGTAGAAATGTTCAATAAATATAAAATGTCAAAACTTGGCTAAGAATTCTAATTTCAAATTAATTTTATTTTAAAAACATAGAATTCTTTTCCCTAAAGTAGTCATTTGTTTATTGATTAGTGTTACATTTTCATCGCCTTTCACTATTTTCTTCATCATGGATACGTTAAAAATTCGGGTAATCATGGAATACGAGTACCGTCGTGGCAGCAACGCGGCACAAGCGGCACACAACATCAACGACGTTTACGGAGCTAAAGCTACAAACCAACGCACCACCAGTTTTTTATATGCTCGCTTCCGTTCTGGAAATTTCGACCTAAAAAATAAACCCCGCGGTCATCCGAAGACTTTGGTCGACAATGACGATTCAAGGCGATTGTCGAAGCTGATGATACACAATCTACGGCTGAATTAGCAGCAGCTTTCGACGTTAGCGTCAAAACAATATTGATCTATTTGCGTCAAATTGGCAAGGTAAAAAAGCTTGACAAATGTGTGCCCCACGAACTTAATGATCGCCCGCGCGACGTACACGTCGAGACGTGCCTTGCACTGCTCAACAGACACAAAAATGAAGAAATTTTAAACCGCATTGTTACCTGCGATGAAGAATGGATTCTGTTTGATTACCGCAAACGCTCAGCTAGTTGGTTGGATCCTGGTTCAGCACGCAAACAATGCCCTAAATGAAAACTTACCCCTATAAAAGTCATGGTCACTTTTGATGATCTAGCGCCGGTGTGATTCATCACAGCTTCTTACCTATCGGGGTGAGCATTATTGCACATCTCCAACCAGCATTGGTCAATCGCTCGTCTCCGCTGCTCCTGCACGACAACGCGCGACCTCACACTGCTCAGCAGACTACTACTTTTTCTAGTATTTGGATAACTTAACTTTTTGCGGGAAAAAATTCAATATCCGAGAGGCAGTACAAAATGCCTTTGAAGAATTTGTTGTCTCCCGTCAAGCTGATTTCTTTAAGAAGTGCATCATTAAACTGCCACTGTAAAGATGCATTGATTGCATGGGTGATTACTTCGATTAATACAAATAAAAATTACATGAAAAAAAATCGTTTAAAATGTTTCATACAAAAGGGCAATTTCATAGGTAAAGATCTAATATTAAGTATTTATATTGTTTGTATTTATATTGTACTAGCTGACCTGCCCGGCTTCATCCGTGATATACTTCCAACCCCGTGGCTCCCAATTAATTCCGTCGCTTATTACTTTTCCAAAAATGTATGAAAATTTCCCCGATTTGTTAACATTTATGATTACTGCTCCGCTCTACTGTGTAGTGGCGTGATGATATATAGCTTAGAACCTTCCTTAATAAATGGGCTATCTAATACAAAAAGGATTTTTCAAATCGCGTGATGGCGTGACCAAGGGAAATAGAGATTAATTTTTATAAATATAGATTTAAAGTTAACATAAATATTGTCTTATTATATCTTGTTTATTATTATATCGTAATTATATCATGTAATAATTGTTTACATGTCGCTGTTATAAGTGCGCCAAACAGCTACTCGTTACCTTTGTCCAATTTTCTCCATCCAAAGGTTGCCAGGTAGAAATCGCTATATGCGATAAGGCCGCCCATTGTACTGTTTCCGCTGTTTACTTTGTACTTGTTGAATTGTATTTTGCTGGTGTACAATAAAATGTAAATAAATAAAACTAATGACACCTAAGGATTATATAATTTAAAATTGATTAAATAAGGAATATTTGATTCTTTGCTTTCTAAAAATTAAGTAATTGAAGTTCCGAAACCAGTTCCAGAATTTCGGAATCAGTTTTCTAGAATCGTAACTCAGTTCCAAAATATAGAACCTTCCAATATTGCATACCCTACTTAAAATACTTATCAAAAACTCAATATAATTAACAATAGACCATTAGCGCCATCTCAATAACAAATAATTATTTTCAGTTTAAGATGTACAGCCGATCGTTCAAATGTCATAATATGTGGCAAAACAGAGTTTGGTTTACAACTAGCTGATAGGTTAGTAACCGGAGGCGCTAAACAACTGTACCTGTATGTTCCAACACAGACATCTTACTTATTACTGAAAATAAGGTATATAATGTCTAAATTAATAAATTAGCGTAGTTGGCCTAATGCTGGCTTCAGTTTGTCAAAGTGAGCTCAATAACAACAATATTTTGATCTTGTACAATGCGTAATTTAATTACGGCCCGTAATAAATATTACGGTCCGTAATTAATTCACACATTTCCCACTTTAACAAAATCCATTTTGCACTTTCATAAGAACATATAAGGTAAAACAAACCATTATTTTTTAGATGAGGGAACTAATGTCACTTTTATAACACCGGAGCCGAGCTACCAGTTTTATTTATAAAAAATGTATATTTTGTTTTTTAGATTGTGGCAAAAGTCGGGTGTAAAAGTCACAATATCATCGGAATCATTAATAAGTCAAAAATCAGTATCTTCTTTGTTAATAAGTAGTTTAAGTTTGGGTCCTCTAGAAGGTGTTTACGTAGTAGTTGAAGGAACGAGTTTGGACGATGATTTGGTTATCAGTGTGGATACTGAATTAAGGAAATTACATACAGATTTAAGGTAAGTAGAAATATATTTTATTTGTCAAGTATTTGAAACAAAACAAATATTACACTTACTTTCATTAGCATAAATTGTGTAAAATATAATTATTAATAGTGTTACGTATGTACGTCGATAAAAGGCCGGAGCTAGCGATAGACTGATTTATTACACTTACCCACCACCTTATAGTATATATATTGTTATGTTCGTAGGGTAGGTCCTAAGAGGAATTGCACTAATACCACAAATTTAAAAGAAACACTTTAATTACTCTAAATAAAAACAATAACACCACAATTAATAATCGCTACTAAACTCACTAAACACAAACTCTTCGCTTAGATAATCGCACTGTAACAATATCGCACTATTTAGCTTCGTTCACTTCGATTCGCACTGTTCGCTTCCTCAAAGGAGACTGTCCAGTAGCCGCGAGCTCGGCCCTTTATATACGCCTAGTACTGTTCTTGAATATTCGGGAGAATTCGTTCGGTATCTACAATAGGGTACTTTTCTAGAATGTTCCACACGACACTAGTTGCTCCTTCGGTATGTGCCGGAAGGTTCTCGACCTATTGCTGTCCCTTCTGGTGCTATCTCTATCACATAGTTCTAGAATGTTCTTAGTGTAGCTATCTGTTTCCAATACTGCTATCCTTGTCAATCCTTGTTAAAATTTCGCCATTTACTGAAGTGGGCTTCAAAGGCCCATAAGGGGTCCTGAAAACGCCTGAAGAAGGGTTTTCAGGTTATGATGGCATGTGATAGGAGGTGGCCTGAAACGGACTGAAAACATGTTTCAGGCGACTGAAAACAACGGCAACTGGGGTGAAATTTGAATAATTTGACATGTTATAGAGCCTCCTCGGAAACGGTCTGAAACCGCTTTTCAGCCTGCTGAAAACGTTCCCAAGGTCCAGAAAATGAAGTTTAAAGTTGTTCACTAGTCCGTCGGCGTAACACTACCCCCTCCTAAGACACGCTCGTCCCGAGCATAGTTGTCTCCATGATATCTGGCAAGTCGGTCAACGTGAACTATCTTGCAGGGGCTACGAGGACTCCGCTGTGTTCGATACGTGACGTCATTGATTCTAGTAACCACTCTATACGGTCCTTCCCAGTTAGGGGATAGCTTTGGGAACTTCCCTTTCCGCCGCATAGGATTATGTAACCACACCAATGAGCCTTCATCAAACCCAACTTGGTTTGATCTCCGATCATATCGAGTTTTCATCCTTTCACTAGCTTGAAGCCCGTGTTCACGAACAAGTTTGTGAACATCGTCGATCCGATCCCGTAACTCGCTCGCGTACTCGGTGATTTATCTAGGTGAGTCTGGAGGATGCCCAGTTAGAAGATCTGCAAGTAGATGAAGTTCTCTCCCAAAATTCACGTATCACTGAGTAACAGCTGTGCTTTTATGAGTGGCGGACCTATACGACATCAAAAAGAGCGGAATGTGTCGGTCCCAATCTTTCTGGTGACTCTCGACAACTTTGGCCAAGTGTCTTTTCAGTGTCTGGTTGAATCTTTCGACCATTCCATCCGATTGTGGGTGATATGCCGTAGTTCTCGTTTTATGCAAACCCATTCTCCGGCAAGTTTCTTGAAAGACCATAGACTCAAAGTACCTGCCCTGGTCGCTATGAATTTCATGTGGCACTCCAAACCGACAGAATACCTCATTCACTAATTTTTCCGCTATGGTGGTCGCTTCCTGGTTGGGAATCGCAAATACCTCCGGCCATTTGGTGAAGAAATCCATCACCACCAAAATGTACTTATTCCCGGAGTCTGATGTGAAACGGGCCCGCAACATCCAAAGCAATTCTTTCCCAAGGTACTCCTACGTTGTACAACTTCAGTGTTCCTTTGCTGCGGGTATGTGGACCCTTGACTGATGAACAGCTAGTACACTTTTTACACCAGTCTTCAACGTCTTCACGGCAGTGAATCCAGTAAAACCGTTGGCGAATTTTCATTAGCGTCCTTTTCATTCCAAGATGTCCGCCGGAAGTTCCGTCATGAAAACTCTTCAAAACATTTCACACTCTTATCTTTGGAACAGCAACCTGCAGGTGAGCATCTTTCCCATTCGCAGACTCCCATTTCCTGCACAGTACGCCATTATGAATGACCAAGCTATCCCATTGTGCCCAATAGCTCTTTGTTACTGTGCTCATCGGGGCTATTTCACACCATCTCGGGTTGGGTATTCCTGCGTTAATCCAATTGAAAATGGGTTGGATATCTAGGTCCTCTTGCTGCGCTTGTTTCATGACTTCATCGCTCCACTCTTCGCTCACTGTGTCGGTTCCTAAAAGTCTGACACATTCCTTGTCCTCTTGCCGTAGACGATGCTTGCAGTCGTCAGGACAATGTCTTCGTGAGAGAGCGTCTGCATTTCCATGTGACTGCACGCTACGGTGTTCGATGGTACGGTGACGAGGTTGTCCACCAATTTCGCCTTTGACAACCTGACTATTCCCCTCGATCGCCTGTGATATCGTAACTGGGACATTTTGACCACCATTCAGCACTCGTCCCATAGTCCTGACTGTAACGTTTCACATGCGCGGAGCCTGACGTCCTCGTCATCGGGGTCGGGTCACAAGCTTCACTGTTCCTCTTGGGGCAACTGGATTGTATGTGCCCTCGTTCACCGCAATTGTAGCATCGCGGTCCAGGGTCACGGCGTAAAGCATTTCTTTTACAATGAACTCCAACATTATCCATCTTCACTGCTCCTTTGATGCGTGTATGTGGGCCCTTATCTGATGAAAAGCTACTACACGTCTTGCGCCAGTCTTCAACATCTTCTAAGCAGTCACGTACTCTGCTGCTGCTCTTTCTTTTGGGGCAACTTGACTGTATGTGCCCTCGTTCGCCGCAATTGTAGCATCGCGGTCCAATCTCGTTTTAGTCGGTAAGAGTTCGGCATAGCAGCCATGAGGATTTCCACAAGTAAAAAAAAAAGGTGACGACGGCGACGCGCGACCGGGTCGCGCGACCTACTGCTTGGTATGAATTTGTTAGGAGGACGAAACAAACAAAGCGACTGCGTCGCGCGACCGGTGGGCGTGGGTATAGAGTCGCGCGGCAACCGCGACCTGTTTTGAAATTACTTTACTGAAACATAAATTTCTTCTATTTATACGATTCTCCTACCACGCGTCTTCGCCAGGTGGACTCACAAAGAATGATGATATAAAATCCCGAATTTTTCGATCACACTCGCATGTAAAGCCATTTCTTTTTAAATAACCTTCGCCACTCTTCCCGCATTAAACCAGCTATAATAGTGGCGGACGACGTCGCGGTCGCTGACATCGAAAAGCTAGTGGTCGCCCCGCAACAGGCGACCATGGTCGTCTGGTCGCCGTCGCGGGTCGCGGTCGCTTAAAACGTAAGGCTACCTTTAGCCACCACCTTACATTATATATATATATATATATACTTATAACTAGTTACAAACGTATCAAATAGATTAGGCTGTTAGCTGTTTTAGCCATTTACTTTCTGTTCCCGGAAATACGAGGATAAAACGACAGCCAGACACTGGCTAATAATTTAGCTTTTTATTAATGATTTTTTTCTGAATAGGTTCAATAGATTCAAAGATTTCCCCTCTCATCTCATCAAACTTTTAGGTATTTTGCTGTGATTAATTTGGGTAACTATTCAATTGGCAAAAGTATTTGCCTGAATCGAGTTAATGAACAGTTACCAGCTACACTTCTTATACTGCCTGAAATCAAAGTTGTAAGTAAATTATTATACATTTATACTACGTTTACATCTCCATAATAGATTATTTACTAAATTGAAGGCCTGAATGAACAAACAAACGAAAGGCGTTGTTTTACTTATTTGTAGAGGGTAGGGTAGACCGTACTTATGCATGAAGACCACGTGACCAGATTACTCAAAAACTGAGAGGTATAAAGTACTCGGTTATCCAGACGTGCATGTATGAAACTATTGATGAATCTACAGGAAGCAAAAGAAGTACAGACGAATCACTGGGCCTGGTGATTGTTTCCTCTGACTACCCCTATTTAATATTTTAACACCAAAATACAAGATAGTTTGAATATTTGAAATCACTTATCATTGGTGAAATCTACGTTACGTTTAATGTAAAACTTTGGGTGAATACGCATGAGAACGACATAATCTATTCTGAATATCTGACTATAAGACTGTTATTGAGATCATCCTATCTTCTTTGATACACGAAAAAAACAGGACTATAAATTAATCTCTAGACAAATGTAAATTAATCTTTATACATATTTTATTCTATGTAGGAAATGTACAGCAGTTATATGAATTGGCGATGTGCCCTGGATGCCCTGGAACATGCTTTGAATAGCGGTCATGGTGTGTTTATAGCACACGAGAACAAACATGTATCCTCCCTTATGCAAAAAATTGCTAAATTTGTCGGTAAGTGTAATTTGATGATCTACATATTTATAAATGACTACGTCGTTTTTTTCATAAAATTCAGAGATCCAACACAGTTCTTTATTTCTCAGATATACAATGACCAAACTTCACTGTATGAGGATTTAATTTTTTTTTAATAACGTACGAATAATTTTTTATGATAATATTATAGGTACCACTATGACGATTATTATGTCCACAGGATTACAAGTACTAGATGACACTGCAGATAGTCTTACCTTAAAGGAATTGGGAATTCCAAATTATAAATTACAATCTCTCAGCACATTTATGCGAGTTCATTATAACCTGGCATTTACTGAAGAACAAATTCTAACACTGACAAAAAGAAAGTAAGTGCATTTTTTTTTAAATTTAATCAGCGTAAACGCACCGTAACTGGCTACATCACCCAGTTCAAGTCGGTGCTATGTCATAGTGAGTCAAGATGTGATCACCACAAACTAATCATTCCGTTTCTTTATCTTCTACCAGTTTCTTATACTCATCTTGGCTATTTATTTATTTTCAACAAAATTTGCCAAAAATTTGCTCTCATAAACATATATCAAATAAAATACCAACGAATGCATCATTAGTTTCTTATTTGGTATATTTTTTCTTTTAGTTCTGCTCTAAACCTCTTTTTTTCCTCCTTTCTAGCATCTTTTAATTGTTTCTTTTTTTTTTAAACGTAATCATCTGTTGTCAGCGCAAATGGTAATCTGATTATTTCCTTGTGTCGATATTATGAATTCGGTAACTGTTGTTTTAGAGGATTAGTCGCCTTAAGTTTGATTATGTTTGGGACAGATTCTGCTAACGACAGATTTTTGAAATTTTGATAGAGAGAGAGAGTTCACACAGCGGGAGTTCCAGTCGGAGTTTCCCTCTCTCGGCGTTAATAAGTCGAGTGGGCCTCACGGTATACCAGCAGTAGTACTCAAGCTGTGTGGTCCCTAGTTGTGTCATCACATCAGACATACATACATACATATTATCACGCCTGTTTCCCATCGGGGTAGGCAGAGACTATGGCTTTCCACTTGCTACGATCCTGACATATAGCTTTCGCTTCTTCAACTTTCATGAGTGTTTTCATACACGCTCGCCGGTTAAGGGTGCTCTTGACCTGGCCTTTTTCCAAAATATCGTCGATTTGATTGACATAGGTACGCCGAGGCCGACCCCTACCAGTTTGCCCATTCACTCTCGCCACATATATCTGCTTTGTCAGTCCATTTTCATCCACCCTCTCCACGTGTCTGAACCATCTAAGCATCCCTTTTTCTATCTTAGTCACTACATCTTCTGTCATACCGCAATGTTCCCTTATCACGCTGTTCCTTCCTTTATCCATCAACTTCACTCCAGCTACACTTTGCAGACTTTTCATTTCCACAGCATTTATTTTACTTTTATGCGTCTTCTGCTATACCCAACTTTCACTGCCATACATAAGTGTAGGAACCACCATTATTAGACCTGTCCTTTTACATGGCAGTGAGACGTGGCCGATATTGGAGCGACACAAGCAGGAGCTGCGTGTCACGGAAATAAAGATGCTGCGGTGGATGTGTAGGGTCACGCGGATGGACCGCGTGAGAAATTCTCGCATCCGCGGCAGCCTTCACGTCCGTGACATTGCAGACAAGTTGCAAGAGTGTCGCCTTCGTTGGTATGGTCACGTCTTGCGGCAACCGCCGGGCTACGTAGGTAACAAATGTCTGGCCATGTCAGCCCCGCCGGGTCCCGGTAAGAGGGGAAGACCCAAGAAGTGCTGGCTTGACGTCGTAAGGGATGACATGCGTGCCAATGATCTCACTACAGGGGATGCCGAAGACCGTGCGAAGTGGAGGAGAAAATGTAGGAAAGCGGACCCCGGGCGTCGCGAGACGCAACTGGGACAGACGCTCGGATGATGATGACATAAGTGTGGGGACCAGCACTCCTCTATGTAAAGCCAGTCTTGCCTTCTTAGACACGTACTGACTGCTCATAGAGGTGGACATGGCTCCATTTACTTTATTTATTGCCAAAACTCTTCGCTCAATGTCATAGTCACACTTTCCATCTCTCGTAATTTTTGTACCCAGATATACAAACTCTTTCACTTGTTCTACTCTTTCTCCTTCCACAAGAATTGAGCAATCTGTCGTACTTACCTCTCTTCCAAAAACCATTACTTTCGACTTGTTTACATTCACTTTCATTCCTTTGTTTTTTAACGAATCATGCATAATGTTTACCATTGACTGCAACTCCTCCGCCGATGATGCTAGTATTATTTGATCATCGGCGTATAGGAGGCACTTGACGGTCAGTTCATCCATTTTTATACCATAAGTACTCTCTTGCAGTTCTTTCAGGCAGCTGTCCATGTATAGGTTAAACAGCAACGGCGACGTTGAAAAGGCAGTACAGCTGGCAAGCTACCACGCCTTTTCCCGCTTTCAGCATCTCGACAGAGATCCTATCAAGTCCCGCGGCCTTTCTCAATTTCATGCTATTCAATGCTTCCACTATTTCTTCCATACTTATGACTTCTTCCTTGCCTTTTTCATTTATTTCCCAGAAACTAGTATGTACTTGCAAATCCTCTTTTTCGAACAAGCTTTCAAAATATTGCTTCCATCTTATTAACACACATTCTTCTCCTTTCACAAGACTACCATCATGGTTTCTGTTATGGTTGAGATGCGATGTCGTCTGTTGACCCCTCACTGTTCTTATGGACTTCCAAAAGAATTTCACTTTTCGCCAAAAGCTTTTCTGCTCCGCATCGTAAGGAAAAGACCTGATCCGTGCATCCCCTTCCTTTCATAAATCCTGCTTGTACATTCCACATTTTTCCTTCAGTTTTATTCATCACTCTTTTTATCAAAATTTTTGCATACAATTTGCCGACGATGCTGAGCAAGCTTATGCCGCGGTAGTTTTTGCACTCTTGCTGTTACCCTTTTCCCTTATAAAGCGGCACGATGATAGCCTTACACCAATCTCTTGGTACGCTGCCATTCCTCCAACAAAGGTTGAAAAGGCAGTACAGCTGGCAAGCTACCACGCCTTTTCCCGCTTTCAGCATCTCGACAGAGATCCTATCAAGTCCCGCGGCCTTTCTCAATTTCATGCTATTCAATGCTTCCACTATTTCTTCCATACTTATGACTTCTTCCTTGCCTTTTTCATTTATTTCCCAGAAACTAGTATGTACTTGCAAATCCTCTTTTTCGAACAAGCTTTCAAAATATTGCTTCCATCTTATTAACACACATTCTTCTCCTGTCACAAGACTACCATCATGGTTTCTGATATGGTTGAGATGCGATGTCGTCTGTTGACCCCTCACTGTTCTTATGGACTTCCAAAAGAATTTCATATTCTGTTGAAAGTCATCAGATAACCTTTTATCAAATTCATCTCTGGCATTCTCTTTCTTTCTTTTCATCATAATATCTTATGTAACACGCTTATACCTTTTGTACTCCTCTTTCTCCATTTTTAGGCCCACATCCGTTGCCTTCTGCATTCTTTGATTGACTTTTGTAGTCAGATAATCTAACTCTCAAAAATCAACAGTAAAAAAAAGAAAAAAATTGAGCCTCTGTGGCGCGGTGAGAGTGCATCCGACTGCTACGCAAGAGGTCGTGGGTTCGATTCCCATCCAGGATAAAACGTTGTGTTGAAACGAAACTACGATCCATCCCGCCAATAATCCAATATATTTTCACACTTATATACTTATGTGCAACACAGCACTATGAGCACACTAGACAGTTCAGCACAAGATGTTAACACTGCGAAGACTCCAATAAGAATGCTCCTTGTTCGGCCATCTACAGTTGCCTTGGCGCATTACCCACATTTCAACACTGGGAAGTGACGTCAGAACCAACAGCCGCTATTATGGTTGTCATTTTATTTTATAATTAAGTGCAATACTTTTGCTTTGATATTTATTTAAAATCATGATAGTGTGATGAACACGATGGTTAATTTTGTGTCTGGGTGTTATTTATCTATAAAATATATATATTTAGATAAGTATGTTTATCAGTTATCTGGTTACCATAGTACAAGCTCTGCTTAGTTTGGAACCAGATGGCGTTGTGTGAGTTATCCCAACTATAAAAAAATGTCTGAAGGTCGGCTTCTGACAAAGCCTTTAGTACCGCATCATCAGCCTACAACAGAAAATTTACTGTTGAGTCACCCAAATTCTCAACCATATCACTTTCAATTTCTGCAGGCAACTGTCGAGATACACCATGAACAGCGGATATGACACAAACCTGATATAGGCCCGAACAGACGTCGATAAGATGTAACACATGTCCCCTATTGGCACGCAATTGCCTGCAGTAGCGATAGGTAGCTCGTTATAGCAATGATGAAAAGTTATCTTTTGAGCGCTATCTAAAAACCAGCGCAGCAGGTCATCACCAATGTTACGCGGCACTATTCTGAGATTATGACCTTTTCAAAGTCACACAACCATACAAAATGTTACACCTGTATTTGGTTAAATAATTGTGTTTAATCACTGTATTCTGTTGTGCGGATGTATGATTTTTATTTTATTTTTTCTATTCTTTCTAAATCTCAT
This sequence comes from Thumatha senex, assembly GCA_948477245.1. Taxonomy (NCBI): domain Eukaryota; kingdom Metazoa; phylum Arthropoda; class Insecta; order Lepidoptera; family Erebidae; genus Thumatha; species Thumatha senex. Next base: position 17,967,201 of record OX419744.1, read on the forward strand.
CATCACCTAATTCAATTGTACAATGTTTCTTTTTAACTGATGCAAACGAAAGAAGCGACTTTATGCAGAAGGCAGGAGCCGTGTGTTGTGGCGTAAGTCGGGTGACTTACTCGAATTACTAGGTTTTTTTTTACATTTTTAATCATCTTGTTTTATCATATTAATTCCAGAATAAATGAACTAGAAAAGAAAGTAAATGAATTTCCTTCCGGAGACATAAAAGGCCTGTCTAAGTTCTTTAATCATGTTGATTCAGACGAACTTCTTGCAACAACAGATATAGTATTTTTACGAACATTAGTTAACGACGTTTCTATGGTACGTATGTAATAGGTCTATCAAAAGAGGTTTTCTAATTTTGTTTGGTATGGTCATAAACATGTGATAGCAAAGAAAATTAAATTGTTTACTATTCCAGAGAGACGATGAAATACAGTCAAACCAAATCAATTTATGTATAGTACCGGGAATGGAGGGTCATCATGAACGATTTCGCGTTTTATGCGAACGTCTTAAAATATCAGCCTTCGTTCTACAACCCGGTCTTGATCATCCAGAGGAAACTGTAATAGAAACAGCCCAGAGGTTTGCTGAAGTAAGTCTATTTTCACAGGGATAGGACGACGATGGGGTAGGAAAAAGATTAGGGGGATAGGAAAAACGATGAGTTAGTAAAGGTACTCTGAGAAGTTACATCATTCTAAACCTAAGAAATTCATTGCCATTCAATCAGCCAGGACAGCTGTTAAGCAGTAAGAACTAATTATACATAATAGCTATACAGTACATAATTAACTTAATTAGACACTATCTGTGCCTCCCGGCTTCGTCCGTAATATACTTCTCACACCCGTGGCACCCTTAACTAATGTCCCTTATCAGTTTTCAAATACTTTCTTACAAACTTGATCCCCTATATGAAACCCTTAAGGGTAGAATTTTCAGAAACACGTGTCCATATATTTGTAATCTGAAATACGTTTACGTAATTTTATGTCTCTAACTTTAAAAATGACGAACTTTCATACAACCGTTAATCCCTTATTTTACCTCATTCCTGATTTACCCTCAGTGGAACTTTGAAAAATCCTTTCTTATTGGGTGTTTAAATTAAAAGGGTAGTTTGCCCTAAAAATGTTAAGTTTCTTAGTGCAAGGGATTTGGCTGGGCGTTGATTATAAAAATGATTCACCCAGCAATTTTGATTCACCCAACAAAATAAAAACAACCTCTATTTTATACTTTTGTAGGTAAAATTTTGCAAAACCGCTATGCACTTGTCTATTTATTTGTAATCAGAAATAAGGACCATGTTCATCATGTCTCTAACTCTGAAAATCTGCAGTCAATAGCCACAAATGCACAAGGAGTTGACGGTGATGGAATATCGAAGGAAATAATGAAACTTACCCTGCCATACTCCTTAAAGGCAATAATGGTTATTGTAAATAGATCAATTATGTCTAATACGTATCCTGAACTGTGGCGTAGGGCGATCGTTCGTCAATTATTTAAAAATAGTAATCTTCAAACCTTTAAGGATCTTTGGCCCATTAGTATCTTACCCTGACTGTCAAAGGTTTTGGAGAGGGTGGTGTGTCGCCAGCTATCAGACTACCTGGAAGCTTATAATGTACTTCCAGACTTGCAATCGGGATTCCAAAAGGGTCGAGGTACAGCCACTGCTCTGGCTGACGTGGTTGGAAATATCCTACAAGCCAGTGATCAGGGCGAGGGGTCGATTCTAACTTTGCTAGATTTTCTCGGGCTTTTGACTCAATGAATACAATGCAATGTGGTAAAGAATTTCTTTTATAGACTTAAAATACTGTATAGGCTAAGACAATTTATTACAGTGCCTATAAGAAAAATGCTGGTTGATAGTTTAGTCTTATCTCAACTAAACTATTCTGACATAGTTTATGGCCCGTGTCTGCTGTCTCGAACAGAACGCACCGTTCAACGCGTCCAAAACGCGTATGCATGACATTGTTTTGACGTACCACGAAGAAGCCATGTAACGCCAATTTTTTTAAAAATGAAGGCAAGGAGAAACTTGCACCTCGCGACAATGTTGTTTGGAATCGTTAAAGAGGAGAAACCAGCTTACTTGTATGCGAAGTTCCTTTAGAGGCACAACTTTTTTAGGTATCCGGCAAGATCTGTGTGAGCTCCACTGTCAGTACCACGTCACCGTACAGTGGCGTTTAAGGGGTGTTTTAGATATGCTGCAACCCACTGTTGGAACAATTGTAAAATTTTAAATTTCATTTACTATTAATTTAGTAGCTTACCGAACGCCATATACGAATCATTGACTCCTTTTATCATGTGCTTGATATCATTGTGCAATGGTATTAGTCTGCTTTCATACATTTTTAAATTATAATTGAGTGGACATGCAATAACACCACTATTATAGATTAAGATATTATATCATTTAGTTTAATTTTATATATTTTATAATCACATTAGCCATGTGTAGTGTGATTTGGGATACCATAACCTCAAACTTGCCAAGTAGTGTTTACTTATTGTTATCAGCACATTGCACAATGCACCACCGACAACCTATAATCATTTATAGAGTAGACCATTGAGGTAGGAGTAGACCGAGCGCGGAACTCAAGGCGTTGATGTTGTTATTTGTCGTCGCCCATCTTGGGTAGGCAAAGCAAACGCAGACATACAGCCTTATCTTTAAAATATATCTTGAATATGGTTTTGTATTGTTAATTGTATAATATTAAAGAGGAAAATATTGGGTAGAATAATTATAATTGTATTTTATAATTGTAGTAATAATAATTTAATATAAATTTAATATTAATATAAAATAATAATTAAATTTGTATTTTCGGTATAATGAATTAGGAAAGTGCATGTTAGGTATTTTATAATTATTTTATGTTTGTGTAACTAAACAAACAAATGATGCTAAAATATCTAATGATATCAATGTACTATTGTAGGTATAAGGAGTTGTTCAGTGGCGGCTTGGGGCGGTACACCGGAAGCAAGGCAACGCTGCGCGTGCGCCCGGGGGCGGTGACCGTGTTCCACCGCGCGCGGCCGGTGCCGTACGCGCTGCTCGGTAGACTCGACAAAGCCAAGAAATTTAATAAATGGCTCTACATCTGCTTTGTCGATTTCAGAAAAGCTTTCGCAGTATTAGTCGAGGTGGGAGTACGGCAACATCTAATATTCCTGTTGCGACGACTTTATGAGGATGGTTCAGCGATGTGTTGGAATGTTGGAGACGCAAAACAGTAAATAGGCGTAAATGGAGACACATTACACAATGTGTCACCCATACAGCGACTAATGAAGACAACCCGCCACAATATTCATCACTTACAGCTACACACACTCTGAAAAGAGTGTCCGACTGAGAAGAAGGAAAAGACCCCTAAGGAGGGAAAAAAGGGATAAGGGACTGTATGAAAGTTCGTTATTTAAAAACATTTACACTGAAAAGGAAACCAGTTCAGCTATATGCAGAGCAAATTTATGTACCCTGCGCTGATTTTAAACTGGCAGTATAAATATATATAACAAATAAATAAAAACAAATTGTAACAAACACAGAACACCAAATCCGCCAACTTGGTGTGTCAGAGTCATCAATATTGAAATGATGATGATCCCGACACACCCCGCGGTAAGGACTAGACGTAACTAAACAAACATAAAATAATTATAAAATACCTAACATGCACTTTCCTAATTCATTATACCGAAAATAAAAATTTAATTAGTATTTCTATATTATTATTAAATTAATATTAAATTATTATTATTACAATTATAAAATACAATTATAATTATTCTAACCAATATTTGCCTCAAAACTATTTTCAAGATATATTTTAAAGATAAGGCTGTATGTCTGCGTTTGCTTTGCCTACCCAAGATGGGCGACTACAAATAACAACATCAACGCCTTGAGTTCCGCGCTCGGTCTACTCCCACCTCAATGGTTTACTCTATAAATGATTATAGGTTGTCGGTGGTGCATTGTGCAATGTGCTGATAACAATAGGTGTGGGATCCTGATGGAATAATAAGGCGTGGACTGTATTTCAAGGCTGGTTTAATCGCCGTTCTAATTACATTAACAAGAAAAGAAATAATTTGATAAGGTTGGACGACCGAACGCGTTGATGTTAAGAATAGGTGTGTTGTAGTAGTGGGGCAGCGCGTATACCGCACCGCGCGCCGCCGCGCCGCCGCTGTCCGCTCCTTAGTGTTGTGATGCTTCAACATGCTCCCCGGGTTGAAAGCTGGAGGCTTCAAAATCTGGAAGGGGACATATATTATTATATGCCCTACCAATCGTGCCGCCCATGGTCTTCAATTTAGCCACTCTTGCGACTCCGTCACCGCCTGGGTACAGTTTAATTACTCTTCCCAAAGTCCATAATAGAGGAGGAAGAGCTTTATCCTTTATGAGTACAAGCGATCCAGGCTTGAGCTCTGATTTTGACGACTTCCACTTCGTCTTCGCTTGCAGCAGAGATACGTACTCTAACGAGAAACGATTCCAAAAATGTTGCTTAATCAGCTGTATGCGCTTGAATCGTTCCAAAGCGTTAATGTTGCTTGCTGTAATCTCAGGTTGTGGAACGGATACCAGTGGCCGCCCAATTAAAAAGTGAGCTGGAGTCAAAGCAAAAAAGTCTTGCGGATCAGAGGACAGCGGGGTTAAGGGACGGGAGTTCAAAACTGCCTCTATTTGAGTGAGGCAGGTAGACATCTCCTCATATGTGAAGTGAGTGATTTGTAATTACCGATAAAGGTGGTGCTTCATGGACCTGACGGCGGCTTCTGCAAAGTCATTAAAATTTGGAGTGTAAGGGGGTATAAATTTAAATTCAATACCTTCATTGGCAATACGACTTTCAAGATCAGTTTGATTTAGAAATTTCGTTAATTCATTATAAGTACCAACAAAGTTTGTGCCATTATCAGAAGTAATACTTGAAGGCTTACCACGGCGTGATACATAACGATTTAATGCAGCTATGTAAGCATTCGTAGATAACTCCGTGACAAGTTCCATGTGACAGGCCTTTACAGAATTGCAAACAAAAATTGCTATGTAACATTTACTAATTTTGCAACCTCTCCCTTTTCGGTATGCTACCAAAACTGGACCGGCATAATCTACTGACCAATGCAAAAAAGGAAACTCAAGTTGCGTTCATGAATCTGGTAACTGTGGTAACTGTCCCATTACCGGCTGAACGGTTTCTGCCTTGTGTCTACAACAGCGAACGCAACAACAACAACGGTGGACAACGGATTTAGAAAGATTTCGGCCACCTAATGGCCAATAAGATAATCTTATATTTGCTAAAAGTAACTGTGGACCAGCATGTAAATATTATAAATGAAAGTAATTGAATAATATTTTAGTGAAGTTGTGTATTTAGGAAGTATGTTTAGCGCGGATGGAAGATGTGATTCGGATGTAGAACGGCGAGTAGCTGCCGGAAACAAAGTTAACGGTGCTTTGTCCCAGTTAGTAAAGCGACAAAGCATCGTAAAAGAAGCACGAATGGCGATTCATAACGCAGTGCTAGTGCCAACTTTGCTTTACGGTAGTGAAACCTGGGTATGTCAGCAGATGCATGAAAGTAAATTGAATGCTGTGGAGATGCGATCACTTCGAAAATTGTGCGGCGTTACCTTGGCCGACCGAATACGTAACGAAGTGATACGCAATATGGCAGGTTTGAATGAAAGTGTCAGCGTTAAGCTGGAAAAGGGCGTGCTCCGTTGGTTTGGACACGTCCAACGAATGAGTGAGGAACGATTGACGAAGAATATATATTGTTCAAAAGTAGAGGGTAGAAGGAGTCAGGGAAGGCCGAGACTTACATATGAAGACCACGTGAGCAGATTGCTCAAAAACGGAAAGGTCAAAAGTACTCGGATACCCAGACGTGCGTGTATGAAGCGATTGATGAATCTCGAAGAAGCGAAAGAAGTATGCATGGATCGCGAAGCCTGGCGATCTGTCCTCTCTGACTACCCCGTCAGGGATACAGCGTGAAGATAGTTAGTTAGTTAGTTAGTTAGTGAAGTTATGTTTGCTACAAATTAGGATAGGGTGTTTAGTGTCATAACAATACGGGGAATTACTAAGCCTGCCACCAACCCTTAATATATTTTAGCGTCCAAAAATGGCGATAAAGAAGAAAGTCTATTCTTGGTAGGCAGTGTTATTCCCTTTTTTATAATGGCGTATTCATCTGCAAACATTTCTAATTGTACTTAGTGTATTACTAAATTTAATGAGTTATGAAGTTCATTTACAGTGAAATGTCCCTTTTGTTTGTTTTTATTTTGACAATTGTAAATAAATCTTTGTAAATAGGCGACTGACCTTTGTAAATGTGTAAAGTTTGATGTTTTATTGATTTCAGTGATCATTTACACGGTTTCTTATGAAACTTTTTAATTGAAGGGTTGATGTTTTTAACCATCTCAGGACGATCGACGGTCGAGTCACACCAAAACCAACATTTTGATAGTTTATTTAGAGTAATTAAACCTAGTATCTTACAAGGCTCCGCAAAGCTCGAGACGTGGTATATTCGTCGGCTTTATCGGCGCTACTCTGTTTTTAGAGGTTAAGAGGTTTACAGATACTTGGCCTGAGTTTTGCACAGAACGAATATACAAACAGGCACCGTATGGTCGCTCTGAAGCATCAGAAAATATATGTATTTCTTGATAATTTGGATTAACATTACGAACCCAACGGGGTATTTTCAATTCGTTGTTGTATGTTTTATTTGTACTATAGCTTGTATTATGATTGTTTTTTATTTCTGTTGCAAAATTAGTGTTTTTATTGTTTTCATATCGTTGTGCTTTTATTGTTTTACTTTCCTGCAATGTTTCCAAAAGGTCTGCCCTGCTACAAAGAAATGTTATAAAAATATTAAGAGATGGTGGATTCACAAGAGTATTTCTATGTGTTTCCTACTCCCTACGAGTGATGGTGTCGAGTTTTTCAGCCCTCATATGATTGATAAGCGTGTCCCAATACTGTGTAGGCTGGTCTAATGTGGACAAAGCACGCAAGTTTTTATTTGTTACGTCTATGAGGTGACGAATAGCCCGGCACGATTCTTTTTGTATGCTTTCCAAGTTAAATAAGGCCTGAACATGATTATTTACAAGCAATCTTTTATTATCATACCGAGTACATAATAGTTTACAAGCATTTGCATAATTGTCTCCCTTTACATCCAAGCTATCGATGACAAGTAAAGCACTCCCTTTAAGCGAAGCACGTAAACAATGTAACTTATTTATGTCGTCTATATCAGATCTCGAGTGAATTAAAGACATAAAAGTGTCACGGTCACTATCAACACTGGCTGGAATATAGGGAATATTCCAGCCAGTGTTGATAGTGACCGTGAAAGGTACGTAATAAAATTTTTGGTAATCGAATAGAATTAAATTTGGAACCACCTACCTGTGCGTCTTGAAGCCTCGTCACTGAACCATCTACCTGAAGCTTGTGCTGCTGAGGAGGCTGCTGACCAAGTAGATTGCGAGCCTCTGCCACCAAAGTGTGGTACTGGTTTTCCAATTTCTCGCGTTCCTTGCACTCGCTGTCTAAGTCGTCGGTTAACATTTCTATATCACACTGCAATTTATCATGCAGCATAAGGTTCAAGGTCACGCATCGCACCGCGCGCCGCTCTCCTTAGAGACGGTTCTTGGTTTTGTTATTGTTGGTTCCGCACACGCTTGTTTTGATTGTAACTCGACAGTGTCATTATTGCGCCGCCGAACCGCTGGACTCCGCTGTCCGTAAATTCTGGGAGATAGAAGAGGTGAACGTCCCTCCTATTGTCAGCCCGGATGATAAACTTTGTGAAGAGTTTTGGGTGCCCTTTCGATCGCATATTTTTTTTCAGCATAATGTAGTTTGGCATAACAGTTTCAGCATAAAGTTTTCTCGCATAAATTATGATAAGCAGAGTGTTATAAACGCATAATGGTTTTATTGGCATAACATTAACTTACTCTAATTTTTTTATCATAATTTTAATCAGCATAAATGTAAAGGGTATAAATGTTATACGCCTAAAGATAATTTATCATAAAATACAAAACGCATAATGGAGGTATGGATAACCGTATAAATCATAAATGAATAATAATTTGACTAAGAATATTTAAGAAATGATAAGAATCCATTGTAAATAATCATCTCACTCATAGCCAAGTTTTTAAGCTGTAACTTATAAAACGATATTTTAAGTGATTTTTTTTTATACTATTCTTGAGCAAAGTTGTAAATAGGTACGACGACGAGCGAAGCGAGGAGTGTTAGGTGCCTTGTGACCACAACGCGCGAGCCGAGCGAGCGAAGCGAGCGGCAGCGGCCGGCGATGCGCCAGAATAGAATCGCTCGTTTTAATATACCTACTTTCTTTTTGTATTTTATTTATATATTATATATATGTCTTTAAATTTTGAACTTCAGTAAAGTGACTATCGACATTTTTAATCAGTGGGCATTTCAATCTTAGACGGTTCAAGCTTAGATATAAAAAAAGACGTGTGGCACTCGGAGACTGCCGCGTTAAAGCTATTGCATAGCATACCTTTGTTTTTCTTTTATATTAATTCAAGTTACACTAAAAAAACCAAAAAAAACCCAAAAAAAAAAGAAATACCCTCACCCTCACCCCACCCTCACTGTCACAGTCGCCCTCATACTCAGCCTCACACTCACTCTTACTATCATCACGTCTCGATCCGTGCGAGCTTCGTACAATCGTACCATATAATATATGTACATATACGTTAAGCCAACGCTCGGCCGTGCTCGGTGAACTTCGTGTGACCTCGTCTCGACCTTCGTCTTAGGTTTTTTTCCTTACGTAATTTCTTTATTAAAGCCCACTCAAAGCCCGCGATAAAAACTATGCAATAACTTAATAAAAATATTTACTGGTTAACATTATGGTATTCTATATGTATGGCTTGTAATATTTATGCGAGAGTGAGTGATATGCCAATAAATGTTATGATTAATAATCGTTATTGTAAAAAAGATTATGCGTAAACATTTTATGCGGGTATATCATTATTAAAAAAAGTTATGGGAAAATAAAGTATGCCTAATGATTTATTCTGTTTGAACGTTATGCGAAACGAAGAGTGTGTCAAAAAACGTTATGCAGTTTTAAGTTATGCCTCGAAAATGTATGCAACCCAATACGGACCCAAGAGTTTTATAGTCGCACGACTACTCGCGATAGTGATGTTCGTTATGTTGTCGCACTCCCCTTTAAGGGTGATGTTAATTCGCTTGGAAATTCGTTTCAGTCAGCCGAAAAACGCTTCTTTTGTTTAGAACGGAAAATGCAGACATCTCCTAAGTTGAACGAGGCTTACGATAGCGTAATAGTAGAATATTTGAATATAGGTTTCATTTCACCCGCGCCTCCCGAAACCGAAGAGACGAAGCACGCTCCTTCGTATACCATACCGCACCATGGAGTTGTCCGCGAGGATAAACTAACCACTAAGTTGCGCGTTGTTTTAGATGGCAGCGCCAAAACTAGTTCGAATGTTTCGGTAAACGATATTTTGCACAGTGGTCAAAATCTCCAAGGTAATTTGTTCGAAATTATAGTTAACTTGCGCTTATTTCGCAAACATTAGACAAATGTTTCTTTTTATTGGTGTTCGCCGATTTCAACGCATTTTGTATAGATTTTCGCTGCAGGAACCTTTACAGGAACTTTACCTTTACGAATTTAATCGCGTTTGTTTTGGACTTAAATCCAGTCCCTTCCACGCTCTTCGCACTGTCAAGCAGCTCGCCGCCGATGAGGGCGACAGTTACCCGAAGGCTAAGGAGACTGTAGAAATTGGTCTGTACCTGGATGACTATATTTATTCTGTGCAGACCGAAAGACAAGCTGTCGCAACTGCGGCTGAAATAATTGATCTCATGAAGGCTGGTCATTTTGATCTCGTAAAATGGACTAGTAATTCGCAAACGGTCTTGGATTCGATCTTCAAATCGCCTATCTTAGATAGAGTTGGCTAGCCGTGTTTCATCGTGGTCGATTCTTTTACGTAGTGTTGTTTTTATTTGTCGATTTTTGAAAATCCTTCCTCGTCGCGAGCATGTTACCGTCTTTGACTTAAACAAGGCCGAGTTAATCGTGCTTCGTGAACTTCAGCGATTTAATTTTTTGTCTGAAATTAGAAATTTGGAATTAAATAAACCTTGTAGTCGCGCTTTTCAACATTTGAAACCTTTTTTCAAGGATGGCCTCATTCGAGTTGGTGGTCGTTTGAGCCAGTCCGCATTAGAGTACGATCAAATGCATCCTATAGTTCTCTCGCGCAAGGATCATATCGTTGATCTTTTAGTTGAATATCACCATAGGGTGAATTGTCACGCTGATCCAGATTTATTAATGTCGATTTTGCGCCAGAAATACTGGATTCTCTCCGCACGCAATTTGATTTGTTCGATAGTTATTTGTATTTGTATTCCGTGTTTCAAACTTCGCCCGAAATAAATCGCGCCCGAAATGGCCGATCATCGTCCTTGTCGTGTTGTTCAGGCTGCTAAACCGTTCGTATACACGGGTACAGATTACGCTGGCCCCTTCAGGGTAACGGTTTCTCGTGGTCGTGGTATACGCTCCACGAAAGCTTATTTTTGTAGTTTGTCTTTTTGTTTGTATGACGACTCGCGCCGTTCATATAGAGTTAGCTGGTGATTTGAGCACGCCATGCTTCATGGCTGCATTTAAAAGATTTTTGTCGCGTCGGGGTTCCGTATCTCGAATGTATTCGGACAACGGTACGAATTACGTCGGAGCTCGTCGTAACCTTTCCGAACTATATATTTTTTTGCGTTCCAAACACACACGGAATTTGCCTACGTCTTAGCTGAAAACCGCATTGAGTGGTCGTTCAATACGCCTGCCGCAAGCCACTTTGGTGGCCATTGGGAAGCTAATATTAAAAGCTTAAAGTCACACCTGTTTCGCGTTATAGGTGAACAGATACTCACGTTTGAAGAGCTCAGCACCGTGCTCACTCAAGTCGAGGCCGTAATGAATACGCGTCTTCTTTGTAGGACCTTATCTAGTGATCCCTCGGAGCCGCTTGCACTAACTCCAGCGCACTTTTTGAATGTTACACCGTTAAAATACTTACCCGCCTTTGAAATAGAGGAAGATCGACTTCATCTTCTCTCGCGTCATGCCGTATTGGATAAACTCGTTCAATCGTTTTGGAAGCGTTTGAGGACAGACTATTTGCATACGCTACAGTCACGTCAGAAATGGAATACTCCATCGAACCCTATTACTGTCGGTACTGTCGTAGTTATTTTAACTGAAAATATGCCTCTTGGGGTAGTATAAGAAGTTTTCCCTGGGTCAAATGGGATCACCCGTATTGTTCGCGTTAAAACCGCAACTGGTTCGTACTTGCGACCAGTTATTCGTCTTTGTCGTTTGCCTAATCAACAGTAACTTCAATAACAAATTTAGCTTGTTCGATTAGGTTTAGTTTAGTTCGATAGCATTTTGTTTAGTTAGCAGCTGAAGCTTAGTGGCAACTGTATAGTCAGTTGTTCCTTTGTCGAAGGTAACCTAGTGCCAACTTTGCTTTACGGTAGCGAAACCTGGGTATGTCAGCAGATGCATGAAAGTAAATTGAATGCTGTGGAGATGCGATCACTTCGAAAATTGTGCGGCGTTACCTTGGCCGACCGAATACGTAACGAAGTGATATGCAATATGGCAGGTTTGAATGAAAGTGTCAGCGTTAAGCTGGAAAAGGGCGTGCTCCGTTGGTTTGAACACGTCCAACGAATGAGTGAGGAATGATTGACGAAGAATATATAATGTGCGAAAGCAGAGGGTAGAAGAAGTCAGGGTAGGCCGAGACTTACATATGAAGACCACGTGAGCAGATTGCTCAAGAACGGAAAGGTCAAAAGTACTCGGATACCCAGACGTGCGTGTATGAAGCGATTGATGAATCTTGAAGAAGCGAAAGAAGTATGCATGGATCGCGAAGCCTGGCGATCTATCCTCTCTGACTACCCCGTCAGGGATACAGCGTGAAGATAGTTTAAGTTTAAGTTTTTAACCCTTCAAGCCGGGGGGGAAATGGTTGCGCCGGTATACGATTCGAAGGTTGCCGCGTTGTTTTTTCTATGTTGCATCGCCGAAGTCCATTTTTTTTAATTAATTTGTTGTCGACACTCCCACCCCGCTTCCCTTTATTCCATTTCTCTTTCGCACCTACCTTGTCTCGCATAAGGGAAAAGCGAGACGGCTGTGTTACCGCCATCTAGCGGTAGAAATCTCCACCGCAGCGCTGCCCACTCACAGGCAGCGAGGACGGACTGAAGACGCTCTGGCCGCGCGCGCGTTCGCATCAACTTTTCGCAATAGTTGTGTTTTCCATGGATAAATAGTGTTTTTGTGCAAGGAAACCAGGAATTCAAGTCCAGGGACGCCCCCGGCAGCCTCCACCTCAGCATCTCGCAGCAACAGCAAGGTAGCGTACCCATTCCTGTTTCCATTTCTTTTTCGTCGACAACCGCGTGTAAATTTCATTTTTGTCTTTCCCCGCAAATACAGTCTACTTCGAATTTATTTATCTCGCCCGCTCAACCAATTGCCATACTTTTTGATTTTCTTAAAATACTTATGTTTTTCCTTGATAGCTTTGATAAGCGCCGAACTGTACCAAGGTGGATAACCTTAACTTTTCAAAGTTTTAAGGGGAATATATTTATCGTGCAAACCTGCCATTGACCTATTAAAGAATTCGACAGCATCATCTAAGGACTGGCCTGAAAATTCACCTTCCCAGTCCATTAAATTGATATCCCTGTTAATAGAATCATAATCTCCCCATAAAATCTATACTGAGCTTGCTGTTTTTGGATAAGTCATGATATTTCTACAAAACTCATATCAATTAATAATCCCGGATGAAGGGGGTCTATAGGAACTAAAGGCTCTAAACATTTATTTACTTTGACGACTATGCTTGAGATAACTAAGTCCAATATTTTATTTGATTTTATTGACTATTCCATTATATTGACCTAAATTGGAGACATACAGCTCATCTATCAAAGAAAATTCGTTTTCCGAGGTGTAGTTGCTTGGCGTAAAAGTATTGTTAACAGAGGGTAACCACCTGATGTCACTCATGTAGAAGTCACCAACGACCAGGAACTCAGTGGAAGGATGAGATATTACTGATTGGTTTAACTGAGTCAGAAAGTTTGACAGTTGTGATGAAAAGGTTATCTGTTTGCACAGGTAAAGTACACAGATGAATAGATTCGTCCACAAATGTGAGTGTACTTTCTTAAGACGTACGCTAATCCACAGGTCCTCTGCAGTGGTATTGAAAAAAGGTTGAGAAATAACTGATAACTCCCTACGAGTTGCTATGAGTACGCCACCACCCTTAGTTTGTTTAGTTAGGTTAGCCCTCCAAACAACATAACGATCATCAAAGAGCTCAGAGTTTTGAATACCCTCTAGTAACCATGTCTCTGTAATAATAATAATGTCATACGAGCACATTAGCATCTGCCTATGGAATGCATTTGTCTTGGTTCGTAGTCCACGAACGTTTTGGTAGTATATACTTAAACTTTGTTTGTTTGAGTCTATCATTATTTAAGCTTTCAAAACAGTATAAAAACATTTCAAAAAATAGCAATAAATACACATTACAAAAAATGAATATAGTAACGCAAAGTAAGACAAACTACGCTTGGCAACAAAACATAAAGCAAACGCCGCATCCATGATCGCTAGCGAGCCGTAAACACAATTACAATGTCTTAGGCCTATCACAAGAAAACACCACGAACGCCAACATAAATACACGAGCTAGTTATACTATTATATCCAGCACAGCGCCACGCAATAATAAATAGGCTACAATTTATAATTCGATGGTAACGGGCTTCAGCCCTCGATTTGAATGTGTGAAATTACCTACAATATGGAATTATATACAATGAAAAAATGCACTGTAACCCCTGATTTGATACCAGAGAAAACAAATACAACGGTGTTGGTAAATAATACCATTATCAACTTAAAACTACAATAATTAAAAAGTAGACAATAATAATTACAGTGTAAGGGGCCCCACCAAGATCTTCGGGGCCCAAGTCAACCTCCCGTGCTAGTACGTGCACCTGCTGATTAACGGACGAGGCTCTGGCGCTGGCTTTCCCCTCTGGGGTTGGGAGGTCTGAGGGCGTCGCTCCCATAAAAGCCACCCGCCGAAACAAAATGGTAAAGTATAATACGAAAGCTGCTAGGGATAGGGCGCCGCCGCAAAACGGCGCGCAGGAGCCCCGCCCGACTCCTGTGGCAAGTGGGCTAGGGCTGCCGTGTGTCGGGCCAGCACGGCTAAAGAAGTTAGCCCCAACCCGAATCCGCTTCGCATCTTGGAATATTGGCACGCTGACTGGGCGTGCGGTAGAGTTGGCCGAGGTACTCTCCAGGCGGAGGGTGGACGTGGCGTTCCTGCAGGAGACTCGGTGGAAGGGCAACAGAGCCCGGCCCTTGCAGAACGGCTACAAGCTGTATTACACGGGTGCGCCTGGTGGTGAGAACGGGGTGGCCGTTGTACTCTCTGAGGGGCTGCAGAGTGGCATCTTGGAGGTGAAACGCTGTAGCGACCGGCTTATGATCGTGAGGGTGCTTATCGATGGGATTATTACCCACCTGATAAGTGCCTACGCGCCACAGGCCGGTTGTAGCGACGCCGATAAGATGTCGTTTTGGGGTCAACTCGAGGGAGTGCTTCGGAGCATTCCGTTATCACAGGGAATCGTTTTGGGCGGCGACCTAAACGGTCATGTGGGTGAGAGGTGTGAGGAGTTTGAGCGTGTTATTGGTGGTTTTGGATACGGCACCCGCAACGCTGAAGGAGAAACTATCCTCAGAACGTGTGCGGCTGCCGATCTGGCCATTGTGAACACGTATTTCAAAAAGAAATCCAAACATCTCATCACCTACAAGAGCGGGAGGCGTACACCTCAGATCGATTTCCTACTCACTAGGCGACACAGCATCGGCAAGGTGGCCAACTGCATGGTCATACCCAGTGAGAGTCTTACTGCACAACACCGTCTCCTTGTCATGGACCTCTGCGTGAAGCCCAAAGGCAAACGCATCGAGCGGTGCCAGCGCCTCATCAGATGGTGGCTGCTTGATGAAACTAGGTCCCAGGAGTTCGTCTCAGCTGTCGGTGACAAGTGCACCGACACTGAAGGCGAACCAGTTCAAGATTACTGGGACAAAGTTCAGGCGGCCATCCTTGGAGCGGCGAAGGTGGTGCTCGGTGAGTCTAAGGGTGGACGCAAATGTGACAAGGAAACATGGTGGTGGAACGACGCAGTCCTGAGGGAGACTAGGGAGAAGAAAGCCCTCTATAAAAAGTGGCAAGCGACCGGATCTCCTGAAGACCGCGACGCGTATAGGGCTGCCAAGCGCGCCACAAAGAGAGCTGTAGCCAGAGCCAGATGTGACCACTTACAACCTCTGTATGATAAGCTGGAATCGTCTGAGGGGCAGAAGCTCATCTATAAGCTGGCGCGCTCCAGGGTCAAAGCGGCACAGGATATATCCAAGTGTCGCTGTGTAAAAGACCCTGAGGGCAACCTGTTAAGCGAAGACCTCGCGGTAAAGGAAAGATGGCGCTCGTACTTCCACGAGCTGCTTAATAAACAGCACAAAGAGGTGCAGCCTCCGGACCTCCCTCCGAATCAGGGACTAGTGCCACCGGTAACGCCTGGAGAAGTCCTGACTGCGCTTCGCCGCATGAAGAATCGGAAAGCTGTCGGACCCGATGGAGTCCCCATCGAAGCCTGGAAGGCGATGGGTCCTCGCGGTATGGGCATCTTAGTAAACCTTTTTAACCGCATACTCCTCAGCGGGCAGATCCCAAACCAATGGAGACTGAGTATTATTACTCCAGTCTTCAAAGGTAAGGGGTCAGTGCAGGAGTGCGGGAGCTACCGCGGTATTAAGGTGATGTCCCACACCATGAAGATCTTCGAGAGGATTATAGACTCTCGGATCCGGCAGGAGTGCACTCTCTCGGAGTGTCAATATGGGTTTTCTCCCTGGTTATGGGACCACGGACCCTGTTTTTGCCCTGAGGGTTGTCGCAGAGAAATACAGGTCGAAGAACACGCCTCTGCACTGTTTGTTTCTAGACATGCAGAAGGCCTTCGACTGTGTTCCTCGTGCGATGATTTGGTGGGCATTGCGGTCCAAAGGGGTTCCAGAGGTCTATATTGACACTATCCGGGACATGTACTGTGACTCCGATTCAATGGTTCGGACTGCTGTTGGCGACACGAAACCCTTCCCCATCACCGTCGGGGTACACCAGGGTTCGGTACTTAGTCCGCTTCTGTTCAGTGTAATATTAGACGAATTGTCGGTCAGCATCAGAAACTCGCATGAGCAGCCTCCATGGTTGCTCATGTATGCTGACGATATTGCGCTGGCAGACGCGGACAGGGGCAGATTGGTGCGACGTGTAAAGGCGTGGAAGGAGACGCTTGAGAACGGCGGTCTGAAACTAAATGTGGCGAAGACCGAGTACTTGGCACTAAACTCGACAGATCCCACATCCGTCCGCATAGGCGGTGATTTGGTCGAGCGCACGGACCAGGTTAAATACCTGGGATCTGTTTTTCACACGTTCAGTGACATCGATTGCGATGTCAAGTCACGCATTGCTGCCGCGTGGGCCAAATGGCGGGAGATGACCGGTGTCATTTGTGACCCTAAAATGCCGATCCGGTTGAAGGGACAGGTCTACAAAACCATTATTAGACCTGTCCTTTTACATGGCAGTGAGACGTGGCCGATATTGGAGCGACACAAGCAGGAGCTGCGTGTCACGGAAATGAAGATGCTGCGGTGGATGTGTGGGGTCACGCGGATGGACCGCGTGAGAAACTCTCGCATTCGCGGCAGCCTTCACGTCCGTGACATTGCAGACAAGTTGCAAGAGTGTCGCCTTCGTTGGTATGGTCACGTCTTGCGGCAACCGCCGGGCTACGTAGGTAACAAATGTCTGGCCATGTCAGCCCCGCCGGGTCCCGGTAAGAGGGGAAGAAGTGCTCCTTGACGTCGTAAGGGATGACATGCGTGCACATGGTCTCACTACAGGGGATGCCGAAGACCGTGCGAAGTGGAGGAGAAAATGTAGGAAAGCGGACCCCGGGCGTCGCGAGACGCAACTGGGACAGACGCTCGGATGATGATGGAATCAGTAATTCGAAATAAACAGTGAAAGAAGTTAGAAAGCAATAAATTGTTCTAGGCGCCTCTTACGCGCTCATAAGTTCGAGTGGGTTAAGTATATTTATAAGCGCTTGTACTCGAAAACTGACAGCGCGATAGTAAGTATAATACACTACATCAAGCAAACGATGAAAGAGTATCCAGTTATACAAAGCGGCACAGGTGCCAAACCTTTTATAGTAAAATATATTATAAGTAAGATTATATTACATATTTAATTCTGTTTCATTCCGAATAACAAAGGATTTAGAAGCGTTTGATTTACGTACATGGATTTTGACGTGTTTCCCCCATACAAATTCATAATTCTTCTCTTTGCTGACACTGATCTCTCTTCATTAATTACTCGCTGTTGTAATTTTTAAGTCGCTGAAAGGGTATTCACTGGACTTAACGAGTGCCGATTGCAACGTTACTAGCAACCGGGACAAACAGCTTAGCGTGTCCTTCGAAGGACGAAAATGCTGGTAAATGAAAACGCTTAAAAAATGTCTAATATTTCATGTAACTAAAAATTAAAAATCCCAACATTTTAACCCGAAGGTTTTCTGCGCTTTAGTGGATCTGGAGATAGCATTTGATAACGTTGTGAGAGAAACTCTGTGGTACCCCTCCGTGAGGCCTGGCTGGCTGTCCACATCATATCCGAGCAGGATATGGTATGGACGGCCAGCTGCTGCGGGCGATATAGTCACTTTAAAGTCAAGTCAAGATGTGTTGTAAAATTCGAAACTTTACAGTACATTGTCTGTTGTACGATGATGATGCGGTAGTGATGGTCTCATCAGAAGCCGACCTTCAGGCATTATAGTCACTAATATGAAAGTAGAAGTCTTCGCTTCATGTTAAATAAATGCTAAACTAAGAATCGGGTATTTGAAAGAGAAAAAGTAGGAACTAATAGCAAGATTTGGGTAAACCGGAAACGTTTAGAGCAATTAAATGAAGTTATATACTTAGAGAGAATGTTTAGCGCGAACGGAAGATGTGTTCTGAAGTACAACGGTTACTAGTTGCCTGAGACAGGGACATAACATTATGATTTATTGATTTTAATATTATTTAAAAAAAAGATGAGTGTAATGAGTACGGGACATTTTATTTGGTATTTGTACATAAAGCATAAATTTGTTATTAAATGTATAATATCATTAACTCCTACTAATATGATAAAAGCGAAAGTTTGTAAGTATGAATGTTTGATGATACTTACATATAAAAACTAGTGAATGGAATTAAAATAAACTTTACAATAATATAGCTTATCTATCAGAATAACACATAGGCTTCTTTTTATTCCGGGAATTAGTTCCTTTAGAAAACGGGAACGAGAAAACTTTATCACGCGGGCGGAGTCGCGTGCGTCAACTTGTATATCATAAACTTATAATAAAATCTAACACAATAACAGAGATGTTCCATTTCGATTGCTACTGCCAATCACTTTTACTGTGGCGTGCCAGCGGAAAATACATCGTCAATCTATCTTGGCGGGGGCTGAGGAAGCGATTTGGTGCCTACGCGACTTGGACTACCTGACGTTAAGGGTTTTGTCTGGACGTTGATTATAAGAAAGAGTCACTCACCAATTTTATCAATGAAAGACAACCTCTATTTTACCCCTTTAAATGTAAAATTTTGCAAAACCGTACGTGTCCATTTATTTATAGTCAGAAATAGGTATACTAAATTTTATGTCTCTAACTATGAAAATGATAAACTTTCATACAAAAGTTGGTTCCTTTAGGGTAGGAATTTCAAAAAATTCTTTCTTAGTGGGCACCTTCTATATAAGGGTAGCTCACCCTAATAATTTGAAGTCTGTTGGTCCAAGGGTTTTGTCTGGACGTTGATTATAAGAATTTTTTTTATATAATTATTTACTGTATTAGCGCATCATTTCAATTACAATCTAGCTAAAAGACTAATAAGTAATTACACTTTAACCTAAACTGCTAATGTAGAGTAAAATTATAAGAATGTGTCCATTAACACGTTTCTTAATGTCTCTATTAAGGGGAAGTCACTTTGTTCATGTGTTCTTTAAAAGTTGCACTTATTACACTATGTTACACTGACACTTCACTAAACTAATTCAAAGGGTTTTGTCCTTTTTAGTCTTCTCACTAAATCCGTATGGTCAAGAAGTTGAATAGCCCCGACATTTACATGATCATGAAGTAATTTTTGATGAGCTTCGGCGTACTTTTGTACTACATTAGCTACGAGGTCCACTTTAAGGTCTCTGTGGAGGTCGTCATTTCTAATGTACCAAGGAGCTTTAACGATGCCCCTAAGTACTTGGTTTTGAAATTTTTGTATCACTTGGATGTTACTTGATTTGGTACCCACTCAAACGTTCACTATACGTTCGCGCTGCCAGAGCAGCGCATTTTTTGTAATTAACCTAAGACCTAATTAACTAAAATCGTGATATCTTGGAAACTATAATATCTAGACAAAAAATTTTAATAACTGAAAAATCGTATAATATATAAAGATAAAACTTATAGCTATAATAATTTGAAGTTTTAATCATAATTAACTGATATATTGGTATAAACACGAAAAAGTCGGTAAAAAAATAAATAAACGTTATTTTTCAAAAATTTGCCACTCACACGAAAAACTAATAAAACACTATTATTCTTTTTACATAATTAAATTCTTGGAATTATAACGATTAAAACGATATATAACACTAATGACTTATAATTATTCTAAAAATAAACTAAAAATATGTTAACCCATTAAATATTAACGCAAAACTAAAAACATGGCGGGAAAATGGCCGCCGGCAATGTTTATACCGCATTTACTTTGAATTTTGATATTTTGACTTAAACCTCTAATACACGGGCTTTTTATCCACGATTCTAATGGTATAAAATTTATTCATTAAAACCACAGACAACATTGTTTAAAAAGGTTTTGAAATGAGGTCAGTTCTAAAAAAGAAAAGGCAAAATAAGTCTGCTGCTTTAGCAGCTTGAACGTTTGAGTGGGTACAGCCCCACAGTTGTATACCATATGTCCACACTGGCATTAGGACTTGTTTGTATAATAATAATTTGTAGTGCACTTACAGTGAGGAATGTTTGCCTAACAGCCATTGCAAATTTTTCTAGCGAAAATTAAGCTTGCTGCGTTTCTTTTTGACAAGGACCTAAGTTTTGCATCTAGTGTCATTTTGCTGAGTTCTCATATGGAATTGTTTTGCCCTTTATATACAGTGCATGGTCGTTGGCACTTTTATTTGTGAAGTCAATGTGAACTGATTTGGCTTCGTTTAGTTTTGTTTTCCATTTTTTTTGTCCAGTCATATATGATATTGACAGCTGTTTGAACCTTTGCCACTGCATCCGCATGAGTGACCCCTGTGGCCATAATGACTGTGTCTTCTGCAAATGTTGCTATAATGTGGTTTTCTAAATTCGGAATATCGCAGGTGTACAATAGGTACAGGACGGGACCTAATACACTACCCTGGGGTACTCCAGCTTTTATTTCCTTTAAGTCTGGGTATGCATCGTCTTGTCTCATTCGGAACATTCTTTGGGTCAAGTAAGACTTTAAGATATCCGCAAACTGTTTCGGAAGCATATTTTGAAGTTTATGTAAAAGAGTTTTATGCCATACTTTGTCAAAAGCTTGAGCTACGTCTAGGAAAACTGTTGAACAGTCTTTCTTATTTTCTAATGCTTTTTCTATGATATTAGTGATACGATGTACTTGATCTATGGTAGAATGATTTTCTCTAAATCCAAATTGATAGCTTGGGATTAGTTTGCGCTCTTCTATAATGGGCTTCAATCATTTTAGAAGCAGCTTTTCAAATAGTTTTGATACAATAGGCAGTAAAGAAAATGGTCTATATAATGTTTCATGGGCTGGTTTGCCGGGTTTGAGTATCATAATAACTTCAGCTATTTTCCACATATCAGGTATATGTTGTAATCTAAACGAAGCATTAATAAGGGTGGTGAGTTTAACAATCGCTTGACGTGATAAGTTGCGCAATACTTCCGTCGTAATTAGGTGTCGTTATTAAAATTTTGAATTTCTCTCCTCAGTCTTTTGGTGATATTATTGAGTTGAGTTTTATCTGGTGGGAATCTATTTCTTTGCTATTTTCGTCTCAATGCCCGTTTTTCGGTCAATATATTTCTTATATTTATAGGGTAACAGTTACTATTAACTTTTCGTTTTAATTCTGGCGTATTACGCCACGCGCATTGTTGTAAATCCGTTACAAATTTCAACACGTCACAATCTAATTGCTGCGGGCTTTTTAATGCTACCTTTAGGTTGATAACTGCTTCCAATTCATACTTGCAGATTTCCCAATCCGTATATTTATGTATTAAAAATGGTTTTCTCTCTTTTTGGGTAAGAGTTTCACCTAACATCAATAATAGCGATGAGTGGTCCGAACTCATGTCAAATAATTCCTCAATTTATAAAAAATCGGAAGTCAAGTTTTTATATACGGAAAAGTCAATTAAATCTGGTAATTTCCTTTTTCCCGTGGGCCAGCTCATTTCTCTTGCCGCACAAAGTAACTGTTTGCCTTTAGAGTTTGTCAAGCAGAATCTCGATTCCCAGTGAGTATTTTTAGCATTAAAATCGCCACCTAAGATAAATCTATTACCAAGATTTGTAAGAAGTGTTTTGTACTGATCTGCTTTTAAATTATGTTTTGGAGGACAGTATATGGCAGAAATTGTAATTGGGTATTTTTTAGTCTTAATAGTAACAGCTATCGCCTGAATAAATTATGCTTCACACTTATGTTGTTGATAGTATCCTTAATAATTATGGTACCTCTCGCAGTGTTATTGGGATGTAACGAGTGATAACAATTATAACCCTTGATTCTAATAAATGATTCTCTAGTGAAATGTGATTCTGAAATAAGACAAATATCTATATTTTCTGTATTTAAGACTACTATTAATTCATTTTTATTTATTTATTTATTATTTATTTATTTATTTATCATCTTGATGTTTTAGGAGTCCATTTGCATTCCATGCCATAATTTTTATTGAAAAGACCATGATTATTTTCTGTAGGTATTAAATTCAAGTTTCTTTAGCCTTTCATAAAATGATGTCATTAAGCTAAGAATTTGATTAATCTTATCGTCGTTATTAGAGTTTGCTGGTTTTGAATTGGTTGTGGTTGCAAGTGGATTCCCTTTGTCACTTGAGCAAACGATATGCCTTTTGTCACACACGTCTTTCGATGTTCGGTCTCCCGACAGCACATTCACTAAAGGGCTTCGCCGTCGATGTAGAAGATTTTAATGTATAATGTTTAATTTTTTGGAGCTCTTTGACTACCATGCACCCTCGGTAATTAGATGGATGCGGTTAACCACAATGTACGCATTTCGGTTTTGCTTCTGCTGGTTTTTGGCAATCTTTCGTGAGGTGTTTACCTGTACATTTTACGCATTTCGGTTCTCTAGAGCAATATTTTTGGATGTGTCCATATGCTTGACACCATTTACACTGTGGGATTAATTTTGAAGTTTTCAAGGGTTGTATGTCTATTTTACAACCGAGTACGGATTTAATTCCATAGATTTTCTCGATGCTTTCTTCTTTATCAAATGAAAGCTTAAAGATATTAAGAAGTTCTTTAGTCCTCCAACTAAGCTTTTTAACCGCATCCAAAATTTTAAACCCTTTGCCTTTTAGATCTGCGATAATTCTGTCAGGTAGACATGACGAATGTAATTTTTTTGCTACCACTCTTATAGGTCTGTCCTGTTTATTTTCATAGGAGTAGAGTTAGAGTCAACTTTTTTTTCTATTCTTTTGACGCACCCACTCGGTTTCCTTGGCCAGTTCCTCTTCGTCAGTCTCATATTGGACCGTTCGAGTGGAACTCTCGTTATTTACACCTGTTTTGTTGTTAGAGGTTGTATATTTTTGCTCGTAGTTCACAGCTCATTTGACATAAAATACGTTCTATCTCGGTTTTGATGTCAATTTTGGTAGTCGAAGCCATTATTAAATTTTAAAGATAGCTGCGCCTTAATTTAAATTTACTTACATGATGAATGATTGATTTATCGATAACTGGATCATCGCTTCGGACGGGCAACTCAACGTGATGGAATGAATGGCTGCATCAGCACTTTACACAAACACAAATAATTATGCGCGAGGCAGCGGTGACGCGACCTTTTGCTGCGGAATTCGAACCCTTCCATCAATTCCGAATTTTATCAATGAAAGACAACGTCTAGTTTACCCTTTTAATTGTAAAATTTGTGAAACCGCGATACACGTGTCCATTAATTTATAGCTATAAATAGGTATACATAATTTCATGTCTCTAATTTTGAAAATGACGAACTTTTATACAACCATTTATGCCTTTTTTTACCCCTTTAGGGGTGGAATTTAAGAAAATCCGTTCTTAGTGAGTGCCTGCATTATAAAGGGTAGTTTACCCTAAAGATTCTCAAGTCTCTACGGGTAAGGGTTTTGGCTAGGTGTTGTTAGATGAGTGAGTCACACGTAATTTTATTAATATAGATAGATATATGTTAACTTTATAGTTGAGGTATTTTTAAAAACAGTCAAGGTACCAATCGCGTTAGTTTTTAATAGAATTTATTTTGAATATACCTACTTAATCATCTCAGCTGTGTGGGTATAAAACTCCCTCAAAGACATGATGATTACCTACTTGTCGAAAACTATTTTAGTACCAGCTATTTTATTTATCTCTAACTTGCACCTTGGACTATTATAAGTATCCTTTTATTGTATTTAACAAAGTCTGCTTTCAACTTAAATCAATTTCACAGGTTTTGTCTAAAAAAACGGAAATGAAAAACACATTTCATCTGTTGGGTTATGAGACTGGCATATATGTCGCTCTGCAAGTGGCTGCTATACTCGAAGATCATGGTATTTTTTTTTATATTTTTTAGCCCACTCATTGGTAGTACTAAAACTATGTATTAATATAGTTCATTATGTTGTCAGGATTATCAGGCAAAGTATTTTGTCTTGGATGTACACCAGAGGAATTAAAAAAAGACCTTGAAGAACAACTGTCATCATTTCAAAATAAGCAGCAACTACAAGATGAGGTGTTGCGACACATGTATTCGTTAATGACCGGCAGTGATACTAAAGTTCTTGACTATTTGTTGCAAAACTTGAGCTCATGGTCAGAAAAAATAGAAGTGTGTGTGCGCACTCTACTCGGTCGTGTTTCCCACTCAGCGCAATACGCATGCTCGCTTATTAAATCTGTTTTTGCACGCATTAATCAAATGAGGCACTACAGCGTTGCACTTCGACCACTACGATCTCAAGTGATTCTAATAAGAGCTGCAAACGGAAAGGTACCTCTTCAAGATACAGTTCTGCAGCATATATCACAACAACCCCTCGTCGTCCACCAGCTTGATTCATCACTGGCACATATTACGACGGATTTACGCTGTAGTGCAATTATCAACGAACACTTGGATCCTACAATATTGGAAAACTATGAAACCAAAAATATCTGCGATACGTACCTGCTAAATGCAGACTCATTTATGGCTATGGAATGAGATAAATTATGATAAATATATAATGATTGTTTAATTAGTAAACTTAATGTTTTATTTGTCCATTATCTGAACCTCATATTATTTCGAATAGTTCAAATAAAATAAATAAAAAAAAACCTAACCACTCCGGGAGTGCCGACAGAAGTGAAAACTCAATTTATTAATAATTTATTTATCTAGACGCGTTGGTACATGCATATATGCACACACTATAGCTGCGTATCGTAACGGGGTGTAGCGAGTCCAGAGATATATCTCATCTAAAAAATTGCGTACCGCGCTAAAAGAAGTTTTTCCTTCAAAAATTGACCGGGATCGACGTTAACGATGATGATGATGAAAAACAAATTGCGTACCGCGCTAAAAGAAGTTTTTCCTTCAAAAATTGACCGGGATCGACGTAAAGATGATGATGATGAAAAATAAATCTACACTGAAAGAGTCCTAATTGATTACACAGCATTATTTAATAAGACCTGTAGATGACCGGAATCAACGTTAGATGATGATGATGATTATGGTAGCGAGTCCAGAGATTTTATCTCATCTAAAAATATGCGTACAGCGCTAAAAGAAGTTTTTCCTTCAAAAATTGACCGGGATCGACGTAAAGATGATGATGATAAAAAATAATTCTACACTGAAAGAGTCCTAATTGATTACACAGCATTATTTAATAAGACCTGTAGATGACCGGAATCAACGTTTGATGATGATGATGATTATTAAGACGCGAGTTTAAGATTTTATACCCAACGCCGCTAAAGAAGTTTTCACTTCAATAAATAAAAATAAATATCCATCTCGCCTTATCCCCGAAGGGGTGGCAGAGGCATATTATATGCCCACTTTTCACCGTGTGGATTCCTGTCCCACGTAATAGGTGGTGCGCCCCATTGCCGTGTTGAAATAGACAGACGCAGGTTGTGGCTACCTGGTGTTGAATTTTTTTAAGCCGCCCATAAAGCCTTCAACCAGGCTTAACGACTGCCATTTTAATGGCAACCGGGACCAACGGCTTAACGTGCCTTCCGAAGCACGGAAACGCTCGCAAATGTAAATGCCACAAAGTGGTCACCCATCCGAGGACCAGCCATAGTGAAAGTTGCGTAACTCAGTGATTGTTTACAGAACACAGACCGCGGGGCCACGAGCGCTTCATAGAACACTGAGACCGCGGGGCCACAAGTGCTTCCAATAGTCAGAGCGCTTTCGAATAGTTCAACACTTTTACAACCTAACCTTTGCGCTTACCGTTCCACCGTATCATTCAGAGGTCCTGTCAAAATATAAAACCCTTTCCTACGACCAATGGAAAGAGTATTTCGTCGCCCGCAGTTTGGAAAGGGTATATGGTAAACTATACAGTGTCAGTCTCCACATTTGCCCTGGTTTGTTGATAGTAAAATACATAGATGTACCTTAAAATTAGTTATTAGACTTTTTTCGAGACACTAACCATTCATCCATTAAAACATTCGCGGTCTTCCATGAAGCCGGGACTTGTTTCGTGGAATACGAAAGCGTGACCACGCGCTGTATTTTTTTTTTTTCAAATTTATTTTACGGCATGAAAGTTCTACACAACGGGACGTCAGGCGGCAAAGCGCTGTTATCGTCCATAGTCGAGTTAGAGGCAAAGAGAGAACCTAGAAGGTCAGCTTTCTCCGGGGCACTCTGAGCCAAACTACCGTTGGATTTAAGTAGTGGTAGTAAACCAGACCGACAAAAGTTTCCCTCGGCAGCTTTGGCAAGCGACTAGAATTCACGACTCCCAGAAGGGTAGCCTGCTAGTCGTTCATTCACCAATTCTGCCGATGAAATCGAACTTAGCCATGGCAATTCCTTTTTTTCTGGCCCTCTATGCGGCATTTAGTTTGCGTTTCAGTTCAGAGATGTTGATGTCATTATTAGCCCGAGCCGTGGTCCAAGCTTTATAAGCAGAGACCTTTAGCGTTTTAGCTACTCTGCAGAGCCGATTAAGCCACGGACGCTTTTTGGCCCCTGCGGGAATCCAGCGGTGTGGAATATAACATTCCATACCCGCTAAGATCCCCTCAGCAACTGCTGCAGCGCAGGACATTATCTGAAGTAAAGCAAAGCCGCTTCCACTGGTATGACGCAAAGAATTCTCGCTGTCTATCCCAATCTGCCGACTTATAGTGCCATACATGCCGCCACTCCTTAGGCCGGAGTGGTTCAGGACTAGCGTGAGTCACTTGCGCCCGGACGAGGCAGTGGTCTGATGTGCCAAGCGGAGCATCCACTGAGACGGTGTATCCGTCCGGACGCGTAGTCAGCAGGAGGTCCAGCAAAGCACTCCGCTCGTTCTCCTTATCTGGTATCCTCGTGTGATAATTGACCAGTTGGGAGAACCCGTAGGTCAGGGCAAATTCGTGAGCAGCTTTCCCCGCAAAGTCAGTGCGCAGAGAACCCAACCAATCAACATGGTGACCGTTGAAGTCCCCCAGCATCAATATCTCTGCGGAGGGATACTGCTCAATTACTATGTCACTCGTGTTTTGCAGGTGGTCAAAGAGGCGAACTGTGTCCGTGTCACCCCTGTGAGACCTGTAAATGCACGCGTAAATCCAGGTGTATCCCCACGTTCGGGTCCCGTACAGCCTGCGGGCAGCCAATGGACAACCGTTTCACCGGGTCTCCCTGACCGCCGTACCAACATTCCGCGCCTGTACCTGTCAGTGAAGGCAGATAAGCCTCTTGTCTCGCTGTCACCGGCACACAGTCACCCCAGTGAGCTCTGGAACCCCGCTCACCGACGGAGAACATAACCCAGCAGGGCCAGGTTACTATTACCACGGTATTCTGTATGGTGGAGGTGCTGCGCCAGACGGGCTGCTCGTCGAACGGAGTACCGTTAATGCCCTCCCTCCTAATGTGTGCTTTTTCGTCGATCCCTAAGATATTGGATCTAAGGGCTCTAATTGAAGAAGCTAATTTCAATATGCCCTCAGGGTATTGCGTTTGCCTCACGATGAGAAAACGTATATCCCCTGATCCCCAAGGGTAACAAAAAAAATATATATAATGAAGATAGGATGGAATAAACCAAAAAGCTAGTGAATTGATTCAATCAGAAGAGTCAGAAGGGTCAACAGGTCATCTTCCTCCGATTTTCATAGAACCAGCATTTCATAAGGCCAAAAAAATCTAATTCAATTAAAGGTATGTATAATAAGCATATTAGCACCTTTGCTGTTCATAACATAGGCTACGTAAACTCACTATCAGAAGGGCCGTATTCTTGTCAGCTCGCAAAAATAGCTCGCAAGAAAGGGTATAGTGATTTTGTAGTAACTTAACTTTAGATTGAAATTTTATATTTTGATTAATTTACAATTTATGGACCTTTCCATTGATGGCAACAGGGTGTTCAATTCAATGCAACGGTGGTCCAAAAAAGCAACGGATTTAAAAATAGTTCTATCAATATTGTTAGAAATAATAACGCAGATTGGTAGTTTTAAGACTTCTATTTGAAAATTACAATGCAAATTATAGTGACATTGACCGACAGAGCTATCGCACGCTACGACAATCGACAGGATAGAGGCAGAAGTGACACTCGGGTCTCTTTATAGACTTGCCATCAGCAAGGTGCGCGGCGGCTGCGCGCTGCGATACCTGCGCGCTGCGTCGAGGGCGCCATCGACTTGCCATCGGCAAGGAGCGCGGCGGCTCCTCGAACGACGGCGCGCTCATCGCCGTAGACTCGCCATCGGCAAGAAGCGCCTCGAACTCACGCCCGCCACATCGTTTTGTGCGTTCTCAAGTATAGGGAACGCTTGACCATGGCCCTGAAAGACAACAAGAAACCGCAAAAGCACTTTGTCGAAACACTTGTTGTGCGATGTGCATTGATTGTATCTACCGTCTTTGTATCCAATATAATTCTGGTATATATTAAAACAATGCAAAAAAATTAATTCAAAATATTTTCCTGGACACCAGATTGTTTCTATTTTTAACCATACACTGAACCTGCGTCAATGTTAAACAAAGTGTAACCACAAAGAAAGAACGATGAGAATAGTAAATAACTAACTATCTTCACGCTGTATCCCTGACGGGGTAGTCATAGAGGACAGATCGCCAGGCTTCGCGATCCATGCATACTTCTTTCGCTTCTTGAAGTTTCATCAATCGCTTCATACACGCACGTCTGGGTATTAGAGTGCTAAAAGTAACTATCTAAAAAGTACCCGCCTGTTACAGTGATAATTTTCCAGAACGCCGCGGTGGCGTGATCACCTCAGATGATGTTTACGGTAGCTGACGCAGTTGGTGGTGGCAGCATGGCAGTCGTCACGGCGATGCCACAGATAGGCTTCGTGCTAACTTCCAATGTGGCACACGTGTCCGCAGATGCACAGTAACTATAAAAGGAAGGAAAGGATAAATAAAACTAGTTCTCAAAAATGCGCAGCTTCCTCAGCATCACCACTATAGAAGTTGGTCCACAACAAGTAACGGGCCATTTACTTCTTTAACCTAAAAGAATCGCGCAGTTAAACACCGTTCGAATTATAAATTTCTAAGTACAGACATTTTTTGATAAATCAACCAAAACCAGAATGACCTTCAGGGCTTATCAGCCTTCGAATCCCATTTTTAATGTTAGAAATAATAACGCAGATTGGTAGTTTTAAGACTTCTCTTTGAAAATTACAATGCAAATTATAGTGACGATGACCGACAGAGCTATCGCACGCTACGACAATCGACAGAATAGAGGCAGAAGTGACTCTCGGGTCTCTTTAAATACGTTGTCTTCGGTGTTGCTAGTGCAATGTTCATTTTATTTTTAACAATATAAATACTGTTTGAAGTATGCCGTTAGACTTGGTTAATAAGGTTTATTTGGAAAACGGCAACATTCTTGAGAAGTGTTGTATTGTTGAGATTCTGAGTACGACTATCTCTTAAAAATAATTAATAGATAAAGTTAACTCTAAATGCTGACAATGTATGCTGAGCTAGTTAACCGCGTACGTCATATGTGGCTATGTTGCAGCGCTTAACGTCAACTAATTTGCAGTCATATTATAAAATAGACTTTATACGTATATTACATCTCCTCCGAAAGTTGCACCTACTCCCCCGATAGCGAGAAAAAAATTACATACGTAGTAGACTATTTTTTGTTTTTTACAGTACAATACAATAAAACTAAATGAAATAAAAAATAATCTTAAATATAAACAAAGTATTTACTATTGATTAAATATTTTATAGTTATTCTTATGTGTTACATATATTTGATTATTTTTCAATAGTTTTACATTTGGTTCCATGTCTTCTAACACACTGTAGGTTCCAGTATAAATCGGATCTAATTTATTTCCAACTTGATTTTTTAACAGCATTAAATCACCGGGTATATAAGCTAAAGGATTATTTTTTTTATTATATAATGTTCTTCTATTTTCCTTACTTACTAACAAATTATTTCTGGCATCATATTGTGCTTTTTGTAACCTATACTTAAATTCCTTAGGATAACTATCATAGTTATACAGAGGATCGACAGAGGATGACGAATTACTCGGTATATTACATAATTTTCTAAATAATAATTCGTGCTGTGTATATTGTGTCTCTGTGTGAATCGTTGTGTTAAAAGAAAAACACCAATAATTCAACCAGTTACTCCAATCAGAATTATTATTGCTACATTGTATCCTTAAGAAATGTCCAAAATTTTTATGAGTGTTATCCAAAGACTCTATAGTTTCATGATGATAAGATGTGGAATTTAACTTTTTTATATTCAACAAATTACATATTTCCGTAAAAACTTCTGACAAAAATTCCGTTTCTTGGTCTGTAATAATTTCTTTGAAATACCGTATCTTAAAATAAAATTATTTACTAACTGTTCAGCTACTGATTCTGTATCTTTACTAAATAAGGGATATGCCTCTACAAACTTAGTTAACTCGCATTGAAGAGTTAGAATATACTTAAAATTATTATTATCTTTTTCTAAGGGCCCTACTAAATCTAAACTAATACGCGTATGTGGTGTCGTTGTGATCACCATTAGTTGTTTCGCATGTTAATTTACATGTTTATTAACTTGGCATTCTTTACATTTTTTGATGTATTCTAAAATATCTCTAGACATACCTTGCCAAAAATAATACCTTTTAATATTATTCAACATTCTGTTTTCCCCAGCATGTCCACTGGTAGACTATAAATGAAAATCATTTAAAATTACTTTTTTCTCGTCTTGGTCAATTACGTTCTTCAAATTTAGAGCTCCATTTTGTCTATTACTTCTTTGAAATTCAACTTTCTGCATAAAGACTAATTCCCTCGCTAACACTCTTACGGTAGATAATGATCGGGATAATAGGTGAATGCAAGAATCCTTCGGTACGTACAGAAAATTACATTTATCACTCATGATTTCCTTTATATTTTTATTATTATTTCTTACTTTGTATTTAGAACTCAAGTTTAGTTCTACACAGTCTGTCGGACGTTTGAGTATTTCCACAATTCTAGGTTGATCAGGCCTGAAATTTATAGGAATCTCTGTAGTCTTGGCGGTCGTGTTTGTGTTATCGTGTAACTTACGAGCTTGGGCTCTCGTCGTGACTGATACAACGTGTTCTTTCATCTCTTTCAGGTCCTTAATGGTCAATGGTATACGACTCAATGCGTCTACAGCTGAATTGTGTCGTCCCGGAAGATATTCAATATCAAAATCGTACTCTTCTAATGATAAACGAAATTTAGTTAATCGACTCGATGGATGAGTCATTCCGAAAAGATTTATATATCTTTTCGGAATGACTCATCCATCCAAAGTTTAAAATAGTGACTGACCACAACCACTTATATATAAGTGGTTGTGGTCAGTCACTATTTTAAACTTTCTGCCATATAAATAAGGTCGAAAGTGTTTTGTAGCCCATACTATTGCTAATAGTTTAAAATCTGAAATCCTAGCAAATAAAAATAATATGAGAAATTTGTGGAAAATTTTGAATAGTATTACTGGTCGGATCAAATCGTCCGTTGACGATGTTCTGAAAAATGCTTTTATGAACACAAACAACACATACGAGGATATTGCAAATAAGTTTGCCGATACATTTGTTGCAAGCACTAAACAAATAATACCGTCATGTTCATACCCGATACTACTTAAAACTCAGTATAGTGCACCAGCTAATGTTACTATGAGAATCAAAACATCTAACTCGCATTCACTTAAAAAAGTAATTATGTCTTTAAATAATAACAAATCACCTGGCATTGACGGAATTAGAACCATTGATATAAAAATGATATGTACAAAAATGACATCGGTCATATCAAATCTAATTAATATATGTATATATAGAGGTAAGTATCCTTTAGAATCAAAAACTGGAATTGTAAGACCTATCCATAAAAATGGGAGTTTATTAAAATATGAAAATTATCGACCAATAACCATCTTACCAACCATAGACAAAATTATAGAAAAATTCATTTGCAAACAAATATATGAATTCTATGACAAAAATAAAATTTCAAGTGAGAAATAGTTTGGTTTTCGACCAAAAAAAAAATACTACAAAACTTTTATCAGCCTTTACAGACAGTATTTATGAACATTTGGATAAAAAAGAACATGTATTGGTAGTATTTATAGATTATAGTAAAGTTTTTGATACGTTAAGACATGACAGACTTATAGAGTGCCTATATGACAATGGGGTAAGAGGAAAATTGCTGGCATGGTGTAAGGAATATCTTCAAGATAGAAAGTTTGTAGTCAGAGTATGTGATGCCATCAGTGCAACAAAAGGCGTAGCCCATGGTACGGCAAAAGGCTCAGTTTTAGGCCCTTTACATTACCTAACCTATGTCAATAGTTTGTCTAATTTAATTAAAGTATGTGAAATATATCAATTCGCCGATGATACGTGTCTTGTGGCCGCAGCGCGTAGTGTAATTGAAGCTCAGGAATTGCTTCAAATTGATTTATTGATTAAATGGTCTCACGATGCGGGTCTTGTAATAAATGAAAAAAAGACAAAGCTGATGTATATTAGTTCCAGCAATAACCTGGACAAATACAAACCATCACTCATTTTCCAATGTCATCATTGTTTACATGGTCGCAATAGGGTAACAATGACATGTTACTGTACCCCGATAGATCTGGTAGAAAATCAAACATACTTAGGTCTTACAATTGACAACCGTATTAACTGGAAGGAACACATAAATCAAGTTTGTTCTAAACTTAGGGGTATACTTGCAAAATTTTCCATAATAAAATATAAAATACCATATCAGGCACTACTTATGCTTTATAAATCTTTGGCTGAGTCAATTATATCGTATGGTTTGTCGAGTTATGGTAGGACGTATAAATCTCATCTCGAAAAAATATACACGCTGCAAATGCGCATTTAAAAAAAAATTGTTCCAAAACACATTAAAAACAAATGCGTTCATGATTACCATGAACTATTCAGCTTCTGTAAAATTATACCTATACATGATAAAGTTAAAATGATGTTACTAAAAGAAAAGTTTTTCAACGATACTCTAAAAAAATTAAATCAAGTAAATTACCTTCAAAGAATTACTCGTAGTATAAGAAACTCCAAGCTGTTATTGCCGAGGTACACAAATATGTATGGAAAGAGAACACTGAAATATATGGTACCACATATTATAAATGAATTACCATTATTGGTCAGAGATTCTTTTACAAATGAAAATATTGAAAATAAATTACAAATAAAAAAATAAAATTATTCTTCTCGTGACCATAGGGCTGGCCTCTTGCTCGCTCAGAGAATAAGCATTGCCATACAACGTGGCAATGCGGCCAGCCTTATGGGAACCTTACCGGTTGATTTTGATGGGGAGGAATTCTTCGACACCTAGTCGGGGCATCATTGTCAGTCTTGTAATAATTTGCAACAACCCGCCCCCTTCTTTTTGTATTTTTTTCTGTAAATATGTTAAATTTTAATTTGTTAATAACCATGTAATTATTATTTCATTGTTTAATCATTATTTAATAAAAGTGATGTAATCCTCTCTTAAATTACAATGTTATTATTTCCAAAATTATAACACACGCAAAAAATGTTAAACAACCTGTATAATATACCTTTGTAATTCGTAAGACATTGAATAGCAATGCCGTACGGCATACTCGTTTACTATGGCAAGGTAGTAGGTAGTAGTAGTAATGTATACTTTTTTATTAACAAGTACCCACTTAGGTATGGGTTAATATTGTTAGGTATAAGTAAAAATTGTTTTGTTTAGTTCTATTGTAAAAAAATATATATTTGTGATGTATGTATTACCGAGATTGATGCACGGTAAAACTCGAATGAGTTTATGTTTGCATCATTGTAATGTAATATGCATGTTGATCCTTATTGTAATAAATACTAATAAGAAAAAAAACCTAACCACTCCGGGAGTGCCGACAGAAGTGAAAATTCAATTTATTAATAATTTATTTATCTAGACGCGTTGGTACATGCATATATGCACACACTATAGCTGCGTATCGTAACGGGGTGTAGCGAGTCCAGAGATTTATCTCATCTAAAAAATTGCGTGCCGCGCTAAAAGAAGATTTTCCTTCAAAAATTGACCGGGATCGACGTTAATGATGATGATGATGAAAAAAAATTGCGTACCGCGCTAAAAGAAGTTTTTCCTTCAAAAATTGACCGGGATCGACGTAAAGATGATGATGATGAAAAATAAATCTACACTGAAAGAGTCCTAATTGATTACACAGCATTATTTAATAAGACCTGTAGATGACCGGAATAAACGTTAGATGATGATGATGATTATGGTCGCGAGTCCAGAGATTTTATCTCATCTAAAAATATGCGTACCGCGCTAAAAGAAGTTTTTCCTTCATAAATTGACCGGGATCGACGTAAAGATGATGATGATAAAAAATAATTCTACACTGAAAGAGTCCTAATTGATTACACAGCATTATTTAATAAGACCTGTAGATGACCGGAATCAACGTTTGATGATGATGATGATTATGGTCGCGAGTCCAGAGATTTCATCTTATCTAAAAATATGCGTACCGCGCTAAAAGAAGTTTTTCCTTCAAAAATTGACCGGGATCGACGTAAAGATGATGATGATAAAAAATAATTCTACACTGAAAGAGTCCTAATTGATTACACAGCATTATTTAATAAGACCTGTAGATGACCGGAATCAACGTTTGATGATGATGATGATTATGGTCGCGAGTCCAGAGATTTTATCTCATCTAAAAATATGCGTACCGCGCTAAAAGAAGTTTTTCCTTCAAAAATTGACCGGGATCGACGTAAAGATGATGATGATAAAAAATAATTCTACACTGAAAGAGTCCTAATTGATTACACAGCATTATTTAATAAGACCTGAAGATGACCGGAATCAACGTTAGATGATGATGATGATAATGGTCGCGTGTCCAGAGATTTTATCTCATCTAAAAATAAGCGTACCGCGCTAAAAGAATATTCACTTCAAAAATTGACCGGGATCGACGTAAAGATGATGATAAAAAAATCTTACGCTTTTTCGATCAGGACACGTGTCCTGACGCGAGTTTAAGATTTTATACCCAACGCCGCTAAAGAAGTTTTCACTTCAAAAAAAGTTCTAGCTCTATAATCGGGTATCGTGTTTCAGCTGGCTTCAAGTTACGGGTGGCGTACGCTATTACCTTCCCGTTGCTGT
This sequence comes from Thumatha senex, assembly GCA_948477245.1. Lineage (NCBI taxonomy): Eukaryota > Metazoa > Arthropoda > Insecta > Lepidoptera > Erebidae > Thumatha > Thumatha senex. The sequence continues at coordinate 18,002,925 of OX419744.1, forward strand.
TAGACAGTACGGTGCCTAAACTTATTTTAGATGCATCAGTATGCAAAGCAAAAAAAAAAACCTAACCACTCCGGGAGTGCCGACAGAAGTGAAAACTCAATTTATTAATAATTTATTTATCTAGACGCGTTGGTACATGCATATATGCACACACTATAGCTGCGAATCGTAACGGGGTGTAGCAAGTCCAGAGATTTATCTCATCTAAAAAATTGCGTACCGCGCTAAAAGAAGTTTTTCCTTCAAAAATTAACCGGGATCGACGTTAATGATGATGATGATGAAAAAAAATTGCGTACCGCGCTAAAAGAAGTTTTTCCTTCAAAAATTGACCGGGATCGACGTAAAGACGATGATGATGAAAAATAAATCTACACTGAAAGAGTCCTAATTGATTACACAGCATTATTTAATAAGACCTGTAGATGACCGGAATCAACGTTAGATGATGATGATGATTATGGTAGCGAGTCCAGAGATTTTATCTCATCTAAAAATATGCGTACCGCGCTAAAAGAAGATTTTCCTTCAAAAATTGACCGGGATCGACGTAAAGATGATGATGATAAAAAATAATTCTACACTGAAAGAATCCTAATTGATTACACAGCATTATTTAATAAGACCTGTAGATAACCGGAATCAACGTTTGATGATGATGATGATTATGGTCGCGAGTCCAGAGATTTTATCTCATCTAAAAATATGCGTACCGCGCTAAAAGTAGTTTTTCCTTCAAAAATTGACCGGGATCGACGTAAAGATGATGATGATAAAAAATAATTCTACACTGAAAGAGTCCTAATTGATTACACAGCATTATTTAATAAGACCTATAGATGACCGGAATCAACGTTAGATGATGATGATGATTATGGTCGCGAGTCCAGAAATTTTATCTCATCTAAAAATATGCGTACCGCGCTAAAAGAAGTTTTTCCTTCAAAAATTGACCGGGATCGACGTTAAGATGATGATGATAAAAAATAATTCTACACTGAAAGAGTCCTAATTGATTACACAGCATTATTTAATAAGACCTGTAGATGACCGGAATCAACGTTTGATGATGATGATGATTATGGTCGCGAGTCCAGAGATTTTATCTCATCTAAAAATATGCGTACCGCGCTAAAAGAAGTTTTTCCTTCAAAAATTGACCGGGATCGACGTAAAGATGATGATGATAAAAAATAATTCTACACTGAAAGAGTCCTAATTGATTACACAGCATTATTTAATAAGAACTGTAGATGACCGGAATCAACGTTAGATGATGATGATGATAATGGTCGCGAGTCCAGAGATTTAATCTCATCTAAAAATAAGCGTACCGCGCTAAAAGAATATTCACTTCAAAAATTGACCGGGATCGCCGTAAAGATGATGATAAAAAAATCTTACGCTTTTTCGATCAGGACACGTGTCCTGACGCCAGTTTAAGATTTTATACCCAACGCCGCTAAAGAAGTTTTCACTTCAAAAACTTATTTGAAAAATCTGGGTAATCTAAAACTTTAGGACTCATGAGTGCTAGTTTCAAATTATGAAATTCTGTTTCACATTCTGGAGTCCATTGAAATTCTACTCCTTTTTTTGATAAATTATTTAATGGATAGGCTATATCTGCGAACTTATGTATAAATCTCCTATAATAATTAGCAAACGCTACAAATCGTTTGACATCATCATTATTGGTGGGCGTGGTAATTCTGCAAACTAATAATTTTTGCCTGGGTCAGGACAAACTCCTTCAGAAGGAATTTTGTGACCTAAATACATTATATATTTTCTCAAATATTCACACTTCTGTGGATTTAATTTCAGATTAGTTTGCCTAAACCTTTCTAAAACACTGATTAAATTACTATTAAGAGAATGCATTGAATTTCCTACTACGATACAGTCATCTACATAGATAAAACATTGGTTATAATTAAGACCAGATATAGCGATTGTCATTAATCTAGAGAAAACACTGGGGCTAGTTATTAGCCCCATAGGACAACGCTTCATTTGATACATTTTATCTGTCGTAAATTCTAACATAAGTTGATAGTAACCTTGTGATAGATCAAGCTTCGAAAAATAGATGCTACCGGACAAGGAATCTAATATTTCAGTGATTTTGGGCAAAGGAAACCTATCATCCTAAATTCTATTATTTTGTTGCCTGTAGTCAATGACCATTCTCCACTTTTTCTCACCTGACTCTCCACTTTTTTTTGGGCACTAGTAATACTGGGCTAGATCACTCAGAAGTAGTCTCCTCTATTATGTCATTTTCCAACATGTCCTGTATCTGTTTTTGCATTTCGCCACGTAAAGCATAAGGTATTCTATAAGGCTTATTATAAGCTGGGCTCACATTATCCTTTAATTTAATTGAATATTGCATTAAATTTGTAGTGCTAAGTTTATCACCTGGTTATTGGAAAACATCGGCGTATTTTGCACAAATTTTCTCAATACTTAACTGTTCTTCTTTATTTAAATATGAACCTAGTTTAAGTAAATCAAAAAAACATCTAATTTTGCTAACATCTACTGATTGCTTATCAAAACTACATATTTTAAAATTATTTATGCTATTTAGCTCTAAATTACTTAAGTCTAACTCAACCTCAAAATTTATCGTATTCAAAATCCTAATAGGTATCTGACGTTTCACCCCCTAAACGAATTATTACCTCTAACTCTAAAATTCCTACTTTAATCTCAGGTTGTGAATTATTAAAATAATTTAAAAAGTCGTCATGACAATGACCGACAGAGCTATCGACGCTACGACAATCGACAGGATAGAAGCAGAAGTGACCCTCGGGTGTCTTTATATACGCTGTCTTCGGTGTTGCTAGTGCAAGCTTCATTTTATTTCTAATACGGCCGAGAGGCCGCAGCCTCGTCGGAAGACTGACGAGGCTGCGTCCTCGAAGCTTTCAGAACGAACTCTTCGAAGGACCGGCAGCACCCCTCGTATGTAGTTAAGTGCCTTCGTCTTCATCGTTCCTTTGAAATACATAAATCATGTTAATTTTATACACGCTATTGATTGCATTAGGTAACCTCCGATTTAGATTAAGTTTGGAACCTACAGGTTATGTACACAAACATCAAGGCAAAGAAAGCCACTAAAAATATTTAAGTATTCAAATTACCTAAGATTTACACAGGTCTGTCCCACTCAACCAAATACCTCAGGATTTACACAGGTCTGTTGTCAATATCACTACTGACTCACCCCAGAAACCTCTAAACAATGACAGGATTGACACAGGTCTGTTGTCAGTATCACCACTGACTCACCCCAGATACCTCAGGATTTACACAGGTCTGTTGTCAGTATCACCACTGACTCACCCCAGCTACCTTTAAGCAATGACAGGATTTACTCAGATCTGTTGTCAGTATTACTACTGACTCACCCCAGATACATTTCACTTATGTATCCCTAAACATATTGCAAAATACTACATAACGAAAACTATTTAACACCAGACGGGTATGCAATTCGGTAAATAACTCGGGGTAGATTATTGCTTAAAATTTTTCATTAGTTCGGTGACAATGATATCTGACAGGCGCTCTCAAGTTCATCGCCTCATTTAATATGTACACACTTTTACATTAAATTAACACGTTGTAATAACATCAATCCTGACCATTGCATATAAGCCTGAAAAGGTATTCTCTATCTTCCCAACAAGTGAAAATACTACCCTTTTCTATTTCGCGGCACCAAGTGTTAATCATGAGACAAAATATTGGTTGGATGTGACTAAAGGCGGTTATAAACGCTCTGTAGCGCCGGTAACCAAGTCGTCAGATTTCGTTGCTTCTTCGTTGCAAGGAGCGCGACGGCTTCTCGAACGACGCCTGCGCGCTGTCATGAGCGCGCCGTTTACTTGCTATCATCAAGGAGCGCGGTGGCTGCGCGCTGCGACTAGCGTTCCGTAGACTTGCCATCAGCAAGGAGCGCGGTGCCTGCGCGCTGCGATACCTGCGCACTGCGATGAGGGCGCCGTCGACTTGCCATCAGCAAGGAGCGCGGCGGTTGCTCGCTGCGATACCTGCGCGCTGCGATGAGGGCGCCGTCGACTGGCCATCAACATGGAGCGCGGCGGCTGCGCGCCGCGATACTTGCACGCTGCGATGAGGGCGCCGTCGACTTGCCATCAGCAAGGAGCGCGGCGGCTGCGCGCTGTGATACCTGTGCGCTGCGATGAGGGCGCCGTCGACTTGCCATCAGCAAGGAGCGCGGTGGCTTCGCGCTGCGATACCGGCGCGCTGCGATGAGGGCGCCGTCCACTTGCCATCAGCAAGGAGCGCGGCGGCTGCGCGCTGCGATACCTGCGCGCTGCGTCGAGGGCGCCGTCGACTTGCCATCGGCAAGGAGCGCGGCGGCTCCTCGAACGACGGCGCGCTCATCGCCGTAGACTCGCCATCGGCAAGAAGCGCCTCGAACTCACGCCCGCCACATCGTTTTGTGCGTTCTCTACTAACTATCTTCACGCTGTATCCCTGACGGGGTAGTCATAGAAGACAGATCGCCAGGCTTCGCAATCCATGCATACTTCTTTCGCTTCTTGAAGTTTCATCAATCGCTTCATACACGCACGTCTGGGTATTAGAGTGCTAAAAGTAACTATCTAAAAAGTACCCGCCTGTAACAGTGATAATTTTCCAGAACGCCGCGGTGGCGTGATCACCTCAGATGATGTTTACGGTAGCTGACGCAGTTGGTGGTGGCAGCATGGCAGTCGTCACGGCGATGGCACAGCTAGGCTCCGTGCTAACTTCCAATGTGGCACACGTGTCCGCAGATGCACAGGAACTATAAAAGGAAGGAAAGGATAAATAAAACTAGTTCTCAAAAATGTGCAGCTTCCTCAGCATCACCACTACAGAAGTTGGTCCACAACAAGTAACGGGCCATTTACTTCTTTAACCTAAAAGAATCGCGCAGTTAAACACCGTTCGAATTATAAATTTCTAAGTACAGACATTTTTTGATAAATCAACCAAAACCAGAATGACCTTCAGGGCTTATCAGCCTTCGAATCCCATTTTTGATGTTAGAAATAATAACGCAGATTGGTAGTTTTAAGACTTCTCTTTGAAAATTACAATGCAAATTATAGTGACGATGACCGACAGAGCTATCGCACATGCTACGACAATCGACAGAATAGAGGCAGACGTGACTCTCGGGTCTCTTTAAATACGTTGTCTTCGGTGTTGCTAGTGCACGCTTCATTTTATTTCTAACAATATAAATACTGTGTGAAGTATGCCGTTAGACTTGAATAATGAGGTTTATTTGGAAAACGGCAACATTCTTGAGAAGTGTTGTATTGTTGAGATTCTGAGTACCACTATCTCTTAAAAATAATTAATAGATAAAGTTAACTCTAAATGCTGACAATGTATGCTGAGCTAGTTAACCGCGTAGGTCATATGTGGCTATGTTGTAGCGCGTAACGTTAAACTAATTTGCAGTCATATTATAAAATAGACTTTATACGTATATTACATCTCCTCCGAAAGTTGCACCTACTCCCCCGATAGCGAGAAAAAAAAAACATACGTAGTTGACTATTTATTGTTTTTTACAGTACAATACAATAAAACTAAATGAAATAAATGAACACAATTGGGTCCACTTTAAATAATACACAGCCTTTTATACCGAGTATATATTTACTATGATACGGTTCAAAACAATGGTTCCCACTTATACAAATAAAACTTAAACTTAAATAGGCCTCGGGGTAGCGAGACTTATACCGAGATGTAACAATAGTGCACAACGCCATCTATGCCCCCGTAAGGAAACTCAAAACCAGTATACAAACCCGTGAGTTAACTATACCGCGATACAGCGAAATCGTACAACGCCATCTAGGCTGGCATGAGAAACTTATAATAACATAAACATTTCCGCCCACCAAGGACACGTTGCAAACTGTCCTTCTAAAAAGAGTAATACGGTTGTGCATTGCTAACAAAAAAATACACTCCTTATAACAATTTATACTTATGACAATAAACAATAGTTAAATACATACAACAAATTAGACAGTTACTGGTAATAAGCACAGTTTTGAAGTCGGCCTTTTAATAAATATATCCTTTGTGCGTACTGTGACTACACGCGTAATATTGTCCGAACCTGGATGCTTTTGTTCAATTTTACCTAGCAACCATCTACCAGGAGGCATATTATCCTCCTTTATAAGTACTACATCACCTATTGATGGTTCTGGGGTTTTGTACTGCCACTTATGCCTTTGCAAGAATTGGTGAAGATAATCCTGCGACCAACGTCGCCAAAAATCTTGCATCATTTTTTGGTGAAATTGCCACCGCCGAAGAGAGGATATATTAGACCTTTCATAATTAACGTCTGGTACAACGACAAGTGGTTCGCCCACAAGAAAATGACCTGGGGTTAAGACTACAAGATCGTCTTGCTCTTCCATGTAGGATAAGGGTCTCGAATTGAGGCAAGCTTCAATTTGAGTCAATAAGGTGGCTAGTTCCTCATATGTCAACGTGGAGTTCCCTATGACTCTTTTCAGGTGGTATTTGGCTGATTTTACCCCGGCTTCCCATAAACCGCCCATATTTGGAGCTCGTGGGGGTATAAAGTTCCATTGGGTACTGTTATTCGCGAGGCACTCAGTCAATTCTTGTTTAAAGGTCGATTTTTCGCTGTTGAATAAGTCAACCAGCTATCTAGCGGCTCCAACGAAATTTGTGGCATTGTCGCTGTACAGCTCTGCACATCGACCACGCCTGGACACAAACCTTCTAAAGGCAGCCAAAAACCCTTGAGAAGTTAGATCGCTGACTGGTTCCAAATGCACCGCTCGTGTTGACATACACACGAACAATGCTATGTACCCCTTATAAGACTTATTACCTCTGCCTTTAGACACTCTTATATTCAATGGACCAGCGTAATCGACACCGCTTTGTAAAAATGGTTTGTTTGGAGTCACCCGAGATGAAGGCAGCTGTCCCATAAGTTGATTGGTTACCTTAGTTGAGTAACGTATACAAGTTACACAACCTCTGAAATATTTTTTAACTAAACCTTTGACGCCTACAATCCAGTACATAGAACGCAAATACGTGACCATAAGTTGTGGACCACCGTGCATGGTTTTCTGGTGAGCGTCGGCAATCAAAAGTCTCGTTAACCATGATTCTTTAGGAATAAGAATCGGATGCCTTTCGTTAAAACTTAACTGAGACATTCCTAGTCTCCCACCAACCCTAACTATACCTTTAGCGTCTAAAAACAAGTTTAGTGATTTTAACATTTTCCTTTTCTTAGCTAAATATCCCTTATCCTTCAATTCCGCTAACTCCTCTGACAACCCTTCTTCTTGGCATCTCTTTGTACATAAATCTAATGCATTGTCGATTTCCTGTTTTGTCAAATTCTTAGTGCTGTGCCTAGTCACTGAATTTCGTTTCAGGTTTAGGAATCTTAGACAATACGCAACAACACGTTTAAGTTTGGATAGAGAAGAGAATCTTTGCCAAAGAGCAGTGTCGCAGATAGTTGTGTGGACCTTAATCTGCTCCAGAGTTGTGAGCAGTTGCTTTGGTCTCTTGAAATTGATTTCCGGTTGTCTGAGGAAATCAGGACCTTCAAGCCATATAGCTGTGGTTGATAGATCTATTGGAGAGATACCGCGAGACGCACAGTCTGCTGGATTATCCTTAGACGATATATGAGACCAGTGCTGGGTGTCAAAGATACCCAAAATTTCCAAGACGCGATTCGCTACGAATGTTTTCCAGCGGCTTGGATGTTGATTCAACCAAGCCAGTACTATTTCACTATCAGTGTATGCATATAGGTCGTCTTTAGCTATTTTTAACACTTCAGCTACCTCCCTAATCAGTTTTGATAAAAGGACTGCTCCGCAAAGCTCTAGCCGAGGAATCGACACCTGTTTAATGGGTGCTACTTTTGTTTTTGAAGCTACCAAAGATACTTGAATATTTCCGGCCTCATCTACAGCTCTTAAGTACACAACTGCAGCGTAAGCCAATTTAGAAGCATCTGCAAAGCCATGCAGTTCGAGTTTAACTGAGCTTTTGCAGGTATGTAACCACCGGGGGATTTTAATATCCACTAAAGCAGGTAAGTTTTGCCGGTAAGTAGACCATTCCTTTAATAAATTTATGGGAACCTCTTGATCCCACTCAATCCCCGCTAGCCACAGCTTCTGAATAAATATTTTTGCTACAATTACACACGGCGCTAGCCACCCAAAAGGGTCGAACAACCTAGAAATATCTGAAATATTTTTTCTTTTTGTTACAGGTTCACTTAGCGGAGCGAGATCTACAGTGCATTGGAAAACATCTTGACACGGGATCCAGGTAAGTCCTAATATTTTTGTACCTTCTACCTGTATTCTTAACTCCTCACCTGAACTATTATTCTCCTTTCTTATCATTTCTAATAACTCCCTGCTATTGCTTATCCATTTTTGCATTGGAAATCCTCCCTTAGCCAATATTCTAGTTAGTTCACTATATATATAAAAACAGTCATCTATGCTTTCAGCTCCAGTCATGAGATCATCCATGTAGAAATCGTTTAAAATTATTTTGGATATTTCAGGCTCACCTTGACACTCATCATAAGCCAGCTGATGCAAGGCCCGTACAGCAAGGTATGGGGCGGAGGCAGTGCCGAATGTCACCGTAACCAACTCATATTCTTCTATCTCATTTTCAGGACTGTCTCTCCATAGAATTCTCTGAAATGGGGTATCTTTTTGGTCAACTAAAACCTGTCGATACATTTTCACTATATCCCCAACCAGACATATCTTATACTTTCTCCAGTTCATAATAGTGTGACGGAGTTCGGCTTGCAAGGATGGACCCACCATCAAATTATCATTAAGGGATTTACCATTTGTTCCCTTGCAGGAAGCATCGAACACAATCCTGACCTTCTTTGTGGTCTTGTTCTCCCGAACAACTGCGTGATGAGGCAAGTGAACAGCTTCTATATTTCTTTTTTCTAGCTCAGTAACTTTTCTCATATGATTTAATTCCAAATATTCTTTGATAACCTTTGTATAATTAATTTTTAATTCGATATTTTTCTGTAAGTTTAATTCTAACCCTTTAAATCTTCTTTCAGCTATTTTCCTCGACTCACCGTACTTGCAGTCCGGGTCCGCATCCCGAAACGGTAGCCATACTATATATCGGCCACTGTTATCCCGTTTGGTGGTATCTGTAAACATCTTCTCGCATCTAAGCTCTTCCTCCGTGAGCATTTTCTTAACACCTAACGGTTCGGATTCTACTTCCCAAAAACTTTTTAACAAATCGTCACCACCTAAACTACAATGCATCACGGTGATGTGAGAAGGTATAACTATTGAGTTGTCTACGTCACAAACTCCAGATAACACCCATCCGAAGGCAGTATCTTGCGCTAAGAGGGACCCACATTCACTGCGATTAATACCTACTTTAAGAATGTGGCTGTATACTTCAGCACCTAACAAAATATCGATTTTGTTAGGTCTGTGATACTCCGGATCAGCCAACTTTCCCACAGTCAAGCTTACCCGTTCTACCCTAGTTACCTTAGCAACTGGGAGAAGGGCCGTAACTGACGTCAAGACGTAAGCATTAACCTTAATTTGAAATCTAGGATCGACTCTTGACCTTATATTAACCTGAACGGTAGACCTTGACACTACACTTTTGTGTCCACCGACACCAGTTATAGTGTTATTCGTAGAAATCTTCTTTAAACCTAGGTACTGCACTATAGCTTCGGTTATAAAAGATCCCTGCGACCCTTGGTCCAATAAAGCTCTAATCATGCGAAAATTCCCATCTTTCGACTCAGCTTGCACGACCGCTGTAGTTAATAGAACTGTTTTACCGTAGTTCCCTGTCGAAAGACAAGAGACCAGTGGCTCACTTGACCCCTCCGCTTCCGCGGAATGCTTGTGACTATTAGTCACTATTTCCTCCTTCATCTGTATACCCGATGAGGACTTTTTCTGAACCGTGTCTTCATTAGTAGACCCAGAAACACCACTAGGGTGTAATAAAGAATGGTGGCGCCGTTTACACACCTGACACCGTACAAATTTTTTACAATATTTGGCAGTGTGGTTGCTATTTAAACAAACAAAACATAATTTATTTTCCATAGCGAATTCACGTCGACTCTCATTGGATTCCTTGCTACAAGCTTTGCAAGAAGATATTTTATGATCTGCAGCACAATACGCACAAGAATCACTAACCTTTGATTTTATGATATGGAATGACTTAGAATTAGATTTTTTCTCAACACGGGGTTTTGACTCTAAATTCTCCAGACCCCTAAACCGACCCGTTAAGAAATCTGAAAACTCCTCAAACGTGGGCAATTCATCAGTGGAATCCGATGACACCTTAAGTTCCCAAGCTTTTTTTGTGTCAGGATCGAGTTTAGCGCTGATTAAATAAATAATTAAAATATCCCAAGACGATATGTTTACCCCTAAAGCTTTAATGGACTCTAAGCATTCAGTAGTAGTATTTATCAAACCTTTAATTTCTGAAGCCGATTCTGAAGTTAAAGCCCTTTGATTTAGCAATCGCTTTAAAATACCCTTAGCCAGAAATCTCTTATTGTGGTACATTTTATTTAGTTTATCCCATGCAATCTCATAGTTATCGAGTTTACTTTAATGTTACGTAACAATTGTTCAGCTTCTCCAGTCAAGTGTCCTTTTAGATAAAAGAGCCGTTGCGCATCATCTAATGTCTTATTTTCATGAACTAAACCCATAAACAAATCCCTAAATGTTTGCCACTCTGTGTATTTACCGGAAAAAGTAGGGATTTTAATCTCTGGCAGCTTGACTCTATTGCCTACCTTCTCACTATGACAACAAGACTTTAACTCTGAAGGCGACTTGCTGGGGGTTACACTATTTAACATATCTTTTAATTCGCTTTTAAATTGTATATAAAACTCTTCAACAATATCATACATATCATTTTTCATATAGTCAGAGCAACTAAGTTCTGCTTTCTTTGCTGTGCTTATAATTTGAGTATGGGTCTCTGAAAACAATGCCCACTGTTTCTCCAAATTTTCAACTCTAGCTTCGATATATGAAAACGTTACTCTTTCTTTTGGAGACTTCCTAAAATTAGATCTAGCTTTTAACATTTTAGCCTTTATGTCCTCCTGAAGATTGACCAACGACTCCATTTTTAATATCTTATCTAATTACAGAATTTACTAAATAAACACAAGCACAACTACTTTAAACTAATAAATAGAAAGCATAAATATTTTACTGTCAGACCATAAAGCAACTAATATACACTTAATGTTTTTTAATATGCAAATAGTACACAAATATGCTAGCAATAAAACAACTAATATAGTTTAAGCATCTAATAACTAATTAAAGATTTTCTAAGTACATAAAATAATCACAAATTTTTAACTAAGGGCCGGTTGTTTCGAAAGGTTCGTTAACGTAACATACGTACGTTAAAAAGTTACGATCACGAAGGATGTTTAACGTACGTTAATTAGAAAGCGTTGTTTCACCGTATAAAAAATGGATTGTCATAGTTAATGGGGTTGCCAGTTGAATTGACAATATTTTCGTGAAAAAAATCGATGGGAGACATTTTGAATAAGGCAACATTTGACATTTAACGTCATTTATGTGTCATATATGTCAATAACTAAAATAAACACGTTACAAACAACCAAACCAAACACGTTAATGCATTTTACAGTTGATGAATATCGGAAATAAACACGTTGTTGCATTAATAGTGGTAAATTATCTGTCAGTTCATATAAGTAAGAAATATTTTGTACAAAAATGGATACGTTTATAACAAAGTAAGTATTTTATTGACGATTTTTAATCAATTGACGAATATATTTACTTGGCAATTATTATAGTTTTTAGACTAACGTGATATTATTAGGGCTGTAAATTTTACAAAAAACGAGAAATCACGTTTTCAGTCTTTGAAAAATACAAAGCAAGCACCTGGTCTATAGGTTTTACTGCAAATTTTCTGAAATATTAAGAATAACATAATTTATATTAGCTACGCAATGAGAATTACTACCGTAGGATGTACATTGAATTATTCTTACTTTTCTGTAGCAAATTTTAATTCTTCTACGATTTGGCGTGTTAATAGTAGAGCTACTTCCTTTGATACACGATACCTAGCGATAAATTCCTGATAACTCCAAAGGCTTAAGTTGTAAATACGTGTTTTAAATATTTTTCTCTTCCTTTCTACTCTGTTTGCATAATCATCTGACGAACTGCTATCATCAAAGACAGGCGAAAACAAAAGTGCATCCATATTCTTTTATTTTACACAAATGAAATAAGTAACGATTCAATTCAATTGTTAGGTGTTTTTGCAAATGAAGTTAACCAATGACCGAACCATCTGTTACCGTCATCGTTATTTTTTTACGTACGTCAACTTCACATTTTGTGAAACAACTTGTTTTTATGTTTAACGATTGTCAGCGCCATTTTTAACGTCTTCGTATTCGTTATGTGGAGTTGAAACAACCCGACCTAAGACAATTTGAACTAAAATTATTCTAAGTTCCAAAACTATTTTTCAAAATATTACAAGTGTTTGTAGCATAAAGTCTGTTAGAAAACGGGCGTGGATTCCCCGTCAAACCAACTTTTAGCTTAAAACTATCACAAGTCTAAATCTACTTAAAATATTCTAAGTTCCAATACTTGTTAGCAATTTTTCAAATACTTCTAAGTTTCACTAGTCTTGACGTTAAGGTTCAAATTCTTCTAACTTTACTTTGGCAAATAAATTCGAAAATGTACTCACGATTGATGTCCCACACTGCACTCACTCACTGTGTAACGTGTAATTGGTGGCGCCCCCTTGCGGCAACGTTCTGCTTCCTCTGTGACCACTTCCTGATTCCTCAGCCGACGAGACGCAGCGCGTAGCGTCCCCCTTGTCAGCAGGGTATACTATCTGACCAGCGATCCACTGACCAGTAAACCTGACTTGTAGTCTCGAAGACTACCACGGAATATGCCGAATCGTCGCAATCCGACTCGTAAGGACAATGAACACAATTGGTTCAACTTTAAATAATACACAGCCTTTTATACCGAGTATATATTTACTATGATACGGTTCAAAACAATGGTTCTCACTTATACAAATAAAACTTAAACTTAAATAGGCCTCGGGGTAGCGAGACTTATACCGAGATGTAACAATAGTGCACAACGCCATCTATGCCCTCGTAAGGAAACTCAAAACCAGTTTACAAACCCGTGAGTTAACTATACCGCGATACAGCGAAATCGTACAACGCCATCTAGGCTGGCATGAGAAACTTATAATAACATAAACAATAAAAAATAATCTTAAATATAAACAAAGTATTTACTAGTGATTAAATAATTTATAGTTATTCTTATGTGTTACATATATTTGATTATTTTTCAATAGTTTTACATTTGGTTCCATGTCTTCTAACACACTGTAGGTTCCAGTATAAATCGGATCTAATTTATTTCCAACTTGATTTTTTAACAGCAATAAATCACCGGGTATATAAGCTAAAGGATTATTTTTTTTATTATACAATGTTCTTCTATTTTCCTTACTTACTAACAAATTATTTCTGGCATCATATTGTGCTTTTCGTAACCTATACTTAAATTCCTTAAGATAACTATCATAGTTATATAGAGGATCGACAGAGGAAGACGAATTACTCGGTATATTACATAATTTTCCAAATACTAATTCGTGCTGTGTATATTGTGTCTCTGTGTGAACCGTTGTGTTAAAAGAAAAACACCAATAATTCAACCAGTTACTCCAATCAGAATTATTATTGCTACATTGTATCCTTAAGAAATGTCCAAAATTTTTATGAGTGTTATCCAAAGACTCTATAGTTTCATGATGATAAGATGTGGAATTTAACTTTTTTATATTCAACAAATTACATATTTCCGTAAAAACTTCTGACAAAAATTTCGTTTCTTGGTCTGTAATAATTTCTTTGAAATACCGTATCTTAAAATAAAATTATTTACTAACTGTTCAGCTACTGATTCTGTATCTTTACTAAATAAGGGATATGCCTCTACAAACTTAGTTAACTCGCATTGAAGAGTTAGAATATACTTAAAATTATTATTATCTTTTTCTAAGGGCCCTACTAAATCTAAACTAATACGCGTATGTGGTGTCGTTGTGATCACCATTAGTTGTTTCGCATGTTAATTTACATGTTTATTAACTTGGCATTCTTTACATTTTTTGATGTATTCTAAAATATCTCTAGACATACCTTGCCAAAAATAATACTAATAATACTTGGTCAATTACGTTCTTCAAAATTTTGTTACTAATATTTTAGGAAAATTTGTATTCTTTTAAAAACGAATTTATGAAAGCTTCATTTTGTCTATTACTTCTTTGAAATTCAACTTTCTGCATAAAGACTAATTCCCTCGCTAACACTCTTACGGTAGATAACGATCGGGTTAATAGGTGAATGCAAGAATCCTTCGGTACGTACAGAAAATTACATTTATCACTCATGATTTCCTTTATATTTTTATTATTATTTCTTACTTTGTATTTAGAACTCAAGTTTAGTTCTACACAGTCTGTCGGACGTTTGAGTATTTCCACAATTCTAGGTTGATCAGGCCTGAAATTTATAGGAATCTCTGTAGTCTTGTCGGTCGTGTTTGTGTTATCGTGTAACTTACGAGCTTGGGCTCTCGTCGTGACTGATACAACGTGTTCTTTCATCTCTTTCAGCTCCTTAATGGTCAATGGTATACGACTCAATGCGTCTACAGCTGAATTGTGTCGTCCCCGAAGATATTCAATATCAAAATCGTACTCTTCTAATGATAAACGAAATTTAGTTAATCGACTCGATGGATGAGTCATTCCGAAAAGATATATAAGTGGTTGTGGTCAGTCACTATTTTAAACTTTCTGCCATATAAATAAGGTCGAAAGTGTTTTGTAGCCCATACTATTGCTAATAGTTCTAGCTCTATAATCGGGTATCGTGTTTCAGCTGGCTTCAAGTTACGGCTGGCGTACGCTATTACCTTCCCGTTGCTGTTAGACAGTACGGTGCCTAAACCTATTTTAGATGCATCAGTATGCAAAACAAATACATTCTTATTGGCTCGTAATAGTCATTGGAAGTGGACGTGTGTCACTCTCGTTACTAAATTGTATAATTTTAAAATCATACTTAAATATCATTGGTTACTGTGCAGTGATCCAAATCTCGTTTCCTCTTGAGACGTGGTTATGGCATAACCCCACCCATAGAAAGGGATAGATTTATTCTCATCACACCGACTTAAAAAATTAAAACTAGGATTGGTGAATCTTTAACGACGGCAACCACCCCTGTAAGCTGCGTGAACGGTAAGCAAGTTGAATAACTATCTTATCTCTCATGTAGCTGGGAACACTTTGTACAGTGAGAAACCCCACGTACGCCGAGTAATACCGAACGTCAACGAATATCTCCGAGTGCGCACGGCGCTGCGCTTACGCCCAGTACCTTGAAATAGAAACGGACTTACCGTTAGTAGCCACCGCTAATCAATAAAATACTACCGACATAAGTACCGAAACCTCAGCGCTAAATTCGTAAAATTATTCTTTGTGGCACCAAACGACGCTTGCACTAAACTATATTAAACCAGCTGTCAGCAAGATTGTTTTCAGTTGCTTTGTTTTTCGTATACGCGACTGTGGTATTGTGTTATATTCTAACATGCCTAGAACAACTCGTACACCGCCACCCGCTTCCGAAGTTGTTGATCGTGAATATTATGATAGGGTAAGCACGCCTGACACGATTTATAATCACAGTGAGCTGGAGACAAATAAGATTTCAACCAGAAATAAACGCCTCCGGCCTGATTTTTCACCGGAAAACGAATGGAAGTCTTTTGAGGATAAGATAGTTAACATGCTCGAGACCTGGAAGTCGGACCAAGACACCCTGTTAAATAAACTGCGCTCGGATATAGCAGTGGTTAAGCAGCAAAATAAGGATATTCAAAGAACTAATAATGAAATTGAAAAATCAATGACATTTATGAACGACCGATTTGAAGAAATGAAATTGAATATTCTCAAACTAGAAGAAGAACGCCTGGATCATCGTAAATACATATTGGAGTTGGAAAGGAAGGTTAGTGATCTCCAGCGGGCCTCCCGCTCCTCTACTTTGGAGATTAGAAACGTGCCCCAAACGGAAAAGGAGACCACAAGTGATCTCACAACCCTCGTAGTGAAGACGTGCAGCGCGGTGCAAACTATTATAAAACCTTCTGAGTTACGTGATGTATATCGCCTGCCTGGGAAAAAAGGTACAAACAGGCCAATAGTAGTTGATTTTCAAAGCGTTCCATTAAGAAATGAAGTATTGCAGGCGACTCGCTCATTTAACAAGGGTCTGCCCCCTTCGGAGAAATTAAATACCAGCCATATTGGTATTAGTGGCCCTATTACCTCCGTTTATGTGGCAGAACACTTGCACGGCAGCCTCCGCCAGCTTTTCTATGAGGCCCGCGAGTTTGCTAAAACTTACAAATATAAATTTTGTTGGCACCAAAATGGAAGGATTTTTCTCAGGGAACGTGAGGGTATGGAATCTATTGCAATCGCCTCTGCATTGTGTCTACAGAAACTGCAAAAACAGTGAAAGAACCGTTTTCACATTTTTGAAGTTACAAATGATTTTTTTAATTATTTATCACACCTTTATTTTTCTGTATTTTAGTGTCTTTTTGTTGCTAGTGATGACTTTGTTTTCAAGTAATAACATTGTTTATGGAGTGTGGGCACATCTAATAATTTTACTAGCTCAAATAAATTATAATGCGTATTCTTACTCTTTGTTATGCTCGCGAATGAATACACTTATTCCACAATACTTAAAGCAGCATCATCCTTTGAATTATGTACACTGTAATGTTAACTTTAGTGATATATATAAGAGTGGTCTATTTGAGTTTGATGAAAGGGAGTGTTCTTGTTTGATAGTGAAATGCTATTCTTTGCATCAAACTGTGGGACTGGAAATAGGATTTTTGCCGAAGTGCATAATAATGTGTCCATGTATTACCCGTGACTGTATGATATCGAACTTGATGGAGAAAATTGATAATATACTCATAAGCCAAAATTCTGTTGTTCTTTGTTTGTTTACATCCTGTTCTCCGTATATTCATTCACATACTTTAAATTATCTGTATTACACTGATAACCTTGATCAACTTTTGTCTAAATGTATATCAATAAGTGTTATTATTTTTCAATATTGTTGTTCAAATATAAAGATCAGTTCTATTATTCAGATTAGTCTTCTGAGTGATGTGCATCCTTTGATGTTTTTATGTACATATATTATAAGATTTTCAAACCATATAGATCTAAATGTATATATATTTAACAGAGAATTTACTAGATACATAAGCCTCGCATCTGCTATCCATTATTTGTTTACTTACCCATCGCCTGAAACTACTAATGAATTTCTGAAATATAGACCTGTGTATAAAACAATAAATAAACGTTCTAACTCCATACTGTTTTATTATAATAATTGTATTTTTTATGGTTGTTCTTATTATACACATAGATGCCTCCTATCTCACACTCGGCGAACTATTCCAACTAAACAACTAATTCAAAACAACAACAATGGGGCCATTAGTAGTTACCAATGCTTGATATAGATACCGTATCAGGGGAACTTGACTCCATGGTCACAAATTCCTCGCTCACATGTGAACCAGAGAGTTGTTCCTCAATATTGAGTAGCTCACATAAATCTCTAAAGGTTCTTCACCTTAACATACGAAGTGGAAACCGAAACTTTGATAAACTTCGTTTATTCCTTATAAGAATACAAATAACACCTGAAATTATAATCCTTACAGAGTCCTGGCTTAGTAAGGTTGCAGCGCTTCCGATTCTGGACGGATATTTGGCTTATCAAACATACAGGAACTGCAATCAAAATGATGGAGTCATCATCTACATAAAATCAAACCTATCACATGCGATTACCGAACCCATAATGTCCGACGCAACTTGTTTGATATGTAACCTAAAAACAAATAATACAGTAATTATAGCCATATATCGCTCTCCTAGTTTTTCTAATGCAGATAGATTTTTACGTAGTCTTGGTGATACCCTCAAAAATTTTGCTAGCACCAAAAATTTAGTTTTGATGGGTGACATAAATATAAATATTTTACCCTCTAATGATAAATCCACTCCTGCCGAATATCTAAATCTGAATGCGTTTCATGGGTTGTTACCTACCCATGTCTTACCAACTCGGGACGGCAGATGCCTCGATCACGTCCTATTAAAATCCAACAACAAAAGCACAACTCTTGTCTTTAACACAATTATTACAGATCACGTTCCCATCCTACTTAATATTGAAAGTGAAATATCATTTATAAATCGTAAATCAAAGTATGGACAGGTAGACTACCCTTCGGTATACACAACTATTTCATAACTGGATTTTAATGACGTCCTGAACACCATAGACCCTGACATAGCAGCCGAACGGTTGATATCAACAATTAGTCAGGCAATAAAAAAACACACTGTATTAAAGCTTTTGCCCTCCAAACGTCGACTGCTTAAACCATGGATGACTCAGGGATTACTTAAATGCATACGAAACAGAGACTCTATGCAACGCAAATTAAGACAGGAACCAAATAATTACACACTTAAGATAACATTCACCAGATACCGAAACTTCTGTAATAAACTACTAAAAAAACTAAAACAGGACTATGAGAAGCATGAATTTGCTAAGGCCAAAAACAACCCCAGAGCTACATGGCGGGTAATAAAAGAAATTACTAATACAAATATTAGTACAAATTCCCCAATCGAGCTACTGACAGTAGAACAGGATAATGAATTATCTGTAAATAGAGTTAATTCCTTTTTTGCTGAAGTGGGCAGTAATTTAGCATCACATCATGGTCAGGTCGGAACTCCTTCATTCAAAAGTAAAATCTCCCCGTTGAACTCCCTTACCCTGTTAGAAACTGACGAAGCCGAAGTGGCAAAAATTATCCACGGCCTTCGTAGGAATGCAGCTATTGGGTGGGATGGAATTGCTACTAAGCTACTACAGCAGTGCAGTAAAAAGTTGACACCCATCATTACATACGTCTGCAATATCTCCATCTCCAGTGGCAAGTTCCCTAAGGCCTTCAAAAGAGCCATAATCCATCCCATTTTTAAGAGTGGGGACAAAAATTGTATAAGCAACTACCGTCCAATATCTGTGCTCCCGGCTTTATCTAAAGTATTGGAAAAAGTATTAAATACCCGTCTCACAAAATTTCTAGAACAACACAACATCTTAGCACCAAACCAATTTGGTTTCGGAAAATCCCCAGAGGACGCAGTATCGTCACTTGTCGATCATATTGTAGATAAATTGGACAAACGAAATAAATGTATAGGTATCTTCTTAGATTTAACTAAAGCCTTTGATACGGTTTCTACTTCACGGCTATTGAGTAGAATGGAGAGCGTGGGAGTACGAGGGCATGCACTAAAAATGTTCAAAGACTACTTGTCTGACAGAACCCAGTGTGTGAAAATTGATTCTTACATTAGCAATGAGGCATCTGTGAATTTTGGCGTGCCACAAGGCTCCATCCTCGGCCCTTCCCTTTTTATAATTTACATAAACGCTCTCTGTAACCTGTCACTTAAAAATTGTGCTATAGTTAGTTTTGCCGATGACACTGCCCTACTTATTCATGGTAGTGACTGGCAAACCACGTTTTCTCTCTCTGAACATGCCCTCCATCATGTGACACAATGGTTATCAGAGAACCTGTTAACCCTTAACCTTTCTAAAACAACCTACCTTACCTTTTCTGTCTCTTCGTGCGGTCTTTCATCTCTGAACAATCTCCAATTTAAAAGGCATTGTTGTGCACCGCCACCACTCTCTGGTCCAGAATGCCACTGTCCTGTGCTATTAAAATCCAGTAACATCAAATATCTGGGCGTTCACATCGATGATAAGTTAAACTGGCAACTTCACCTGCAAATGTTAAAGTCACGCGTGCGTAAACTTATAACCATCTTTAAGAAGTTACGAAATTCTGCAGATTTCAATACACTAAAAACGGTTTATTTTGCCCTATGCCAGTCTATTTTGGGCTACTGTATCACTGTGTGGGGAGGTGCACCTAAAACCTACTTTCTGACACTGGAACGAGCACAAAGAGCTGTGCTAAAAGTTATGATGCGCAAACCATTTAGGTACCCAACATCCACCTTATATGAAGAATGTCAAATACTCACAGTGCGCCAAGTCTACGTGCTTCAAACGGTCTTGAGGAAACATAGACAACTACCGTACACTACAATAGTAGATAAACGACGTAAATATCAAGTATGCGCACCTAAGAAATATAGAACCGCTTTTGCCGGAAGACATTATCAGGTGATGGGGGGTCATCTTTACAATATCATAAATAAAAATTGTAACATATATCCGCTACAGAAGTCTCTGTGCAGATCATCGGTCATAGAATGGATCCAACGTAAATCGTACACAGATACTGAAGAGCTTCTTACTTTATCAATATTGTAGGTATTATTAGGTCTGCGGGTGACTATGTGTATATTGATTTATGTGTATTGCGAATATATTATATCTTTGTAGGTTTATATTTATGCGAACGTATGAATGTGCCTAGTTGTACGAATATACAAAAGGCCCTGATGCCCGGTCTGCTGCGTGTGCAATTATGCAATATATGCGCCAGTGACCTGGTATCAGGGTTTTGCACGGTGTTTATTAAGGGATCTGTGGGTGAGCTGAGGCGAGGCTTAGTAATGTTGAAAGTAATATATTATAATTATAGTTTTAAACATTATAACTACATTTATAGTTTAAACTGATTTTCTTTATTACCTATTATAAGTCCACGTAAACCTTTAGCTGTAAGTATAATATGCGAGCGCCCCGGTACCCATAACACAAGTTGAATCTTATCATGGGTGCCGGAGTTCAACCTGCGTCAATGTTATTATAGAATATTTACTGTTTAGCTATAAGTTGTGTGGTCTTGTTATGGAACAAATAAATCATTTATTATTATATATATTATTATTATTTGAAAAATCTGGGTAATCTAAAACTTTAGGACTCATGAGTGCTAGTTTCAAATTATGAAATTCTGTTTCACATTCTGGAGTCCATTGAAATTCTACTCCTTTTTTTGATAAATTATTAAATGGATAGTCTATATCTGCGAACTTATGTATAAATCTCCTATAATAATTAGCAAACGCTACAAATCGTTTGACATCATCATTATTGGTGGGCGTGGTAATTCTGCAAACTAATAATTTTTGCCAGTGTCAGGACAAACTCCTTCAGAAGTAATTTTGTGACCTAAATACATTATATATTTTCTCAAATATTCACACTTCTGTGGATTTAATTTCAGATTAGTTTGCCTAAACCTTTTTAAAACACTTATTAAATTACTATTAAGAGAATGCATTGAATTTCCTACTACGATACAGTCATCTAAATAGATAAAACATTGGTTATACAAACACATGACATCTGTAAACCCATTAGCTATGCTTTAGATCTACAGTATTATGAAAAGAAGTTTCTTAAACTTAAGAAAAGCCCTAGGGGTAAATTTTGCGAAATGTCCTGCCAAAAGAATAAAGTTCAGTATGGTGCTTTACATTTATTAGAATCCATTAAAGGCACAATCCCGTACTATTTCTCTTTGATGAATCGAAAAAGTGTAGCTCATGGTGAAACAGAAAACGATTTTTTTCGCGACTAAGCACTGTACTAATATTAATATTTTCCACCAAAATGTCTGTGGTATTAGCAATAAGAGGAGTGAGTTTGAAATATATTTGAGTGAACAAAATGCAGTGCCCACTTTTGTGTGTATAACTGACCCTTTTTTAAGCAAAACCCTTATGGATCTATTCAAACTTGCAAATTACGAAGTAGGGGCTTATAGCACCAGAATTTAACGTAAAAGGGGAGTGTCCAGAACTTACGCATGCGATGATTGTCAAACCGGTCACCAATAAACAACTGTCAAGTAAAGACCTATGTTTCTAATTTTTACACCGTAATCCATTAAAGTTGCGACAGTGAACCTTACACGCGTAAACATATGGTCCATAACGTGCCGGATATTTCATTGAATGGATCGGTCGGCGACTCGGCTTACAAACAATAGACATTCCTTAGATAAGAATTCTATGTGTTTACGATTTATGCAAATGTATTTATAAAATTTAAGAAGTGGACAGTGTAACACGTAAACATTTAGTTGTGCATATAATTAGAAGAATTGATACCACAGTCGAATGTCTGAACAACCTAAACAACATGAACGTGTCCACCGCTTCTTGGGATCCTATGATAGTGTTTTAGTAGGACAAAAATTGGATTCGGAAACTTTAAAGGATTGGGAAGAACACGCTTACAAAGAGAATAGCGACGAGTTGTCTTCCTGGGCCCAGCTAAAGAGTTTTCTTGAAGCTAAGTTCCGTACGCTCGAACTCATTGCTCCTATTCCGACTGCTTCAAGAGAAAAGGCACAAAATCATAAAATGTATCATGTTATAGAAAAAAATAACGAAAAATATTCCCACCAGTCTGCGCACCAACATCAAGCCTACACCTGTTTGTGTGTACTGTAAGGGTGAACATTATATATTTCACTGTAAAGATTTTACAAAACAGGCTGTGCCGCAACGCCGAGAGTTTGTGAAGACACAAAATCTATGCTACAACTGATTAATACCCAATCACACTGTCTACAAATGTCAACAAAGGAAAACATGCCGAGTCTGTGGCAGAAAAAACACCACTCTCTTTTACATCAAATAAAGGAAATGGCACAAGAGAGTGATACAATGGAAGAGAAAGAAGAACAGGAACAGAAGGTCACTAGTGCACACTTCTCTAAGAAACAACTTGGTCGCCAAGTGTTATTGGCTACAGCACATGTAAATGTAAAATCAAGCATCGGTCAAACACATTTACTTAGAGCATTGATTGACCAAGGTTCAGAGGCTTCATTCGTATCCTCCAGAGTAGTGGAACTCTTGGGGCTGAAGAAGGCAAGTATCAACGGTGTAGTCTCAGGAGTGGGAGAAGACAACTTGGTACCTATTAAGCATGTCGCTGACCTTTCAGTTACATCGCGATACAGCGAAAAGGATGGCATTCAAATGAAGGCTTATGTTTTGAAATCACTGTCAGCACGATTGCCTTCAAAACACGTCTCGATGAACTGGCCAGGACTCCAAACGTTATTGTTGGCTGACCCTACATACAACACACCAGGAAAGATTGATGTCTTACTCGGTGTAGACATTTTTTGTAAAATTATAGAAGTAGGGTTAGTGAGAGGGCCAGATGGCATAGTGGCTCAAAAAACACGTTTGGATTGGATACTCTCAGGTCAAAGGGAAATGAAATCAATTAAAGAGGAACATACAATAACAACATTACATGCCACAAGGATGGTATCAGAAGATAATGATATGTTGAGAAAATTCTGGGAAATAGAAACAGAACTATACAAAAAGGGAAATATATTTACAAAGGAAGAAGAATGCTGTGAACAAATTTACAAAAATACAACTAAAAGATTGAATGGAAGATATATAGTACACTTACCTTTGAAACAGGGCATACAGGACACAGTAAATTTAATTGGAGATACAAAACAACAAGCTATTTACAGATTCAAACAACTGGAGAAGAAGTTTCAAAATTCACCAAAATTTAAATCTGAATATTGTAAGGTCATTCATGAGTACATGGAAATGAATCATTTGAGAAAATCAGACCCAACGGAGGACAGTCGTTCAATTTATCTTCCTCATCATGCTGTGATACGCGAAGATAAAGTCACAACCAAGCTAAGAGTAGTCTTCGACGCATCGGCAATGGTTACTCGTTGAATGATGCCATGATGATTGGTCCAGTTTTACAACCGGATTTACGTAGCTTGATTATAACTTGGCGAACACATAAAATATGTGTTATCGGAGACATAATAAAGATGTACAGAATGATAAACATGACACCCGAGCACACAAACCTACAACGAATAATTTGGCGTAACAACCCCGATGACAAATTAGAAAGTTATAGCTTGACGACTGTCACCTTCGGTACGGCGGCAGCACCCTATTTAGCTGTAAAAACGTTAAACCAACTAGCCGATGATGAAGCTCTGGAGTACCCTGATACAGCACCTGTAATAAAAAGGTCATTTTATGTAGATTTAATGGTTGGCGGTGAAACTGTAGAGAACACCAAGAAATTGTGTGACGATATAAAGCAGATACTGTCTAATGGAGGTTTCAAAATGCAGAAATGGTCTAGTAACTCTGAAGAAATTATAAGGTATTTGGAGGAAGGCAATAGCACCGAAAGGATGAAGGAAGAGATGGAAATAAAACTAGACAGGGTTATAAAAATTCTAGAATTAACATGGGACAGGAAGGAGGATGTATTTAAATTTACAGTAAACTTATCTGGTACCACGCTGGTTGAAAACTACAACAAGTAATAGTAGAAATATGGAATTGCACGGTTTTGCAGATGCATCAACTCAAGCGTACGCTGCAGTGACTTACCTGAAAATTGTGGAGAGAGGCACGGTTCATATTACGATGATCGCAGCTCGAACTAAGGTCGCGCCCTTGAAACAAATTTCTGTGCCTAAATTAGAATTGTGTGCAGCAGCACTATTAGCAGATTTGATTAATGATCTTGTAGATGTACTGAATATACCCAAAAATAAAATCTTTGCATATACCGATTCAATGGTCGTGATGTCGTGGCTGCAATCTCAACCCAATCGTTGGCGTACATTTGTGGCGAACCGGGTGACAGACATTATTCGAATATTAGACAATGATCGATGGAAGTATGTCCGGTCCACTGAAAACCCCGCTGATATCGCAACAAGAGGCGTGAAAGCAAGCGAGCTGGCTTACTTAGATCTATGGTGGACTGGGCCTAAATGGCTGCAAAACGAAATCCTAGAACATACCAAATGTGAAATCTCAAAAACTAATCTAGAACTAAATCAGGCTGCCTAACATATGAAGGTACAAGACAAACCGATTTGGGAACGTTTTTCGTCACTATCAAGAATGAAGAGAGTTTTGGCATACTGTAGAAGATTATTCAAGAAAGGAAATTCAGAATTAAACAAACAATATTTAACAGTTAAAAAACTAGAACATATATTAGAATCATGTATAAAATATTATCAAGTTTTAGTATATCAAAAAGAAATTTAAGACTTACAAACGAACTGCAGTGTAAAGAAAAGAAGTTCTCTCATCACTCTTTCCCCCTTTTTAGATAAAAATGGGCTCATAAGAGTTGGAGGCAGGCTAGAAAAGTCGTCTGTGACTGAAAGTATGAAACACCCAATCATTATTCCTGCAAATCAACATATCACTTCATTGATAGTCCACGAAGCCCATATTAGAACCTTGCATGGTGGTATCCAAGCCATGATGGCTTTCGTGAGAACTAGATATTGGGTGATAGGTCTTAAATCAGCTGTTAGGAAATGTATACATAATTGCAAGACGTGTATTCTAGACAAGGGTAAAGTAAGAACCCAGTTTATGGGCCAGTTGCCTGCCGCTCGTGTTAATCAACATCGGGCTTTTATCAATAGTGGCGTTGATTACGCTGGACCTGTATACTTGAGAACTTCAAAAGGCCGTGGATATCATGCAACAAAGGGTTACATTTGCCTCTTCATATGCATGGCCACAAAGGCTATTCCTCTAGAGCCAGTTACAGATCTGACATCACAGGCCTTCATTGCCGCGTTTAGAAGATTTGATGCGCGTCGAGGCCACTGTTCCAACCTATGGAGCGACAATGGCACAAATTTTGTTGGCGCGTCTAAGGACTTGAAAGCAATGTTTCAGAAGGGAGTTAATAACGTCACAAGTGAATTGGCAGAACTTTTGGCCAATGATGGCACGTCATGGCTCTTTATACCCCCCAAAATGCCAACATGTGGTGGTTTATGGGAGGCCGGGATTCGGTCCGCCAAACGACATCTCTATAGGATCAATAAAGACACAAAACTGACGTACGAAGAAATGGCGACACTTCTGGCACAAATCGAGGCGTGCCTTAACTCACGCCCCTTGTATCAAATGGAAAACACAATAGTGCCATTAACACCGGGGCATTTTTTAGTTGGAGAGCCTTTAATCTCAGTTCCTGACATATGCTATGATCACGTCTATCAACCTCTTAACAAGATGGCAACTGATTCAAAAAATGACCCAAGACTTTTGGCATCGGTGGAAGACTGAATATCTCAACACACTACAACAGAGATACAAATGGCAAATTAAGGTGTCGGAACCTGCCATCGGAGACCTAGTTATAGTTAAGGAAGACAATCTGCCACCTACCAAATGGTTGTTGGGACGTGTTAAGTGTCTGCATTCGGGAAAGGACGGACTGGCGAGGGTAGTGAAAGTCCAAACTGCAGGGAATTCCGAGATTAAGAGACCATTGTACAAATTAATTCATTTGCCCAAAGAACCTGAGACTGAGTAGGCAACGGTGGCTAATGATAAAGTCATATACATTACAGGGCAAAGTATATATCTATGTAGCAGAAATGTAATTGATTAACTTACAGTCCATTGTTTTAATTACCTAAATTGTATTGCTACTAATTTGAAAACTAATGTTTTGGTGGGCGGTATGTCCAGAACTTACGCATGCGATGATTGTTAAACCAGTCACCAATAAAGAACTGTCAAGTAAAAACCTATGTTTCTAATTTTTACACCGTAATCCATTCAAGTTGCGACAGTGAACCTTACACGCGTAAACAGGGAGGTTCTATGATTCTGACTCTCCAGAATAGAAAGCTGGAAGAGCTCGTAGTGTGTAAACAGCTATATAAAATTGACTACTTTGAAGTATGTGGGGTGCGTGATCTCGAGACTAATTTGAGTATTATATGTTGCTATAGAACTCCAAATAGAAACAATTTTGAGAACTTCATTGACGGTTTGGAAAAACTGTTACAGCATTTCCTTAACAAATTGTGTATTATTTGTGGTGACTTTAATGTTAATGTACTTAAAAATGACTCTCAGAAAACCACTTTTTTGACTCTATTAGCGTGTTATAATTTTAGATTTCTTATAAACTCTGTTACTTTTAGAAGAAATAAAACAGAATCTAGCATAGATAACTTTTTGACAAACTTACCTGACGATATTGTTGAGAGTACAAATATTGACAACAATGGGCTATCAGATGGTCACTCGGGCATTTACTGTTCTTTACGCCTGGGCACTGTTACAAGAGTTAAACAATCAAACTATTTGTATGTACATAGAACGAAATATAATAAACGAATTAAAAATGAATAAAGGTAATGGAGACTGACTGGAATACGGGTATAAATACATTCATTTCGAAAATAAAAAAAATACATGACTCTTCATTTCCAAAACGTAAATTAAAATTACTAGTAAATAAAACAGGAACGTATAATTGGATTACAAAGGGAATTAGAGTCTCCAGTAAGGTAAAACGCTTTCTTAACACCATAGATAGCCAGTGTGATCAATCAATTCTGGAATATAGAAATAGATATATTAGGACATATAGGAAAATACTTAGTAACGCAAAACGGAACGCTGTCAGAAAACAAATAAAAATGGCATCAGATTCCAGTAAACAAATATGGAAAATTGTCAATCAAAGACGAAACGTAACATTGTAGGCAATAAACAAATTGTTTTAAAGTTGGAAAATAAAGGAACAAACAAGGTATTTGAGGTAGCTAGCGAGTTTTTAAAAATATTTAACAATAGTGTTCAGCTAAGCACGTGTAGTCAAAGATTGTAACACTTTTTTTTATGGGTGCTACCACCAGCTTCACTCCGGGCAGAGCAATGAAGAGACTCTAAAAAAAATGATCCCAGGGCGCCTTGATGAAGAGTGTGTGTGGTTGGGAGATAAATAATATGCTTGCACAATGTTATTTACAAGGTTTAATCAAAAGGGTTCGATTACTTTAAGAAAAAAATCTACCTCACAAAAAGAATATAAATATTTAGCAATACAAGTTCATTATAGATATTAATTATTATACAAATGAAATGCTAAGAGTATAAAGTTCATAGATAGGTATTCTTCACACACACAAGAAAATATGCAGCAGATACAGGAGTAGAGAAATAAAAAGTACTCAGCTTTTGTACTGGAATGTGAAGCTTCCGGAGCGAGCTGACAAATACACTCACTCCAAGCCTCTGTGCGTCGACCCGCCGATGCCCAACACTGAGGAAGACCGCCCGAGGACCAGGATTGCCCTCAAGAGCAGATGTAGTTGTCGATGACGGCCCACAGAGACCGTGAGCAGCGGCCCTTTGTGAGTGCAATTCACAGATAAGTGGCAGAATCTTACGAAGCCTCCGCGCCTTTCCTCCAAGGGAAACCACAACGATTCCAGCAATTACGTGGATAGCGAGGTTTCTTATACTATCGTACGTGATTATGGCTATGACGGCTATAGAATTAGGCTGGGTTGGCCAAAACTTGCACAAGAAAAATCACTATTTACGAATTTTGGAGAATATCTCAGAAATCTGGAGAACTTCGGGTATCCTTTAACTATCTCAGGTTGATAATCCATCTAGATCCTTCCTCACACCACCTATTTATCCTTTTTTTTTTACTCGGTCCCCCCCCCCCTTGGAGAACTGTCATAATTATAATTTTCTTGTCGTTCAGTAATCAACATACTAATTTCTATCACCATAGACCAAGTTAAAGTTATTTTATATTTATGTTGAATTATTGATTTAAATACTAATATTCCTTAAAAAACAGTTTATTCAATTTTAATGTTATATTTTTTAATTAAAATGGGATCTGTTGAACATCAGACCCGGTAATGCCATCTATACGCAAACGCTAGATACTAACATCATAATCCATTATTATAACTAGCGACGTCTGGCGGTAATATGTTCGCACTACCTCGCTAGTCAAAACTGCATGTTACAAGATTAGCAATAAAATATGCAGCTGAAAGTATCAACAGAGTTGAACGTAATATGACTTTCGACCCTGTTTTACCAGTGGAAATTTTTAAGATGGTTAGGTGTATGACAAATAAATCTTCTACGGGTTATGATGACATTCCCTTGGCTGTCATTAAGGACAACCTGGATATTATGGCATCTCCATTAGCGATATTTTATAATAATTGCATTGACAATGGCCTTTTCCCTGAGCAATTTAAAATCGCAAAAGTCATACCCATTTTTAAAAAAAAAGTTCAAAAACGGACCCCTTGAACTATAAATTTAAAAAGTTTATTAAAAACAAGCTTTGTGAAAAAGGTTTTTACTCCGTTACAGACTATTTGCAGGACAGGGACGCCTGGAAATGATCTGCTGGCAAAGTGAAATAATATTAAATTGTAAATAGGCCATCAAAAAAAAACCTTCCTAAGTTTCTTGCCGGTTCTTCTCAGGTGGGCCGCGTTCCGAACCGGTGGTCGCTTTAAATATTTTAAATAGTGTATGACATTTTGTAAGCGCCGTTAAAATGGTCTATGCAAAATAAAGATATTTTTATTTTATTTTATTTATAGACCCATTTCTCTTTTGCCAGTACTTTCAAAATTATTTGAAAAATTATGAAGGATCGTCTTATGAAGCACTTAATAACATTTTAAATGTGCATCAATTTGGGTACCAGAAATCTATCGGTACCAGTGATGCTATAGGAGTTTTGGTTGATGAGATTGTTTGTAACACAAGGCGAAAAGTGGCGGGTATTTTTCTGAGCTCGGCTTTTGATACAGTAGATCATGACATACTTTTGGGAAAGCTGGAGCATTATGGTATACGGGGTAATATTTTTAGCCTGTTTCGTTCCTACTTACATAATAGGCAACAGTATATTGAGATCAGATCTGTTGTAGATGGCAAAGAAGATTTTCATAAATCTAATTTGGCGACTGTATCACGGGGTGTTCCGCAAGGCTCTGTCCTAGGCCCTATATTTTTTATTTTATTTATTAACGACTTAGTTGGGTATATTAGTAGACGTGTAACAGATACTGAAGAAGTAGTAGTAGCACAGGTTTCGAACACTTACGTGAGCAGGAGCGGAAGAATAAAAGTCCGTGTGTTGGTACACGTAAGTTGTATTATTGAAATGAAGCACATATAGGTACAGTTTAATTCACAAGAATTTAAGATCACAATAAGAAGTTTTCATAGTTAAAAGAAGGAGAAATACAGAGGAAATGCGAAACGATAGAACTAGATAATTCAACACGATTTAACTTAACAGATAATAATATTTTAGCGCGGCGGCGGCAGTCGTACGACTCACTGGGACTACACAATCTGGCACTGGCGCAAATCACAACAGACGAAGACACCAGACTCATACTCACAATTGACCTCCGGTCTCGGAGGGGAGTGATGGGGCGACCAGCGCCACCTAGCGTAAAGCTATCGAACTACATCGATACTAAGAATCATACATCGCGCTATGAGAGTTCTCACGCTGAAGAAATGATATATACAACAGCCCAACATCAACCGTTGGGCCGCGGCCCGCCAGGCGTGATCACCTTGCCTGGTCGGAGGATCCTCCCTTTGTGTCGGAGGAACATCTCCACCCGTTCCTCCACAGATACTAAACTTGTTCTTTACGCTGATGATACGAACGCTATAATATCTGCCGATGACATGACTAACTTAGAATTACAGGTCAACTCTCTACTTAAGTATTTAGAAAATTGGTTTGGCACTAATAATTTAATTGTAAATGTAAATAAAACGAAGTGTCTGTTATTCAGGACAACGACAAGAAATGATGCTACTCTCGACATAGAATCATGTGGAAATTGGGTTACATTAGTGGACAATGCTAAATTCCTAGGTGTTCACGTTGATGCTTTATTAAACTGGAAATCAGAGACAGCATCTATAGTCAGTGCAATTAGTACAGCATGCTATGCAATTAGTAGCCTGAGAGAAGATCTCACTTTGGCAGAGCTTAGGTGCGTATACTTCGCTTTCCCCTCTGGGGTTGGGAGGTCTGAGGGCGTCGCTCCCATAAAAGCCACCCGCCGAAACAAAAATGAAAAGAAGTAAAAGGAATGCTGCTAGGGATAGGGCGCCGCCGCAAAACGGCGCGCAGGAGCCCCGCCCGACTCCTGTGGCAAGTGGGCTAGGGCTGCCGTGTGTCGGGCCAGCACGGCTAAAGAAGTTAGCCCCAACCCGAATCCGCTTCGCATCTTGGAACATTGGCACGCTGACTGGGCGTGCGGTAGAGTTGGCCGAAGTACTCTCCAGGCGGAGGGTGGACGTGGCGTTCCTGCAGGAGACTCGGTGGAAGGGCAACAGAGCCCGGCCTTTGCAGAAAGGCTATAAGCTGTACTACACGGGTGCGCCTGGTGGGGAGAACGGGGTGGCCGTGGTGCTCTCCGAAGGGCTGCAGAGCGGCATCTTGGAGGTAAAACGCTGTAGCGACCGGCTTATGATCGTGAGGGTGCTTATCGATGGGATTATTACCCACCTGATAAGTGCCTACGCGCCACAGGCCGGTTGTAGCGACGCCGATAAGATGTCGTTTTGGGGCCAACTCGAGGGAGTGCTTCGGAGCATTCCGTTGTCACAGGGTATCGTTTTGGGCGGCGACCTAAACGGTCATGTGGGTGAGAGGTGTGAGGAGTTTGAACGTGTTCATGGTGGTTTTGGATACGGCACCCGCAACACTGAAGGAGAAACTATCCTCAGAACGTGTGCAGCTGCCGATCTGGCCATTGTGAACACGTATTTCAAAAAGAAATCCGAACATCTCATCACCTACAAGAGCGGGAGGCGTACAACTCAGATCGATTTCCTACTCACTAGGCGACACAGCATCGGCAAGGTGGCCAACTGCAAGGTCATACCCGGAGAGAGTCTTACTGCACAACACCGTCTCCTTGTCATGGACCTCTGCGTGAAGCCTAAAGGCAAACGCATCGAGCGGTGCCAGCGCCGCATCAGATGGTGGCTGCTTGATGAAACTAGGTCCTAGGAGTTCGTCTCAGCTGTCGGTGACAAGTGCACCGACACTGAAGGCGAACCAGTTCAAGATTACTGGGACAAAGTTCAGGCGGCCATCCTTGGAGCGGCGAAGGGGGTGCTCGGTGAGTCTAAGGGTGGACGCAAATGTGACAAGGAAACTTGGTGGTGGAACGACGCAGTCCTGAGGGAGACCAGGGAGAAGAAAGCCCTCTTTAAAAAGTGGCAAACGACCGGATCTCCCGAAGACCGCGACGCGTACAGGGCTGCCAAGCGCGCCACAAAGAGAGCTGTAGCCAGAGCCAGACGAGACCACTTACAACCTTTGTATGATAAGCTGGAATCTTCTGAGGGGCAGAAGCTCATCTATAAGCTGGCGCGCTCCAGGGTCAAAGCGGCACAGGATATATTCAAGTGTCGCTGTGTAAAAGACCCTGAGGGCAACCTGTTAAGCGAAGACCTCGCGGTAAAGGAGAGATGGCGCTCGTACTTCCACGAGCTGCTTAATAAGCAGCATAAAGAGGTGCAGCCTCCGGACCTCCCTCCGAATCAGGGACTAGTGCCACCGGTAACGCCTGGAGAAGTCCTGACTGCGCTTCGCCGCATGAAGAATCGGAAAGCTGTCGGACCCGATGGAGTCCCCATCGAAGCCTGGAAGGCGATGGGTCCTCGCGGTGTGGGCATCTTAGTAAACCTTTTTAACCGCATACTCCTCAGCGGGCAGATCCCAAACCAATGGAGACTGAGTATTATTACTCCAGTCTTCAAAGGTAAGGGGTCAGTGCAGGAGTGCGGGAGCTACCGCGGTATTAAGGTGATGTCCCACACCATGAAGATCTTCGAGAGGATTATAGACTCTCGGATCCGGCAGGAGTGTACTCTCTCGGAGTGTCAATATGGGTTTCGCCCTGGTCATGGGACCACGGACCCTGTTTTTGCCCTGAGGGTTGTCGCAGAGAAATACAGGTCGAAGAACACGCCTCTGCACTGTTTGTTTCTAGATATGCAGAAGGCCTTCGACTGTGTCCCTCGTGCGATGATCTGGTGGGCACTGCGGTCCAAAGGGGTTCCAGAGGTCTATATTGACACTATCCGGGACATGTACTGTGACTCCGACTCAATGGTTCGGACTGCTGTTGGCGACACGAAACCCTTCCCCATCACCGTCGGGGTACACCAGGGTTCTGTCCTTAGTCCGCTTCTGTTCAGTGTAATATTAGACGAATTGTCGGACAGCATCAGAAACCCGCATGAGCAGCCTCCATGGTTGCTCATGTATGCTGACGATATTGCGCTGGCAGACGCGGACAGGGGCAGATTGGTGCGACGTGTAAAGGCGTGGAAGGAGACGCTTGAGAACGGCGGTCTGAAACTAAATGTGGCGAAGACCGAGTACTTGGCACTAAACTCGACAGATCCCACATCCGTCCGCATAGGCGGTGATTTGGTCGAGCGCACGGACCAGGTTAAATACTTGGGATCTGTTTTTCACACGTCCAGTGACATCGATTGCGATGTCAAGTCACGCATTGCTGCCGCGTGGGCCAAATGGCGGGAGATGACCGGTGTCATTTGTGACCCTAAAATGCCGATCCGGTTGAAGGGACAGGTCTACAAAACCATTATTAGACCTGTCCTTTTACATGGCAGTGAGACGTGGCCGATATTGGAGCGACACAAGCAGGAGCTGCGTGTCACGGAAATGAAGATGCTGCGGTGGATGTGTGGAGTCACGCGGATGGACCGCGTGAGGAACTCTCGCATCCGCGGCAGCCTTCACGTCCGTGACATTGCAGACAAGTTGCAAGAGTGTCGCCTTCGTTGGTATGGTCACGTCTTGCGGCAACCGCCGGGCTACGTAGGTAACAAATGTCTGGCCATGTCAGCCCCGCCGGGTCCCGGTAAGAGGGGAAGACCCAAGAAGTGCTGGCTTGACGTCGTAAGGGATGACATGCGTGCCAATGGTCTCACCACAGGGGATGCCGACGACCGTGCGAAGTGGAGGAGAAAATGTAGGAAAGCGGACCCCGGGCGTCGCGAGACGCAACTGGGACAGACGCTCGGATGATGATGAGGTGCGTATACTTCGCATTGGTTGAATCGAAATTTAGGTATAGCATTGAATTCTGGGGCAACAGTTACAAATATAACATTGAATCTACTTTTGTTATACAGAAAAAGGCAATTAGGTCAATGCTACGATTAAAGCAGACGGAATCATGCCGAGAACACTTTAAAAACTTGAAATTATTGACAGTTCCTTGCCTTTATATTTTGGTGTTGCTAACCCGGCTCGTTAAGAATTTACCGAAATTTGAGACAATTGAAGATAGGAAAATAAGAGAAAGCACGCGCAGGAAAGACTTGCCTGTTACTTTACAAAGTAAGCTGAATGTAGTTCGACATAGCCTGAGAGTTCAGTCAGTTTATTTATACAATAAGTTACCAATTAATTTTAAAACGATTCAAAGTGCAAATCTGTTTAAAAACAAATTAAAACTGTATTTGTTGGAAAAGAACTATTACAGTGTCGATGAGTTCGTCAATGATAAAATACTTTGATAGGAGGTAACTATAATAGCAATACTACCTAATTCGATTTGGTGAACTAAAATATGACATTAAATTGTGATGGTGGTAATATTTATTTATTCTTAATTTTGATTGAATTTTGAATATTGACATTTTGATTACTAACTATCAATTATTGTTTGTATATTATTTATTAGTTAGCATTTTATCACTTGAAATTAATTAATTAATTAAGTAGCAATTAAGGTAATATAAATATGTTATTCGATGATATTAAATGGATCTACAAAATGTTTCAACACAAGTAATTGTTATGAAATAAATGACTTATGACTTATTATAATTAAGACCAGATATAGCGATTGTCATTAATCTAGAGAAAACACTGGGGCTAGTTTTTAGCCCCATAGGACAACACTTCATTTGGTACATTTTGTCTGTCGTAAATTCTAACATAAGTTGATAGTAACCTTGTGATAGATCAAGCTTCGAAAAATAGATGCTACCGGACAAGGAATCTAATATTTCAGTGATTTTGGGCAAAGGAAACCTATCATCCTAAATTCTATTATTATGTTGCCTGTAGTCAATGACCATTCTCCACTTTTTCTCACCTGACTTTCCACTTTTTTTGGGCACTAGGTATACTGGGCTAGACCACTCAGAAGTAGTCTCCTCTATTATGTCATTTTCCAACATGTCCTGTATCTATATCTTTTTGCATTTCGCCACGTAAGCATAAAGTATTCTATAAGGCTTATTATAAGCTGGGCTCACATTATCCTTTAATTTAATTGAATGTTGCATTAAATTTGTAGTGCTAAGTTTATCACCTGGTTATTGGAAAACATCGGCGTATTTTGCACAAATTTTCTCAACACTTAACTGTTCTTCTTTATTTAAATATGAACCTAATTTAAGTAAATCAAACAAACACATAATATTACTAACATCTACTGATTGCTTATCAAAACTACATATTTTAAAATTATTTATGCTATTTAGCTCTAAATTACTTAAGTCTAACTCAACCTCAAAATTTATCGTATTCAAAATCCTAATAGGTATCTGACGTTTCACCCCCTAAACGAATTATGACCTCTACCTCTAAAATTCCTACTACAATTTCCACGATTAATTTCACGAAAATTTACAACCTCAGGTTGTGAATTATTAAAATAATATAAAAAATTGTCTCTCAAATTTGAAGACGGTTCGTCGAGGGCTGTTCTAATAATCAGATAATCTATTAGCAAACCATTTAATAGCTGACTTTTCATTCATTGGCTTTAGTAATTTATATTTTTCTTCATAATGGTCGGCCTGAGCTATGGTTAAGTTTACGAAAAGTTCCTCAATTTCAATACCGAATGAATCTATAGTACTACGGCCTAGTTTCACTCTATATAACTGAGATTGTATAGCTTCTACAGTTTTTTTCGGCAGTAAATATTTCCGTATATCACTTATCAATTCACAGTGTCATATGACGATTTTAATCGTAATTTTGCGCTCGAATTAAGTCTTATTATCAAAAACCTAACCACTCCGGGAGTGCCGACAGAAGTGAAAACTCAATTTATTAATAATTTATTTATCTAGACGCGTTGGTACATGCATATATGCACACACTATAGCTGCGTATCGTAACGGGGTGTAGCGAGTCCAGAGATTTATCTCATCTAAAAAATTGCGTACCGCGCTAAAAGAAGTTTTTCCTTCAAAAATTGACCGGGATCGACGTTAATGATGATGATGATGATGAAAAATAAATCTACACTGAAAGACTCCTAATTGATTACACAGCATTATTTAATAAGACCTGTAGATGACCGGAATCAACGTTAGATGATGATGATGATAATGGTCGCGAGTCCAGAGATTTTATCTCATCTAAAAATAAGCGTACCGCGCTAAAAGAATATTCACTTCAAAAATTTACCGGGATGGACGTTAATGATGATGATGAAAAAAAAATTCTACTCTGAAAGAGTCTTAATTGATTACACAATATTATTTAATAAGACCTGTAGATGACCGGGTTCAACATTAGATGATGATGATGATTATAGTCGCAAATCCAGAGATTTTATCTCCTTTAAAAATATGTGTACCACGCTAAGAGGCGTTTTCACTTAAAAAACTCAATTTATTAATAATTTATTTATCTAGTCGCGTTGGTACATGCATATATGCACACACTATAGCTGCGTATCGTAACGGGGAGTAGCGAGTCCAAATTTATCTCATCTAAAAAATTGCGTACCGCGCTAAAAGAAGTTTTTCCTTAAAAAATTGACCGGGATCGACGTAAAGATGATGATGATGAAAAATAAATCTACACTGAAAGAGTCCTAATTGATTACACAGCATTATTTGATAAGACCTGTAGATGACCGGAATCAACGTTAGATGATGATGATGATTATGGTAGCGAGTCCAGAGATTTTATCTCATCTAAAAATATGCGTACCGCGCTAAAAGAAGTTTTTCCTTCAAAAATTGACCGGGATCGACGTAAAGATGATGATGATAAAAAATAATTCTACACTGAAAGAGTCCTAATTGATTACACAGCATTATTTAATAAGACCTGTAGATGACCGGAATCAACGTTTGATGATGATGATGATTATGGTCGCGAGTCCAGAGATTTTATCTCATCTAAAAATATGCGTACCGCGCTAAAAGAAGTTTTTCCTTCAAAAATTGACCGGGATCGACGTAAAGATGATGATGATAAAAAATAATTCTACACTGAAAGAGTCCTAATTGATTACACAGCATTATTTAATAAGACCTGTAGATGACCGGAATCAACGTTAGATGATGATGATGATTATGGTCGCAAGTCCAGAGATTTTATCTCATCTATAAATATGCGTACCGCGCTAAAAGAAGTTTTTCCTTCAAAAATTGACCGGGATCGACGTAAAGATGATGATGATAAAATATAATTCTACACTGAAAGAGTCCTAATTGATAACACAGCATTATTTAATAAGACCTGTAGATGACCGGAATCAAAGTTTGATGATGATGATGATTATGGTCGCGAGTCCAGAGATTTTATCTCATCTAAAAATATGCGTACCGCGCTAAAAGAAGTTTTTCCTTCAAAAATTGACCGGGATCGACGTAAAGATGATGATGATAAAAAATAATTCTACACTGAAAGAGTCCTAATTGATTACACAGCATTATTTAATAAGACCTGTAGATGACCGGAATCAACGTTAGATGATGATGATGATTATGGTCGCGAGTCCAGAGATTTTATCTCATCTAAAAATATGCGTACCGCGCTAAAAGAAGTTTTTCCTTCAAAAATTGACCGGGATCGACGTAAAGATGATGATGATAAAAAATCTTACGCTTTTTCGATCTGGGTCACGTGTCCTGACGCGAGTTTAAGATTTTATACCCAACGCCGCTAGAAAAGTTTTCACTTCAAAAAACCTAACCACTCCGGGAGTGCCGACAGAAGTGAAAACTCAATTTATTAATAATTTATTTATCTAGACGCGTTGGTACATGCATATATGCACACACTATAGCTGCGTATCGTAACGGGGTGTAGCGAGTCCAGAGATTTATCTCATCTAAAAAATTGCGTACCGCGCTAAAAGAAAATTTTCCTTCTAAAATTGACCGGTATCGACGTTAATGATGATGATGATGAAAAAAAATTGCGTACCGCGCTAAAAGAAGTTTTTCCTTCAAAAATTGACCGGGATCGACGTAAAGATGATGATGATGAAAAATAAATCTACACTGAAAGAGTCCTAATTGATTACACAGCATTATTTGATAAGACCTGTAGATGACCGGAATCAACGTTAGATGATGATGATGATTTATGGTAGCGAGTCCAGAGATTTTATCTCATCTAAAAATATGCGTACCGCGCTAAAAGAAGTTTTTCCTTCAAAAATTGACCGGGATCGACGTAAAGATGATGATGATAAAAAATAATTCTACACTGAAAGAGTCCTAATTGATTACACAGCATTATTTAATAAGACCTGTAGATGACCGGAATCAACGTTTGATGATGACGATGATTATGGTCACGAGTCCAGAGATTTTATCTCATCTAAAAATATGCGTACCGCGCTAAAAGAAGTTTTTCCTTCAAAAATTGACCGGGATCGACATAAAGATGATGATGATAAAAAATAATTCTACACTGAAAGAGTCCTAATGGATTACACAGCATTATTTAATAAGACCTGTAGATGACCGGAATCAACGTTAGATGATGATGATGATTATGGTCGCGAGTCCAGAGATTTTATCTCATCTAAAAATATGCGTACCGCGCTAAAAGAAGTTTTTCCTTCAAAAATTGACCGGGATCGACGTTAAGATGATGATGATAAAAAATAATTCTACACTGAAAGAGTCCTAATTGATTACACAGCATTATTTAATAAGACCTGTAGATGACCGGAATCAACGTTTGATGATGATGATGATTATGGTCGCGAGTCCAGAGATTTTATCTCATCTAAAAATATGCGTACCTAGCTAAAAGAAGTTTTCCTTCAATAATTGACCGGGATCGACGTAAAGATGATGATGATAAAAAATAATTCTACACTGAAAGAGTCCTAATTGATTACACAGCATTATTTAATAAGACCTGTAGATGACCGGAATCAACGTTAGATGATGATGATGATAATGGTCGCGAGTCCAGAGATTTTATCTCATCTAAAAATAAGCGTACCGCGCTAAAAGAATATTCACTTCAAAAATTGACCGGGATCGACGTAAAGATGATGATAAAAAAATCTTACGCTTTTTCGATCAGGACACGTGTCCTGACGCGAGTTTAATATTTTATACCCAACGCCGCTAAAGAAGTTTTCACTTCAAAAAATAAAAAAAATAATTTCTGTAACTCATTTTTACCATTGAGCTACATAATAATACGCCATCTATGAGCTGTTTTATAACAGACTCTTGTCCTGTCATAGTCGGTAATTAGGATATTGCAGTTTTGATATCAAATTCCGAAGCCATTGTGTCAGTTTGACTACAATTATCACATAAATTATAAAAACTCTTTATCTTACTATATTCGTTGCTAATTTCACTAATTATTTTTTTGATTAAATCCATTCTTGAATCCCTTACTTCTATTTTACCTTTGTTCAACTGAGACACAATATCTTGGACCTTACTATATAATTCTTTTACTTCTCTTAACTTTTTTTTACCGAGTTCCTCCTGTCACCTCTCTGGTCCTAACTTTAGTATGTATTCTTTTAAATACAATATTTGGTCTCTTAATTCTGCTAATATTTTCGAAATACTACTTATGTTCTTACATTATATACCTATATCTCAATATTTACCTACGTGTAGTACATAACTGGACCATTTAAAATAATACTAAAAATATGTTTAAACAAAATTTATATTTTAAACGCAGTGTAGGTACTATTTCGATGATTTTTTTTGACAGCTAATTAGTAATGATTAATTGAAAAATTTTACCAGTACACTCTGAAAAGTTGTTCATAGGTTAATAATCTTCTTTTGAATAACAACGAAACAGAAGCTTATTATTTATTTAACTAACAGACTTTTAGTCAATGCTGTTGTAATTTTTTTCTAAATATTGAACTGAATTTCACTCCCGGACACCTAAATCTAGCCACCTTAAATTTTTTTTTTTTTGAAGGACTGTAACTTATAAAAGATGTATGTAGAAGGAAAATGTTTTGATCAGTTTTGGAGCTGGTATACTCATCATTCATTTAGAGTGCCACTGTTCTAAATTTGAACTACAGTTTATTAAAAAAGTCGAGTTACGTTGAAACAAGTCCATATTTGCTTTTTTCAAGGAAAAAAATCTGATCGATTTTTAAATAAAGACATGTTTTACATGAAAATAAATGTTTATTTAGTAACTTGTATTGCCTCCCAGTGTATTTATGATAGCTCTCATATGGTTTGGCATAGAATTAATCAATGTCGTTATGACATGTTGAGGAATGTCCTCCCAGTGTCAAGTGTTTAAATGACTGGTCTACACAAGTGAAGTTAGGTAGATATGGTAATCTCTTTAATACATTTTCTTTAAAATTATTTAAACGACTTTGGTTAATTGGTACATATTTAATTTGTTTTTTGCAGACTTTGTTACTACTTTTAGGAAACTTTATCCATTGGCCACGATGATCTGACTCTACAGGATCCACAATACCTTTATCTATAGGTTTAATATCAGTAAAAATATTATCAATACATTTTGCACTAGTTGTTTACTATACGAGTGGGTTCTAAGAATGTACTATGCAGATTAAAGAATTTAAATAAATTTTTCATTTTATTTCTCTCTGATGGAGTTAATGATGTATCTAATATATCAACATTAAAATCTCCACAAACTATTATAGATTTCTTAGAACATTGGCATTTGAACAGTGCTTCTTCAACCTATTCTTCAAATTTAATGTGAGAAGCATCAGGGGGGCTGTATACGCTTAACAAGATGAAATGCTCAAACTCAATACTGGCAATCTCAATAACTCGCTCAATGGAGAGGGCTTACTAAATCTTTTCGTTCTTTAAATTTTAAGTTTTTATTAATTAATATTAAGGAGCCTCCACGTTTAGAATGTTTTCTATTGAACGAGCTAGCAACCTGGTGATTTACGAAGTTCAGCAATGTGATTTCATGATCTTTTAACCAGTGCTCTGTAGCACAAAAAATATTAAAAGAATTTGCATTAATATACAGCTCTAACTCTAAATCTTTACTATTTAATAAACCTCTAACATTATGGTGCACCTGGTTTATAAAAACAATATTTTTACTAAGATTATTCTCAGGGGCCAAAGTCAACTGGCCAGATTTATTATCTGTTGTCCTATAAACTAGTTTTTTGGAATTTCATTTTCCAAATGTGAAGTGTCAAAACTATCCTGCTCAATAAAAGCAGTTGTAATTGCCAATAATTTGGCTTGAAAAATTAAAAAATTGGAAAGCAACTGAGCTACCTTTCGTTGTAAAAATTTTTAAGGAAAATATCTATCTAATGTCAACAAACTATTATTATTGAAAATTGTGTTCCAATCGAACAATTAAATTTTTTTGGAATATGATACCATGGTATGTAGTTTCATATTTAATTTGTATCTTAAGTGATTTTCCTTGTGGCTCATAGCAGTGCTGTATGGCAAGGTGGACAAAATTACTTGCTTTACTTGCAGACTTGATTACTTATCAAAAAATTTTTAAAGTTTGTCACTATTAATATTGCCTCTTCTACCAACCAGCACCTCGCAAGTACTACTTGAACTTAATATACTATTATCCACACTGCACACAGTTTTAATTGGTGAAAATTCATCATTGCATCTAATTCTTTCACAACTAAAGGGTGAGGAGGGAACATGGCCTGCGGATATCAATTGGTCATTTTGACAATGACATGAATTTACTAATTTAATTATGGCTAACACCTGTTCCCTACTCTGTTTCTCTGCTGTTTCATATTTATATGAAATTGATTTCAAAGAGTCTTGAAGTCGGTCAATCTGACATTGAAGGGCCTGTGTATCAGTTTTGTACTGTTGTGCGACAGTATCAAGTTCTAACATATACATATTTACCTGGTCAATCAGTTGCAATCTCTGTCTATTAAGTGACATGCTATTTATAAAAAACTTGTATTTATGTATCATTTTTTTAGATTTAGTAATAAACTTTTTAATTTTTAAATATTTCTTTAATTTATTCTTACTACACTTAATAATTTTTAATGATTTAGAACAGCCCCCGGTTTCATCATCAGAAGTGAGGTCTATGACAATGGACGGGTGAGCTGTAGCAGTATTTAAGCTTGTAGCCATCAGTTCATCGAACAAACTCTGATTAGATTGAACCACTGTGCTCTGTTCCTCGTCTTCTAGTTGCGATATTTTGATCTTTGATCGTTGTAGCTCCTCCTTTAATATTCTAATTTGGTGCAGAGTTTGTTCATAATGATCCCTACATGAGTCAAAACTGTCAACTATAAGTTGTAACCTATCCCGATCCTGTAAGGTATCAGTATACAGCGAATGCAACTGTGCCAGTTCTTTCTTGAGTTGTCCGTTCTCACTTAAAATACCTAGCAGTTCTAACTCATTTTCGTCCCTTTCCTTGTTAAGTTTATCGCACTTCTCACTCAAAATCCGTAACTCTTTCAACGTTAATTGAAGCCTTGTCTCTTGCTGACGCGCCAAGGCCTTACGCGTCATTATCATGTTAATAGTATTCGACATTTTGTTATAATTACGTACTACAGAATCAGTAATTATTAGCAAAGTAGACTCGAGCAAAGAAATGCGAAACAAAACAAGGTTATGTTTTATTCATAGAAAATTACAAAATCGCACTATTAATGGACATGTGAGGATGTAAAAGTAAATAAACTCACAAACCTTGATTGAAAAAACTATTAGTTTTATAAATCTTGCCAAATCCAAGTAATAAATTCAAATATTGAAATTTTTTCCGATGTTCTAACTGTCACTACACCGGTACAATTTTTAAGTTTATATTTATCTACTTTTAGCACAATAAATAGTGAAAATGATTATTTAACACTCAATATGGTATTATTTGGCAATGAATGAAAATGAATGAACTATTTAGACAACACGTGCCCCATCTCGCCATAGTTGCAACAACGTCTGGTAGTGGTTTATCCGTAGCTTCTTTGCACCAATAGGCGAGGAGAGCCTATGTTGAGCGCCCCGCGTACAATAGGTTAAGGTCATTAATTCTTGTTGTAGTTTCACTCGGGTATCGTTTGAGTTGCGTAATCGATGATCGATTTTCGCTTTACCGATAGTGATATCGACTCATGGGGGTACTAAGAAAACAAGAGGCATAATGACATACATTTTTTTTCGTTTGGGGCCTCGTCTATACTAAGTAACAGAAGACCGATATAGTAATCATAACGTGCTAAACATAAGTCAATTAGGTAATACCGGTAAGACTATTCTACGCCTATCACTATTCAGTATGCGCAGGTTTTTACTCATTACAATAACCAGAGTACTACCTAATAATGGTATGGAATAATGTTCAGGAAAAACTACTTTATTATCACTGAGATTTGACGTGTTTTGTGGCACGTAACAATTCCGACAGAAACAACATTTCATTTGCTGCATAAAATAAAATTTTCCTTTGTCACATTTTTCCGTCACACTTAGAAAACTCTGACCTGCATGCTGCTGCGACGTTTTGGGTAATCCCACTTCTGATATTAGCGATTCTCCGCTTACACCAGGATCGGCCTGAGCTTCTACGTGGGTATTTGGACAAATATAAGACGAAGTAAAGACCAACCGACGATATAATGTTCTTTAATTTAAAAATGACTATTACACACTGTTACTTACATTTGTTTCTCTCCAAGTGCTAGTTCCAAAGCAGGGATTCGTTGCAGGAGCAGCAGGAGTTCGGAACAAAATTGTTAATGTCAATCCATCAAACGAGTAGTCTGCGAGGTGCTTGGGAGTGATAGTCGACGACTGTCTGAGATGGCATTTACAGCGTGTTCAAAAATGTATATATATTTTAAAAAATGTGCCACATGGGATGGCTCTA
This sequence comes from Thumatha senex, assembly GCA_948477245.1. Taxonomy (NCBI): domain Eukaryota; kingdom Metazoa; phylum Arthropoda; class Insecta; order Lepidoptera; family Erebidae; genus Thumatha; species Thumatha senex. The sequence continues at coordinate 18,047,344 of OX419744.1, forward strand.
GAGACGCTCAAAAACAGTTACAAGGCACTCGCGCAGTCCGTTGTCACGTACTGCTTACAGGTATGGGGAGGAACCACAAAAACTAAATTTCTTGAGATAGAAAGAGCTCAAAGGTCACTAATAAAGGTGATCTGTTTTAAGCCATATAAATATCCCACGTTGGAACTGTATAGAAAAAGTAACCTTTTATCAGTCAGGAAACTACTTGTACAAAAACATTCCATTTACCCAGAAAATACAGGCTAGAAGGCGAAAAGATATAGTAGCTTCAACACCATGGCCTTGGTACTTTTCAACCATGTTACGTAGCCCATCCATAGTGGTGTCTCCCACTTTCGAGTTAAAGTCTCCATTAATACGTACTAGCTGTCTTATGGGAATTGCAGCCATTGAAGACTCGAGATCTTAGAAATCTTTGACTGCCTCATCATTGGCACGAGCAGTGGGAGCATATACCTATATGATATTAAGTGGGGTGCGATGCACTAAGTTTTATCGATATGAGTCGATCACTGATTTTAGTATATCCCAGTACCACTGTATTCCATATCTTTGGAATAGCGATTGCTACCACAGAAAAACTACTCCTATCATTTCCAGAAAATGGACAGTATGTTTTTCAGTCTTAAAAAGACCGCTTTCTTTTCAATGTGTCTCGCTTATTCCTGTAACAGTTAGACCACATCGCTCTAGCTCCTTTTCTACTATAAGAAGCTTGTGTTTTTCCAGCAGGCCACAGCAGCACATTTTAAGTTAAGAAGACAACATCTCTTCGGAACGTGGAATGTATGGCCACGTTCCGAAGAGATGTTGTCTTCTTAACTTAAAATGTCTTCTAGTAACACATTTTCCATGAGACGCATGGTTATCTGCATCTCCATGGCCGGTAACCAATTTCACACCCTCAACCCCGGAAAGCTCAGGGCGCCGGTCGCTTCTCAGATCATCAGGCAAACTCACATTTTTCTTCGTGTTCATCATACAGCTCTTTAGTAGTTTACCATTGCTTTCTGGTATCTGGTTCATCGCGGTATTATAGCTTCAGTAGGTATAATAATTCTTTTGTGAACCGGGTTAAATTACATTATCTTTGCGTTTCACAAAATCACTATACCCTATAGAATTGGGTCCTTATCGGAACTTGGTCATTGCCTCTCTTCAGCCTACTGAAGTGAGATATGTCCAATGTCCAGCCCCGTGACTTGGATTTCGGTTGGGCTTTGATATATGAGTGACTTACACGTAATTTTGTTTGTAGTTTAGGTATTTTTTAAAACAATCAAGGTACCAATCGCGCTAGTGTTTAATAGACTTTATTTCGAATAACCATACTTGATCATGCCGAAAAGCTTGGCGACGTCGATGTAAGCAGTGAGAATGTGGAAAGTGTATGGCAGAACCTTAGGGATAGTATGATAAATGCCGCTGTGGAAGTGTGTGGAGAAACGAAAAGAGGCAGTAGTAATAAGCGTGATGCATGGTGGAATGAGGAAGTGAAAGAAGCAGTTCGAATGAAGAAGAAAACATGGCTAGACTACTTAGCCTCGCGAAATGATTTTAATATGAAAGAGAGATACAAGCTGCAGAAAGTTAACACGAAGGCACTGATAGAAGAAGCTCGTGAAAGGTGCAGAATGAAAGTGGATGAAAGGTTGTCGTCCAATTTCCGGGATAATGCCAAGCTCTTCTGGAAAGAGGTAGGCAAGACCCGGAGTTGTTCGGCAATCTGCAGTATGTATAAAGTGCTTAGTGTTAACAATGACGTCCTAACAGACCAAACTGACGTCCTGCAGAGATGGAGTGAATATTATGGAATGATGTATGCAGGAAAATACTGAGATGCCACATCGGGAAGTGGAGCTCACTTCGATGCTCCGGATCCCGATGTCATTGAAGTCATTAGTATGAAAGAAATAGAACAAGCGATAAGAAGTATGAAATGTGGTAAGGCTGCGGGAAAAGACAGAGTTACTGCTGAGATGATCAAGTACGGTGGGTCGCGTGTCTGGGACACACTATGTCTGTTATGCAACTTGTGCTGGCGGACGGGTGAGGTCCCGGATGACTGGCGAGTAGCAGTTGTAGTACCTATTTACAAAGGGAAAGGCTCGCGCCTAAACTGCTCCAGCTACAGGGCGATCAGCTTGGTCAGCTTAGCTAGTAAGGTGTATGCAAAGGTTATAAAGGTTATGGTTTGACTGCCTCTGTGGCGCGGTGGGAGTGCATCCGACTGCTACGCAAGAGGTCGTGGGTTCGATTCCCACCCAGGATAAAACTTTGTGTGATGAGCACGATGGTTTATTCTGTGTCTGGGTGTTATTTATCTATAATATGTATGTATTTAGAAATATATAAGTATGTTTATCAGTTATCTAGATCCCATAACACAAGCTAATATTAGCTTACTTTGGGCTAGATGGCGGTTGCATGGATCAAGTGTTTTCTCTCCGCATGATCGCGGAAAAGTTTCTGGCTGTTAGACAGAAGGTTTTCTGCGCTTTTGTGGATCTAGAGAAAGCATTTGATAACGTTGTGAGTGAAACGCTGTGGGACTTGCTGCCCGGATATGGTGTGGACGGCTCGCTACTGCGGGCAATACAGTCGCTTTATAGGGACTGTAAGGCTTGCGTGCGAGTAGGGGGGGATGTGTCACCTCTTTTTGATGTCTGTACAGGCGTCAAACAGGGATGTGTCATGTCCGCCTGGCTGTTCATAGTGTATCTGAACAGTTGCCTGCAGAAGTTGAAAGATTTTAATATGGGTGTGAATTTGGGTGACTTTACAGTAAACTGTCTGCTGTACGCTGATGATGCGGTGCTCATGGCCTCATCAGAAGCCGACCTTCAGGCATTAGTCACTAATATGAAAGAGGAGTGTGAATGTAAGGGTCTTCGCTTGAATGCAAGTAAAACTAAGGTTCTAGTATTTGAAAGAGGTGACGTAAGAACTAAATGCGAGATTAGGGTAAACCAGGAACGTCTAGAGCAAGTGAATGAAATTGTGTATTTAGGAAGTATGTTTAGCGCGGATGGAAGATGTGATTCGGATGTAGAACGGCGAGTAGCTGCCGGAAACAGAGTTAACGGCGCTTTGTCCCAGTTAGTAAAGCGACAAAGTATCGCAAAAGAAGTACGCATGGCGATTCATAACGCAGTGCTAGTGCCAACTTTGCTTTACGGTAGTGAAACCTGGGTATGTCAGCAGATGCATGAAAGTAAATTGAATGCTGTGGAGATGCGATCACTTCGAAAATTGTGAGGCGTTACCTTGGCCGACTATATAACGAAGAACCGAATACGTAACGAAGTGATACGCAATATGGCAGGTTTGAATGAAAGTGTCAGCGTTAAGCTGGAAAAGGGCGTTCTCCGTTGGTGTGGACACGTCCAGCGAATGAGTGAGGAACGATTGACGAAGAATATATATTGTTCAAAAGTAGAGGGTAGAAGGAGTCAGGGTAGGCCGAGACTTACATATGAAGACCACGTGAGCAGATTGCTCAAAAACGGAAAGGTCAAAAGCACTCGGATACCCAGACGTGCGTGTATGAAGCGATTGATGAATCTCGAAGAAGCGAAAGAAGTATGTATGGATCTTGAAGCCTGGCGATCTGTCCTCTCTGACATCTGACGTCAGGGATACAGCGTGAAGATAGTTTGTATAGTAGTAGTAGTTTTGATCATCTCAACTGTTTGGGCATAAAACACCCTCAAAAACATAATGATTACCTACTTGTCGAAAATTATTTTAGTACCAGTATTTTATTTTTTGTATCTCTACTGTACTTCTGACTATTATAAGTATTTTTTTATCGTATTTTACAAAGTCTGCTTTCAACAGAAATTAATTTCACAGTTTTATTTAAAAAGAACACCTTTTATCTGTTGGGTTATGAGACTGGCATATATGTCGCTCTGGAAGTGGCTGCTATACTCGAAGATCACGGTAACATTTTTATATTTTTTAACCCACTCATTGGTAGTACTGAAATTATGTATTAATATAGTTCATTATGTTGTCAGGATTATCAGGCAAAGTATTTTGTCTTAAATGTACACCAGAGGAATTTGAAAAAGACCTTGAAGAACAACTGTCATCATTTTAAAATAAGCAGCAACTACAAGACGAGGTGTTGCGACACATGTATTCATTAATGACCGGCAGTGATACTAAAGTTCTAGACCATTTGTTTCACAACTTGAGCTCATGGTCGGAAAAAATAGAAGTGTGTGTGCGCACTCTTCTCGGTCGTGTTTCCCTTCAGCGCAGTACGCCCGCTCGCTCATTAAATCTGTTTTTGCACGCATTAATCAAATGAGGCACTATAGCGTTGCACTTCGACCACTACGATCTCAAGTTATTCTACTAAGTGCTGAAAACGGAAATGTACCTCTTCAAGATACAATTCTGATGAATGCAGCATACATCGCAACAAACCGTCGTCGTCCATCAGCTTGCTTCTTCACTAGCGCGTATTACGAAGGATTTACGCTGTTCCGCAATTATCAACGAACACTTGGATCCTACAATATTGGAAGTGTTTGAAACCAGAAATATCTGCAATACGTACCTTATAAATGCATGCTCGTTAATTGGTTTGGAGTCTATTAATGAATAATAAATAATTATTGATATTTTGTTATCTGTACTTTATTTACTCTATAACACAGACCATAAAATATATATACCATACCAAAGGCTGCCTGTGAGCATCGGCGGTGTGAGTGATTCTTTGTGTATTGCCAATCTGTTCGTGGATCATTTTACCATTAGGTCACCGCTCAGATCATCGCCACGCCAGTTATGTCAGTTACTGAAAACGAAATCTCCCTCTCCACCCCAGTCTCAATATTCAGCGCTGAATATTGAGACTTGGGTGGAGAGGAAGATTTCGTTTTCAGTAACTGACATAACTGGCGTGATTAAGTCTATGTCTAGAGGTAAATCCCCCGGTCACGACGGGCTCAGTATTGAGCACCTTAAATTTGCTGGGCCGCACCTACCTCGAGTACTGTTTTTGCTTTTTAACGCTTGTTTGGGCCACGGATATATGCCTGCGGATATGTTACGTACAATTGTTGTACCAATAGTCAAAAGCATGATGGAGGACCCTTTCGGATGAGAATAATTATAGACCTATTTCGTTGGCAACTGTAATTTCTAAGGTTTCTGATAGTGTGCTGAATACTCAGTTAAATAATTTTGTTAAACTTCATGACAATCAGTTCGGATTTAGACCCGTGGTGGCCATGGTGCTCTCCGAAGGGCTGCAGAGCGGCATCTTGGAGGTGAAACGCTGTAGCGACCGGCTTATGATCGTGAGGGTGCTTATCGATGGGATTATTACCCACCTGATAAGTGCCTACGCGCCACAGGCCTGTTGTAGCGACGCCGATTAGATGTCGTTTTGGGGCCAACTCGAGGAAGTGCTTCGGAGCATTCCGTTGTCACAGGGAAACGTTTTGGGCGGCGACCTAAACGGTCATGTGGGTGAGAGGTGTGAGGAGTTTGAGCGTGTTCATGGTGGTTTTGGATACGGCACCCGCAACGCTGAAGGAGAAACTATCCTCAGAACGTGTGCGGCTGCCGATCTGGCCATTGTGAACACGTATTTCAAAAAGAAATCCGAACATCTCATCACCTACAAGAGCGGGAGGCGTACAACTAAGATCGATTTCCAACTCACTAGGCGACACAGCATCGGCAAGGTGACCAACTGCAAGGTCATACCCGGTGAGAGTCTTACTGCACAACACCGTCTTTTTGTCATGGACCTCTGCGTGAAGCCTAAAGGCAAACGCATCGAGCGGTGCCAGCGCCGCATCAGATGGTGGCTGCTTGATGAAACTAGGTCCCAGGAGTTCGTGTCAGCTGTCGGTGACAAGTGCACCGACACTGAAGGCGAACCAGTTCAAAATTACTGGGACAAAGTTCAGGCGGCCATCCTTGGAGCGGCGAAGGTGGTGCTCGGTGAGTCTAAGGGTGGACGCAAATGTGACAAGGAAACTTGGTGGTGGAACGACGCAGTCCTGAGGGAGACCAGGGCGAAGAAAGCCCTCTTTAAAAAGTGGCAAGCGACCGGATCTCCCGAAGACCGCGACGCGTACAGGGCTGCCAAGCGCGCCACAAAGAGAGCTGTAGCCAGAGCCAGACGAGACCACTTACAGCCTTTGTATGATAAGCTGGAATCGTCTGAGGGGCAGAAGCTCATCTATAAGCTGGCGCGCTCCAGGGTCAAAGCGGCACAGGATATATCCAAGTGACGCTGTGTAAAAGACCCTGAGGGCAACCTGTTAAGCGAAGACCTCGCGGTAAAGGAGAGATGGCGCTCGTACTTCCACGAGCTGCTTAATAAACAGCACAAAGAGTTGCAGCCTCCGGACCTCCCTCCGAATCAGGGACTAGTGCCACCGGTAACGCCTGGAGAAGTCCTGACTGCGCTTCGCCGCATGAAGAATCGGAAAACTGTCGGACCCGATGGAGTCCCCATCGAAGCCTGGAAGGCGATGGGTCCTCGCGGTGTGGGCATCTTAGTAAACCTTTTTAACCGCATACTCCTCAGCGGGCAGATCCCAAACCAATGGAGACTGAGTATTATTACTCCAGTCTTCAAAGGTAAGAGGTCAGTGCAGGAGTGCGGGAGCTACCGCGGTATTAAGGTGATGTCCCACACCATGAAGATCTTCGAGAGGATTATAGACTCTCGGATCCGGCAGGAGTGTACCCTCTCGGTGTGTCAATATGGGTTTCGCCCTGGTTATGGGACCACGGACCCTGTTTTTGCCCTGAGGGTTGTCGCAGAAAAATACAGGTCGAAGAACACGCCTCTGCACTGTTTGTTTCTAGACATGCAGAAGGCCTTCGACTGTGTTCCTCGTGCGATGATCTGGTGGGCACTGCAGTCCAAAGGGGTTCCAGAGGTCTATATTGACACTATCCGGGACAGGTACTGTGACTCCGATTCAATGGTGACGATATTGCGCTGGCTGACGCGGACAGGGGCAGATTGGTGCGACGTGTAAAGGCGTGGAAGGAGACGCTTGAGAACGGCGGTCTGAAACTAAATGTGGCGAAGACCGAGTACTTGGCACTAAACTCGACAGATCCCACATCCGTCCGCATAGGCGGTGATTTGGTCGAGCGCACGGACCAGGTTAAATACCTTGGATCTGTTTTTCACACGTCCAGTGACATCGATTGCGATGTCAAGTCACGCATTGCTGCCGCGTGGGCCAAATGGCGGGAGATGACCGGTGTCATTTGTGACCCTAAAATGCCGATCCGGTTGAAGGGACAGGTCTACAAAACCATTATTAGACCTGTCCTTTTACATGGCAGTGAGACGTGGCCGATATTGGAGCGACACAAGCAGGAGCTGCGTGTCACGGAAATGAAGATGCTGCGGTGGATGTGTGGAGTCACGCGGGTGGACCGCGTGAGGAACTCTCGCATCCGCGGCGGCCTTCACGTCCGTGACATTGCAGACAAGATGCAAGAGTGTCGCCTTCGTTGGTATGGTCACGTCTTGCGGCAACCGCCGGGCTACGTAGGTAACAAATGTCTGGCCATGTCAGCCCCGCCGGGTCCCGGTAAGAGGGGAAGACCAAAGAACTGCTGGCTTGACGTCGTAAGGGATGACATGCGTGCCAATGGTCTCACTACAGGGGATGCCGACGACCGTGCGAAGTGGAGGAGAAAATGTAGGAAAGCGGACCCCGGGCGTCGCGAGACGCAACTGGGACAGACGCTCGGATGATGATGATGAGTTCGGATTTAGACCCAAGTTGTCAACTGGTAGTGCTATACAGGTCTTAAGCACAGTGTCTCTTATTATACGAAACGCAGGACGCCGGTCTTCGCATGCTTACTGGAGCTGTCGAGGGCTTTTGACCTGGTTTCTTATGACATTCTATGGCAAAAGCTTAAAAATGCTAGATTACCGGAGGAACTTATAAATATTTTAAAATATTGGTACGGGAACCAGGTCAATAGCGTGTGATGGCGAGAAGCGCTACCCAAACCATACGGATTGGAGGCAAGGGGGATTATCTTCACCAACGTTCTCCAATCTGTATGTGAATGATTTGATAGAGAACTCAGTCGCGCCAATGTTGGTTGTTATATAGACGGCTTTTGCGTCAATAACATCAGTTACGCGGACGACATGGCGCTGCTGAGTGCGTCTGTCTGTGGTCTGCGAACTTTGTTGGCCAAATGTGAATCGTACGCACTCTCACATGGCTTAATTTATAATGTGAAAAAGATTCATATTGTGATCTTTGAGACCGACCGGAGGTAAACGATATGACCAAATACCACAGGTTACACTAAGTGGTCAAAATTTACAACGTGTTTATAACTTTAAATATCTTGGCCATGTGTTGACTTCCGACCTCAATGACGACAATGACATTGAGAGGGAACGGAGGGCGTTGTCAGTGAGAGCGAATATGCTGGCGCGCAGGTTTGCACGTTCACGAGAGGTCAAGATAACACTTTTTAGACCTTATTGCACTTCGTTTTACACGAGCAGCCTGTGGGCAAGATACACTCAAAAAGCTTACAGCCTTCGCGTGCAATACAACAACGCGTTCAGGGTGCTGCTGGGGCTGCCGCGTTTCTGTAGCGCATCATGGATGTTTGCTGAGGCCCGTGTGGATTGTTTTTGCCACTATGCGTAAGAGGTGTGGGTCCCTGGTGAGCAGAGCGGAAAAGCTGCAACAGCATTCTGAATATGATCGCACGAAGGCTGGACAGCGTCCACGTAAACCATTGCTGTGCTATAGCAGGAGGAGTGGTGCAAGAATGGCCTTTTCAATGAAAACAATTTGTTAATCATTTAAATATAATATAATTGTTAACGTCATCTTTCGCAAGATAGGTTAATTACTTCAAATATTTACCTAAATTTTTAAGAGGCGATCGGATTCGATAAACTTAATGAACATGCAGGTCCTTTTCTTACAAATAAGGGCGATGGTTCACTTCTTATGCACGATAATGCTTGCCCTCATACAGGATTATCTCTGAGACGATACATTCAAGAAGTCGGTATCGATCTCATAACCTGGCCAGCGAGGAGTCCTGACATGAATCCCATAGAGCATGCATCGGACGAGCTCGGAAGGCTAGTCAGGAAGCGAAACCGACAACCTTTGACACTTGCAGCCTTATAACGGCCCCTATTGAAGATTGGGAGAATATATCTCAATACCGCTTGAGGATCTTGTTTTTCAGTATGCCTGATTTCATACAAACCTTGAGAAGAGTCCGTGGAGGAAACACAAGGTCCTAAAATAATGAGGTGGTCATATCTTTTTATAAGAAAATGACAAAAAGTGAATTATTTGGTTTCAATGAAATTTATTTATTTATTTATTTAAACTTTATGCACAAAGAAAGTACATTGGCGGACTTAATGCCTAAGGCATTTTCTACCAGTCAACCATTGGGTGGTGCAGAGCTAAATACGAGGTAGGCGCATTTATGTATAAACAATACTATTTGAAGTTTATTAATTAGCATTAACAAAGTACAAAATATACACAAAATATTATGACCTAAGTATATATACTTATAATACATAATATAAATTCATATATATTATATATTATTATAACTACATACAATTGCTTATTAATATTTACACACTTACATAGAAATACATACATACCTATATATACATAAGTCAGGTAGAATTTCGAACAGTTTTTTGTTTATCTTACCTTAAATATATTGCGACTATTTAACAGTCTGACCTCGGTGGGAAGCGCGTTCCAAAGGAGAACAGATTGGACATAAAAAGACGAACCCAAGAAAGTAGTAGTATGTGAAGGACATAGGAGGAGCTGATTATTTGAAGAACGAAGACTTCTTTCATGGTTCGACGACAAGAATTGGAAAGAAGAAGTCAAGTAAGTAGGAGAAGTAGGAGAATTAAGAATGTTATATAGAGTAGTAAGTGAGCGTAATTTACGGCGATGACGGATTTGCAACCACTTAAGTTTGGAACGGAATGAAGAGACATGATCATATTTCCGAAGATTAAAAACGAATCGAATGCAGTTATTAAGGAGGCGGTCATATTTATTGAGAAGGTCTGCATTCAGGTCGTAGTAACACATATCACCATAGTCGATCAGAGGAAAGATTAAGGTTTGGGCCAAGGTGACCTTTGTATTAGTAGGAATTCCTTAATTTTAGTTATCCATTCATTTTCAAATAAATAGAATGTATTTTTTTTAAACTGCGGTATATATTACGAGTTATTAAAATGATTTTTAGATTTATTTTAATTCAAAGAGATAGCATGTCGCTGCCCTAGTTCAACAGTAAGATATGTTGACCAAAGTATGGTTTGAGTTATTCTTACTTTTATGATTTTAATAAATATAAATAAATAAATAATTCTTAATTCTTCTAATAATTCTTCTGTCTTTAATTGCTTGTTGTTAATTGAAATGAAGTTGTTTTATTATAACGATAGCTTAGTTTAGTGTGTTTGGGAGTTATTTATATTTCAACAGAATAAAATATTTTTTTATAATAGTTTTAAGGCTTTAATTTGTAAAATAACCTCATATTAATTAATTAATTAAAAAAGAAAAAAAAATAAAAAAGATATGTAATATGTATATCTGCAAAATGTTGTACTCAAACACATTATAAGTACTTTGCTAATTTAGGTTTTAAGTTTTCTCTAATAGATTTTGTTATAACATACAATGATGTAGAGGAGCGGAGTCTCCTAATACAGACATCTATTTGCTTAAAAGAAGGCTTCATTTACTATCTAAGTAAAATTGTAACTTTAATGACAATAAAATTATTATTACTATTAAATAAATAAATAAAATAATAAATAAATAAAAATATCTTTATTTTGCATAGACCATTTTAACGGCGCTTACAAAATGTCATACACTATTTAAAATATTTAAAGCGACCACCGGTTCGGAACGCGGCCCACCTGAGAAGAACCAGCAAGAAACTTAGGAAGGCTTTTTTTTTGATGGCCTATTTACAATTTAATATTATTTCACTTTGCCAGCAGATCATTTCCAGGCGTCCCTGTCCTGCAAATAGTCTGTAACGGAGTAAAAACCTTTTTCACAAAGCTTGTTTTTAATAAACTTTTTAAATTTATTTAAAGGTATATTTCTCAGGTCACAGGGAAGCTTGTTGTAAAAGCGTATACAGTTACCCTGGAAAGAATCGCCAATCTTATGTAGTCGACTGTGGTGGACTGAAAGATTATTTATATTTCTAGTGTTTATATTATGTTTATCACAGAGTTTAGAAAACTGTGATAGATTTTTCTGGACATACATAAGATTGGCAAAAATGTATTGTGATGGTACGGTTAGAATATTTACTTCTTTGAATTTTTCTCGGAGAGAAACTCTGGGGCCCAAATTATAAATAGCGCGTACAGCCCGCTTTTGTAGAACAAAAATAATATTTAAATCTGCAGCACTCCCCCAAAGGAGAATACCGTAAGACATAATACTATGAAAATAGCTGAAGTAAACCATTCTAGCCGTATCCACATCTGTTAGAGTCCTGATCTTTTTTACAGCGTATGCAGCCGAACTTAATCTAGAGGCTGTCTTTTCTATGTGTGGGCCCCACTGCAAATTGGCATCAATAGTTATACCTAGGAACACAGTTGATTCTACAAACTCTAACACTTGTCCATTCAGTTGAACATTGGCCGCAACTTGTTTTACATTTGGTAGAGTAAATTTTATACATTTAGTTTTATTTTCATTAAGGCAAAGATTATTTGAGCTGAACCAATGAACTACTCTTGCAATTGCATTGTTTACATCGTCATAGTTACCTAATTGTCTTTTAATTTTAAAAATTAATGAGGTGTCATCTGCAAACAAAACAATCCTATTCCTGTCCCCTACATAAAATGGTAAATCATTAATATAGATGAGGAACAAGAATGGCCCAAGTATCGAGCCTTGCGGCACACCCATTGTAACCATGGATCCTACAGAACGTGTACCATTAATATCGACCCTCTGTATTCTATTGTTCAAATATGAAGACAGAAGGTCGAGAGCTTTGCCTCTTATTCCATAGTGGTGTAATTTTTTGCACAGCGTTTCATGTTGAACGCAATCAAAAGCCTTTGATAGATCGCAAAATATACCTAATGCATCGTGCTTGTCTTCCCAAGCTTCATGAATACATTTTAATAACTCAACACCAGCATCGGAAGTTGAGCGCTCTTTCGTAAACCCAAATTGATTCGCATGGAGTATTTTATGACTATTAAAAAGGGATAGCATTTGATTCAAGATTATTTTTTCAAATACTTTGCTCAAAGTTGGCAGCACTGACACTGGTCGGAAATTAGACGGCTCTGTAGCGCTGCCAGCCTTGAACAAGGGAACGACTTTGCTGTGTTTCATTAAATCAGGAAATGTACCACTAGAAACACAGTCATTAAACACAGTTGCTAGATGGGGCGCAATTACCTCAATTATACATGATGCAGTTTTGACCGATAATCCCCAAATGTCCGCGGTTTTCTTAATTTCGATACATTTAAATGTTTTTACAATGTCCTGAGCACAAATATCTGTGAATACAAATGCATCCCTGCAACAAAGAACAGATTCTTCTAATAAAAGTTCAGCGGAACTGGAAGATGCTTGGAGAGATTTTGTTGTCAATATAGGTACATTTTTGAAAAAATGTTCAAACTCCGTAGCCACTTCCAGGTCCCCTGTAACATGGCAACCATTTACTTTTAAGTGGAAATCCCTTTCAGTCACTAAAGATCTACCGCATTCAGAGTTAATGATGTTCCAAGTCATTTTTATTTTATTTACAGAATTAGAAATTTTATTTTTAATGAAGTTTGACTTAGCAAGATGACACGTTTGTTTAAATATCTTTGAATAATTTTTAACATATTCCTGAAAGGTTTGCCTAAAATTATATGATTTTTCTGAATATAATTCAAATAATTTATTTCTACTTTTAAAGATACCTGGTGTTGCCCAGTCACTGAAAACAGGACGACCACCAATCTGTAGAGTTTTTGAGGTAAAAACTTTGCCAAACTCATCATTAATCAAATTAAATAAGTGTTTGTATGACTGGTCTACACAAGTGAAATTAGGTAGATATGGTAATCTCTTTAATACATTTTCTTTAAAATTATTCAAACGACTTTGGTTAATTGGTACATATTTAATTTGTTTTTTGCTGACTTTGTTACTACTTTTAGGAAATTTTATCCATTGGCCACGATGATTTGACTCCACAGGATCCACAATACCTTTATCTATAGGTTTAATATCAGTAAAAATATTATCAATACATTTTGCACTGGTGGCTGTAATACGAGTGGGTTCTAAGAATGTACTATGCAGAACAAAGGATTTAAATAAATTTTTCATTTTATTTCTCTCTGATGGAGTTAATGATGTATCTAATATATCAACATTAAATTCTCCACAAACTATTATAGATTTCTTAGAACATTGGCATTTGAACAGTGCTTCTTCAAGCTTTTCTTCAAATTTAATGTAAGAAGCATCAGGGGGACTGTATACGCTTAACAAGATGAAATGCTCAAACTCAATACTGGCAATCTCAATAACTCGCTCAATGGAGAGGGCTACTAAATCCTTACGTTCTTTAAATTTTAAGTTTATATTAATTAATATTAAAGAGCCTCCACGTTTAGAATGTTTTCTATTGAACGAGCTAGCAACCTGGTGATTTACGAAGTTCAACAATGTGATTTGATGATCTTTTAACCAGTGCTCTGTAGCACAAAAAATATTAATAGAATTTGCATTAATGTATAGCTCTAACTCTAAATCTTTACCATTTATGAAACCTCTAACATTATGGTGCACCAGGTTTATAAAAACAATACTTTTACTAAGATTATTCTCAGGGGCCAAAGTCAACTGGCCAGATTTATTATCTGTTGTCCTATAAACTAGTTTTTTGGAATTTCATTTTCCAAATGTGAAGTATCAAAACTATCCTGCTCAATAAAAGGAGTTGTACTTGCCAATAATTTGGCTTGAAAAATTAAAAAATTAGATAGCAACAGAGCTACCTTTCGTTGTAAAAATTTTGATAGAAAATATCTATCTAATGTCAACAAACTATTATTATTGAAAATTATGTTCCAATCGAACAATTAAATTTTTTTGGAATATGATACCATGGTATGTAGTTTCATATTTAATTTGAATCTTAAGTGATTTTCCTTGTGGCTCATAGCAGTGCTGTATGGCAAGGTGGACAAAATTACTTGTTTTACTTGCAGACTTGATAACTTATCAAAAATTTTTAAAAGTTTGTCACTATTAATATTGCCTCTTCTGCCAACCAGCACCACTATAGTAGACTGCATGCAGCGTGTACCAGTCAATATAAAATCTATAATTTGAGAGTATGAAGCTCCTGGATATGTATGATTTATTACAGAATGACTTAACTGTGATAAATAATGTCCAAAATTTTTACCTATTTCATCGCAATAGACTATGGTCTTTGCATCACTTTTTATTTTCAACTTTTCTATTATACTCGTAGATGCCTCGCAATTACTACTTGAACTTAATATACTATTATCCACACTGCACACAGTTTTAATTGGTGAAAATTCATCATTGCATCTAATTCTTTCACAACTTAAGGGTGAGGAGGGAACATGGCCTGCGGATGTCAATTGGTCATTTTGACAATGACATGAATTTACTAATTTACCTATGGCTAACACCTGTTCCCTACTCTGTTTCTCTGCTGTTTCATATTTTACTTATATTGAACTTAACTTAACTTAACTATCTTCACGCTGTATCCCTGACGGGGTAGTCAGAGAGGACAGATCGCCAGGCTTCGCGATCCATGCATACTTCTTTCGCTTCTTCGAGATTCATCAATCGCTTCATACACGCACGTCTGGGTATCCGAGTACTTTTGACCTTTCCGTTTTTGAGCAATCTGCTCACGTGGTCTTCATATGTAAGTCTCGGCCTTCCCTGACTCCTTCTACCCTCTACTTTTGAACAATATATATTCTTCGTCAATCGTTCCTCACTCATTCGTTGGACGTGTCCAAACCAACGGAGCACGCCTTTTTCCAGCTTAACGCTGACACTTTCATTCAAACCTGCCATATTGCGTATCACTTCGTTACGTATTCGGTCGGCCAAGGTAACGCCGCACAATTTTCGAAGTGATCGCATCTCCACAGCATTCAATTTACTTTCATGCATCTGCTGACATACCCAGGTTTCACTACCGTAAAGCAAAGTTGGCACTAGCACTGCGTTATGAATCGCCAGTCGTGCTTCTTTTACGATGCTTTGTCGCTTTACTAACTGGGACAAAGCACCGTTAACTTTGTTTCCGGCAGCTACTCGCCGTTCTACATCCGAATCACATCTTCCATCCGCGCTAAACATACTTCCTAAATACACAATTTCATTCACTTGCTCTAAACGTTCCTGGTTTACTCTAATCTCGCATTTAGTTCTTACGTCACCTCTTTCAAATACTAGAACCTTAGTTTTACTTGCATTCAAGCGGAGACCCTTACTTTCACACCCCTCTTTCATATTAGTGACTAATGCCTGTAGGTCGGCTTCTGACGAGGCCATGAGCACCGCATCATCAGCGTACAGCAGACAGTTTACTGTAAAGTCACCCAAATTCACACCCATATTAAAATCTTTCAACTTCTGCAGGCAACTGTCCAGATACACTATGAACAGCCAGGCGGACATGACACATCCCTGTTTGACGCCTGTACAGACATCAAAAAGAGGTGACACATCCCCCCCTACTCGCACGCAAGCCTTACAGTCCCTATAAAGCGACTGTATTGCCCGCAGTAGCGAGCCGTCCACACCATATCCTGGCAGCAAGTCCCACAGCGTTTCTCTCCCAACGTTATCAAATGCTTTCTCTAGATCCACAAAAGCGCAGAAAACCTTCTGGCTAAGAGCCAGAAACTTTTCCGCGATCATGCGGAGAGAAAACACTTGATCCATGCAACCTCTTCCACGTCGGAATCCGCATTGAGCCTCCCATAAATACCTTTCAGACTTTTCTATATATTATTATTATATATTAACAATATTATATTTCTATATAATATTGTTAATGACGGTTTCATTTTTTTGTTTTGTTAAAGAAATACTAAAGATTTATCCAACCAAGCTTTAAATTTTATGGGAAATAAACAGACATCAACATAATTTTAAGATATCTTAGTATTACGGCACATCAATATTTGAGAATGTAAGTTGTCCGACTAAATCCTTGGAAATGTTTGGTATAGGGATAGGATTAATTTTAAATTAATAATTTAATATATTAGTAATTTAAATAAAAAAATAGTTTGCTTCTTATGTATTATTTATTATCTTGTATCATAATTGCACAAATCAGTCTTATATTATCAGCTAAAATTAAGTTCTTATTATTATTGCAAGTCAGTATTATAATTATAATCAAGTATTATAATCATTCAGTGCTATAATGTTATTTATGTATCTTAATGAAACAAATCAGTCTTATAACGCAGCTAAAACCAAGTTTTATAATAAACTTAAAATACTAGGTACTTATAATGAATTATTTAATATCAGTAATAGAAATGTTTTAATAAATTCTATTATCATTCTTCATAGGTTATTCTATTATCATTCATAGGTTCAGACAGGTAACTTATAATGAGTAGGTTCAGAATGATAATAGACTTTATTAAAACATTTCTATTATTGATATTAAATGAAAGAGAAAATAGAATAAATAAATAAATATCCATCACGCCTTATCCCCGAAGGGGTGGCAGAGGTATATTATATGCCCACTTTTCACCTTGGGGATTCCTGTCCCACGTAATAGGTGGTGAGCCCATTGCCGTGTTGAAATAGACAGACGCAGGCTGTGGCTACCAGCTGTTGAACTTTTTCAAGCCTCCCATAAGGCCTTCAACCAGGCTTAACGACTGCCATTTTACTGGCAACCGGGACCAACGGCTTAACGTGCCTTCCGAAGCACGGAAACGCTCGCAAATGTAAATGCCACAAAGCGAAAATAGAGATGATGAATAAATACATTCATTCATCATCACTATTTTCGCTTAAATTTTTCTGGTTATTTGTAGTTTTAAGACTTTCATAGAAGCTGTGATGACATTCAGGTATCAAATTGGCAGTACATAATGATATCAGATCTCTCTTTTTATGATTTGGTATTGCTGGTGCTTCATCATAAGCATGTTCCAGAGTTATATTTTCTAAGATGCGGCCCCTTTGTTTTCTTCTGGTATTTACAATTATAAAATCAGGATCTGAAAATGAAGATTTGTAACCAAATTTGAATGGATCTTCTTTTTTTACTTGGATACATTTGATGTCACCCCATACAATTTTTTGACCATTTTCGTCTATGTTAAAATTTTTCACCATTTGAGACAGTTTCTTCCAGTCATAAATATGTTGGTAGCTTATTTCATTGACTGTATAAGGTTTACCGGTTTTTTTGGCTGATTTCAGTACCATTGCCATTTAAGCAGGTGTAAATATTGGGCCGCTTCTCAGTAGTCGTCTCTTTTCTCTTTCTATTATGGAATGAATGTTATCAGCATTATTCTGAGTGTGTCCTGCTATCAAAAAGTTGTGGGTAATTATATTTATGGGTAAAGTTTACACTGCATACATATACATTGACTGAACGTAAGGATCGGCTTCCGCCATCTCTCTTAATTCATCGTTATTCACCTGTGTCTTCCTAGTGGCTCGTTCTTCAAGTCGAAGTTTCCATCACGAAAGCGTTTAAACCAAAATCGCATGGTGCGTTAATTAGCAGACCCCTCACCAAACGCAACATTGATATTGCGGGCTGTTGCGGCTGCCGCGTCACTTCCGCGTCGGAACTCGTATTCAATAATCATTCGAATTTTCGCAGTATCCATCTTTCTTGTCTAAGTTGAATAACAAAAACAATTGAAAGTCGATATTCAAATGTTTCAATTTTTTTTTAAAAAAAGAACATTATAGGTACCATGTGAAAAAAGTTTCATTCAAAAACCTCAAACCATGAAGATTCTATGTCAATTCAATAAACCTTTTACAATATAACGGCAATTTCATACTTTAACCCCTATTACTTACATATTATATTAAATAAGATTGTTGTGCTGTTGTTAGGTCAATCTATTTTACTTTAAACATAAAGGATTTTTTGAATTGAAATGGTCTGTATATGATATTGATAGCTTAGCTAGTCACGTAATAACTTAAGACAGAAGGCCTCTTAAGTAGGGGCTGAATACATTTACAGACTTGGTATTATATGATACGGCTCGAAGGATCATTTGTTGGAAACATTCTTTGATTGGTTGTGGTATATGGTGGAATGTTGATAGCGCTGCTTGCGCATCAGCAGTAGAAAAACTGAGTTGAGTCTCGGGGTCGGGTAAGAGAGGAGAGAAAGAGCATGTAATGAAGTTAAGTAGAATTCAAAATCTGAAACTACCAAATACGTGTGTAAATAGCATATTCTATAAAAAAAAAGTTATGCAAGACATGCACTCCAGCTTTGGAGTATTAAGACACTTTAGAGTCAGAGATTTTATACGCAGCATTACTTTTATCTATGACTTGATACTTTACAATTTATGTGCACTACCGCCTAGACTGCCTCTAAGTTATATCTAGGTACCTATCTAAACCTATTATTATATTATTCAAATTTTCCTACGTAACCCTATAGTTAATTATAATATTTTTCCTCGCTTAGCGGGGGCACCAGTGTGCCCCCAGATGTACGATTTCCATTAGGAAAATAAACCAGAAATCGAACAGGTCAAGTACGCTACCAGAATACAATAGAGTACGTAAGTCGCGACCTAAGAAATTATTTGCATAGATAGAAAGAATAAAATTAACCATTCATTGAACCTCATTACGAGTATAACTCATTATAACACAACTATTTATCTCGCAGTTATCCATAGGACTGTCTCGACAATTCGTTGTGGTCATTACTTTTCAAGTTTATTTTTACATAAAATCGTTTAAAAGGTAAGTAAATTTTACATGTTATACATTTGATTCCGATATAATTGTTTGTTTACACGGTATTTGGCTAAGGGTAGGAGGATGGTTAAAGCCACATTACTCCTTCTTTACAAATTATACGACTACAAAATCATTTATTTATTACGTATTCACTTTATTTAAATCTTATTTTCCGTGGTTCCATTAACCCATGGGTTCACTTTTAAATGATTATACTTTCCGTCGCCCCTTTAATGAAATAACGGTAAAGAAAGACTACATAAGTATTATACGGCTAGCGGATAACATTTTATGTTGGAAAAGTTTTAAAGCAAGCGTTTTCAACCTTTTTAATTATTTTTTTTGGCTTTATTTAAATAAATAAATATCCATCACTCCTATCCCCAAAGGGGTGGCAGAGGCATATTATATGCCCACTTTTCACCGTGTGGATTCCTGTCCCACGTAATAGGTGGTGAGCCCATTGCAGTGTTGAAATAGACAGACGCAGGTTGTGGCTACCTGCTGTTGAAAATTTTCAAGCCGCCCATAAGGCCTTCAACCAGGCTTAACGACTGCCATTTTACTGGCAACCGGGACTATCGGCTTAACGTGCCCTTCAAAGCACGGAAACGCTCGCAAATGTAAATGCTACAAAGTGGTCACCCATCCGAGGACCAGCCATAGTGAAAGTTGCGAAACTATCGGTTCACCAACCTCAAAATATGGAACGAACAGGAACTAATAATGCAAGATCGCATGTTCCATATGGAGACAATATATACGAGTAAAGTATTACAAAACCTTCAGCTGTAAAAAAAATTTGGTCACCTTGGATTCCACACAACTTGACTATTGATCAAAACTGGCACGTGCTGATTAGTGTAAAAAAATTTTAAAAGTACTATCAGATTGTGTCGAAAGCTGTCTATAATTTATCTACACAGAAAATGAATCTCGGATACATGCGTATGATCCTGAAAGTACACAACAATCAATAATAAAGCTCTGCACTCGATAATCTATGGATAGACGTTAGTTTCTTCATCATGTGGCTAACGCAACACTTTGAGGGCACATTGAAATTGACTTCTCCAATTAGCCCCCTAAGATCCAATAGCTTAAGGATCGGCAAAAAGCAGTACCTTCACCCTACAAAAGACCGCGGTAATAGTAAGTGCCTCGATTTCCCCGAACATCTAAAGTATGGGGTTCTTCAAGGGTCGGCAGCTCTAATGCTGCACGTCTGGTGTTGCAAACGTCCATAGGCTACGGTGACCATTTTCCATCAGGTGGGCCGTATGCTGGCCAGTTTCTTCAGTAAATAAAAAAAGCCTGGTACTGCTGGGTTTTGTTCTCGGTCGGGTTCTAGAGCTTATTAAATTTTCGCAATTTTACAGGAGAACAGAAAGAAAGAATCAAAATAACTTTTTGTTTTATTTTGAAGATTTAGAAGTCTATGTAATTATATATGCTTAGTTTCTTTGAGAATAGACACCGCTGATTTCTTAATAAATCCAACAGTAATCCAGTTTTTATAACCAGGGGCGGTACATCAGAACGGGAGCCCTTTCGATCGCATAATCTTTTTTAGCATAATGTAGTTTGGCATAACTGTTTCCGCATAAAGTTTTCCCGCATAAATTATGATAAAAACGCAGAATGTTTTTATTGAGACATAACTTTAACTTGCTTTAATTTTTTATTATAATTTTAATCAGCATACAATTCTATTCAATTCAAATTTATTTATTTTCTAGAATATGGTCAAAGTGGTGTTACAATAATTAGCATATAGTTTCTTCACATTCTGCCATATACGGCGAGCAAATATTTGTCGCGTTTAATGCGTATAATAACATAATACTAATGAGAATATCATAATTACACAATAACAGATTAACAGTAATTTCTTCAATAATACATTATAAATTATACATCTTTGGGGCCACTACATTTTTAAAATTACGCTACGTCGATATTACATCTCAATGTGTCGTCCAATATTAATTAATACTATAATACATTTTGTTCATCAATAGGTCAAAAAGTTGTTTTTTGAAAAGTGTCATTCGTAAATTAGCTATGCTTAATGGTAGGTTATTATATATTCGTATGCACGTGCAGTGAACATTCCGTTTATATATAATTCTAATCTGATTTGAGGTAGACATAATCTGTCTCTGAGCTATGTCTAGTTCGACTATTTGCATAATCACCAAGTTTTTCAAACATTTGGGGATATTTTTTGACGAAGATGCATATTTCGAATATGTATAAGCAAGGCAATGGGAGCACCTGGAGTTTTCTAAATAATGGTTTGCAGCTGTCTAGAACATTGGCACCGCACATCAATCTAATGCACTTTTTTGCGTTTTAAAAGCTATATCTATATTTGTAGAGTTACCCCACACGATGATACCATATCTAAAAACTGATGACACATAAGCATGGTAAGCAGCCATCGCCGTATTAAGATCAATCGTTTCTCTAAGCCGTTTTAGAGCGTAGACAAAACTATCTAATTTATTTACCATTTTCTCAATGAGTTTTTTACAGCAGCAATATTTGTCAATAGTTAAACCCAAAAATACACAATCATTGGTAGTATGAAGTAGGCTATTTTTATAATTAATTGTAAGATGGTTTGTGTGAATATGCGACGCTTGAAATTGAATTATGTTTGTTTTAGTCATGTTTATTCTTAAATTATTTTTTGTAACCAATCAATGGCAGCATCCAGTGCGTTAATAATTTCTCCTTCTACGTTGGTTTTATCTTTGCGTTTTATTAATAATGTTGTGTCGTCGGCAAAACGAATGCAGTTATTTTCAATAGCATCCGTAAGATTGTTAATGTAAGAGAGGAAGAGCAAAGGAGCCAGTATACTACCCTGTGGTGTGCCATAACCATTAGATTTAAAGCTGGACCTATAAACCCTTTGCTCAGATTGACAGTTTCGTGATATTTCAACGCATTGTTGCCTCTTCACTAAATAGCTCTTTAGCCAGTCATAGGCATTTCCTCGTATTCCATAGGAGATAAGCTTGTCAAGAAGCGTTTTATGACAGACAAAGTCGAATGCCTTCGTCATGTCTATGAAGACACAGCTGATCTGTGATTTGGAGTTCAGACTCTCGGTTATCTGTTTGATTAGTGAAAAACAGGCCAGGCTGGTAGAGCTGTTTTTTCTGAATCCAAACTGTTCTTTTTTTAAAATATTGCATGATGTTAAGAATCTTTCTATTCTAGAATACATGGTCTTTTCAAACTCTTTAGACAGTACTGGGATGAGGGGTGATCGGACGATAGTTACCCATATCAGTGTTTGATCCTTTTTTGTACAAGGGTCTTACGATTGACTATTTTAATAGTTTTGGGAAAGAATCTTCAGTGAAAGAATTAAACATGTATAGGGTATAACTGTTATAGGCCTTAAGATAATTTATCATAAAATACAAAACGCATAATGGAGGTATGCATAACCGTTTAATTTATAAATGAATAATAAATTTGACTAAGAATATTTAAGAAATGATAAATAATCATTAATTGTAAATAATCATCTCACTCATAGCCAAGTTTGTATGCTGTAACAAAATGTAATGATATTTTAAATGTGTTATTATGTGAGAAGCGCTCGTGGCCCCGCGGTCTCAGTGTTCTGTAAACGATGACTGAGTTACGCAACTTTTACTGTGGCTGGTCCTCGGATTGGTGACCACTTTGTGGCATTTTACATTTGCGAGCGTTTCCGTGCTTCGGAAGGCACGTTAAGCCGTTGATCCCGGTTGCCAGTAAAATAGCAGTCGTCAAGCCTGGTTGAATGCCTTATGGGCGGCTTGAAAAAATTCAACAGCAGGTAGCCACAACCTGCGTCTGTCTATATCAACACGGCAATGGGTTCACCACCTATTACGTGGGACAGGAATCCACACGGTGAATAGTGGGCATATAATATGCCTCTGCCACCCCTTCGGGGATAAGGCGTGATGGATATTTATTTATTTATTTATTTATTTATAAATGTGTTATTAATTTTAGACTAGTCTTGAGCAAAGAGTCACTGCAATGCGCGAGCCGAGCGAGCGAAGCGAGCGCACTAGAACTGAATCGTTCTTTTTAATCTACCTAATTTATGTATTTTAATTTTATATTGTAATATAAGTGTTGACATTTCGAATAGTTTTTAATCAGTAGGCATTTCAAGCTTAAACAGTTCAAGCTTAGATATAACAATAACAATATTTACTCGTTACCATTATAAACGAGTAAATATGTTTATATCTAAGCTTGAACTGTGGTATTATTATGATATTCTATATGCATGTCTTGTATTCTTTATGTCATAGATGATGAGATGCCAATAAATGTTATGATTAGTAAACGTTATTGTAAAAAAAATGCGTAAACATTTTGTGCGGGTTTATCATTATTATAAAGAAGTTTGGAGCTGCGGGCAGCTCCGCCCGTTTGGTGAAGTTAACCTGTACACCTTTCCACAGTAAGCTATCCTTAAAAGTAAGATATAACCCACCACAGCACAATACTGTAGACCTATGAAAAAGTACTAAAATCGCTGTACAATGTAATTAATCGGGTACGGAAAAACCTTAGCATGCGGGCCAACCTGGGGGCGTCAGCTAGTATTATATGTTCCAGTATATTTTTAAGAACCTAAATAGGTAATATTTAAAGCCATATAAAATGGTTCTGATCTTAAAACTGCATTACGTTTTTTGGCATACTCTTCGTTTCACATAACGTTCAAACAGAATAAATCATTAGGCATTCTTTATTTTCTAAAAACTTCTTTATAATAATGATAAACCCGCACAAAATGTTTACGCATTTTTATTTTTTATTTTATATAAAAATAAAAAGTCATCATAAATATTTTAATAAAAAAATATTTATGAAATAATTCTTAAAGTATCGTCTTCCTAATAACGAAAAAATAATGAAATTTGACTACACGTTGATGCTTTACTGCTCAATACACATTTTGTGTTTCATCCCCTCTTCCAAAACATCTACGCACAATATCGAGATCAAAACCACCCTAAAGCCTTTCTCACCAGTGACTTTTTATTTTTAGATTAGTCTGTGACGTAGTTCAAACTCCCGTCGCACTGCACACCCCTAATCTATGCACCTTATCCCTAGTTCTACCTTTAAGGGTGAAAACGATAGAATTTTCAAAAATTTCTTTGTGATTTTCTATTTTCAAACAAAAGCAGGTATACGAAATTTGGTGTTGCTCTTTGAAAATGAAGAATTTCTCATATAAACTTACAACCCCTGTTTATCCCCGTATAGGTAAAATTTTGCGAAATCGGGATACATGGTCCCATTTATTTGTAACCAAAAAAGGTAAGTAAGGTACGTAAGTTCATGTTAGTAATTTCGAAATTGACAATCTTCCATACAACCGTTTATCGCTTATTTACTCCCTTAGGGTAAGAATTTGGCAAAATCCC
This sequence comes from Thumatha senex, assembly GCA_948477245.1. Taxonomy (NCBI): domain Eukaryota; kingdom Metazoa; phylum Arthropoda; class Insecta; order Lepidoptera; family Erebidae; genus Thumatha; species Thumatha senex. The sequence continues at coordinate 18,071,882 of OX419744.1, forward strand.
TTCTTAGGGGACACCTACGTATTAAAAAAAAACCCCGTGCGAAGTTTGAGCTTTATAGCTCTGGTAGTTTCAGAGACTTCGTGATCAATGAGTCAGTGAGTGATTTTGCTTTTTATACTTTTATATTTGATAGATTCTACATCTGACCGTTTGTTAAAATTAGACTTTATGGTTTGCGGCAGTGATATTTATAAAGACTTATTTAGTTACGTATGTGTAAATCGCACATTGTATTCTCTAAAAAAAGTAAAACTAATAAGGCTGTGTTTATCCCGGACAAAGCTTACTGCAGACAAAGAGACAAACAAACAAAATAAATTTAATTGGCTTTGTTATTCTTTGGTGAAAACAGCAAGTGTATTTTTGTAAAAATATTCAATGTACAGTTATTACTTTGTTACGCTTTTACTATTTTTTAGCCACTTTCTATCATCGCACGACTTGGCATAGACAGAGTGATCATCCTAATATTTTACATCCGAAGCTCTAAAATACGTTAATGACTCAAAAAAGCTTGTGTAATAGCGTTCCATGTTCTTAATTTGCCTAGATTTTCCAAAATGTTTACAGTTGGGATTGTTCAAAAGAGGTATTAGAAGGTTTTTGCCATTTCAGTAGTGCGAATGCAGCACCTCTGGTTTTACAAAAGTTTGCACCGCAGACTATAGTAACCACTTTTGATCATGTGCCACCACAGTGGTATTAAAAAACTCTTATCCAATCTACGGTTGGTGTTAAAAATTATGTAAATTTCTATTGTACAGCAAATTAGGTGATATATCGACAGCAGTTCCACCTACCAAGCCGAATTGTATTTTCAAACTATTCAGTAACCCATTGAAATATACACACAAAATTAAAACCAAATCGCTCATAGATCGTTTAGGAGTTAGGCAATAAACACCAATTTTCTTTTTTGACTACCAACTTACATTTTATTTTTGTACTTTCTTATTTCTCAAACAGAACTCTTTGTCATGCAATGTCACGGACGTGAAGGCCGCCGCGGATGCGAGAGTTCCTCACGCGGTCCACCCGCGTGACTTCACACATCCACCGCAGCATCTTCATTTCCGTGACACGCAGCTCCTGCTTGTGTCGCTCCAATATCGGCCACGTCTCACTGCCATGTAAAAGGACAGGTCTAATAATGGTTTTGTAGACCTGTCCCTTCAACCGGATCGGCATTTGCATTTGCACGCGGCAGCAATGCGTGACTTGACATCGCAATCGATGTCATTGGACGTGTGAAAAACAGATCCCAGGTATTTACCTGGTCCGTGCGCTCGACCAAATCACCGCCTATGCGGACAGATGTGGGATCTGTCGAGTTTAGTGCCAAGTAGTCGGTCTTCGCCACATTTAGTTTCAGACCGCCGTTCTCAAGCGTCTCCTTCCACGCCTTTACACGTCGCACCAATCTGCCCCTGTCCGCGTCTGCCAGCGCAATATCGTCAGCATACATGAGCAACCATGGAGGCTGCTCATGTAGGTTTCTGATGCTGTCCGACAATTCGTCTAATATTACACTGAACAGAAGCGGACTAAGGACCGAACCCTGGTGTACCCCGACGGTGATGGGGAAGCGTTTCGTGTCGCCAACAGCAGTCCGAACCATTGAATCGGAGTCACAGTACATGTCCCGGATAGTGTCAATATAGACCTCTGGAACCCCTTTGGACCGCAGTGCCCACCAGATCATCGCACGAGGAACACAGTCGAAGGCCTTCTGCATGTCTAGAAACAAACAGTGCAGAGGCGTGTTCTTCGACCTGTATTTCTCTGCGACAACCCTCAGGGCAAAAACAGGGTCCGTGGTCCCATAACCAGGGCGAAACCCATATTGACACTCCGAGAGAGTGCACTCCTGCCGGATCCGAGAGTCTATAATCCTCTCGAAGATCTTCATGGTGTGGGACATCACCTTAATACCGCACTCCTGCACTGACCCCTTACCTTTGAAGACTGGAGTAATAATACTCAGTCTCCATTGGTTTGGGATCTGCCCGCTGAGGAGTATGCGGTTAAAAAGGTTTACTAAGATGCCCACACCGCGAGGACCCATCGCCTTCCAGGCTTCGATGGGGACTCCATCGGGTCCGACAGCTTTCCGATTCTTCATGCGGCGAAGCGCAGTCAGGACTTCTCCAGGCGTTACCGGTGGCACTAGTCCCTGATTCGGAGGAAGGTCCGGAGGCTGCACCTCTTTGTGCTGTTTATTAAGCAGCTCGTGGAAGTACGAGCGCCATCTCTCCTTTACCGCGAGGTCTTCGCTTAACAGGTTGCCTTCAAGGTCTTTTAACGACACTTGGATATATCCTGTGTTGCTTTGACCCTGGAGCGCGCCAGCTTATAGATGAGCTTCTGCCCCTCAGACGATTTCAGCTTATCATACAGAGGTTGTAAGTGGTCACGTCTGGCTCTGGCTACAGCTCTTTTTGTGGCGCCCTGTACGCGTCGCGGTCTTCAGGAGATCCGGTCGCTTGCCACTTTTTAAATAGGGCTTTCTTCTCCCTAGTCTCCCTCTGGACTGCGTCGTTCCACCACCAAGTTTCGTTTTGTCCGTTTGCGTCCACCCTTAGCCTCACCGAGCACCACCTTCGCCGCTCCAAGGATGCCCGCCTGAACTTTGTCCCAGCAATCTTGAACTGGTTCGCCTTCAGTGTCAGTGCACTTGTCACCGATAGCTGAGACGAACTCCTGGGACCTAGTTTCATCAAGCAGCCACCATCTGATGCGGCGCTGGCACCGCTCGATGCGTTTGCCTTTGGGCTTCACGCAGAGGTCCATGACAAGGAGACGGTGTTGTGCAGTAAGACTCTCACCGAGTATGACCTTGCAGTTGGCCACCTTGCCGATGCTGTGTCGCCTAGTGAGTAGGAAATCGATCTGAGTTGTACGCCTCCCGCTCTTGTAGGTGATGAGATGTTCGGATTTCTTTTTGAAATACGTGTTCACAATGGCCAGATCGGCAGCCGCACACGTTCTGAGGATAGTTTCTCCTTCAGCGTTGCGGGGGCCGTATCCAAAACCACCATGAACACGCTCAAACTCCTCACACCTCTCACCCACATGACCGTTTAGGTCGCCGCCCAAAACGATTCCCTGTGACAACGGAATGCTCCGAAGCACTCCCTCGAGTTGACCCCAAAACGACATCTTATCGGCGTCGCTACAACCGGCCTGTGGCGCGTAGGCACTTATCAGGTGGGTAATAATCCCATCGATAAGCACCCTCACGATCATAAGCCGGTCGCTACAGCGTTTCACCTCCAAGATGCCACTCTGCAGCCCCTCGGAGAGCACAACGGCCACCCCGTTCTCCCCACCAGGCGCACCCGTGTAATACAGCTTGTAGCCGTTCTGCAAGGGCCGGGCTCTGTTGCCCTTCCACCGAGTCTCCTGCAGGAACGCCACGTCCACCCTCCGCCTGGAGAGTACTTCGGCCAACTCTACCGCACGCCCAGTCAGCGTGCCAATGTTCCAAGATGCGAAGCGGATTCGGGTTGGGGCTAACTTCTTTAGCCGTGCTGGCCCGACACACGGCAGCCCTAGCGGGGCTCCTGCGCGCCGTTTTGCGGCGGCGCCCTATCCCTAGCAGCATTCCTATAGTCCTTTTCCATTTTTGTTTCGGCGGGTGGCTTTTATGGGAGCGACGCCCTCAGACCTCCCAACCCCAGAGGGGAAAGCCAGCGCCAGAGCCTCGTCCGTTAATCAGCAGGTGCACGCACTAGCACGGGAGGTTGACTTGGGCCCCGAAGATCTTGGTGGGGCCCCTTACACCCAAACAGAACTCTTTGTATACCAACAAAACAAACCAAAGAGTTCGAAACTCATACGACAAATTTCTCAACTCACCTTTTAATATTGACAACCAAGTGACTCTATTTTTAAATTTCTAAACAAAAAACAAAAGAGACTCAAATAACATCTAAATTTCACAGGCAGGAACATTTTGTATTGAAAATTTTAATGGTCATATTTAGTTTTTGCTTTATTTATTATGTTTGTTTCTAATTGTTTAAACCTACCCTGAACCTTTACAAACATTTCAAGATGAAAATTAGCCAAATCGGTCCGGCCATTGTCGAGTTTTAGCGAAACTAACGCACATCAATTCATTTTTATGTATAAGAATACTAGATGACCCCCTAAATATGCCCGATTTGTCGACATTTATTACTGCTCCGCTCTCCAGAGTAGTAGCGTTAAGATATATAGCCTATCTTTCAAGTTGGATCAAACTGCACACGGTGTGCAAATTTGATTAAAATCGGTTAAGTAGTTTAGGAGTCCATCGCGGACAAACTACGTGACACGTAATTTACATATATTAAGACTAGTTGACCCCCCGCGGCTTCGCCCGCGTAGAGAAGTTTTACCGTTCCCGTTTTCCACAGGAACTTGTTCCCGGGATAAAAAATAGCCTATCAGAATGACACTCTCATGTATAAGCTACATTGTTGTAAAGTTTCATTGAAATCCGTTCAGTAGTTTTTACGTGAAAGAGTAATAAACATCCATACAAACTTTTACATTTATAATATAAGCGCTCGTGGCCTCGCGGTCTCAGTGTTCTGTAAACGATCACTGAGTTACGCAACTTTCACTATGGCTGGTCCTCGGATGGGTGACCACTTTGTGGCATTTACATTTGCGAGCGTTTCCGTGCTTCGGAAGGCACGTTAAGCCGTTGGTCCCGGTAGCCAGTAAAATGGCAGTCGTTAAGCCTGGTTGAAGGCCTTATGGGCGGCTTGAAAATTTCAACAGCAGGTAGCCACAACCTGCGTCTGTCTATTTCAACACGGCAATGGGCTCACCACCTATTACGTGGGACAGGAATCCACACGGTGAAAAGTGGGCATATAATATGCCTCTGCCACCCCTTCGGGGATAAGGCGTGATGGATATATTTTACATTTATAATATTACTAGCTGTCCCGCCCGGCTTCGCCCGTGACATACTTCGAACCTCTTTTTTTTTCTTTATTTGTGAATCTAAACCATCCAGGGCGCCACCCAAACGCATACAAAAATAATCATTCAAATCGGTCCAGCCGTCTAGGAGGAGTTCAGTGACATACACACGCACACAAGAAATATATTTATAATGATTAAGATAACACGAACTATAAAAACCACATAGCTAGTAAATTCAATCAGAAAAGTCAGAAGGGTCATCTTCCTCCGATTTTCATAGAACCAGCATTTCATAATTCCAAAAAAATCTAATTCAATTATGGGTAGGTATAATAAGCATATTAGCACCTTCGCTGTTGCAAACGTCCATAGGCTACGTACTCACTATCAAAGGGCCGTATTCTTGTCTGCCACCTTAGTGGTATAAAAAAAGCTCGTAAGAAAGGGTATAGTGAATTTGTTGTTATTTTTAACTTATGATTGAATTTTTTAAATTTAAATTTAGATTGAGTTACCATGTATGGACCTTTCTATTGATCGCAACAGGGCGGTACATTCAATGCTACGGTGGTCCAAAAAAATAGTTGTATCAATATATTATTAAAACTGTTACATTTTGAATATTTTTTTAAAGTATCGTATCTACACGACTTAAAGATTGAATATACACATACAGTTTTAAATTATCACCTTAATTAATTTAGATATTCAATCCTCAAAGTTATGTGCTCCAATCATCGCAACCTAAGTTTATCAATCACGCCTTATCACCGAAGAGGTGGCAGAGGCATATTATACGCCCACTTTTCACCGTGTGTATTCTTGCCCCACGTAATAGGTGTTGAACCCATTGCCGTGTTGAAATAGACAGACGCAGGTTTAGGCCACCTGCTGTTGAAATTTTTCAAGCCGCCCACAAGGCCTTCAACTTGACTTAATAACTGCCATGTTACTGGCAACCTGGACCAACTGCTTAACGTGCACTCCGAAGCACGGAAACGCTCGCAAATGTTAATGCCACAAAGTGGTCACCCATCCGAGGACCAGGCACAGTGAAAGTTGCGTAACTCAGTGATCGTTTACAGAACAGTGAGTCCGCGGGGCCACGAGCCAATCTTCATCTTATAGTAATATCCTACTTGGATTTGGAGATTGGGACGATTGGAGGTTGGGAGCGACTGCCGTCGGACCTCCCAAGCGCCAACCACGTGAGTGCCTGCATCGTTGGCTCCAAGAGAACGAGGGTGTTGTTGAACATTTTCAAACATTTTTTTCTTATAATAAGATTGTCACTAAAAATTTAATCTAAAATTTAAATCGAATCGGATTTTTAAACAAATTCAGACATCAAAGAGGTCAAGAATACAACTACAATACAATAGGGTATCTAAGTCGCAAACTAGCAAATCAGGTATTTGCAATTTATAAGTATTACAACTTTCGATAAATATTTTATGAAACGTTAATATATAAGCAATACCTTACCATTTATATTGCAGTTATCCATAGAATTGTCTCGACGATTAGTTGTGGTCTTTATTTCAAGTTTATTTTCACACAATATTGTTTTAAGTTAATTAGAATTTGCATCGTACAAATTTAATTCATAGATAAATTGTTTGTTTTGCACGGTATTTCGCTAAAAGTAGGAGGATGGTTAAATTTATGACTTCTCACTTAAGCAATGGAATAGGGTTGAAGTAAAAGGCAAACGATCTGCTGGAACTATAGTTGCAATGGGTGTCCCAAAGGGATCAATACTTTGCCCATTTTTCTTTTGATATATATTAATGACTTGCCTTACTATGTTAATAATAATAATAATATAGTTTATTTCTCAAAAAAGTGGTATTAAAATTGCTTAATATAAAACTAAAATAGATAACTCGAAATAATCATGCAATAACTTCCGTTGCCAAACTAGGTAAAAACCTGTGTTTCAGCTCACGGCGCCCTTTCCCTCGGGAATTTAACATTTTTAGTATAGTCTGGGAATTTTCAGTTGAATGGAATTTTCACAATAAAACCTACAGCGGAGAAAGTTTTGTAATTTTTAGAATATATTATTTGAAGTAAGAATTCCTTGTTTTCCTTCAAAAATATTTAAGACTTTTTTTTTAATGCCATTATACGACTCATAAAGTTATATCTTTAGAAAAATAATTTCTACACAGGAGACTTTTTATCCCATGACTACTCATTATTAATAAAAGCTGGTTTTAAGAAATCACCCCTAAATAAGAAGAGGTTTTTTTTTATTAAGAAAACGAATATAAAAAAATCCTGTACTCACATACAAAATTCAATAATGGTGATTTTTGTATTTTAGTATTGTAAAATTGTAATACACAAGACCATAAATTTTCACCTGGGTGACTTCAGCACTTTTTTTTAAATGAACGCCGACGCATTAATTCTATAGTCAAGATAAATTTAAAATATCATAAACTAGCAATTTACGAATCGAGTATAAAAAAATCTCCGATGGATATTAAGAGGAAATCCTGTAATAAAATAAAAACAATAGTGATACATGGCGCGGTGGGCGGGGGGCAACAGCGTGGCGGTAGCGCGGGCAGAGCGCTATCAGCGTTAAGCGGCAGCGCGTAGATAGCAAAATAAGTAGGTACGTTTAATAAGTTTAGATAGGTAATTTAAAGGTAAATAGGTTATCTAGTTTATTATATATATTAATTATAGACAATAAACTAAATTAAATAACCTCTGAAGCGCTCGTGGTCCCGCGGTTTCAGTGTTCGGTAAACGATCACTGAGGTACGCAACTTTCACTATGGCTGGTCGTCGGATGGGTGACCACTTTGTGGCATTTACATTTGCGAGCGTTTCCGTGCTTCGGAAGGCACGTTAAGCCGTTGGTCCCGGTTGCCAGTAAAATGGCAGTCGTTAAGCCTGGTTGAAGGCCTTATAGGCGGCTTAATAAATTTCAACAGCAGGTAGCCACAACCTGCGTCTGTCTATTTCAACACGGCAATGGGCTCACCACCTATTACGTGGGACACGGTGAAAAGTGGGCATATAATATGCCTCTGCCACCCCTTCGAGGATAAGGCGTGATGGATATTTATTTATTTATTTTAAATAACCTCTAACTAGAAAGTTGTTAACTTAGGAATTACTTAAATAAAGGCTATTTCCATCTCGGCACGTTCCTATCTATAAACGTGTCTATTTTTAGACACGCAAGAAAGTAACAAAAAATTCTCAACATTAAATTTTCAAGATTTCATTTAAAACAAAAAATTAAAATAATTTCATAGGTATTAAAATATTTATTAAAATGGTATTTGATAACATGGAGTGGATCGTGTGACAGATCACAGAAGTATTTATTCGGATCGGAAACTATAGATTGGAGCAATTTCATTGTGTGATACCGAAAAGCGATTTGAATGAAATTTAACACAGAAAATGACGAAAATTTGTCGAATTTAGTCGTAGGTTTGGAAAAAAAATGTCTTATTCTAGTTTACGAGTTTTGATCAGGTTTGGTGACGCTGCCAGGAAGTATACTAGCTACAATTTATAAAATTAAATCAAAGTTAACATAGAACAATCAACATTTTTTATATCTGATCATCAAAATTTTATTCTTTTAGATTGTTCTACAACAGACGGAGTATTAGTCATTGCATCATCGGCGTCGCTGCATTCATTATTATCGAAAATTTCATCGTCGTCGTCTGAGTCATTGAATATTATTTGAGCGTTCGTGCAAGATTGCCCTTTGCAGTTTTCACAGACATCTGAACAGTTTAGACCAGATTTTCGACAGCCACATTGGACATCACAATTTGTCTTGCATCGACAGAATATCATTTTTAATACATTGTCGGGTGCTGGTTTCATTAAATATGTGACCGGTGTCAGAATTTTGCCATTTAATTGCCAACCATACTAGGTTGGATTGAGTGTGTTTCCTAACCACATTTGCACCTGGTGGTAGACCCGGAGTGAGTGCTGTTTAGCTGCGGAGTTTGTTGCGGAGGTTGTGAAACGTGTTATGTCCATCAATAGTGCTTATATTAGCGTCAGCATTGTCAAACACAAACTGAACAAATTCTGGCGAACCCTTAGAGGAATCATCGAAATTTATTGCAGAAATCTCAAATGTATTTGTTTGAGTGTAAGAAGCGCAAAACCCAAGTCTATTTAAAATGTTAATTAACATTTTAAATAGACTTGGTTTTTGCGAAATTCTTTTTTAGCGACACAGACTATGCCAGTAATATACTTGACAAAAATTTCCTTGGTCTTAACAAATAAATAATTGCATGAGCAATCGAAAGGAGTTTCCTTTTAATGGATTCACTTTTTGATCGCATACCGGCAAGAGTATTCCAGAAGATGTTTAAACTCTCAGGAACTTCCTCTTCTGCATTTTTTAGAAAATCACTTGGACTAGGATAGGTATCCTTCTCGTACGTTTTTATGCATATGTCTTCTCTAATAATTTCTGCTGCCTTTTTAACAATTCGTAACCTTTCTTCATTGTCGTTGTAATTTTTTTGGTTGTACCAGCTTTGAATTAGTATATTATGAGCAGAGTCCTTGAAAGTTACAATTGGACGTTTTCCTGGTAAATTTGTTACTAAAATTCTGCCTTCGAATTTATCAAACAGTTTTTTTTTAAATAGTCCGATCATCTGGCGTATACGAATCAGTTAGTAGGTTTTTCAATTCTTGAATGCTGAATTGAGTGTCATCATTTTTTAATAAAATCATAAATGATCTGCATAGCTGTTGTTACATCGGTGCATTCAGGTCGACCTATAAAGAAATTTGTTAAGCAACATTAATGCATAGGTAATGAAGTTAATATCAACAAGTTATTAGGAAATATAGTAGTCACCTCTTTTAAGATTTTGTTTTGGAAATAAGATTCTCGTATAACAGTCCTTATGGTACCGTGCTTGAGAATCAACAAGGTTTACAGGTTTAATCTTCTCCAAAATCTGTAACAAAATGTTATAATAATAGCGACGATTCAAGCACTTTTTCGAAAGTAACATTATGTTCGTAAACTTAACGTAACCCTCCATTTTTCGGCAACGCCACAGTCGGGTAAAATATATCACTTCTTCCCTAGGACAACACCAAGGCACACATTAATTATTATGATAGATGATGTTTCCTTCTGTATGTAGGTACAATTCAGTTCACAATTTATCGTGCCGAGTTGGGAACGTCCCGAGTTGGGAACGTGTTGAGAAGGAAATAAACATAAAAAGCAGCCAAGTGCAAGTCGGACACGCCCATGAAGGGTTCCGTAGCAGCAAGTAGGTAACGTAAGTTTTTCATAGCGTTTGTATGAACGACAAGGTTATATTTGCGTTTTTAGAAAATGTATTATTTCTTAAAAATTAATAATGATATCTCGTTCAAACCAATTTTCTTTGAAAGTTTCCATTGAAATCTACAATATTTTTTTTTTTACTTTTCTCACTCTCTGCTTTAACAGTTAAAGGGGGGGGGGGGGGGGACACACTTTTTACCACTTTGGATGTAAATAACTCTCAAACGGTTGGTTTTAAGAAAAAATGGTTTTAGGAACCTTAATGTCATTTTTAAAGACCTATTCATAGACACGTGAGGGGACGTATAGGATTGATGAAAAAAAAAATTGTTTCAGTTCCATGTATGGAGTGCCCCCTTTAATTCTTTAAATTTATTTATTTTTGTTCAAAATTCGAATAGCGGTTACCAAAATACATCAACTTACAAAGTTTCAACTATGTAGGCCCAATACTTTCGGAAAAAAATGACTGTGACATACGGACGGACGGACAGACAGACAGACAGACAGACATACATGACGAATCTATAAGGGTTCCCGTATTTTGCCATTTGGCTACGGAATCCTAAAAATGGTTGTCGCCGTTTATATGATATTATTATAATAATGGCATAATAATGTAATAAAAGAATAAGTAGATTCAGTTTAACAATTCCTAAATTGCCATTCAGAACTGAGTCCAGAACCTGCCTATCTATAAACCTACCATACCACATTGAAACTAGATACTTATAGAGAACAAAGTAATAGGTACCTATGTTGTTATCAAATATAATAAGTAGGTACTTACAACTTGGTTCACATTTGGCTCTTGATTGTCTTGAAGCGCTTTAATTATGGTATCTTTAGTTTTTTCGCTGCTTACTTGGTAGCTCAAGCGCCGTTTTTCTACAGGTTTTCTGTTTTCTTTGTCATTGTCGTCATTGAGATCTTGTGCGCAAAAAAAAAACACTTAACCTTAAAAGGAAAATCAAATCCACTGGGGCCAGTAGCGACGGCGGCACCATCAAAAGAAGTACATCTAAATTGCAAGGGCTTATAAACTCCTATTGCATTTTCTTTAGTGTATTTTTTCCGGCAATTTGTGTGTAGACATATCTCTTCAACAGTATTAAATATGTTCGAAAGGTAATATTTCCGTAACAAACTAAACTTTATTAATGTCTCTAGACCTTTCTTTTTCACCGTAACTGTATCTTCTTCCCCTAACGGTGAATTGCAAATAATGCAATCCATAATTAGCACACTTTGTTTTGTTTTTACTTCCGTTCCGTATCGTTCGCGTAATTGTAAATAAATGAGCGAAGTAAATAGATGAAAGGCCGCCGCCGCCGCCGGCACGCACGCACTTGCCGATATATTTCTATCCTATTCGCACACCGACCCGCCGGACCAGGAGCGAGTTGCGCATTCAAGGTCACGCGCTTTTAATTTTTATGTAAATCATTTTATTCCTTTTAGCAAAATTTAGAGATAATTAAATCTTTATCAGTTCACATGTAGAAGTTTATAGGTAAAATAAGATATTCTATGTACAATTTTATTCTCGGTACAAAAACAATAAAAGAAACGAACATATTCGTTAATTAATTAGTTCTGCTTAGGTCACCTTGGTGAAAACTTACAGATACATTCTAAACTACTTTGTTTTTGTATTTCCAAGTTTTCACTATTTGTATGATTTTGTAAGTAGTTTTTTTTTACAAATACGCTAAAATTTATTTTATGACTGGAAACTCTTATTAAAAACTGGAGAAAGTTTATTTAGAGGATAGTGATCTCTTAATAATTGAAAGTGTACACTAATCCCTACTGTAGGGTTTTTTGTGTTCGAGCAAACCCGTTAAGTTTATTTCCTCCCCTATTTCATAATTCTTCTGGAGGGGTGAGCCAACATTTTTATAAGGGTGTCTAAAACCATCAAAAGACAAAAAGAAATCGAGACTGTAAGAATTAATCCAAAATTATTTTTTTACTGACTAGTCTAGTATAAATAAACAGAGATTTATGTCAGTTGTATGACTATTTAACTAAATCGAAATAATTGGTGTGTTTTGTATGTGTGTGTTTGTGTGTGTGTGTAAGTGTGTGTGTAACTTTATTTTTGCATTGCATTCTATTGAGAGGATAAATAACGATTATTTTATTTACCTTATTATATACGTATGGACCTAATGTACAATTAATCTTTCATATGAACGAGGTGTGAGACATCCATTTGGTTTCACAGACCCGGTTTCTTCTGCGAACAATAGCCTTAGTATGTTCATAATATACAGCATTGTGTTGTTTCATTATTATACCCAATAAGATCAATTGTCTGACAGTGAGCACATTCCACTGCTCATAGAGTAAAGCTGTTGGAAACAGGAAAGAACGGAAAGTGCTGACCTTAAGAATTGTCCTCTGGGCAATTTCTAAACGTTTAATGGTGGTAGCTGGAGCTCCACTCCAAACAGTAATGCAGTAGGTAATTAAAGAATGGCAAAACGCCAAATAAATCTGCTTCACCAATTCAAAGTTCGCAACTCGTCTAACAGTTTGAACACTATAAAAGGTTTTTGAATCCTACCAGACAATAGCTCAATGTACTTGGCAAAGTTGTTGTAAATATGTTGAAAATAAACATGAGATTGTACTGTTTGCGGATGATAATTCTTTGCACATTTTACATCAAATTAATTATAGTTAATAGACAAATTTTAACAGTACACTCTCAAAAGTTGTTCATAGGTTAATAATCTTCTTTTGAATGATAACGAAACAGAAGCCTAACCTTTTTTTTTATACTACTGAGGTGGCAGACAATCATACGGCCCACCTGATGGAAAGTGGTCATTTTAGCCTATGGACGTTTGCAACACCAGAGGTGCAGCACTCGCGCTGCCGACGTTTTTACTATGATAAATCTGTAAGTGGCTATCTTTACATCTAAGATAAATGAAAAAAAATATGATGAGCCGTCCTTATTACAGACATCAAATCAATCATTTTTGAAATTATTTTCTGTTTGTCTGTTTGTGCACGCTAATTTCTAAAACGGCTAAACCAATCTATGTACGGTTTTCACTAAAATGTTATGCAAATCTTCAGTTAACATTTACCGTCTAATTCATAATGAGTTATGAGAGGTTTAATAAGCCGTTATAAGATGATTGCTAAAAAGTCTTATTCATAATCGCTCAAAAGCACTGAAACGTTCTATAAACCTCTGATAAACCGATCTGATTTTATAAAAGCCAGATCCCTTCTATAAACCTATTATAGTAAAAAAATTGCCGACCGCGATCAGCTGTTCCATGTTTTGAGGTTGGATTGTCACTACTACCACCTTTAAACGTTACATAGTTTAATACAAAGTCGCTTCCCGCCGTCGATCTGTCCCTGTGTATGCTTATACTCGTATATTTAAAACCACGCAACAGATTTTGATATAGTTTTTTTTTAATAGATAGAGTAATTCAAGAGGAAGGTTTTAATATATAAGGTTATAAAATAATTTGTTAAGTTTTTGTATAGCTACATTGACTAAATTATATTTTTTTTTTTATTTATTGTTTTAAGGAAATTATAATGTTATTGGTTGATATCGGAAAGATTTTCTGGCAGCTTTTCTAAGAAAACGCTATTTAAACACTTGAGATATTACTAAATGATAAACTAACTATCTTCACGCCGGATCTCTGACGGGGTAGTCAGAGAGGACAGATCGCCAGGCCATTATTTTGTTATTCGTGTTCGATAAAATATCATAAAAAGGCTCAGTTGCATTAAATGAAACTTAGACCAGACTAGATTTTAACATCACTACCCACTTAACGTGATACTGACAGTAATGGTAAGTAAGGTTAAGCATTTTAATCACGGTCAACTTTTGGATGGGTGAACTTTTTGTGAAATGGGAAGTACACAGTCAGTACTAATCCAACTACTTCCGTGATTACGTACTAAAGGGCCATTTAAGATAATCAATCTTAATTAAACTTCAACTCATAAACTCAAACAAATTTTTTTTGGACCATGAGGTAGTACCATCCAGCCTCCAATTTATCAACCATCTACATGATGTGACATCAACCTGAGTGCCGCTATATATGATAGTGTCCCTCAATTTCAATAGTCTTCTCTGCTTCCCATCAGCTCGGTCGCGCAATTTCGACGTGCGAATATAAAAAAAAACAAACGTATAATCTTTTTCATACTACTGACAGCTAGCAAAGCCTGTCCTGTCCCGGACGAGCAATCATATTCTCTAACCTAAAGGCTAGGTCGTGGTGCCAAAGTCTGCCAGAAACCCTAAGAAACCCTTAGAGGATGCTCGGGATGCCCGGTCTAGACAGATAGCCAGAAAACGCGTGGTTGAGTCCGGTATAAAAAAAAAAAATATCTTTATTTTGCATAGACCATTTTAACGGCGCTTACAAAATGTCATACACTATTTAAAATATTTAAAGCGACCACATATACCATCCGTGGGGATCTCCAAACGATAAAATAACTGTCCTGTATGGGCTGGACCTATTACAATTTACACATTATATTTTATTTGCTTTTTTTCAATGCATGATATGATTTTCTGTAGTATTAGATTTCTATGGTAGTTGAGTGATTGTAATTCAAGGTATTAAATGTACATAATAATAACTTAATCTAAAACTTTAAGCGTTTGTTGCCTAGGGCGATTGAAGTGAATAAAGTTAGAAAATAATGTGCTATATAATTTTTTAAACCCGGGAATGTAAGGATCTCAGGAACATTAGTCCCAGCTTGGTGCTACAGAAATTTCGGTGCATCGAGAATCTTAATTTTCATTCATTTCACCATGTCTCACAATTCGAGAAAATAGTGAACAGCTCGAGACTCACTATCAGGTGAGTCCGAGATCTTTACTGACGCTCATATTTGCTAGAGAGGTCGGAATGTATTTGCTAGGTCTGAGGAGGCGTCTATAGAATGCAAACCAAGGTTTACTAGTTTCTCCGAGACTCATGCATGATCGCAAAAGTCTGAAACCTTTACTGACTATTAAATTCGCTTAAGCTCTCAGCGAGCGGACTACAAGTGCTAAGACTCAGGAGACATCGGTAGAGTACAAAACATAACTAACTATCAACTACAAGTTTCATGCGTGAGTCTGAAATTCTTATTTGCTTGCGCGCTCAAAGGCAGTGTAGGAAGCTGGGTTGTTACTTAGGCCCATATTCCAGAATGTTTCTCAATACTCAATCAACGCTTGAGAGTAGTGTTTATGAGGCAAAAACTAGCCTCAAGCGTTGATTGAGTATTGAGAAACGTTCTGGAATACGGACCTTAGACCGTGAAATTCGATTGTCAATTTTTCTTTTAGCATGTGTGTGCATTCGCTACTCTGCTGCACGGGCACGGAAGTATCAATACGGCTTTGTGTCGGACTCCTAGCCCTGAAAAGGAACCTACATTAAATCACCATCGTGTTCCACTCAGTCCTGAGCGTCCTATTTTCTATTCGCCTTAACTGCTTATTATAAGCCAGATGTTTATTCACTGTGATACAGTAAAAGGACAAAACGGGATGGGCTCTCCTCGGAGGCCTGATGGACTCCCGTCTCCTCTCTCTCCACAAACTCCTTAAGTAACATTTCCGCCCACGTCCCGCTCTCGATAGGATCGTTAGGGATCCCTGATATCAGAGAGGTAGTGAACGGGCGGCCAAGCGCGTTCACACACAGGTCCACACCACGCATACTAGAACGTAGACTTTTTCGTGTTTGGCAATGAGGCCATGTGAAAAGTAGTGTGCGGTGTTTATTGGTTTTTCAAATGCCTTCTGCGCCCTGAGCCATAGGACGACCATTTAGTTTGAAGCGATTCTAGATTAATAAAGTCTAAGCCCTAAGCTGAAACTTGAATGATGCATCCTAAGTGATAGCTGCTTTTCACAGGATCAGCTATAAGTGTATGGAGACACCTTAGTTACCTGTTGGTACTTCGACTGTTGTTGCTACATCGACAATTTAATGTACTTGTTATATAGGGTACAGAGAAGCTTCGCAGTAAATTATAAAACAATAGTTATCTATGATATTTTTTTAAACTACTTATGCAAATACAGAATGAGAAATTGTAAACAGAAGTTCAGAGAAATCTCAAAGATAAAAGCCGACGCAAAATATATAATCTCTCTGCATCACTCCGTCTCAATCTATTTCTTTTAAAGTGCTTTGTTTAATATTTTGAGAGTAGAGTCTCATTGTTCGTGGTCTCAGCTGCTGTCGTTTTTAAATTTGAGATGCATATCGGGAAACTTCCACTTTACGAGTGAAAGTCGTCATGAATGCTATGCCGTAATTCTACCGACTAAAACCACACGGCGCTGTTCCATATGCCTATGACCCGGAGTCTACCTCTTTAAAGGGGTAAAGGATAAACGTGTAGTTATCACGCCACGCCACCGTCTAGGGCTTCTGTAAGGACGTCGAGCAGCCCACCCACCATCTTCACGCTATCGGTTATAGGGGCCTGTAGTTCAGGGCAAAAAAATGTATGCGGCGCTAGAGCTGCGGAACACGTGAGTGAAAATTTTCTCCCGTACCCTCACCTCTTTCGTAAGCATGACTTGCTCGCAATAACATGCAGCGGCGTCCCACTTGCTGCTGTAAAACTTAATGCTGCCCTTGTAAATCATTGTACAAATTCCTGGCAGCCAACCACATTGCATGAGAGCATCACGGTATGTCGGGTCAGCAAAGCCTGCCGAAGTGTCGTGCTCCCGGCCTGGCGGCATCGTTGGTTTAGATGTATCTTAGACGGCGAGTTTGGTAATAAATAATAAAATATATTTAATGCCCTCAAACAATTAAACTAAACTAAAAAACTAAAATATCTTCACGCTGTATCCCTGATGGAAGAGTCAGAAAGGACAGATGGCCAGGCTTCGTTATCCATGCATACTTATTTCGCTTCTTCAAAATTTATCAATTGCTGCATACACGCACCTCTGGGTATCCGAGTACTTTTGAATTTTCCGTTTTTGAGCAATCTGCTCACGTGGTCTTCATATGTAAGTGTCGGCCTACCCTGACTCCTTCTACCCTCTACTTTCGCACATGAAATGAAATATCATTATTCATGTAGGTCGTGAAGTAACACTTATGAACGTTAAGATGACTGCTTCTAAATTTACATTTACTGCCAGATTCGTAAAGCAATCGGTAGTGCTAGAGGAAGAACCTGGCATTAAAACTCATGGCCACTCTTTCCTAACCGCCAGTAATTACATTAGTTTGATTCACATGATATTTGACCAATTATACAGTAATTAATTATATCAAAAAAAAAACAAAATCAAAATTGTGTTTATTAAAATTACACTTATATATTTGAATTTATGTGAGAACAGTCGACCAAACTTAGTTTGCCTTAAATTTAAGTAATATTATTTGTAACAATTGCAATAACAGCTATGAGCTGACCACTCCCAACAGACGGCACCCGTTCATGGGTGTGAAGCGAAGACCCTAACTTTCGCACTCCTCTTTCATGTTAGTGACTAATGCCTGAAGGTCGACTTCTGATGAGGCCATGCGCACCGCATGAGCATCATCGGCGTACAGCAGACAGTTTACTGTAAAGTCACCCAAATTTACACCCTTATCACAATCTTTCAACTTCTGCAGGCAATTGTCCAGATACACTATGAACAGCCAGGCGGACATGACACAGCGCTGTTTGACGTCTGTTCAAACATCAAAAAGAGGTGAAACATCCCTCTCTACTCGCACGCAAGCCTTAAAGTCCCTGTAAAGCGACTGTATTACCCGCAGTAGCGAGCCGTCCATACCATATCCGGGCAGCAAATTCTACAGAGTTTCTTTCACAACGTTATCAAATGCTTTGTCCAGATCCATAAAAGTACAGAAAACCTTCTGGCTAACAGCCAGAAACTTCTCCGCAATCATGCGGAGAAAAAAACACTTGATCCGTGCAACCTCTTCCACGTCGGAATCCGCATCGAGCCTCCCATAAGTACCTTTTAGACTTTTCTTGCATTCTTGCCGTTATAACCTTTGCATACACCTTACTAGCTAAGCTGACCAAGCTGATCGCCCTGTAGCTGGAGCAGTTTAGGTGCGAGCCTTTCCCTTTGTAGATAGGTACTACAACTGCTATTCGCCAGTCATCTGGGACCTCACCCGTCCGCCAGCACAAGTTGCATAACAGACACAGTGTGACCCAGACGCGCGATCCACCATACTTGGTCATCTCAGCAGTAACTCTGTCTTTTCCCGCAGCCTTACCACATTTCATACTTCTTATCGCTTGTTTAATTTCTTTCATACTAATGACTTCAATGACATCGGGATCCGTAGCATCGAAGTGTGCTCCACTTCCCGATGATCTTGACGAACTCTGTCTTGTCTTGCTTACATTTTTCCATAATATTCACTCCATCTCTGCAGGACGTCAGTTTGGTCTGTTAGGACGTCATCGTTAAAACTAAGCACTTTATTCATACTACAGACTGTCGCAGTTTTTGCAGCATGTATCTCTCTTTCATATTAAAGTCATTCAAACAATTATGTTCAAATTAAAACAAATCGAGCTTATTTCTTAGCTTATCTAAGTAGATATACACAACTTTCTAACGTATAATATAATTGTGAGACTGGTGTCTAAACCTAGATACAACAGTTTGTATTTGTATTAATAGGTCACCAGTATCCTTGCAACCAACAAAATAATAGAATAATTTATTGCATTAAATAATCCTTACATACATACATATTATCACGCCTTTATCCCCGAAGGGGTAGGCAGAGGCATATTAAATGCCCACATTTCACCGTTTGCATTTTTGTCCCACGTTACAGGTGGTGAGCCCATTGCCGTGTTGAAATGGACAGGCGCAGGCTGCGGCGACCCGCTGTTGAAATTTTTTAAGCCGTCCATAAGGCCTTCAACTTGGCTTAACGACTGCCATTTTATTAGCAACCGGGACCAACGGCTTAACGTGCCTTCCGAAGCACGGAACTGGGGTGGGTCTGAAGGGCCGAATTAATTTAATAAAAATAAAATATGTCTATTTTAGATGTTAAATTTGGAAGAAATTTTGAACCCGTTGCCTTTTTAGTGAGGTGGTATCAAAAAGGCTAAAAGGTCTTATGTGCTAGACACTAAGTAGCACGACCAGTTAAAGTCCTGGTAGTCTCGGACTGGATTAAATAATCAAAATATTGAAAAATGTAAGTGAGAATAACGTTAAATTATAACTAAATTTTATAAATATAATAAGTACGCTATTCACACAGTCACAGTTTTAAATGATGCTAAATTACATAAAACTTCATACAACGTATATGTAAACTTATCTATGCTAAAAATCGATGACGACCGGTAATTTTCCAAAACAGCTATTAGGTTGCTTTGAATTTTGCACAAGACTTAATACTAAACCCAAAAAACCAGAGCATTCAATTAGTGTGTGCCACTTTTTCAATACATCATCACACCATCATTTTGTTTAATGTTTACAACTACTTAAGGAAAAATTGGAGACAAATTGTCTGATGCGGAGGTCTAGGCACCCTTATAGTGTATTAATCTTAGTAGTCGTTCTTTTGCAATTTTTTGGGCTGGGCATTGTGGGTCTGCAGTACGATGATTAAATGGCTTGTTAAAGCGCGTGCAGGATGCACACTTTGCCGGCTGATCGCGAGCTCTTTTAGTGTGTGGCCAACACATCCGCAGTGACCACATGTTGGGTCCATATCCCAGCAATATTTAGCTGAGTGTCCAAATTGTTGGCATTTGTAAAACCTGGTTACTAGTGTGTATTCTCGGGCTGGGCATGGAGTCCAATCTATAAAAATGCGTTCCTGTATGATTATAATATTCCTAATCTCGGCTGTTACCTCCACAAAAAAATTACAGTAAGGGCTGTCTTTATTACCCGACTTGTGGCTTTATCTGATAGAACCTATAAAGTCGTCCCTCATAAGGCTTGGATGCTCATCAGTGATAATTTGTTCGAATAGGCAGTCGAACAAGTGTTGTTCTGAAATATCGGAAGGCACACCTAGGAATATCAATCTAGGCTTCTTTTTTGCAATCTCTTCGATTTTAAGGCCCGCTGATTGTAGCTGCTGCGATGTCTTCAGCTTTTCTAGGTCATACTTTCCTGCTGTGCTTATACTTACAACACCATTCCTGAAAATTTTTTTCATGCGTGGTACGTCAAAATGGCGTCGCCCGCCTGCTGGTAAGCAAAGACGACGACACATTATTGCGGCCGCTATCTCAACCCGAGCAGGGCTCCGATAGCGACTCTCATCTTGACGGCCCAGATATTTGCCTTTTCACGTTTCTCTTAAAGGACCCAGGATTGTTGGAGGAGGGAAACACGTGCGCTGGCAGAAAGTTCCATGTTTTTATGGTGCGACAAATTAAAGATCTACGGAATGTTTCGGTTCTAGGCACGATGGTGTCCATAGTGTAAGGATGACTTCTCTGCCCCGCCCGTGTTGTACGGGAACGGAAGGGGGAGGGTGGGATCAATTGGAAGAGTTCTTCAGAACACTCACTGTGGTAGATGCGGTAAAATGCAGCTAAGCTGGCGACCGTTCTACGCATCTCCAACGGTTTGAGACTGCCAGTAACATCTGGACAGTCTATGATGCGGATGGCACGTCGCTGCAACGCGTCGAAAGCTTCAAGTAGGTACTTCGCGGAGCCATCTCAGAGATGTGAGCAGTATTCCACGCACGGACGAATCTGACACTTATATAATAAGCATCTCTGTTCCGGCGTGAAAAACCGCCTCACCCTGTTAAGGACTCCGAGCTTGCGAGAGGACAAGCTGATGCACCCCTCGATGTAATTTTTATTGTTAAGCTCTCGTCGAACGTCCAACCCCAGAATGGTGAGGTAATTCTGCAGTGGTAGTGTTGTGTTCTGAAGAGTTGGAAGGGGAAGGAAAGGGGATAATTTAGCAGTGAATGCACACGCCTGCGTTTTCCTGGCATTCGACCAGATTATTGGAACCCCACCGAGAGATGAGGTCCAGACTCCGATCGAGTTCCGCCACAACATGTCCCCTCTTAGCCTTAACATCCGTCCGCTTTGCCGTCCGGTGACTTACATATCTCCCATGCAACGTACTATCATCTGCATGGCAATGTATGGTGCCCAGGGACAACATATCATTGATATGCAGAAGAAAGAGAGTGGGCGACAAAACGGACCCCTGCGGCACGCCAGCATTTATCTGCAGGCAGTCTGAGTCGCATTGGACCCGAATACGGCGCTCGTGCAGAAAGCTGGCGAGCCGTGTGCATACTTGAGGTGGCAGGCCATATGCCGGAAGCTTGACAAGAAGTGATGCATGCCAGACACTATCGAAAGCCTTGGCGATGTCCAGGCTGATGGCCCAGGACTCGCCATGCTTGTCCATAGCCTCACCCCAAAGGTGTGTAACGTATGCCAGAATCGTTTATTAAGGAGTGATCTTCCAGATAACGCATGAGCTGCTTGTTTATGATGAGTTCAAGAACCTTACAGATGACTGAGGTGACGGCTATGGGGCGATAGTTGCCTGGGTCTGCCCTATCCCCTTTTTTGGGGATCGGCTGCACATTTGCCTCCTTCCACGCATCCGGCACACTACCCGTAGAGTAGGACAGACGATACAGCGTATTAGCACTGGAGTCAATTCGCTGCACACCTCTTAAGAACCACAGCAGGAATATCTTCGGGGCCACTGGACTTACAGACGTCGAGCGACCGCGCACCTTCCGAACGTCGCACTGCCTGATAATATTATCTGGCATTGCATTGCCACAACTCGTGATTATCGGAGGCAGCCACAGTCGTCGATGCAGCGATGGCAGTGAAGGTCGGTAGAAGTTAGATTGCACGGATTTGGCCAGTTGCCAATATCCTCGGCTACCCGTTGGATGCGAGGTAAGCTCCTGGCCAAGCCGCGTTATGCACTGGGTATCCGCTCTAATGAAGGCCCTTTTGCTGGCCTTCGTCGCTCTGTTGTATGCGGCTCTGAGGTTGGCC
The DNA here is from genome assembly GCA_948477245.1 of Thumatha senex. Classification (NCBI taxonomy): domain Eukaryota; kingdom Metazoa; phylum Arthropoda; class Insecta; order Lepidoptera; family Erebidae; genus Thumatha; species Thumatha senex. Next base: position 18,094,155 of record OX419744.1, read on the forward strand.
ACATTGGGGTCACCCGATGCCCTAGCTCTGATCCAGGCGCGATACGCTGACTGCTTATATCGAACTGCTTCAGCGCACTCGCGCCCGAACCAGGGACGGGCTTTGCGACTGCTGACGACATCAGTGTAGGGGATGTAGTATTCCATCCCTAGACTGCCCCAGCAACAACGGTGGCGCTCTCCGAAGGGGCCTTTCCTCTAAAGCAACGCTGACCCCATGGATTCGAATCCCCACGAATGCCATAAATTTACGTAAATCGTCCCAATCTGCTGACTGCAGACGAGTAGTGCCACAGTCTCCGCGCTGCTACCGCAGGATATGCAGGAGATAACACCGCACGCACTTTCGGCGCGCACGATGCAGTGATCGGAAGTACCCAACGGAGCACCTACCATTTTCCTTAGGCCTCGTATATTTTATTTATTTATTTAAAACTTTCTGCACAGTCATGTACACAGGCGGTCTTAATGCCCTAGGCATTCTCTACCAGTCAACCTTTGGGCGTTACTGACATAAGTCAAGGTAGGTGCTTAATGAAAGTTATAATGGCACAAATAACATAGGTACTAATTAATAAAGTAAAAAAGAGAGAAATATATATTTTAATACGAACACATACGCACATTGTCAACATAACATATATATTATATAAATACAAGTAGATAACATACTTTCACGCCTTTATCCCCGAAGGGGTAGGCAGAGGCGTACTATACGCCCACGTTTTACCGTATGCTTTGCTTTTTTGTCCCATGTAACAGGTGGTGAGCCCATTGCCGTGTTAAAATGGACAGGTGCAGGTTGTGGCGACCTGCTGTTGAAATTTTTTAAGCCGCCTATAAGGCATTCAACTTGGCTTAACGACTGCCATGTTACTGGCAACCGGGATCAACGGCTTAACGTGCCTTCCGAAGCACGGAAACGCTCGCAAATATAAATGCCACAAAGTGGTCACCCATCCGAGGACCAGTCATTGTGAAAGTTGCTTACGCAGTGATCGTTTACAGAACACTACGTCCGCGGGGCCACGATAGCTTCACACGTACATAAATATATATATATATATGCATACATAAAGTATACAATAAATTTATACATATCAGGTATACATATTAACATATTAATTGATCTATGAGTTGCTGTAGAGCTGACGAACTTTACTTTTAAACACCGTACGGTTAGTTGCCATTCTAATTTCTTGAAGAAGAGCATTCCATAGAAGAATTAACTGAACAAAGAAAGAAGAGTGAACGAGACTGGAGCTATGAGTAGGACAAAGAAGTAGAAGATTGTGAGAAGAACGAAGATTTTTATGGTGGTTAGAGCACAGAAGCTGAAAATGAGAAGTCAAATAGTTGGGCGTGTTTGGAAAATTTAAGAGCGTATAAAGAAACGTCACAGCGCGCATGTTGCGACGCTGACGTATCGGTAACCAGCTCAGCTCAGAACGATAAATTGATGTATGATCAAACTTTCGAAGATTATAGACGAATCTATTGCAATTGTTGAGAAGCCGGTCTAGTTTATTGAGCAGGTCTGCATTCAGGTCGAAATCGCACACATCACCATAGTCAATGACAGGAGAGATAAGACGTATATGTAGTAATAATTTCACAGGTTTAAGGATATTTAACACCATCTCTTTGGTGTCGTCACTGGATTTTACTTTATAAGCTGGCTATATTAATAAACTAGCAGTTTTTGGAGTGCAAACAAAATTGGCTTTATCTTTCCTTATTTTGTCGGGATAGGATAGACGAGGTGTAGGAGGTGCCATTTTAGCAGCATTTTGGATACCCTCTTTCAGCTCTCCGAGTTGCAAACATAATGTCGTTATCCTATCCTAAGGTCTCAATTTCAATATAGGCTGATATGAGCTGCTGCTTTACTGCCTGATACTGTACAGAAATCTGAGAAAACGCATGCATCACAGTCATATATTAGATATCCTAAGTTTACATCGCTGTTCAACTTACCTCCGTCGGTCGAAATGGAGCATATTTCATTGAGAGGGCTATTGATGCTACTCATTCAACTCTGTATGTCAGAAGTAGACAACACGGTAAACCGAGCTGTGGCGGAGGCTGCAGTCGACGTCAACTTGCGAGCGCAAAGAGCCCGGGGGTGGGCTACGCGCGGTCCGGGAACTCCGGCTGAATAGACTCGCCAATACAGAGTTATTGTTGTTCATATTAATCCCAAACACTTTATTTATTGCACTAGTTCTAGTGCTAACACACGTTGCTTTTCAGAAGTGATACCTGGGTATGGCAGACAATATGTACTCGTATTAGCAAGTTGAACGCCGCTATGGCGATGCTTGAATGAAAATGTCAGCATTAAGCTAAAAATGTCGTGTCAAAAGTACTCTGAAACGCAACGAGCATGCTTTTGTTTATTTTTCGATTGTTGAATTATCTCCCTTAAAAAATTTGGTAAAACAGTGTCAACTTTTTTACCATTGTAAGTGAATTCATTTTGAACAAATTTAATCTATTCATTTATTTATTTATTTATCTATCACGCCTTATCCCCGAAGGGGTGGCATAGGCATACATATTATATGCTCACTTTTCACCATGTGTATTCCTGTTCCACGTAATAGGTGGTGAGCCCATTACCGTGTTTAAAAAGATAGACCCAGGTTTAGGCCACAGTGAAAGTTGCGTAACTCAGTGATCGTTTACAGAACAGTGAGTCCGCGGGGCAACTCTTCATCTTATAGTAATATCCTACTTGGATTTGGAGATTTGGGAGGATTGGAGGTTGGGAGCGACTGCCGTTGGACCTCCCAACCACGTGAGTGCCTGCATCGTTGGATCTAACGGACGAGCAAACAGGTCCACCGCTAGCAAATGAGGTCGCTTGGGCCCCAGAGCTCTTGATACAAATGGGCCCCTTACAAACACAAACTTAATAATGTTGATTATTTTTCTAAGTCCGAGACTACCAGGACTTTAATTGGTCGTCTGATTAGTGAGTAGCACATAAGACCTTTTAGCCTTTTTGTTACCACCTCACTAAAAAGGCAACAAGTTCAAAATTTCTTCCAAATTTAACATCTAAAATAGACGCATACACATTTATACATATTATTTATACATATTACATAATATTTTTTTATTTTATTAAATTTATTCGGCCCTTTTGACCCACCCCAGTTTTGTACTTCGGAAGGCACGTTAAGCCGTTGGTCCCGGTTGCCAATAAAATGGCATAAGCCAAGTTGAAGGATTTATGGGCGGTTTAAAAAATTTCAACAACAGGTCGCCACAGCCTGCGCCTGTCCATTTCAACACGGCAATGGGCTCACCACCTGTTACGTGGGACAAAAATGCATACGGTGAAATGTGGGCGTTTAATATGCCTCTGCCTACCCCTTCGCGGATAAAGGCGTGACAATATGTATGTATGTATTTTTCTAAGACTTGTATTATTACCACAATAAATTTTCATTAAATCTGGGCTGAAAGTTTGTATGGATATCCGTCATTTTTAAATTAATATATGTTTTAAAATTTTGGACTCCAGATAGAGTCTTGGTGTTCCTAAATTATCAATTTTTGTAATGTGTTTTACACCAGATCAAATTGATATATAATATATGACATTCCATTTAGAATTTTCTTTTTTTTAGTGCAAACATCAGAAAAAATGACTCCTACACCGCAAGAACACGCGCAGCCAGATGACACAATCCCAACGCAGCACGATGGAAACCGGGTCGTTATCTCCGGCATGTCTGGTCTATATCCGCAGTCTAATAATGTCAAGGAGTTTTCAGATGTATTGTACAATAAGGTAGGTTATAAATGTTTTTACTGTTTATATTGATCTAAATTTTCTACCATTTATCAATATTATCTAATGGTCTGTAAGTTTTCTTTAAAAGTAACTGTGTACTTCTTCTTCATCTTAACTGTTTTCCCAGTTGAGTATACAGACATAATGAATATTTGGTCACAGGTGAATCCAATTACCCAACAAGATATTCGTTTTAAGTATAACCACCCAGAAGTTGTTCAATATACTGGAAGCATTCCTGCAATTAATTACTTTGATGCCCAGTTTTTTAAAGTGAACTTTCGTCTTGCTGTTACTATGGATCCCATGAGCAAAAAAATTTTAGAACAGGCATATCAAGCTATATACGATGCCGGTAAGAAATTCTTGAATATCTTTAGAATATAATCTATTGCATTTGGAGTCCTAACAATATTATTGCGCCATCTAGCGATATATGGCGTGCAATATATGGCGCTGATTGGGGCTACTTGAATTATAAAAATATTTAATAGGTTCTGTTAGTTGTCAATAGAATAATTAAAAAGTTAGGTCAGATTTAGGTAGTACTAGCAACACGAGTTTTAGAATAACTGTCACGTTCCCAAACAGCAGAGGACTCTGCTGAGCAACGGAGTTCTGGAGTACAAATTAAGAAAAGTAGCTGTCTTTGGGATGTAGATCAATGAGCACACCAGTTAATAATTTTATGTTATGAAATTTTTCTATTCATCTGCACTGTTAAAATGAACGAATGAGTGAGGAACGATTGACAAAAAATGTATATTGTGCATAGGAAGAGGGTAGACGCAGTCAGGGTTAGCCGAAACTTACGTATATGAGGAGATTGCCCAATAACGGAAAGGTCTTGTATGTAAGGTTGTTGTAGTTGGATAGCCAGACATGCGTGCATGAAGCGATTAATAAATCTGCAGGAAGCGAAAGAACTATGCACGAATCGCAAAGCCTGGCGGTCTCTCCTATTTGACTACCTCGTCAGGGAAACAACGTGAAGGTAGTAAAAATATGGTTATTAGAATAGGCCTTAGTACAATGGTATTATTCACAAGACCTTAAACTAGTTGGTTATTTAAACTAATATTGTTAAGTGGAGAGATTTGTCTGTTTGAATGAAACGACTAAACACTAAACCTACTGGACCAATTTTTAAAATATTTTGCTTTATAAACCTATATTATCACCTTAGTAAAAGGCTAAATTTTAAATTTAAATTGATTTTTTTTTCACGTTTAATTCAAAATAAGAATATAGTTGATATTTATATTTTCAATTTTTTTTCTAATGTTTAGGCAGGTGTCATCACAAATCGAATGAATATAGGGTGCAATTCTATACTTTCGTTCTTTAGTCTAGTCAACAAGTTTAAAAACGTGAAAAACAGAGTTAAAGGTCCTAAAAATATGAGCGATAGCTCATTCGATTCAGAATCTTCGCTAGAAAAATGTTATTAACAAAGTAAGATGAAAAAAGAATGTAATTTAGTTTTGAGTTAATAACTCAAAAATAAAAATATTAATCCTTATTATATTAGGCCTTAGTACAATGGTATTATTCACAAGACCTTAAACTAGTTGGTTATTTAAACTAATATTGTTAAGTGGAGAGATTTGTCTGTTTGAATGAAACGACTAAACACTAAACCTACTGGACCAATTTTTTAAATATTTTGCTTTATAAACCTATATTATCACCTTAGTAAAAGGCTAAATTTTAAATTTAAATTGATTTTTTTTTCACTTTTAATTCTAACTAACTAACTAACTATCTTCACGCTGTATCCCTGACGGGGTAGTCAGAGAGGACAGATCGCCAGGCTTCGCGATCCATGCATACTTCTTTCGCTTCTTCGAGATTCATCAATCGCTTCATACACGCACGTCTGGGTATCCGAGTACTTTTGACCTTTCCGTTTTTGAGCAATCTGCTCACGTGGTCTTCATATGTAAGTCTCGGCCTACCCTGACTCCTTCTACCCTCTACTTTTGAACAATATATATTCTTCGTCAATCGTTCCTTACTCATTCGTTGGACGTGTCCAAACCAACGGAGCACGCCCTTTTCCAGCTTAACGCTGACACTTTCATTCAAACCTGCCAAATTGCGTATCACTTCGTTACGTATTCGGTCGGCCAAGGTAACGCCGCACAATTTTCGAAGTGATCGCATCTCCACAGCATTCAATTTACTTTCATGCATCTGCTGACATACCCAGGTTTCACTACCGTAAAGCAAAGTCGGCACTAGCACTGCGTTATGAATCGCCAGTCGTGCTTCTTTTACGATGCTTTGTCGCTTTACTAACTGGGACAAAGCACCGTTAACTTTGTTTCCGGCAGCTACTCGCCGTTCCACATCCGAATCACATCTTCCATCCGCGCTAAACATACTTCCTAAATACACAATTTCATTCACTTGCTCTAGACGTTCCTGGTTTACCCTAATCTCGCATTTAGTTCTTACGTCACCTCTTTCAAATACTAGAACCTTAGTTTTACTTGCATTCAAGCGGAGACCCTTACTTTCACACCCCTCTTTCATATTAGTGACTAATGCCTGAAGGTCGGCTTCTGATGAGGCCATGAGCACCGCATCATCAGCGTACAGCAGACAGTTTACTGTAAAGTCACCCAAATTCACACCCATATTAAAATCTTTCAACTTCTGCAGGCAACTGTCCAGATACACTATGAACAGCCAGGCGGACATGACACATCCCTGTTTGACGCCTGTACAGACATCAAAAAGAGGTGACACATCCCCCCCTACTCGCACGCAAGCCTTACAGTCCCTATAAAGCGACTGTATTGCCCGCAGTAGCGAGCCGTCCACACCATATCCTCGCAGCAAGTCCCACAGCGTTTCTCTCACAACGTTATCAAATGCTTTCTCTAGATCCACAAAAGCGCAGAAAACCCTCTGGCTAAGAGCCAGAAACTTTTCCGCGATCATGCGGAGAGAAAACACTTGATCCATGCAACCTCTTCCACGTCGGAATCCGCATTGAGCCTCCCATAAATACCTTTCAGACTTTTCTTGCATTCGTGCCGTTATAACCTTTGCATACACCTTACTAGCTAAGCTGACCAAGCTGATCGCCCTGTAGCTGGAGCAGTTTAGGCGCGAGCCTTTCCCTTTGTAAATAGGTACTACAACTGCTACTCGCCAGTCATCTGGGACCTCACCCGTCCGCCAGCACAAGTTGCATAACAGACATAGTGTGTCCCAGACACGCGACCCACCGTACTTGATCATCTCAGCAGTGACTCTGTCTTTTCCCGCAGCCTTACCACATTTCATACTTCTTATCGCTTGTTCTATTTCTTTCATACTAATGACTTCAATGACATCGGGATCCGGAGCATCGAAGTGAGCTCCCCTTCCCGATGTGGCATCTCTGTCTTTTCTTGCATACATCTTTCCATAATATTCACTCCATCTCTGCAGGACGTCACTTTGGTCTGTTAGGACGTCATTGTTAACACTAAGCACTTTATTCATACTGCAGATTGCCGAACAACTCCGGGTCTTGCCTACCTCTTTCCAGAAGAGCTTGGCATTATCCCGGAAATTGGACGACAACCTTTCATCCGCTTTCATTCTGCACCTTTCACGAGCTTCTTCTATAAGTGCCTTCGTGTTAACTTTCTGCAGCTTGTATCTCTCTTTCATATTAAAATCATTCCGCGAGGCTAAGTAGTCTAGCCATGCTTTCTTCTTCATTCGAACTGCTTCTTTCACTTCCTCATTCCACCATGCATCACGCTTATTACTACTGCCTCTTTTCGTTTCTCCACACACTTCCACAGCGGCATTTATCATACTATCCCTAAGGTTCTGCCATACACTTTCCACATTCTCACTGCTTACATTGACATCGCCAAGCTTTTCGGCTACCCTTTCATTATATTTATCCCTAATGGATGCATCCTGCAGCTTCCAGCTTTTGATGCTATAAGTCGGCTCAGGTTCAGGACACTCGGTACGATGACGCCAACCCGCGAACAGACCCCTAATCCTAGTTATGACTAGGTAGTGGTCTGATCCCAGCTCAGCGCCTCGATAAACCCTTGTGTCCATCACCTGTTTACGGAGCCGACTATCCATTAGGAATAGATCTATCATGCTTCTCTTTGACTTACATCTCCTCGTATACATATGAATTTGTTTGTGGTTGAACATTGTGTTCGTCACAAACAAATCCTTTTCCTTACAAAATGCCAGTATTAGCTTGCCAGCGTCGTTCACCCTTTTATCCCCATACTTCCCGAGTACCGACTCAAAACCATCGCGAGCGGTACCCACCCATCCATTCAAGTCTCCACATACTATAAGTCTTTCATTTCCTTCTATCACATTTAGAGCTTCTCTCATACTCTCCCAGAAGTCCTCTAGCTCACTCGCGTTCGACGAAGATACTGGCGCGTAAGCAGCTACCAGGAAAATCTTCGTCAAACCAAGTTTTACACGGATCCAGAGGATTCTAGGACCTATCAGTTTGTACTCATACATACCGGAGGCCAATCGCGAGGACAGCAAAATTCCAAAATTCCAACCAAAACTTTTAATTCAAAATAAGAATATAGTTGATATTTATATTTTCAATTTTTTTTCTAATGTTTAGGCAGGTGTCATCACAAATCGAATGAATATAGGGTGCAATTCTATACTTTCGTTCTTTAGTCTAGTCAACAAGTTCAAAAACGTGAAAAACAGAGTTAAAGGTCCTAAAAATATGAGCGATAGCTCATTCGATTCAGAATCTTCGCTAGAAAAATGTTATTAACAAAGTAAGATGAAAAAAAATGTAATTTAGTTTTGAGTTAATAACTCAAAAATAAAAATATTAATCTATTCGCAATTTTCAAAAAAGCTCCTTAAAGAGGAGGAATTTTCCAATACAAGTCTCAACTCTCGGAATTCAATTAATTGCAGTGCAGTATTAATATTTTTTATCCGAATACCAACGGGTTAAAGACAAAACTAAGGACTTATCAGCATTAGAGCACAATTTAGTCGCTGTCACAGAAAGTAATCTCGACAGTTCTATCGAAGACTCTGAATTGTCCTGCGGGGATTGGAGCGTAATGCGTCGCGACAGGAAAACAATCGGTGGTGGAGTTTTGTTCGCCGCACGACTACCATTATTACTTTATCGGCGCTCCTACTTGGAAACGACGGCAGGAGAGGATATGTGGGTCAGCCTTAAATGGAACGGTCACCCTTTTTTCGTATGTGTGATATATTTATCTTCCAAAGCAAGTGACAGTGAATATATAAACTGGAAACGCATCATTACATATTGTAAACTATTACTCTTATTTTATAACTTATTGTCAGCTCTCTGAACACGTACAATACTTTCAAAATATTTTCAAACACTGGGACACACTATGTCTGTTATGCAACTTGTGCTGGCGGACGGGTGAGGTCCCAGATGACTGGCGAATAGCAGTTGTAGTACCACTTTACAAAGGGAAAGGCTAGCGCCTAAACTGCTCCAGCTACAGGGCGATCAGCTTGGTCAGCTTAGCTAGTAAGGTGTATGCAAAGGTTATAACGGCAAGAATGCAAGAGAAGTCTGAAAGGTATTTATGGGAGGCTCAATGCGGATTCCGACGTGGAAGAGGTTGCATGGATCAAGTGTTTTCTCTCCGCATGATCGCGGAGAAGTTTCTGGCTATTAGTCAGAGGGTTTTCTGCGCTTTTGTGGACCTGGAGAAAGCATTTGATAACGTTGTGAGGGAAACTCTGTGGGATTTGCTGCCAGGATATGGTGTGGACGGCTCGCTACTGCGGGCAATACAGTCGCTTTATAAGGACTGTAAGGCTTGCGTGCGAGTAGGGGGGGATGTGTCACCTCTTTTTTATGTCTGTACAGGCGTCAAACAGGGTTGTGTCATGTCCGCCTGGCTGTTCATAGTGTATCTGGACAGTTGCATGCAGAAGTTGAAAGATTGTGATAAGGGTGTAAATTTGGGTGACTTTACAGTAAACTGTCTGCTGTACGCCGATGATGCAGTGCTCATGGCCTCATCAGAAGCCGACCTTCAGGCATTAGTCACTAATATGAAAGAGGAGTGTGAAAGTAAGGGTCTTCGCTTGAATGCATGTAAAACTAAGGTTCTAGTATTTGAAAGAGATGACGTAAGAACCAAATGCGAGATTAGGGTAAACCAGGAACGTCAAGAGCAAGTGAATGAAATTGTATATTTAGGGAGTAAGTTTAGCGCGGATGGAAGATGTGATTCGGATGTAGAACGGCGAGTAGCTGCCGGAAACAGAGTAAACGGTGCTTTGTCCCAATTAGAAAAGCGACAAAGCAACAACAAATGAGTGAGGAACGATTGACGAAGAATATATATTGTGCGAAAGTATCGGGTAAAAGAAGTCAGGGTAGGCCGAGACTTACATACGAAGACCAGGTGAGCAGATTGCTCAAAAACGGAAAGGTCAAAAGTTCTCGGATACCCAGACGTGCGTGTATGAAGCGATTGATGAATCTTAAAGAAGCGAAAGAAGTATGCATGGATCACGAAGCCTGGAGATCTGTCCTCTCTGACTACCCCGTCAGGGATACAGCGTGAAGATAGTTAGTTAGTTAATTAGTCTGAACACAACACTGTTCACAACAGTTGTGGAGTGCTTTTAGATATTGTCCCAATTCGAGACGGTATTGGTGGCAGTGAGGTTACTGTCTCAGCTACAGAAGATGTAGTTCCTCCTGACTGACACCATCTCGCATTGGATATACAAGTAAGAGTCTGTGCAGCACGTTACTATGATTTGATGCACCCCAGTAATATCGAACCCTCACGGGATGGGATTTTAAAAAATGTAACTGCACACAATTGTGCGACTTACTATCGGCAGTTATGTGGGTAGATATATTAATGGAAAATGACGTCAATTTAGCTAGTCAATTGTTATAAAATACCATTTATAATATTTTTAATAACTGTATGCCGAAAGAACGGCGAAGTGGCGGAATAGTTAGGCGCTATCCTGTTTGGTTCAATGCAGACATTACACGAGACAAAATACAAAAGGAAATTACATTCTCTATGGAAACGCTCTAATAGTAAAGAAGCATATATAGAGTTCTCTTTGCTTCGAACTGACCTTAAGTCTCGCATCGCCACCGCGTACAATGACCACATTCGTATTATTGAATGTAACATCAAAAAATGTCCCCGTGGTTTTTGGCAGCATGTATTCAGCCTCAGGTCAAATGGAGGTTTCGAGCCCCGTATCTGCTATAATGGCGAGATATTCTCTGGCCCGATGGCTGCTGAGGCATTTGCACAATATTTTAGTGTTTTTTTTGGATGAATTGCCACAATTAGACGTCGATAACATTGCGATTGTTGCGCAAAGACCCGCTTCTTTGTTTTATTGTTTTAACATTGTCTACTGTACATACAAAGCCATCATTTTTGGGATAAATAAACTGAAAATGTGTAGCTATCTTGGACCGGACGGTATAACACCTTTCATTCTGAAAAATAAAAAAAAATCACTCACTGTTCCGCTCTGTCATATTTTCAATTTACGTCTGATAACAGGTACGGAACAATGGAAACTGTCTTGGAGGAATGTGGCACAGACTTTGAATTTTCAGCTGTTAGTCCTAGAGATATTATAAAAACTTTTACGGCAATTAATATGAAAAACACTAAAGATTTGTGGGGTCTATCTGTTAAAACTGTCTCTCATATTATCACTGTAATAGCTCCACATCTGGCAGCTGTGTTCAATTGCTGTGTCAAGTCTGGGATATTGCCTGACCTAATGAAACATAGTAAAGTAATTCCTATAATTAAAGCCGGCGATAATGCAGATCCCTCTAACTTTCGGCCTGTTTCCGTACTACCAACACTAAGTAAAATATTTGAAAAGCTAATGCTTGGACAGTTGCTTATTCACTTTAATATACATAATATACTACACAGGAAACAGTTTGGATTTACAAAGGGTTTCTCAACGGTGGATGCAGGGGTTGCTTTACTCAAAAGTATTTATGCGGCTTGGGAGGATTCGCAGGATGCATTAGGTGTTTTTTGCGATTTATCTAAAGCCTTCGATTGCGTTCATCACGAAACTCTTGTAAAGAAATTACGCCACTACGGTATCAGAAATAAAGCTCTCGACCTTATGACTTCTTATTTAAGCAATAGAATTCAGAGGGTTGAAGTAAACGGTAAACGATCAGCAGGATCTCCAGTTGTAGTGGGTGTTCCACAGGGATCAATCCTTGGTCCATTTCTTTTTTTGATATACATTAATGACTTACCTTACTATGTTGGGGATAAACATGAGCTTGTGCTGTTTGCGGATGATACCTCTTTGACATTTAAAATTAATAGACAATTAATTAATTATGACGATGTTAACAGTGCACTCTCAAAAGTTGTTCATTGGTTTAACGTGAATAATCTTCTTTTAAACGATAAAAAAACTAAAGTAATTAAGTTTTCGACACCTAATGTGAGACAGGTGGCGACCAATGTGCAACTTAATGGATCAGGGTTGGATACTATTGGGGCTTCTGTGTTTTTGGGTATAACTATTGATTCAAAGTTGCAGTGGGGACCACATATAGAAAAATGGTCAGACAAATTAAGCTCTGCTGCATATGCAGTAAAAACAATAAGACGGCTCACTGATGTTGAAATGGCTAGAATAGTTTATTTCAGTTATTTCCATAGCGTTATGTCATACGGAATTCTTTTCTGGGGAGACTCAGCGGACATTAATACGATATTTATTTTACAGAAGAGAACTGTGAGAGCAATATATCAGCTTGGTCCCAGGGTATCTCTAAGAGAAAGATTCAAAGACCTTAATATTCTTACCGTTATATCACAATATATATATGAGAATTTACTTTATGTGCACAAAAACATAGACACTTTTCTTAAAAAAAGTGATATACATAATGTAAACACTAGGCAAAAAGATAATCTTGTATTACATTCTACTCGTCTCGAAATAATCAGCAATTCTTTTATGGGGCAATGTATACGATTCTATAACAAACTTCCCGATGAAATTAGAATATTGTCAATAAATATGTTTAAGACAACAGTCAAGGCTAAATTGTGTAACAAAGCATATTATAAAATTTCAGACTATATAAATGATAAAAATGCATGGGAGTAAGTCGCTCTAAGTCAACACACATAAATATACAAATATAATTAATAATAATAATAAAGAAACATTATAAATATAATGTACATTTGTTCAACATAAGTGATCTGAAACGTCAGGTTAACTAATATAATTATATGTAATTTGAGTTTGTTATTGTGTGAGCACCGTCCACATAGCTTTTTATAAATTTTGAAATTGACATGATAGTTGCTGTGCAGTTTGAGTATGTCCTGCTCGCCTAAGTGTCCTGGTAGTGGTGGTGCATGTATCGGGTCGCCTTATTCCCTATAATACGGTTAGTAGGGCGATGGCTGATATATGCGTCATACCCGTGAACGGGTGCCGTCTGTTGGGACTGGTCAGCTCATAGCTGTTATAGAAACTATTTATATTTAAGGCAAATTAAGTTTAGTCGACTGTTCTCACGTAACTCCAAAGGAGCAATGTAAGTTTAATATAGTAAGCCATACCTGCATTTTAAAATAGCAGCCATTTAGTTTCTTGCCGGAGTCTTCCTCATAAGGGTGGGCTACCTTTAAAACTGGCAACTAGAAACGCTCTCATTTTGATTTGATTTGGTTTCTTTTGTAAAGACTCATTACTATATAATTTGTTCAAATATCATGTAAATAAATATAATGTAATTACTGGCAGTTAGAAAAGAGTAGGCATGAGTTTTATTGCCAGGTTCTTCCTCAGGCTCTACCTATTGCGTTGCGAATCTGGCAGTAAATGTAGAAGCAATAATCTTGACGTTTATAAGTGTTACTTTGTGACCTACATGAATAAAGATTTTTCACTTTTCACGTTTCACAATCTAAAAAAAATTGTATATCTGACTGCCACGCTGAGTCTAGGGTTCGATACCCGGGTACGAACATTTTTTGTGTAACCCAAATATGTTTGTTTTGGAGTTTCGGTGTATTCTTATATTCATTTATGTAAGTATTTAGAAATAGTTAAGTTTCTTTATCAGTTGTCTGGATCTCATAGCACAAGCTTATAGGTTACTTCGGGCTAGACTGTGTTGTGTGAAAAAGTCTCCCATAATATTATTTTATTATTTATAGCACGTAGGCAAAACTTTTATGTCCCAGAATCAAACACGCCCAGACATAAAACCAGATAATATAAGATAAAAAAGTAATATATTTACAGCAATACAATAATATATTTGCAAAATGCAATTGATGCTTACACCCGAGCTAACTACTCTGCTTTACATCTCGATTGTGAGGTAAGTAGAAAAAAACCGGCATTACAAGAATAAAACATTTTATTAGTTAAAATTTATAGTGAAATGAGAACCATTGAGCTTCGCCGTTCGATATTTAAAATTGATGACTATTATATTCATACGAAGACAAGGCTGAATAGCGAAGCGACCAACTTCTTTTGTCATTGAGCTGAATGCATGATGTCTATTGCCAGTATGATGGTTAGATGTACGCGAACTTTTTGAAAAAGTGAAGTTTTTTTTTAATTACTTACCGCCCTAGGGCTTTTCTAGCTAGGTACATTATTACCCTAGAGCGCTAATTGGGCACCTACAAGCCCCATTTGGGGGTAATAAGGACCTACTTACCGAATATGAGAGATGTAATAGTAGTGGTTGCGCCAGCTTACGATTCGAAGGTTGCCGCGTTATTTTTTCTATGTTGCATCGCCGATCTCCATTTGTTTTTAATTAATTAGTTGTCGACACCCCCACCCCGCTTCCCTTTATTCCATTTCTCTTTCGCACCTACCTTGTGTCGCATAAGGGAAGAGCGAGACAGCTGTGTTACCGCCATCTAGCGGTAGAAAACTCCACCGCAGCGCTGTCCACTCACAGGCTGCGAGAACAGACTGGAGACTCTCTGGATAGTTCTGCAATGGCCGCGCGCGCGCTCGCACCAACTTTCGCAATAATTGTGTTTTCCATGAATAAATAGTGTTTTCGTGCAATGGAACCAGGGATCCAAGTCCAGGGACGTCCCCGGCAGCCTCCACCTCAGCATCTCGCAGCAGCAAGGTAGTGTGCCCATTCCTGTTTTTCATTTCTTTTTCGTCGACAACCGTGTGTAAACTTAATTTTTGTCTTTCCCCGCAAATACAGTCCACTTCGAATTTATTTATCTCGCCCACTCAACCATTTTCTGGTCTTTCGAGCCGGATTTTGATCCATTCGCTTTAGTAGTTTGCCAATAAACGCATAGATATAGGTTATAGTTTTTATTCCACCACGGAATAAAAGCATAGATTAGGTAATGGATTTTATTCCATAGGGAATAAACGCATAGGTATAGGTTATAGTTTTTACTCCATTCGGAATAAACGCATAGATTAGATAATAGTTTTATTCCATTAGGGAATAAACGCATACTTACCTACTGTTTTTCGCATAGGTAGGTACTAAATAGTTGGTAATTTCGACTGCACCGCATAGTAATAGGTAGACCACGCGGGCATGTACCTAGGCCCGCGCGCGCAAGTACCTACGCTCGCGCCGCGTCTCGCTGTTCACCACCGCTCCCATTTTGATCGTTCGTTAGTTTTGCACTGTAGGTAGCTATAGTTGTTTGTTTTAACAATGCCTCCGAAAGAGATTCCGGATCTACAGTTAAAACTATTATACGCTAAGAAGGATAACCTTTTTAATCGTATGCAATTAATTTGTGATTATTCATCGAGGATCGCAGATAAATCAATAAAAGAATTGTTTTTATCTTCGATCGAAACCGTAGATACTTTGAGCTTAGATTTCGAAAATGTTCTCGATAAAATTAACTTGCTTGAATTAAAATTAAATCCCGATTTCTTATTAAGTTACGACGTCATGTCATCTTTCGAAGATTTAATTTGTCGCATAAAACGTGTCGCTAAGTCATTGCAAGCGCCCGTGCCCGTAGTAGTCACCGATTCGAAACCCGGGCCAGCCGGTTTTGATTTGCTGAAACGGGACTGACCTAAATTACCGCCCATACAAATACTCGAATTTGATGGCGATATTAAAAATTGGCCTTTGTTTTTCGCTAGTTTCGAAAATACGATCCATAATAATAATTCGTTATCGGATCACGAAAAATTACATTACTTAGTTAGTAAACTAACCAGGAAAGCAAAAACCGTTTACCGGTATAACGCTTTGCGCCGAAAATTATAGTTTGATTTTGAATACTTTGAATGTCAAATACGAAGACAAAATCTTAGTAACAACCGCTTATTTGGTTCAAATATTTAATTTAAAAAATAACTCATCGTGTAA
The DNA here is from genome assembly GCA_948477245.1 of Thumatha senex. Taxonomy (NCBI): domain Eukaryota; kingdom Metazoa; phylum Arthropoda; class Insecta; order Lepidoptera; family Erebidae; genus Thumatha; species Thumatha senex. The sequence continues at coordinate 18,110,359 of OX419744.1, forward strand.
TGAACACGACTTAGAAAAATTCTTAGATATTTTTGCATCAGCTGTTCGCGCCCTAAAGAATCTCAAGGTCAATGATCTCTGTGACTTTTTGTTTTTGTATATCGGTTTAAAGAAATTAGATTCCGAAACCGTTCGCTTATTTGAAATGGATAGACGTGGCTATCAAGTACCTAAGTTCGACGATTTAGAAACTTTCGTTCGTCAACATATTCGAATTTTGCAACGAATTTCGTTAAACCACGAAGTAGCGAAAAATAGTCGGACTAATCGTAGTAAGCCCACGAAGTCCACGCACTCTTTTGTTAATTTCGAACCCACATCATCGCAATCGCAAGTGTTGCATTCGAAAAATTGTTCTTTGTGTCAAGGTCACCATGACCAACCTTATAAATGTTCGGAGTTCAATAAACTCTAGTATATCGTACTAGTAATTTATGTATCAATTGTCTCAGTAAGAAACATCGTGTTTCATTCTGTAATTCGAATCATTTTTGTCGCAAGTGTAATGGTAAACACCATTCATTATTACACTTCGAAAACAATAATGCCATGTCCGGTAGTTCGTCCTTCGATTCCAGCTGCGCGAACTTCGGGCCTAACCGTCCGTCCGCTGTGACGTCACAGCCGCCCGCGCCGTTGAGTTGCGACTGGGGAGCGCTCTCGCGTGTTTTCGTCCCTGTCCGCGCCTAGCGACGGCGGCGCCAATGCCGCGCGCCTCCAGCCGAACGATGTCGCTTTGTGCCCGCTATCAAGTTTACACACAAGCCCTACTACGGTACTTCTGGCAACCGCTCGAGTTGTTGTTTACGATTCGCATGGTGGTGACATAGTGTTCGCGCACTTTTAGATAGTGCTTCTCAAAGTAATTTTATTAGTAAAAATTGTTGTAATCGTCTTGGTTTGCATATAAATAACCGCCCCGCCTGTAATGTTGTGAAAGGTATTGGGGGTTCCACTAAAGCCGTTCAAGGTTCTGTAGGCATTAAATTCCACTCGCGTTTTGATTTTGATGTTAGTTTTTCGATGGATTCGCTAGTCGTCGATAAGGTTACCGAACTTTTACCGACTGTCGCAGTCAATTCCTCATTATTGAGATATTTTAGAGATTTGCCTTTTGCCGATGATACTTACGCCGTTCCCGGAGATATTGATTTCTTAGTTGGCCCTTCGATTTTCCCGCACCTCCTGTTGCAGCATAAGGTTCAAGGTCACGCATCGCACCCCGCGCCGATCGCCTTAGAGACGGTTCTTGGTTTTGTTATTGTTGGTTCCGCACCCGCTTGTTTTGATTGTAACTCGACAGTGTCATATTGTTGCGCCGTCGAGCCGCTGGACTCCGCTGTCCGTAAATACTGGGAGATAGAAGAGGTGAACGTCCCTCCTATTTTGAGCCCGGATGATAAACTTTGTGAAGAGTTTTATAGTCGCACGACTACTCGCGATAGTGATGGTCGTTATGTTGTCGCACTCCCCTTTAAGGGTGATGTTAATTCGCTTGGAGATTCGTTTCAGTCAGCTGAAATACGCTTCTTTTGTTTAGAACGGAAAATGCAGACATCTCCAAAGTTGAAGGAGGCTTATGATAGCGTAATAGTAGAATATTTGGATAAAGGTTTCATTTCACCCGCGCCTCCCGAAACCGAAGAGACGGAGCACGCTTCTTCATATACCATACCGCACCATGGAGTTGTCCGCGAGGATAAACTAACCACCAAGTTGCGCGTTGTTTTACATGGCAGCGCCAAAACTAGTTCGAATGTTTCGGTAAACGATATTTTGCACAGTGGTCAAAATCTCCAAGGTAATTTGTTCGAAATTATAGTTAACTTTCGCTTATTCGCTGTCGCGCTTTCAGCCGACATTAGATAAATATTTCTTTGTATTGGTGTTCGCGAATCAGATCGCCGATTTCAACGCATTTTGTATAGATTTTCGCGGCAGGAACCCTTACAGGTTTACGAATTTAATCGCGTTTGTTTCGGACTTAAATCCAGTCCCTTCCACGCTCTTCGCACTGTCAAGCAGCTCGCCGCCGATGAGGGCGACAGTTACCCGAAGGCTAAGGAGACTGTAGAAACTGGTATGTACATGGATGAATATTATTAAACTGTGCAGACCGAAGATCAAGCTGTCGCAACTGCAGTTGAAGTTATTGATCTCACGAAGGCTGGTCATTTTGATCTCGTAAAAGGGACTAGTAATTCGCAAACGGTCTTGGATTCGATTCCACCGTCGCATCGCTTGTCGACTGTCAAGGAGTTTGATAGTAATGATACGCACAAGGTTCTCGGTTTGCGTTGGTCACCTTCGTCCGACATATTTAGTTGGAAGGTTTTATTTTTTCTATGTTGCATCGCCGATCTGCATTTGTTTTTAATTAACTAGTTGTCGACACTCCCACCCCGCTTCCCTTTATTCCATTTCTCTTTCGCACCTACCTTGTCTCGCATAAGGGAAGAGCGAGACAGCTGTGTTACCGCCATCTAGCGGTAGAAAACTCCACCGCAGCGCTGTCCACTCACAGGCAGCGAGAACGGACTGGAGACTCTCTGGATTGTTCTGCAATGGCCGTGCGCGCGCTCACACCAACTTCCGCAATAATTGTGTTTTCCATGGATAAATAGTGTTTTCGTGCAATGGAACCAGGGATCCAAGTCCAGGGACGTCCCCGGCAGCCTCCACCTCAGCATCTCGCAGCAGCAAGGTAGTGTGCCCATTCCTGTTTTCCATTTCTTTTTTGTCGACAACCGCGTGTAAATTTCATTTTTGTCTTTCCCCGCAAATACAGTCCACTTCGAATTTATTTATCTCGCCCGCTCAACCAAGTAAATTAGTAGCCAAGGGCTGTAAGGCATCAATTGCAGCCGAGATATTTGCAGCCTATCGTTCAAGGGTGCAATTGATGCTTCCACCCGAGCTAACTACTCTGCTTTACATCTCGATTGTGGCGTAATTAAATAATTAATTAATTTCCTAATTAGCACGTAATTATTAAAAAAATCCCAAAAACAAACAATATTAAAGAAAAGTTTTCTATTCCCGCCCTTTTCATCTATTTTTAAATAATTTTTTTCAATAACGATATTGAGCTTGGCCGTTCGATATTTTAAATTGATGACTATTATACTCATACGAAGACGAGGCTGAATAGTGAAGCGACCTCTTTTGTCATTGGGCTGAATGCATGATGTCTATTACCAGTACGATGGTTACATGTACGCGAACTTTTGAAAGAGTGAAGTTTTTTAAATTACTTACTGCCCTAGGGCTTTTCTAGCTACATTATTACCCTAGAGCGCTAATTGGTCACCTACAAGCCCCATTTAGGGGTAATAAGGACCTACTTACCGAATATGAGATAAGCCAGCGCGCCGTCTCATACAACATTGCTGGAGCGTTGTACCGTTCCAAATTCAAAAACCGCTACATCAATGAATTTCATTTTCTCTGTCCGTAAATGCGGTACTTCGCGTATTCTTTTTTCGAAATAATTACAGTATTTCCATGCATGTTTGAGAAAAATACACTGTCGGATATATTGGTAAATATGTCGGTAGATATATACTGAAAAGAGTTACCTGCCGAACATAGCAGACCTGTCACCCCGGCAGCGGCGATCCTATCGCAACCGGTTTTGTTGCATTAAATCAAATTGAAAATATAAACTGAACGTACCCAATTGTTAACTATTTTACAATTTTGTTTACAATTAATGTGTAATTGTGTGTATATATTGTGTGTGTGAATGCAATAATTTTTTCATGTATAAAACGGGGAGGCTAACTAAAAATTATTTAATATAATTTAGTAAAAAAATATTTAGTATAAGGGCAATCTCATTACCGTTTTTTTTATAAAAAAGAAATCTCAATATCTCTTAACAGAAATGAGTTATTGCTGTGCCTTTTATAATATTCAGTTTATATCATTAAATTCTTTCCAAAAATTTATAAAAAACAAGAATACGTGCATTTATTTTTTTATTCTTCAAACGTCAAATATGCTCGAAATGTTCGTCCACTACACAGAGTAGCCCATTTAACTGTGAGTGACTTAAGTGTAATGATTACTGAAACACTAAATAGGACACCAGAAGAACAACAAGAGCTTAGGAGCTATGACAAAATGTTGGAGAGAACATAAGAGAAAAGCAGGTATCAATCAATCAATCTTGCATAGAATGATATGAGACTATCAGGTGTTACAGGGCATAAATTGTTTGATATTCCTGTACATTCTGCCATAAGGCGTGCAGAACATTTTCCTAATTATTCAAAATAAAATAAAAGACACAGAAAATCACACTACATAATTAAATTTGCCTACAAAAGGCTAAAAGTAAACATTATGTCGAAAATTATGAAATATCAATCAAATAATTCAACCAATAACAATCAAATTCAAATGTAGTAAAATGTCTATAAAAAATATACATGCATGTCAATCAAAAATAATAGCAATCAACAAAGAAATACAATATATACCTATTTTTGTTAAACTTTTATTTATTGTGTTAAAATAATAAATAGGCAAAATAAAAGTTACAGAATTGATTAGAAAATGTACACTTATACTTTTGTACCTACGCCTCCAGTATCATAGTATTCTCGTAGTATAATGATTCTGAAATTTATATTTGGTGTGATTACAATAATTTATGGTTTAAAACTAATCCAAAACATACCACATATGGTTGTGAAGATGTCTTAAGCTAAAACAGGATATATTTGATTACGTTGTCTATGCAAATCTTGTTTCGACATGAATTGGTGTTGGCGACACTATAGCACTTTTGGCAAGAGTGGCTGCAGACTCATAAAAAAAATAAAAAATAAAAATATCTTTATTTTGCATAGACCATTTTAACGGCGCTTACAAAATGTCATACACTATTTAAAATATTTAAAGCGACCACCGGTTCGAAACGCGGCCCACCTGAGAAGAACCGGCAAGAAACTTAGGAAGGGTTTTTTTTTGATGGCCTATTTACAAATTAATATTATTTCACTTTGCCAGCAGATCATTTCCAGGCGTCCCTGTCCTGCAAATAGTCTGTAACGGAGTAAAAACCTTTTTCACAAAGCTTGTTCTTAATAAACTTTTTAAATTTATTTAAAGGTAAATTTCTCAGGTCACAGGGAAGCTTGTTGTAAAAGCGTATACAGTTACCCTGGAAAGAATCGCCAATCTTATGTAGTCGACTATGGTGGACTGAAAGATTATTTTTATTTCTAGTGTTTATATTATGTTTATCACAGAGTTTAGAAAACTGTGATAGATTTTTCTGGACATACATAAGATTGGCAAAAATGTATTGTGATGGTACGGTTAGAATATTAACTTCTTTGAATTTTTCTCGGAGAGAAACTCTGGGGCCCAAATTATAAATAGCGCGTACAGCCCGCTTTTGTAGAACAAAAATAATATTTAAATCTGCAGCACTCCCCCAAAGGAGAATACCGTAAGACATAATACTATGAAAATAGCTGAAGTAAACCATTCTAGCCGTATCCACATCTGTTAGAGTCCTGATCTTTTTTACAGCGTATGCAGCCGAACTTAATCTAGAGGCTGTCTTTTCTATGTGTGGGCCCCACTGCAAATTGGCATCAATAGTTATACCTAGGAACACAGTTGATTCTACAAACTCTAACACTTGTCCATTCAGATGAACATTGGCCGCAACTTGTTTTACATTTGGTAGAGTAAATTTTATACATTTAGTTTTATTTTCATTAAGGCAAAGATTATTTGAGCTGAACCAATGAACTACTCTTGCAATTGCATTGTTTACATCGTCATAGTTATCTAATTGTATTTTAATTTTAAAAATTAATGAGGTGTCATCTGCAAACAAAACAATCCTATTCCTGTCCCCTACATAAAATGGTAAATCATTAATATAAATGAGGAACAAGAATGGCCCAAGTATCGAGCCTTGCGGCACACCCATTGTAACCATGGATCCTACAGAACGTGTACCATTAATATCGACCCTCTGTATTCTATTGTTCAAATATGAAGACAGAAGGTCGAGAGCTTTGCCTCTTATTCCATAGTGGTGTAATTTTTTGCACAGCGTTTCATGTTGAACGCAATCAAAAGCCTTTGATAGATCGCAAAATATACCTAATGCATCGTGCTTGTCTTCCCATGCTTCATGAATACATTTTAATAACTCAACACCAGCATCGGAAGTTGAGCGCCCTTTCGTAAACCCAAATTGATTCGCATGGAGTATTTTATGACTATTAAAATGGGATAGCATTTGATTCAAGATTATTTTTTCAAATACTTTGCTCAAAGTTGGCAGCACTGACACTGGTCGGAAATTAGACGGCTCTGTAGCGCTGCCAGCCTTGAACAAGGGAACGACTTTGCTGTGTTTCATTAAATCAGGAAATGTACCACTAGAAACACAGTTGCTAGATGGGGCGCAATTAGCTCAATTATACATGATGCAGTTTTGACCGATAATCCCCAAATGTCCGCGGTTTTCTTAATTTCGATACATTTAAATGTTTTTACAATGTCCTGAGCACAAATATCTGTGAATACAAATGCATCCCTGCAACAAAGAACAGATTCTTCTAATAAAAGTTCAGCGGAACTGGAAGATGCTTGGAGAGATTTTGTTGTCAATATAGGTACATTTTTGAAAAAGTGTTCAAACTCCGTAGCCACTTCCAGGTCCCCTGTAACATGGCAACCATTTACTTTTAAGTGGAAATCCCTTTCAGTCACTAAAGATCTACCGCATTCAGAGTTAATGATGTTCCAAGTCATTTTTATTTTATTTACAGAATTAGAAATTTTATTTTTAATGAAGTTTGACTTAGCAAGATGACACGTTTGTTTAAATATCTTTGAATAATTTTTAACATATTCCTGAAAGGTTTGCCTAAAATTATATGATTTTTCTGAATATAATTCAAATAATTTATTTCTACTTTTAAAAATACCTGGTGTTGCCCAGTCACTGAAAACAGGACGACCACCAATCTGTAGAGTTTTTGAGGTAAAAACTTTGCCAAACTCATCATTAATCAAATTAAATAAGTGTTTATATGACTGGTCTACACAAGTGAAGTTAGGTAGATATGGTAATCTCTTTAATACATTTTCTTTAAAATTATTCAAACGACTTTGGTTAATTGGTACATATTTAATTTGTTTTTTGCTGACTTTGTTACTACTTTTAGGAAATTTTATCCATTGGCCACGATGATCTGACTCCACAGGATCCACAATACCTTTATCTATAGGTTTAATATCAGTAAAAATATTATCAATACATTTTGCACTGGTGGCTGTAATACGAGTGGGTTCTAAGAATGTACTATGCAGATTAAAGGATTTAAATACATTTTTCATTTTATTTCTCTCTGATGGAGTTAATGATGTATCTAATATATCAACATTAAATTCTCCACAAACTATTATAGATTTCTTAGAACATTGGCATTTGAACAGTGCTTCTTCAAGCTTTTCTTCAAATTTAATGTAAGAAGCATCAGGGGGACTGTATACGCTTAACAAGATGAAATGCTCAAACTCAATACTGGCAATCTCAATAACTCGCTCAATGGAGAGGGCTACTAAATCCTTACGTTCTTTAAATTTCAAGTTTTTATTAATTAATATTAAAGAGCCTCCACGTTTAGAATGTTTTCTATTGAACGAACTAGCAACCTGGTGATTTACGAAGTTCAACAATGTGATTTGATGATCTTTTAACCAGTGCTCTGTAGCACAAAAAATATTAATAGAATTTGCATTAATGTATAGCTCTAACTCTAAATCTTTACCATTTATTAAACCTCTAACATTATGGTGCACCAGGTTTATAAAAACAATATTTTTACTAAGATTATTCTCAGGGGCCAAAGTCAACTGGCCAGATTTATTATCTGTTGTCCTATAAACTAGTTTTTTGGAATTTCATTTTCCAAATGTGAAGTATCAAAACTATCCTGCTCAATAAAAGCAGTTGTACTGCCAATAATTTGGCTTGAAAAATTAAAAAATTAGATAGCAACAGAGCTACCTTTCGTTGTAAAAATTTTGATAGAAAATATCTATCTAATGTCAACAAACTATTATTATTGAAGATTATGTTCCAATCGAACAATTCAATTTTTTTGGAATATGATACCATGGTATGTAGTTTCATATTTAATTTGTATCTTAAGTGATTTTCCTTGTGGCTCATAGCAGTGCTGTATGGCAAGGTGGACAAAATTACTTGTTTTACTTGCAGACTTGATAACTTATCAAACATTTTTAAAAGTTTGTCACTATTAATATTGCCTCTTCTGCCAACCAGCACCACTATAGTAGACTGCATGCAGTGTGTACCAGTCAATATAAAATCTATAATTTGAGAGTATGAAGCTCCTGGATATGTATGATTTATTACAGAATGACTTAACTGTGATAAATAATGTCCAAAATTTTTACCTATTTCATCGCAATAGACTATGGTCTTTGCATCACTTTTTATTTGCAACTTTTCTATTATACTCGTAGATGCCTCGCAATTACTACTTGAACTTAATATACTATTATCCATACTGCACACAGTTTTAATTGGTGAAAATTCATCATTGCATCTAATTCTTTCACAACTTAAGGGTGAGGAGGGAACATGGCCTGCGGATGTCAATTGGTCATTTTGACAATGACATGAATTTACTAATTTACCTATGGCTAACACCTGTTCCCTACTCTGTTTCTCTGCTGTTTCATATTCATATGAAATTGATTTCAAAGAGTCTTGAAGTCGGTCAATCTGACATTGAAGGGCCTGTGTATCAGTTTTGTACTGTTGTGCAACAGTATCAAGTTCTAACATATACATATTTACCTGGTCAATCAGTTGCAATCTCTGTCTATTAAGTGACATGCTATTTATAAAAAACTTGTATTTATGTATCATTTTTTTAGATTTAGTAATAAACTTTTTAATTTTTTAATATTTCTTTAACTTATTCTTACTACACTTAATAATTTTTAATGATTTAGAACAGCCCCCGGTTTCATCATCAGAAGTGAGGTCTATGACAATGGAAGGGTGAGCTGTAGCAGTATCTAAGCTTGTAGCCATCAGTTCATCGAACAAACTCTGATTAGATTGAACCACTGTGTCAATAATTATAACAATCAATTAATTCTCTGTTTCTTGTCTTCTAGTTGCGATATTTTGATTTCCGATCGTTGTAGCTCCTCCTTTAGTATTCTAATTTGGTGCAGAGTTTGTTCATAATGTTCCCTACATGAGTCAAAACTGTCAACTATAAGTTGTAACCTATCCCGATCCTGTAAGGTATCAGTATACAGTGAATGCAACTGTGCCAGTTCTTTTTTGAGTTGTCCGTACTTACTTAAAACACCTAGCAGTTCTAACTCATTTTCGTCCCTTTCCTTGTTCAGTTTATCGCACTTCTCCCTAAAAATCTGTAATTCTTTCAACGTTAATTGAAGCCTTGTCTCTTGTTGATGAGCCAAGGCCTTACGCGTCATTATCATGTTATTAGTATTCGACATTTTGTTATAATTACGTGCTACAGAATCAGTAATTATTAGCAAAGTAGACTTAGAGCAAAGAAATGCGAAACAAAACGAGGTTATGTTTTATTCATAGAAAATTACAAAATCACACCATTAATGGACATATGAGGATGTAAAAGTAAATAAACTCACAAACCTTGATTGAAAAAACTATTAGTTTTATAAATCTTGCCAAATCCAAGTAATAATTTCAAATATTGAAATTTCCAATGTTCTAACTGTCACTACACCGGTACAATTTTTAACTTTATATTTATTTACTTTTAGCACAATAAATGGTGAAAATGATTATTTAACACTCAATATGGTATTATTTGGCAATGATGAATTGGTATTTAATTAAAATTATAATTATTTTTGCAATATTACAATATAAAATACGGAGCCAATTCAAATCAGCTGTTATACCTAGGGTTGCCACAAGGACCCATTACCCTTAATACCACATAGACTAGGAATCCAAACTAACTGGACTGTCTTTTGCTTGTTGGCACTGGAAAAAAAGCACTTGTTTTATCTCCAGGATGAGTGCATGGAGTTTATTCTGAAATGGTTTCTGTTCAAGAGCCTGTAGACAGCTTAGAGAGATCCCAGTGAGTCGGAATCGTATGCCGCGATTCCAGTGAGTCGGAATCGAATGTTGCCAGTCCCCGGTCGAGGTCGAGGCTGAGTGCAGTGCTGCGTTGTGCGGTGTGGATAGATTTTAAACAATATAATTAAATAACTATATTTTGTGTTGAGAGCAACATCAACGGATTAAACATTATTTAAGGGATTTATGATATCGGGATTAAATGAGTGCCACGTGGTTTGGAGTACGTACGGCGAAGGCGTGGGGGTCTGCTAGTTACAAATAAATTTAATTTCATTATTATATATGATTAAAAAATGTTTAGTTTGCATCTTTTTTCCTATATAGAAGTATAAGACGGTATTACTTGCCAAAAGTTTTAAAGTTCTAGGTCAACAGGAAATTCCCGAAATATTTGAATGACAAAATATAATTTTTTTGAAGTACAATCGGCCGTATCTTTTTTACGTTAACTTTATTTTATTTTTTCACTGCATATAAGGACAGTAGACTAAAGTACATGATTTTATTTCTTAGTTCGTCCGCTTGTCTGTCAAGACGACGGACAACAGTATCCCTTTTTGCCTTGCGCGGTAAAATAATCTAAAAACTAGCTAAAACATATATTGTGTTTGCAGGTATGAATCCAGATCATTTGTCGGGCAAAAAAGTTGGTGTATATATCGGCTCGTGTCATTCTGAAACTGAAAAAATGAGTTCTTATGACGCTAAATTAAAAACTGGCTTGGGTATAACTGGGTAAGCAATACACTTCAATCAGCCTCTTAAGTTATTAATATATAATAAATATGTATAATATAATAGTTTACACTAATTGTGTTAAAGTGAGGTATGCAGTTTTACTTTTACATCTTTTTGAACAAACGGTGACTCAAAAATTTATTTTAAAATTTTTACCATCTAATTTTGTGGTAAAACTTACCGTATAATTATGACATATATTTGCAGATTTAGGATCAATGGGTAACTTTTAGATTACATATTAAAGGTTTTCCTACCGAAAATATATATTTTTGTCATCTTTCTATATTAGTAAGATGGCAGACAAGCAACCGGGTCACCATAATTTTCCTCATCAAAAATTGTCACCATACCTTTTACACTTACTTATATTTTTTAACTTACACACCATAATAAACAACTTGTAGAGATATAATAATGTAGAGCTCTCTTTAGTTTTCACGGGGGAATAAGCAAATTATTGTTCTAAAAAAATATATCAGTAATTATGTCTGGTACCAGTGACACATAATATTAATACATTAACAACTATACAATTTGACATGACCTAACTCAACCGAAAATGGCATGCGGGGAGACGACTGCCGCGCCAAACTAGTGCTTGCGCCTCGGTAAACAAAACTCAAGCGTCATCAGTGTGTCCCTACAAACTGCTATGGGTAGCAGGCTTAGGATAGTGTGCTATATTTTTGTACTTTTTATATCACTGAGGTGGCAGACAACCACACGGCCCCCCTGATGGAAAGTGGTCACCGTAGCCTATAGACGTATGCAACACTAGAGCTGCAGCACTCGCGCTGCCGGCCCTTTAAAAACCTTCTAAGGCCCCTTTTAGAAGAACCCCATACTGTTGTGTTGTTCGGGAAAACCCAGGCAGACGAAGCGCACGCGGAATAAAGTCTCTATCTGGCCTAACAATATGCGACCACTCCGGACGCAAAGTGTGAGGGTGATCACCCTGTCTATGGCTATATTAAAAACTTGACTAATGTAAGGCCAATAATGAACAGCGATAGGCTGGCTTGATTGAAAAAATACAATTTTCGTAATCATTGTAATCATTGGCTCCAAGGCACGCTTAAAATTAATAATAGCTAATTACTGAATTGTCACTCTCTTGGTATTATTACTATCAGAATAAAAATTACGTGTTATTTTCATTATCAGGTGCAACAAATCGATGTTTGCTAACCGTATCTCGTACTGGCTGAACGCTAAAGGTCCTTCAATGTCGATTGATGAAGCATGCTGCAGTTCTACCGCCGCATTGGAGCAGGCGTTTTTGGCACTAACTCGTGGTGACTGCGAAGCGGCTATTGCAGGTGGATCCTATTTGTGTCTGCACCCACAGTCATCTGTACATTTCGGAAGGTGCGTCCATTGAATAGACATTTAGTTCATACAATCACTTAAATACGTGCTACTGATGGCCGTGTATGGAACCAATGTTATTATGTAAAGGCTTTTAAACCTTAAGACAATAATGACTGCCTCTGTGGCGCGGTGGGAGTGCATCCGACTGCTACGCAAGAGGTCGTGGGTTCGATTCCCACCCAGGATAAAACTATGTGTGATGAGCACGATGGTTTATTCTGTGTCTGGGTGTTATTTATCTATGATATGTATGTATTTAGAAATATATAAGTATGTTTATCAGTTATTCTGGTTACCATTGTACAAGCTCTGCTTAGTGTGGAATAAGATGTCGTTGTGTGAGTTGTCCCAACAATATAAAAAAAAAAAAAATTAACTTATAGAATGTCAAAGGATATTTTGAATTTAACATATAAAGATCTTAAAGAAACTTAACATACAAAGCCAGATAGGCCGACGACCTGGAAAAAATTTCAGGTAGGGACTAGATGCAGAAGGCGCAGGATTGTGTGTTGTTGCGTAATTTGAGAGAGCACTCCAGAGAACCTCCAGCAGTGGCATGCCGTAGGCTGATTTGATTGATGATTAATTTATAAAAACATCTACTTTATACAAAAGTTACATTCTTATTGATAGATAGGCAATGTCGAAGATACAATTCTGTGTCCCAGTAATTAACTTTCAGGAGAGTTTAAAATTTCATGTTTCGTGACGTATTAGTCAAATAAAAATATTGAATTATCGTGTCAAAATTGGTTTTAACGATGGCCTGGAAGTTTTGTGTTGAGTCTTAACGAAATTATCAATCATGCCTTAGTTGAAGTGCCATCGTATCGTATCGTATCGTATCATGCCTTAGTATATTATACGCCCACTTTTTATTGTGTGTATACCGGCAATGGGCTCATCAGCAATTACGTAGGTGGTGAAAACATTCCCGTGTTCAAATAGACAGGCGCAGGTTATGGTTACCTGCTTTTTAAAATTTTCAAGCCTCTCATAAAGCCTTCAACTTGGCTTAACGATTGTCATAACCTTAAACATAAATCACTAAAAAAAACTGACATTAATTAAATAAACACGCATAGATTTCGTGTGTCGGAAATGTGTTTTCGAAAAGGATTTAATGATTGAAACTGCATTATAAAGGAACAGTTATATTAAGTACCCCAATATTTATTTGAAAAATGTAATTATTCTTTTTGTTTAGAGATTTCGACTTTCACTGATTTTTAAGGAGAGAGTCCTTTAAAACGAACAAAACACTACTTGGCGTTTTAAAAATGCTATGGCACTGCTGGTATCATGGAATTGTCCAAATGTATTATTTTCAGTTTCTTGAAGAATGAATCTATAACTATACCACGAGCGATATACGTAAAATACAATTTTTTTTGAGAAAACACAAAGCAGTCACTCATCCGAGGACCAGTCATAGCTAAAGTTGCTTAATGCAGTGATCGTTTACAAAACACTGAGTTATTGGGGCCACGAGATCTTCAGCAAAAATCCGATCATCACAGAGGATTAAACCCCATGTGTAGAAAACTGGCCATCTAGTTGCACAATAGGCATGATGACACTAATTAAAAAATACCAAAATAATGTTTTAATTAAAACAATCTTAAGTAGTGGAATCAAAACACACATTTATTTTAATATTACAATTGAGATTAATAATTATCTATATTTTATAAAAGAAAGTCGTGTAAGTTACACTATTTATAACTCAACATCGGCTGTACCGATTTGGCTGAAAATTGGAGGGGAGGAAGCTTAGAGCCAGGAGACGGACATATGCTACTTTTTATCCCGGGAACAAGTTCCTGTGGGAAACGGGAACGGTAAAACTTCTCTACGCGGGCGAAGCCGCGGGCGTCAACTAGTTTTTAATAAAAAGCAAGTGGGACGCCGCTTCATCTTTTTGCGAGCATGTCATGCTTGCAAAGCAGGCGGCGGTGTGGGAGCGGGAGAGAACTCTCTCTCCCGAGTTCCGCAGTCTGCGGCAAGGACGCCGCAGACTTGTCTTCGCCCAAGACTACCGTCCACCATGACCGGGGGCCTGAGAACGGCGGGTGGGCTGCTCGCCATCCTTACAGAAGCAGGCGCCGGTCGGTGACGTGGTGTGAGAGCTGCACGCACGCCCTTCACCCTCTCAAGGAAGTGGTATAAAACCTGATCTTCAAAGAAGCGAGATAACACTTAAACCCCCCCCCCCCCCTGAACGAGGCTGCGGAAGCGGATAAAGTCTGTCGGGAGCCCTAGGGTTATCATTCCGAGGGCTCACCCGGGACTCCCGGCTTTAGACAGATGGAAGGCATACGTGTGGTTTTAATCGGTAAGAGTCCAGCATAGCATCCATGAAAAATTCCACGCGAAAAAAGAAAACAAAAAGGGTAACTTCGCCTGTTCGCGTCCACTTAGTGGAGTTAGTTTTTTACATATTCTGTACATAGTCTTGTTAAATTGATCTCACAGTTTTGGACTATATGAAACATTTTTATATAAAAAGACTAATGGCCAAAACATATGATTTACCCATTTTGATTGATTGATTGATTGATTTATCTTTTTATTGTACACCAGAAATATAACAGTATTGGATTACAATTAAAAACTTATCGGTAATACAATTGGCGGCTTTATCGCAAGGCAATCTCTTACAGGCAACTTATGGATGGAAACAAAGATGAAAAAATGATTTGGAGCAGTATACCTTCAGCGTAACACTAGCTACAAGTGTAACACTTTTTTTTTATGGGTGCTATCACCAGCTTCTCTCCGGGCAGAGCAATGAAGAGACTCTAAAAGAAATTATCCCAGGGCGCCTTGATGAAGAGTGTGTGTGTGGTTGGGAGATAAATAATATGCTTGCACAATGTTATTTACAAGGTTTAATAAAAAGGATTCAATTATTTTAAGAAAAATATCTACCTCACAAAAAGAATATAAATATTTAGCAATACAAGTTCATTACAGATATTAATTATTATATAAATGAAATGCTAAGAGTATAAAGTTCATAGATAGGTATTCTTCACACACACAAGAAAATATGCAGCAGATACAGGAGTAGAGAAATAAAAAGTACTCAGCTTTTGTACTGGGGTGCGAAACTTCCGGAGCGAGCTGACAAATACGCTCACGCCAAGCTTCTGTGCGTCGACCCGCCGATGCCCAACACTGAGGAAGACCGCCCGAGGACCAGGATTGCCCTCAAGAGCAGATGTAGTTGTCGATGACGGCCCAAAGAGGCCGTGAGCAGCGGCCCTTTGTGAGTGCAACTCACAAACAAGTGGTAGAATCTTACGAAGCCTCCGCGCCTTTCCTCCAAGGGAAACCACAACGCTTCCAGCAATTACGTGGTTTCTTATACACTCGTACGTGATTATGACTATGACGGCTATAGAATTAGGCTGGGTTGGCCAAAACTTGCACAAGAAAAATCACTATTTACGAATTTTGGAGAATATCTCAGAAATCTGGAGAACTTCGGGTATCCTTTAACTATCTCAGGTCGATAATCGATCTAGATCCTTCCTCACACAACCTATTTATCCTTTTTTCACTCCGACCCCACTCTCAAGAACTGTCAAAATTATAATTTTCTTGTCGTTCAGTAATCAACATACTAATTTCTATCACCATAGACCAAGTTAAAGTTATTTTATATTTATGTTGAATTATTGATTTAAATACTAGTATTCCTTAAAAAAAAACAGTTTATTCTATTTTGATGTTATATGTTTTAATTAAAATGGGATCTGTTGAATATCAGACCCGGTAATGCCATCTATACGCAAACGCTAGGTACAAACATCATAATCCATTATTATAACTAGCGACGTCTGGCGGCAATATGTTCGCACTACCTCGCTAGTCAAAACTGCATGTTACACCCCCCCCCCCCCCCCCATAAGAGGATTTCCTGTGGTGCGAAACAAAAGCAACGACAGGAAATGCAGAACGAAATAAGTTTGAGAGACAACTCTCTTAGCTTAACCATCTGCTATCAAACAGTCTGGCTACTAAGAAGAAGCAAAAAACAAACTAACTCAGTTATTATTGTGACTCTTCAGCAGCCACAATAATTAAACAAAGTTAAGTAAAAAGAGACAAAGAGAGGGGCGAAGTACGTTCCTACTAAACAAAAGATTATAGGGTTGTATTTCCCTATTTCTTATACCTAAACAATAATACTGTACGCGGGTGCCTACCTAACAGGTTATACTTATCTAAATATCCTAGTGGATATATTACATTATAACTAATCTAGATTTAAAAGAAAGATGCCTCATCATAGTTCCTAATATATAGCACTATGTATCAGACATAAAAATATTTGTGTTGGTTTGTCCGTGCCAACTCCTAAACTACTGTGTCTGTGATGGTTAATGTCACCCACTAGAGGATAGCTTCCCAGAGAGGATGATTCAGACAATCGGTGACTGAGAACCATTTGCTTGATTCTCATTGCCGTATTTCAGGATGTCCTTGACGTGATAGTCACCAGTACTTTACCACTCATGTCAGACAAACCATACACCAATGGCGAACGTTTAGCTGTTGCTAAACACTTTATAAATTTAGGTGCTAGTTTCGAAGAAAAATTCTTAGATTTATTTGACAAATAGTAAGTTCGTTTATAGACAATCTGACCCACTTTCAACTCGACGTGTCTCTTTCTGAAGTTGTAATACTTCTCATTACGCCAGTGAGCGACTTCGAGATGTCTCTTCACCTTTGCGTAAATGAGTTCCAACTCCTTCAGTTTCTTCCCATACGATTCCGGGTTGTCGATTGTGACGGAGTTAGGATGACACGCAATCTCAGACTGCCTATAGACGCTACAATCCCCTATAAAATCTCTACCATGGACTAGAAAATAGGGTGAGAACTTAGTGGCCTCACTGACAGCAGTGTTGACAGCACGTTGCAGCTCTACCAAGTTCTCGTTCCATCTCTTGTGTTCATACTTCACATAGCATGATATAGACTGGACAACATTACGAATCGCCCGTTCTGCTTGATTAGTTTGAGGATGATATCTAGGGTTATAATAAATATTAGGTATGTTATACTTAGCTAAGAGTTGTTTGAAATGAGAACCTACATACTGCGGTCCGTTATCAATATAGATGCTTTTACACACCCCGTGGACCAGAAATATACTTCTCTCTATGTACCTGGCTACTGCAGCGCTTGTGGCTGTCCTTATAGGATGCAACATAACATATTTGCTGAAATAGTCAAACACAACGATTAAATAAACATTTCTATTTCTAGAGGTGGGAAATGGTCCTAAAAGATCACATGAGATAGCTTCGAATGGCTTAGACACCATCTTAGGATTACCCATGAAACCTGGACGAGATGTGTTGACTGTTGTATTGTTTGCAGATTTCGAAGTTCCCTACATATTGTTTTACATCCTCGTACATCTGGGGCCAATAATAATTTAAGGATAATCTCTTATGTGTCTTCCATACACCCAAGTGAGCACTAACTGGATCATCGTGGTGTTTCCTTAAAAGTTCTAACCTATCTTCTTGTGGGACCACCAATTTCCACTCAAAGTCACTAGTTAGGTTATATTTATTCTTAGTGAACCTATATAGTAAATTATCTTTAATGTTAAAATTTGGATAGTGTTGGGGATGTTTCCGAACACTGTCCATAGTATGCAAGTACCATGAATCTTTAGTTAAACCAATATCTATACTATTAATCTTAATACGAGATAGAGCATCGGGAACAACATGGTCCTTGCCCTTGCGGTGCTCTATAGTATCACATTTCTCAGTAATATTATCTATTATTAATTTTTGCTGCTTATTTAAGTTATCGTACTCTTCGAGTCCGCTGTTAAGTGACAAGGTTTCTATAGGATTGTTGGAATTCAATCGACCAAGAGTAATATTCTGAGAAATTAATTTAATCGCTAAATTAAATTGTTGCCAGAAGTCTACCCCAAAAATCATTGAAGTAGAAATTTCTGGAACTACATAAAATTTTATTACTTTTATTATAGAGTTATATAAAACTGGTAGAGAGATATAGCCTAAACACTTTAATCTAGTATTATCAGCCGTCATAATACAACGATCTGAGTCAAAGTGCTCTACTTTTAACCCGAAATCTAAGAAAATATGATGCGAATTTTTCCCTAATATAGAGCAAGTCGCACCAGAATCTAGGAGACCTAGAACATTTAAGTTTAAAATTTGAACTTCTAAATAAGGACGAATATCATTTAGTTTTTTGCTGAAAAGGACCTTACCGTGGGAGGGGCCAACCCTTGGAACCCGTGGAAGAGATTGGTTCCTTGTCCAAACAAGGAACCAATCTCTTCCACTTCATTCGCAAGGCCCTTCCCTACTAGTTCTTTTGAATGAAGGGATAAATTACACTTGGGGCAATCAGGAGATTTGACACCTTTCATGCCACACATAAAACAAACTATCTCCCTAGATTGCCTACATGTGTACGTAGTGTGGGTTGTATCTCCACACCGTAAACATTTGCTATTACTAGGGGTATTATCTACTGCTGAGACCTGTTTGATGGGTTTCACTACATTTTTACTCTTGACTTGATGCAAATCAGATGAAATTTTAAAACTTTCTAATACGGGTTCTCTAAAGCCTTCTGCTCGAACACGTGCTAGTTCAAGACGTTTACCTAGTTGTTTCAATTTATCTATACTATCTACCTCATGTAAAGCTAGTTCCTTCATGTAATCGGGTCTTATGTTGTGCATAAGAATGTCCAATTGTTATTCACAAGACATAGGGATTGATAACCTAGAGAACATAGCCGACATGGTTGAGATGTAGTTTACTAAAGTTTCGGTTCGTGCCTGTGTACGACGCCTAATTTCACCGCGTAGTTGGTAATCGTAATCCGGAGTGTCAAAGTTGTCTTTAAGTTCGTTAAGAAGATCATTATATGAACTAAAGGTGTGTTTAAGATTAAAACTATTCAAATAAATTGGACGTTCCCTATATAATATTTTTTCCTCTACTGAATCTATGTTACGTGTGCTACCTCGCACAGAGTGTTCTTTCCTCAGACCTAGCGCGGGAGTCCTAACTTCAGTTTGCTGAATGGGGCCTGCCTCACTTTCGGAAAAGTCGCATTCATCGTCACTACCAGGTTCGGTCACAGCCAAAACCTTCATGAGCCTATTCCTCATGTCAGTCAACTCGTCAACATCGAGCCCACATCGTGCCAGCCTATCCAAAAAATAGTTGGCCCTGATAGCCGACCTTATCCTAGTATTTGGATCAAGGGTACCTGAAGAGACCAATTCCTCAAGTTCGAGCACCTTTGGCTCAACGCACAGAAGCTCGGAGCGGGGGTTCGCAGTCTTTGCCGAGACTGCCTTAAGACTGCCTCTTCTCGCTAGACGGAATACAGCTCTCAGCTCGCTCCGCAAACTCGCCACAGTTGAATCCGCACTCACTGAAATGCCAATTATTTCAAGTTCATAACATAGTTCATCTTTTCTTAGGTAATTGATGTACTTCTGTATTGAAGACATGATATCAAAAGTTAAGTTTAGTTTATATGAAATGAGATTTACAAAATAAGAATATATTGCTTAAATTGTTTCAATAAAGTTAACTAGATGGAAATATTTTAGTACAAATTGTTTCACAATAAGTGTGAGAACAATAGAAAAGTTTGATGATGGTAGTTAGAAAAAAAATTACTAAGGTTAAAGTTTAAGATTTTGAAATTTGTAATAAAATTATAAAGTTGTTCTAGAACTTTCACAAGATTTCTAGTATAAAATTATTTGACCATATTATTTGTGCACACAGTGCCAGGTTGTTCAAAGTACACTCTTTGACCTTTGCCCTGCAAAAAAAATAAAAGTTAGAAGGTACACCAAAATGTTGTGCACTTCTGTTTAAAACATATTTTAAAGTATTTTATACAATGTAGGCTTTATGACACCTTTATGATATTATAAAATAGTTGTATATCACAGCAAACACACAATCAGAGTTTGTTGCATCAAGTCACAAATGTAAAATTTAAGTTAAGGTAGTTCAGACATAAAATAACAAAAAATAATTGAATTTCACAGGCTTTTTGGCCTGTTATAAAGATTTCACAAGCAAACTTTATAAAGTTGAGATTGATTAAACCTCTTGTAAAAATCAAAAAGAAAAAAGAAAAAACCTTTTGTAAAAATCAAAAAAAAAAGAAAAAAAAATTTCGGGTGGGTCTAAAAGGCCGAATAAATTTAATAAAATGTGTCTATTTAGAAGTTAAATTTGGAAGAAAAAATTTGAACCCGTTGCCTTTTTAGTGAGGTGATGACAAAAACGCTAAAAGGTCTTATGTGCTAGACACTAATTAGCACGACCAATTAAAGTCCTGGTAGTCTCGGACTGGTTAATGTGCAAGCTCATCAACCACCCAACCAAACACACTTAAAAAATAAAAAAGAGAATTTAGAAAATAAATTTAGAAGAATAAGTTATAATTTTAAAAAGTACTAAGCCCAGAGTTGGTCGCCAATTTTGTAACACTTTTTTTTTATGGGTGCTACCACCAGCTTCACTCCGGGCAGAGCAATGAAGAGACTCTAAAAGAAATGATCCCAGGGCGCCTTGATGAAGAGTGTGTGTGTGGTTGGGAGATAAATAATATGCTTGCACAATGTTATTTACAAGGTTTAATCAAAAGGATTCGATTATTTTAAGAAAAAAATCTACCTCAGAAAAAGAATAGAAATTTTTAGCAATACAAGTTCATTACAGATATTAATTATTATATCATTCCCCTCCAGTTACCTGTGTGTGGACGGTCATGACATTCCCCTCCAGTTACCAGTTACGGTCGTGTACAGTGTCACAGTTAATCAATATCTAAAATTGTGTGTTGATAAATTTGCTATTGGCCGCTTGTGTATTTTTACATTTCCTGCTTGCACTTGCGGGTGATTGATGGAGCTATTCCACCCACTGGGAGGGGCAAGAAAGGGATAAATACACGACTAAAAGTCACTTCTAATTAGCTTGGTCACACATTGGCCGCAAGGGTTTGAACCCGAACATCTTGGGCCGCTAGCAACACGAATAGCGGCGAGGCGCTTCGTTAACTACTCGGCTACCTGTAGCTGTGACGTAACAAGCGCAGTTGTCGACCACTTGACGCAAGCAATACACTCCGTCACTCATCGGGTGAGTTATCGCTGTTAAAGCGTTTTGTTTTGTTGTACCAAACTACTGTTGGCGTAAATTTTAGAACATAGCAGTATAAATAAAATAAACAAAGATGCTTAAGCGAACACCTTCTAAAAAGACGCCTAACAGCGAGGCAGTGCCACCCCACCATAGCTCTGAACCTGACTTAACAACGCCCAAATCAAATTTAGACCTGAACCGAATTGGTATGAGACAAAAACGCAAACATGACTCTGAGCATACTAATGATTTAAAATCACTTCGTGAGGAGCTTTTGTCCTCTTTTGCAACTTTGAGAAGGGAGCAAAGTGAAAAATTTGAGAAGCTACAAAATGATATGCAACAAATAAAGGCGCAAAATATAGATCTTCAGGCCTCTGTGGAATTCTTGGGGCAACGATATGATGAGCTCGTGGAAAGGTATGTACAGCTCGAGCAATCAAAGAAGAGTAATATGGCGCATATTAAAGCGCTAGAGGACAAGGTTGAAATCCTTGAGCGCAATACAAAATGTACAAGTATTGACATACGTAACTTGCGAAAAAAGCCTGGCGAAGCTAAAGAAGATATTCTGAATATGGTGCTGTCCGTCGTGGCCGCTATGAATACTCCAATCCAGGCCCATGAAATCAGGAATGTGTACCGCCTGAACAGCAACAGGGGTGCACAAACGGCTGCACCCATCACGGTGGAATTTGCGAGTGTCATTTCTAAGGACACGCTACTTTCTAATATTAAAAAGTACAACAGGGAACACAAGTTCAATAGAGTTAATTGCTCCCACTTTAACTTGGAAGGTAACACCCCTATTTACATTTCTGAAAGTCTTACATCGAAAGCGAAAAAACTCTTTTACCAAGCACGCGAGTTCACTAAAGCGAATGATTTTATGTATTGCTGGACATCATATGGGAATGTCTACATCAGGAAAGGAGAGGGAGAACCTGCGAAACGAATTGACCATGAATCTGACTTTGGTAGCCTGGTCAAATGACTGACATCTGATAAATACTTCACGAATATGGTGATGGAGCGATATCTTATTGTTGCCTTGTGTTTCTTTTTAATGTATAATATTGTATTTTTTATAGATTGTAACTGTATTAAGCTACTTCAACACCATGTATCCTGCACGTACTTTCCAACGTATAATAATTACTATTCACAAACACATAATAGACACACACTATCATACACAAATAAATACTCTAATACCTATAATAAACATATACTACATATACTGCTGACTTATCTAGCATCAGAGACCATAAATCATAACACCTTCATGACTAGCGATCATTTATTTATACCAACCCTAATATCAATATCTGATAACTGTAATGCTTTAAAGATACATTTTCTATTAGGTTTTAACGTTTAACAAGCAATAGTGTTTAAACGCCGTTTCGTATCAAACTATTATTTAAAAAGTACAACTAAAAATAACTATTACCTTGCAAGTGACTCAAACAGATCCATTGGCATCCATATTTATATCCAGATCAACGATACAATAATATCTAATTTTGAAACTTCTAAAAGAATACCTTTTACCCTTGGGCATTTTCAACATACCCCTTGTCCATATTGCCCACTTTCACACAACCACAGGGACTTACGTATGTCACATAGCAATGTATTTGTTATCTACAGTTCTATGATTAATTTAATAATACAAAATTTACTGAAAAAATATTTTAAAAGTGCTAATAATTCATTATTATTTGCCGAAACAATGGATAGGCCTGTGTTGATTATCTACAGTTTTATAGTAAAATTCATAATACAAAATTTACTGAAACAATATTGTAAAAGTTCTAATAATTCATTATTATTTGCAGAAACAATGGATGGGTCTTTATACTTACTAATTAAAAATTCGATTCGCAATGTATAGCCAAAGAAGTAGATGAAACAAGTCAAATAGAATGCCTCTCTTTAAGCGACCCTGTGCTATGTGGGCGCATATAAATTACAACCCAAAACAAAACAACTCCTTAACAATAATTAGTTTCAACATCAGAAGTGTGCATTGTAACCTTGACACTTTCTTGGCTTATATCTCTGCTATGGCTGTGCCGATAGATATAATAGTCCTTTCAGAATGTTTTACAGAAATAATTAAACCACCGCCAAATATATCTGGTTACAACACATATTGGACCCGAAATAGTTTAAACAAAAATGACGGCATAGTAGTTTATGTACGACTCGAAATCGGCTCATTCGCTATGGAGCCGTCAATAGTCGAGGGCAATTGTCTGGTTCTTACGATTGAACCTGATTATACAGTAGTGTGTTCTTACCGACCACCATGTTTCGGAAATCCTAGATATTACTTGAAGTCGCTCGATAAAGTACTTCAAAATGTTCATACAAGTAATCTTATTTTTACTGGCGATATAAACATCGATATTTTACCGGAATGCTTAGAGTACTCGTCTCATAGCTATTTGAATTTAATGGCTATGTAAGGTCTCCAACAAGGTATTATAAAACCAACAAGGATGGGAAAAACATGTCTAGACCATTTCATGGTAAAATGTGAGTCTAGTTGGAAAACAGTGGTCTTCAATCAAATCATAACTGATTACTCTCCTAAACTATTACACATTTACCATTCTACAATAGTTAAGAAGAGGATAATGTCCAATAGAGTGGTTACGAATTATAAAGCTGTAAATGAGTCGCTTACCAAGGAAGACTGGACAGATTTATATCACACTACCGATACAAATACTGTTTCACAAATTTTAACAACAACGTTGCATAATGTCAACTCGGCTAACTCACATACGATTACTTTTTCAAATCGGCATAGACCATTAAAACCATGGATTACACAGGGTGTTGTGAAATGTATACGAAGGCGTAATAAGTTACACAAGGTTGCGCTCCAGGACACGAACGATACACAACAACTACAATATTTATAAAGTACAGGAGTACATGCAATCAAATAATAAAAAAATTAAAAAAAGAGTATTACGCGAAAAAATTTCAGAAATCAAAGATATAAGGGAAACATGGAAGACAATAAAAGAAGTGTGTAACATAAAGCAAAAAAACAGCCAGGCCGATGAACTGCTGCACATCGAAGATACGCCAGTGGGAGCCTTAAACACTGTCAATAATTATTTTACTAGTGTTGGAGGTGCGCTGGCGGGTCGCTTGCTTGAAATGTTGGACAAGACAGAGCAAGAACTAGCACGAGAGGCCAGGAAAGACAACTCACCGCTAAACTCCATGGCGTTCACACCTACTGACCCATGGGAAGTGAGAGGTGTAATTCTTGGCCTCAAATCGCATAGTGCTCCCGGATGGGACAAAATTACTACAGACGTTCTGAAACAAAACGCCTCAGTGCTTAGCCCACCTATAACTTATCTGTGCAATTTAAGTATGGAAACAGGTATCTTCCCCACCTTGTTTAAGTTTGCAGTGGTTTGTCCGATTTTCAAGTCAGGCAATAAATGTGAGCCTAACAACTACCGCCCTATCTCTCTTTTATCAACACTTTCTAAGATACTCGAAAAAATCATCAACAAAAGACTAATTGCGTATCTTGAAAAAAATAAATTTCTTAGTAACAATCAATTCGGCTTTCGACAAAATAAGTCTACTGAAGACGCTGTACTGAAGCTCACGTGTGCTCTCATATCGTATTTGGACAAAGGAGAGAAGTGCCTGGGTGTCTTCCTAGACCTTCAAAAAGCCTTCGACACAGTATCCATTCCGATTTTACTAACCCGTCTGGAGAATGTTGGTGTAAGGGGAGAATTAGAATGGTTCAAAGATTACCTGTCCCACAGAAAGCAGCGTGTTAGGGTGCAGAATCATGAAAGTGATGACTCCATCTGCAAATATGGCGTGCCCCAAGGTAGCACACTCGGTCCATCGTTATTTCTCATTTACATAAATGAACTGTGTAGTGCTGTTGATCTGCCAGGACTGCCAACTAACTAACCAACTATTAATGTATGCTGATGACACAGTCCTCATTTCACATGGTTATACATGGGATGCTGTATTTGATTTGGCTGGAAGTGGACTCGCTAGAGTAGCTGCCTGGTTGGAAAATAGCCTGCTGACTCTGAATACCACAAAATCAAAATACGTCTGCTTTACTAAGACAGCAGCTGGACGGCCCGATGCTAGCAATATCCTACAAATTCATACCTTCCGCCTGTGATTGTGATGCTCTGCTGCAGGTAGAATCAATAAAGTACCTTGCTGTTACAATTGATGAACATCTAAGATGGAACACACATCTAGAGACCACAATAGGTAGGATTAGAAGGCTGATCTTCATTCTTAAGAACCTTCGCTCTATAGCCGACACTACACTACTTGCTCAAACATACCGTGCATTATGCGAATGCCTTCTCAGATACTGTATTTGCGCTTGGGGTGGAGCGGCGAAATCTCTTATGATAAATCTGGAGAGGACACAACGTGCAATTCTGAAGATGCTTCTCCGTCTACCGTATAGACACCCTACAAATACTCTCTATGAAATAGTAAATGTCTTATCTGTAAGGAAGTTATACGCATACGAAATCTTAAGAAGATTCCATAAAAAAACAGTGCCAACACTACCTGCACAGCGTAAACGAGTGGAACGCTTCCCTGAGCCATTATTCAAAACTAGTTTTGCGCAAAGACATTACAACTTTCTGGCTCCATATATATATAGACAATGCAACAAAATCAATAAAATAACTAAATTAAATAATAACAAATTAAAGAAAACTATAATAAATTGGTTGGAAACAATGAATTATGAAAGTATGGAAAAGCTTTTAACAGTTGTCAATTGAATACACCGTACATTCTCATACACCACGCTAACACACAAGCACTAACAAGACCAACGAAAATACACGAAAATACACGCACGCACAACACAAACACACACGCACAAACAACACATTTCCACGTACTCGTACGAGCGTGCACACGCACACACAGCATCCAAATGACACGTACTGTACTCACAAACATGGATATAAGGTTAAACACTTACCATAATAGTTTTTATGATGTAACTTTCATTTTGTACAACTGACATTAAACTGTCATTACTGTGTAATCATATAGAGGGGAATATACTGACTTCTGCAACACAGTATTAACTAGCGCAGGAGTCAGGGGTTCCACCATCAAATATGTAGAAAGTTTATATGTCAATAAAGATTATTATTATTATTATTATTATAAATGAAATGCTAAGAGTATAAAGTTCATAGATAGGTATTCTTCACACACACAAGAAAATATGCAGCAGATACAGGAGTAGAGAAATAAAAAGTACTCAGCTTTTGTACTGGGGTGCGAAACTTCCGGAGCGAGCTGACAAATACGCTCACGCCAAGCTTCTGTGCGTCGACCCGCCGATGCCCAACACTGAGGAAGACCGCCCGAGGACCAGGATTGCCCTCAAGAGCAGATGTAGTTGTCGATGACGGCCCGTGAGCAGCGGCCCTTTGTGAGTGCAACTCACAAACAAGTGGCAGAATCTTACGAAGCCTCCGCGCCTTTCCTCCAAGGGAAACTACAACGCTTCCAGCAATTACGTGGATGGCGGGGTTTCTTATACACTCGAACGTGATTATGACTATGACGGCTATAGAATTAGGCTGGGTTGGCCAAAACTTGCACAAGAAAAATCACTATTTACGAATTTTGGAGAATATCTCAGAAATCTGGAGAACTTCGGGTATCCTTTAACTATCTCAGGTCGATAATCGATCTAGATCCTTCCTCACACAACCTATTTATCCTTTTTTCACTCCGACCCCACTCTCGAGAACTGTCAAAATTATAATTTTCTTGTCGTTCAGTAATCAACATACTAATTTCTATCACCATAGACCAAGTTAAAGTTATTTTATATTTATGTTGAATTATTGATTTAAATACTAGTATTCCTTAAAAAAAAAACAGTTTATTCAATTTTAATGTTATATTTTTTAATTAAAATGGGATCTGTTGAACATCAGACCCGGTAATGCCATCTATACGCAAACGCTTGGTACTATTATCATAATCCATTATTATAACTAGCGACGTCTGGCGGCAATATGTTCGCACTACCTCGCTAGTCAAAACTGCATGTTACACAAGAGTACTATAGAATTACGCGCTAAAAAGATTTACAGAAACACTAAATAAATACATACATATAAAGTATACATATCTATAATACATACAAACATATTATTAATAAGGTATTGCAGCTTAGGCAGAGTCAGCAACACGCAGATAATAATTATTAACAACCACCTTAAAGGTGATTAAAGTTTGTGCACGTCTGATTGACACTGGCAGTGCATTCCACAAACGAACCGCCTGAACAGTGAAAGATTTGTCCATGAAATCAGTGGAGTGCCCAGGCATTTTCAATCTTAAATTCTCCGATGACTGTTAGGTTGCTGCTTTCCATACCGTTCTTATGTCCTCCGTAATATGAACTAAAGAAGTGGTAGTATTATGCCCAGCACGAAACCCTTAGCAATAGGAATAATTAAAGCCTCTTTCCATGCCATGGGAAAAGCACTGTGAGTTATCAAGAAATTAAGTATATGACAGAGAATAGGAAGAAGTTAATCAATTAAATTTATTTTTTTCTAACTAACTAAAAAAACTAACTATCTTCACGCTGTATCCCTGACGGGGTAGTCAGAGAGGACAGATCGCCAGGCTTCGCGATCCATGCATACTTCTTTCGCTTCTTCGAGATTCATCAATCGCTTCATACACGCACGTCTGGGTATCCGAGTACTTTTGACCTTTCCGTTTTTGAGCAATCTGCTCACGTGGTCTTCATATGTAAGTCTCGGCCTTCCCTGACTCCTTCTACCCTCTACTTTTGAACAATATATATTCTTCGTCAATCGTTCCTCACTCATTCGTTGGACGTGTCCAAACCAACGGAGCACGCCCTTTTCCAGCTTAACGCTGACACTTTCATTCAAACCTGCCATATTGCGTATCACTTCGTTACGTTTTCGGTCGGCCAAGGTAACGCCGCACAATTTTCGAAGTGATCGCATCTCCACAGCATTCAATTTACTTTCATGCATCTGCTGACATACCCAGGTTTCACTACCGTAAAGCAAAGTTGGCACTAGCACTGCGTTATGAATCGCCATTCGTGCTTCTTTTACGATGCTTTGTCGCTTTACTAACTGGGACAAAGCACCGTTAACTTTGTTTCCGGCAGCTACTCGCCGTTCTACATCCGAATCACATCTTCCATCCGCGCTAAACATACTTCCTAAATACACAATTTCATTCACTTGCTCTAGACGTTCCTGGTTTACCCTAATCTCGCATTTAGTTCTTACGTCACCTCTTTCAAATACTAGAACCTTAGTTTTACTTGCATTCATGCGGAGACCCTTACTTTCACACCCCTCTTTCATATTAGTGACTAATGCCTGTAGGTCGGCTTCTGATGAGGCCATGAGCACCGCATCATCAGCGTACAGCAGACAGTTTACTGTAAAGTCACCCAAATTCACACCCATATTAAAATCTTTCAACTTCTGCAGGCAACTGTCCAGATACACTATGAACAGCCAGGCGGACATGACACATCCCTGTTTGACGCCTGTACAGACATCAAAAAGAGGTGACACATCCCCCCCTACTCGCACGCAAGCCTTACAGTCCCTATAAAGCGACTGTATTGCCCGCAGTAGCGAGCCGTCCACACCATATCCTGGCAGCAAGTCCCAC
Source organism: Thumatha senex (assembly GCA_948477245.1). Lineage (NCBI taxonomy): Eukaryota > Metazoa > Arthropoda > Insecta > Lepidoptera > Erebidae > Thumatha > Thumatha senex. The sequence continues at coordinate 18,139,579 of OX419744.1, forward strand.
AGCGTTTCTCTCACAACGTTATCAAATGCTTTCTCTAGATCCACAAAAGCGCAGAAAACCTTCTGGCTAAGAGCCAGAAACTTTTCCGCTATCATGCGGAGAGAAAACACTTGATCCATGCAACCTCTTCCACGTCGGAATCCGCATTGAGCCTCCCATAAATACCTTTCAGACTTTTCTTGCATTCGTGCCGTTATAACCTTTGCATACACCTTACTAGCTAAGCTGACCAAGCTGATCGCCCTGTAGCTGGAGCAGTTTAGGCGCGAGCCTTTCCCTTTGTAAAGAGGTACTACAACTGCTACTCGCCAGTCATCTGGGACCTCACCCGTCCGCCAGCACAAGTTGCATAACAGACAAAGTGTGTCCCAGACACGCGACCCACCGTACTTGATCATCTCAGCAGTAACTCTGTCTTTTCCCGCAGCCTTACCACATTTCATACTTCTTATCGCTTTCTTTCTTGCTTCTTGCTTTTTCAATTGATTTAATTTATTTTTATAAACTTGCAGAATAACACAAATGTGTAGTGATGGCAAAACAAAATCATTTGATGAACGCGCTGATGGCTGTGCCAAATCCGAAGCCATTAACGTATTGTTTTTGCAAAAGGCGAAAGACGCAATGAGGTAAATAGACAGAAATTATAGTCGACCATTTTTTTCTATTCGTATTGCTTAAAGACTGAATGTATTACTTTTCAGAGTATACGCGGAAGTACTACATGTCAAAACAGAGTTCACATGTGTGGTAAAAGATGAAACGGGTCCAAAATACGGATTTTACAGAGATCTTGATAGTACTACTAATTTCATTAAAAATTTCTACAATCAGGCAGGTGTTCCTCCGCACGTTGTTCAATATGTGGAAGCTTTTGGATCTGGTTAGTATTATATAGTTTATAAAATAAAACCGGTCGAGCACGACTAGAACTCGTGCGCCGGGGGTTCCAAAAAAAATTAATACCATATGTAGAAAGAAAGAAAAATCATTTATTCAGTGCATTACAATTGTTTGACAACTACTTACTATTATAAAACACCTTTACACTGAAAAGTAAGGCAGTTCAGATATAAGCAGATCACAGTTCTGTACTCTGCGCTTTTTTTAACTGACTCCTATAGAGTATAAATATATATAATAAATATTAACAAATTGTAACAAACACAGAATACCAAGTCCGCCAACTTGGTGTGTCAGAGTCATCAAAATTGAAATTGATGATCCTGACACACCCCGCGGTAAGGACTAGACGTAACTAAACAAACATAAAATAATTATAAAATACCTAACATGCCCTTTCCTAATTCATTATACAGCAAATATAAATTTAATTATTATTTCTATAATATTATTAAATTAATTTTAAATTATTATTATGACAATTATAAAATACAATTATAATTTTTTTACCCAATATATTCCCCTTTAATATTATACAATTAACAAAACAATATTCAAGGTATATTTTAAAGATAAGGCTATATGGTCTGCGTTTCCTTTGCCTACCCGAGATGGGCGACGACAATTTAATAACAACATCAACGCCTTGAGTTCCGCGCTCGGTCTACTCTAGGTTTTCGGTGGTGCATTGTACAGTATGCTGATAACAATAGTTAAACACTACTTGGCAAGTTTTAGGTTATGGTATCCCAAATCACACTACACATGGCTAATGTGATTGTAAAATATATAAAATTAAACTAAATGATAAAATATCTTAATCTATAATAGTGGTGTTATTGCATGTCCATTTGAAACTATCCAGTGAAGTTAGCTCTCCAAATTGTATGTGCGCCGATACAGCTCAGAGTTCTATATTAATTGGTGATACTATTTATGTATTTTGCAATTTTTCCTTTATCTGTGTTATAAAACGTTGCTTTGCGTTGCAAAACCAGTGCCTGTACCCTGCTATACCAATTTTTTCTGAGAAAAGAGTCTTGACAGACAGACTAACGGACAGACATCAAAGTGATATAAGTGTAAACCGTTGCCTCCCGAACTGATGGTCGTCACCATTAAAACACAATCCACAAGATGACGCGTATATTTCAAACAAGGGTAATAACTGACAGCTTACATTTATTAGCAATTTGACACATCTGTCCACATCTATCGTTCCACCACCAATGCCACCGCACCCGCGTTTTATCAAGTTGTCATCTACCCCCCTATTTTTCTGTGTTATCGACTATATGAATGTTACCAGATTTTATTTTAAATTGCTACCGTAAAAATAGCTAATCCTGTTAATAAAATCAAGGCAAATTATTGAAACCTTTCACTCGACCATCCTGATGACATGTATGACCTCATACATGCACCAGGTGGAACCAATTAAACCTTTCACTTGGTAAAGCGCGGTGTTTTTAGGCATATTCTGCATCAACAAATAATCACAAGAATAATAATACTACTAGTGAATAACCAAAATTAGGTCTTCTGTACAGGTACTATGTAAAGCATATTTTTGTGAGATCAATACAATTTATAAATGTATAAATCTACAACACGTCTAAACGCAATAAGTTATTGTTTTATCAGTAATTATTATAAATTTGTACTTATGCATTTTACACAAATAATTATCATGGTAACCGAACAATTTAAATTCTTAAATACATATCCTTATCCTTAAATCCATAATCAATAATCCTTAAATCCTAAATCCAAAAATCCACAAATCCAAATTTCCAATATTCCAAAAATCCATAATTCCATAATTCCATAAATCCATAAATCCATAAATCCAAAATTCCATAAATCCATAGTTCCATAAATCCTTAAATAACTAAATACTCAAATATCCAATTACCTAAATTCTCAGGTACCTAAATACCTGATAAATCCTAAAATACTGAAATTCTTATGACCAGTTAGCCTTCATTAATATTATTCACAATGGTAATTAACAATTCTCTTCTTTCTTTTTTGTGACTAAATACATTTGACAAATGAATTTCATCTGCATAATTTAAATTTGTCATTATATCACTTTTAACCTTGTACGAAACATAATGCAGCGATAGAGTTCGATTGCATATGAGCTGTGAGCAGAGGACATGTGCGCTTCCAGCAATTACGTGGATGGCGGGGTTTCTTATACACTCGAACGTGATTATGACTATGACGGCTATAGAATTAGGCTGGGTTGGCCAAAACTTGCACAAGAAAAATCACTATTTACGAATTTTGGAGAATATCTCAGAAATCTGGAGAACTTCGGGTATCCTTTAACTATCTCAGGTCGATAATCGATCTAGATCCTTCCTCACACAACCTATTTATCCTTTTTTCACTCCGACCCCACTCTCGAGAACTGTCAAAATTATAATTTTCTTGTCGTTCAGTAATCAACATACTAATTTCTATCACCATAGACCAAGTTAAAGTTATTTTATATTTATGTTGAATTATTGATTTAAATACTAGTATTCCTTAAAAAAAAAACAGTTTATTCAATTTTAATGTTATATTTTTTAATTAAAATGGGATCTGTTGAACATCAGACCCGGTAATGCCATCTATACGCAAACGCTTGGTACTATTATCATAATCCATTATTATAACTAGCGACGTCTGGCGGCAATATGTTCGCACTACCTCGCTAGTCAAAACTGCATGTTACACAAGAGTACTATAGAATTACGCGCTAAAAAGATTTACAGAAACACTAAATAAATACATACATATAAAGTATACATATAACGGACAGACATCAAAGTGATATAAGTGTAAACCGTTGCCTCCCGAACTGATGGTCGTCACCATTAAAACACAATCCACAAGATGACGCGTATATTTCAAACAAGGGTAATAACTGACAGCTTACATTTATTAGCAATTTGACACATCTGTCCACATCTATCGTTCCACCACCAATGCCACCGCACCCGCGTTTTATCAAGTTGTCATCTACCCCCCTATTTTTCTGTGTTATCGACTATATGAATGTTACCAGATTTTATTTTAAATTGCTACCGTAAAAATAGCTAATCCTGTTAATAAAATCAAGGCAAATTATTGAAACCTTTCACTCGACCATCCTGATGACATGTATGACCTCATACATGCACCAGGTGGAACCAATTAAACCTTTCACTTGGTAAAGCGCGGTGTTTTTAGGCATATTCTGCATCAACAAATAATCACAAGAATAATAATACTACTAGTGAATAACCAAAATTAGGTCTTCTGTACAGGTACTATGTAAAGCATATTTTTGTGAGATCAATACAATTTATAAATGTATAAATCTACAACACGTCTAAACGCAATAAGTTATTGTTTTATCAGTAATTATTATAAATTTGTACTTATGCATTTTACACAAATAATTATCATGGTAACCGAACAATTTAAATTCTTAAATACATATCCTTATCCTTAAATCCATAATCAATAATCCTTAAATCCTAAATCCAAAAATCCACAAATCCAAATTTCCAATATTCCAAAAATCCATAATTCCATAATTCCATAAATCCATAAATCCATAAATCCAAAATTCCATAAATCCATAGTTCCATAAATCCTTAAATAACTAAATACTCAAATATCCAATTACCTAAATTCTCAGGTACCTAAATACCTGATAAATCCTAAAATACTGAAATTCTTATGACCAGTTAGCCTTCATTAATATTATTCACAATGGTAATTAACAATTCTCTTCTTTCTTTTTTGTGACTAAATACATTTGACAAATGAATTTCATCTGCATAATTTAAATTTGTCATTATATCACTTTTAACCTTGTACGAAACATAATGCAGCGATAGAGTTCGATTGCATATGAGCTGTGAGCAGAGGACATGTGCGCTTAATACTATCAACCGTATTCAATTGATGTCAGGTCAGGACACAAACTCGTTAATATCTCATACCTAACTCAAACACAGGACGGGAACAAAATATTATTATATATATCAAAGACATGATACATCAACATAAACATCAAATCTTAAAATTGGGATTGTTCGGCTTAGTCGGTAGTGTTGCCATCTTCATTATCCGTATCATCTATACTCAGTGATTCCACGTGAATCCATGGTTGCATCCTGTCTGCAGCAACTGTAGTTTTGCGTTTGTTTTTCATTCCTTCAAATCCCGCGATTGGAGCAATTTTGTAACGGTCATTCCCTAACACTTTTTTAACTCTGAAGGGACTTTCGTAAGATGGCATTAGCTTCGTACTCTGACCTTTATTTTGAAACGTCACTTTCGTTATTTTAACAAGATCCCCCTTTTTGTAGGCACGTGCCGGGCGTCTTCCCCGGTCGTAATATTCTTTTTGCTTAGTTTGGGCTTCGTCAATTTTTTGTTTGACTTCCGCACGAAGGCTGGGCAAACCAGAAATTTCACGGGTGTCTTCGACAACAGCATTTAGGGCCGGCTTGACTTCGCTATTCATTGCAATACCAAACATGACCTCGGCTGGTGTCTTACCGATGGTTTTCTGTATAGTGTTATTTAAGCCCCATTGTATCTTTCCTAGTTTGTTGTCCCATTCTTTCTCGTTGTCCCTTATATTTTGCGCTGTTAAGGAGTCAAGTATGGTCCGGTTGTATCGCTCAACCTGACCATTAGCTCTCGGACTTGCCACTGCGTTTAATATGTGTTTTATGCCACGTTCAAGACAGAACCTCCTGAATGCATGCGCAGTGAAGCAAGACCCGCGATCGCTTACTAGCCTGTCAGGGGATCGAAATACGTCAAAAATGTCTTGCAACGCCTTTATCACATTTTGAGTATTAGTGTTCCGGACAGGTTTAATAAACAAAAACTTGGTGAATGAGTCTACAACAGTTAGTATATGGGTGAACCCTTTTTTAGATTTTACAAAAGGTCCAAGGTGATCGATGTGCAAAGTGTGGAAAGGGATCGCGGCTTTTTCTATAGGGTGTAGCAGCCCTTCCCGACCCTTAGGAGTCTTTTTAGCATATGCACAATCGATGCATGCACTAACGTATTTTTTTATAAATCGTGTCATTTTAGCAAACCAGTAGGTTTTCTTTATGCGTTCTAAGGTTTTCTCAAAACCGACGTGCCCTATGTCATCGTGGTTCATTTTGCACATCTGCCACCTTGCCCCCCTTGGAACCACCCATCTAAGGCAGTTTTTGTCCCCCTCCATACATCTAAATAACCTATTGTTCTTCAAAACATAATTACTTTTAATGTAATCTAAGCCCTTGGGATCTAGATTACTGCTGAGAATGTCTCGTATTCTGCATAACTCGGGGTCTCCCAGTTGTAGTGTAAGCAGCCAGTCATCATCGGATATAACTAGCACCGATGGATACCTTACGAGATCTGCTGTGTCCGCTTCGTCCGTGGGATTCCTGGAAAGGGCGTCAACATGACACATTTTCGTCCCTGCTCTATATTCGATACAGCAGTCAAACTCTTGCAAGGCTATCCACCATCGGGCGATTCTGGGTATAAGATCACGCTTTTCAAATGTGGAGCGCAGTGCACTGCAATCACTGACAACTTTGAAAGCTTTGCCCAAGAGATACACTCTGAATTTTTTTAGAGCACAAATAACTGCGAGTGTCTCTAATTCATATGAGTGAAAGTTTCTCTCTTCAGGGGTTGTCTGGCGACTGAAATAAGCCGCGGGATGGAAGGATCCTTGACTCCCAACTGGGCGCTGAAGTAATATACCTCCGACACCTACCCTACTGGCATCCGTATGTAGCTCTGTCTCGGCCGTCGGGTCGTACAGAACCAAGACTGGTCTTTCTACCAACTTCAATTTCAGAGTTTGGAATGAGTCCTCCTGTTCAGTCGTCCACTCCCACGTAGCATCCTTCTTCAGTAACTTCGTAAGTGGGTGAGCCAACTGAGCAAAGGACTTAATAAATTTCCGGAAGTAACTCACGAGTCCCAAAAATTGGCGTACATTGTGTACATTCTGCGGTAATGGAAAATCTGTGACGCTTTGAATTTTTGCTATTCCTGGGCGCATACCGGCTGAGCTGATTTCATACCCTAGGTAGTCAATTTTATTCTGCAGGAAACTGCACTTCGACAGATTTAGTTTGAGCTGTGCATTTTCTAATAGCTTGAGGACGTGTTCCAGTCGATCCATACATTCGAAAGGGGTCTTTCCGAAAATCAGGAGGTCATCCAAATATACGGTGGCTTTATTAAACCGAGCTTGTCCCAGGACATGGTTCATCATCCTTTGAAAGACAGCTGGAGCATTGGCCAAACCGAACGGCATGCAATTATACTCGTACTGACCGTCCGGCGTGACAAAAGCAGTCAGATGTTTACTCGCCTCCGCGATTGGTACTTGGTAGTACCCTGACATTAGGTCAAGTGTGATGAACCATGCCTGTCCAGACAATCTCGCTATTTCGTCCTCTATTATGGGGATAGGATACCTTTCCTTTACGGTGATCGAATTTAGTGCCCTATAATCCACGCAAAGTCGTATGCCACCGTTCTTTTTACGTACGAGTATTATAGGGCTCGCGTAATTAGATGTCGACTCACGGATGATGCCAGCTTCTAGCATTTCGTCAACCATTTCTCTTACTTTTTCTCGTTCGTGGTAAGAGAGACGATACGGTCTGTAGACCACGGGGCGCTGGCTGTTTAACTCAATGCTCATTTCAGTTACATTTGTACAGCCAAGATCCGCCAAGTTTTGGGCAAAACACCGTTCGTGGCGCTGTAATATACCTATGAGTCTTGCCTTAGCCTCATCGGGGACTGTCTCGCCTATCTGTATTTGCATCTCGTCGAGTCGTTTAGCAGAGGACGGTTCGGCCTGTGTGACTTTAACCATGGAATCTTCAGTGCTCACAAGTCTATAAACAGACTCCACCCTTTCTGCCCGCGAAAACACTGAGCGCTCCTGAAGACAGCAAGGCACTGTGCACGGGTGTATTGTAACAGAAAGCGAACCGCCCTTCACTTCATAAACCCCGCCGCAAATAACATATTGTTGTCCTAGTTTTCCTACTACCTTTGTGTCGACTATCACACTGCCTGTGAATGATGTCTCTGTCATAGCCCTAACACTAGCAGTCCCAAAAAGTATACAATATGCTAATATCCTAACTCTTTCGCGATGATCGTCATCCTCATCCGGTATGTAGTTCGGCGTTTCGGTGTCGACATGTATAAATTTGAGCATGTTAACGTCCTTGTAGACAACTATGTGAGGTTGTTCCGTATAACTCTGTCCAACGAGCAAAGGCTTCTCCAGGAGACAATCTTGTACTACGCGACATGAAACGATAGCATCTACGCCATCTATTGATAGTTTTAGTTTCGCCGAACCCTCTGAGCACACAAGGCTGTTACCAAAACCTTTCATAGTAGAAGGCTTATGGTCGTGAGTCAGTCCAAGATTCGCAAAGTTGGACTGTGAGATCAAAGTGACTTCACTACCAAGATCAATGAACGCTTCGAGCGGCGTACCTTCGACGCTTACTACTTTTATAAATTTATTACACGGAATTGTACTTGAAATGCGCATAGTTTTGGCCACTGCATCAGCGTTCGTTGATCCTGTGTTCAGTTTAGTGTGACTTCGAGCGGCGTACCTTCGACGCTTACTACTTTTATAAATTTATTACACGGAATTGTACTTGAAATGCGCATAGTTTTGGCCACTGCATCAGCGTTCGTTGATCCTGTGTTCAGTTTAGTGTGACACAGTTCAGATTTATGTCCTATTCTGCTACGATGGCTACATTTAATTAAAGGCTTAGGGCATTTAGAGTACGGATGACCTTTCTCCTTGCAGTTAAAACAGAACAAACCGGGGTTAACCCTTGTATTAATTCTATTGTTCGACTTATCATCACCCGCATTTACATTCCTGTCTTTATATAACGGCGACGGCACATAAAATTCCTTATTATTGCTAATTAGGAACTTCAACAGTTTGTCAGGCTCGTCACACCTTAGCGCTAGGGCGCTAGATCTCGTGGTCCTGTCACTAATGCCATGGATGATGCAATCAACCGCGCGTCTACCAGTAATTTCGCATTGATTGAGAAGAGCTAACTTTTCGTAATAATAGTTTTGGATATTTTCGTTAATCCTACTCCTGCGTCTTAACATGTCCTCGAGCATCTGCCCGTAGTTTTGCTCACATGGAAAAGCATTTGATAATTTAACTTGCCAATCCTCCCAACTATACAATATTGAATTCTGGCTTTCGTACCAGGTTTTTGCTAGCCCAGACAATTTTTGCATTGCGAAGTGAATGACTGTCCTTTCGTCCCATCCATAGACCTTCGCACACTCGTTTACCTTTTTTAACCATATATCCATACGTTGGTTTTTCTCGGAAGGATTAAACTCAGGGATTATGTTTTTACTGTCTCTGTTAGAAAAGTGTGTGCTCTGGCCTGGCTGTGATGGAAGGATGTCTTTAATAGACTGGATAATCTGAGTAACATCTTTAGTGGAAAAATATGGACTTCGTGACCTTTTCGTATGGTGTCCGTCGTGACGTCTCGCAGTAGCCGCGTCAGGTACGTGCAGACGGCTGCGGGAGCGGCTGTGGCTGCAGCTGCCGCGCCTCGACCCGATGCGTGATCGACGCCGCTCGCTCCGTTGACGGTGTTGTCCGACGTCACGTTGCCGTTGTAGGTCGAGCTCCATCAAACGAACCCGATCCTGCTCCCGCCTCAGCTCCACTTCACGCTCCAGCAGCGAAGCTCCAGGGCGACTGTGGCTGCGACTCCGTCGAGTGCTGTCACGACCACGGCACCTGGTGGGACTGCGCCTGGAGCGTGAACGGTTGCGACGGGGAGTCTCAACACTCCGTGCTATAATATTTTCAGACTCCATCACCTGAAACTCGTATCATAAAATTGTGTGCATTAGAATTTAATTATTCGTTTTTTTTTTGTTATAGCGAGATCTTGTAATATTTTGGAAACCGTGGGTCCTACGTAAAAAATAACGAAATTTTGGGTCCCCTTTTATACACCCCAGATTGTGATATTTGCTAGAACCCCTCGTATTTTTTTTTTGTTTTTTTTTTTTAATCTCATGAGCATGAATTTTAATGCAGCATTAGAAAGAAATGTAAAGATACACTGCACCATTCACCACGACTCGTGTACTTTAACCGTCGGAAACGATTATTTTTTATAAATATATATTTGGCACGTCAAAATGGCGTCGTCCGCCTGATGTTAACGTGACGACGACCCGTGATTTTGGGCCGCTATTTCAACCATCTATATTAATCGTAATCAGGCCGGCTGCTAATATTAGTTATGCAAATTAATCGCAATGGTTACAAACTTCAGTGTAAAACTACATCATCAACAATTTGGCACTAGGATTAGCGAGAAATTTTGAGGTCAATTGATATAATTTGGCGCGAAACAAAAAGTTTAATGTAGGCGCATACTTACAGTTTATTTATGTTTATCCCACTTCTGAGATGTAAACCGTTGCCTCCCGAACTGATGGTCGTCACCATTAAAACACAATCCACAAGATGACGCGTATATTTCAAACAAGGGTAATAACTGACAGCTTACATTTATTAGCAATTTGACACATCTGTCCACATCTATCGTTCCACCACCAATGCCACCGCACCCGCGTTTTATCAAGTTGTCATCTACCCCCCTATTTTTCTGTGTTATCGACTATATGAATGTTACCAGATTTTATTTTAAATTGCTACCGTAAAAATAGCTAATCCTGTTAATAAAATCAAGGCAAATTATTGAAACCTTTCATAAGGGTTCAATTTTTTTTCCTTTTGAGGTACAGTAAACGTTTAAAGTCTATAAGCATAATAAAGACTATAGTTCTATGAACGCACGAGTGAATCACCCACCGTCCATGTGTGTGTAGATGTGCGCGTATATAAGTGATGTCTTTACATTCTACAGATAACACACACTAAAGAAATGTCGCGTCGCACTACTAAAATACTTCTGTTGCATTAAGAATCCGCAGCACAGTGGCGACTAGTCTTACCTAGGATAGGTAAAATTCGCGAAATACTGACATGCGCTGACAGCTGGTTGGGCTAAGCATCGAGGTCACGTCACATAGCGACTGATAAACATAGATTTTGAATCTCTGTTTAGTTTGTGATATTTTAGAAATTATAATAATTTTTTGTTTATTCTTTTTGTTATTTAAAAATGTAATACTTTTATAATTTTAAAAGTCAAGACTATCCCTTTCCAGGACTAATAAAATAAAAAAATCTAATATGTAAACTCTTCAATTCATCTATCTAGATTTGGAGCCCAGCCCAACTAACTTGATATCGCTACGCTTTTATAAAATACCGACTGACCTCCTAACCCCGTTCACCTGTTGCAGATTTTCGTCTGTCGGTCAATGTGTTGAATGATAACAATAATGGTTAATTACATTTTTGTTTATTCAAAAAATTAACAAACTTTTATGGGAGTTAGGACGTCACATTCCTACCTAAGTATATAAAAATTCTCTATTAACCGTTTTTTACAATTTTTGCTGGTATACCCATTTAGTCAATATATAATAGCATAAAGGGATGTTCTTATAACATTAATATATTTAGTGATACTCACACATTAAAGGTGTCAGTAATGGGCAGAATTTAAGATTTACATTTTAGGATCATGTGATGTCACAACGAATGCATTGAGGTTATTGCTTAAGTGTTGATTTTCTTGACGAAAAGAAGATTGAAACTTGACCTCAATTTGAGTTACACCACGAAGAATTTATAAAAAACCAATACATGTAGTGATTAATATTTTGTATAACCTCCATTATTTTCAATGCAGTCAAGTAGACGATTGCGCATAGATCCTACAATATTATTACATATTTCGGTTCCTCTTATATTTTCCCAAACCTCCATGCAATGATTTTTTAATTCTTCTATACTCCTCTCATTCCAATACTTCCATCTTTGCACCATCAAACCCCAAAGATTTTCTATGGGATTGAGGTCGTGTGATCGCGCTGGCCAAGAAACAACAATTATCTCCGGGTGATTGTGAAACCACTCACGCACAATGCTCGCGCGGTGAATAGGACAATTGTCCTGGACAAATGATAATTCTGACAACTTATCAGCTGGATAAACGTTGCGCACAGTATGTAGCATTAAGTTGTCTAATACTTCTACGTAAGTAGAGCTGTTTGCACGCGGAGGAATAAAAGACATTTCTCCTGGCCTGGCAGCACACATCCAACCCCACATGTTAATCGTGATTCTACCTGACTTGGTATTAGGGATCACATTTTTCTCACACCAGCGAGTGTTATCTTTGCGCCATAAATAAAGTCTGCCATTTTGATTAGATTTAAATGTCTTTTCATCTGAAAATATGGTAGTATTCCAGTCAAAATCTAAATAATCCCGTACGAAGCGTAATCTTTCTTGTTTATGTTTTTCTGCAAGAAGGGCTTTTTAGCTGGTCTTCTGTGATGCAAACCTTCAGAATGGAGGGCACAGCGAACAGTTTGTAATGAGCATGAATAACAGTATTCCTCTAAAACAAAAGAAAATATATATTACGTAGCTGTAAGAAAACACTGAAGTGGCTTTGCTTTTGATTAATATTTTTAAATATATTATTTCTTCTATGATGCGCCCGTGGCAATTCTCGCAAAAACACTCCGCGGAGTCCGCGGGACTCAGTGTTCTGTAAACGATCACTGAGTTACGCAACTTTCACTATGGCTGGTCCTCGGATGGGTGCCCACTTTGTGGCATTTACATTTGCAAGCGTTTCCGTGCTTCAGAAGGCACGCTAAGCCGTTGGTCCAGGGTTATATCCATGTCCATAGGTTGCCAGTAACATGGCAGTCGTCAAGTCACTGCAGGTAGCAACAACCTGCGTCTGTCTATTTCAACACGGCAATGGGCTCACCTCCTATTACGTGGGACAGGAATACACATGGTAAAAATAAGGCGTGATAGATAAATAAATTATATTTCTTGTTTATTATTTTATCAATAACAATGTCATTATAATATATCGACTGTGCTATATTTAACTTTGTTTTTAACTAACTACAGGGTAAGCTGAAATTCTCTTTTCTTACAAGCAATTAAATAAAATTAAAATTCTGCACTTATAAATCCTCATTATGGATTTAAATAAGTTACAATTCGTAAATATAATACTCACATTCAGTCCAGTTTGATCGGATATTTGTGTTTTATTAAAACCATTATTGTGCAACGCAATAATAGTTGCCCTTGCCTCAATATTAATATTTGCATGCATTTTGAGAATGATAAAATACCGCACAACAATTTAATACTCGTCACTTTCCAATCCCGTTCTAACCAATCGACAACACTCGTTTCGATCAATTTAAATATTCATTAAAGTCATGTCTACCATACAGAAATCGCAGTTTTTTATTTATTTTTCTATGATCTACCTTCCTAACTATACGAATTGGGTGAGCAAAGTCTATAAGAAAACGAATATTGTAAATGACTCGATCACGCAAAGAATATTGTAACGAATAAAAAGTTCTTAAGAACAATGTGAGATTTGAATTCACGGCTCACTGACTGAGTAATTTGTGTCGAATGCTCAACGCTTAACCGCTAGGTCATCTTGTATCGTAGGAATAGTGTGAAATTGTGAAACATAACGTCTTATGTTTTCTTAAAAACAGATGGTCGTAAGACGAACTAAACTTCAAGCTATAACATTTTTATTATGCCTATGGATTTTTGGAGTCCACTGTACGGATCCCTAAGAATAGTTCATAACAGAAGTTTTGAGTATAAATCTTATTCTAATGTTTTAATTTTAAACTAATGTTAAAATTTATTAAAATTAATTAAATCTAACATAACATTAACTGTGAGGACTGCGATGCGGAGAAATTTTATGACGCTTGTATAAAATTTTAGGGTTTTTATCTATTTTTAGTTAGCTCAGTTTAGAATTAATTAATTTACGAATTTATGATATAATCAAATATTTAAATATATTTTTTAAAAACTTGCAAAATTATAAAACTATGTAGTGATGGGAAAATGCGCTGATGGTTGTGCCAAGTCCGAAGACACCTGTTTATAATTTTCATTTCATTCCAAACTAATAGATGTAGTGTATAAAAAAACTGCATCAAAATCGGTCCATCCGTTTAAGAGCTACGATGCCACAGAGAGACACACTCACTGACATCGACGTCAAACTTATTACAATCCTCTTTAGAAGAAATCAAAACGTAGGGAGAACGAAATACTTCTTAGTAAGAAAAAAAACGAAATACTGGCAGATACATATTTGTAATATTAATAAAGATTTTTTCTTTCATCTTCATCTTAAATTCTCTTTTCGAACGTGTTCTCTAAAATGGAGACAAACGAAATGTGAGCCGTTATAAATACCTCTGTTTAAAAAAGTTAACGATGCAAGAGATTCATTGCGATTTAGAAGCAACATTAGGAGAGTCTGCTCCGCCGTATTCCACTGTAAGGTGGACTTCTCAATTACGAGTAGGGAGAACGAGCATGGAAGACGAACACCGTTACGGCCGTCCATCGTTGTGTGGTCAACCAAGAAAATGTTGCAAAAGTCGAGAAAATTGTATTGAGCGATCGAAGAGTTACTATCCGATACTTAATTCAAGAAACAGGCATTCATATGACTTCCATTCAATCCATATTGAAACAATCTTTTAATATGTGAAAAGTCTCCGCAAGATGGATGCAAAGAATGTTAACCGACAGTCAGAAAAAAAATCTACTTGACATTTCGAAGATATTGTTGGACAAGTTTCAAGAAGATTCTGAAAAGCTTTTGTCTCGCTTCGTAACAATGGACGAAACATGGGTCCATAATTTTGGTCCCGAGACAAAACAGCAATGTTCGCAATGGAAACATTTCGTGCCGTGGCATCGGCTGGCGAGGTTATGGCCTCTGGTTGCGCCGGTATACGATTCAAGTGTAGCCGCGTTATTTTTTCTATGTTGCATCGCCGATCTACGTTTGTTTTTAATTAATTAGTTGTCGACACTCTCCCGCTTCCCTTTATTCCATTTCTCTTTCGCACCTACCTTGTCTCGCATAAAAGAGGAGCGAGACAATGGTATTACGCGCTATCTAAAACGTCGCTCACAAGCTGCGACACACGGACTGAAGAAGCTCTGTTAGTCCTACAATGGCCGCGCGCGCGCTCGCACCAACTTTCGCAATAATTGTGTTTTCCATGAATAAATAGGGTTTTCGTGCAATGGAACCAGGGATCCAAGTCCAGGGACGTCCCCGGCAGCCTCCACCTCAGCATCTCGCAGCAGCAAGGTAGTGGGCCCATTCCTGTTTTCCATTTCTTTTTCGTCGACAACTGCGTGTAAATTTCATTTTTGTCTTTCCCCGCAAATACAGTCCACTTCGAATTTATTTATCTCGCCCGCTCAACCATTTCTGGCCCTTCGAGCCGGATTTTGATCCATTCGCTTTAGTAGATTGCCAATAGAAACGCAATAGTTTTTATTCCATAGGGAATAAACGCATAGGTATAGGTTATAGTTTTTTATTCCACCACGGAATAAACGCATAGGTATAGGTTATAGTTTTTACTCCGTTCGGAATAACCGCATAGGTATAGGTTATAGTTTTTATTCCACCACGGAATAAACGCATAGGTATAGGTTATAGTTTTTACGCCATCCGGAATAAACGCATAGATAATAGTTTTATTCCATTAGGGAATAAACGCATACCTACCTACTGTTTTTCGCATAGGTAGTCACTAAATAGTTGGTAACTTCGACTGCACCGCATAGTAATAGGTAGACCACGCGGGCAGGTACCTAGGCCCGCGCGCGCAAGTACCTACGCTCGTTCGCGTCGTGTCTCGCTGCTTACCACCGCTGCCATTTTGATTGTTCGTTAGTTTTGCACTGTAGGTAGCTATAGTTGTTTGTTTTAACAATGCCTCCGAAAGAGATTCCGGATCTACAGTTAGTCACTAAATAGTACACTATTACACGCTAAAAAGGATAGCCTTTTTAAGCGTATGCAATCAATTTGTGATTATTCATCGAGGATCGCAGATGAATCAATAAAAGAATTGTTTTTATCCTTGATCGAAACCGTAGATACTTTGCGCTTAGATTTCGAAAATGTTCTCGATAAAATTAATGTGCTTGAATTAAAATTAAATCCCGATTTCTTATTAAGTTATGACGCCATGTCATCTTTCGAAGATTTAATTTGTCGCATAAAACGTGTCGCTAAGTCATTGCAAGCGCCCGTGCCCGTAGTAGTCACCGATTCGAAACCCGGGCCAGGCGGTTTTGATTTGCTGAAACGGGACCGACCTAAATTACCGCCCATACAAATACCCGAATTTGATGGCGATATTAAAAATTGGCCTTTGTTTTTCGCTAGTTTCGAAAATACGATCCATAAGAATAATTCGTTATCGGATTACGAAAAATTACATTACTTAGTTAGTAACATTACTTAGTTAGTAAACTAACCGGGAAAGCAAAAACCGTTTACGCCGGTATAACGCTTTGCGCCGAAAATTATAGTTTGATTTTGAATACTTTGAAGGTCAAATACGAAGACAAACGCTTTGTAACAACCGCTTATTTGGATCAAATATTTAATTTGAAAAATAGCTCATTGTGTAATGAACACGACTTAAGATATTTTTGCATCAGCTGTTCGCGGCCTAAAGAATCTCAAGGTCAATGACCTCTGTGACTTTTTGTTTATGTATATCGGTTTAAAGAAATTAGAATCCGAAACCGTTCGCTTATTTGAAATGGATAGACGTGGCCATCAGATACCTAAGTTCGACGATTTAGAAACTTTTGTTCGTCAACATATTCGAATTTTGCAACGAACTTCGTTAAACCACGGAGTAGCGAAAAGTAGTCTGACTAATCGTAGTAAGCCCACGAAGTCCACGCAGTCTTTTGTTAATTTTGAACCTACAACTTCGCAATCGCAAGTGTTGCATTCGAAAAATTGTTCTTTGTGTTCAAGGTCACCATGACCAACTTTATAAATGTTCGGAGTTCAATAAACTCACTCCAAGCAATCGCTATAAATTTGTTCGTTCTTGAATTTATGTATCAATTGTCTCAGTAAGAAACATCGTGTTTCATTCTGTAATTCGAATAATTTTTGTCGCAAGTGTAATGGTAAACACCATTCATTATTACACCTCGAAAACAGTAACGCCATGTCCGATAGTTCGTCCGTCGATTCCAGCTGCGCGAACTCAATGCCTAACCGTCCGTCCGCTGTGACGTCACAGCCGCCCGCGCCCTTGAGTCGCGACGGGTAGCTCTCTCGCGTGTTTTCGTCCCCGTACGTGCCTAGCGACGGCGGCGCCACTTCCACGCGACTCCAGCCGAACGATGTCGCTTTGTGCTCGCTATCAAGCTTGCACACAAGGCCTACTACGGTACTTCTGGCAACCGCTCGAGTTGTTGTTTACGATTCGCATGGTAAGGGACATAGTATTCGAGCACTTTTAGATAGTGCTTCTCAAAGTAATTTTATTAGTAAAAATTGTTGTAGTCGTCTTGGTTTGCATATAAATAACCGCCCCGCCTGTAATGTTGTGAAAGGTATTGGGGGTTCAACTAAAGCCGTTCAAGGTTCTGTAGGGATTAAATTCCACTCGCGTTTTGATTTTAATGTTAGTTTTTCGATGGATTCGCTAGTTGTCGATAAGGTTACCGAATTTTTGCCGACTGTCGCAGTCAATACCTCTTTATTGACTAAATTTAGAGATTTGCCTTTGGCCGATGATATTTACGCCGTTCCAGGAGATATTGATTTGTTAGTTGGCGCTTCTATTTTTCCGCACCTCCCGTTGCAGCATAAGGTTCAAGGTCACGCATCGAACCCCGCGCCGCTCGCCTTAGAGACGGTTCTTGGTTTTGTTATTGTTGGTTCCGCCCGTTTTGATTGTAACTCGACAGTGTCATATTGTTGCGCCGTCGAGCCGCTGGACTTCGCTGTCCCTAAATTCTGGGAGATAGAAGAGGTGAACGTCCCTCCTATTGTCAGGCCGGATGATAAACTTTGTTAAGAGTTTTATAGTCGCACGACTACTCGCGATAGTGATGGTCGTTATGTTGTCGCACTCCCCTTTAAGGGTGATGTTAATTCGCTTGGAGATTCGTTTCAGTCAGCTGAAAAACGCATCTTTTGTTTAGAATGGAAAATGCAGACATCTCCATAGTTGAAGGAGGCTTACAATAGCGTAATAATAGAATATTTGGATAAAGGTTTCATTTCACCCGCGCCTCCCGAAACCGAAGAGACGAAGCACGCTCCTTCGTATACCATACCGCACCATGGAGTTGTCCGCGAGGATAAACTAACCACCAAGTTGCGCGTTGTTTTAGATGGCAGCGCCAAAACTAGTTCGAATGTTTCGGTAAACGATATTTTGCACAGTGGTCAAAATGTCCAAGGTAATTTGTTCGAAATTATAGTTAACTTTAGCTTATTCGCTGTCGCACTTTCAGCCGACATTAGACAAATGTTTCTTTGTATTGGTGTTCGCGAATCAGATCGCCGATTTCAACGCATTAATATAGATAGAATTTTCGCATTCTCGGACTCGACCGTCGCTTTGTGTTGGACACATTCCTCGCCCCATCGTTGGGATACATTTGTCGCAAATAGGGTGGCAAAAATTCAGTTGGAATTGGCGCCGCAAAACTTTTATCACGTCTCAGGTACGGACAACCCTGCCGATTGTTCGTCACGTGGGTTAACACCTGCACAGATTTTGGATCATCCGTTTTGGTTCCATGGCTCTTCCTGGTGCCAAGCCCCACCTGATGAATGGCCTGTTAGTTCTTTCAACCCCGCTACGGTGTCCACGCCGCCAGAGGAAAAGAAAACCTCTTTAGTTACTACCGCACCGCTCGAAAAATCGCCTATCGTAGAGTTGGCTAGCCGTGTTTCATTGTGGTCGATTCTTTTACGTAGTGTTGTTTTTATTTGTCGATTTTTGAAAATCCTTCCTCATCGCGAGCATGTTACCGACTTTGACTTAAACAAGACTGAGTTAATCGTGCTTCGTGAACTTCAGCGATTTTGTTTTTCGTCTGAAATTAGCAATTTGGAATTGAAAAAGCCTTGTAGTAGCGCTTTTCAGCATTTGAAACCTTTTTTGAAGGATGGCCACATTCGAGTTGGTGGTCGTTTGAGCCAGTCCGCATTAGAGTACGATCAAATGCATCCTATAGTTCTCCCGCGCAAGGATCATATCGTTGATCTTTTAGTTGAATATCACCATAGGGTGAATTGTCACGCTGGTCCAGATTTATTAATGTCAATTTTGCGCCAGAAATACTGGATTCTCTCCGCAAGCAATTTGATTCGTTCGACAGTTCATAGATGTATTCCGTGTTTCAAACTTCGCCCGAAGTCAATCGCGCCCGGAATGGCCGATCATCGTCCTTGTCGTGTTGTTCAGGCTGCTAAACCGTTCGTACACACGCGTACAGATTACGCTGGCCTCTTCAGGGTAACAGTTTCTCGTGGTCGTGGTATACCCTCCACGAAAGCTTATGTTCGTTTTTTGTTTGTATGACGACTCGCGCCGTTCATATAGAATTAGCTGGTGATTTGAGCACGCCATGCTTTATGGCTGCATTTAAAAGATTTTTGTCGCGTCGGGGTTCCGTATCTCGACTGTATTCGGACAACGGTACGAATTACGTCGGAGCTCGTCGTAACCTTTCCGAACTACATAATTTTTTGCGTTCCAAACACTTTACGTTTGAAGAGCTGAGCACCGTGCTCACTCAAGTCGAGGCCGTAATGAATACGCGTCCTCTTTGTAGAAACTTGTCTAGTGATCCCTCGGAGCCGCATGCACTGACTCCAGCGCACTTTTTGAATGTTACACCGTTAAAACACTTACCCGCTTTTGAAATAGATGAAGATCGACTTATCTATTGAAGCGCTCGTGGCCCCGCGGTCTCAGTGTTCGGTAAACGATCACTGAGGTACGCAACTTTCACTATGGCTGGTCGTCGGATGGGTGACCACTTTGTGGCATTTACATTTGCGAGCGTTTCCGTGCTTCGGAAGGCACGCTAAGCCGTTGGTCCCGGTTGCCAGTAAAATGGCAGTCGTTAAGCCTGGTTGAAGGCCTTATAGGCGGCTTAAAAAATTTCAACAGCAGGTAGCCACAACCTGCGTCTGTCTATTTCAACACGGCAATGGGCTCACCACCTATTACGTGGGACAGGAATCCACACGGTGAAAAGTGGGCATATAATATGCCTCTGCCACCCCTTCGGGTATAGGCGTGATGGATATTTATTTATTTTTATTTTAAGATCGACTTCATCTTCTCTCGCGTCATGCCTTATTAGATGAACTCATTCAATCGTTTTGGAAGCGTTGGAGGACAGACTATTTGCATAGGCTACAGTCACGTCAGAAATGGAATACTCCATCGAACCCTATTACTGTCGGTACTGTCGTACTCCATTACATTGGCCTCTTGGGGTAATAGAAGAAGTTTTCCCTGGGTCAAATGGGATCACCCGTATAGTTCGCGTTAAAACCACAACTGGTTCGTACTTGCGACCAATTATTCGTCTTTGTCCTTTGCCTAATCAACAAAAACTTCAATAAAAAATTTAGCTTGTTCGATTAGGTTTAGTTTAGTTTAGTTCGATAGCATTTTGTTTAGTTAGCAGCTAATATATAAGCTTAATGGCATCTGTATAGTCAGTTGTTCCTTTTTGAAAGGTAACCCTTCAAGCAAGGGGGGGAATTGGTTACGCCGGTATACGATTCAAGAGTAGCCGCGTTATTTTTTCTATGTTGCATCGCCAATCTACATTTGTTTTTAATTAATTAGTTGTCGACACTCTCCCGCTTCCCTTTATTCCATTTGTCTTTCGCACCTACCTTGCCTCGCATAAAAGAAGAGCGAGACAGCTGTATTACGCGCTATCTAATACGTCGCTTACAGGCAGCGACACACGGACTGAAGAAGCTCTGTTAGTCCTACAATGGCCACGCGCGCGCCCGCACCAACTTTCGCAATAATTGTGTTTTCCATGGATAAATAGTGTTTTCGTGCAATGGAACCAGGGATCCAAGTCCAGGGACGTCCCCCGGCAGCCTCCACCTCAGCATCTCGCAGCAAAAGCAAGGTAGTTTGCCCATTCCTGTTTTCCGTTTCTTTTTTCCGTCCACAACCGCGTGTAAATTTAATTTTTGTCTTTCCCCGCAAATACAGTCCACTTTGAATTTATTTATCTCGCCCGCTCAACCAGCCTCAATATTTTGGGACTTAGAAGGGATATCGATGATTGAAGTGTGGAACCACTATTACAGGCCAATATTATGCAAATTTCATTCCCATGATGAGTAGAGGGATACTTCGAAGGCACATGCTGTTTCTTCACGTCAACGCACCCGCGTACAGCTCGCAGCAGAGAAGCGCTCGTGGCTCCGCGGTCTCAGTGTTCGGTAAACGATCACTAAGGTACGCAACTTTCACTATGGCTGGTCGTCGGATGGGTGCCCCTTTGTGGCATTTACATTTGCGAGCGTTTCCGTGCTTCGGAAGGCACGTTAAGCCGTTGGTCCCGGTTGCCAGTAAAATGGCAGTCGTTAAGCCTGGTTGAAAGCCTTATAGGCGGCTTAAAAAATTTCAACAGCAGGTAGCCACAATCTGCGTCTGTCTATTTCAACACGGCAATGGGCTCACCACCTATTACGTGGGACAGGAATCCACACGGTGAAAAGTGGGCATATAATATGCCTCTGCCACCCCTTCGGGGATAAGGCGTGATGGATATTTATTTACTATTACAGGCCAATATTATGCAAATTTCATTCCCATGATGAGTAGAGGGATACTTCGAAGGCACATGCTGTTTCTTCACGTCAACGCACCCGCGTACAGCTCTGCAGTTGCAATGGCTGCTATTCAGCAAGCTGGCTTCGAATTTGTTGAGTACCCCTCTTATCCACCAGATCTGGCGCCTAACGATTTTTATCTGTTCCCCAAATTAAAAGAATTCTTAAGGGGAAACAGGTACAAAGACGATAACGAGGTGAATTTTTGCAGGACCAAGACAAGGAGAAGCGTTGGATTCGGTGTGTAAAGAGACTAGGAGACTATGTAGAAAAATAAATTATTAAGTTATCAACAGTTATTATATTCTATCTCATTCTTACTACTTTTTTATCGACGTGGTATTGTTCCAGTTTTCAAAGGCAAGAGATCCGGTGCCGACGACAGTGCAAGTCAGTGCAATATGCGTGCTGCTCTCGATAAATGAAAATCTATCTTTTGCAGTGGTACAAGATAGATTTTCATTAATAATAAAATAATAATGTGTAATCGGTCCCGATTCCTCAGAGTTTTGTTGCCCTTCTGCACTGGTTAGGATTTAATGGCCTAACGGGAGAGCAGTGAGAGAGCTACTCCCCGGAGTGCAGCAAATCTCAACTCTGGCTTGCCTTAATTGGCCGGTCAGAGGGAGAGAGCCAGAGCTATATGCTCGGGGGTGGAAGTGTCATTTTTAAGGGCATAACTACGGGGAAGCCCGCTCCGGGCCTGTCCCGCGAAGGTGAAAACGGCGCCGCAACGCTCGACACCCCTCAGCCGCTCGGCAGCCGCTCACACCGGTGTTGCCCTCTGTCGCCTTACAGGCTTATCATGCCTACGGTGGTTGTATAGGGGCCCATCTAGTGAGTTGGCACCGTCTGCCAGTAGTTTAATAATAATATATTAAAAAGGCAGACGCCGTTTTCATCAATAGCTAAAATCACCCAATCCATTTAACCCAACTCAATAGCCTATTTCATAGTTAGCACATTTCACAATAGTTTAACTCCCATTGGAGGTGATCCATTATCGTTCTTCTGCATAAGGCGGGCGTGGACTATCTGCAGTGGGGGTCCCATTCCCTATTAGATTAAAATTCTCAAAGGGCCTCTGCGTGTTGGACCTATGTCTCCATGTAAGCCTACCAAAAGCTCGGGTATTTTCAAGAAAAAAAAAGAAGATACCCGAGAAAATAAGAGACATGATAATAATAATATAATAATAATAAATCTTTATTCATATATCATTCACAAAGTAACACTTATGAACGTCAAGAATATTGCCTTTACATTTACATTTACTGCCAGATTCGCAAAGCAATAGGTAGAGCCTGAGGAAGAACCTGGCAATAAAACTCATGGCCACTCTTTTCTAAACGCCAGTAATTACAGTAGTTTGATTAACATGATATTTGACCAATTATATAGTAATGAATTTATACAAACAAAAAATCAAAATCAATGTTGTGTTTAAAATCATATCAAAATTAGAGCGATTATAGTTGCCGGTTCTAAGGGCTGCCTACCCTTGAAGGAGAAGAATCTGGCAAGAAAGTCAATGCATGCCATTTTAAAATGTAGCAATGGCTTACAACATTAAAATTACACTTACATTGTTTCTTTGGATTTATGTGAGAACAGTCGATTAACCTTAAGTTTGCCCTAAATATAAATAAGATTATTTGTAATAATTGCTATAACAGCTATGAGCTGACCAGTCCTAACAGACGGCACCCGTTCACGGGTATGACGCATTATATCAGCCATCGCCCTACTCAACCGTATTGTTACGTTCGTAGGGTATGGGTACTAATAGGAATTGCACTAATACCACAAATTAAAAAGAAACACTTTGGATTACTCTAAATAAAAACAATAAAACCGCTACTTATAATCGCCACTAAACACACTAATCACAAATTCTTCTCTAAGATAATCGCACTATTTCGCTTCGATCACTTCGATTCGCACTGTTCGCTTCCTCAAAGGAGACTGTCCTGTAGCCGCGAGCTCGGCCCTTTATATACGCCTAGTAATGTTCTGGAATATTCGGGAGAATTCGTTCGGTACCTACAATCGGGTACATCTCTAGAATGTTCCACACGATACTAGTTGCTCCTTCGGTATGTGCCGGAAGGTTCTCTACCTATTGCTGTCCCTTCTGGTGCTATCTCTATCACATAGTTCTAGAATGATCTTAGTGTAGCTATCTCTTTTTAATAGTGCTATCCCTGTCTAATAGCTCTGGAATATTCTGAATGTAGCTCTCTCTTTCTAATACTGCTATCCTTGTCACACTTTCATGAAATTACGCTATTTACTGAAGTGGGCTTCAAAGGCCCATAAGGGGTCCTGAAAACGCCTGAAAAAGGGTTTTCAGGTTATGATGGCATGCGATAGGGGGTGGCCTGAAACGAACTGAAAACATGTTTCAGGCGCCTGAAACGGCCTGAAACCGCTTTTCAGCCTGCTGAAAACGTTTCCAAGGCCCAGAAAATGACGTTTAAAGTTGTTCACTAGTCCGCCGGCGTAACACTACCCCCTCCTAAGACATGCTCGTCCCGAGCATCGTTGTCTCCATGATATCTGGCTGACTGGCAAGTCGGTCAACGTGAACTATCTTGCAGGGACTACGAGGACTCCGCTGTTTTCGATACGTGACGTCATTGATTCTAGTAACCACTCTATACGGTCCTTCCCAGTTAGGGGATAGCTTTGGGGACTTTCCTTTCCACCGCAAAGGATTATGTAACCACACCAATGAGCCTTCATCAAACCCAACTTGGTTTGATCTCCGATCATATCGAGTTTTCATCCTCTCACTAGCTTGAAGCCCGTGTTCACGAACAAGTTTGTGAACATCGTCGATCCGATCCCGCAACTCGCTCGCGTACTCGGTGATGGATCTAGGTGAGTCTGGAGGACGCCCAGTTAAAAGATCTGCAGGTAGACGAAGTTCTCTCCCAAAATTCACGTATGCTGGGGTAACAGCTGTGCTTTCATGAGTTGCGGCCCTATACGACATCAAAAAGAGCGGAATGTGTCGGTCCCAATCTTTCTGGTGACTCTCGACAACTTTGGCCAAGTGTCTTTCCAGTGTCTGGTTAAATCTTTCGACCATTCCATCCGATTGTGGGTGATATGCCGTCGCTCTCGTTTTATGCAAACCCATTATCCGGCAAGTTTCTTGAAAGACCATAGACTCAAAGTTCCTGCCCTGGTCGCTATGAATTTCAAGTGGCACTCCAAACCGACAGAATACCTCATTTACTAATTTTTCCGCTATGGTGGTCGCTTCCTGGTTGGGAATAGCAAATACCTCAGGCCATTTGGTGAAGTAATCCATCACCACCAAAATGTACTTATTCCCGGAGTCTGATGTTGGAAACGGGCCCGCAACATCCAAAGCAATTCTTTCCCAAGGTACTCCAACGTTGTACAACTTCAGTGCTCCTCTACTGCGGGTATGTGGACCCTTGACTGATGAACAGCTAGTACACTTTTTACACCAGTCTTCAACGTCTTCACGGCAGTGAATCCAGTAAAACCGCTGGCGAATTTTCATTAGCGTCCTTTTCATTCCAAGATGTCCGCCGGAAGTTCCGTCATGAAAACACTTCAAAACATCTCTCACTCTTATCTTTGGAACAACAACCTGCAGGTGAGCATCTTTCCCATTCGCAGACTCCCATTTCCTGCACAGTACGCCATTATGCATGACCAAGCTATCCCATTGTGCCCAATAGCTCTTTGTTACTGTGCTCATCGGGGCTACTTCACACCATCTCGGTTTGGGTATTCCTGCGTTAATCCAATTGAAAATGGGTTGGATATCTAGGTCCTCTTGCTGCGCTTGTTTCATGACTTCATCGCTCCACTCTTCGCTCACGGTGTCGGTCCTTAAAATTCTCACACATTCCTTGTCTTCTTGCCTTAGGCAATGTTTGCAGTCGTCAGGACAAGGTCTTCGAGAGAGAGCGTCTGCATTTCCATGTGACTTCCCGCTACGGTGTTCGATGACGAAGTTATACTCCTGCAGCTGTTCGATCCACCGTGCCACCTGTCCTTCGGGGTTCTTAAACTCCAACAACCACTTCAAGGCAGCATGGTCCGTTCTGATACGGAATCTTCGCCCGAGCAGATATTTACTGAAGTGCTGCAACGTCTTGACAACCGCCAGTAATTCTCTTCGAGTGACGCAATAATTTCTTTCTGGTTTTAATAGCGACTTACTAAAGTATGCGATCACGACTTCCTGATCTCCTTTCTTTTGTGACAAGACTCCACCTATACCAGTATTGCTGGCATCCGTGTCCACAACAAAATCAAGTTCCGGGTCTGGATAACCCAAAATGGGTGTTTCACAAAGCCTTCTTTTAAGATCTTCGAACGCTGCAGCACACTGTTCGTTCCAATCGAATTTTCTTTTTTCTTCCGTTAGCTGATGCAAGGGCTTTGCTATATCAGAGAAATTCTTCACAAATCGTCTGTAGTATGAGCAAAGTCCTAAAAAGGCGCGTACTGCAGTCTTGTTCCTCGGTATGGGCCAGTCCTTAACGGCACTTATTTTCTCAGGGTCTGTCTGTATACCGTTCTCCGAGATCACGTGACCTAGATAATTCACTTTGCGTTTGAATAGCGAGCATTTTTTTGGGCTCAATTTAAGATTTGCATCTCGCAACTTAGATAACACCTGCTCCAGTTTTCTGAGATGGTCGTCAAAGTCTCTTCCAACGATAATGATGTCATCCAAATAGACCAAGCAAGTGTCGCCAAGAAGACCAGCAAGTATTTGTTCCATTAATCTCTCAAATGTAGCCGGTGCATTACATAAACCAAACGGCATCACATTAAACTGCCAGAATCCCTTTCCGGTTGAAAAAGCCGTTTTCTCCTTATCTTTATCCTTAATTTCCACTTGCCAATACCCACTTTTTAAATCCAATGTAGAGAACCATTTCATTCCATTTAAAGTGTCCAAAGTATCGTCAATTCGTGGCAAAGGATAACTGTCCTTCTTGGTCTTATCATTAAGTCGGCGGTAATCAACGCAGAATCTCATGGTTCCGTCCTTCTTCTTAACTAATACTACGGGAGAACACAATGGGCTAGTTGATGGCTCAATAACGCCACTGCTTCTCATCTCTTCGACCATATCGTCTACATCTTTCTCCCGAGCTATTGGAACTCGCCGAGGTCGCTGTCGGATGGGCATTATTTCACCAGTATTGATTTCATGCTGTACTACTCTAGTTCTGCCAATATCACTGTCATGTGTAGAAAAGACATCTTTGTATCTCAGTAGTAACTTGTGTGCCTTAGAAAGTTCTTCCAGGGTGAGCTCGTTCTTGGAATCGTCCAGTAGTCTCTCGACATCCACAGACGGTACAGCACCATCAGGTTTCTCGATTTCGTCCGCTCCTTGACAGCTCCGTATCCAAGAGATCTCCTCACACGACCCAATAAGAGTTCCTTTCCCGAGGACACGTTTAGTACTGCTTGGATTTAGAACCATTACGAATGCGGTAGGTGATGTCGTTACCATCGTACGAGCGACGATCCAAGGTCTTCCGTCGTTTATCTTCTCTACCAACACACAACGGTGGGCCCCGCGCTCTGCGTGATATGGCAAACTTACTGGAACCAGCCCTTGAGACTTCGGTTGGAGAATGGTCCTTCGTGCACAGTACACATTCCCATTAATTCCGCCTTCCATAGGCACCTCGTCGGATCCGAATTTCAGAACTCCAACTTTCAAGTCGATCTTGCAGCCGTAACCTCTCATGAAATCTAGTCCAACAATGCAGTCGTCCACAATGTCTTTTCACCAATTCCAAACACTACCTCCCGCTCACCTTGGATGGGAATATGCTGGCCGGTAGCTGTTAGCAGCTGGAGTTGCTTAGGTCGGACTAGATGATCTCTGGGCAGGTACTTCAGTAGCCGAGAACTGATCACTGTCCGAGAAGCTCCGGTGTCGATGGTGAGGTGACATGGTATTCCACCAATGTCTCCTGTAACAACCAGACTATTCCCGTCGTTCGCCTGTGAGATCATAACTGGGACATTTCGACCACCAGCCAGCACTCGTCCCGTAGTCCTGGCTTTTATTCGTTTCCCTGCTGCGGCACAGGGGCTGAGCATGACGTCCTTGTCATCGGGGCTGGGTCGCGACCATCTATCTTCTTCTTGGGGCAACCGGACTGTATGTGCCCTCGTTCGCCACAATTGTAGCATCGTGGTCCAAACTCACGGCGAGGTGCAATTGGCTCCCTAGCAGATACTTCCCGCACCCTGTAAGGCCTCGAAGAATCCTGCCGTACAGCCTCTACTTCCAGTGCATGGGCAACTGCATCTTTAAGACTTCCGTGGTGCCCCAATCGCACTGCGGCTCTTATTTCAAGGTCCCGTATCCCGTCAATAAAGGCTTGCACCAGCATGCTGTCCACCAGAGACGCTGAAGCTCGTTGATAAGCCTTCCTGACCAATTTCTCTATTTCTAAGGCCCACTGTTGTAAGGACTCATTACGCCCCTGGCTTCGGTCCTTCAGTTGTGCTCGATACACGTGCTTCAGGTGACCATCGCCGTAACGCGCCTCCAGAGCTTCAAGAAGACGGTCGTACGTCCTGTCGTCTCCCAGGGCCTCCAAGATGGTGAGGGCCTCATCACGTAGGGCTAACGTTAACGCTGTCTTAGCTTGCTCCTTACTCCAGCCGTTAGCCTGGGAAACGGACTCGAACTGCAACTTATATGCAGTCCAGGACGACGTACCATCAAAGGGAGGTGCTTTGAATCTTCCACCTCCCGACATGGTAGTCTCATGCACACAGGAACTGTTGACTGTTTTTGCCTGGGTCTCCAATTTCTGCAGGCGGTTCTCATGCGTCTCCACTTTTTCATTCACGTCGTGAAATCTAGTCTCAAATTTGACGTCCATGTCAGTTAGTTTCTCCTGGACCTCTTGCATTTTTTTTTCCACGCTGCAGTATTCTCGAGAACCTCGCGCAGCATTCCAGATTGTTCTTTAACCTGTTCTTCTTGTTTGCTAGAAAGTTCCTTAACCTGTTCTTCCTGTTTTCTAGCCTGCTCGTCCTGTTTTCTAGCCTGCTCGTCCTGTTTTCTAGCCTGCTCGTCCTGTTGTCTAGCCTGCTCGTCCTGTTTTCTAGCCAGCTCCTTTAATAGGACTAGCATGCTGCTCAAGTCCACTTCTTGCTTGGGTATGGTCCGCGGCTCCGATGTTCCAGCAACAGGCGTAGATTCCCCACTGGCTCCCGTTTGACTTCGGGTTTGAACCCCCTTGGGCTCGGTTTCACGTGGCATAATCGGCATTTCCTATCCCACTTCTGACACCAAATGTTACGTTCTTAGGGTATGGGTACTAATAGGAATTGCACTAATACCACAAATTAAAAAGAAACACTTTGGATTACTCTAAATAAAAACAATAAAACCGCTACTTATAATCGCCACTAAACACACTAATCACAAATTCTTCTCTAAGATAATCGCACTATTTCGCTTCGATCACTTCAATTCGCACTGTTCGCTTCCTCAAAGGAGACTGCCCTGTAGCCGCGAGCTCGGCCCTTTATATACGCCTAGTAATGTTCTGGAATATTCGGGAGAATTCGTTCGGTACCTACAATCGGGTACATCTCTAGAATGTTTCACACGATACTAGTTGCTCCTTCGGTATGTGCCGGAAGGTTCTCGACCTATTGCTGTCCCTTCTGGTGCTATCTCTATCACATAGCTCTAGAATGATCTTAGTGTAGCTATCTCTTTTTAATAGTGCTATCCCTGTAATAGCTCTGGAATATTCTGAATGTAGCTCTCTCTTTCTAATACTGCTATCCTTGTCACACTTTCATGAAATTACGCTATTTACTGAAGTGGGCTTCAAAGGCCCATAAGGGGTCCTGAAAACGCCTGAAAAAGGGTTTTCAGGTTATGATGGCATGCGATAGGGGGTGGCCTGAAACGAACTGAAAACATGTTTCAGGCGCCTGAAAACAACGGCAACTGGGGTGAAATTTGGATAATTTGCTATGTGATAGAGCTTCCTCGGAAACGGCCTGAAACCGCTTTTCAGCCTGCTGAAAACGTTTCCAAGGCCCAGAAAATGACGTTTAAAGTTGTTCACTAGTCCGCCGGCGTAACAGTATTATAGGGAATAAGGCGACCCGATACATACGCCACCACTGCCAGGACACTTAGGCGAGCATGACAAAAACTGCACAGCAACTGTCATGTCAATTTCAAAGTAATAAATAGTCTTAATTTCCGCCTTAAATTTATGTAACGGCAGGTTCATAATGTTTAAAGGAATTTTATTTTATAGGCGTATGAAAATTCCTGCAAAAGAGTCGTGAACCTTTTGTAAACGATGATGCGTTACAATTAATTTATGCTTATTTCTAGTATTTATTGAATGTATGTCACTGTATTCATTGTATAAATGTATGATCTGTTTAACTAACATAATATTTGCAAATATATACTGTGATGCAACCGTTAAAATGCCAATTTCTTTAAATTTCTCTTTAAGAGACACTCTAGCACTCAATTTATATATTGCACGTATAGCTCTCTTCTGGAGTACAAAAATTACTTATAGATCAGCTGCTTTGCCCCACAGCAAAATGCCGTAAGACATGACACTATGAAAATAACTAAACTATACCAGCCTGGCAGTTGCCACATCAGTAAGCTGCCTGACTTTACCAACGGCAAAGGCTGCCGAGCTGAGTTTACCTGCAAGACACGTTATTTGGGCATTCCACTGTAGTTTGCTATCTAAAGTGTATCACCGTTCAATGTTATATTTGGTCCGCAATTCCTGACATTAGGCATGCTGAATCTGGTACATTTTGTCTTCTTAGCGTTTAGTAGCAAATTATGGGTCGGAAACCAATCTACAACATGGGCAAGTAAACTATTTACGCCGTTAAAATTACTAAGCGTACGATCTACTTTAAAAATAAGTGACGTATCATCAGCAAATAGAACAATGTCGCACAAGTTCTGTATATAGAATGGCAGATCGTTAATATAAATTAAAAATAGAAACAGACCCAGAATTGATCCCTGCGGTACGCCTATAGCTAAAGATGCTCCAGAGCAGCGAATTCCATTGACATCAACATGTTGTATTCGATCATTTAGGTAGGAGGCAACAAGGTTCAGTGCAGAGTCTTTGATACCATAATAAAAGAGTTTTCGCAATAGTGTTTTATGGTCAACACAATCAAATGCTTTGGAGAGATCGCAGAATACACCCGGTGACATTAATAGGAAATGCTGCTTTTTGACCAAGATGATCTGATGGAAAGTTACTTAGTATCTCCCTTGTTGTTGATACATAGTTGCAGAATATATTATCTATACATTTTCTAGAATGTGAGGTGATTCTAGTTGGCTCACAAAATAAATTTTTTAAGCCAAAAGACTTAACAAATTTATAAATCTAAAACATTTCGAAGACTGCATAAGTAAGTCAACATTAAAATCCCCACACACCACCACATGTTTTTTACTATTGAACAAACGCTTCAATACATTATCCATTACAGTTTCTAATAAATTATAATCCCTATCTGGAGGACTGTAGACACAGAAGACAATGAGTTGCTCAAGTTCAACACAGGACAATTCTGCATTACGCTCAATAGAAAGGGCCACAGTATCTTTACGTTCTTTACATTTTAAATTATTAGATACAAATATAAGAGAGCCACTACGAATAGCTTTCTTTCTAGAGAACGCACTGTTAAGTGAATAGAATTCATTGTTGAACAATAGTTCATGACTTTTTAGCCAGTGTTCTGTAATACAAAAAATGTGAACATTGTGTTCCTTTATATAAAGTTCTATTTGTGGTAGTTTTTCAGATATGCCTTCAATATTTTGATGAACTAAGTTTAAACTACTAGAAGTATTGTTAATATACTCAGAATTATTACAACCATTTATTTAAGAATCAATTCAGTCTCATCTGCAAATATTGCATCTGCGTAGCCAAAAGTTACACCGAGTAATGGACAAGGTGATGGCGAAAAAATACTGAACAGGCCCATATCGGGCTAGCGCAGTAAATTGAAGACAATCCCCTTTCTTTTCAATATGAAATCGGCAGAGGCCTACCCACTACAGGAATGGATAGAGATATTCTTATTTGATTTAACCAACTACATAATATGTGAAAGTGAAAGTCAAAAATTTTTATTCATGTAGGTCGCAAAGTAACACTTATAAACGTCAAGATTATTGCTTCTACATTTACTGCCAGATTCGCAACGCAACAGGTAGAGCCTGAGGAAGAACCTGGCAATAAAACTCATGGCCACTCTTTTCTAACTGCCAGTAATTACATTAGTTTTATTTACGTAATATTTGAACAAATTATATAGTAATGAGTTTATACAAAAGAAACCAAATCAAATCAAAATGAGAGCGTTTCTAGTTGCCAGTTTTAAAGGTCAAAAAGCCCACCCTTATGAGGAAGACTCCGGCAAGAAACTAAATGGCTGCTATTTTAAAATGCAGGTATGGCTTACAATATTAAACTTACATTGTTCCTTTGGAGTTACGTGGGAACAGTCGACTAAACTTAATTTGCCTTAAATATAAATAGTTTCTATAACAGCTATGAGCTGACCAGTCCCAACAGACGGCACCCGTTCACGGGTATGACGCATATATCAGCCATCGCCCTACTCAACCGTATTATAGGGAATAAGGCGACCCGATACATGCACCACCACTGCCAGGATACTTAGGCGAGCATGACATACATGGCATACATACATATTTTTTATAATTTTATTCAAATAAATAATTTAAAAAAATATTTATTTAGATTTTTTTTGAATAATATTTATTTTATTTATAATATTTTTTATGACATACACTACATATTATATAGAATATATGTCAAAGTATGTATTTAGATACTTATTCCAAAAAGTTTTTAACCACCAGAAAAAAATTATGGGCAGAAGTAGACATAATATACTTTAACATTGGCCTAATGAGAATATTATTATTATTTACTATGACAAAGTTATTACCATTTAAGAATATTAAAAACAGATCACAATACATGGTTCACTTGCTTAGGACGCGACCGCTCACTGGCCCGGCCCGTGCGGCGCGTCGGTGTAGGCATGTACGAGTAAAGGTAGGTATATGAACACGATCAAACAGCTGTTATGATTTATTCTAGTAAATAGTTAAGTACTTTCAACTTACCTACAAATACTTTAATTGTTGTTCGAAATACCGACCATTATTTTGGATACAAACACGTGCACGTTTTTGTAAGTTGTTTTTTAAACTTAATAGTATTTCTGTTTGTTGTCGAACTTCGTCAAAGGCGTTAATTATTCTTTCCTTTAAAATTTCCCGGGTATTTGGTTCACTCACATACACTCTTCGTTTTATCTCACTCCACATGAAAAAGTCCATTGATTAAGTCAGGAGATCGCGCGGGCCACGCGATGGTACCTCCGCGACCGATCCATCTATCTCCGAACTTCGCATTTAGGTAGGTACGTACCGCACTTTGGTAATGCGGTGGAGCCCCGTCTTGTTGTATCCATAGCCCTCTTAGGTTTACTAAGGGAATGTCGTCTAGCATATTGTTCAGCATAAACGAAGAAGATTTAGATACGTTGAACAGCCCGATCCGCGTAAACAAACATTCGTCTGTGTACAGGACATTCAAGTTAGGGTTAGTGATCACCCAGTTGCAGAACGCAATCCTTAGCGCTAGATCGATTGCAGTGAGCTCCTGGACCTTTCTGTAGTGGTATGGATGCATTCCAGCGGAATTCACTATCTTCCAGGCACAACGATAACTTATACCAAAACGACGTGCGGTGTCGTTAGTGCTCCGACGAGGATCTTCTGCGACAAATTCTAGTACCTCGTCATATAAATTTTGTGAGAGGGTTGGTCTTCCTCTGCCGTGTGCATGCGAGGGCATGTGCAGTGACCCGTGATCTAGCAAACGCTGGTACACGCCGAACATCGTGGAGTGATTTGGTTTCCGAGCGTTTGGATAAAGCTTGCGGTACATACGTAAACCGTCACTAGCATTTTCTTCACACATAAAATATGCACGCAACATGAGTACGAACTCGCGATTCGTGAATTGGTATGCCATTTCGGAATTCAATTGTCACAGTGCTGCGGTAGTAACATACTAGTGCATCAATGAATAATTTTATTCTGGTCGTTAAAATCTTTTCGTGTGTATAATATACATATATACACACGAAATAGTGTAGTATATATACATATTTTCTCGCCTGTTTCCCATCGGAGTAGGCAGAGATTATGGTTTTCCACTTGCTACGATCCTGAGATACCACTTTCGCTTCTTCTACTTTCAAAAGTGGTTTCATACACGCTCGCCGGTTAAGGGTACTCTTGACCTGGCCTTTTTTCAAAATGTCTGTGATTTGATTGACATAGGTACGTCTAGGTCTATCCCTACCCGTTTGCCCATTCACTCTCGCTACATATATCTGCTCCGTCAGTCTACTATCATCCATCCTCTCCACGTGTCCGAACCATCCAAGCATCCCTTTTCCTATCTTAGTCACTACATCTTCTGTCATTCCACAATGTTCCTTTATAGCGCTGTTCATTTCTTTATCCATCAACTTCACTCCAGCTATACTTCGCAGACTTCTCATTTCCACTGCATTTATTTTACTTTTATGCGTTTTCTGCCATACCCAACTTTCACTCCCATACATAAGTGTGGGGACCAGCACACCTCTATGTACAGTCAGTCGTGCCATCTTCGACACGTTCTGACTGTTCATAAAGGCGTACATGCTTCCATTCACTTTATTTTCTGCCAATACTCTTCGCTCAATGTCATAGTCATACTTTCCATCTCTCGCAAATTTTGTACCTAGATATACAAACATTTTTACTTGTTCTACTTTTTCTCCTTCCACAACAATTGAGCAATCCGTCATACTTGCCTCTCTTTCAAAAACCATTACTTTCGACTTGTTTACTGTTTTTTTTACCATAGCTGTCCATGTATAGATTAAACAGCAACGGTGACGCCACACAACCCTGTTTCACACCTTTTTCTATGTGAAAAAAGTTTGTGCAAGCTCCGTTGATCCTGACACAAGCACTGGAGCCCTCATAGAGATATTTCAGTGCTCATATCAAGTGGCTGTTTACTCCATACCTGGCCAGTATTGACTACAGTTCACCACTCTATCATAGGCATTTTCCAAGTCTACAAATATGCAATAGACCTTTTGACTTTTCGCCAAAAGTTTTTCTGCTACGCATTGTAAGGAAAAGACCTGATCCGTGCATCCCTTCCTTTTATAAATCTTGCTTGTACATCCCACATTTTTCCTTCAGTTTCATTCATCACTCTTTTTATCAAAACTTTTGCTTACAATTTGCCGACGATGCTGAGCAAGCTTATGCCGCGGTAAATTTTGCACTCTTGCTGTGACCCTTTTCCTTTATAAAGCAACACGATGACAGCCTTACACCAATCTTTTGGAACGCTGTCATTCCTCCAACAAAGGTTAAAA
The DNA here is from genome assembly GCA_948477245.1 of Thumatha senex. Lineage (NCBI taxonomy): Eukaryota > Metazoa > Arthropoda > Insecta > Lepidoptera > Erebidae > Thumatha > Thumatha senex. Next base: position 18,174,975 of record OX419744.1, read on the forward strand.
GGGCAGTATAGGTGGCAAGCTACCATGCCTTGTCCCGCTTTCAGCATTTCGACAGAGATCCTATCAAGTCCCGCAGCTTTTCCCACTTTCATGGTATTTAATGCTTCCACTATTTCTTCCATACTTATGACTTCTTCCTTGCCAATTTCATTCTTTTCCCAGAAACTAGCACAGCACTAACTAGCACTAACACAGCATTCAATTTACTTTCGTGCATCTGCTGACATACCCAGGTTTCGCTACCGTAAAGCAAAGTTGGCACTAGCACTGCGTTAAGATATCGCCAGTCGTGCTTCTTTTGCAAAGCTTTGTCGCTTTACTAATTGGGGCAAAGCACCATTAACTCCGTTTCCGGCAGCTACTCGCCGTTCTACATCCGAATGACATCTTCCATCCGCGCTAAACATACTCCCTAAATACACAATTTCATTCGCTTGCTCTAGAAGTTCCTGGTTTACCCTAATCTCGCATTTGGTTCTTACGTCATCTCTTTTAAATACAAGAACCTTAGTTTTACTTGCATTTAAGCGAAGACAATTACTTTCACACTCCTCTTTCATTTTAGTGACTAATGCCTGAAGGTTGGCTTCTGATGAGGCCATGAGCACTGCATCGCCAGCGTACAGCAGACAGTTTATAGTAAAGTCACCCATATCACAATCTTTCAACTTCTGCAGGCAACTGTCCAGATACACAGGCGGACATGACACAACCCTGTTTGACGCCTGTACAGACATCAAAACGAGAAGACACATCCCCTCCCTACTGGCACGCAAGCCTTACAGTCCTTATAAAGCGACTGTATTGCCCGCAGTAGCGAGCCGTCCACACCATATCCAGGCAGCTAATCCCACAGAGTTTCTCTCACAACGTTGTCAAATGCTTTCTCCAGATCCACAAAAGCGCAGAAAACCTTTTGGCTAATAGCCAGAAACGTCTTTACGATCATGCGGAGAGAAAACACTTGATCCATGCAAACCTCTTCCACGTCGGAATCCGCATTGAGCCTCCCATAAATACTTTTCAGACTTTTCTAGCATTCTTGCCGTTATAACCTTTGCATACACCTTACTAGCTAAGCTGACCAAGCTAATCGCCTTGTAGCTGGAGCAGTTTAGGCGCGAGCCTTTCCCTTTGTAAATAGGTACTACAACTGCTATTCGCCAGTCATCTGGGACCTCACCCACAGCACAAGTTGCATAACAGACAAAGTGTGTCCCAGACGCGCGACCCACCGTACTTGATCATTTCAGCAGTAACTCTGTCTTACCTGCAGCCTTACCACATTTCATACTTCTTATCGCTTGTTCAATTTCTTTCTACTAATGACTTCAATGACATCGGGATCCGGAGCATCGAAGTGAGCTCCACTTCCCGATGTGGCATCTCTGTCTTTTCTTGCATACATCTTTCCATAATATTCACTCCATCTCTTCAGGACGTCAGTTTGGTCTGTTAGGACGTCATTGTTAACACTAAGCACTTTATTAATACTGCAGATTGCCGAGCAACTCCGGATCTTGTATACCTCTTCTCAGAAGAGCTTGGCATTATCCCGGAAATTAATCGACAACAATCCACGAGGCTAAGTAGTCTAACCATGCTTTCTTCTTCATTCGAACTGCTTCTTTCAATTCCTCATTCCACCATGCATCACGCTTATTACTACTGCCTCTTTTCGTTTCTCCACACACTTCCACAGCGGCATTTATCATTCTATCCCTTAGGGATAGAATGATATGTTCTGCCATATACTTTCCACATTCTCACTCTTTCGCCAAGCTTTTCGGCTACCCTTTCCATATATTTATCGCTAATGGATGCATCCTGCAGCTTTCAGCTTTTGATGCTTTAAGTTCAGGACACTCGGTACGATGACGCCAACCTGCGAACAGACCCCTAATCCTAGTTATGACTAGGTAGTGGTCTGATCCCAGCTCAGCGCCTCGAAAAACCCTTGTGTCCATCACCTGTTTACGGAGCCCACTATCCATTAGGAACAGATCTATCATGCTTCTCTTTGACTTACATCTTCTCGTATACATATGAATTTGTTTGTGGTTGAACATTGTGTTCGCCACAAACAAATCCTTTTCCTTACAAAATGCCAGTATAATCTTGCCAGCGTCGTTCACCCTTTTATCCCCATACTTTCCGAGTAAGGACTCAAAACCATCGCGAGCGGTACCCACCCATCCATTCAAGTCTTCACATACTATAAGTCTTTCATTTTCTTCTATCACATTTAAAGCTTCTCTCATACTCTCCCAGAAGACCTCTAGCTCACTCGCGTTCGACGAAGATACTGGCACGTAAGCAGATACCAAGAAAATCTTCGTCAAACCAAGTTTTAGACGGATCCAGAGGATTCTGGGACCTACCAGCTTGTACCCATACATACCGAAGGCCAATCGCGAGGACAACAAAATTCCAACCCCCCGACTGCCTTGCTCGCTCTCTGGTACTCCAGACCATAGCTACAGCACCCCACCCGGGAGCTCCAAGACTTCGCTGCCCTTGCGCTTGGTCTCTGTCAAGCACACTACATCTAACTTTCTCTCATTCATAACATCCATCAACTCATTCATTTTATCTGCCATTCCTCCCAGCAACATTCCACACAGCTACCCTGCACTCCATCCTCCACTTCCCGCCGTGTCGGGCCACGTATGTTTATTTATTTATTTGTTTATCGTTCATCAATACTCAAGAAACACTTGAGAGTAGTATTTATAAGGCAACAACTAGCCTCAAGCGTCGATTAAGTATTGAGAAACGTTCTGGGATACGGCCTTTAGAACCATTTAACCCAACCCTTTAACCATTTAAACCAAGCTTAATTCTCATTGCTATATTTCAGGACGTCCTTGATGTGATAATCACCCAGTGCTTTACCACTCATGTCAGACAAGCCATACACCAATGGTGAACATTTAGCTGTTACTACACATTTTATAAATGTAGGTGCTAGTTTCGAAGAAAAATTCTTAGTTTTATATGACAAATAGAAAGTGCATTTATAAACAATCTGACCCACTTTTAACTCGACGTGTCCCTTTCTGAAGTTATAATACTTCTCATTACGCCGGTGAGCGACTTTGAGATGTCTCTTCACCTTTGCGTAAATGAGTTCCAACTCCTTCAGTTTCTTCCCATATGATTCCGGGTTGTTAATTGTGACGGAATTAGGATGACACGCAATCTCAGACTGCCTATAGACGCTACCATCCCTTATGAAATCTCTACCATGTACTAGAAAAAAGGGTACCTGAAGCAACCAATTCCTCAAGTTCGAGCACCTTCGGCTCAACACACAGAAGCTCGAAGCGGGGGTTCGCAGTCTTTACCGAGACTACCTTAAGACTTCTTCACTTCACGCAAGCCAGAATACAGCTCTCAGCTCGCTCCGCAAACTCGCCACAGTCGAATCCTTAAGTAATTTTTATACTTCTGTATTGAAGACATGATATCAAAAGTTAAGTTTAATTTATATCAAACGAAATTTACAAAATAAGTATATGTTAACTTAAATTATTTCAATAAAGTTAATTAGGTGAAAATAATTATTTTAATTCAAATTGTTTCACAATAAGTGTGAGAACAAAAGAAAAGTTGGATGATGGTAGTTAGACATAAAAATATCATTTTTGATCACAATGCCTGCGCCGCAAAACTACTTTGATGGATTACTCCTAAACTATAAGACTACGTGGCACAATTACTAACATTTGAAACGCCTACAAAGCAAAATGCCTCAAATCAATATCTCTAAAGCGGTTTGCATTCTTTCTTGTCTAGGCAACATAACATCTCAAAAATTAAATTGACTTTAAAGGATAATACATAACATGCCATACGACTAAGAAGCATAATTAATCGCTATCAAAAATGGCTATAAATCAAACTGCCTCAAATTAATAATATATCAATAAAAAAATTTACTATTTAAGTCCTATTGCATTATAGGTAAAGTAAGGGTAAGTTGTTACAATTTGAGGCATTTTGCTTTATGGTCTTAACTTAAAACTTAAACTTTATAGTCGTTTTACATGTTAGTTATTTTGCTTCGTAGTCATATAGCTGTTTAGGAGTAATCCTTCAAAGTAGTTTTGCGGCGTAGGCATTGTGATCAAAAATGATATTTTTATGTCTAACTATAATGCTATTATTAAGTTGGTCAGGATTATCATTTGAAAATACCACGGTACTATCATACGCAAACAGAATCATCGGTGCCGCAGTTGCTCTAGGTAAGTCGTTTATATACACCAAGAATAACATGTGACCGAGCATGCACTTATTGCATCAAGTCACAAATGTAAAGTTTAAGTAAAGGTAGTTCAAGCGAAAAATAATGAAATTTGTGCTTTGTGGCCTGTAACAAAGATTTCAAAAAGTAACTGTAAAAAGTTGAGATTGATTAAACTTCTAGAAAAATCAAAAAAGAAAAGAGAGAAAAAAACTTGGAATGAATTTAATAAAATGTGTGTATTTTAGATGTTAAATTTGTAAGAAATTTTGAACCCGTTACCTTTTTGGTGAGATGGTGACAAAAAGGCTAAAAGGTCTTATTATCTAGACACTACAATTAAAGTCCTGGTAGTCTTAGACTTGATAATATAAAAATAAAACATAATAAAATTATCCTCAGATTTCTATAAAACGCTGAAATGCTTTTTTTCATTGTTTCTGAGTTTTTGCACGCCAAATAAAATTATCTTCTATCAATATATAATATGTCTTATTAATTAAAAATGTTTGTAGCCTGTCTTTTAATACACTCATGCATTCAGATGATTTAATATAGTCAGGTAACATATTATACAGCTTAGCACTCCTTCCAAATATACTATTTTTAAATTTATAAAGAAGTAAACGGGATTACTTACATTTAACGACCAGTTATAGACCGATCGGTTTTAGTTGTATTTAGACAGCCTTTTTTCAGAGGTGCGAACCGTTCGCCGAGGGCTCTTTACGCGCACTGCGCGCATTAGCTCTCGCCGCTCGCGGAAGGAGATCTGCTTCACTATCGCTCCCATCCTGACTATTCCGAGCGTCTCTGCACGCATAGCTCACTACTAGGGCCAGGACGGTTTGTGTATCTTAGGTAAACCGTAGATCTTCGGAGGAGCAGGGCTAAAAGAAGAGAATCGTAAAGATTATCTGGCAATGATTTTAAGATTTTGTTTAAACCATTCGTTATCCTGTTGGTGGGATTATAAGGAACTTTCTTATAAGTGCTGAAACCGGTGCTACAGCTGAAGGCCTCATAAAAATACACAGCAGGCAGGGTCAATATTCTTAACCTATTATATGACGGTTTGCAGGAATCGGTCTGTTTGAGTCCACACATACTTCTAATGCATTTCTATTAGGCCCTAAAAGCAAATTCTTTGGGGACTGAGTTACCCCAAAATAAAAACCATATCTGAGAATAGACCCAACATTTGCATGATAAACTGTTAATAGTTCTGTTAATACTCCGCTTTACAAGGTGACATTTAGTCCACTAGTCGACTCGCCTACACACGAGGCATGCCTTCTTGACCGTTGTACGTTAGGATTGACGAATCGAAGGTGTGTGGTGGGATCCTCCTCCCCTCCTTTATTATTGTTCTACGATGGATTTCCGCCATGTAACGCCCGATCAATTAGTTATATCAAGAATACTTCATTAAAAAATATTTGGTGACATTTTTGCACCGCGCTATTAAGCTCAAATTAGGCAAATCTTAGCTTGTGTTATAATATCAATTGATAAACTTAATTACTAATATATTGCTAAATGCATACATGTAATATGTAGGAAACACCCAAAGCAAACGTTTGTTCCTCAAATCAAGATTTTGAGTGTAGAGGAACGAATGGAAATGACCTAAAGAAAAGACGACCCGGCAAAGTCACACTGCGTGAGAGTCTTAAGACAAAATACCCTGGAAAGTAAAACTTACGACCTCGAAACGAAATTTTTGGATGCATAGAAGCAAGCAATTGACATAGATTATTGAAGATGACTTAAATAGAAAGATGGTCTTATAAGAACGTTATAAAAAAAAACCAAATGACCTATTTGTTTCAGCGTTACCTGAGGCAGATAAGGTTGAGTTACAAGCCATTGAAGATGTATTTTGTCAGAATAGAGATGATCCTCTTTTTGTAGGGAGTGTCATGTCCAATATTGGTTACGGAGAAGCTGCTTCTGGAATTTCTGCCATAACCAAGGTACAATTAATAATAAACACAAGTTTATTCCTCATTTATTAGTGTTTTCAACAAATATGTTAATAACCAACCAAAACTAGAAAAGTATTTAATAATCTATCTATCTATCTTCACGCTGTATCCCTGACGGGGGAGGTCAGAGAGGACAGATCGCCAGGCTTCGCGATACATGCAAACTTCTTTCGCTTCTTCAAGATTCATCAATCGCTTTATACACGCACGTCTGGGTGTCCGAGTACTTTTGACCTTTCTGTTTTTGAGCAATCTACATTCACTCACATATCCTATGAATCTTAACAATATCAACGTCACATACTTGGGGTCCAAATATTGGAAAAACCTTCTAATACCAATTTTAATTCTAGGAAAGGGAGCTCCGTCCATTCTTATTCTTTACTCAATTCAATGTCCATAGCTGTTCAATAAAAAACTCAACAGCCGAAACTTTGTCTACCTTTCCTTTTATTTATTTGTCTGTCGTGGACGCGAGAATTTTTCATGGGGACACATGGGGGACTCCTAACATCCACTGCAGTTTACTCGACTCTTCAACACTAATGGTCTAACTCCGTTACTTAAGGATCGCCCTCTTTTCATAGCAGTAAGGAACGATAGGCCTCATATTGATAATCAGGTGTCGACATTCCATAAACTTATATTAACCCTGTCCTGAGAAAGCTTTGTGTTTTTTTATGTGTCTAAAATAAGATTTTTATCTTTTTGTAGGTGCTGCTAGGTTATCACAACGGCCAATTGGCTGCGAATTTGCATAGCGAACATCCACGTAAAGATATTGCAGCGCTGGGTGACGGGCGGATGCGCATCGTCACTGAGCATCAGCATTTTGACCGCACTTACGTTGCTGTTAATGGCATGTCTGTTACCGGCACGAACTCCCATGTGTTACTGCATGGATTATATAAGACTAAGGTAAAAAAAATAAATGTTCGTATATTTGATCAATTTGCGCATTACCACGAATCTGATATAACCTATCTTTTTTTTATTCGATGAGAATACTACAGACACATGATTTACGTGTCTGTAGTATTTTAATTGAATTGTTGTACAATTTTATAGTCAGGTATATTTTTGTTAGATTTGGATTATGTCTTCACCTTAGACAAAAAAAAAATATAAAATAAATTCATGAACATTTTACGTTATTATAAAAATCGTGAAGTATATACCTGTAGTAAATAATAGTTATTATAATATACATAGAAAACATTTAAGTTACATTTATAATATATTATCTTGTAAAACATACATCACTACATATTCACACAACAAAGTCCTCCGCCGCGTCTGACTGTTCGCGATAAACTCAATAACTACTAAACCGATTTTTGTTCTGTTTACTAATTGATAGAGTTAAAATGCAGTATTTTATTGTTCTCGATGAATGTTTAAGTATAAAATTTGTCAAGATTTATTATATATTGCCTTAAATAAAACGATATTTGTTGTAGATGTAGAAAAATAATACCGTTTAACAAAATAATGTATGGTGGGATTGTGTAATTTTTATAATCTGCAATGGCATATATCTATCTCCTAAGGATAACATACTATCATATTATAAGGTTAAAGGTTCACCACGCGGTCGAAACTGAAAACATCAACTAGTTTAAAAATATAAAAAAAATGTGACTTACTAGTATCGAGTACAGGGACTAAGCTGGCGGTGGGTAGGATTTCATAGACAGGAACCTCACAATGCATGTCGTGTCGAGAAGAACCTTCTAATAAGATGTTGATCGAGGTTGTTGGCAATCAACCCTTGTGCTGATACGACTATCGGGACAATGATTACCGACTCCACATCCCATCATTAACATAACATATACATATTTTAGTCATTTTATGAATTTCGAGATTAGGCGCGCCCATTATGCTGCCTGCTTCCTTCAACAGCGCGACTGTTGAAGGAACAGGTTTGTAAAGTATGCGGTTACCTGCATTATACGCACTTAGATCGTAAATATTTCAGCCATTTTTTAACTTTAAAAAAAGTAAAGACACAATATTCTTGTTTTTTTTTGTAGGTTTATTCTAAATATTTCAATTGTTTTTCTTTTTCTGCTTTTACTAGATTTTCTTCATGTAAGATGGTAAAATTACGTCATCACTGCGCGATGCTCTGATCGGTTTGTCACCACCATTAGGTTTATTGGCAAAAATAATCCTGTCAGTAATAAAAGATCTATTTGTCTTTTTCCGTCCCGTGGTACAATGGTCCAGTTAGTCCAGGGGGGTAGCACCATGCAGCTGTGGCAAGCCCCCTAAGTAACCCAGCTCCGATTGGGTTGCGTTAGGGGTTTAGCAGCTGCATAGCCGGGCCCGGGGCGATGCTCGATGTAGCTGGTGAGGGACAAGTAAGTGTTAAGTGGAGTCTAGTGTGAGACACGTGAGTCAACCCGCCGGCCAGGGAGACGTGTAGAAACGGTGGTGCCACTGGCCGCCCGCGGCATAGTACAGGCGCCCAACTGGGACTAACCACCGGGCCCCACCAGGACGCGCATAATCACGATGTGGATTGTCATGCCGGATGGTGAATGGTGCGGGGTTCTTGCGACCACACTTGGTGGGGTACGGGGGCCCTTCCGTCTGGCGGGTCTTCTTCCGTCTAACCACACAGCCATAGGCAAAGCTAGCTCACTGCTGCAGCGAATGCCGCCTCGTCTTCTCGCTTTCCTCGTCTTAAAATTCATGGCAGCGCATAAAAGAAGAAAGATAGTCATAGCGGCCGTCCAAAACCCCGCAAAATCTTCATTCGAGGTGGAGTTCACACAAACATTCATGGACTCCATGCAAACCTCGATGCCGTCCACCACCATCTCTAAACGGCACGGCCAGCTGTGTTGTTCCTCACGGAGACACAAATACGCCGCCCTGAATACTGGGGGACACCTTACTGAGTGGTTTGGGTCCCTCAAACCACATCGCACACACACTCACTCACATACACGCTCGGCCGGGCTACATGGTAGGCGGAGTAAGGGGTGTTAGGATTTATTTTCGTTACAGAATTTCGTGATTCTGTTGCCGCGCTCAAAGTTAAAAAAAAACATATTTTAAAAGAGCTTTCGTTTAGTAGGACGCGGAAACCTAATGAGATGTAAACCGTTCTCCTGACTATGGCGTTACAAAAGGTGATCATTCTCGTCTCTTTGTGAGTTGCCGCTCAGAAAAAGAGCGACGTTTTCGTTCCGCGCACATTGGCAGGTTGAAAATGTGTATTAATAAATAAATATTGTTGGGACAACTCACACAACGCCATCTGATTCCACACTAAGCAGTGATTATACTATGGTAACCAGATAACTGATAAACATACTTATATATTTCTAAATACATACAAATTATAGATAAATAACACCCAGACACAGAATAAACCATCGTGCTCATCACACAAAGTTTTATGCTGGGCGGGAATCGAACCCACGATAAAAAAAAATATAAAATAAAAATGTATTGTAGGCGTAGTGTATTTTGGGGAGATTTATTGTGATTAAACCTATCTAATTGTCATCAACCTTTCAGGACCTCAGTCGCTATACTATCAATATACCACATTTAGTTACTGTGTCCGGAAGACATGAAGAAGCTGTAAAATATATGCTTGAACTATTGAAATCGAACCCAATAGATCCCGAGCAGCTGGCACTAATACACAATATCCATCGAAGGAATGTATCAGGACATATGGGTCGAGGTTTTACAATTCTTCGTGAGTATTTACTGTCTCTCAACCCATCAATTTACTACTAAATTTACAGTATTATATAGTTAAATTTTTTTCTCTACTTTCGCTATGTGGTATGGATACGGATGGGTGACCGCTTTCTTCCCGCTTTTTTCCATTTACGAGAATTTCTGTGCTTTGGACGGTATGCTAAGCCGTTGGTCCCAGTTGACTGTAATATGGCAGTCGTTAAGCTAATTTGAAAGACTTCTGGGCGGCTTAAATAATTATAACAGCAAGTTGCCAAAACCTGAGCTTGTCCATTTCAACACTGCTCACCACCTTCACCGTGAGACAAAAATGTAAATGGTGAAATGTGGTCGTATAAAATGTTACTCTATGATTCCTTATGTAGTCCTATATATAGGAGATAAAGGCGTTACTCATAAAGAAAGCAAAGATTATTAAGCTACCAGCCTGAATGCGAGATGTAGCATATGTCAATGAACAAGATAGTTCCAACTGACTACTAAAATTTGACCGATCACTATCCCCTAAGATACATGATATTTATAACTTAGTTTAGGATACAGGTCTTATAAGATTTTGTACATACATACATACATATCATCACGCCGGTCTCCCATCGGGGTAGGCAGAGACTATGACTTTCCACTTGCTACGATCCTGGCATACAACTTTCGCTTCTTCCATATTCATAAGTGTTTTCATACACGCTCGCCGATTAAGGGTAATCTTGATCTGGCCTTTTGTCAAAAGATCTTCAATTTGATTGGCATACGTACGTCGAGGTCGACCCTTACTAGTATGCCGATTTATTCTCGCCGCATAAATTTTCTTCGTCAGTCTATTTTCATCCATCCACTCCACATGTCCGAACCATCTAAGCATCCCTTTTTGTATCTTAGTCACTACGTCTTCTGTCATACCGCAATGCTCTCTTATCACGCTGTTCCTTTCTTTATCTATCAATTTCACTCCAGCTATACTTCATAGACTCCTCATTTCTACTGCATTAATTTTACTTCTATGCTACTTCTGCCATACCCCACTTTCACTGCCATATGTTAGTGTAGGGACAGGCACTCCTCTAGGCACAGCCAGTCTTGCCTTTTTAGACACTTTCTCGGTGAATGGAATTCTGGCTCATAAAGGTGTAGATTGCTCCATTCACTTGATTGCCAGCCAAAACTCTTCTTTCAATGTCATCATCACATTTTTCATCTCTCGCAAATTTTGAGCCTAAGTATATAAATTCTTTCACTTGTTTCACTCTTTTTCCTTCCACAAAAATCGAGCAATCTGTCATGTTTTTCTCTCTTTCAAAAACCATTACTTTCGTCTTATTTACATTCACTTTCATTCCTTTGCCTTTTAGCGCATCATGCATAATAATAACCATCAACTGCAACTTGTCCGCTGATGATGCAAGTATTACCTGATCATCAGCGTAAAGAAGATATTTGACAGTCAGATCAGTCATTTTTAATCCATACACACTTTCTTGCAGTTCTTTCAAACAACTGTCAATGTATAGGTTAAACAGCCACGGTGACGCTACACAACCCTGTCTCACACCTTTTTCAATGTGAAAAAAGTCTGTGCAAGCTCCGTTCATTCTCACACAAGCACTGGAAGCCTCATATAGAGATTTCAGTGCTCGTATCAAGTTGCTACTTACGCCATACATGGACAATGTTGACCACAGTTCATTCCTCACCACTCCATCGTAGGCCTTTTCCAAGTCTACGAATGCGTAAAATTAACTTTTTGACTCTTCGCCAAAAGTTTTTCAATTACGTATCGTAAGGAAAAGACCTGATCCGTGCATCCTCTTCCTTTCATAAATCCTGCTTGAACATCCCACATTTTCCCTTCAGTTTCATTCATCACTCTTGTTATCTAAACTTTCGCATACAATTTGTCGACGATGCTGAGCAAGCTTATGCCGCGGTAGTTTTCGCACTCTTGCTGCGCCCCTTTTCCTTTATACAGCGGCACGATGAGACAGCCTTACACCGATCTTCTGGTATGCTGCCACTCCTCCAGCAAAGCTTAAAAAGGTGGTACAGCTGGCAAACTATAACGCCCTGTCCCGCTTTCAGCATCTCGACAGAAATCCTATCAATCCTGCAGCTTTGCCTAGTTTTTATACTATTCAATGCTTCCATACTTATATCACTTTCATGGCCTCTTTATAAATATTCCTTCCATCTTTTGAGCAAACATTCTTCACCTTTCAAAATACTGCCATCAAGGTTTCTGATATGGGTGAGCTAAGATGTTGTCTGTTGAGCTCTCATTGTTCTTATGGATTTCCAAAAGAATTTTATATTCTTTTGGAAATCATCAGATAACCTGTTGTCAAATTCATCTCCGTCATTTTTCTTCTTCATTTTTATCACCTCTTTTGCAACACGCTTAAACCTTTTATATTCATCCTTTGCCATTCTTACATCCTCATCCTTTGCCTTCTGCATTCTTTGATTGACTTTTGTAGTCAGCCAATCCAACCATGCTTTCTTCTTATCAGACAACGCTTTCATGACTTCTGCTCAAATTCTCTTTACCTTACATCCTTGGCTCCTCTTGTTTACTCCACACACTTTAATAGCAACTTCCACGAGTCCTTTCTTAAACGACTTCCATAATTATACCATCTCACATACCTCATCTAAATTTTCAAATTTCTCGCTCACTTTACTTAAATTCTTCTTTTATACCAATCTCTTGCAAATTATCGACTTTTATGCGCTCTAGTACACTACAGGGTTCATGCACGCGGTGCCGCCACCGCTGATACAGACCTTTAACTCGACTGATGACCAAGATGTGGTCTGTGTCAATACCGGCACCGCGGTATGCCCGGGTGTCTAGCGCTTCCTTTCTCAGCCTTGCATCTACAATCACAAAATCAATCATGCTTCTCTGGCTTCCTTCTTATCTCGTAAACAGGTGGATATCCTTGTGGTTGAACATTGTGTTGCTTACCACAAGATTCCTCTCCAAACATACTTGAAGCAAGCTTTCTCCATTTTCATTAACTCGTTTGTCACCATATTTTCCCAATACACTTTCATATCCATCACGCTTCACACCAACCCAACCGTTAAAATCACCTAACATTACTATTCTTTCGTTCCGTTTGCATACTCATACTCTCTCAAAATTCCTGCCTCTCGCTTTGGTCTCTTGAAGATCGGTACCACCGCGCATCTTGCGGAGCATAAACTCCTACAACAAAGATGCGAGTGAGTCCAACCTTCAACCTCAACCAAAGGAGTCTTGGGCTCACACATTCATATTCTGTCACTTTCATTCATTCTAGCGGATAGTAGCACACCAACACCCTGGCACGCTGTACTGGTTGGGGCTACACCTGACCAGTAGGCCGTATAGGGGCCATGTGTAGTGATGTCACATCCTTTCCTCTTTGTTTCATTCACACACAAAATATCAAGTCGTCTCTCTCGCATACCTCCACTATTTTGTCTTTCATTCCTCCTCTTACATTCAATGTAGCAAAGCGGCTATCCGCAGTCCACTTTTCGCCTCGATGGGAAACGTGACGTGACGGTTCGTGAACCACATCGCCGCCATTTCGGATTTTATTTCTACTTATATCCATAGCATACCCACGAGAAGCTAGGTAAATTTAGAGTCCGCCTAGACAGAGCCCCGCTTGTCTAGGTAAGGCTAGCCTTATTCTGGGGTCGCCCGGTCCCAGGGCAATCAGGCACGTTTAAACTAGGCTCGCCCCTAGCTACGCAGCACATCGACACGGCAACCTTCGCTTGGCGGAGAGAGGATGGGACGAGGATAGGATAGGAGAAGGATTAGAGGATAAGGAAAAATGAATGAGGTAGGTATAAATGGACTAGGATTTGGGTATACGAGTATTAATCTTAACCTATCCGTATATAATAATTGTTGAGTACGACAAGGACCTAACATATTTTGGTATTTGAATCTACAAAAGGATTTTAAAAAATCAGCTCATTTCAATTTAATTCTTGGTTGAGACCTTGGGAATTATTTGCTACACGTTCATCAATGTCCGGACTGAGTTAAACCACAAAACGAAGTAATTTGCCTGTGGACAACTGTGCTAGACACTTCACTAAGCACAATTATGACAAAATCTCTAATGTCAAAAGTTGATAAATCTAAAATTGACAGTTCATTTTGTAAGTTTCAATGTTAAATCCATTGTCGTACCGTCAAAACAGCTACCATGATTTTTATACACAAAAAAAAAGCAAAAGCTTTATAGAAAATGGACGTTTTAGTAAATAAATAGACTGCCTCGGCATAGTTTTAACTACATTTTAGTCTATCTTAACACACGTACGATGTATACTTCGAAAGCGTTTTTTTTACTATTCCATTATATTCTAGTTATATTGTACACTTTATCCTGCGTCATATTTATGAAATAATTGCACTACAGTTTTCACGCGAATTTTTGAGCAATTTTTTTCTACATGCCAAAATGAAATGCTTTTAATAGTAGATTATGGTACAAGTGTGTAAAGTTGGTGATTACCGCTGAGGCGAAATTAAGAAATTCTAAAGAGAGCCGAAGATCAACAAAACACACGTGTATCATACGACGTTTTTCAATACACTTATGAATAATATAATACTAAATAAAACATATAGATATTTTTCCTTGGAGTTTTCAGGTAGTAAACTTTCTATAACCACAGATTTTGTATGTTACTGTTAAAATTCTCTCAATAAACCTATCCACCTATAACGCCATCGCGGGTCAGAACAGGAGCGGGTTTTCCATAGTTTGCCCTTTCTTTCCGCATATTTAGGCAGAGATACAAAGTGAAATATTTTAGATGAAATATTGTTTAGATATTCTAAATCAGATAAGCCATCCTGGTTGAATCACCTGTATTTTGACCTCGTTGATCACACGGAACTTTTTGACTAAAAGCATCACAAAGCCCTGGGATACCCTACTGAAAAAATGCCTCCGTAAGAGTACAAGAATGACAGCTGCTGTGGACGCAGCAGATCATAACAAAAGTCCAAAAAAGTACTTTATACATAGAACAATAGGGAAAAGTTTATGCGCTATCAACTTCATCAACTTCATCATCTCAATTATACAAAATGTACTTACAAGTTACTAAATATGGGAATAAAATTTTAGGGACAAATGACAAACAACAGACCGTTAGCCTATGTGAAAAGGCTGATTATTATGACAACACAAAGCGGCCGCTGTGGTTTGTTTACAGTGGAATGGGCTCTCAGTGGCCTGGTATGGGCAAGCAGCTCATGCAAATACCTATGTTTGCAGCTGCTATAGAAAGGTAAGAGTGTATTTCAATAGTAATTTACCGTTCCATAAAATTTAATATTATCATACCATTGTTGGTTACAGACACGCATCCTGTCCAATCTTTAGAGATAAGATACGACCCTCCGTTGTCTTATCCGCACAATGTTCAAAGTAATTGCATCTCCACAGCATTAATTTACTTTCATGTATCTTTCCTAATTCTTTCAACTGTTTTGAGATTAAAAATTTAAACACATTCGAATATAAAACTGTTCCAAATTCAAAATTGCCGGGAAATATGGAAACGACAGAACTTAAAAGGCATGCCTAGTAAAATATGAAGAAAAAATCATAGCTAAAAAAAAGAAAAGAATGTACCAGTGTTAAAACCGTTGGTCTATGCCATAGTCTTGACACGAATTGAACAGTATGATGAAAAAAAGAAGACAGTACAAAGTACCTCTGATGATATCCTAAATCTTCAGAAACAACGCATTTCTGTAATTTAGGGGCCAATTTAGCTAAGAAATATTTTGCCGCATTAGATACCAAAAATCGCTCGTGAAAAAGGAAAAGTGAGACATTCCAACCAAAGACATTAACGTGCATGTTTACTTTACCTTAAGAGGTACCCAACTAGGACAAATTACAGTTAATTCTGTTTTGAAAACTAATGGGCACAGGCATAAATTAGAGAAATGGGGTGCATCTGGAGTTAAAACTATGTCATGAACGAAGCCGGGGGCCCAAATAGTTACATTATATATGTATCATATTATATTTAAATATATAAAAATAATTATAAGTTAGTACAAAAAGATAATTCAATTAGGACGCGATAATTTTGTATCTTTCCGCCACGCGTTTTACTATCGATCTGCATTGAAAATCAAGATGGCATCACACACAACTACATTACAACTACAAACTACATAACGGGGTTACCCGCTCCAAAATAATAATTCAGGCTACCATATTTTCTCTTTTTTTGGAATTTAACGCGGCTTATGCGTAATAGGTACAATTCTGTAGACGCATGCTGTGTGTATGTGTGAGTATACATAGCTTACTACAAGCAAATGTCATTTTCTATTTTTATTTATTTTTCTGTCATCTATATGGGCTCACCACTTATTATGGTGAAAAGTGGGCATATAATATGCCTCTGCCAACCCTTCGGGATAAGGCGTGATAGATAAATAACTTAATGAAGTATTTGTCTGAGTATTATCGACTTGTTATTTATTTTATTTTTTACAATGAAATGAATTTATTATTCTTAATTATTATTATTTTAAAAATGTATGGAATTTTGTTTCTTGCATTTTTAAAATAATTATAATTCATAGAAAAAATTCGAAGTAACTAAAATTTTTGGGTCCCCCGACCGCATAATTCGTTTAAGATTTCCATATTCACAAAATATGACCACTCCGTATTATATTTAATTACATTTAATCTGAATTACAGATGCAGAAAAGCTTTGGAGTCTAAAGGACTTGATATTGTTCATATTATTACTTCGGATGATGAGACCACTTTTAACAATATTCTGCACTCGTTTGTTGGAATAGCTGCCATTCAAATTGGGCTCACTGACATTCTTCATGAGCTGGGATTCAAGCCAGATGGAATAATTGGTAAATTAAAGCATAATATAACTAACAGTTTAATCTTACATCCAATCAACTTTAGAACCAGTCTTCATGCGTTTAAGATGGTCGAGTAACCGTTCTGTCAGTGTTCAACAGCTGATGCCAAATATCATCAAACTGTTTATCACATACTCAGGGAAAGTAGCATTTGGCAAAACGAGCAACATAATTTGCTAACAAAATGAAGCGCTCATGGCCCCGCGGACTCAGTGTTATGTGAACGATCACTGAGTTACGCAACTTTCACTATGGCTGGTCCTTGGATGGGTGACCACTTTCTGGCATTTACATTTGAGAGCGTTTCCGTGCTTCGGAAGGCACGTTAAGCCGTTAGTCCCAGTTGCCAGTAAAATGGCAGTCGTTAAGTCAAATTGAAGACCTTACGGGTGGCTTGAAAAATTTCAACAGCAGGTAGCCAGCCAGATAACCTGCATCTGTCTATTTCAACACGGCAATGGGCTCACCACCTATTACGGGACGGGAATACACATGGTGAAAAGTGGGCATATAATATGCCTCTGCGACCCCTTCGGGGATGAAGCGTGATAGATAAATAAATTTGCTAAGCAGTGTACAAGTAACTTTCGGAATAGTTAACTATGCGGATCTCGTTGAATATGGGGTGAATTTTCGCGCTTTTAGATGTTTCTGCCATACATATTACGGGAATCAAACATAGCTTACATAGGACCCGTAATGTATTATTACCGTGGTTCTTCCCTTTTTTCTATAGGATGTGGATGCCTTCCAGGTCTCCTGCTTTGCAGAGGAGGGATGAGGCGTTATCTTCTTTTTCAACTCCTTCAAATTACCTTCTGATTAATTTTAATGCGAGTTTCAAGACACTATAACTTCTTCTGGGACTTCACCGAGATCCAGCTTGATGTAACTTTTCTGATCTTGGTCATTGCTGTAGCCCCTGGTTTACAGGAGTCACGTCACAGTAATGGGAATACGGGTAGGATTAGTCACAATTACGTTCAATAAGAACTGTCCACTGCCAATGTCCAATTTTTGCAATGGGAAATGTTGGTTTCACTAAATCACGCTAGCCAGACTGGGTGGCAAAGGGTTTTATTTTAAGTTGACCTTTTCTATGTCATGGCGTCGTCCGTTATTCAGCAGTTTTACCACTTGCACGTGAGACTGCTTCCAGACCTTATGTACCAATCTTATGTAATTACTTATAAGAATTTATATTAACAGGACATAGTGTAGGTGAGCTGGGGTGTGCTTACGCCGACGGTTGCTTGACTGCAGAGGAAATGATACTATCTGCGTACTACCGCGGCTTAGTATCAGTAGAAACAAAATTCATACATGGTTCTATGGCTGCTGTTGCCGTGGGCTTCGAACAAGTAAGGCCGTAATACTTATATTACGTTAAAATCTAATTATTCAATGATAATGTAAAAAAATGAATAAAAAAAAGGAACTCTTTTCGGCTCATTTTACTACGGGCATTATCTGAAAACTGTGCTAACTCACATTTGTTAGGTTAACATTATGCTGAGTAAACGGTGTCTTGGTCAGACACTACAATATACCTACTTTCTTCTTTTTCAATAAGCGATTCGTTACCTAAGCTAGATTCAGCTTGCGGAAAGTCACACCCAAAAGAGGTCAGAATATAATTTGCCCCAATTCAACTAGTGGTTTTGAGCTCCAAGCAGTTGCTGTAGATGCATCAGAGATTTTGCTAAGATGAAGAACATACAACGATCAAACACTTAATACAAATTAAACTTACTTAAAGACTAGCAGTGACAATAATAAATTTTTAATAGATGTCAAAATTATGTCCTTCGGAGATCGAAGTAGCATGTCACAACGGACCTGAGTCAAGCACAATTTCTGGACCTTCAAATGAAATGCGTGAGTTCGTCGCAATGCTGACAGATAAAGGAATCTTTGCTAAGGAAGTCCCTTGTTCCAACATTGCGTACCACTCACGATATATAGCTGATGCCGGTAAGATGGATGTAAATTTTTAAAATGTACACTTCAAAACCTTCGATGTTTCATACCTTTATGCACTCTGGTATATTATTGTCTTTATTAGGATATGGAAAAGAAAGTCCAAGATGTTTGATCTATACTAACATTAAAAAGAGGAAAGATTTGTAAGTTTTTTTTGTAATGAATAGGCTCAGAATCAACATGGCCGATTTAAAAAAAACTTTCACCATTAAAAAGCATCATTTTACGTGAGTAACATAGGCTATATTGGATTTTCAAAAAGTTTAAGGTTCCGTACGAAATCTCAAATAATGATACCCAATGTGTCAAAAAGTTACTCATAATATTCATTACATCGCGTACGCTGCGAAAACTATTGACGATAGACGAAATAATGTCTAACAATTTTAAAGAACACATTAAAATATACAAAAAAGTTCACTATAGTATTTATATAACTATAATAGTTTCTTCTTTATAACTACTTTTACATGTTACAAAATTATCATAATCGTTAGTAATTTTTCAGACCATGTTATTGTTACATTTGGTACACCATCATCCAAATATATTACTTTATTTTCAAATATGGTTAAGCACCAACAGATAGCATATTGAATTTAAAAAATCGGATATTTAGGCACATGATTAATTATAATATTACTAGCTTGCCACCCGTGCGAACTACTATATATATATACAAAGCGCTCGTGGCCCGCGGTCTCAGTGTTCTGTAAACGATCACTGAGTTACGCAACTTTCACTATGGCTGGTCCTCGGATGGGTGACCACTTTGTGGCATTTACATTTGCGAGCGTTTCCGTGCTTCGGAAGGCACGTTAAGCCGTTGGTCCCGGTTGCCAGTAAAATGGCAGTCGTTAAGCCTGGTTGAAGGCCTTATGGGCGGCTTAAAAAAGTTCAACAGCAGGTAGCCAAAACCTGCGTCTGTCTATTTCAACACGGCAATGGGCTCACCACCTATTACGTGGGACAGGAATCCAGGTGAAAAGTGGGCATATAATATGCCTCTGCCACCCCTTTGGGGATAAGGCGTGATGGATATTTATTTTTTTATTTTTAGTAGTGCTTTGGTTTTTCTTATATCTTTGCAGCGTTTTCAATGAAAGCTCTCAGTCGACGTCATATTTTCCGACTTCTGAACGATTATCACCATATTTTAACAAATTAACACATAAACAATATTTAATTATTATGTAATAATAATAATAAAAGCACTACTACGTTTTCTCGTCCACTTCGCACGATCTCCGGCATCCTATGCAGTGAGCCCATAACGCCCATTGGCATATCATCCCCTACGACGTTAAGTAAGCCCTCGCGTCTTCCCCTTTTAGCCGAACTCGGCAAGGGCGATATACATACAATTGTTCCCCACGTAGCTCGGCGGTAGCCGCAAGACATGGCCATACCATCGTATTCTAAAAGACTTCATCGTTCGTACATACATAAGACTAGAATCGACTTCATTTAATAATAAGTAAAGATTTTGAACATAGGTCCTGGACTGTTAAATTATTTACATGGCGCGATACCAACTCCAAAAGCACGCAGTACGCGTTGGCTTTCTACATCTGTGCCACAAGATAAGTGGGATGAGCCATTTGCAAAAGTATGTTCAGCAGAGTATCTCACAAACAATTTGCTGGTAAGAATATATTTATGATTACTCGTAATTTCATTGTTTATATTACGAGGTTTCCTTTGTGCTAGGTTATATTTAATAAGTATTACTTACACAGAATCCCGTGCTATTCGAGGAGACATCTCGACTCCTGCCTAATGACGCTGTGTTAGTAGAAATCGCACCACATGGACTACTTCAAGCTATTCTCAAGCGCTCAATGCCAGTTACGTGTAAGAATATCCCACTTACAAGACGAAAGCATCCTGATAACACAGTTATGTTGCTTGAAGCAATTGGAACGTAAGTCTTAATTCTGTCTACATGTTTTAGTAAAATTTCACTATACTGGAATTCTTTTTATACATATTACAACTTACAAATAAATACCTACTAAATTGTATTTTCAACCGCCTTTCAAAAAAAGGAGGTTTCCAATCTTGTTGATTATCAAGCGACCTCACTTTGCGGAGCCCCACTTTGCTGATTAACGGACGACGCAACGAAACGTAGGCGGCCTGCTGGGTTGTTCAGTAGGTTGTCGCTCTTAACGATGGCGACAGTTAAAAGCTAAACGATAATTACGTCTAGCAACCAAAAAAGGGATCCCCGGTCTCCAAATCCAGGTAGGGTTTGGAGGCAACAAAGAAAATATTTAAAATGAAGTTGAAAAAGACTCTGTATTGATACCTTTTACATTTTCTTTATAATGGTGTTCTAAACCTGTATGCCCACACGAGGCATTTTTAAGACTGTTTTTGCTGCTAAACAGTATTGATAATGCCTCGGGTGTAGGCGAAACACGTGTCTCGTTCGACAATTTAAAAAAGCAAAATATTGCAAAAATAACATTTATAACAGAAATAATTATGTTTAATATTTAAATGGATTTTCACGATGTAACGCCTGATTCAATTAGTTACGGACTTTTTTTATAAAATTACAGATTATACATGGAGGGTTACAACTGCAATGTGCAAGTTTTATATCCAAAAATAGAAATGCCAGTTTCCACTGGTACACCGTTCCTGTCTCACTTTGTTAAATGGGATCACAGTGAAAAATGGTAAGTATAAATGTTATTTAGATTTTAATAAATAAATAAATATAAGCGCTTGTGGCCCCGCGGTCTCAGTGTTCTGTAAACGATCACTGAGTTACGCAACTTTCACTATGGCTGGTCCTCGGATGGGTTACTACTTTGTGGCATTTACTTTTGCGAGCGTTTCCGTGCTTCGGAAGGCACGTTAAGCCGTTAGATCTTAAAAAGTAACAGATTTTGATGCGGAAAGGTTTTTATGTATAATTTTTTAAGAATTTTTATAGAATATACTTTTTATTTCTGGGTTTCATAATAAAAGCATTCATTCAGATAAATTACGATGTGAAATTTGACGTGTTCAGAAGTCCAAATATACATCATCCTGAACTTTTGCTACCCTATTTTGATCATGTGGTATCATAGTAGTAGCCTTCTGCCGTAACTGTAGCAGACCTGGATTATTTTGTATACATTGACTAAATTATATTGTTATTTGTTGCGGGTGTCGAAAAAAATGAACCGTTTGGGAGCATTTAACAGAAACGCTGCCTAAACTCTTTAAGATATAACAAAATAATGTTTGGTGGACTTATGTATCTAATGTAGGTCTAAGGTAAAAAAATAAATAAAATGTTTAATATGTAAAATAAAAATAAATAAATATCCATCACGCCTTATCCCCGAAGGGGTGGCAGAGGCATATTATATGCCCACTTTACACCGTGTGGATTCCTGTCCCACGTAATAGGTGGTGAGCCCATCGCCGTGTTGAAATAGACAGACGCAGGTAGTGGCTACCTGCTGTTGAAATTTTCAAGCCGCCATTAAGGCCTTCAACCAGGCTTGACGACTGCCACTTTACTGGCAACCGGGACCAACGGCTTAACGTGCCTTCCGAAGCACGGAAGCGTATAATATGTCTATCACTAAAGAATAATATACTATATCCATTTTAAAACTTTAAAAAGCCAGCAATTATAAAGCGGTAATTTGAAGGCTATTTACACAAACATGTTATTAATCCTTATCATTTTTAATATTTGTTCGTTATTTGGCTTTGATTTGAGTGAAACGATTTGATTTGATTTGAACGATTTGAGTTTATGCTACAAATTAGGCTTTATGATCCCAATATTCTTAGTGGTTCCTTAGAGAGAGGAAACAAATGTGTTTGATCAGTTTAAAAAATCAATACTTCTTAACCTTAATTGTGGCAACCCTAGGCAAAACCGCTGATTTGAATTGACTCTGTATTTTATATTGTAATATTACAAAAATAATTATAAATTTAAGTAAAATCCCATTCCTCATTGCCAAATAATAGTATATTAAGTGCTACATAAACCATTTCGTCATTGTTTGTAATAAAAGTAGATAAATATAAACTTTAAAATTGTACCGGTGCAGTGACAGTTAGACATGGGAAAAAAAATCAATATTTAAAATAAATACGTGGATTTGGCAAGATTTACCAAAGTTTAAATTGTTAAAATTAAGGGTTGTGTGTTTATTTACTTTTACATCCTCATATGTCCACGAATAGATTGATTTTATAACTTTTTATGAATAGGACATAACCTTGTTTTTTGTTTCACCTTTCTACTCTTTTTTGCTAATAATCACTGATTCTGTAATTATAATCAAAAATGTTGTACTCTATTAATATGATAATGACGCGTAAGGCCTTGGCTAATCAGCAAGAGACAAGGCTCCAATTAACGTTGAAAGACTTACAGACTATGAGGGAGAAATGCGATAAACTAAACAAGGAAAGGGACGAAAATGAGTTAGAACTGCTTGGTATCTTAAGTAAGAACAGACAACTCAAGAAAAAACTGACACAGTTGCATTCACTGTATACTGATACCTTACAAGATCGGCATAGGCTACAACTTATAGTTGACAGTTTAGACTATTGTAGGGATCATTATGAACAAACTCTGAACCAAATTGCAGTACTATAGGAGGAGCTACAACGATCAGAGATCAAAATATCACAACTTAAAGCTGAGAAACGTAGCACCGTGGTTTATTCTAATCAGAGTTTGTTTGATGAACTGATGGCTACAAGCATAGATACTGCTAAAGCTCACCCTTCCATTATCATAGACCTCACCTTTGATGATGGATCCGTGACTGTTCTAAGTCGTTGAAAATTATTAAATGTATTAAAAATAAGTTAAAAAAATAAAATAAATAAATAAATATCCATCACGCCTTATCCCCGAAGGGGTAGCAGAGGCATATTATATGCCCACTTTTCACCGTGTGGATTCCTGTCCCACGTAATAGGTGGTGAGCCCATTGCCGTGTTGAAAATGGACTGACACAGGTTGTGGCTACCTGCTGTTGAAATTTTTCAAGTCGCCCATAAGGCATTCAACCAGGCTTCACGACTGCCATTTTACTGGCAACCGGGACCAACGGCTTAACGTGCCTTCCGAAGCTAAATAAAACAAAATATTTAAAAATTAAAAAGTTTATTACTTAATCTAAAAAAATTATACATTAATATAAGCTTTTTATCAATAGTATGTCACTTAATAGACAGAGATTGCAATTGATTGACCAGGTGAATATGTATATATTAAAACTGGACATTGGTGCTAATTCTGTTGTTGAGATCACTAAACTAAATTTCTCTAAAATTTTCTCTGGTATATACTTTCAAGGTAAGTTTTGAAGGTTCTACCGTAGCTGGAGATGCCGTATCCTATGATGGAGTCGGCAAGGGCATTGCAAAGCATGAGTTTGACCCTTAACGGTGTCTTATTTCTAACTATACACATATTGGCAAGAAAAGCTCTAAGGTTTTCACATACTCGGTTAATATGAGGCTGCCAGCTAAATCTGTGATCAATGATAATACCAAGGTATGTGTGCTTATCTACTATTTCAATAGATGGACACTTACAGCCTATAACGTGTGTATGCAGGCATGAATGCTTATGGGCCGTCAGATTTATTTCCTCTGGACACTGAATTTTACCATAAGGTGAACGTATGTGGACAAGTTTTGTTTTTTGTGCATTGAGAACTAACCCATTGTCATGGCACCATTTATTTATATTTTCTAAGTCTGATTGCACCTTTGTATAGGCCGTAGCAACATCCCTATCAGAAATAAGCAAACACGTGTCATCGGCGTATTGATATGAAGAACAATGCTTGAGAACATTATTCATATCATTAACGTATGCTATAAAGTGAAGGGGACCAAGCACAGATCCTTGTGCTGTGCCCATATCAGCTGGAACGGTTCTCAGTAGAACCGTTCCACTATATGAGTTGCACTCATTCGCATCAAAAGTACCGCTCGCTCGCTACACAATGGACCACAAACACGTCACAACGAAGATCGCGACTGTGGTATGCTATGATTTGACTTAAGAGAAACAAAATGTTTAATTTGATTTATTTTCAAATATGTGTCTATATGTAAATGTAATGTATGTATGTAGATGTAATTTAAATTCGAAAGAAAGTATAAAATATGCATTAGAAACGATAATAAAAGTAGATAGTGAGAAGCGCTCGTGGCCCCGCGGTCTCAGTGTTCGGTAAACGATCACTGAGGTACGCAACTTTCACTATGGCTGGTCGTCGGATGGGTGACCACTTTGTGGCATTTACATTTGCGAGCGTTTCCGTGCTTCGGAAGGCACGTTAAGCCGTTGGTCCCGGTTGCCAGTAAAATGGCAGTCGTTAAGCCTGGTTGAAGGCCGTATAGGCGGCTTAAAAAATTTCAACAGCAGGTAGCCACAGCCTGCGTCTGTCTATTTCAACACGGCAATGGGCTCACCACCTATTACGTGGGACAGGAATCCACACGGTGAAAAGTGGGCATATAATATGCCTCTGCCACCCCTTCGGGGATAAGGCGTGATGGATATTTAATAAAAGTGGTTTATACCTGAAAACCTTTAAGTGATTAGAGCTGGTAAGGCCTCTAACTCACCAGACTGTTTACTAAATATATTAGAAATAATTTTTTGAAGTTTTATAATTAATTTATAGGAGTTTAATAATAAAATACAAAGTAGAATATTAGTGTGTTGTGTGAAGTGTAGTGTGAGATGATGTGGTGGCTGGTGTAGCTTAGTAGATGGTCTACCGGTGTAGTCCACTCCCTAAGTGAAGTGTAGGCTTCACTAGTAGAATCCCTATTGATTCCATAACCATGGAGAGGGATGACCTCCCACAAGTTTGTTTCACGGCGTTGTAGACGCTCGGGACACAAGTAGAAGAAAACAAGAAGCTAATCAGTTTAGCCCTTATTTGCTAACCAGACGTTGTAACGATACTATTTTCCGGGAGGGAAAAAAGGTAAAGTTAAGGAGAAAACTGTCACCAGGACTGGAGGAGCCCTGGCTTAAAAGGAAAAGTAAAAGAAAAAGGAGAAAAAGTAAAATAGATTTAATATAATATAAAAATGTTAAGAAAATAAAACCAAGGAAAGCCGGGAGTAAATTAAAGTCTTGATTCTTCAAGAACAGCCGCTAAGATGGGGCCTCGAGTAGGCCTCCACGTTGCTAGGAAGGGGGGCCTCTAGTAGGCCTCCACGTCGCTGAGAAGGGGGCCTCAAATCCCCTCAAGGCCTCCACGTCACCGACCTCGGAGAAAGCTGGTCGCGAACTCAGGCAGGTAGAGGGCTGAAACTAACGAGCTGTCGGCGTCTTTCACAGAGCCGGTTAATAACACACAACACTGCAGACTATCACTTCACTATTTCTGGAGAGCACAACCCTCACACTCAGCACTTATTCCCAGCACCTCCTCTCAAAGTGAGCACCAAAAGTAGACTGATCTGACGGCCCCGGTTTCCTTCTTTTACAGAGCATTTCAAAATTTAAACAAATTTGGAATAAACATAATTTAAGAATATTAATTTATAACAAGGTCTAATATCTATACAACCTAACCTACTGGCAGCTCTAACAGTAAATTAAAAATAAAACCTAGGCTTGTCATTAACTGACATTAAAAATTACAAAAGGTAAACAAACATTAAGAGAGCATAAAAACTCTTGAATTATCAAGGCCTATGAATGCTACAGATAATGGTCATGCAGATAATTTGGAGAGAACGTATAATAAAACATTTAATTAAAAAAGTAAGTAAAAAATGTTACATTACATTTCCCCGACAACCCCGGAAAATTTTTGATTATAATGAAAAAAAATTGTTTACAAGAAAGATAAGGCATTGACCAGTTAAAGTTAACCTATATGACTATTTACAGTGGTACAGAAAGTTTTACAAAAGATAAAAATTACGTTACCCGATAACCCCTGAAAATTAACAACTGAGAAAATTTCGATGTTGTAAAAGAAAAACCTTGCTCTTTCATACACCTTTCATCAACTCACATTTCATACTCCCTCAATCATACATCACTAACATACTTAGGGGATATGGTTCACATTCTATGACTCATACTCCACAAGGAAAAAAAAAAATTCATTTTTAATTACGATGGCTTATATATTTAAATTAGGTGTCGGTGATCCGCACCTTTTTTAAAACCCATTAAAATTAAAAGAAATATTTACAAAACTTTCCTAGCTTAAGAAAAGACGTCAAGGTTTGAAAGCATAATTGCTTAAGAAAAGCCTTCAAGTTTCAAGTAGTTCAAGTATTAAAAATAAAGCTTTCCAGCTTAAGAAAAGTAGTCACGGTGCAAAGCATAATCACCTTTTCAAGAAGCTAAGTTCAAGTATTAAAAACAATACACAATGGCTTATTTTAAGAGTTGTGTACCGCTCTATGAAGAAAAAATAAAAAAACAGAAAGGAAAAATGCCAAAAGTGTTTGGAGAAAGTAAAACTTGTGAAGTATTTACAATGAACTTAATGTTAAATGATAAGTAAAAAATATTTTTAGAGACATCAAGGAAAAATAACCGTTGAAACATTAAAGTATAAAAAAAATAAGATTAATCAATTTTATGTGTGTGTTTTTATACACAGCAGATATAAAACTAAACTTTAAAATCTAAAACGTGTCATTTTCCTCTTAAGCCGCTCCAAAATGAAAAAAAGTGGTGACAGTTTCTCTTATGTTTCAGATCAAAATCAAAGCATGATAAGCGAAAAGTTCAACGTGTTAATCTCCCAGAAGGATTAGATAAATTTTATAAATTTTGTAAAGATTTTAAAATATTAAACGAGTTTATTACCACATGTTACCATGGTAACAATGTTGCCGTAGTAACAAATCAAACTAAATGAAATAATGTTTAAAGTGTTAATTTATGTTAAGTTTTGTATAAACAACCACAGGATATTGTCCTGCAGCCGTCGTGAAGTGTCCCAGCCCCCAACTAGTAAGAGACCACGAATGGTTTTAAGAACACTCACTAGCGAAGACTGGGTACGATTACCAGAGGGTAACCGCAGAGGTGTGCAAGTGTGTGGGATGCAGTATAGTGATGTATTAGTAGAGAGTTATAATGTGCCTAGGTGATAACGACTATAGGATATTGTCCTTAGTACGTCGTAGAGAATCCAAACCCCAACTTGTAAGTGACCACGAATGGTTTTAAGAACACTTGCAAGCGAATACAACCTAACCTACTGGCAGCTCTAACAATAAATTAAAAATAAAACCTAGGCTTGTCATTAACTGACATTAAAAATTACAAAAGGTAAACAAACATTAAGAGAGCATAAAAACTCTTGAATTATCAAGGCCTATGAATGCTACAGATAATGGTCATGCAGATAATTTGGAGAGAACGTATAATAAAACATTTAATTAAAAAAGTAAGTAAAAAATGTTACATTACAACGTAACCTTTCACTCTCCTCACACCCTGTCACTTTCACCCATCACCTTTTAGCCTTTAAATTAGTTAAAAATTAAAAGTTTAAAAAAAACATCAAGTTCGTTATCACACCAGTGTGAACGAAGCCTAATAATCATTGTCAAGAATTAATTTTAGTAGAAACAATTAATAAAATGTCATTAGTTTGCCACCTTAGTAGTGAACAAATTTCACATCAGTGTGCTAGAGGCACAATTGTACAAACTATCAGTTGAGTTGAGGAATGTGAATGTTTTTCGTAGTACCTACGAGTTTTGAAAAAATATGTTTTTGTTAACATTATAGAATAAGTATTTTATTACAAGTAGTTGACGACTGCCGTTGAAACATTGAATATTGCAAGCTGTTTAGATGTTTGTTACGAAAATTACGTATGTTTTTAAGATTACAGGAAGAAATGCTACAATCTTACAATTTTAGTGAGGTTAATAGATAGTGAATAAAATTAGATGAGTGTTACTATAGTGAATTATGACTTGCAAAGTAAATTAAATAAAAAAAATATTAAAATATTGGGGACAACTAAATTTTGATAAAATATGAACCAAGGTTGAGAAAAATTTCAAATTTTGAGTTGTCTATGTTTTATACGAAAAAAAATAAATTTTAAAAGAATTTAAAAAATACCAATTAAAGACAACTAGACTAGCACTGTCAGGGACGTTTAAACCCTGGGTAGCTTAAATTTAGGGGAAACTACCTGCTAACGGGACTGCGGTTAATCTGTGCACAATTACCCTACACAGACACACAATAAAAAAATACAAAGTAGGAAAAGCTTAAACTAGAACTCCTCGCCTCTAGCCCAGAGAACACCAAACGGATGCCTTAACCGCGTAAGGGCGCCACTGTAAACCTTAATGTTGTACAGGACCCTACGGGAGATAAATAAAAGTAGAAGTAGTTAGAAAATAGTATATATTTCCCGATAGGGCTGAAAGTAGTCCAGTCAGGGTCGCGGGTGTAGAATTTAGATAGGCAACCGTAAGGTGGACTCAGCCGCGAGAGGCCGCGGAATCTGGACTTATCTGAGGGAGGGCCAGGTGATCTTCCACGGGTCGGATGTTGTTCCTCTCGTAGTCGTAGGGTTCTCCGGCTGGGCGACGGCTTCCACTCCCGGTCTAGGCACGACCAGAAGGAGCCTCGGAGCAGCTCTTAGCCAAGAGGTAGTAGGTGGTAGTGGTGGAACCGTCAAGGTTCAACCGTAACAAAGGACCCTGGAAGACAGAAGCCCGGGGTAAGAACCTCAGCCGGAAACCTAAAAGGCTTCCAGCCTCTCCTCAGGCCCAGGTTGGCTGGAGAGGCGGGAAGTCTTACATATAGGTTGTAGGTGGTACATAGAATAAAATTTAGTAAGGGTTGGTTGGCACACTTGTGAAAATTATAGTTTTATACGTATTCCTACCCACTTATAGCTATGGCTGAAAATTAGCGATTGTAATAGATTTAGCATTTATAAAAATAGCTATTAATTGCGGTAATACATACGCTGAAAAGGAAATAGGTAAGAACACTATAGATAGAATTAGATTTAAACACTCCTTCCTGTAGGAATAAAAGTTAGTAAGGATGATTGATTATAATTAGAAACTTACCGGGATATTCCGGGTCCAATATTTTTACAAATATTTTACGGGAGTAACTTCAATGCCGCATCCGTCCGATAGATGGCGTTAGTCGTATAATGGCGCGGCTTGGAAACGCATCATTACACATGTAAATCAAACTATTGTAATAGCGGTTAGAAAAGAGTGGCCATGAGTTTTATTGCCAGGTTCTTCCTCTGAATCTACCTATTGCTTTGCGAATCTGGCAGTAAATTTAAATGTAGAAGCAGTAATCTTGACGTTCATAAGTGTTACTTTGTGACCTACAGGAATAAAGATTTTTCATTCATTCTTTATATTTACAACTTACAGCTACTATAAATCGATCAATACATCTCAACTATATGGTTTTTTTATATGTTTTAGGCCATTAGCAAAGTATCACTCTGCAGATATAAAGTATGCCGCTAGTTGTGAATTTATTTTATCTACACATGATAAAGAACATGCATATTTAAAAGGTCATGCGATTCGAGGTAAATATAATCTAGATTTAAATAATTTTAGTGATAAAAATTCCAAAAACGGTATACCTTAATTTTTATGGCACAATACTCATACCGCCTTTTCGTGCTTCATTATACCTCGGACATCTTTTTTGTTAAAAAGTGAATCTACTATGCCTTCTAGAATATTTTTCTTTTATTATTATTATTTTCTTTATTAACTATACAGACATATAAATTACATTTTTAAATATATCTAAAAAAAAACACATTTAAAAATATAAAAAGTAGTAGCCCACCGGTATCGGGTACAGGGGCCAAGCTACCGGTGGTTAGGGCTCCAGAGATAGGAACCTCCTGACAATGTGTGCCGTGTCGAGGAGAACTGCCTTCTGCATCAAACTCCCGATCCAACTGCCTAACGCGAGCCTCATAAGATGTTGGACGAGGCTCTTGGCAATCAACCCATGTGCTGATACGACTATCGGGACAATGATTGCCGAATCCACAATCTCGTGAGCCAAGTCCAAATATCTCAATTGTTTTTCTTTTTGTGCTTTCACGAGATTTTCGTTATGTGGGATGGTAATATCAATAATCATTGCGCGACGCTCTAATCGATCCATCACCACTATATCAGGCTTATTGGCAACAATAGTCCTGTCAGTAATGATGGATCGATCCCAGTACAGTGTGATACGACCATTTTGAAGAACTGGGTCGGGTATATACCTGTAATAGGGCACCTCCAAATCCACAAGTTTGTACTTAAGAGCTAGTTGCTGATGAACAATCCTGGCTACTTGATTGTGTCTATGCAAATACTCCCCGTTAGCAAGACGCGAACAACCAGAAATAATATGTCTTAAAGATTCACCCAGACGATGACATGCCCGACAAATGTCAATCGTACCATCCTTCAGAATATACTTTCGGTAGTTATTCGTCATTACTACTTCGTCTGTAATTGCAATGACAAAACCTTCAGTTTCCCCAAAGGGGTCCCCAAACCGTAGTCAGGAAACAGATGCTGTTAAATCTACATCGGGCCCATATAGGGCCCGGAAAAATCGTCCATGCAGCTCCTTACTCTTCCATATCTCCTTGCGATCATCAGTAGTGAGTATCACAGGTTTGCGCCAGTTCTGTTTAGCCAGACTAAGCGGGGTAAGTCCATTATCTACTGCAACCACACACCGATGCATACCCATATTCGCTGACAGAAAATATTCTCTAAGGTTGCATATCTCGCGGTTGTGGAGAGTCTTAACATTTAAGAAGCCTCGACCCCCAATCTTCCGCGGGATATACTATATATTATTTTATCATTAATATGTTATTAATATAATATTGTTAAAATTGCTGTAATAGTATATTACACTGACACATCCGTATTTTCAAATTATTAAGCATCTGTACAGTAGCTCCGGTGTAACTTCCGCCGCTCTGCACGCAAGAGACGGATCGAAGCTCACTGCGGCGAGTTGCGCTTTTTGTGATTTTTGAAAAGTATCTTCGTAGTTTACTGACAGATATGGATGAATTTGGTAATGTAAACACGAGAGAGGACTAAGCAAACACTTCTCACATTTAAATGATAGTGATTCGGTTTTGGAATTATCATATCTGAGTCAACCAAACGGTTATTTATATAGAAAAGAAATAATAGCATTGGAAAAAATAGTTGAAACAATAGACATTGAACTTCACACTGCACAGGCTGAAATTGATAACCTGGGTATTGAAATCTTGAACTACTAAAGATTAATCAAGCAAGCAAGTTAAATCTCTTGAAGTCTGTGGGACTTGGAAATATAAATAGCAATGCATTTTGTACCCCAATAAAATTTTATTCTCAACAGCTTCGTAGACGTTCTCATTTTAAGTCAAGCTTACTGAGAACATCATCAAGGGAATTACCAACTACGTCAAAAAGTTGTTCCAGTTCAAAATTACTTAACCAGAACACTGTTTATGAGATAAACCTGAGTTATGATTCCATAATTAAACAGACAGCAACACGTCGCTCTGAATGCCATGACTCACCATCATTTCCTGGCTCTGTGGTCATAACTGTTGATATGGCAACAATTTTAAACTCTCAAGTGGATGGAACGATAGCGATAAGCGAACAGGCGTTATTTGATCAAGAGCAAACTCACAACTGTGACTTGAATATCACTAGTAACAAGACCTCTACGAAAGATGAGAGCGAGGAGCTTGGGAGACCGCTTTCTGCCAAACATTTGGTTAATATTTTTGTGATGATTCACTCGTCTTCATATGGGATGAGACAAATATACATGGTAATTCTTTCAGAGTAATAGCCCTTATAAAACAGTATGCGCCATTATGTGGAATTCTTAAGTCATATGTGGCATTGTGTCATGATTTAACATTCTCTGATTATAAATTGGTATGTGGTGGATCTATTGACAAAAACCCGATGCAAGTACAATCTGTGCTATATTATATGTTGAATCAAATAAAAAAGACCAATGTTTTAATAAGGAAAGTTTATAAAAAATAAGTTACTTATTATTTCTAAACTCAATACTTTATTTAGATTAATATGTTCTAACTTTAGAAACACCTTTTATGTTGTACTGGATGTAAATTATAGCATTTTGTCAACTTCCTTGATTGATATATAGGGAACTTCTTCGTTTGAAATACACAAATGATTATCTGGTTTATCTATCTAAATTACAAATGGTAAATAGTATTAATATGTATCAACAAACCTTTTGAATAAAGTCGCAACGCAGACTGATTGTTACACAAGCGTGACTGCAAGTGCGACACAGACCGAGTTTCGGACTGAAGCTACGTCAATGTTTTTTCTAACTCTTCACTTAGCTGTCAAAGTATATAAAGGCATGGGCCTGATGACAGAAAACCACACTCTCGTTTCTTATCCAGTAACCAAAGATGAAATCGAGACAAGAACTGGTTTAGTTGATAATTAGAATACGAAACAAGTGATAAAACAACATTTGTAAATAATTTATACTGTTGATTGATGGTACTTGGTAGAACTTGTTACTTGTTAAGACTGCCTCTGTGGCGCGGTGGGAGTGCATCCGACTGCCACGCAAGAGGTCGTGGGTTCGATTCCCACCCAGAATAAAACTTTGTGTGATGAGTACGATGGTTTATTCTGTGTCTGGGTGTTATTTATCTATAATATGTATGTATTTAGAAATATATAAGTATGTTTATCAGTTATCTAGATCACATAAGACAAGCTAATATTAGCTTACTTTGGGCTAGATGGCGCTGTGTGAAAAGTGTCCAACAATATGTATTTATTATTTATTTTAAGTAACACCACTTCTACTATTCCTCAATATTTACTTGATTAACCTAACTGGTAGCGCCTCACGGCATTCTCAAAGGCACACAATATGATACCTAGACCTATTAGGTATAAATAAAAAAATAAAATGTATATATATAAAAAAATATAAAACATTTGTAAAGATTTATATCAGATGTTTGAAACATTTAGTTGCTCTCAATTTGGTAAAATTGGTTTAGAATTAAATTTCTCTAAATGTAAATTATTTATCACGTATAACACCTTCGCCAGCGAGGTGATGGCGGCAAAAAGAGAGGGGCTGCGGGTTCGGGAGCGAGCAGGAGGCACGCTCCCGTCCTACCGGCAATTGCGAGGGCGGCGCCGGCTGTAGTCCCGGATCGCCGCAGACTAGATAATGGCCGTGGACGGAAGGTCGGGGGACCCCGTTCCCAATGGCCTTCAGGCGGCTGGCACCACTCGTGTTCCGGGGTGCCTTCAAGTGCCCGCTCGATCGCTCTCCACCCCTCTCTGTTCTCACGGGGACGTTTGGGGACACTCGAAGCGGGCACAAACTAATCTCCTCCGGGAGATCGTGGGGGACAGCACATCAGACCCCCCGAGGAGAGCCTCATCTTGGGGCATTCCCTTAGTCGGATCGCAGTGAATAGCCCTCAGGCCTATCCTGCGACCCGGTTGGGAAGAAGGTGGAACACCGCGGGGTTTAGTGGGTAGGGCGGCCCCCAAAGGGCCAGAAGTCCCACACACCATCCGTGCTGCCCCCGAAGCAGGGTTGACGGCGCGTAAACGCACTCCCCGCGACAAAAAAAAAAAATATCGCGTATAACACAAACTGTTTATACAGAAGTTTAATGACGTTACACCCAATTTCAAAATTATGAACAAATGTACACTTCACCTCCTGGAATCACCAATTTTTTAAAGAATGATTTGCTTCGGATTTAAATGAAAAATTAAAAATTATCAGGATTTCAAGAAGCGATTTTTCTAAATTAACATACATTCCGCATTTACTATAATTCGATATTGTCCTTTTAGCCCAAAATTAACATTCTATCTTCGATCTTGCCATTTTTGGAAATACCACAAACTTTTAGAAAATATAGATGAAATTATCCGGAATACTATAACTATAAATTTTAATGACAGAGCTTGATCTCAAGCGTCATTACCTATTCGGTTGGGTCGTATAGGTGTCCGCAAAATCTCTGATATTAGCTTACCGTCGGTAATTCTTGTCGTCGGTGTATGGTACAGATAAGATATGACCAGGAAAATTTGAGCTACGTCACTGGTTAACTTTGAAGTCCCATATTTATTTGATGCCATGAATGTCTGGAAAATGAGTTGCCCGAGCTCTACAATGTCCCGTTTTTGACATGATTTTCTTAAATAAATGTTGGTATAGTTAAATACAATGGAGATATCTTGGAAACTATAAAAGCTTAACGAAAAAATTAAAATTTTAATAAATAGCTATAACTATTTTGAATTTTAAATCAAATTAATTATATATTATATTTAAATCATCATAGGAGGTTGGAATTTCAATAAATGTTATTTTCAGCAATTTGCTACTTAGGTACATAAAAAACTAATATAAATCACTGTTATTTTTTCACATATTCTTAATTCTGGTGTATGGGAAAGTCCGTCTACCATACATTTGCCTGCGGTACCTGTTCGCAGGGCTAAGGAATATATATTAAAGGTCTTACCTGACTTCAGCCGTCTTCCCGGTTAATAACCTTCCCTGTGATAGTGTAATGTATCCCTATCTAAAATGTATATATATAATGTAATAAACAATACCAAAATAATGATGGGTTGAGTGTGTCCTTGATTGGATGCCGTCAGCTACGCGTCAGTCGCGTTTCGCCTGAAGATCAAGCCAATGTCCGGTAACACCTTCAACCACATGCACCGGCGGATGACCGCTCATCAACGCCATACACCGTAATATGATACTTTGTACTTAACGTCCGTATAGCACAAATAAGGAATATACCGATTCCTGTTAATACACGTATTCGTGACCGAAAGACCGTGAAAACCGCAGCGAACCCGATGCTCGCAATTGTCAAAACAGTTGTATTTTTAAACCGTACCGTACAAGAAGCGTCCGCCGCGATTATATACCGCCATATTACTTTTTTATTAATTTATTTCGGTATTCCGAAAGCTGTCGTTCAACGTTCGGTCGCACGTAAATTTAAGGTGCGTTCCGAAATCGTGGTCTTTACTAAACATCCCCCCGCTTCGGACAGAGGGACCTCTGTTCGCTAAAATACAGGCAAACGAGAAAGTGAAGTCACAGCCCGACGCAAAACGTTATCTCCGACAGAAACCCCTGCATAACGTGGAGTAACGCCCGATCCCGGATACAGCTGAAGAATGCGCGCCCGACGTCATTTTAAAGAAGGCTGGTTTGTGTCCTTAATGAGGACCAGATCCCCCACCCGTGCATGGGTTGTTTTATCAGCCTACTTGATACGCTGCTGTAGGATGTTCAGATACTCCAAAGAAAACCGATGATTAAGATTCTGAGCCATTTGCTGGAACATCTGAAATTTTGACAACCTATTTTGAGGAGTATCATAATAAGGATATTCCGGTAATGCCGTTAGGGGTTGACCGATAAGGAAATGACCCGGCGTCAAGACCTCCAGATCATTAGGATCCGTAGACAGAGCGGACACAATGGCCGAGAGTTCAAATTTGCTTCAACTCTGCAGAGAACCGTGGCGAGTTCCTCAAAGTTGAGGATAGTGTCGCCTATGACACGCCGCAAATGTGTCTTGGCAGACTTGACCGTGGTCTCAAATATTCCGCCCCAGTGTGGAAAAGCTGGTGGATCGAACTTCCAGGTGATTGCACGCTTGGCCAATATATGTTCGAATTCAATGCCCCTGTCTGTTAGAAACTGATGCACCTCCCGTAGGTAACGATCAGCTCCCTGATAATTGGTACCACAATCTGACCGTATGGGACTTGGCAGGCCCCGCCTTGAGACAAAGCGATCAAGTGCTGCAACAAATGCCTCCATACTTAGTGATGAAACCAATTCCAAGTGTACCGCCTTGGTTGAAAGACATACAAATGTGTATTTGTATGTCTTTCAACCAAGGCGGTACAAGTACGTTTTATAGGTCTTCGCCTTCCGTAAGTGCGAAGCCTTGACCATAAATGGGCCTGCGAAGTCGGTACCTATGCCCTCAAAGGGCTGAGTGGCCGTCACTCGATCTGCCAGTAAGTCACCCATCATAGGCTGCATTGTAGTCGCTTTCAACCGATAACACGACATGCATTTGAAAATAATTGAGCGCCCACACCGACGTGCACATAAAATCCAAAACTCGCGTTGTAAGATCGCCAGAAGTGCATTACAACCTGCGTGCGAGTTATTAATATGATGATGTGTAACCAGACGCTGAACAAAGTTACCATCTTTGGGTAGCAAGAGAGGGTGACGCGCACCATAGGGCAGCTGAGAGTTTCTGAGTCGACCGCCAACTCGAAGCAAACCCGATTGATCCAGAAAGGGGTTCAGCCTCGCAATGGCTCCCTATAATCGATCCGAGGATCTAATAATCCGAATTTCGTGAGCAAACCGATCGGCTTGAACCTGGCTAACCCAAAACACGAGTGCAGATCGGCGCTCGTTTGCCGATAGATAAGATGACGTGTTCCTTACACCCACCTTCCGCGAGTCCCGAATAAACCTGTGAATCCACCCCGTGACCGCCAATAGTTTGCCGAGCGAGCTATACCGGTTTAGTAGAGGATCCGTAGCAATAACCGTCGTTTCCACTGCCGCAACTCGTATACCAGGCAGGGGATTTATGCCACCCAAAACCGTGGGTGGCCAGGTCACTACCGAATCCGCTAACCACTTTGGACTCCACCAGAGGGTATGATCTACTGTCACGTTAGGGTGGGTTGATAGTAGACCAACTACCCCAAGTCAACAAGTTAAGGAAAATTAGGTAGGTGAGAGCTTGAGAGATATTATAAGCGACGAAAAAATTTAAATACAACAGTATGTATATTAGAATTTTAAGTACTTAGTTACATTCAGGGCCGGGTTCGATGCAATGGTTCCGAGGAAATATTAGTTAAGTATCACTCTTGGAAGTCCCTCCGCGTTTCCGAAATGGAGGGAAGGACTTAGATTGCACTAGGAGGTGGCGGCGTAGGCGCGGCGCTAGTGCGACCGGACACGACGGCGGGCGAAAACGGGGAGAAGAAGAGATAAAAGACAAGACCCTGTGAACAAAGAAAAAGGTGTCAGTATGTAATATTACATACCGCTAAGCGGGACACAGAGGAACTCCCTCTTTAACTTCCTATTAAATTGCATTCACAGGAACCCTAGTGATGTACCCTCATCAACACGGCAAGAAGGTGGGTAGGCAACCGGTAACATACAACGAGTATGCTGCAGTATTAAATAGCATTTGTAGAATTCCACTATTTTCAAACATAGCGTGATTTACTGGATGCCCTGTGAATGCTAAAATGATTAAACCCTGTAAAAATGTAATTATTAAAATTATATTATAGGAGCTTATCCGGATCAGTGTAAGTGGGGAGCGTGGCGAGATAAAGAGGTTGATGCGCTTAGAGTCAACCGTTATATTTGGCCACTACCCACACCCCCACTCTGTCGACTAGTGAAGAGACACAACTGATCCCATAGTGTTGGGAATGAATTGACCTCACCAGTCGACAAAAATCGACTAATTAAACAAAAAGACTCCGAAGCCTGAATGTGAGACACCGATTGGCCACAAAAACTTCTAACCTATGGGGAGAAGCCTGTAGCCAAGCTAGAACGATCTGGCTGTCCGACCAGGCATAGATTTCCGACAACTCCACCGATTTGCCCAAAGTGGAGTTAATGTGATTTAATAATCTAGCAAGTAAGGCAGCTCCTGACAGCTCTAATTTAGGAATGGTCAATTTAGTCCGTAATGGGGCTACCTTACTCTTAGCCATCAATAGGTGAACTGCTGTATTACCGTCCCATTTTAACATTAAACGCAAGTACACCACCGCAGCGTATCCCGACGCCGAAGCATCGCAGAACCCGTGAAGCGATGCTTTGTATTTACCCGATGGAAGAAAATTACGAGGCAATGATACCAATGTGATTGCCCCCAACCGAGTTATAAAATTTATCCATTCAGACAGGAGGTCACCTGTAAGAGGCTCATCCCACGTGAGCTCAGCGATCCACAGTCTTTGTAAGAAGTACTTGGCCCAGAAAATTACCGCTGCGATCCAACC
Organism: Thumatha senex; assembly: GCA_948477245.1. Lineage (NCBI taxonomy): Eukaryota > Metazoa > Arthropoda > Insecta > Lepidoptera > Erebidae > Thumatha > Thumatha senex. The sequence continues at coordinate 18,213,994 of OX419744.1, forward strand.
GTTCGGATCGAATCATTTGGCCACCGTAGAGAGTACCAACCGCTTAGTCCAAACTTTCGCGGAAACTTCCATGTACCGGAACGAGAAGGTATCCTGAACTGGTTGATATTGTACTCCCAAGACTGATGTAGAATGAGGACTATCCGGATCCTCAAAAAGGAGTGGATCTTGCTTGTGGTCCTCCGGAAGGTCGGCCAACAACCTTGGGGAGTTAGAAATCCACTTGCGCAACTCATAGCCACCTGTCGCCAAGATTCCAATCAACTCATCCCGGAGAAGCAGTGCTTCACGTTCAGAGGATGCTTCGGTGCATATATCGTCAACATAAACATCCGTCTCTAAGATGGCTGCCGCTCGGGGAAAGGCTGCTCGCTCCCGAGGAGCCAACTAGAGCAATCCCCTAATTGCCATCCTTCGACTGGACTTTAAACCGTATGTGTTTGTATTTAATTCGTACACCATGAGTGGCTGCAAAGTATCCTCTCTCCAGAGGATCAATTTAAATCGTCTATCATCCGGATGTATGATGGTCTGCCCGAACATCATACGAATATCCGTTGCAAAAACCACTAGATGCCTACGAAAAAGTGCTTCATTGGCACCTGAATGCAAGCACTGATTGAGAGAAACACCGTTGGATGAGGGAGCCGACCCATCAAATACTACCTGAATCTTCCCCCCATCGGCCTTGAAGGCAGCATGGTGGGGAATAAAGAAAGGTTCAACTGACGAATAATCCGTACGCGAGGGGGACTTTTCACGAAATACTGGATCACGTCTCATGCGTCGTTCCATTGATAGCATACGTTTCTCCGCTAGGCCGCGAGGGCAGAAATGGCAACCGTGCCATAAGCTGTTCCGACGTCATATGTATCAAGGTCTGTCTAAAATGACTTTCGCATTCCAGTGCCCAGAATCTTTGCACCACGTCGGCCAGAGAAATACCTGTAAATACCATTTCAACGGTCACAAGACCGGTAGGAAAAGCTGGACCCAAAATCATTTAACCGAAAACCGTGGGCACGGTAACCAACCCGTCCCGATGTAAGGCAACCACCGATCCCGAACATAACACCTGGCCCGCGACAGCGGAACCTAGCAGGAGATCCACCGAGCTGGGTTTCCAAAACCCAGGATCAGCCAGACGCAAATCTAAAGCTGAATGACAAATAATAAAAATAAATAAATATCCATCACGCCTTATCCCCGAAGGGGTGGCAGAGGCATATTATATGCCCACTTTTCACCGTGTGGATTCCTGTCCCACGTAATAGGTGGTGAGTCCATTGCCGTGTTGAAATAGACAGACGCAGGTTGTGGCTACCTGCTGTTGAAATTTTCAAGCCGCCCATAAGGCCTTCAACCAGGCTTACCGACTGCCATTTTACTGGCAACCGGGCCCAACGGCTTAACGTGCCTTTCGAAGCCCGGAAACGCTCACAAATGTAAATGCCACAAAGTGGTCACCCATCCGAGGACCAGCCATAGTGAAAGTTGCGTAACTCAATGATCGTTAATAGAACACTGAGACCGCGAGGCCACGAGCACAAATTATAGAAGGAAGAGAAACCAAAGGATGCATGCCTATAACCTGATCCATAACCAGAGCCGTGACCAAAATAGTGGGGGAAGAAACCGATTCCCCTTTAACCACAAAACTAACTTGACCATAAATTGCTGTGATCCGATCACCTCCTATCGCCATTTATGTATTAAAGGTGCGTGACATTGATAGGCCTAACTTCCTCACCAAACCAATAGTAATGATGCAGCCTTGTGCCCCTGTATCCAAAAAGGCCCGTACTTAATCGAGGCACCATCAGTGCCCTTAATCCGAAGGGACACCGTAGGGAGAAGGACCGTCTTCGAAAAGGCTGCACCTGGTGAGGAGGCCGAAAATACCTATAAGGTGTGAGGGGGTTCGGGCCGACCCGACCCTGAGGGAAGAACGGGCCACCCCCAAGAGGGGGCGTGATAAGTATAACCACGGCCCATCATTGGTGTCCGATAACCCTCGTACAGAGAGGCGTGTACCTGTACGCGCCTTTGTGTAGTGAGGGCGGAAGAGGAAGCATCCTGTGCTGCTCGAGCAGCATAAGTTGCAGCCGAAATGTGGGCTTCCACGTCCACATGTTGCCGATCCCGAGGGCTAATCACTTCGCCCATCGACGTTGGACGTCCATAATAGTCCCGAGAGGGGGAGGAGGGGCCCCCGCCCCTGCCAGCATCCCGTTTGTTGAGCAGGTGCGTACTCTGTGTCCCGGTGACCAGAGGCATCCCCACTCCTGAAAACATCCCGATTTTCCATCGGGGCGCGCCCAGCATCCTGATACTGAGGGGCGCCCTCGCTCCTGTGAGCATCCCGATGCTCCTCCAGATAACCCTTACCTGGGGGGCGACGCTGCTCCGGGGTACGCCTACCTGTACTATTTCCTCCGGAGCTTCCATTCTTCTCTCTCCCAGACCCGCAAAGCATGGGGTGGTGTGGACTTCCTTGGTGACCTGTGAGTCTCTGGCCAAATGTGCATTCATACACATCCAGCAATATTTCGAACCATAGAAAAATCGGCGCAGAGATCCGACGTCGGCGCGTCTGAACTTTCCACAGTTCAGGAGGGGGTGAAACAGTCCATTACAAAACGACGCCAGGTGCAGAGGTCATCCGGGCATGTGGAGCCTGATCGTAATCTAGGAGGTACCGTGACAGCCCTATTTTGGCCGGTCCATCCTCCATTTCGACCTCCGCCTCCTGAATCTCCTGGTATGCCTCATCTAAGTCCTTTAAATAAGACGCTAACCTCCCATAGCGGAATTTCAACTCCTCAGCTCTATCCGGACGTCCGATCAGTCCGGTGGCCGCCTGTAACCATCGAAGGACACGGCTCACGGTAGCTTTGGCTGTCGTAGTGACATTCTAAATATGGGCCGAAAGTACACCCGTAACACAATAATTATCAAATAAGTTACCACTTAACGAAATAAGACAACTCCGTCCGGAGCGGAACCCCAAATTAAATCCGTACGGAACCCTAAACCGTATTAGAATATCCAAAATAAAAATGAAACGTAAAGGTTTATGACACGATAATTCGTACAAATAAAATATACCTACGGATAGTCCCGTACTATCTCGTTATGGTACTTATGATAGACCCGTACTATCTTGTTGTTGTACCTATGTATATTATTATTGTACACAAAACCGTATTTAAAAGTCATAAAAAATAAATTATGCTGACAGTGAAAAGAACTACACTTTAGCAAAATACTATTATTATCATGTCCGTACATAAAAATACACATAAAATACCTTTTATGCACTTTTTTACATTAGAGGAAAAGGTTAACCTACAATTATAAAAAATAATAATGATATTAATCAAAACCGTAACGTTTGATTAATAAATAAAAATACATAAATATCCATCACGCCTTATCCCCGAAGGGGTGGCAGAGGCATATTATATGCCCACTTTTCACCGAGTGGATTCCTGTCCGTATTTTGTATGATTAATACATTGAAATAACCGATTATAATCGTATATAACCACGCTCTGCTACCAAAATATGTATGTGAAAGTCCGTCTACCATACATTTGCCTGCGGTACCTGTTCGCAGGGCTAAGGAATATATATTAAACCTGACTCCGGCCGTCTTCCCCGTTAATAACCTTCCCTGTGATAGTGTAATGTATCCCTATCTAAAATGTATATATATATAATGTAATAAACAATACCAAAATAATGATGGGTTGAGTGTGTCCTTGACAGGATGCCGTCAGCTACGCGCCAGTCGCGTTTCTTCTGAAGATCAAGCCAATGTCTGGTAACACGATAATATGATACTTTGTACTTAACGTCCGTATAGCACAAATAAGGAATATACCGATTCCTGTTAATACACGTATTCGTGACCGAAAGCACAGACGCTTAATCCCGACGCTTATATATTCTACAACAATGCATAAAAATTTGCCCGATTTGTCGACATTTATGATTACTGCTCGCTCTCCAGAACAGTAGCGTGATTATATATAGCCTATAGCCTTCTTCGATAAATGGGCTATCCAATACAAAAATAATTGTTTGTCACTAAAGAGACAGACATTTAGTAGAACACTTGTAAAAGTTATTTATTATATAGGTAACAGATTAAAAAACATCAATGATGAAAAATATATACCGACTAAACTGTGTTCCTCACACCACACAAGAAAGATAAATAACTTATGACAATATCCCTTCTTATCTTTCCTTTTCTACATTAAGTTTTAGTAGAAGTCTTGAAGCGTTTTGTAAAAACAAGCGGAGAAAACAGTAACTATCAACGCAATTTGATGATTGTGATTTTGCCAACGACGAACAAAAGTCGACGGCTTTACTTGAGTATTTCACGCACGCAATACGTAACATGCCCCAGGCAATACATTGAGATTGTAAGCTGTGGGAAAAGTACAATGGGCGGCCTTATCACATAAAGCGATTTCTACCAGGCTAAATTTTATAGACAAAAGTAGGAATCGTAAACCATGTACGGCAGGGGGCAGCTACCCCTCCTGCCCTCCCCTGGGTACGCCCATGGAATAAATTATCCAAATATAACACGTCTTATTGGAGATCTGGAACCGAGCAGGAAACTCCGCATCGTTGTATTTTTCGAATGTATTTAGCTTCTCTAGGTTTCGTCGACAGACGGTCGGTCTTCCATGGTCAGAGAGTGAAGATAGCGAAGAAAACGACATTATTTTTACACTTCAATATATTCATCACGCCTTATCCCCGAAGGGGTGGCAGAGGCATATTATATGCCCACTTTTCACCGTGTGGATTATATTCAATTCCAGATTTAGGAGACCTCTCGACCACTCTTACATTTAGGGGACGTTCAAATCTGTTTGACAGGTCATTTCACAGCTAAATCAAATTAAGTGGCAATCCAGTATACGAATTTTACACTGAGTGGCGTCGGAGCGCAACTAACCGTTAGATATTTGAGTTACCTTTCAGCATTCGGCCGTTATATTTATCAACGATTCTACTGGTGTTTATTCAAACCATAGACAACACAGTTTAAAAAGGATTTGAATTGAGGTCGGTCAACAAAAAAAAGGGCTGCACTAGTCACCTTAACGGTTGACTTAAAGTAATGTTTAATTGGTTAATGAATAAACTCAGCTAATATAATGTATTTGCATCTAGGAAAAATATTGTACCCATTTGCTGCAAGTCTGATGTTAGTATGGGATGTACTGGCTATGGTAATGAATAAACCAAAAAAAGAACTCTCTGTGGTATTCAGTAAGTTACAGTTACATTCTCAACCAGTACTTAATGAACAACAGCCAATGAAATTATTTGTGGCCATACACAGAGGCACAGGACAATTTGAGGTAACTACTATATTTTCGTTGAAAACAATAATTAAAATTGATACCGTAAGACAATTGAATAGCTTGTTACTCCGCTGGAAGGCGCTCGTAGCCCCTCTAACTCGAAACAATGCGGAAAACAATCACTGCGTTAAGTAGTAAGTTTTTGCTAGAGCTGGTCTTAAAATGAGTGCCTGCCATATGAATCCTAAAAACAGGAGAATTGCCATGCCTTGCCAGAGAACATTCGTGTATCACTACTTGCTTAGAAGCTGTAGCATACATTCATAGTACACTATCGTATACGTTAAGGGATTCCTTGATCATTAATACTGAGACTTGTTTTGGACAGACTTTTTATTGCATTTTATATAATACAATTAAAATACGTTTTGTGTATCGTTCATTTAAACAAATGTCTTATGAAAAGCTATTTTAAGGTATTAAACAAAAGTTCTATCGTTATATCTGGAGTTATAACGGCCAAATACGATAACTTTAATAATAAATGTAACATCACAGACAAGAACCACCAACTTTACTTTAGTACTGAAGAAATTTATCGGATACTACGTGACAGAGATTATTTTTACAGGTTTGTTAGCTAATTATGTATTGCACGTATTGTATATAGCAGTTTAATCGTAAAAATGATTTCATAGCCATACTTTTTTACTTACATTGTAGTGGCGAGTTTCAAAGTATTGCTTCCGTTGATGAGTCTCTAAGCAGTGCTAAGCTTGTGTGGCGTGGCAACTGGATTACATTTATCGATAGTATACTGCAGCTAAACGTACTACGACAGTCTCACAATGCAGTTTCACAACCTACAAATATCCGACAAATAACTATTGACATGAAAAAACATAAAACAGATGTCTCGAGCTCAAATAAATCAGATGGCAATATATTAATTGACGCTAAAGTCGATGAATATGATAATATCATGTAAGTTATTCATTATAGTAAAGAATGGTAAATGCAGCATGCTGACAAATTTTTAATTTTATGAATGGTTTCATATAGGTGCGGAGGAGTTCTAATGGAGAGCGTAAAGTTTCACCATTTGCCTCCATACAATTCTAATGCGATGGCATTAAAATCTTTGAAATTTGTTCCCCGTTTTAATTCAGGACTAGATGTAAGTAAAACTAACTTGATCCAGTTAAGCAATTAACATTAAACTTTTACTTATTTCTTTTTAAATAATGTACAGGTATCTCAGTCACTAGAAGTTTACTTACAAATAGTGGCGGAAAATTTAAATAAGAAGAAAATAACTGTGGTAGGAATATTATGCAATGAATATGAAGATTGTATGTCTAGAAACATTAAGAATATCAGTAAAAATATTATTGGAATAAAAGTGAACTATAAAGAAGTTTCTCGAGATTTAGCGTTGAAAACCTACAAGTTTGATGATGCAGATTTGATACTCGTTAAGAATTTATCTACTGATGAAAACGTATGTAATTTATTATAAGATTAAATAAGATTATATAATATTAAATAAGATTAGTTAACTAAAATTACTTATTAAAATTTTTCAATGTTATCTTTAATAGTTTTTCCCGTTTTTAGGTAAGACAGCGATTACAGGAGGTATTGCAACAAGATAGGTTTGTTGTAAGTAAAGAGATTGCAGCGTGTCCTGGCTCCTCAAAACCTCCTTTATTATATCGCGTACTGTCTGTTCACAGTGATAATAAAAACATAAAACTACAGTTAATTCGTTGGGGATCAGTGAGACGGCTTACAGCTATTAGAACAGTAGCAATTCGCAAAGAAGCTGACATTAATTTATTGACCTCTGTTCGCAGTAATTTGACTAACGGCCAACACCTTTTAGTAATTACAAGCTATCCTACTCCGGATGGCCTTAAACAACTAGTATCTTCATGGAGAAAGGAAAGTGTTAAAAATAAAATTTACCTAATTACCATCAATAATAGCAACAATGATGACCTTGAAGAAACTATTCGCGAAATTGATTTGGCATTCAATACGATAATCTGTGTAAGTATAATATCATTATTACTTTCAAAGCAATATTTTTCAAAAATTAACTTAACTATCTTCACGCTGTATCGCTGGGGTGGTCAGAGAGGACAAATCGCAAGAAAATTCATTTATCATTCCATTCCGGTCTTAAGCAATCTGCTCACGTGGTCTTTATATGTAAATCTTGGCCTACCATGACTCCATCTACCCTCTACTTTCACACAATATATATTCTTCTTCATTCTTTCCTAACTTATTCGTTGGACGTGTCGAGACCAACAGAGCTAGCCCCTTTTCCAGCTTGGCCGACACTTTCATTCAAATCTGCCATATTGCGTAGTCGCTTAATCGTTCCGTAGTCGCTCGGCCAAAGTTACACCGCACACTTTTCGAAGCGATCGCATCTCCACAGCTCAATTTCATTTCATGCATCTTTTGAAATACCCAGGTTTCACTACCAAAAAGCAACTGTTACTGGCAGGGCGTTCTACATCCGAATCACATCTTCCGTCCGCACTAAACATACTCTTTAAATACACAATTTCAATGACTTGCTCTAGACGTACTTGGTTGACCCAAATCTTGCACTTAGTTCTTTTCTTTCAAATACCAGAAATTTAGATTTACTTGCATTCAAGCTAAGACATATTTATCATAGTAACATATTTCTCGACATCTTATTTTTTAGGGTAAGTGGGGAGGTGAATATATGTTGTCGATGAATAAAAGTGTAATAGAAAGTCAAACCGTCACATTACAAGGCAGTCAAATCGGTGACTATGACTCCTTGAAATGGGTTAACGTCGCCGAGTTGACTGAAACTGGAGTAGCAGTGAATGTATGTACATAATATAATAGTGTGAATATAAAATTATTTATATATAGAATACATCTGTTTAATGCAATATAACGTATCGGTCTCAGGTACACTATGCTGGTATCAATAATAATGATCTGAAAAAAGTGAATGGTTCATTCAAAAAAAATACAAATACCGGTTACGGCATGGATTTTAGTGGGACAACAGAGAGGTAAAAATACATAATTATTGTTAACTGAATTATTTATTATTTAAAACATAAACGCAAATTTTAATTTCGTTACGTTTTCTATTGCAGCGGTAAACGCGTAATGGGCATAGTTCATGGTGGTGCAGCAAGTAGTAAGGTACAAGTACAGCCGGAACTACTTTGGCCAGTACCGCCACATTGGAGTCTAGAAGAAGCTGCAACTGTGCCATTGGCATACGTGCAAGCTTTTTATTGCCTTGTAAGTATTACACGACTAAGTTTTTATATAATTACTATATGACTGCATCTTATGTATCTGTCCATTCTTTCTATTTTTTATAGGTCATCAAGGCTGAACTTTCTCGGGGCCGGGCAGTATTTGTGCATGGAGGAGCCGGTGCTTTGGGACAAGCACTTATATCCATTCTTTTGACTCTGGATTGTGAAATATTTACAACTGTCCGTGACATACAAAAGAAACGCTTCTTACAAAATCTATTTCCATCATTAAAAGGTACTGTTACAAAAAACAACTTTTTATTTGTCTGTAATTTGAGATATTGTATAGCAAATCAAAGAGAAAATTTAACATAGGCTACTACTAGCTATACATACAAATCATAAAAATATATATATATATATTACTATAAAGAAGATACATGAGTGGTACTATACTGTAGGTAGTTTTTTATGGACAGAATCATTTTGAACATTTTATTTCATACCTAACGTTTGACAGACCTCAAGCTCTGCAGGGAGTATCTCGTACTTGGGAGTAAATGGCCCTACCAAAATTTCCAAAGCCCTAGCAAACTCACCTTCTGTCGGTGCTGCTGACTAGTGATGGAAATTAATGCTAATTTTATAAATTTCATTAGTGTGCAAATTTTTTATATCGTGGCCACGCGGACATAGTGTTCTGTAAACGATCACTGCGTTAAGCAACTTTCACTATGACTTGTCCTCGGATGGGTGACCACTTTGTGGCATTTATATTTGCGAGCGTTTCCGTGCTTCGGAAGGCACGTTAAGCCGTTGGTCCCGGTTGCCAGTAACATGGCAGTCGTTAAGCCAGTTGAATGCCTTATGGGCGGCTTGAAAAAATATCAACAGCAGGTCGCCACAACCTGCACCTATCCATTTCAACACGGCAATGGGCTCACCACCTATTACGTGGGACAAAAATCAAAGCATACGGTGAAACGTGGGCGTATAGTATGCCTCTGCCTACCACTTCGGGGATAACGGCGTGAAAGTATGTTTATGTTTTATGTTTATGTAATATTTGACGTGCTATTGCTTTGCTAAATGCTAATATCAACTCAAACATTAACTAAAAAAAAACTTACAACTTGTTAAAAGATCGTCTTGAACATTTACTTTTTACTTAAGTCAATCGCTTCCATTGATCCTCAAAAATCTAATACTAAAATGGAATCAATTACAAGCATTCTAATAATAGTTGATAAATTATTTTATTTTATTTTAAAATTTAGGAAAAACTTACAGCTAATAGTTACAATAGTAATGGGCTGAATATCAACCATACACTTTTTATTCACACTCTCGATACTTCGAATTAATTTGACTGCAATTAGTGAAGTGGTAGTGTATGCGGCTGCCGCGACTCAGATTCATTCCCATCAGGTTCGATTCCCGGGTTGGATAAAGATTTGTGTAAGCCACAAACGTTTGTTTCGGAGTTTGAGTGTTTTTTATGTAAAATATGTATGTATTTAGAAATATATAAGTATGTTTATCAGTCGCCTAGATCCCATAGCACAAGCTTATATAAGCTTACTTTGGGCTAGACGACTCTGTTTAAAAAAAAAGTCCCACTATATTAATATCAAGCATCGCATCGTAATGACACGATGCCTTCTTGAATTATCATGAAAAAAAAAACACTCGCAGCTCACCAGTCAGTAACAGTGCGAACATCGATGCGCTTAGTCATGTGTTGGCGGGAGATTGTGACTCCGTGATGAATAGAAAATTTTTAAGTTATCGATATCTCTTACCATTCGTTAATTTTAGCACTTACTGTTTATTAAATTAATTGGTAATGGACTGTTAGCAATTAAATTATTGTTCACTAACGAACAAGGCAGATTTAAGTGGCTGAGGGGTCAGACGGCATTTGCTTCTAATAATGTCTTAAACCATAAGCCAACCGATAGCTGCTCCTAGTTGTCAAATAAAAAGGGTTTCCTAGCACCAACTCTAGACATTTTTTTTAATACCTCCAACTCGTAATTGACAGCAGGCTGAGTTTTCATGAACACATTGAACTTCTGTCAAACAGAGTTCGAAAACTGATGTATGTTTTTAAAAACCAACGGCATGTAGCGGATAGAGGGTTTAAAAAGACTGTATTACTCTCTTTGTCAGTCGACCATTTCTTATTGTATCGCTATCTGGGAAGGCACTTATAAAACAAAACTTCTTAAGCTGAAAAGAGCACAAAAAGCGATACTGACTTTTCTGCCATTTTACCATCCAACAACAGATCTATACTTGCAAAGCAATGTCCTTACAGTTCGTCAGCTCTTTATTTTACATACCGTGACTAAGCAGATGTTCTTTTCTTTAATCGTTTTTAATTCTTGTAAGTAAGACACTATACGTAGAGAGAAAGAATTGAGTTTGCGACACCCAAAGGCTTAGTACTAGATCTGCTCAAAACTTCCACTGTTATCAAGGTCCAAACCTGTACAATAAAATAAAGCGCATCTTTTTTCTATCTACAATAATAATAATAAATCTTTATTCATTTAGGTCACAAAGTAACACTTATGAACGTCAAGAATATTGCTTCTACATTTACATTTACTGCCAGATTCGCAAAGCAATAGGTAGAGCCTGAGGAAGAACCTGGCAATAAAACTCATGGCCACTCTTTTCTAAACGCCAGTAATTACATTAGTTTGATTAACATGATATTTGACCAATTATATAGTAATGAATTAATACAAACAAAAAAAAACAAAATCAATGTTGTGTTTAAAATCATATCAAAATTAGAGCAATTATAGTTGCCGGTTCTAAGGTTCCGTTCACGGGTATGACGCATTATATCAGCCATCGCCCTACTCAACCGTATTATAGGGAATAAGGCAGATTCAAGACAAGTAGAATATAACACAAGATTCATTCGAATCCTAATAAAATAATTTTTTATCATTCAAATAATTAATTGTGTAATAAGACCTTTTCAAGAGGTGCGTCTTAATTTCCGCCTTAAATTTATGTAACGGCAGGTTCATAATGTTTAAAGGAATTTTATTATATAGGCGTACACCAATTCCTGCAAAAGAGTCGTGAACCTTTTGCAAACGATGATGCGTTCCAATTAATTTATGCTTATTTCTAATATTTATCGAATTTATGTCACTGTGTCTATTGTATAAATGTATGTTCTGTTTAACTAACATAATATTTGCAAATATATACTGTGATGCAGCCGTAAAATGCCAATTTATTTAAATTTTCCTCTAAAAGACACTCTAGCATTCAATTTATATATTGCACGTATAGCTCTCTTCTGGAGTACAAAAATTACTTGTGGATCAGCTGCTTTGCCCCACAGCAAAATGCCGTAAGACATGACACTATGAAAATAACTAAAGTATACCAGCCTGGCAGTTGCCACATCAGAAGCTGCCTGACCTTACTAACGGCAAAGGCTGAGTTTACCTACAAGACACGTTATTTGGGCATTCCACTACAGTTTGCTATCTAAAGTGATCCCCAAAAATACAGTTGATTCTACAAGATTAAGGGTATCGCCGTTCAATGTTATATCCGTACCGCAACTCCTGACATTAGGCATGCTGAATCTGATACATTTTGTCTGCTTCTCCTACTTACGATCTTGCAAAGCACGTAGCGTCCGTATTACAACCATTGGTAGGTAAAACATCGTCTTTTGTAAAAAACTCACGGCACTTTATAGATATTTTGAAAGATATAAAATTGGAACCTGATGAGGTCATGGTAAGCTTTGACGTGGAGTCGCTTTTTACCAACGTTCCAATAAAAGAGTGCTTAAACGTCGTGAAAGACCTACTGAGGGACAACGAGCTCCCATTAAATTATGTTGATCTGCTTGAACACTGCTTGGATGGCAATTACTTCCTTTTCCAAGGTCAGCATTATCTTCAGATTGATGGTGTCGCAATGGGAAGTCCTGTAGCCCCCGTACTTGCCAACATCTGGATGGAACATTTTGAAAAAAAGGCGCTGAATCTCGGCCCAAAGACCATCAGACTTTGGAAGCGATATGTGGATGACATCTTCAGTATTGTTAAAGGAAACAGTAATGAAGTAGAACAATATGTACACCATCTTAACTCCATTCACACGAAGATGCGGTTCACATTTGAATTGGAGTCGGAGAGGTCGTTGTCCTTCTTAGACGTGAAAGTGACCGTGAGATTGGATGGGTCCTTGGCACACTGTGTGTACCGCAAACCGACTCACACGGATAGGTACTTACACGGTACCTCGCATCATCATCCCCGACACCTGCAGTCCGTTATGACATCTCTCAAGAATAGAGCTTACGATCTGTGTGACCCTGAACATTTAGAGCGAGAGCTGGACCATGTTCAGGAGGTACTAAAAAGCAACGGGTATCAAGTAAAAGGATAAATGAAGCAGCCGACAAGCAGACGCAAACATCCAGAAGTGAACCGACAGCCAGCCTACATGCCTTATGTCAAAGGGGTAACGGATAAGATCGGCTCCATCTTAAAGAAATACTCGATAAAGACAATTTATACACCCGGCATAAAGGTTCACAACATCGTGGGTTCGCCAAAGGATGTAGTTCCGTTACAAACCCCAGGTGTTTATAAGGTGGATTGCAGCTGCGGTAGTTCGTATATAGGCCAAACGAAGCGTACTATAGCTGAAAGGGTCAAGGAACATATCGCAGCTGTAAAGAAATGCAACACTAGTAAATCCGCGATCGCAGAACATTTACTTGAAGCAGGCACTAATCATTGGATTGAATTTCATCACACGCAAGTCCTCTCTACTGAACGGCACTATTATGCAAGAGTTGTACGTGAAGCGATTGAGATTAAAAAACATGAAACATTCAATCGGGAAGAGGGGTTTAAATTATCAGGAGCGTGGAATCCAGTGATTAGTAACATAAAATCTCGCTTTTGTGCACAGTCGGGTAAACATCAGAATAGGCGCGCGTCGGTTAGCTTACAGAATAGGGACACCGTGAGTGTAGTGTGTGACGGTACGTGGAGAAAAAGTAACATCAAGAATAACGAAGATGTGCGGGTGGATGGAGAAACTTCTACCACGCGTACTCGACGACGGAGGGCGTGCGCCGCTGAGCCAGTCAGCCTGTGACCACGGCCGGTGCAACCTGGTCGAAACGTCAGGCACCAAAGGTATGTGGAATAACCGCGTTTAGCCCCGTTATTAACAAATATACTGATAGTATGCAACGCGATAGTTTAAAAGTTAGTATAGCAAACCGCTACGGGCCGGAAATTGCAAAACAAGTGCGTCATCTAGAATTTTTACGTAAAAAACGAGCGCGAGTGGAAACATCGTTGATATTTCTAGTGAAGTGTCGTGATTGGAACTTATTACCTTCGTGTGTTCGAATAAAACCGCGTAGTGATATCGCATTTTCACGTAGAATTCTAACAAACGCGAGTGTACGCCTTTTGAGACAATTAATTCGAAATAAACACAGTGAACTGGGATGTATACAGAGGGAGTTATATGCGTTACAATTAAAGTGTGGTAATGATCTAACTCAAGCGGACTATGATTTGTGTGATCGGGTTACATTTTTACAAGCAAGTCGCACCTTTGATTTAAGCACTGCAAACTTTGAGCGAAAGTTCTCGAAAGAGTATAATCGGCGGTATGCGGAAAAGAAAATGTCAAATGTTGTACCCGAGCAAGCAGACGTAGTTGTGAATTTGTCGAATGTGAGTTTGGATGAAACTACTGTAAGTATCTTGGCCAAAGGTATGAATTTTGCTCCAACACCTAAGCGAATACCGATCGAGACCGTAATTAGTAGTGTTGAGGAATCTATTGCGCGTAATAAGGTACCGCCCGGCGATGCTGATATCCTTAGACAGGACGTTGCGGTGATCTTACGTAAAGCAAGGCTTCCGACTAGTAACATCACTAGGGAAGAGCGTCAAGCGCTGAATAACATTCGGGATAACCGGGATATTTTAGTGCTTAAGGCCGACAAGGGAAACGCCACCGTAGTGATGAACACAACTGATTACCAAAGAAAAATACTCGAACTGTTAAGTGATAACGAGGTTTATAAACCGGTATCATACAACCCTACGGCCAGAGTGACGCGAAAAATACGAACTCTAATCCGGAATTACGAGGACCTGTTTTCAGAAGACGAGTACAAACAACTGTATACGCCAAAAACACATCAGCCACCAAAATTGTATGGTCTGCCTAAAATACACAAGGCCAACGTGCCGTTGCGGCCCATTGTAAGTCAAATTGCTTCTCCTACTTACGATCTTGCAAAGCACGTAGCGTCCGTATTACAACCATTGGTAGGTAAAACATCGTCTTTTGTAAAAAACTCACGGCACTTTATAGATATTTTGAAAGATATAAAATTGGAACCTGATGAGGTCATGGTAAGCTTTGACGTGGAGTCGCTTTTTACCAACGTTCCAATAAAAGAGTGCTTAAACGTCGTGAAAGACCTACTGAGGGACAACGAGCTCCCATTAAATTATGTTGATCTGCTTGAACACTGCTTGGATGGCAATTACTTCCTTTTCCAAGGTCAGCATTATCTTCAGATTGATGGTGTCGCAATGGGAAGTCCTGTAGCCCCCGTACTTGCCAACATCTGGATGGAACATTTTGAAAAAAAGGCGCTGAATCTCGGCCCAAAGACCATCAGACTTTGGAAGCGATATGTGGATGACATCTTCAGTATTGTTAAAGGAAACAGTAATGAAGTAGAACAATATGTACACCATCTTAACTCCATTCACACGAAGATGCGGTTCACATTTGAATTGGAGTCGGAGAGGTCGTTGTCCTTCTTAGACGTGAAAGTGACCGTGAGATTGGATGGGTCCTTGGCACACTGTGTGTACCGCAAACCGACTCACACGGATAGGTACTTACACGGTACCTCGCATCATCATCCCCGACACCTGCAGTCTGTTATGACATCTCTCAAGAATAGAGCTTACGATCTGTGTGACCCTGAACATTTAGAGCGAGAGCTGGACCATGTTCAGGAGGTACTAAAAAGCAACGGGTATCAGGTAAAAGGACAAATGAAGCAGCCGACAAGCAGACGCAAACATCCAGAAGTGAACCGACAGCCAGCCTACATGCCTTATGTCAAAGGGGTAACGGATAAGATCGGCTCCATCTTAAAGAAATACTCGATAAAGACAATTTATACACCCGGCATAAAGGTTCACAACATCGTGGGTTCGCCAAAGGATGTAGTTCCGTTACAAACCCCAGGTGTTTATAAGGTGGATTGCAGCTGCGGTAGTTCGTATATAGGCCAAACGAAGCGTACTATAGCTGAAAGGGTCAAGGAACATATCGCAGCTGTAAAGAAATGCAACACTAGTAAATCCGCGATCGCAGAACATTTACTTGAAGCAGGCACTAATCATTGGATTGAATTTCATCACACGCAAGTCCTCTCTACTGAACGGCACTATTATGCAAGAGTTGTACGTGAAGCGATTGAGATTAAAAAACATGAAACATTCAATCGGGAAGAGGGGTTTAAATTATCAGGAGCGTGGAATCCAGTGATTAGTAACATAAAATCTCGCTTTTGTGCACAGTCGGGTAAACATCAGAATAGGCGCGCGTCGGTTAGCTTACAGAATAGGGACACCGTGAGTGTAGTGTGTGACGGTACGTGGAGAAAAAGTAACATCAAGAATAACGAAGATGTGCGGGTGGATGGAGAAACTTCTACCACGCGTACTCGACGACGGAGGGCGTGCGCCGCTGAGCCAGTCAGCCTGTGACCACGGCCGGTGCAACCTGGTCGAAACGTCAGGCACCAAAGGTATGTGGAATAACCGCGTTTAGCCCCGTTATTAACAAATATACTGATAGTATGCAACGCGATAGTTTAAAAGTTAGTACAATTATAGACTCAATTCATTTTACAGAAATACCCCATAAGTCAGCTGTCTTTTTTGAGTTAAGTGACTTGAATACTTTAATGATATCGTTGGGGTTTACATATTTAAAGCCAAATAAGACACTACACTGTTCCACGCTGCCCCCAAGCATGCGTTGAGATTTTATTGGACAAGAATTTAAGGAGCTAGTTATTTTCGCGGGTATGTCTATAAAATAGTTGATAAAAGTTTGTGCTATATCTAATTTATTATTAAACACTTCGTTATTTATAATTAACTCAATGTTATTATCACGGGGTAGTAATCGACCGGTTTTATTATTGATTACATTCCAAGTCATTTTTGCCTTGGTTTTTGATACTTTAACATATTGAATAAAGGCAGGATCAAAATTAAATTGCTTCATACCATATAGTTC
Organism: Thumatha senex; assembly: GCA_948477245.1. Classification (NCBI taxonomy): domain Eukaryota; kingdom Metazoa; phylum Arthropoda; class Insecta; order Lepidoptera; family Erebidae; genus Thumatha; species Thumatha senex. The sequence continues at coordinate 18,230,945 of OX419744.1, forward strand.
GTACAACTTAGCCCTACTTTTGTAAATTCCTGCAGTTCCCACTCACAAAATTGCAAGTTTTTGTTTTTATGATTTTTTTTTATATAAATATGTTGTTGTACTCTGCTTTAATTGTATTAAATAAGCAGTCATATAAGCTGTTTGGATCTTGCTGATTAAAGTCAATATGAGTGACTTTTGCTGAAACATTAACATTAAATTGTTTAAGTCGATGTGTACTCATTGGCCTACATACAATTTTATTCTTTTTAGAAGTGACATTAATAGGGAATGCTAGCCGCACCAAATCTAAAATTAAACCTATTTTATTATGACTTGGTTAAAGGTACTAGACTACTCAGAAACTGAAAGCTTTGTACACAACTATAACTCAAATATTTATTTTCACGGTTACTCACACATGTGTTAGCATACTCATACACGTCATCATCATCCGAGCGTCTGTCCCAGTTGCGTCTCGCGACGCCCGGGGTCCGCTTTCCTACATTTTCTCCTCCACTTCGCACGGTCATCGGCATCCCCTGTAGTGAGACCATTGGCACGCATGTCATCCCTTACGACGTCAAGCCAGCACTTCTTGGGTCTTCCCCTCTTACCGGGACCCGGCGGGGCTGACATGGCCATACATTTGTTACCTACGTAGCCCGGCGGTTGCCGCAAGACGTGACTATACCAACGAAGTCGACACTCTTGCAACTTGTCTGCAATGTCACGGACGTGAAGGCTGCCGCGGATGCGAGAGTTCCTCACGCGGTCCATCCGCGTGACTCCACACATCCACCGCAGCATCTTCATTTCCGTGACACGCAGCTCCTGCTTGTGTCGCTCCAATATCGGCCACGTCTCACTGCCATGTAAAAGTACAGGTCTAATAATGGTTTTGTAGACCTGTCCCTTCAACCGGATCGGCATTTTAGGGTCACAAATGACACCGGTCATCTCCCGCCATTTGGCCCACGCGGCAGCAATGCGTGACTTGACATCGCAATCGATGTCACTGGACGTGTGAAAAACAGATCCCAGGTATTTAACCTGGTCCGTGCGCTCGACCAAATCACCGCCTATGCGGACTGATGTGGGATCTGTCGAGTTTAGTGCCAAGTACTCGGTCTTCGCCACATTTAGTTTCAGACCGCCGTTCTCAAGCGTCTCCTTCCACGCCTTTACACGTCGCACCAATCTGCCCCTGTCCGCGTCTGCCAGCGCAATATCGTCAGCATACATGAGCAACCATGGAGGCTGCTCATGCGGGTTTCTGATGCTGTCCGACAATTCGTCTAATATTACACTGAACAGAAGCGGACTAAGGACAGAACCCTGGTGTACCCCGACGGTGATGGGGAAGGGATTCGTGTCGCCAACAGCAGTCCGAACCATTGAATCGGAGTCACAGTACATGTCCCGGATAGTGTCAATATAGACCTCTGGAACCCCTTTGGACCGCAGTGTCCACCAGATCATCGCACGAGGAACACAGTCGAAGGCCTTCTGCATATCTAGAAACAACAGTGCAGAGGCGTGTTCTTCGACCTGTATTTCTCTGCGACAACCCTCAGGGCAAAAACAGGGTCCGTGGTCCCATGACCAGGGCGAAACCCATATTGACACTCCGAGAGAGTACACTCCTGCCGGATCCGAGAGTCTATAATCCTCTCGAAGATCTTCATGGTGTGGCATACTCATACACGTATCACAGTCAATACCTAAAAAGAAAATGTCATACCTATAAAGAAGCACAGGAAAGATACCCATAAATTATCGCCGGATAGGTCTTTTACCTTCCATTGGAAAACTATTTGAATCACTTTTTCTAACAAGAATTAGAAGTGCCACTGGGCAGTTGTTCTTATACGAGCAGTTTGGGTTCGTCGTAGCACAGTCAATACCTAAAATATTTTTTATTAATAAATAATGTTGCATAAATTAAAGAGGCATAATTTAAAACTGCATAACGTTTTTTTCCATACTCTTCGTTTCGCATAACGTTCAAACAGAATAAATCATTAGGCATATTTGATTTTCCCATTACTTCTTTCATAATAATGATATAATACCATAAAATGTTTACGCATCATTTTTTTTACAATAACGATAACTAATCATAACATATATTGGCATCTCACACTGGGCATAAAAATTACAAGTCATACATATAGAATACCTTTAATGTTAATGAGTACATATTTTTATTTTTATATCTAAGTAATTATATGTAAGTCTCGGCCTACCCTGACTCCCTCTACCCTTTACTTTCGCACAATATATATTCTTCATCAATAGTTCCTCACACATTCGTAAAAAAAAACTCCAATTAACTAAATAAAAATAAATAAATGAGAAAACGAAAATATTACATATAGAAAATACCCAAAATCCAAGCATACATTTATTTAGGTATATTAATATTATTTTTTATTTAAGTAGAGTTTCAATTGTTTTTTTTACTAAGATTAATGTTAAATTGATTTTTGATATTTGTTTTTGACCGTTACCAAAAAAATATTAAAAATAAACAAAAATATGCAGATTACACAAATATATGGGGCTCGATCCTGACATCTCAGCAACAGCAGTCGCATAGACTAACCAATGCCTCATGTGCCAATGCACTACCTAGACAGCACTTGGAATTACATTTTTTGATTTTAGAATACATACATACATATTGTCTTTTTCCCTGAAAGGGTAGACAGAGTAAATAAATAAATTAAAAAAAAAAAACATTTTAACGGCGCTTACAAAATGTCATACACTGTTTAAAATATTTAGAGTGCCCGTTTCGGAACGCGGCCCTAATGAGAAGAATCGGCGAAAAAATTAGGAAGGCTTTTTTTTGACGGCCTATTTACTATTTAATATTATTTCACTTTGCCAGCAGATCATTTTCAGGCGTCCCTGTCCTGCAAATAGTCTTTAACAGAGTAATAACCTTTTTCACAAAGCTTTTTTTTATTAACTTTTTAAATTTATGTAATGGGAAATTTCTCAGGTCACAGGGAAGCTTGTTGTAAAAGCGTATACAGTTACGCTGGCATACTATACGCCCACATTTCACCGTATGCATTTTTTTCCCACGTAACAGGTGGTGAGCCCATTGCCGTGTTGAAATGGACAAGCGCAGGTTGTGGTGACCAGCTATTGACATTTTTCAAGCCGCCCATAAGGCCTTCAACTGAGGTAGTGGTTACCGTAAATTGGCAGTGGGCTATTTTTTGTATCTATTATTATTACAACAATGGAAATGTAATTACAGCTGATCATATTGGATGCTCCCGTGATCACACGTTTAGAGAGATGATTATTGCGAGAAGGAAATGCGATCTTGTTATAAACTGTGTCAAGGGACCGCTCAGAGATGTAAGTAAGGTGTATATTATTTAATCTGCAGAGCAATCTGCTCACGTAGTCTTCATATGTAAGTCTCGGCGTACACTGACTCTTTCTACCCTCTACTTTCGCACAATTCATATTCTTCGTCAATCGTTCCTCATTCATTCGTTGGACGTGTCCAAACCAATGGAGCACGCCCTTTTCCAGCCTAACGCTGACACTTTCATTTAAACCCGCCATATAGTTGTATTCATTAGCCTTATAATATTAATTTATCTGGACTTAAATCAGGGTGAAAAAATTTCACTCTCAAAATATAAACTTCCGCTGAGCTAGAGCTGGCAGCTATCTCGAACAAAGAATTAGTCTAGCTATTCAAAGGAAGAACGCTGCCAGTATCTTCGGAACCTATAGGGACCTCTTTTAATAATATATTTTATTTATGTATTATATTTTTAAGGTTATATTAGATAACCCATATAAAGGAGTTCGATTCCCGGGTCGTAACAAATATTTGTGTGATCCACAAATGTGTGTGTTTCGGAGTTTGGGTGTATCATATGTATAATATGTATGTATTTAGAAATATATAAGTATGTTTATTAGTTATCTAGATCCCATAACACAAGCTAATATTAGCTTACTTTGGGCTAGATGGCGCTGTGTGAAAAGTGTCCCACAATATAATATAAATGTTAATATTAATAAGCTATAATTTATAGCTGGAAAAGGGCGTGCTCATTTGGTTTGGACGCGTCCAACGAATGAGTGAGGAATGATTGACGAAGAATATATATTGTGCGAAAGTAGAGGGTAGAAGAAGTCAGGGTAGGCCGAGACTTACATTATGAAGACCACGTGAGCAGATTGCTCAACAAACGGAAACGTCAATAGTACTCGGATACCCAGACGTGCGTGTATGAAGCGATTGATGAATCTTGAAGAAGCGAAAGAAGTATGCATGGATCTCGAAGCCTGGCGATCCGTCCTCTCCGAATACCCCGTTAGGGATATAGCGTGAAGATAGTTAAGTTTCATGTTAAGTTACGTTAATATTAATTTTTGTTTTTCAAGTTTCCATGTTTATCAAATATTATGTTTTCTGTAGATCTATGAAATAGGACTAACTTACGCTTTTTAAGATATACCTATAGCTTCAAGTTTTGATGTTAACTAGTTCAATGACCGAGCTTTCTCTGTTTACCGTGCTGTGTTTAGATTTACCATTATGAGTGTAAATAATATATTTGCAGTTATCTATACAATGTACTAATTTCGCTGGATATTTTTTGGATATTTCCTTATTTCACTACGAAGACGAGTACAAATTCGGAATGTATCACTTAACTCAAATGAGAAGTTATGCTTTTATAGACTTTTCTTCAATTTTTGAAGATGAGAATTTAGCAGATCTTAAAGTAAGTAAAATAATCGAAGTAAGTTAACCACTTAGTATTGTATTAATCATAGTTTGTTTTAAGTATGGCGTGTACACTATTGCATCTATACATATCAGTTATGTAAAGTATTTGTGGAGGAACGGGTGAGATTTCTGCGGTCCATTATTTTTTCAATATCACTAAAGTGGTCACCGTACCTCATTGACGTTTACAACATGAAATGAAAAAAAAAATTGGGAACGTAGTAGCAGGCAGAGGCCCAATTTTTGTTATAGGGCTGTTTGAACTGAACATTTTTCAACGTGAGAACGGTAATAACGCGAAGCAGAAGTCGTAGTGTTAAGTGTTTGTGTAAAAACTTACAAAGCGCGATGCAAAATTTTTTGTACCGAATAAGTTCAATTTTTCTTTGAAGTGTGGCGGTGATTCCATTTTTAGATTTTGAGGAATACACAATCACAAGCTTTAGCGGGACACAGTGCAAATAAAGTAAATCTCTACAGTCAAAATAACTTTGGACGTGCTACAAAATTAAACACCTTAATTAAATTAATTATTTACAGAAAATACACAAAATGATAAGCCAAGGTATTACTTGTGGCTCTGTTCGACCACTGTCACGGGTGTCGTACGCACCGAATGAAATAGGGCGCGCTTTTCGATTACTCGCTACGAGCTCGCACCGAGGCCGTGTATTGATACGTATGAAGGAGGACATTATTCAAGCACAACGCAGGTAGGTCATCAAAAATAATAGCTTTATTTATTTATTTATGATACACTTTATTGTAAGCCAAGTAAATAATTAGCAGTACAATGGGCGGCCTTATCGTTAACAGCAATCTCTACTAGGCAACCTTTGGATGGAGAAAGTTGGTTGAAGGTTATGAGCAGTAGTTGTGTGGCGTACTTAATTTCTAATACAATTAAATACTATAGATACGAAAAATATTATAATGCATTAATATATGTTAATGCATTATAATATTTAACAAATTTATATATACATAATATATAACATATTATAAATATATATACATACCCTACATAGATGAATACATAATCTTAGGTCTTTACCTAGAAATTGAGTATTCGACGCCAGCGTCAAAACAATTTAGGTCCATTTGCGTCAAATTGGCAAGGTAAAAAAACTTGACAAATAGGTGCCCCACGAACTCAATGATCGCCAGCGCGAAGTACGCGTCGAGACGTACCTTGTAACACTTTTTTTTGGTGCTACCACCAGCTTCACTCCGGGCAGAGCAATGAAGAGAGACTCTACAAGAAGAAATATCCCAGGGCACCTTGTATGGAGAATGTGTGTGGTTGGGAGATAAATGATATGCTTGCACAATTGTTACGAGGTTTATTATAAAAGGAATTCGATTATTATAAGAAAGAAAAAAATCTACCTTATAATAAAAAATATAAATATTTAACAATATAAGCTCATCACAAGTATCAATTATTATATTAAGGCAATGCTATGGGTATAATGTTCATAAAGAGGTATTCTTCACACACACACACAAGAAAATATGAAGCAGATGCAAAAGTATAAAAATTAAAAAGTACTCAGCTTTGTGCTAGGGTGCGAAGCTTGCAGAGCGAGCTGACAATTCCGCTCACGCCAAGCTTCCGTGCGTCGATCCGCTGATGCCCAACGCTGAGGAAGACCGCCCGAGGACCAGGATTGCCCTCAAGAGCAGCAGTAATCGATGACAGCCCACAGAGACCGTGAGCAGCGGCCCTTGTGAGTGCAACTCACAAACAAGTAATAGAATCTTGCGAAGCCTCCGCGCCTTTCCTCCAAGGGAAACCACAACGCTTCCAGCAATTATGTGGATTGCGGGGTTTCTAATATTAGTTTCTAATATTAGTACTTACAGTAATAGTACGTGATTATAACTATCAACAGCTATAGAACTTGGCTTGATTGGCCAGAACTTGCACAAGAAAAATCACTATTAACGAATTTGGAGAATATCTCCGAAATCTGGAGAACTTCGGGTATCCTTTAACTATCGCAGGTCAATAATCGATCTAGATCCTTCCACACTCCTCCTATTTATCCATTGTTTTCATCTCGACCCCTCTCTGGAGGACTGTCAAAAATATCCTTTTCTTGTCGTTCAGTAATCGACATACTAATTTCTACCACCATAGACCAAATTAAAGTTATTTTATATTTATGTTGAATTATTGAGTTGAGTTTTTTTAAAGGAATTCAAGTATTTATACTTGTATTCCTTAAAAAAACTGTTCATTCAATTTTAATGATATATTTTTTAATAAAAATGGGATCTCTTGAATATCAGACCCGGTAATGCCATCTATAAGCAAATGCTAGGCACTAACATCCTATCCATCAATATAACTAGCGACGTCTGGCGGCAATATGTCCGCACTATATCGCTAGTCAAAACTGCATGTTACACCTTGCACTGCTCAACAGACACACAAATGAAGGAATTTTGAACCGCATTGTTACCTGCGTTGAAAAATGGATTCTGTATGATAACCGCAAGCGCTCAGCAAGTTGGTTGGGTCCTGGTTCAGCACCTAAACAATGCCCTAAACGAAAACTTACCCCTAGAAAAGTGATGGTCACTGTTTGGTGGTCTAGTGCGGATGTGATTCATCACAGCTTCTTACCTAACGGGGTGAGCATTACTGCAGATGTATACTGTGAAGAACTGAACACAATGATGGAGAAGCCCCCATATCTCCAACCATCATTGGTTAATCGCTTGTCTCCGCTGCTCCTGCACGACAATGCGCGACCTCAAACTGCACAGCAGACGGTCTCCAAGTTGCAAGAACTGGGGTTGGAAGCTCTCAGTCATCCGCCCTACTCACCAGACCTTGCGCCTACAGACTACTACTATTGCCAGAATTTGGATAACTTCTTGGCAGGAAAAAAAATTTAATACCCGAGAGGCAGTACAAAATGCCTTTGAAGAATTTGTTGCCTCCCGTTCAGCTGATTTCTTTAAAAAGGGCATCAATAAACTGCCACTGCGTTGGCAAAGATGCATTGATTGCATGGGTGATTACTTCGATTAATACAAATAAAAAATTTATACAAATCCGCCTGCTAATTCAGCCGTAGATTGTGTATCATTAGCTTCCACAATCGCCTTTAATTTGTCATTGTCGACCAAAGTCGTCGGACGACCGCGAGGTTCATTTTTCAGGTCTAAATTTCCAGAACGGAAGCGAGCAAACAAATAACAGGTGCTGCGTTGGTTTGTAGTGTTAGCTCCGTAAACGTCGTTGATGTTGCCTGCCGCTTGTGCCGCGTTGCTGACACGACGGAACTCATATTCAATATTTACTCGATTTTTTAACGTATCCATGATGACGAAAAAGATTGAAATGCGATGAAAATGTAACAATAATCAATAAACAAATACTACTTTTGAAAAAAGAATTCCATGTTTTTTAAATAAAATTAATTTAAAATTAAAATTCTTAGACTAAAAAAAATTTGTTTGATTTGAAATGGCCAGTACTGCAGAACGGCAATTTTATAGGTAAAGACCTATTATAAATATATATACATACCCTACATAGATAAATAGTGATCATTAACCATCTTTTTAAATTTGGTTATTGTCTGGGGTTGTCTTATTTTAACTGGATGTTGATTCCATAGTTGTCTAGAACTTACGCATGCGATGATTGTGAAACCAGTCACCAATAAACAACTGTCAAGTAAAGACCTATGTTTAGTGAACCTTACATATGTAAACATGGTCCATAACGTGCCGGATATTTCATTATATGGTCGGCGACTCGGCTCACAAGACATTCCTTAGATAAGAATTCTATGTGGTCACGATTTCTGCAATGGTTTTTAAAAAAATTAAGAAGTGAACAGTGTAATACGTAAACATTTAGTTGTGCAAATAATTAAAAGGATTGAAGTATTTAAAAGTTAATAATGACGTCACCAACTCCGGAACTAAAAACTAAAAGTACAAACAACTCTTTAATCCATATGGACTTATAGAATACAGTTGTTGGAACATGCTAGCCATAGTAACAAAGAAATAGTCGTAAAATTTCAATGCAAAATCATGCACGCATTGTTCTACACACGAGATAAGTATTACCACAAATAAACAAGAAAACTCCCAATGCAGCCAAAGATACCAGACGAGACTGTCTGTGCATGTACAAGTATAAGAGCTTTTTATTCAGTTTGCAGTCTTAATTCTTCTCAATTAAAGAGACATTGTTTACTCGATCTAGTTACTAGATTCGACAAAACGAAGTGGAGGGATAATCACTGGATGATCCTCTTAGTTCTAATAAATTCAAATATCAAAAAAAAATATTCAGATAAATAGTTTGTTGTCCGAGAACAGATCACGGTGTTGTTAAAAAAATTCATAATGAGAATGTTAAGACTGGAGGGAGATTATGGGACTTGGGCAGAAAGATCGTGGCTTAAGCCCAAGCACTCCTCTGCTGCATTCTCCCACCCTGGGTTTCAGCTTATTAGAAACGATCGTGACGATGGTCGTCGTGGTAGTAGTATAGCTATATATTTACGGGCATATATTTGCCTTTTAAAATTATTGGCATGTCAGCTCAACCACTGCCACCTAACGCTAGCGACCATCTGTTTCTTGAATTTGAGCTCAAGCACACAAAAGTCCTCATCGGCGTTTACTATTGTCCTTCGTCTATTATACACATTTTCTTTTTTCTTAAAACCATGCTGGTTAATCTTATTGCCACTTACAATCATACGATAATCTTGGGTGATTTTAACGCATGCTTAATAAAAATCGATTCTCTTGCAACTTTTACTTTCACGCTATTACCCTGTAACCTTTTCATTCCTCCTTTGAATACAACTCATCATGTCCCTAGCTATGAGCCTACTCTGACCGACCTTATGTTGGTTTCATCCAGAGAGCACGTCGTACAGCATGGACAATATCGAGTTGATAGGTTCTACCTCCGCGACTCTTCTTATCTATCAAAATCCGTGTCTCCAAAGCTAAACAAAAAATTGGTGGCACGAATCTAGAACTTCTTTCTCAGGATGCGGCTAACATAGACTGGAGTCCACTTACCACCAGTGAGTCAGTGGATAACCAAGATAAAATATTCTCATAAAATTTTACCACTCTCTACGATAAACACCTGTGCGAGCAGTGAGAATTAAACATACTCCCGCCCCTTGGCTTACCGTTGATATTAAAAATATTATACACAAAAAAGCAGCTGCTAAATTTAATTCGAAACCGATGCCAATGATATGCTAATTTTTTGACTATTGGAAACATTATAGAAAAGCACACACAACATAAAAAGATTGGTCGGGGACATCGTACAGTAAAGCCATGGATAACCGAGGGACTACTTCGTTGCATACGAAATCGTGACAGGATGCACATTAAACTCAGGGAAGACTCCAATAACACAACCCTTAAGACTACATATAAAAGGTATAGAAATTTCTGTGACGCTTTGCTGAAAAGGTTGACATATAAAAGGTATAGACATTTCTGTGACGCTTTGCTGAAAAGGTTGAAACGGGAGTACGAAAAGGAGCAGTTTGCCAAAGCTCAGAATAGTCCAAGGGCCATGTGGAAAGTTGTTAATTCAATTACAGGTGGTAAATGTCAAACACAACCAGCAACCGAACTTTTGAGTTTGAGATCTGACACCAAACTGTCCACAGACTGTGTAAACAGGTACTTTGTCAACATCGGAAAAGATCTGGCCTCAAAACTTGTTACGGTACCCGATGGTTTATCCAGCTGCCAAAGTTCCGCTGTGATACCATGCAACTCTCTCGGGATACTACCGGTTACCCAAGAGCAAGTAATAGCGATTATGGAGCCACTCTGAAGCACCTGCGCCACGGGCTGGGACAAGATTCCGACTTCGGTTCTCAGGCTTTCCAGAGAAGTGTTGGCTCCTTCAATCGCAAATATCTGCAACATTTCGATAGCCAATGGTATCTTCCCAAAAAGCTTTAAAAAAGCTATAGTAACTCCCATATACAAGGGAGGGGACAGAAGCCAACTAACAAATTACAGGCCTATATCGATATTAAGTGCATTATCTAAGATTCTATAAAAGGTTCTGAATAATTGCTTGACAAAATACCTTACGAAATTTAATATTATTTCTGAGAACCAATACGGGTTTAGGTCGAGTTTATCTACGGAGGATGCTGTAACGAACTTTAGTGTGGCATTGACAAAGAAGTTGGATCGAGTCGAGGTGAGAGTCTTACTGCACAACACCGTCGCCTTGTCATGGACCTCTGCGTGAAGCCTAAAGACAAACGCATCGAGCGGTGCCAGCGCCGCATCAGATGGTGGCTGCTTGATGAAACTAGGTCCCAGGAGTTCGTCTCAGCTGTCAGTGACAAGTGCACTGACACTGAAGGCGAACCAGTTCAAGATTACTGGGACAAAGTTCAGGCGGCCATCCTTGGAGCGGCGAAGGTGGTGCTCGGTGAGTTTAAGGGTGGACGCAAATGTGACAAGGAAACTTGGTGGTGGAACGACGCAGTCCTGAGGGAGACCAGGGAGAAGAAAGCCCTCTTTAAAAAGTGGCAAGCGACCGGATCTCCCGAAGACCGCGACGCGTACAAGGCTGCCAAGCGCGCCACAAAGAGAGCTGTAGCCAGAGCCAGACGAGACCACTTACAACCTTTGTATGATAAGCTGGAATCGTCTGAGGGGCAGAAACTCATCTATAAGCTGGCGCGCTCTAGGGTCAAAGCGGCACAGGATATATCCAAGTGTCGCTGTGTAAAAGATAAAAGACACTGAGGGCAACCTGTTAAGCGAAGACTTCGCGGTAAAGGAGAGATGGCGCTCGTACTTCCACGAGCTGCTTAATAAACAGCATAAAGAGGTGCAGCCTCCGAATCTCCCTCCGAATCAGGGACTAGTGCCACCGGTAACGCCTGGAGAAGTCCTGACTGCGCATCAACGCATGAAAAATCGGAAAGCTGTCGGACCCGATGGAGTCCCCATCGAAGCCTGGAAGGCGATGGGTCCTCGCGGTGTGGGCATCTTAGTAAACCTTTTTAGATGCATACTCCTCAGCGGGCAGATCCCAAACCAATGGAGACTGAGTATTATTACTCCAGTCTTCAAAGTCAGTCAGTCAGTCAGTCTTCTTTGGGTGTAAGGGGCCCCACCAATATCTTCGGAGCCCAAGTCAACCTCCCGTGCTAGTGCGTGCACCTGCTGATTAACGGACGAGGCTCTGGCGCTGGCTTTCCCCTCTGGGGTTGGGAGGTCTGAGGGCGTCGCTCCCATAAAAGCCACCCGCCAAAACATAATGAAAAAGTATAATAGGAAAGCTGCTAGGGATAGGGCGCCGCCGCAAAACGGCGCGCAGGAGCCCCGCCCGACTCCTGTGGCAAGTGGGCTAGGGCTGCCGTGTGTCGGGCCAGCACGGCTAAAGAAGTTAGCCCCAACCCGAATCTGCTTCGCATCTTGGAACATTGGCACGCTGAATGGGCGTGCGGTAGAGTTGGCCGAAGTACTCTCCAGAAGAGGTGCAGCCTCCGGACCTCCCTCCGAATCAGGGACTAGTGCCACCGGTAACGCCTGGAGAAGTCCTGACTGCGCATCAACGCATGAAAAATCGGAAAGCTGTCTGACCCGATGGAGTCCCCATCGAAGCCTGGAAGGCGATGGGTCCTCGCGGTGTGGGCATCTTAGTAAACCTTTTTAGATGCATACTCCTCAGCGGGCAGATCCCAAACCAATGGAGACTGAGTATTATTACTCCAGTCTTCAAAGTCAGTCAGTTAGTCAGTCTTCTTTGGGTGTAAGGGGCCCCACCAACATCTTCGGGGCCCAAGTCAACCTCCCGTGCTAGCGCGTGCACCTGCTGATTAACGGACGAGGCTCTGGCGCTGGCTTTGCCCTCTGGGGTTGGGAGGTCCGAGGGCGTCGCTCCCATAAAAGCCACCCGCCAAAACATAATGGAAAAGTATAATAAGAAAGCTGCTAGGGATAGGGCGCCGCCGCAAAACGGCGCGCAGGAGCCCCGCCCGACTCCTGTGGCAAGTGGGCTAGGGCTGCCGTGTGTCGGGCCAGCACGGCTAAAGAAGTTAGCCCCAACCCGAATCCGCTTCGCATCTTGGAACATTGGCACGCTGACTGGGCGTGAGGTAGAATTGGCCGAGGTACTCTCCAGAAGAGGTGCAGCCTCCGGACCTCCCTCCGAGTCAGGGACTAGTGCCACCGGTGACGCCTGGAGAAGTACTGACTGCGCATCAACGCATGAAAAATCGGAAAGCTGTCGGACCCGATGGAGTCCCCATCGAAGCCTGGAAGGCGATGGGTCCTCGCGGTGTGGGCATCTTAGTAAACCTTTTTAGATGCATACTCCTCAGCGGGCAGATCCCAAACCAATGGAGACTGAGTATTATTACTCCAGTCTTCAAAGTCAGTCAGTCAGTCTTCTTTGGGTGTAAGGGGCCCCACCAACATCTTCGGGGCCCAAGTCAACCTCCTGTGCTAGTGCGTGCACCTGCTGATTAACGGACGAGGCTCTGGCGCTGGCTTTCCCCTCTGGGGTTGGGAGGTCTGAGGGCGTCGCTCCCATAAAAGCCACCCGCCAAAACATAATGGAAAAGTATAATAGGAAAGCTGCTAGGGATAGGGCACCGCCGCAAAACGGCGCGCAGGAGCCCCGCCCGACTCCTGTGGCAAGTGGGCTAGGGCTGCCGTGTGTCGGGCCAGCACGGCTAAAGAAGTTAGCCACAACCCGAATCCGCTTCGCATCTTGGAACATTGGCACGCTGACTGGGCGTGCGGTAGAGTTGGCCGAAGTACTCTCCAGGCGGAGGGTGGACGTGGCGTTCCTGCAGGAGACTCGGTGGAAGGGCAACAGGACCCGGCCTTTGCAGAAAGGCTACAAGCTGTACTACACGGTTGCGCCTGGTGGGGAGAACGGGGTGGCCGTGGTGCTCTCCGAAGGGCTGCAGAGCGGCATCTTGGAGGTGAAACGCTGTAGCGACCGGCTTATGATCGTGAGGGTGCTTATCGATGGGATTATTACCCACCTGATAAGTGCCTACGCGCCACAGGCCGGTTGTAGCGACGCCGATAAGATGTCGTTTTGGGGCCAACTCGAGGGAGAGCTTCGGAGCATTCCGTTGTCATAGGGAATCGTTTTGGGCGGCGACCTAAACGGTCATGTGGGTGAGAGGTGTGAGGAGTTTGAGCGTGTTCATGGTGGTTTTGGATACGGCACCCGCAACGCTGAAGGAGAAACTATCCTCAGAACGTGTGCCGCTGCCGATCTGGCCATTGTGAACACGTATTTCAAAAAGAAATCCGAACATCTCATCACCTACAAGAGCGGGAGGCGTACAACTCAGATCGATTTCCTACTCACTAGGCGGCACAGCATCGGCAAGGTGGCCAACTGCAAGGTCATACCCGGTGAGAGTCTTACTGCACAACACCGTCTCCTTGTCATGGACCTCTGCGTGAAGCCTAAAGGCAAACGCATCGAGCGGTGCCAGCGCCGCATCAGATGGTGGCTGCTTGATGAAACTAGGTCCCAGGAGTTCGTCTCAGCTGTCGGTGACAAGTGCACCGACACTGAAGGCGAACCAGTTCAAGATTACTAGGACAAAGTTCAGGCGGCCATCCTTGGAGCGGCGAGGGTGGTGCTCGGTGAGTCTAAGGGTGGACGCAAATGTGACAAGGAAACTTGGTGGTGGAACGACGCAGTCCTGAGGGAGACCAAGGAAAAGAAAGCCCTCTTTAAAAAGTGGCAAGCGACCGGATCTCCCAAAGACCGCGACGCGTACAGGGCTGCCAAGCGCGCCACAAAGAGAGCTGTAGCCAGAGCCAGACGAGACCACTTACAACCTTTGTATGATAAGCGATAAAGCGGCACAGGATATATCCAAGTGTCGCTGTGTAAAAGACCCTGAGGGCAACCTGTTAAGCGAAGACCTCGCGGTAAAGGAGAGATGGCGCTCGTACTTCCACGAGCTGCTTAATAAACAGCATAAAGAGGTGCAGCCTCCGGACCTCCCTCCGAATCAGGGACTAGTGCCACCGGTAACGCCTGGAGAAGTCCTGACTGCGCTTCGCCGCATGAAGAATCGGAAAGCTGTCGGACCCGATGGAGTCCCCATCGAAGCCTGGAAGGCGATGGGTCCTCGCGGTGTGGGCATCTTAGTAAACCTTTTTAACCGCATACTCCTCAGCGGGCAGATCCCAAACCAATGGAGACTGAGTATTATTACTCCAGTCTTCAAAGGTAAGGGGTCAGTGCAGGAGTGCGGGAGCTACCGCGGTATAAAGGTGATGTCCCACACCATGAAGATCTTCGAGAGGATTATAGACTCTCGGATCCGGCAGCAGTGTACTCTCTCGGAGTGTCAATATGGGTTTCGCCCTGGTCATGGGACCACGGACCCTGTTTTTGCCCTGAGGGTTGTCGCAGAGAAATACAGGTCGAAGAACACGCCTCTGCACTGTTTGTTTCTAGACATGCAGAAGGCCTTCGACTGTGTTCCTCGTGCGATGATCTGGTGGGCACTGCGGTCCAAAGGGGTTCCAGAGGTCTATATTGACACTATCCGGGACATGTACTGTGACTCCGATTCAATGGTTCGGACTGCTGTTGGCGACATGAAACCCTTCCTTATCACCGTCGGGGTACACCAGGGTTCTGTCCTTAGTCCGCTTCTGTTCAATGTAATATTAGACGAATTGTCGGACAGCATCAGAAACCCGCATGAGCAGCCTCCATGGTTGCTCATGTATGCTGACGATATTGCGCTGGTAGACGCGGACAGGGGCAGATTGGTGCGACGTGTAAAGGCGTGGAAGGAGACGCTTGAGAACGGCGGTCTGAAACTAAATGTGGCGAAGACCGAGTACTTGGCACTAAACTCGACAGATCCCACATCCGTCCGCATAGGCGGTGATTTGGTCGAGCGCACGGACCAGGTTAAATACCTGGGATCTGTTTTTCACACGTCCAGTGACATCGATTGCGATGTCAAGTCACGCATTGCTGCCGCGTGGGCCAAATGGCGGGAGATGACCGGTGTCATTTGTGACCCTAAAATGCCGATCCGGTAGAAGGGACAGGTCTACAAAACCATTATTAGACCTGTCCTTTTACATGGCAGTGAAACGTGGCCGATATTGGAGCGACACAAGCAGGAGCTGCGTGTCACGGAAATGAAGATGCTGCGGTGGATGTGTGGAGTCACGCGGATGGACCGCGTGAGGAACTCTCGCATCCGCGGCAGCCTTCACGTCCGTGACATTGCAGACAAGTTGCAAGAGTGTCGCCTTCACTGGTATGGTCACGTCTTGCGGCAACCGCCGGGCTACGTAGGTAACAAATGTCTGGCCATGTCAGCCCCGCCGGGTCCCGGTAAGAGGGGAAGACCCAAGAAGTGCTGGCTTGACGTCGTAAGGGATGACATGCGTGCCAATGGTCTCACTACAGGGGATGCCGATGACCGTGCGAAGTGGAGGAGAAAATGTAGGAAAGCGGACCCCGGGCGTCGCGAGACGCAACTGGGACAGACGCTCGGGTGATGATGATGATGATGATGACCGTCTCCTTGTCATGGACCTCTGCGTGAAGCCTAAAGACAAACGCATCGAGCGGTGCCAGCGCCGCATCAGATGGTGGCTGCTTGATGAAACTAGGTCCCAGGAGTTCGTCTCAGCTGTCAGTGACAAATGCACCGACACTGAAGGCGAACCACTTCAAGATTACTGGGACAAAGTTCAGGCGGCCATCCTTGGAGCGGCGAAGGTGGTGCTCGGTGAGTTTAAGGGTGGACGCAAATGTGACAAGGAAACTTGGTGGTGGAACGACGCAGTCCTGAGGGAGACCAGGGAGAAGAAAGCCCTCTTTAAAAAGTGGCAAGCGACCGGATCTCCCGAAGACCGCGACGCGTACAGGGCTGCCAAGCGCGCCACAAAGAGAGCTGTAGCCAGAGCCAGACGAGACCACTTACAACCTTTGTATGATAAGCTGGAATTGTCTGAGGGGCAGAAGCTCATCTATAAGCTGGCGCGCTCCAGGGTCAAAGTGGCACAGGATATATCCAAGTGTCGCTGTGTAAAGACCCTGAGGGCAACCTGTTAAGCGAAGACTTCGCGGTAAAGGAGAGATGGCGCTCGTACTGTCACGAGCTGCTTAATAAACAGCATAAAGATGTGCAGCCTCCGGACCTCCCTCCGAATCAGGGACTAGTGCCACCGGTAACGCCTGGAGAAGTCCTGACTGCGCATCAACGCATGAAAAATCGGAAAGCTGTCGGACCCGATGGAGTCCCCATCGAAGCCTGGAAGGCGATGGGTCCTCGCGGTGTGGGCATCTTAGTAAACCTTTTTAACCGCATACTCCTCAGCGGGCAGATCCCAAACCAATGGAGACTGAGTATTATTACTCCAGTCTTCAAAGGTAAGGGATCAGTGCAGGAGTGCGGGAGCTACCGCGGTATAAAGGTGATGTCCCACACCATGAAGATCTTCGAGAGGATTATAGACTCTCGGATCCGGCAGCAGTGTACTCTCTCGGAGTGTCAATATGGGTTTCACCCTGGTCATGGGACCACGGACCCTGTTTTTGCCCTGAGGGTTGTCGCAGAGAAATACAGGTCGAAGAACACGCCTCTGCACTGTTTGTTTCTAGACATGCAGAAGGCCTGCGACTGTGTTCCTCGTGCGATGATCTGGTGGGCACTGCGGTCCAAAGGGGTTCCAGAGGTCTATATTGACACTATCCGGGACATGTACTGTGACTCCGATTCAATGGTTCGGACTGCTGTTGGCGACACGAAACCCTTCCCCATCACCGTCGGGGTACACCAGGGTTCTGTCCTTAGTCCGCTTCCGTTCAGTGTAATATTAGACGAATTGTCGGACAGCATCAGAAACCCGCATGAGCAGTCTCCATGGTTGCTCATGTATGCTAACGATATTGCGCTGGCAGACGCGGCCAGGGGCAGATTAGTGCGACGTGTAAAGGCGTGGAAGGAGACGCTTGACAACGGCGATCTGAAACTAAATGTGGCGAAGACCGAGTACTTGGCACTAAACTCGACAGACCCACATCCGTCCGCATAGGCGGTGATTTGGTCGAGCGCACGGACCAGGTTAAATACCTGGGATCTGTTTTTCACACGTCCAGTGACATCGATTGCGATGTCAAGTCACGCATTGCTGCCACGTGGGCCAAATGGTGGGAGATGACCGGTGTCATTTGTGACCCCAAAATGCCGATCTGGTTGAAGGGACAGGTCTACAAAACCATTATTAGACCTGTCCTTTTACATGGCAGTGAGACGTGGCCGATATTGGAGCGACACAAGCAGGAGCTGCGCTGTTTCTAATCTACGTGAATGATTTGTGTCGTATGAAACTGCCAAATTTTTACGTATGCTGATGATACAGCGCTCTTAGTGTATGGGAGGAACTGGGAAGATGCAGGGAGACATGCTGAGACAAACCTAAGAAAGATTATCATGGTTGTCTTGTCTCAACTCAGCATGAATGTAGAAAAAACAAAATATATTCGCTTTAATCTCCCGAACACACCGCTCTTATCAAGTGAAACCCTTTTCCTCGCTGCCCACAACAACTGCAGTGAGTCTGCAATGTGCTGCTCCTGTCCCCGCGTAAACCGAGTCAATGGTGTAGGGTATCTTGGTGTCCTCATTGATAAAAAATTGAGCTGGCATGATCAGGTGGAGACGTTAACTGCACGTGTCAGAAGACTCATTTACATATTCAAAAATCTTCGATCCTCGGCAGATCGATCGGTAATGCATAAAGTTTATGTGGCGCTGTGTCAGACTGTTATAAGTTACTGTATCCCAGCATGGGGCTGTACTTATAAGACCCTTTTGCTGAAATTGGAAAGAGCACAACGATTTATTCTGAAGGTAATGTACTCTAAGCCTCGCTACTTCTCCACAACAGCGTTGTACGATGAGTTTGGGGTCTTGTCTGTGCGACAACTGTTCATTCTTCGTACACTGCTTCGGCGACATTCTCAGCTTCCTCTATCTAAAGAAGTTACGAAGAGCAGACGTGGTGCGCTCGTGTGCCACTCTATCCCCTATAGAACAGCTTTTGCAGCACGCCAATACGAAGTACTGAGCTTAAGGCTTTACAAAAATATAAACAGGAAAATCTCGCTACAAGGATTAAATAAATATAATTGTAACAAAAAACTGAGTACATGGTTGAAGTCGTTAGACTATGAAAATACAGAAAATCTTTTGGTAGTTTTTATATAAGTTTATTTTAATTCTATTTTTGAAATTAGTATATTCTACATTAGTTTACCTTTGTATAGCACCGCTTGTCCTGTTAACATCATTGGTCTTATGTCCAATATGGTAGCAACATATAATTTTAATTATTTATTTATCTAAAAATATGTCCACAACGTGATGTACCCTAAGATGCACAGAGCGGTGAGGCACCAATTCCCAAGATACGAGCCTGTCTCAGTTTGGGTTTAGTGTGTAACAGAACTAATTGCTAATGTACAAATAATTATTGTTAAACCTACGTTTAATGAGAGCCTTTGTTTTGTCATTTGGTTTGTACTGTGTTATGAAATAAAGTTATTATTCTTATTATATTATCACGCTACTACCTTAAAGTGCTGAGCAGTAATCCACATATCGGAAAAATATTTATACATACATACATATTGTCACGCCTTATTTTTTTTTTCTTTTTTTTTCTAAAGAAAAATAAGTTATTGAAGTTCCGAAACCAGTTCCAAAATTTCGGAATCAGTTTTCCAGATCGTAACTCAGTTCCAAAATATAGAACCTTCCAATATTGCATACTTATAACACTTATCAAAAACTCAATTAATTAACAATCAATCAAAAATCAATAAAAAAAATCGTAATCTTAATAACAAATTATTATTTTCAGTTTAAGATGTACAGCCGATCGTTCAAATGTCATAATATGTGGCGAAACAGAGTTTGGCTTACAACTAGCTGATAGGTTAGTAACTGGAGGCGCTAAACAACTGCACCTGTATGTTCCAGCACAGTCATCTTACTTATTACAGAAAATAAGGTATATAATGTCTAAATCAATAAATTGTCGTAGTTGGCTTAATGCTCGATTCAGTTTGACAAAGTGAGCTCAATAATAACAATATTCTGATCTTTTACAATGAGTAAATAAATTACGGACCGTTAATAAATATTACGGTCCGTAATGTATTTACACATTGCCCACTTTTACAAACTGAATTCATTTTGCAGTTGCAATAGGCTGATTAAGAACTTGGAGATACAAATCTGACTATTATAAAACTAGAGTCGAGCTACCAGTTTTATTTATAAATAAATGTATGTTTTGTTTTTCAGATTGTGGCAAAAGTCGGGTGTGAAAGTCACAATATCATCGGAATCATTAATAAGTCAAAAAACAATAGCTTCTTTGTTAATAAGTAGTTTAAGTTTGGGTCCTCTAGAAGGTGTTTACGTAGTAGTTGAAGGAACGAATGTGGATGATGATTGGATTAACAATGTGAATACTGAATTAAGGAAATTGCATACAAATTTAAGGTAACTTGAAATATATTTTATTTGTCAAGTATTTGAAACCAATATAACACTTACTTTCATTAACATACATTGTGTAAAATATAATTATTAATAGATTAGGCTGTTAGCTATTTTAGCCAGTTACTTTCCGTTCCGGGAAATACAAGGATAAAACGTAGCCACTGGCTGATAATATAGCTTTTTAAAAATGATTCTTTTTCTAAATAGGTTCAGTAGATTCAAAGATTATATCCTACAACGTCACAAACTCACAACTTTACAAACTTCCTCTCTCATCTCATCAAACTTTTAGGTATTTTGCTGTGATTAATTTGGGTAACAATTCAATTGGCAAAAGTGTTTGCATGAATCGAGTTAATGAACAGTTACCAGCTACACTTCTTACACTGCCTGAAATAAAAGTTGTAAGTAAATTATTATACATATATTAAAACTACGTTTACATCTCCATAATAGATTGTTTACTATATTGAAGGCCTGAACGATCAAACAAACGAAA
Source organism: Thumatha senex (assembly GCA_948477245.1). NCBI lineage: Eukaryota > Metazoa > Arthropoda > Insecta > Lepidoptera > Erebidae > Thumatha > Thumatha senex. The sequence goes on from OX419744.1 coordinate 18,251,766, forward strand.
GACGTTGTATTACTACTGCAAACCACCGTCAAGATTTTTACACTACTCCTTCTTTTCATTGTTACATAATACGTAAAAAGAAGAAAGTATTACGAAGAATGTCTATTGTGCGAAAGTAGAGGGTAGGGTAGATCGTACTTATACATGAAGACCACGTGACCAGATTACTCAAAAACTGAAAGGTATAAAGTACTCGGTTATCCAGACGTGCATGTACGAAACTATTGATGAATCTACAGGAAGCGAAAGAAGTACATACAAATCACTGGGCCTGGTAATTTGTTTCTTCTGACACCCCGTCAGGGATTAAGAGGAAAGATAGTTAAAAAGTATTAATATTTTAACACCAAAATACCAGATATTTTGAATATCTGAAATATTTGAAATCACTTATTTTTGGTGAAATCTATGTTACGTTTAATGTAAAGCTTTGGGTGAATATATAGAGGGCATACGCATGAGAACGACAAAATCTATTTTGAATATCTGACTATAAGGCTGTTATTGAGATCGTCCTTTCTTCTTTGATACACGATAAAAACAGGACTATAAATTAATCTTTATACATGTAAATTAATCTTTATATATATTTTATTCTATGTAGGAAACGTACAGCAGTTATATGAATTGGCGATGTGCCCTGGATGCCCTGGAACATGCTTTGAATAGTGATCATGGTGTGTTTATAGCACACGAGAACAAACATATACCCTCTCTTATGCAAAAAATTGCTAAATTTGTCGGTAAGTGTAAATTAATGATCTACATATTTTGATTATAATGGTTATTTTTTTCATAAAATTTCAAAGATCTAACTCAGTTCTATATTTCACAGACACACAATGATATATGCCTATATATTTCAATATGCCTCTGCCTACCCCTTCGGGGATAAAGGCGTGACAAAAGTCTGATCATTGTGTACATACATACAATGTACACAATGATCAGACTTTACAGTATGAGGATTTGATATTTTTTTTAATAACATATGAATCATTTTTTATGATAATATTATAGGTACCACTATGACGAATATTATATCCACAGGATTACAAGTACTTGATGACACTGCACATAGTTTTACCTTAAAGGAATTGGGAATTCCAAATCATAAATTACAACCTCTCAGCACGTTTTTGCGAGTTCATTATAACCTGGCATTTACTGAAGAACAAATTTTTTCATTGACAATAAAGCAGTAAGTCCTTTTTTTTTTAAAATTTAATCATGTAATCTCACCGTAACTGGCTACATCACCCAGTTCAAGTCCGTGCTATGTCATAGTGTGTCAAGATATGATCACAACAAACTAATCATTCCGTTTCTTTATCCTATAACAGATTCTAACACTCATCTTGGCTATTCATCTTTTTATTTTCAACAAAATATGCCAAAATTTCGCTTTCAATATGATACCACCGAATGCATTAGTTTCTTATTTGGTATATTTTTCTTTTTTATTTTCTGCTCTAAACCTCATTCTTTCCTCTTTTCCAGCATCTTCCAATTGTTTCTTTTTTTTAAACGTAATCATTTGTCAGCGCAAATGGTAATCTGATTATTTACCTTGTGTCGTTAGTGTGAATTCGGTAACTGTTGTTTTAGAGGATAAGTCGCCTTAAGTTTGATTATGTTTGAGACAGATTCTGCTTACGACAGATTTTTGAAATTGTGAAATCGAGTTCACACACCTATTACGTGGAATACACATGGTGAAAAATGGGCATATAATATGTTTCGGCCACCCCTTCGGGGCAAAGCCCTGATAGATAAATAAAGAAATAAAATAGCTTGAGAATATTGCCTTTGAAACCATAACCCTGTAATTTCGACAGCAGAGTCGTATGTTCCACATATTCGAAAGCTTTTGTCATATCAGTGTACAAAGTGCATACCGGGAGCCTTACTATGATATTATATAAAAAATCATATATTGCCATATTAAGGCCAAGTCGCGTAAGCATCAAAACGCTTCCTCAGCCCCCGTCTAGATAAATCGACGATGTATTCGTTGTTCGTATTACAGGCGCAGGTTGTGGCAACCTATTATTGACATTTATAAGCCGTTATAAAGGGTTTTAACTTGGCTTAAAAACTAACATGTTACTGACAACTGGGACCAACGGGTTAATGCGCCTTCCAAAGAACGGAAACTCTTGTACAAAAACGCCACTAAGCAGTCTACATCAACTTTCGCTATAAATTGTCCTCGGATGAGTATCTGGGGACAATTTATAGCGAAAGTTGCTTTTTGCAGTGATCGTTTACAACACACTATGTTATCGTGGCCTACGAGGTCCTCAGCAAAAATTTGACCATCACAGAGGATAAAACCCATGTGTAGAAAACTTGCTATCTAGTTGCACAATTGAGGCGGAAGACCATTGCTGGAAGCTTGAAATGATCCAAAGCATATAATACACTATCAAAGACCTCACTACAAACATTTCTTTCGCATGCTGAGAAGCTGTTGATCTATGAACAGCCAGGCAGACATCCATAGCTGACGTACTACAGTAGTGGGGAGCCCCAACAGCATCCTAAACGCATTATTGAACTGAACACGAAGTGCGCTGTACGATCTTTGCTTGTAGCTGGTCCATAGGTTGCAGGTATATAGTGTGGGGCAGTATGCTCTAAAAATGGTCAATTTAACCACCGTTGAGCACCTAGCAAACCTGCGTATCGCCATGTTCGCTCTGACCGACAACGCCCTTTGCTCCCGTTCCATGTCAGCATTTTACTTCAGGTCCGAATTTAAATGACCTAGGTATTTAAATTGATAAACTCTTACGAGTACTAGTGGCGAGCCATCAAGTTTTGTAGTTAGTATGTCTATTACCTTTCTACGAGCACTCCGAAAAATCTAAACGAAAAAGCGTCTCGATCAGTCCATTTATATATAAATAAAAATTGGAGGGAGTGCTTAAGCCCCCCCTGCCTGTATATGGATCCGACAACATCCCTGCCCAATTCATGCTATTTATCTGATTCCCGTACCAATACTTAAAAACATCAATATGTTCACCCAGTATTTGAGATGACTTCATCTTATCCTAAACTAGCTGACCCGCCCGGCTTCGCCCGTGACATACTTCGAACCCCGTTGTTTATTAATTTTACGATAATGAATGAACATTTTTCAAATTACTTGATTACTTCTCCGCTCTCAAGTACTACGCCCGCGCCCGCACGGCCCGAACGAATTCTTGCTACACGAAATTAATTTCTTTGCGCATATTTTTGATATTGCCATATCGCCTAAGATATTCATTTAATTTGCAAAGTAAAAATCATAAAATGCTGAAACCAACTAATATATTAAAAATGATAAGGATTAATAATGTATTTGTTTAAATAGCCTTTAAATTACCGCTTTATTATTGCTGTTTTCTAAAGTAAATAAAAAATAAATAAATAAATATCCATCACGCCTTATCCCCGAAGGGGTGGCAGAGGCATATTATATGCCCACTTTTCACCGTGTGGATTCCTGTCCCACGTAATAGGTGGTGAGCCCATTGCCGTGTTGAAATAGACAGACGCAGGTTGTGGCTACCTGCTGTTGAAATTTTTCATGCCGCCCATAAGGCATTCAACCAGGCTTAACGACTGCCATTTTACTGGCAACCGGGACCAACGGCTTAACGTGCCTTCCGAAGCACGGAAACGCTCGCAAATGTAAATGCCACAAAGTGGTCACCCATCCGAGGACCAGCCATAGTGAAAGTTGCGTAACTCAGTGATCGTTTACAGAACACTGAGACAGCGGGGCCACGAGCGCTTCTAAAGTATTAAAATGGATATAGTACGGTATCCTTAAGAGATAGACATATACCGTCCCGGACTTTTTTGTAGACCTATATTAGATACAGAATTCCAAAATACATTATTTTGTTATATCTCAAAGGGTTTAGGCAGCGTTTTTGTTAAAATCTCCCATACGGCTAATTTTTTCCGACACCGCCAACATATATCGTTATAATTAAGTTAATGTATACAAAAACTTAACAAAATATACATAAAAATCTTCTATAAGAATCACTCTATCTATTTAAAAAAACTGCATCGAAATTTGTTTCGTAGAATTAAAGATCTAAGCATACATAGGGACAGACAGCGAAAAACGACTTTGTTTTATAATATGTAGTGAAGATGTCATATGACACCAGGCCAAATGCCTTTGAGAGGTCGAGAAATCAAGCGTAAACAGGTGTATTTCTATCTGTGTAATATTGAACAGCACGTTTAAAACACAATATCGCAAATTCCGTAGACAGTCCCGGCCGAAACCCGAACTGATTACTGATATCATGCAATTTTATAAATTTGTTTAATTGTGTATTAAGAATGCTGTCCAACACTTTTTCAATTATTGTTACTAAAGAAATAGGTCTATAGTTCGATAGGTCTGACAGATCACCAGCTTTATTGGAACGAAGTTCCTTACGGCAGGCTTTGGATTTTGCTGCGCGACCGAACTGAAAAATATGTGATAGTAAAACCGTAAGAAAAAAACAGTAAGAAAAATTTCGTGGAATAAAAGCGTTAAATGAGACGTGCGTAGGCGCGACAGTCGTTTGTTTTGCAAATTGTGTCGATTTTCAAACTGTCTATTTACCTCAGTGAAGTGAACACTAATTTGGAAATTGCAGTAATGTAGCTGTGTGGTTTGGGTGGTATGTTGCTCGGCTGAGACGCAAGAGGCCCGAGTTCGAATCCTAGTACAAACGGTGACTTTTTGTATGATTAATTGAATCGTGAACTTGTTAACTTCGTTCCTACCTGGTGTCCCACGACACCACATTTTTTTTAACACAGGCACTACAATCGTCCTCATCATCTCAGCAGGCAGGTATAAATGTGGAACACATTATAGGTTATATAACTACGCCAACACTGCATATATGAGGCTCGGCGTGCCGATGATGTTCTACACATAACCCATCATGACCAGGGGATTTATCACCGGACAAAGACTTTATAGCGATTGATACATCCCTGGCCGTAACTATAATGCCTCCAAAATCCCCACTTACTCTTCCTTCCCGCAGTGAATTAAGACATCTTCACGTTGTATCCTTGACGGGATAGTTAGAGAGAATAGGTCGCCAGACCTCGCGACCCTAGCATTTTTTTTTACTTCTTGCAGTTTCTTAATCATTTCATACATAAATATCTGAGTATCCTTTTTTTTGTGACTTGTGTATGTACTGTGTACTTCTTCTCTTTCAAATACCTAAGCAGTTTTACCCTACTTTTACTTGCTTTACTTCCATTTAAGCGTATACCTTTACTTTCATAACTTTTCTTTGATATAAGTGACAAATGTCTGAAGGTCGGCTACTGACAAAGCCATCAGTACCGCATCATCAGCGTACAACAGAAAATTTACTGTTGAGTCATCCAATTCCTCAACCATATCACAATCTTTTAATTTCTGCAGGCAACTGTTGGTGTGATACACCATGAACAGCGGTTATTACACAAACCTGATATAGGCCCGAACAGACGTCGATAAGGTGTAACACGCAATTGCCTGCAGTAGCGACAGGTAGCTCGTTATAGCAATGATGAAAGTTATCTTTTGGGCGCTATCTGTAAAACCAGCGCAGCAGGTCATCACCATTGTTACCACCGATATATATCATATCATTACACTATGCTGAGATGGTGACCCTGTCAAATTCACACAACCATACAAAATGTTACACCTGTGTTTGGTTAAATAATTGTTTAATCACTGTATTCTGCTGTGCGGATGTATGATTTAAATTTTCTTTTTTCTTATATTTCTATTCTTTCTAAATCTCATCATCACCAAATTCAATTTAACAATTTTTTTTCTTTAACTGATGCAAACGACATAAGAGACTTTATGCAGAAGGCAGGAGCCGTGTGTTGTGGCGTAAGTCGGGTGGATGACTTACTCGATTTAGTATACTAGGTTTTTCTACATTTTTAATCATCTTTATCATATTACTTCCAGAATAAATGAACTAGAAAAGAAAGTAAATGAATTTCCTTCCGAAGACATAAAAGGCTTGTCTAAGTTCTTTAATCATGTTGATTCAGACGAACTTCTTGCAACTACCGATATAGTATTTTTACCAACATTAGTTAACAATGTTACTATGGTATGTATGTAATAGGTCTATCAAAATAAGTTTTCTAATTTTGTTTGGTATGGTATTAAATATTTGATAGCGAAGAAAATTGTTTACTATTCCAGAGAGATAATGAAATACAATCGAACCAAATCAATTTATGTATAGTACCGGGAATGGAGGGTCATCATGAACGATTTCGCGTTTTATGTGAACGTCTTAAAATATCAGCACTCGTTCTACAACCCGGTCTTGATCATCCAGAGGAAACTGTTGTAGAAACAGCCCAGAGGTTTGCCGAAGTAAGTCTATTTTCACAGGGATAGGACGAGAATGGAGTAGGAAAAAGATTAGGTGATAGGAAAAACGATGAGTTAGCAAAGGTACTCTGAGAAGTTACATCCGTCTAAACCTAAGAAATTCATTGTCAATCTGCCAGGACAGCTTCCTGGCTGATTCTCATTTTTGATCTTTGATGATTTTTGTAACGATGAGTTACACACTTTTTTAGCAGCCCGAACTAATAATAGGCATAATAAACATTTTATTAATTTTTTTCGGCCTTTTAGACCCACCCCAGTTCCGTGCTTCGGAAGGCACGTTAAACCGGTCCCGGTTGCCAATAAAATAGCAGTCGTTAAGCTAAATTGAAGGCCATATGGGCGGCTTAAAAAATTTCAACAGCAGGTCGCCGCAGCCTGCGCCTGTCCATTTCAACACGGCAATGGGCTCACAACCTGTTACGTGGGACAAAAATGCATACGGTGAAATGTGTCCGTTTAATATGCCTTCGGGGATAAAGGCGTGACAATATGTATGTATATATCTTAGTTCAAGGGATTCGGCTGGGCGTTGATTATAAGAATGATTCACTTCAACCTCTATTTTATTTTTTTGTAGGAAAATTTCATGTCCATATATTTGTAATAAAAAATAAGGACCCGTAATTTCATGTCTCTAACTCTGAAAATAACGAACTTTCATTGAATCGTTTATCCTTTATTTTCCCTCCTCGGACACTCTTGTCAGAGTGGTTGTGGTAGTAGTTGATAAATATGTTGGCGGGTTGCCTTCATTAGTCGCTGTAAGGGTAGCTGCACTTTGTGCAATGTGTCTCCATTTACGCCTATTTACTGTATTGCGAGTACAGTCTACTGCGGTCGATTTAGTAAATGTTTCGATAAGATCGATCCAGCGGTTTGGAGACCGACCCCTTGGGACTTGTACCGATCGAGTTCTCATTTTTGGAAACGTGTCCATAGAATTTCTGTGTGTCGTGTCCATAAAAGTCTGCTGTTAACTGAAATCAATTTCACATTCATTCAAGATTAAAATCACAATTAGATAAATCTGAACATAAGTTAGTTGCTTCAACGAATCGGTCCCTCTATGATGAATTGTTAGTCGAGGACGCTTCTATGATTTCTGGTGCTTGTTATATGCCGACTGTAAACAAGTTAAAGAAATATGTTAAAATTAATAAGTATATTAAGAAAACTCAAAAATTTATTAAAAAACACAAGTTTTCCTTTAAGTATGAAAAGTTTAATAGAGAGAGATTGCAACTTAGAGAGAATGTAAAGGAACATTCAATGAGGTTAAAAAATATTATTTCAAAACATACATTGGATGTGTATACTCAACAAGTTACAATCAGCCAACTCCAGGATTCAACTCCATTCAAGTCAGTCAGGAACACTCCATTCAATAACTAAAAAATATGAGCTTTCTGGACTACAAATCCAGCAGCACATTCTTGCTATGGATGAACTAATTCGGTTAAGTAATTATAATAATGAACAAAAAACAAAATGGTTTGAATCTTTATCAAACAAGCATATTTGTGAGTGTCAGCTTTTAAGCGATGAACGGTTATGTGAGCAATCCTCTTTGGAAGCTGATTCTCCGGCTATGTTGCAAAATAAATCCAGTAATAGTAAAGACTCCTTAAGTGTGTCACTGTCTGTAGAAATGAAGCACCTTGCTACTAAGTTATATAAAAAAAATGAAAATTTCAAAAGCAAGCATAATATAGTAATATTTAGTAATGAAATTGGAAAAAAATTAGGTTATTTATTAACTAAGATGGGAAATTGCACAATCAACTGTTGTATGCCTGGTGCCTCCCACCAGTACATATTAAAATCAGCTACTGAGTATGTATATAATAATAATAAAACCTTAAATTTTTGCCCTGTCACGGAAATGTGGATCACTTATACAACTCATTAGTCAACTTGATTAATGGTGAGTTCAGATCAATTTTTACTCCTAAGCACTTATCTAAGAGTGAAGGCCTAACTTTCAGTGACTGGGCAACTCCAGGAATCTATAATAGTCGTAAGAAATTGTATCAACTATACGAAGAGAAGTCCTATAATCATAATCAAAATTTTCAAGAGTTTGTAAAAAAATACTCAAAAACATTTAGACAAACTTGCCTGAAAGCAAAATCAATTTATTTAAAAAAAAATATATATATATATATCCATCACGCCTTATCCCCGAAGGGGTGGCAGAGGCAAAAAATAAAAAATAATAAATAAAATAAAATCAAATATTCAAATAATGTTATTAAGGAAACTTGGAATGTTATAAATATTGAAACCGGTAAATCCAAAGTGCGCAGTCATGATTTTCATTTAAAAATAAATAACGTAAATATTATAGAAGATTTTAAAGTTGCAACTGAATTTGAATAATATTTTTCTAACATTCCTCTTTCAATTACAAGAACTCTCTCGTCTTGCTCTAACGATGCTGAACAACTTTTAAAACAAGGCGTGGAGGAATGTGGCACAGACTTTGAATTTTCAGCTGTTAGTCCTAGAGATATTTTAAAAACTTTTAAGGCAATTCATATGAAAAACACTAAAGATTTGTGGGGTTCTATCTGTTAAAACTGTCTCTCATATTATCACTGTAATAGTTCCACATCTGGCAGCTGTGTTCAATTGCTGTGTCAAGTCTGGGATATTTCCTGACCTAATGAAACATAGTAAAGTAATTCCTTTATTTAAAGCCGGCGATAATGCAGATCCCTCTAACTTATGGCCTGTTTCCGTACTACCAACACTAAGTAAAATATTTGAAAAGCTAATGCTTGGACAGTTGCTTAGTCACTTTAATATAAATAATATACTACACAGGAAACAGTTTGGATTTACAAAGGGTTGCTCAACGGTGGATGCAGGGGTTGCTTTACTCAAAAGTATTTATGCGGCTTGGGAGGATTCGCAGGATGCATTAGGTGTTTTTTGCGATTTATCTAAAGCCTTCGATTGCGTTCATCACAAAACTCTTGTAAAGAAAATACGCCACTACGGTATCAGAAATCAAGCTCTCGACCTTATGACTTCTTATTTAAGCAATAGAATACAGAGGGTTGAAGTAAACGGTAAACGATCAGCAGGATCTCCAGTTGTAATGAGTGTTCCACAGGGATCAATCCTTAGTCCATTTCTTTTTTTGATATACATTAATGACTTACCTTACTATGTTGGGGATAAACATGAGATTGTGCTGTTTGCGGATGATACCTCTTTGACATTTAAAATTAATAGACAATTAATTAATTATGACGATGTTAACAGTGCACTCTCAAAAGTTGTTCATTGGTTTAACGTGAATAAGTTTTCGACACCTAATGTGAGACAGGTGGCGACCAATGTGCAACTTAATGGATCAGGGTTGGATACTATTGGGGATTCTGTGATTTTGGGTATAACTATTGATTCAAAGTTGCAGTGGGGACCACATATAGAAACATTGTCAGACAAATTAAGCAGCAGACTGCATATTATGCAGAAAAACAATAAGACGGCTCACTGATGTTGAAATGGCTAGAATAGTTTATTTCAGTTATTTCCATAGCGTTATGTCATACGGAATTCTTCTCTGGGGAGACTCAGCGGACATTAATACGATATTTATTTTACAGAAGAGAGCTGTGAGAGCAATATACCAGCTTGGTCCCAGGGTATCTCTAAGAGAAAGATTCAAAGGCCTTAATATTCTTACCGTTATATCACAATATATATATATATGAGAATTTACTTTATATGCACAAAAACATAGACACATTTTTTAAAAAAAGTGATATACATAATGTAAACACTAGGCATAAAGATAATCTTGTATTACATTATACTCGTCTCGAAATAATCAGCAATTCTTTTATGGGGCAATGTATACGATTCTATAACAAACTTCCCGATGAAATTAGAATATTGTCAATAAATATGTTTAAGACAACAGTCAAGGCCAAATTGTGTAACAAGGCATATTATAAAATTTCAGACTATATAAATGATAAAAATACATGGAAGTAAGTCGCTCTAAGTCAACACACAAATATACAAATATAATTAATAATAATAATAAAGAAACATTATAAATATAATGTAGATTTGTTCAACATAAGTGATCTAAAACATCAGGTTAACTAATATAATTATATGTAATTTGAGTTTGTTATTGTGTGAGCACCGTCCACATAGCTTTTTATAAATTTTGAAATTGACATGATGGTTGCTGTCCAGTTTGAGTATGTCATGCTCGCCTAACTGTCCTGGCAGTGGTGGTGCATATATCGGGTCGCCTTATTCTCTATAATACGGTTGAGTAGGGCGATGGCTGATATATGCGTCATACCCGTGAACGGGTGCCGTCTGTTGGGACTGGTCAGCTCATAGCTGTTATAGCAATTATTACAAATAAAACTATTTATATTTAAGGCAAATTAAGTTTAGTCGACTGTTCTCACGTAACTCCAAATGAGCAATGTAAGTTTAATATTGTAAGCCATACCTGCATTTTAAAATAGCAGCCATTTAGTTTCTTGCCGGAGTCTTCCTCATAAGGGTGGGCTACCTTTAAAACTGGCAACTAGAAACGCTTTCATTTTGATTTGATTTTTTTTCTTTTGTAAAGACTCATTACTATATAATTTGTTCAAATATCATGTAAATAAAACTAATGTAATTACTGGCAGTTAGAAAAGAGTGGCCATGAGTTTTATTGCCAGGTTCTTCCTCAGGCTCTACCTATTGCGTTGCGAATCTGGCAGTAAATGTAAATGTAGAAGCAATAATCTTGACGTTTATAAGTGTTACTTTGTGACCTGCATGAATAAAGACTTTTCACTTTTCACAGGTTATGTTTAAAAAAACGGAAATGAAAAACACATTTTATCTGTTGGGTTATGAGACTGGCATATATGTCGCTCTGGAAGTGGCTGCTATACTCGAAGATCACGGTAACTTTTTTTATATTTGTAAGCCTACACATTGGTAGTACTGAAAGTATGTATTAATATAGTTCATTATGTTGTCAGGATTGTCAGGCAAAGTATTTTGTCTTGGATGTACACCAGAGGAATTTGAAAAAGACCTTGAAGAACAACTGTCATCATTTCAAAATAAGCAGCAACTACAAGACGAGGTGTTGCGACACATGTATTCGTTAATGACCGGCAGTGATACTAAAGTTCTTGACCATTTGTTGCAAAACTTGAGCTCATGGTCGGAAAAAATAGAAGTGTGTATTCGCACTCTTCTCGGTTGTGTTTCCCATTCAGCGCAGTACGCACGCTCGCTCATTAAATTTGTTTTTGCTCGCATTAATCAAACGAGGCACTATAGCGTTGCACTTCGACCACTACGATCTCAAGTTATTCTACTAAGAGCTGAAAACGAAAATGTACCTCTTCAAGATACAATTCTGCAGCATACATCGCAACAACCCCTCGTCGTCCACCAGCTTGCTTCTTCACTAGCACATATTACGAATGATTTACGCTGTTCTGCAATTATCAACGAACACTTGGATCCTTCAATATTGGAAGTGTTTGAAACGAGAAATATCTGCAATACGTACCTTCTAAATGCAAGCTCGTTCATAAATTTGGAGTCATGAATAATAAATAATTATTGAAATTTTGTTATCTGTACTTTATTTACTCTATAACACATACTTATATAATTTTTAAATACATACATACATATTAGACATATTAATACTCAAACTCAACATTTACCGAGCATAAAAATATTTGTCCCGACCCGGGAATCGTACGCGAGACCTCAGCGCGGCAGCTGCATATTCTACCACTTCCGCTACCGAGGCAGCCCAATCAGTGAAAATCAGTGTGTATATAGACAGGTTCATGATTATTTATCAATCACGCCTTTATCCCTTAATGAGTGGCAGAGGCATATCATACGCCCATATTACTACTATATGCCGTATGCATTTTTGTCCCACGTTACAGACGATGAGCCCATTGCCGGGTTGATATGGACAAGCGCAGGTTATGGTGACCTGCTAATAAAATTTATCAAGCTGCCCATAGGCCTTCAATCTGGCTTAATGACGTCAGTTAAATTGTAATGGCCATAGTTGACAACGGCATACTCAAGATATGTGACCGCGAATCTTTTTTGGGCTATACTCGTAAGGTTCATGATATATTTTTACCTAGATAAGCGGGGCTCTGTCTAGGTGGACGTGATATTTCCCTAGCTAATCGTGGGAACGCAATGGTTTTAAAAAATTAAATCCAGAATGGCAGCGACGTGGTTCACCACCCGTCACGTCTCGTTTCCCATCGAGGCGAAAAGTGGACTGGCGATAACCACTTTGCTACTTTGAATGTTAGAGGAGGAATGTAAGACAAACTTGAGGTATGCGAGATGATGCGAGAGAGACGAATTGATGTTCTGTGCGTGAATGAGACAAAAAGCAAAGGGTGTGACACCACCACACATGGAACCCTCACGGCATACTGGTCAGGTGTCACTACTACCAGTGCAGCGTGCCAGGGTGGAGGTGTACTACTTTCTGCATGAATGAATGAATGTGTGACTGAATATGAATGTGTAAGCCCAAGACTCCTTTGGTTGAGATTGAAGGTTGGACTCACCCGCATCTTTGTTGTAGGAGTTTATGCTTTGCAAGATGCGCGGTGGCGTCGATCACCAAAAGACCAAAGTGAGAGACAGGCATTATGGGAGAGTGTGAGTGATGTTTTGAGTAGATGCAAACAAAATGAGTGGATTGAAATGTTAGGTGACTTTAATGGTTGGGTTGGAGTGAAGCGTGACGGATATGAAAATGTTTTGGGAAAGTTTGGTGACAAACGAGCGAATGAAAATAGAGAAAGTCTGCTTGAAGTATGTTTGGAGAGGAATCTTGTAACTAACACCATGTTTGACCAAAAAGATATCCACTTATTTACGAGACATGAGGAAATCAGAGAAGTATGATCGACTTTGTGATTGTAGATGCAAGGATAAGAAAGAAAGTGTTAGACACCAGGGCATACCGCGGTGCCGGTATGACGAAGACCACTTCTTGGTTGTTAGTCGAGTAAGAGGTCTGTTTCGACGGTGGCAGCATCGTATGAATGAACCTGTTAGTGTATTAGAGCGCATAAAAGTCGAGAATTTGCAAGAAATAGGAATTACAGAGTAATTTATGAGTAACATGAACAAGAAATTTGGAAATTCTGATGAAGTGTGTGAGATCGAAGACGTATGGAAGTCATTTAAGGAAGCACTCGTAGAAGTTGCGATTGAACGTATGTGGGAATAGAAGTGGCGAAAGAGGAGTACAAAAGGTATAAGCGTGTTGCAAAAGAGGTGATGAAAAGAAAGAAAGAGAATGACAGAGATGAATTTGATAAAAGGTTATCTGATGACTTCCAACAGAATATGAAATTCTTTTGGAAGTCCATAAGAACAGTGAGGGGTCAACTGACGACATCGCATCTCAACCATAACAGAAACCATGATGGTAGTCTTGTGAAAGGAAAAGAATGTGTGTTAAAAGATGGAAGCAATATTTTGAAAGCTTGTTTGAAAAAGAGGATATGCAAGTACAGATTAGTTTCTGGGAAATGAATGAAATTGGCAAGGAAGAAGTCATACGTATGGAAGAAATAGTGGAAGCATTGAATAGCATGAAATTGAGAAAGGCCGCGGGACTTGATAGGATCTCTGTCGAGATGCTGAAAGCGGGACAAGGCGTGATAGCTTGCCAGCTGTACTGCCTTTTCAACCTTTGTTGGAGGAATGGCAGCGTACCAAGAGATTGGTGTAAGGCTGTCATCGTGCGGCTTTATAAGGGAAAAGGGTCACAACAAGAGTGCAAAAACTACCGCGGCATAAGCTTGCTCAGCATCGTCGGCAAATTGTATGCAAAATTTTGGTAAAAAGAGTGATGAATGAAACTGAAGGAAAAATGTGGGATGTACAAACAGGATTTATGAAAGGAAGGGATTGCACGGATCAGGTCTTTTTCTTACGATGCGTAGCAAAAAAGCTTTTGGCAAAAAGTCAAAAGGTCTATTGCATATTTGTAAACTTGGAAAAGGCCTATGATAGAGTGGTGAGGAATAAACTGTGGTCAATACTGGTCAGGTATGGAGTAAACAGCCGCTTGATACGAGCACTGAAATCTCTCTATGAGGGCTCCAGTGCTTGTGTCAGGATCAACGGAGCTTGCACAGACCTTTTTCACATTGAAAAAGGTGTGGGACAGGGTTGTGTAGCGTCGCCGTTGCTGTTAAACCTATACATGGACAGCTGCCTGAAAGAACTGCAAGCTGCTGCGGATAAACTGACTGTCAAGTGCCTCCTATACGCCAATGATCAGGTTATACTAGCATCATCGGCGGAGGAGTTGCAGTTGATGGTAAACATTATGCATGATTCGTTAAAAAACAAAGGAATTTAAGTAAAATAAATAAATAAAAAAAAAATATCCATCACGCCTTATACCCGAAGGGGTGGCAGAGGCATATTATATGCCCACTTTTCACCGTGAGGATTCCTGTCCCACGTAATAGGTGGTGAGCCCATTGCCGTGTTGAAATAGACAGACGCAGGTTGTGGCTACCTGCTGTTGAAATTTATTAAGCCGCCTATAAGGCCTTCAACCAGGCTTAACGACTGCCATTTTACTGGCAACCGGGACCAACGGCTTAACGTGCATTCCAAAGCACGGAAACGCTCGCAAATGTAAATGCCACAAAGTGGTCACCCATCCGACGACCAGCCATAGTGAAAGTTGCTTACCTCAGTGATCGTTTACCGAACACTGAGACCGCGGGGCCACGAGCGCTTCATTTTCAGGTTTCAGTTTTAGTTCAGTTTCAGATTCAGGAATTTAAGTGAATGTAAAAAAGTGAAAAGTAATGGTTTTTGAAAACGACGTTTTTGACGGATTGCTCAATTATTATGGAATGAGAAAGAGTTGAACAAGTGAAAGAGTTTGTATATCTGGGTACAAAATTTACGAGAGATGGAAAGTGTGACTATGACATTGAGCGAAGAGTTTTGGCAGTAAATAAAGTGAATGGAGCCATGTACACCTTTATGAGCAGTCAGAACGTGTCTAAGAAGGCAAGACTGGCTGTACATAGGGGAGTGCTGGTCCCCACACTTATGTATGGCAGTGAAAGTTGGGTATGGCAGATGACGCATAAAGTAAAATAAATGCCGTGGAAATGAGAAGTCTGTCAAGTGCAGCTGGAGTGAAGTTGATGGATAAAGAAAGGAACAGCGTGATAAGGGAACATTGCGGTATGACAGAAGATGTAGTGACTAAGATAGAAAAAGGGATGCTTAGATGGTTCGGACACGTGGAGAGGATGAATGAAAATAGACTGACGAAGCAGATATATGTGGCGAGAGTGATGGCATGGGCAAACTGGTAGGGGTCGAACTCGGCGTAAGTATGTCAATCAAATCGACGATCTTTTGGAAAAAGGTGAGGTCAAGAGTATCCTTAACCGGCGAGCGTGTATGAAAACACTCATGAAAGTAAAAGAAGTGAAAGTTGTGTGTCAGAATCGTAGCAAGTGGAGAGCCATAGTTTCTGCTTACCCCGATGGGAAACAGGCGTAATATTATGTTTGTATGTATATATTTTTAGTTCACCTTTTAATATAGATCTTATCGGCTGACGAATAATAACATTTCATTTAAACTCTCACTTATAATTATTGGCATAGTAAATAGTAGTTTAGACTACTACAGAGGCAATTAAGCTTACAGAATAGTGTGGGTTTACCATCTACATATATTGTCACACTTTCTAATTATACCACTGAGGCGGCAGACAAGCGTACGGCCCACCTGGTGGAAAGTGATCACCGTAGCCTATGGACGTTTGCAACACCAGAAGTGCAGCACTCGCGCTGCCCCCTTATGAAAAACCCCATACTGTAGATGTTCGGTAAAACCGGGGGCTCATTCCACAATAAAAGCGTACGCGGAAGAAACCCCATATCGGACCTGACTGTATTTGACCGCTCCGGACGCAAAGTCTAAGGGTGAGCGGTGCGATAATAAGAAGTAGCCATAGGTATCATATCAAACAATTCCTCAGAGCTACAGAGGGGGAAGCTGCTTTTACTGCTTTAAAACTCAGCTAATAACTAAAAACAAAATGTGTTAATTTTAAGGCGATAGGAAGTCCGCCGGGTTAGCTAGTGATATAAAGATTAATAAAGTTAAATAAAGATTATTAACATTTTTATACAGCTTCATCTAGCCCAAAGTAAGCTAATGAGCTTGTGATATGAGTTTAGACACTGGACGCAAAAGTTTGTGATTATGGATGGATGTTTGTTACTCTTTCACGCAAAATCTACTTAAAGGGTTTTGATGAAACCTTACAATAATATAGCTTCCACATCATAATAACACATAGGCTACTTTTATACCGGGAACAAGTTCCTGTGGGAAACGGGAACGGGAAAACTTCACCTCGCGTGCGGAGCCGCGGGCATCAACTAGTACTTATTTATTTTTAACACATTATTTTACATAGGAAACGATAATAAAGAAAGATAGAAGACACACCTTTGATCCGTCAATTCTGACGCACAACGCTCAAGGATAACCTCTACTAATTGTAACGGAGGAATGACGAACCGGAATCCTCAAAGAAATGGATGTAGGATAGGAATACATAGGACATTCAAAACTTTGAAACAAACCTATGGTGTTGCAAACGTCCATAGACTACAGTGACCACTTTCCATCAAGTGACCCGTACGCTTAGCCGTACACGTGACGTAGGTCTCGGTGGTGTAGTTGGTAAACGCGTCTGGTGCGTTGAACCAGAAGGTGCTGGTTCGAGTCCAGCTCGAGAACGAAACCACTTTTTTCACTATAATATTAAAATTTTGAAAAAGTTAGCATGTACTTATCCACTGCAACGTTCGCTAACGTAAAAAAAAAAATGCGCTGCCAGAGCAGCGCATTTTTTGTAATTAACCTATGACCTAATTAACTAAAATCGTGATATCGTGGAAACTATAATATTTAGACAAAAAAATTAAACTACTGAAAAGTCGTAAAATATATAAAGATAAAACTTATAGCTATAATAATTTGGAATTTTAATCATAATTAACTGATATATTGGTATAAACACAAAAAAGTAGGTTAAAAAATAAACAATTGTAATTTTTCAGAAATTTGCTACATACACGAAAAACTAATATAAAATACTTTACATTTTTTTACATAATCAAATTCCTGGAATTATAACGATTACAACAATATAAGACACTAATAACTTACCTATTCTAACTGAAACTTAACTTAATATAAACACAATTCATTCATCAGTCGCATTTTACGTTCACTCTACGCTTCGTTTGATTGATCTTGTTTTCCAACTCCGGTTCGCTTCCTGATTTCTAACAATGTAACTTATACCGTTTGCAAGCGTCGGCGTCGATTCGATTTTGCATGCGCGGGAATACCGAGGCTGGATATCGCAAACTCGGTGACAGGAAAAACACATGGCGGATGTCCGGAATGTAAGTGTGGATCAGGGTCGTCATCATCAAAGGGAGCACAAGAACCTGTCTCTGCAATGCACTGGTACAATATGCAGACCACTTTGAAAAGTATTATGGAGCAATTGGCGCCGTTGAAGGATCTGGCTGAGGATTTAAAGTCCATAAAAAATGAAATGGTGAGTTTGCAAAAATCTATAGAATTTGCCCATGACTCAATTAATAAATATGCTGATGCCATGAACTCTATGGAATCAAAGGTGAAAGAAGTGGAGGCAACTACCGCCATCCCTAACCTGCAAGCATACCTTTCTAGGATCCAGCAGGAACTACATGACAGAGAACAATGGTCCTGTGCTAATAATATCGAAATAAGAGGGGTCCCAATTAGAAATAACGAAAACCTGTACAGTGTTGTTTTGAAAATCTGTGAAGTAACTAATTGCCCTATAAAAAAAGAGGACATTAATTTTATTGCCAGAGTTCCCACTCAACAATCTAGAACACCCAAACCTATCATTGTATCTCTGAATAATAGATATAAAAAGGAGGATCTTGTTGCGGCGGCCCGTGAGCGGAAAGAAATATTCCTAAAAGACCTAAATTTGGGATATTCTGAGGTCGGCCGCATCTATGTTAACGATCACCTAACCGTATTCAACAAGAAATTGCTAGCGAGCGCTAAATCCTTAGCAAAAGAAAGAAATTTTCAATATATATGGGTGAAGCATTGCAAGAAAATCACCTACCTGGCTGTTTGATTTTTTTACGGATTGGAATACTGAAGGTTAAGATTATTATACCCTAATCCTAGTCCTTTTCATTTTTCAAATTTCCTTATCCACTAATCCTTTTCCTACCCTGTCCTCCTCCCATCCTCTCTCCGCCAAGCGAAGGTTGCCGTGCTGCGTGGCTAGGGGCGAGCCCAGTTTTAAACGTGCCTGATTGCCCTGGGACCAGGCGACCCCAGAATAAGGCTAGCCTTACCTAGACAAGCGGGGCTCTGTCTAGGCGGACCCTAAATTTCCCTAGCTTCTCGTGGGTACGCTATGGATATAAGTAGAAAAAATAAAATCCGAAATGGCGGCGATGTGGTTCGCGACCCGTCACGTCACGTTTCCCGTCGAGGCGAAAAGTGGACTAGGGATAGCCGCTTTGCTACATTGAATGTAAGAAGAGGAATGAGAGACAAAATAGTGGAGGTATGCAAGATGATGCGAGAGAGACTACTTGATATTTTGTGTGTGAATGAAACAAAGAGGAAAGGATGTGACACCACTACACATGGACCCTATACCGCCTACTGGTCAGGTGTAGCCAATACCAGTATAGCGTGCCAGGGTGTTGGTGTGCTACTATCCGCTAAAATGAATGAATGTGTAACAGAATACGAATGTGTGACAGAATACGAATGTGTGAGCCCAAGACTCCTTTGGTTGAGGTTGAAGGTTGGACTCACCCGCATCTTTGTTGTAGGAGTTTATGCTCCGCAAGATGCGCGGTGGTACCGATCTTCAAGAGACCAAAGCGAGAGGCAGGCATTTTGGGAGAGTATGAGTGATATTCTGAGTAAATGCAAACAGAGCGAAAGAATAGTAATGTTAGGTGATTTTAACAGTTGGGTTGGTGTAAAGCGTGATGGATATGAAAGTGTATTGGGAAAATATGGTGACGAACGAGTTAATGAAAATGGAGAAAGCTTGCTTGAAGTGTGTTTGGAGAGGAATCTTGTGGTAACCAACACCTTGTTCAACCACAAGGATATCCACTTGTTTACGAGACAAGAAGGAAGCCAGAGAAGCATGATTGATTTTGTGATTGTAGATGCAAGGCTGAGAAAGAAAGTGCTAGACACCCGGGCATACCGCGGTGCCGGTATTGACACAGACCACTTCTTGGTTATGAGTCGAGTAAGAGGTCTGTTTCAACGGTGGCGGCACCGTGTGCATGAACCCTGTAGTGTACTTGAGCGCATAAAAGTCGATAATTTGCAAGAGATAGGTATAAAAGAAGAATTTTTAAGTAAAGTGAGCAAGAAATTTGAAAATTTAGATGAGGTATGTGAGATGGAAAAATTATGGAAGTCGTTTTTTGGAAATCCATAAGAACAATGAGAGCTCAACAGACAACATAGCAGCTCACCCATATCAGAAACCATGATGGCAGTGTTGTGAAAGGTGAAGAATGTGTGCTAAAACGATGGAAGGAATATTTTGAAAGGTTATTTGAAAAAGAGGGTATGCAAGCACAGAGACATTGCTGGGAAGTGAGTGAAAGCGGCAATGAAAGTGATATAAGTATAGAAGAAATTTGGAAGCATTGAATAGTATGAAACTAGGCAAAGCTGCGGGAATTGATAGGATTTCTGTCGAGATGCTGAAAGCGGGACAGGGCATGGTAGTTTGCCAGCTGTACCGCCTTTTTAACCTTTGCTGGAGGGGTGGCAGCGTACCAGAAGATAGGTGTAAAGCTGTCATCGTACCGCTGTATAAAGGAAAAGGGTCGCAGCAAGAGTGCAAAAACTACCGCAGCATAAGCTTGCTCAGCATCGTCGGCAAATTGTATGCGTAAGTTTTAATAAAAAGAGTGATGAATGAAACTGAGGGGAAAATGTGGGATGTGCAAGCAGGATTTATGAAAGGAAGAGGATGCACGGATCAGGTCTTTTCCGTACGATGCGTAATTGAAAAACTTTTGGCGAAGAGTCAAAAAGTTTATTGCGCATTCGTAGACTTGGAAAAGGCCTATGATAGAGTGGTGAGGAATGAACTGTGGTTAACATTGTCCATGTATGGAGTAAGCAGCAACTTGATACGAGCACTGAAATCTCTATATGAGGGATCCAGTGCTTGTGTCAGAATCAACGGAGCTTGCACAGACTTTTTTCACATCGAAAAAGGTGTGAGACAGGGTTGTGTAGCGTCACCGTGGCTGTTTAACCTATACATTGACAGTTGCTTGAAAGAACTGCAAGAAAGTGCGTATGGTCTAAAAATGACTGATCTGACTATCAAATGTCTTCTTTACGCTGATGATCAGGTAATACTTGCATCATCAGCGGACGAGTTGCAGTTGATGGTTAATATTATGCATGATGCGCTGAAAGGCAAAGAAATGAAAGTGAATGTAAATAAGACGAAAGTAATGGTTTTTGAAAGAGAGAAAAACATGACAGATTGCTTGATTTTTGTGGAAGGAAAAAGAGTGGAACAAGTGAAAGAATTTATATACCTAGGCTCAAAATTTGCGAGAGATGGAAAGTGTGATGATGACATTGAAAGAAGGGTTTTGGCTGAAAATCAAGTGAATGGAGCAATGTACACCTTTATGGGCACCCAGAACGTGTCTAAAAAGGCAAGACTGGCTGTGCATAGAGGAGTGCTTGTCCCTACACTAACATATGGCAGTGAAAGTTGGGTATGGCAGAAGAAGTTTAGGAGTAAAATTAATGCAGTAGAAATGAGGAGTCTGAGAAGTATAGCTGGAGTGAAATTGATAGATAAAGAAAGGAACAGCGTGATAAAGGAACATTGCGGTATGACAGAAGACGTAGTGACTAAGATAGAAAAAGGGATGCTTAGATGGTTTGGACACGTGGAAAGGATGGATGAAAATAGACTGACGAAGAAAATTTATGCTGTGAGAGTAAATGGGCAAACTGGTAAGGGTCGACCTCGACGTACATATACCGATCAAATTGAAGATCTTTTGACAAAAGGCCAGGTCAAGAGTACCCTTAATCGGCGAGCGTGAATGAAAACAATTATGAAAGTTGACGAATCGAAAGTTGTATGCCAGAATCGTAGCAAGTGGAAAGCCATAGTCTCTGCATACCCCGATGGGAGACAGGCGTGATGATATGTATGTATGTATGTAATTCTGTATCATTAGTTTTCTATTTTCTTTTAAATTTATATTTTTTTCTCTTTTTTCTCATTATGTTTAATTTGCATTCAAACAACTGTAAGTTGGTTGCGTCTGGCCTGCTGTTGCTAGTCGCTTTGTATTCACATCGATTGAGAAACCGGTTCGGGCTTCTTTGTGCGAGATATTGTGGCATTCTATTATGCACCGACTTGTTAGTCATTAGACAGAATTTAAAATGGTATGATCACAAAATATTGTATATTTGTTTTGCTATGTTTACGGAAATGTTATATTTTTATTTACTTATATTTAAATCATTCTATGCAGTGGGCGGGTCTAACTTACTGTTACTAATATGTTATGTTAACGTTAATATTGTATTGAGGTGACGTTGTATTGAGGGTGTTACTGTACACGACTGTTATTGTTATTATTCATTAATATTTGCTTTGTCACTGAATGGTAATATTTAGATACATTATGGAGCTAAAAAGAATAAAGCCAGTTAGTAAAGCGACAAAGCATCGTAAAAGAAGCACGAATGGCGATTCATAACGCAGTGCTAGTGCCAACTTTGCTTTACGGTAGTGAAACCTGGGTATGTCAGCAGATGCATGACAGTAAATTGAATGCTGTGGAGATGAGAGAAGAATAGAAGATAGTCTGGGTATCCGAGTACTTTTGACCTTTCCGTTTTTGAGCAATCTGCTCACGTGGTCTTCATATGTAAGTCTACCCTGACTCCCTACCCTCTACTTTTGAACAATATATATTCTTCGTCAATCGTTCCTCACTCATTCGTTGGACGTGTACAAACCAGCGGAGCACGCCCTTTTCCGGCTTAACGCTGACACTTTCATTCAAACCTGCCATATTGCGTATCACTTCGTTACGTATTCGGTCGGCCAAAGTTACGCCGCACAATTTTCGAAGTGATCGCATCTCCACAGCATTCAATTTACTTCATGCATCTGCTGACATACCCAGGTTTCACTACCGTAAAGCAAAGTTGGCACTTGCACTGCGTTATGAATCGCCATTCGTGCTTATTTTACTATGCTTTGTCGCTTTACTAACTGGGACAAAGAACCGTTAACTTTGTTTCCGGCAGCTAGTCGCCGTTCTACATCCGAATCACATCTTCCATCCGCGCTAAACATACTTCCTAAATACACAATTTCATTCACTTGCTCTAGACGTTCCTGGTTTACCCTAATCTCGCATTTAGTTCTTACGTCACCTCTTTCAAATACTAGAACCTTAGTTTTACTTGCTACTTACTATCCTGATAGCTGGAAATTATCCAGAGTCACTCCTGTACCTAAAGGAGAGAGAAGTACAAATGTTTCCTGTTTCAGGCCTATTGCAGTCCTATCCGTTTTTGCTAAAATCTTTGAGGCAATTTTAAGTGATCGAATTAATGGTCAAATCGGATACAAACTACATAACAGTCAGCATGGGTTTCGCAGAGCTCGCTCCACCACCACCAACTTGGTCGCGCATATAGACTATGTTTGCTATGTTTGCTCACAAATGGATGACCGCAGCCAGGTCGATTCGGCTTATTTTGACTTCAAAAAGGCCTTCGATCTAGTGGATAATGATATTCTGTTGGAAAAGTTGGCTTGTATCGGTTTCACGCCAGGGCTTCTCAATTTTTTTTCCTGCTACCTGAATAATCGGCGTCAGTATGTGCAGTTAAGTGAATATAACTCCAGAGACTACTACACAAGGTCGGGTGTGAGTCAGGGTAGTACATTAGGACCCTTGCTCTTTGTTATATTTATTAACGATTTACCTGAAATTATTAAAAATTCCGAGTGTCTCCTATTTAGGTATTAAGAGCGGGAAAGATGCGGTGGCATTACAGAGAGATATTGATGCGGTATCCATATGGAGTCAAGGCAATCAGCTTCCGTTTAATAACCTAAAATGTAAAATAATAACATTTTCACGAAAATTGCAACCCATCATAATTCCATATAACTTAACGGACGCTCCTTTGGATAGAATTTATGAGGTTAAGGATTTAGGACTAATTATAGACTCTAAACTAGATTTCCACACGCATATTAACAAAATTATCAAGTTAGCGCACAAAAATTTAGGATTTGTTATGAGAACTGCGTCACAATTCGATAACCTACGAATTGCAAAGGTATTATACAACGCCTATGTACGCAGCAAACTCGAGTATGGTACTGTTGTGTGGGATCCTTATCAAGAAAAATATGCGCTAATGATAGAAAAAGTACAACGGAAATTTGCCAGATGGATATATAAGAAACAGTATGGATATTATCTTATCCTTATTTATTAGGATATTAATCCTTCATTATTCGTCTCAGGTATGGTGGATATGGAAACGTTGAGATTTAGAAGGGCAATGTCTCAAGTTGCTCAATATCTGTCGATAATTCGTAATAGAATCGATAGCCCTCAAATCCTAGAGCGGGTCCGTATTTTAGTTCCCGGAAACATCTCATCGGATTCAGGGGGTCAGGTGGCACCACACCGCCGCCCGAGACTGCTGGAGCGGCCCGCCGCACGTACCGAGCGTGGGCACCGCGCGCCCACCAACCGCGCGCTCCGTACTATTGGGGACATACTTGCTCAGCATCACGAACTGGACATATTTGCCGATTCTCTGGGACATTTGTACGGTGAATTTCGTATAATTTTAAATGACGTATCATATGCATGTTTAATTTGATAATATTGCCATGACATATACTTTGACATATTATAGGTTTAGGTTTATAGATCTTTATTATCACGAAAGACACTAGTCACTTATGTGATAACATTTTTACACAACAATAGAGGTATATCACTGTCCGTCGTCACTAGACAAACTACAAACAAATAAGTTTAAAATATTGGGTAAAATATAGGTAAAACTAAAATACATTTGTGCAAATATTTAAGGAAACAATACAATGCTAATATGGAGTTAGGTCAAATTACATATTGCACCTAACTCCAGTGAGTTGGTATATTGTGTTAAGAGCTTTTTTTTTAGTTAGTTTTAGCTTTTTTTTTGTTACATAATCAGGCTTTGAACATACTTCGACCCCGAGAATCAATTTAATGACCGCTATTCTAGCAAATATTTGGGTTTATTTTTGCATTTTTAATATTATTTATTACTTTTTACATTATTACATACATCATTCATCATCAATATTATTTGTATATCATTCACAGAAATTGACATTTTATTATTTGCATCGTACATTTATCATTGTAATTTATTCTTATTGTATCTTTTGTGACTTTGAGGTTTATAGTAATTTTCATACTGTCACCATGATGACTACAACATAATCTATAATTTGTTGGTAATTAATCTTGTAAGCGTTTTGGATAGCATATGTCTGTTAGCTTGTAAGATTTATGAATAAATAAATAAATAAAATAATATATATATATATATATATATATATATATATATATATATATATATATATGTCTTGGTTGTCATGTTGCGTCCTATATAGCGATTTTTACCAATGATACGGCGTCCGACTGACAGGTTGCGTCCAGTATACGGACGCAAGATTAGCCAGCCCTGATTTTTACACTTTGGACACTATATCACGTCTAGAATCGATGGACAAAATTCTTAAGAGATATAGAAGAGCAATTGTGGAGGAACAGTAGCGCTAACTGAGACCTAAAGCGCTGTAAGAGTAGTATTTTAGTGACCATTAACTCCTTAAGCGGTATGGTAGAGTTGACTCTTTGAGCGTTATAAAGAGAGTAAATTAATGAATATAAACTCCGTGAGGGGTATAGTAGATCTATGATGTAACTTGCTTACTGTTTTAGCGGGTAGAGGGTGGTAATAAGGTAAATTGTAACGCCTTGAGTTGCAGTATGGAACTACAATAGGAAATTACAGCGTCTAAGGATATATTTTTCCTTGGTTTTTTCTTATAATTTGTAAAATGAATTAAGAAAGATATTCCCTTTTCAAAGGGATCAAATAATCATAGTGTAAAGCGTTGTGTTTACGAAAATAAATCGCGGATTTGAGTGTTGTGATGTTATTGACATAGTTAGTGGAAACTGAAGCGGAATTTTCATTGCGAAGGTAAGTAAACTGTGAATATGTATAAACACTCCCGGACACCTAAATCGAGCCAACTTGATTTTTTTGGTTTGGAGTACTGTAACTTATAAAAGATGTATGTAAAAGGAAAATGTTTTGATGCAGTTTTGGAGCTGGTATACTCATCATTCATTTAGAGTGCCACTGTTCTAAATTTGAACTACAGTTTATTAAAAAAGTCGAGTTACGTTGAAACAAGTTCATATTTGCTTTTTTCAAGGAAAAAAATCTGATCGATTTTTAAATAAAGACATGTTTTACATGAAAAGAAATGTTTATTTAGTAATTTTTATTGCCTCCCAGTGCATTTATGACAGCTCTCATAGGGTTTGGCATAGAATGAATCAATGTCGTTATGACATATTGAGGACTTCCAAAATTACATTTTTGAGCTCCTGCATGGTTTGCGGGACAGGATGATGAGCTCGAACACGTCTCTTCAGCTCATCCCATAGATGCTCTATAGGATTCATATCAGGACTTCGCGCTGGCCATCTCATAACAGTGATACCAATGTCATTTAAGTACTCCCTGACGATTCCCGCAGTATGGGCCCTTGCATTATCATGCATTAAAACGAAATCTTGGCCAATATATCCAGCATTCATCACGTGGTTCTCTAAACATTGGCGATACAGCATTGCGCGAAACGCTCGTTCTGTCTTCGGTACACCTTACTCCTTCCGTCATTACCGTATAGCATTATCTTGGACTCATCTGTGAAAAGAACCTGGCTCCATTGATGTCGAGTCCAATTTAAATGTTCGCGCGCAAACTCTAGACGGGATTCGGTGAGCTCGTGCCCATGAGTCGCTGGCTTATGGGGCTTTAAACCACGTTCATTGAGTCACCTTCTAACGGTCCGAGCACTTACAGCCACTCTGTGAAAGTCCCTGAGCTGTTCTTGTATCTGAACAGAGTTAAGGCGTCGATTTCGTAAGCTAGTAGTGACAATGTATTGATCTTGACTCGCCGTTGTAACTCGGTAGCGAGGTCCTCCTGTTCGCCGAACGAAGCCTCCAGTCTCCAGGTATCGGTGGTACACTCTTTGAACAGCGGAACGACTTATGCGAAGTTGTGAACTCACATCTCGCTGACTGACGTGACAAAGTAGCCGCGCAAGCTGTAGCACTTCTTCAATCTGGGCTAGATTGAAGAAGTGCTACAGCTTGCGCGGCTACTTTGTTACGTTAGGGTGGGTTGGTGGTAGACCAACTACCTCTAGTCAACAAGTTAAGGAAAATTAGGTGGGTGAGAGCTTGAGAGATAAATTAAGCGATGAGACAATTTAAATACAAAAGTAAGTATGTTAGAGTTTTAAGTTCTTAGGTACATTCAGGGCCGGGTTCGATGTAATGGTTCCGAGGAAATAGCAGTTAATTATCACACTTGGAAGTCCCTCTGCGTGTTCGAGATGGAGGGAAGAACTTAGCTTGCACTAGGAGGCGGCGGCGTAGGCGCGGCGCTGGTGCGACCGGACACGACGGCGGGCGAAGACGGGAAGAAAAGAAGATAGAAGACGAGACCCTGTGAACAAAGGAAAAGGTGTCAGTATGTAACTTTACATACAGCTAAGCGGGACACAGATGGACTCCCTCTTTAACTCCCTATTAAATTGCATTCACAGGAACCCTTGTGATGTACCCTCATCAACACGGCCAGAAGGTGTGTAAGCAACCGGTAACATACAACGAGTATGCTGCAGTATTAAATAGCATTTGTAGAATTCCACTGTTTTCGAACATAGCGTGATTTACTGGATGCCCTGTGAATGCTAAAATATTAAAACCCTGTAAAAATGCAATTATTAAATTTTCTTATAGGAGCTTAACCGGATCTGTGTAAGTGGAGAGCGTGGCGAGATAAAGAGGTTGATGTGCCGGGAGTCAACCGTTTTATTCGGCCACTACCCACACCCCTACTCGGTAGACTAGTGAAGAGACACAACTGATCCCATAGTATTGGGAATGAATTGACCTCACCAGTCAACAATAATCGACTAATTAAAAAAGGAAAACTACATTGTTACAACTTCAGGTGATATATCCATAATTTTATAGCCAAAAACAGTTCAAATTATAGAAAAATAACTAAACTAAACTTTGGTTAACAACAATTGCGAAAATTCAAACCAAATCGACATTAAATTGCTTCAAAAGCAACTTTCAACAGTCATTATTTTTTTTAAATCAGTGACCAATCTCGGCTTTTGTTCTCTATTTTAAATTCTAAAATTCTAATTTGGAATAATACCTATGGGAAAGACGATGAAATATGCCAGCATTAAAAATGCATAAAAACCTTTTTGTAATATGGTATATTTTTTGTGTATTGGGCTTTTAGGCCCGGGAATGTAAGGTGGCTCGATTCAAGAGTCCGGGAGTGTATATTATTAGCAAATAACTGAAGGACTCACTCTTTGTTGAGTATTTATCTAAAAAATGTTTTGCTTCACACACAACAAACAATTTAAAAAAAAAAGTGTGGTTATGGGTTTATAAAATACATAGGAGTACAAAACGACAAATAAAGTAGTATATTTTTTTATCTAATTCTGTTCACTGTCTATACTATTATTATAAAGAGGAAAGATTTGTATGTAAGTATGTTTGTTACTATTTCACGTAAAAACTACTGAATGGGTTTTGATGATACTCTACAAAAATATCATCAAGATAACAGATAATAACATCAGAATAACACATAGGCTACTTTTTATCCCGGGAACAAGTTCCTGTGGGAAACGGGAACAAGAAAGTTCATCACGCGAGCGGAGGCACGGCCGTCAATTATATTTCAATTTCAGAATGCCGTTCAAAATTGTACGCACATTAGAGAAAGAAAAATACAGCCACTGGATTGTTCCTTCTACATGGGAAACTAACAACATTATAAAAAGTCCTAAAAAAAACATTTCTAAACTAGTGAAATGTGATGATTACTTACCAGACCCGGATTGGTAACAATTAAAGTGCCAAGTTAAACGAAGCAATATTCCAAGTTATAAGGACGCTCAACGAGAACTTGATAATTTATTGTGTGTAACGGACACTGATGAAGATCAAATAATCCAAATACCAAAGTCCAAATAATCCAAATACCAAAGTCCAACCAACAAGAAATAAACTTAAATGCACTTGTGGAACAATTGGTAAGGTACCTACATTACGTTTTCAATTCAGTCTCCTTTAATTTCAAAAAAAGTTTGTTTTAAACTAGCTTTTGCACGCGGATTGAATCGATCGTGGTGTGAAGTTTTAAAAACTTGTTTAAACCTACAAATGTACAAGATAAAAGTTAACTTAAAAGATTAAACAAACTTTTAAATGTTTTGTTTATTTGGATTTTTAAATTTATTTCTTGTTTCTAAATTTGAGATGGTATCGGTAAACCGATTGTGGAAAGTAGAAATGATTTTACTAGACTAGCCTGGCTCAGTGGCTTAAAGTATGCGACTGGCGTGCTGAGATCCCGAGTTCGATTCCCGGGTCGAAACAAATATTTGAGTGATCCGCAAATATTTGTTTCGAAGTTTGGGTGTGTTTTACTTATAATATGTATGTAGGAACGAATCTCTTCGGATTAATACTTACGAATAGGCAATAACATTTTTAGGGTTCCGTACCTCAAAAGGAATAAAAAGGAACCCTTATAAGATCACTTTTCTGTCCGTCTGCCTGTCTGTGTGTCACCATAAATTTTCCCAAAACCGGGACACCTAGCAAGTTGAAATTATTACCAAATTCTAAGGTCTATAGTTAGTATATTGGGTGTAAAAAAATCAAGATTAAACACGATGAAAGATATTGGCAAAGTTAGGTTTTCGCGGAAACTTGTAAGTACCAGAATTTTTTGGAACTTTCCTTTTACTTGTGCTATAAGACCCTGCTTCCAACCAAAATTGACAATTCTAGGTCAACCGGAAGTACCCTATAGTTTTTGGGTCAAAAACCTATATGGTAGTTCCCGTTGGCCTAGAATCACGAAATTTGGCAAAAAGCAAGTTCTTACAGCACAAATAAAGGGAAAATTTAAAAAAAGAATAAGTAAAATTTGTATTAGAAACATAAATCCCAGCTCGTGCCTTGGCATGTAATTGTACCAATCTGTTACGCAGGTGGGCGCTCTGATATTGTTCCTGTAAGAGGACAATGTCTAATTTGTAAATTTTCACCATTCTTATTCTTTTCACATACATAGTCTATCCCAATTAACCTAGACATATAAGTTGTATGGGCGCTCATATAATTTGGAGGTCTGGCTTAGTTGAAACCTTCCTTAAATTTTATTTATTTGTACCCAATGAGCACAACGCGTCTTCCTCTGAATTTACTCGTACAACATCCGACCAACAAAAACAAAATTTGAATAGTCCTCCTTCGGGCGAGCTTTCGTCTCAAATCATTTTGACGTCAGATAACCAAATTCTGGGTATTCCTAAAAATTCCTACTGTGTGCTTACTGAAAACCAAGTGCTCTTTCTAGAGAAAACACAAGATTTTAGAGAAAAGTCAAATTTTGTCAATAGTGATTTTCAGATAATATTGGAGAATATAAATCTCTTATTTGAAAATCGAGATAAAAAGATGGATATAATAATGGAAAATCAAAAAAAAATTATGCACAAGATGGCTTGCATTTCTGTCCAAGTGGGCAATTACAACTCGGTACAGTACGCGCCACGAGTCATGAATTCTTCGAATATACATGCGCAGTCGACGCCATTTTCTAATGGCGTCGACTGCGCATGTATATTCGAAGAGAAAATTGTACTATAAATACGATAAGTTGAGGCTTGACCTCTGTGACCTCACAGTAATAAGTTGGTACAGATGTAAAAAAATGTATAGTTATT
Organism: Thumatha senex; assembly: GCA_948477245.1. Classification (NCBI taxonomy): domain Eukaryota; kingdom Metazoa; phylum Arthropoda; class Insecta; order Lepidoptera; family Erebidae; genus Thumatha; species Thumatha senex. The sequence goes on from OX419744.1 coordinate 18,282,527, forward strand.
TGTATTATTCTATATTATAATAATTAATCTTTTATTATTAAATGTTCTAATTTGTAGACTCATTATTATAATAATCAGGGAACAACATTTCTCGCAGGTCTCAACTTATCGTGCGCGTGTAGAAAATGATATTCAATATAAATTCGGTGTGTATATCCTATACACAGCGAATTTATATTGAATAACATATTTATATAGAAATGATTATAACAATAAAAAATTGTTGTTATGTTTATTTGATACATAACTACACATACACTTGAAATAAAAGTTAATCAGTGTCACTGTCACTCAACGGCATTACACCTTCCATTGGTGGAAACTGCAGTTTGCTTGGGCTAGCAGCTTGAGCTGGATCGGATGGCTCTCCAGAACTTGGGCCTGGGAACAACTCATCCTCTTCGGAAAAATCTTCCTGATCAGAATCACTGTCGTCGCTATCTGAGTCTTGTCCCACCCGTATTATTAATTCGTCCGTCATGTGGTCGACTATATGGTCGCTTTTAATATATTCTTCTTCAATCGACTTTACTTTATTACAGAGGTTCTGCCAATCATTAGCCCCCATTGCCTCTACCTTTTCTTTTATCAAATCTGTTAAGCTATCAAACGCGTCCATCTACTCATCCACTCTACGTTTTTACTACTAACGGAACCCTTAATTGCGGCCCAAGCCATCTCAATAGGATTGAGATCAGGATGGTACGGTGGCAAGCGGAGAACTTCGTGGTTATGTTCGCCTAGTATTCTATCAATACTATTTTTTTTGTGTACAAAACCAGCCTCAGAACTTGCATGCACAATAACCACACGGTGACCCTTTGAAATGGTTTTTTTTAAACCTTTTGTTGACCCATCAGACCAGGATTTTGCTGTAGCGTGAGAGGAATGGACATATGCTTAATCCGTGTATATTATAGGTCTATTTTCTTGTCTATACTTTCTTATATTTTCTAGATAATTTATACGTAACAATCTTATCTTGGATTTTCCAATAAGAACTTCTGTGTTGTTTTCAGTAGCTTTCCAACTAAAACCTATATTTTTAATTATGCGACGTAGACTTGTCTCCGATCCTCGAAAATTTATGTCATTTTGTAATTTTGATAAAAGTTTTTTAACTGTGGGAATCTCATTATTTGTTAAGTGAAAATTGTGAATAGCTCGTTTTATCACCCCTTGGTCAAAATTATCTACACCTGTTATGAGAAATGCCCGACTTCGTTTTTTCCCGGGAGTTCTAAAAACCGTTAGTAAATCTGATTGGTTAGCTTGCTTTACTGTCCTGTATATAGTAGATTTAGAAACTTTGTAGCTTCAGCTACCTCTGCCATCAACTGAACGTAATTCAGTCCACTGAATTTATTTTTCATAAAGCAGTAAACGTCATACACCATTTATCTCGCTTGTCTATTAAGAGTACGTTTATATTTTTTACTCATTAGCAGAGACATTGTAGATACTATAAAAAATCACTTGTTGAAACAAGTGATTTTTTATAGTATAACACTAAAAACACTATTATATATAACCTCTTTACAACACTGTCTACTAAAACACTAAGTTCAAATATATCTAACACTATGTACACTTACAATACCTTTTAATTATTTTAATATAAACACATAAAATTGTCGTTCTAAACAAATAATTTATAATAAGTATTGTCCGATTAATGAAATTACGTGACACTTGTGTTATCGCTGGTACCCAAGGCGAGCCCAGTGCGTGCACGGGTCGAGAGAGGCAAGGAATCACTGCACGTCGCTCGTTGCCATGGTTACTCGTCCCGCCCATCACCCCTACCTCAACTGACACCTATTTATCGTCGTCTGCGCACTTTCATGACTCGTGGCGCGAACTGTAATTATAATGAAGAGAATGTTGTTCCCTTTGTTACATCACTAGTTACGGTTGCTTGTCAATGTGTCACATCTCTAGAGTTCTCTTACTTCCTGTCAATGGCGCGAGCCTGATGTGCTCCGTCTGAATAGACGTATATTATACTGTGGCTGTACAACAAATAAATGGAATCTACTGAAGACTGAGTATCATTTACGAACACACAACATGGTGTCAGAAGTAAACGAACGTGTCTAAGAAAGTTTTCCAAGAAGAAACTGAAAAAAAAAACAAGATGTTTGACAATGGCGTCGCCAACGCCATGCCTAGATCGTTGAAGAATTTAAATATATCGGCTGATGTTTCGAATAATAACGCTGAAACGTGGAAAAAGTGGTATCAAAATTTGGTTTTTTTTTTTTTTTTGTTTTCGCGGGGAAAGCATTTACGCACCGTCATCCCTGCTGCGGGGGCACCAGGGACGGTGTGTGGGGCTCCCGGCCTGTGAGAGAGGGCCGTCCTACCCACTAAACCCCGCGGTGTTCCGCCTCACTTTAAAACCGACTCACAGGGTAGGCCTGAGGTTAAATCACTGCGAGCCGGCAAGGGGCACCCCAGAACGGAGGGGTCCGTCTCGGGGCGGTCGATAAGCGACCACCCCGGAGCTCCCTAAGGAGCTGAAGAACTAGCCCGCACCTCCACCACTCTCGAGCGCTCCTCTGTAAGCAGAGGAGGTGAGAGCGGCCGGTACGGGCGTGCGCAAAAAGTGGGCACCCTCTGGAACACAGAAAGGGTGCCCGTCGCCAAGTGGCCAGATGGGCGGGGTCCCCCGACCTTCCGCCCACGGCCAGACACTATTCGGGGGCGCGCATGTATTGAGCACGTCGACGCCCCCGAACCGGACGGCGGGGCGGGAGCGTCTGTCCCGTACGCTCCCGCACCCGCAACTCCTTACGTTTCGCCGCCATCACCTCGCTAGCAAACGAGGCGACGGCGGCCCAACACTGTTGGCTGCCGACCATGGCTGTGGTGCAAGCCATGGTCGGCAGCCAACAGTGTTGGGCCGCCGTCGCCTCGTTTGCCGACAGCGACAAATTTCCACCGACAAGGCCCGTAAGGGCGATACGCGGCCCGTCCGTCAAAATTTGGATTTATATTTGTTAGCCACAGGTTTGGATAAGGCGTCAGAGAAACGTAAGATTGCAATTTTGTTGCACCATATTGGAGATATAAGTTTGGAAATTTTTAATACCTTTAATCTGAGCATTGAAACAAATTCACTTAAAGACAAGACCGAATTCGATAACTATTTTGAACCTAGAAAAAATATTACTATGAGCAGATATATTTTTTTTACACGTATGCAGTCAAATTCAGAAAATATCGATGAATTTTTGACCGATCTCGAAAACAAAAGCAAGGATTGCGAATTTGAAACGCTTAGAGAATCGCTCATTAGGGATATTTTCATTGCAAATCTGAATTTGGATTTAGCACATGTACGACAAAGATTGATACAAGAACCGAATTTGACTTATGAGAGGATGCGTGAGCAGGTGAAAACTCTAGTCGTCGCACAGCAGGATGCTGATAAAATTGTCAAGGAGGCCGCTAGTGAAAGCGTCATGCAACTTCGTCAGAGGAGCCGTAGTCAAGGAGATCGTCGACAGCGAGCTTCCAGTCAGTCAAGTCACTCGAGGCAGGTGTCCCATCGCAGGAAATCTCCCAGCCCGATGAGGCAGCCTAGGCAGTCAACGTGTGGTCGCTGTGGGCAGTCTCATCGCTACAAGTGCCCAGCAGCAGGAGTACAATGCAGGTCATGTAATTCTTTTGGTTATTTTGCTAAATATTGTTTTAAAAATAAAAAAGTCAGACAGTTGCAATCGTTTACTTCCATGAATTTAGAAGATATTAGTCAAAACAACTTTGTTGGTATTATTAATAGTTCACAGTCAAGTCATAATAATTTTAAAAATGTCCATTAGCGCAATTCTCAGTCCTTCAGTCAGTCACATTCACACGATAGTCAGTCACAATCAAACAGTAATTAGTCACAGTCAAATAGTAGTCAGTCACAGCCATATCAGGCGGTGGCACATCGGGGTCGGAGTCCATTGAGGCAAAGTAGGTGTAGTCTCAATGATGACAACGCTTACTGCGCTGAGAGACTACAATTAAGTCCGTCAAGGCATAGTAGGTCCAGTCTCAAGGATGATACTAACAGTACTGAGAGACAGCAGGGTTTGTCAAATCATAGCAGGTTAAGTCTCAATGATGACAACGCTCACTGCGCTGAGAGACTAACGTATCACCACGATGGTAATTGAAAGTCAAGTCAACACAAAAATTCATATAAAAGTCACAGTTCAGTCACAAGTCTCTATGATGACAAAGCTTTTTGCACTGACAGACAATAACATCACACTAATAAGAAATAAAAGTCATTTATACATAACAATTATTCTAAAAGAAAAAGTCTCAAGGATGATATTGCTGAATGCACTGAGAGAACAAATCGAAAAAGTAACAAAAAAATAAAGTACAGTCAGTCACATAGTAAAAGTCCAGTCTATAAGCATAATGTAGGTCAAACTCAGCATGTAAACAACAATTATTTGTTGTACAATCAGTCAATAAGTCAAAATAATAGTCAGGTCTTACCTTATAGTCATTGTCAAAGAGTCTTGAAGTCCAAGAGATCTCAATTAACTCTCAATCTCAATTAACATAACAGCAGTCATACTTTTAGTAATAATTTTAACAGTCAGTCAATCAAAAACAGTCAAACTCACAATAATTTGTCTAGTACCGATAGTCACAGTCCTCATTCATGACATACTTTACATAATTTAGAGTCACATAATTCATATCCAAGTAGTTCAGTGTCAAATACAAACAATTGTTATCCGAAAAATTCATGGAACATTAATATTGTGATAAACAGTCATGAAATTAACTGTATTTTGGATTCTGGAGCAATGTTATGTCACATCAAACGTTTAGGAAACTCAATCTGTCAGTCACTTTTCAATTGTCATGTCAACGTCACAGGATTTGGTGGAAAATCCATTCCAATTTTAGGCAAAATAGATTTAAATTGTAAATAAACATAAACAATCAGTGTATAGTAGAAAATATAGTGTTCATAGTAGCAGATTTAATTTGTCCAACTTGTGAAAAATTAAGTATTTTTAAACGAGTTTTTTCAGTATCAAAACAAGATTTTTGTAAACAAATCCTTACACAATATAATTATTTATTTCAGGGTCTTGGGTGTCTGCCTCCAGTCTGTCATCTAAAACTCAAGCCAGATGCGGTACCATGCGTGGATCCACCTAGGAAAGTTCCACTTGCATTACTTGGGAAGCTACGCGACGAGTTAGATCGCATGGAGAAAATGCAAGTCATAGAAAAGGTAACAAAACCAACGGAATGGGTGAATTCTGTAGTTGTTACAATAAAAAATACAGGTCAGTTGAGAATATGTTTAGATCCTAGAAATTTAAACAATTGTATTATAAGGGAATATTATCCACTTAAGTCGATAGATGCATTTTCTGGTATCTAAAAAAAAAATAAAAAAAAAAATCTTTATTTTGCATAGACCATTTTAACGGCGCTTACAAAATGTCATACACTATTTAAAATATTTAAAAGGACCACCGGTTCTGAACGCGGCCCACCTGAGAAGAACCGGCAAGTAACTTAGGAAGGCTTTTTTTTTGATGACCTATTTACAATTTAATATTATTTCACTTTGCCAGCAGATCATTTCCAGGCGTCCCTGTCCTGCAAATAGTCTGTAACGGAGTAAAAACCTTTTTCACAAAGCTTGTTTTTAATAAACTTTTTAAATTTATTTAATGGTAAATTTCTCAGACTGAAAGATTATTTTTATTTCTAGTGTTTATATTATGTTTATCACAGAGTTTAGAAAACTGTGATAGATTTTTCTGGACATACATAAGATTGGCAAAAATGTATTGTGATGGTACGGTTAGAATATTTACTTCTTTGATTTTTTCTCGGAGAGAAACTCTGGGGCCCAAATTATAAATAGCGCGTACAGCCCGCTTTTGTAGAACAAAAATAATATTTAAATCTGCAGCACTCCCCCAAAGGAGAATACCGTAAGACATAATACTATGAAAATAGCTGAAGTAAACCATTCTAGCCGTATCCACATCTGTTAGAGTCCTGATCTTTTTTACAGCGTATGCAGCCGAACTTAATCTAGAGGCTGTCTTTTCTATGTGTGGGCCCCACTGCAAATTGGCATCAATAGTTATACCGAGGAACACAGTTGATTCTACAAACTCGAACACTTGTCCATTCAGTTGAACATTGGCCGCAACTTGTTTTACATTTGGTAGAGTAAATTTTATACATTTAGTTTTATTTTCATTAAGGCAAAGATTATTTGAGCTGAACCAATAAACTACTCTTGCAATTGCATTGTTTACATCGTCATAGTTATCTAATTGTCTTTTAATTTTAAAAATTAATGAGGTGTCATCTGCAAACAAAACAATCCTATTCCTGTTCCCTACATAAAATGGTAAATCATTAATATAAATGAGGAACAATAATGGCCCAAGTATCGAGCCTTGCGGCACACCCATTGTAACCATGAATCCTACAGAACGTGTACCATTAATATCGACCCTCTCTATTCTATTGTTCAAATATGAAGACAGAAGGTCGAGAGCTTTGCCTCTTATTCCATAGTGGTGTAATTTTTTGCACAGCGTTTCATGTTGAACGCAATCAAAAGCCTTTGATAGATCGCAAAATATACCTAATGCATCGTGCTTGTCTTCCCAAGCTTCATGAATATATTTTAATAACTCAACACCAGCATCGGAAGTTGAGCGCCCTTTCGTAAACCCAAATTGATTCGCATGAACTATTTTATGACTATTAAAATGGGATAGCATTTGATTCAAGATTATTTTTTCAAATACTTTGCTCAAAGTTGGCAGCACTGACACTGGTCGGAAATTAGACGGCTCTGTAGCGCTGCCAGCCTTGAACAAGGGAACGACTTTGCTGTGTTTCATTAAATCAGGAAATGTACCACTAGAAACACAGTCATTAAACACAGTTGCTAGATGGGGCGCAATTATACATGATGCAGTTTTGACCGATAATCCCCAAAGGTCCGCGGTTTTCTTAATTTCGATACATTTAAATGTTTTTACAATGTCCTGAGCACAAATATCTGTGAATACAAATGCATCCCTGCAACAAAGAACAGATTCTTCTAATAAAAGTTCAGCGGAACTGGAAGATGCTTGGAGAGATTTTGTTGTCAATATAGGTACATTTTTGAAAAAATGTTCAAACTCCGTCGCCACTTCCAGGTCCCCTGTAACATGGCAACCATTTACTTTTAAGTGGAATTTTCAGTCATTAAAGATCTACCGCATTCAGAGTTAATGATGTTCCAAGTCATTTTTATTTTATTTACAGAATTAGAAATTTTATTTTTAATGAAGTTTGACTTAGCAAGATGACACGTTTGTTTAAATATCTTTGAATAATTTTTAACATATTCCTGAAAGGTTTGCCTAAAATTATATGATTTTTCTGAATATAATTCAAATAATTTATTTCTACTTTTAAAGATACCTGGTGTTGCCCAGTCACTGAAAACAGGACGACCACCAATCTGTAGTGTTGTAATGATGCGTGGTCGAGCCGCGCCATCATACGACTTACGCCATCTATCGGACGGATGCGGCATTGAGGTTACTCCCGTGTAAGCGTGGAGGGGAGTTCGAGGTCCCGTCTCCCGCGCCTCGATCCACCCCTGGGCCCTATATAAACAGTTGACAGGAAGTTTCAAGAACCACCTAGATTTGTCTATTACGATACTGTGTACTACCACACAAAAGTACTTCCTAAAACTACTTAAATATATAAAATAATTATAAAAAATATTGGACCCGGAATATCCCGGTAAGTTCTAATTACAATCAATCATCCTTACTAACTTTTGTTTCCTACAGGAAGGAGTGTTTAAATCTAATTTCTATCTATAGTGTTCTTACCTATTTCCTTTGCAGCGTATGTATTACCGCAAATAATAGCTATTTTTATAAATGCTAAATCTATTACAATCGCTAATTTTCAGCCATAGCTATAAGTGGGTAGGAATATGTATAAAGCCTAAATTTTCACAAGTGTGCCAACCAACCCTTACTAAATTTTATTCTATGTACCTACCACCTACAACATATATGTAAGACTTCCCGCCTCTCCAGCCAACCTGGGCCTGAGGAGAGGCTGGAAGCCTTTTAGGTTTCCGGCTGAGGTTCTTACCCCAGGCTTCTGTCTTCCAGGGTCCTTTGTTACGGTTGAACCTTTACGGTTCACCGCTATACCTACTGCTTGTTGGCCGAGCGCTGCTCCGAGGCTCCTTCTGGTCGCGCCTAGACCGGGAGTGGAAGCCGTCGCCCAGCCGGAGAACCCTACGACTGCGAGAGGATCAACATCCGACCCGTGGAAGATCACCTGGCCCTCCCTCAGATAAGTCCAGATTCCGCGGCCTCTCGCGGCAGAGCCCACCTTACGGTTGCCTACCTTTATTCAACACCCGCGACCCTGACTACAACTACTTTTGGCCCTAACGGAAAATAAACTAAATATTAATTCTAACTACTACTTTCATTTATCTCCCGTAGGGTCCTGTACAACCATAAGGTTGTAACACTTCTGAGTGTCGGTTACATATTCCTAAGATTTATTTACTAACCTTGTTTTTATATACATCCCTTTTGTTGAAACAAACTCAATTTTTACAATACTTTAGTTATAACTCTAAAGTCATTTGTCTAATTATTTAAAAGTTTAAATGATTTCACATTGTCTGTTTTTGTTCGGAACGACATGAGTTTGACGTTGTCAAAACTGTCACGAACGTTTCGACTCTTATGGCGCGTTCTAAAGTTAACGCATGCGTCTATGGTGTCTTTCAGTTTGGTGCTGGACATTGAACTTAGATAGATTGGCTGTCCTGACTCACATCCACACATAATGTATTGCGTGCGGTGTGACAAACAGGAATAGGAAGGTTTTTATGTTGATTTCGTTTATTCTGCCAATGTTTTGTCAAGGCTGTATGGTGTATGACTTTAGCCTGGTGTGATCGAACGGAAAAAAAAGAAGCTGGTTCTTTTTGACGAGAACGGCGTGATGAAAAAGCGCTTGGTCATGGTGATTTAATTCGGATTAATATCCGAAGTCTTTTTAGCTAATGCTAGAAGGTGAGGATAGTTGTTTATATTTGTTTCTTCGTAATCTGCAAGATTACTTGGCATTGGCGAATAATATGTTCTTACAATGGTTGTACTTTGTATTTCAGTCTGCTTATTATGAGATTTAGCAAGTAAGATGAAAAAGAATGATGATAGAAGGATCTAGTTAAAACCCCACTGAAATAAGTGGTAAGTTAAAACTATATAATCTCTTAGACTGAATTCCTTAACAGAATGTTGAGGGTGGAAGTGATTTTTATTACAAATTACTAATGTCTGTAACTTTTCTATTGTTACAGGGGTTTTAGTTTTAGGTTTTAGGTTTTAGGTTTATGTTTTCGTTTTTATATCTACATAATAATTGAGTTTAACGTGTTTCACGTTCTCTGCATTCTACATTTTTACTCCTGAATGTCTGTAAGAAGACTTAAAGTAAGCTGAGACAATGTGCAAAGATGATATTTTTCCCTACTCTGGTTACCTACTAACTGGACTTCCAGAATAGGAAGAGATGTGAAGGACTTGGATGTTCCTCAAACTTAAATACAGATAAGTGGTAATCTTTAATTAGTTTCTATGTATAATAACCCGGTAAAGGCCGACTGATGTTGATAGTTTAAAAGTAATAACTTTTAACTTTAAATATTCATTTTTCTATTACATATGTAGCTGTCAACTACTTTAATATACTGGACTACTGATGTGACGTTCCAGTTACACATATTTTATAATCTTTTTATTATCACAAAGGAATATTAAAGTGAAACTTTATTTTTACCTTGTTATGTTGTAGTGTACGATGATGATGATGATAGGAAGCGGCGTTGTGTGTTTTACTAACCTAAGAAATAGTTTAAATGTATGTCTGTACATAATTTAGATATTTTTTAAGGCATCTGACAACGGCTTTAATATTTGTCATTTTAGGCCACGCCCATTTCCATACTTTGGTTTAAATTTTTATTTGTACTAAATATAAACTTATTTTTAAGTGACCATATATGTATGGGTGTCACTATGCTTGACTAAGCCATTTCTTTTTACTTTCATTTATGTATATTCATGTCTACATATGGATATAATTAAATAAATATAATTAATAAGTCAATAGCCTGAGTTTTTTTTAATTGCATCATTCGTTTGATGGAGAGATACCTGGCGCCCTCTTTTTATAAATTCTGGTATTTCCCTGCTCCAGGTTGGTCCATACTCACTCCCTATACACATGCTCTGCTAGCTGGTGCACCGGTGATTCTTTGAGATAGTGTTACTTACACATCTCCAGGGATTACCAAACGTACCTGATGGGTGTACGTAGGTGTGTTGTTGCTACCTAGTGCGCACCACGCCTACCAAGCCCGTCAGTCGTTATAAGTTGGCGGCCCAACGTGTGACCGTGGAGAATGATGCAATTAAATATTAAATAAGTATTTTTATTTAGTGATAAGCATGTACTTTATTGTGTGTCACTATGGTTTTGTTAGTCTTAAGGTGTGCTTTAAAGGAAACTTATAAATTTTCTTTAGTCTTAAGCGCTATGGTATATCCAAGTTACTTTTGAACAAATCTACTACTTGTAGGTATTTGGTTAGATAGTTAAAGCTGATAAACTCGAAACTATCCAACATCAATGAAAGGCAATATATTCAATTTAAGCTTATAAACTTAAAGAGATATTTTTAAATATGCCGCGTTTATATCTTCTGTTTACTATTTTTCTGTCATTTTAGTTAGGTGCCATAACCTAACAATTATACTTGTTTTGAATTAGAATTGAATTTAGAATTAAATTTTCTATCATGGATTTTCTACAAGCTGGATGTAAGATCTCTCATTTACACAAAGACGAAATTACTCATGAACTGTCCATTCGTAAACTAGAAGTTAATCATCTCTCGCGACGATCCAGTCTTTGTCAAGCATTAAATGAGACATCGAAACTTGCTCGAAGGGGTAGTTTGATATTTACCGATTTGGTCAATGTTAATTTGACTTCGGAATTAGAAGTGTGTCAACGAAAAGTTGAGGAGATCGAAAGAGAAGCTAAAGGTGATTTGTCTACATCTGCTAGAGGTCGGTTAAACTCTCGTTGCAGATACTTTCTTTGCCGTCTAGGTCGTATTGATGAGAATGAGGAGGTAATGCTTCTCAAAAAGCAATTGAATTCTATAATTGAATGCTTACAAGATAGTGATTCTGCTTCTTCATCGGATTCGGAGGATGACTATGACTCTGTAGTTACTGAGAAGGAGGTAGTCAGAGAGGTCATTTATAAACCTGAAAAGATTTTTAATATTAATTCTTTAAACTTGAAATTCAAGGGGGACACTTGTGTCCGTACTTTCCTTTCTCGCTTGGAAGAACTTCGTGTTGCTAGGAATATTTCTGAAGACAGAATATTCAGAGGTTTCCCGGAAATTTTGGATGGACCGGCGTTGTCTTGGTTCCGTTCTCAACGTATTAATTATACTACTTATCGTGAGGTTACAAAAGCCCTTCAAGAAGATTTTGATATACCGGACTTTGACTTCCAACTACTTAAAGAAATTCGTGCTAGGACTCAGGCAAAATCTGAAACTGTCGTAATATTCGTCTCCATAGTTCTAGGAATGTATGATCGTTTAAGTAAAGAGGTATCAGAAGAGGAGAAGCTTGATATTATTACCCGTAATATGCGTCCCGAGTATTCTAAAGCTTTGGCTCTGCATGATATAGGATCTATTCAAGAACTTAAAACTTTGTGTAAGCGTATTGAATTGGCTGAGGTAAAAGCCAAACAATTTAGTGAAACTATTTCATCTAAACAGCCTAACGTTATGTCTCCTACTCCTGTACGTGAATATGCATCGCGTAATACACATAAAACTTTTAAACCACCTCCTAAAAATTATGTAGCTTCAGTAGCTCAAAAGACTTTTAAAAGTCCCTGTTTTCGATGTGGCATGACGAACCATTTGACTAGTTTTTGTAAAAACTCAAAACAGATTGTTTGTTTTAAATGTGGTGAAAAGGATGTTCGTACTCCCGAATGTTCTAAATGTAATAATAATAATCCAAAAAACTGAATAACTTTGTCTTTTCGAAAAAAAACATCTACTTTAACTTCTACTCCCGTACTCGACGAGAAGACAATATTTTTTCAACCCTCTGAGGGAGATAACAGACTTTATCTAATTTTAAACATACTTGGTATACAAGTGAAGGCCCTGCTAGATAGTGGTGCCAGTACTTCTTTTCTTGGCTCTGATAGTCATCTTGTTTTTGCTTCGGCTGGTATACCTGTTCGTACTCATAAGATTCCGGTTAGAATCCGGGTTGCTAATGGTGAACGTTTGATATGTACCCAATATATGATAGTACCAGTAAATTATAATAATAATGTACAGCTCATTCACTTTAATATTCATCCTGGACTTGCTACTCCTATTATCCTAGGTTTAGACTTTTGGAGATCATTCCGCTTGGCTCCAGAAATAATATCTGAAGTATGTACCGAGCAAAACTTTAGTGTGTCCACAGCCATCGCTGAAAATGGTTTAAATAATTTTGAATCTTTAACCCTAAGACAGAAATCTCAATTAGAGGATGTAAGGTCTCTATTTGATCAAATTGATACCGATAAGATAGGATTAGGTAAAACTCATTTAATAGAACATGTTATTAATACAGGTGATACTCCACCTATTAAACAAAAATATTATCGTCTTAGTCCTGATAAACAAACTGCTTTGGAGAAGGAACTTGATCGTATGTTAGAAGCAGGTATTGTTGAACCTTCTTATTCCCCTTGGAACTCACCTGTTGTTATGGTACAGAAATCTAGTGGTGAGATGAGATTATGTCTAGATAGCCGAAAGGTTAATTCTGTGTCAAAGACTGATGCTTATCCGTTACCTTATGTAAACTACGTACTTGATAACTTAAGAGATGCTAAATACCTCACATCATTAGACTTGAGTGCGGCTTATCATCAAATCCCTCTTAGTGATAATTCTAAGGAAAAAACTGCTTTTACTGTTCCTGGAAGAGGACTTTTTCATTATAATCGAATGTGCTTTGGTTTGGTTGGCGCTAGTGCTACCATGCAACGTCTAATGGACACTCTTTTTACTGCTCAATTTGATAATAAAGTATTTTGCTATATAGACGACATAGTCATATGTACGTCTGACTTTGATGAACACCTACGATTACTTAAATCGGTTTTTGAAAAACTTAAGGCTGCAAACCTTACAATAAATATGAAGAAATCTTTATTCTGTAGAAGTGAACTCAAATATTTGGGATATATAGTGGATAGGTACGGCTTACGCACCGACCCTTCTAAAATAGACGTCATTATGAATTTTCCTATTCCGGAAGAGGCGAAAAGCATCAAACGCTTTCTCGGCATGTGTGGTTGGTACCGACGTTTTATTAATAATTTTTCTAAAATCGCTCGTCCCTTGTCTCGATTAACGGGTAAGAGAGTGAAATTTGATTGGTCAGAGGAGGCCAATAATTCTTTTAACGTTCTTAAGTCTGCTCTTATCTCGGCACCTATTTTGAAGTGCCCTAACTTTGAAGAACCTTTCTATATACATACTGACGCGTCATCTTATGCCATTGGTGCAGTATTGACCCAAAAGTATGACGGACTCGATCATCCTGTAGCATATTGTAGTAGAACCCTTGTAAAACCTGAAATTAACTACTCAGTTACTGAGCGTGAACTTTTAAGTGTAATTTATGCCCTGGAACAATTCCGAGCATATGTAGAAGGTAGAAAAAGCTACATAGTTACTGATCACGCATCTTTAAAATGGTTCTATAACTTAAAGAATCCTTCTGGTCGTTTGAACAGATGGGCTTGCAGATTGAGTCAATTTAACTTTGAAATTATACACCGAAAGGGTAAAGAACACATAATTCCTGACTGTCTGTCGCGTATTCATTTAAACTCAATTGACGTTCTTTCTACTCAAGATCCTTGGTACTTAGACATCTTTAAAAAGGTCTCTGATACTCCATCTATGTTTCCTAATTTCAAAATTGAAAATAATAAGCTTTATCGTTTCTCGAAGAATAAATATCGCCTGACAGATCAGTTTGACTGGAAGTTGGTAGTGCCTTATGAGGAACGAAAAGAAATTCTGACGAAGTGTCATGATAATGTTACTTCTGGCCATTTCGGTGTGGCCAAAACTCATTTTAAAATAGCTAGTATATATTACTGGCCTAATCTCTTTGAAGATGTTAAAGAATATGTTGATTCTTGTGAAATATGCAAAAGGTATAAACCTACTAATTTAGCCCGTCCTGGATTTATGGGTAAACCACGACGTATTACGTTGCCTGGCGAGGCTATCTCTTGTGACATTCTTGGTCCATTTCCTCCCTCCTATATGAGAAATCAATATTTGTTTGTTTGTACAGATTACTTTAGTAAATATGTTACTTTGTTTCCTTTGCGCACTATAACTGCTCAGGCGATAGTTAAATGTTTGGAGAAAGGAATTTTTCTTGTACATGGGGTACCTAAATATCTTTACTGTGACAACGGCGCACAATTCACTTCAAAAGACTTTAAAGACCTAATGGTTAAATATAGTGTTCCTCATATCTTTTACAATCCTAGATATCATCCACAGACAAACCCTACTGAGCGTGTAAATCGTGAATTGGTAAGAACCATAGCTTCGTACGTGCGTTCTGATCACCGAACTTGGGATAAGAACATATCTGAGATTCAATGTGCTCTTAATACAGTTAAACACGATGTAACTAAACATACTCCGTACTTCTTAACTCACGGGCGTGAGATGATTCTTGATGGTTCTATATATAATGATGACACTCCCATTGATCCTAACTCTTTAGAAGTTGATAATGAAAATAAATTTTCTAACAAGTTAAAAGAACTTGAAACTATATTCAGTAAAGTTCGAAACTGTTTACTCGTATCGCATGAACGTAATGCTCGTTATTATAATTTGAGAAAACGTAATGTGGAATTGATGGAAGGTCAAATAGTCTACAAGCGTTGTTTTCATTTGTCAAATGCCTCCAAGCATTTTTCGGCAAAGTTAGCTCCCCGCTATGATAAATGTGTTATATACAAGAAACTTAGTCCTCTTGTTTATACTTTAAAATCTTTAGATGGAATCTTGGTAATTTCCATATAAAGGACATTGTTCGCCCTGGCGAATCCGGTTCTTAATAAATATAGTTAGTGCTTTTCCTAGCTATATCCAAAACTCCATATAAGTAGAAACTCGACGTTGAGTTAGAGTTGATACTATTTAAAAGGAATCATAACTGATAAAAACATATACTTAGAGTTTTCTTTCAGTAGTCGTCTAATTCGACACAGTGTTTCGAGATCTAGTGCTTTTGGAATCTCTTGGAATCTAAGATTTTCCTATACTACCTCGGTTGTAAATAAAACGGCATCTTGTAATATAATAAGTTGTTTTTTTTTTGCCATTTAGAATTAACTAGATAGTTTTAACAGTATTTATACATAGTTTTGTCCATTCTGTTTCAATAGTTTTTGTCATACTTTTTAGAGCTGAGTGTTATCTGTTAGTTAGATAGGTGTCTGATGTCTATAGTTGTTGTAAGTTTTTTTTGTTGTTGTATATATATATTGCACGAAAAAAAAAATTTTTTTTCAAAAAAAATTTTTTTTTACCCAACTAAGGAGGAACTGTAACACTTCTGAGTGTCGGTTACATATTCCTAAGATTTATTTACTAACCTTGTTTTTATATACATCCCTTTTGTTGAAACAAACTCAATTTTTACAATACTTTAGTTATAACTCTAAAGTCATTTGTCTAATTATTTAAAAGTTTAAATGATTTCACATTGTCTGTTTTTGTTCGGAACGACATGAGTTTGACGTTGTCAAAACTGTCACGAACGTTTCGACTCTTATGGCGCGTTCTAAAGTTAACGCATGCGTCTATGGTGTCTTTCAGTTTGGTGCTGGACATTGAACTTAGATAGATTGGCTGTCCTGACTCACATCCACACATAATGTATTGCGTGCGGTGTGACAAACAGGAATAGGAAGGTTTTTATGTTGATTTCGTTTATTCTGCCAATGTTTTGTCAAGGCTGTATGGTGTATGACTTTAGCCTGGTGTGATCGAACGGAAAAAAAAGAAGCTGGTTCTTTTTGACGAGAACGGCGTGATGAAAAAGCGCTTGGTCATGGTGATTTAATTCGGATTAATATCCGAAGTCTTTTTAGCTAATGCTAGAAGGTGAGGATAGTTGTTTATATTTGTTTCTTCGTAATCTGCAAGATTACTTGGCATTGGCGAATAATATGTTCTTACAATGGTTGTACTTTGTATTTCAGTCTGCTTATCATGAGATTTAGCAAGTAAGATGAAAAAGAATGATGATAGAAGGATCTAGTTAAAACCCCACTGAAATAAGTGGTAAGTTAAAACTATATAATCTCTTAGACTGAATTCCTTAACAGAATGTTGAGGGTGGAAGTGATTTTTATTACAAATTACTAATGTCTGTAACTTTTCTATTGTTACAGGGGTTTTAGTTTTAGGTTTTAGGTTTTAGGTTTATGTTTTCGTTTTTATATCTACATAATAATTGAGTTTAACGTGTTTCACGTTCTCTGCATTCTACATTTTTACTCCTGAATGTCTGTAAGAAGACTTAAAGTAAGCTGAGACAATGTGCAAAGATGATATTTTTCCCTACTCTGGTTACCTACTAACTGGACTTCCAGAATAGGAAGAGATGTGAAGGACTTGGATGTTCCTCAAACTTAAATACAGATAAGTGGTAATCTTTAATTAGTTTCTATGTATAATAACCCGGTAAAGGCCGACTGATGTTGATAGTTTAAAAGTAATAACTTTTAACTTTAAATATTCATTTTTCTATTACATATGTAGCTGTCAACTACTTTAATATACTGGACTACTGATGTGACGTTCCAGTTACACATATTTTATAATCTTTTTATTATCACAAAGGAATATTAAAGTGAAACTTTATTTTTACCTTGTTATGTTGTAGTGTACGATGATGATGATGATAGGAAGCGGCGTTGTGTGTTTTACTAACCTAAGAAATAGTTTAAATGTATGTCTGTACATAATTTAGATATTTTTTAAGGCATCTGACAACGGCTTTAATATTTGTCATTTTAGGCCACGCCCATTTCCATACTTTGGTTTAAATTTTTATTTGTACTAAATATAAACTTATTTTTAAGTGACCATATATGTATGGGTGTCACTATGCTTGACTAAGCCATTTCTTTTTACTTTCATTTATGTATATTCATGTCTACATATGGATATAATTAAATAAATATAATTAATAAGTCAATAGCCTGAGTTTTTTTTAATTGCATCATTCGTTTGATGGAGAGATACCTGGCGCCCTCTTTTTATAAATTCTGGTATTTCCCTGCTCCAGGTTGGTCCATACTCACTCCCTATACACATGCTCTGCTAGCTGGTGCACCGGTGATTCTTTGAGATAGTGTTACTTACACATCTCCAGGGATTACCAAACGTACCTGATGGGTGTACGTAGGTGTGTTGTTGCTACCTAGTGCGCACCACGCCTACCAAGCCCGTCAGTCGTTATAAGGTTTACAGTGTTTCATGAGGTAAAAACTTTGCCAAACTCATCATTAATCAAATTAAATAAGTGTTTATATGACTGGTCTACACAAGTGAAGTTAGGTAGATATGGTAATCTCTTTAAAACATTTTCTTTAAAATTATTCAAACGACTTTGGTTAATTGGTACATATTTAATTTGCTTTTTGCTGACTTTGTTACTACTTTTAGGAAATTTTATCCATTGGCCACGATGATCTGACTCCACAGGATCCACAATACCTTTATCTATAGGTTTAATATCAGTAAAAATATTATCAATACATTTTGCACTGGTGGCTGTAATACGAGTGGGTTCTAAGAATGTACTATGCAGATTAAAGGATTTAAATAAATTTTTAATTTTATTTCTCCCTGATGGAGTTAATGATGGATCTAATATATCAACATTAAAATCTCCACAAACTATTATAGATTTCTTAGAACATTGGCATTTGAACAGTGCTTCTTCAAGCTTGTCTTCAAATTTAATGTACGGAGCTTTAGGGGGACTGTATACGCTTAACAAGATGAAATGCTCAAATTCAATACTGGCAATCTCAATAACTCGCTCAATGGAGAAGGCTACTAAGTCTTTACGTTCTTTAAATTTTAAGTTTTTATTAATTAATATTAAAGAGCCTCCACGTTTAGAATGTTTTCTATTGAACGAGCTAGCAACCTGGTGATTTACGAAGTTCAACAATGTGATTTGATGATCTTTTAACCAGTGCTCTGTAGCACAAAAAATATTAATAGAATTTGCATTAATGTATAGCTCTAACTCTAAATCTATACCATTTATTAAACCTCTAACATTATGGTGCACCAGGTTTATAAAAACAATATTTTTACTAAGATTATTCTCAGGGGCCAAAGTCAACTGGCCAGATTTATTATCTGTTGTCCTATTAACTAGTTTTTTGGAATTTCATTTTCCAAATGTGAAGTATCAAAACTATCCTGCTCAATAAAAGCAGTTGTACTTGCCAATAATTTGGCTTGAAAAATTAAAAAATTAGATAGCAACAGAGCTACCATTCGTTGTAAAAATTTTGATAGAAAATATCTATCTAATGTCAACAAACTAATATTATTGAAAATTATGTTCCAATCGAACAATTCAATTTTTTTGGAATATGATACCATGGTATGTAGTTTCATATTTAATTTGTATCTTAAGTGATTTTCCTTGTGGCTGATAGCAGTGCTGTATGGCAAGGTGGACAAAATTACTTGTTTTACTTGCAGACTTGATAACTTATCAAAATTTTTTAAAAGTTTGTCACTATTAATATTGCCTCTTCTGCCAACCAGCACCACTATAGTAGACTGCATGCAGTGTGTACCAGTCAATATAAAATCTATAATTTGAGAGTATGAAGCTCCTGGATATGTATGATTTATTACAGAATGACTTAACTGTGATAAATAATGTCCAAAATTTTTACCATATTTCATCGCAATAGACTATGGTCTTTGCATCACTTTTTATTTGCAACTTTTCTATTATAGATGCCTCGCAATTACTACTTGAACTTAATATACTATTATCCACACTGCACACAGTTTTAATTGGTGAAAATTCATCATTGCATCTAATTCCTTCACAACTCAAGGGTGAGGAGGGAGCATGGCCTGCGGATATCAATTGGTCATTTTGACAATGACATGAATTTACTAATTTACCTATGGCACACACCTGTTCCCTACTCTGTTTCTCTGCTGTTTCATATTTATATGAAATTGATTTCAAAGAGTCTTGAAGTCGGTCAATCTGACATTGAAGGGCCTGTGTATCAGTTTTGTACTGTTGTGCAACAGTATCAAGTTCTAACATATACATATTTACCTGGTCAATCAGTTGCAATCTCTGTCTATTAAGTGACATGCTATTTATGAAAAACTTGTATTTATGTATCATTTTTTTAGATTTAGTAATAAACTTTTTAATTTTTAAATATTTCTTTAACTTATTCTTACTACACTTAATAATTTTTAATGATTTAGAACAGCCCCCGGTTTCATCATCAGAAGTGAGGTCTATGACAATGGAAGGGTAAGCTGTAGCAGTATCTAAGCTTGTAGCCATCAGTTCTTCGAACAAACTCTGATTAGATTGAACCACTGTGCTCTGTTTCTCGTCTTCTAGTTGCGATATTTTGATTTCCGATCGTTGTAGCTCCTCCTTTAGTATTCTAATTTGGTGCAGAGTTTGTTCATAATGTTCCCTACATGAGTCAAAACTGTCAACTATAAGTTGGAACCTATCCCGATCCTGTAAGGTATCAGTATACAGTGAATGCAACTGTGCCAGTTCTTTTTTGAGTTGTCCGTTCTTACTTAAAATACCTAGCAGTTCTAACTCATTTTCGTCCCTTTCCTTGTTCAGTTTATCGCACTTCTCACTCAAAATCTGTAACTCTTTCAACGTTAATTGAAGCCTCGTCTCTTGTTGATGAGCCAAGGCCTTACGCGTCATTATCATGTTATTAGTATTCGACATTTTGTTATAATTACGTGCTACAGAATCAGTAATTATTAGCAAAGTAGACTTAGAGCAAAGAAATGCGAAACAAAACGAGGTTATGTTTTATTCATATAAAATTACAAAATCGCACTATTAATGGACATATGAGGATGTAAAAGTAAATAAACTCACAAACCTTGATTGAAAAAACTATTAGTTTTATAAATCTTGCCAAATCCAAGTAATAATTTAAAATATTGAAAATTTTTCCGATGTTCTAACTGTCACTACACCGGTACAATTTTTAAGTTTATATTTGTCTACTTTTAGCACAATAAATGGTGAAAATTATTATTTAACACTCAATATGGTATTATTTGGCAATGATGAATTGGTTTTTAATTAAAATTATAATTATTTTTGCAATATTACAATATAAAATACGGAGCCAATTCAAATCAGCTGTTATACCAAGGATTGCCACAAGGAAAAAAAATCTGGATGTTACGTCTGGATAATTATAGTTCTAATTTATGTACCTTTCAAACTCCATTTGGTAGATATAGGTATTTAAGATTACCATATGGTATAAATGCCTCATCATAAATTTTTCAAAGAGTCATTATGAATATATTTGGTGACATAGAAGGTGTATTAATATTTATTGATGATATCCTTGTATATGGTCAGCATGAGTCAATTCATAATGAAAGATTACATAAAGTCATGCAAAGAGCACGTGAAGACAATTTAAAGTTTAATAAGTCAAAATGTAAATTTTTGGTCACTGAGGTATGTTTTTTAGGTTATATTTTCAATAAAGATGGTGCTAGGGTAGATCAAGAGAAGGTAAAAGCCATAGTCAATATGCCCACACCTACCAATGTCAAAGATGTCCAAAGAATATTGGGCATGATAAATTACTTAGGTCCTTTTATGAGCAATTTGTCGGAGAAAACACAAATATTAAGAAATCTTTTGAAAAAGGATTCAGTCTGGATATGGGATCAGAATCATGATAGATATCTCAATAAATTGAAAAATGAAAATTCTTCATCACCTGTTTTAGATCCTTATAATCCCGAAGTCCAATTAGTCTTGTCAGTTGATTCGTCAAAGTCCGCATTAGGTGCAGTATTTTTACAAAATAATAAACCTATTGCTTATAGTTCTAAAACTTTAACAACCACACAGGAAAGATATGCCCAGATAGAAAAAGAACTGTTAGCTATTCAGTTTGGTTGTGAAAAATTCCACCAATATGTGTATGGTAATAAACTCATAGTTCATGCAGATCACAAACCATTAGTATATTTGTTCAAAAAACCATTAAATGATGTCCCAGCTAGATTACAGCGTATGATTCTTACTCTTCAGAAATATGACTTAGATGTTGTACATGTACCTGGTAAGGAAATGTATATTTCAGACACTTTGTCAAGAGCTGCTATGAAAGCTGCTATCTTGTCATGTCAATTTATTGTATGCTAATTTAGCAATAACTAAGGAATATAGCACAAAATTATGTAATGAGACGAAGAAAGATGAAACTTTGCAATTGATGAAAAAATATCTTTATGATGGATGGCCAAGTAGCAAAAATAAATTAAGTCCTTTATTGAAACCTTTTTGGAATATTCAAGGTGAAATTCATGTAATTACAGATTTGTTATTTAAAGGATCAAAGTTAATAGTTCCTCAGTCCATGCATAAATAAATGTTAGAGAAAATCCACAAAGGTCATCAAGGTATAAATAAAAAAAAAACTAAGTATATAACTATCTTCACGCTGTATCCCTGACGGGGTAGGCAGAGAGGACAGATCGCTAGGCTTCGCGATCCATGCATACTTCTATCGCTTCTTCGAGATTCATCAATCGCTTCATACACGCACATCTGGGTATCCGAGTACTTTTGACCGTTCCGTTTTTGAGCAATCTCCTCACGTGGTCTTTATATGTAAGTCTCGGCCTACCCTGACTCCTTCTACCCTCTACTTTTGAACAATATATATTCTTCGTCAATCGTTCCTCACATTCTTCATAAATAAATATGGTATAAATAAATGTCTCAAATTAGCTAGAGAATCTTTATATTGGCCAAATATGTCAACAGATATCAGATTTGATAGAACAATGTCTCATATGTGCTAAATTTAAACCTAGTAATCAAAAGGAACCACTACAAAATTTTGAAATTTGTAAATATCCATGGCAACAAGTCGGTATTGATTTAATGCATTTTGATAGTCTAATGTATTTAATTGTCACAGATTATTATTCAAAATTTATTGAAATTGCATTACTGAATAAAGATAGCAAATCAAAAAATGTAATAACTCATTTATAATCAATTTTTGCTCGTCATGGAATACCTTTGTCATTAGTATCAGATTGTGGACCTCCTTTTCAGTCATTAGAATTTAAGAATTTTCTATATGAATGGGATATAGAACATATTGTTACCAGGCCATATCATTCACAATCTAACGGTCAAGCAGAAAGCTCAGTCAAAATTGTAAAAACAATGTTGAAGAAATGTAAAGAAAATGGTACAGATCCATATTTAGCATTGTTGCAGTATAGGAATACTCCTAAAAATAATTTTGCGTCACTTGTTCAATTGCTAATGTCTAGAAATTTGAGAGATAACATTCCAGTGTCATATAAAAAATTAAAACCTAAAATTGTAAGATTTAAAGATCACTTAGAATCTGTTAAGAAAAATAATCAAAACATGTCTAAGTCTTATAATAGAAACACTAAGTCACTATCATTGATACAACCTAATGATCATGTATATTTTAAGAGAAATCCTCAGTGTAAGTGGGAACATGCTATTGTCAAACAGAGATTGTCAAATAATAGGTCTTACATTGTGGAAGATGTCAATAGAGTTAGGTATAGGAGAAATAGGGTTCACTTAAGATATAAGTATTGCAACAATTGTGACGACCCTCCTATGCAATCCAACTCTTCGCAGGGGAGAGATGAGGGCGACTGACGGGAGTCAGCGCCTCAAGCACCCCCACCACAATCGTCTAGCTATACAACTAAATCAGGTCGTGCTGTAAGACCTACAAGAAGGCTTATTGAAGAGATAGACTAAAAAGTTGTAAATAGAATAAGTCTGTATTTTTTAGATTTTTAGTCAATGTTGCAAAGGTCCAATAGGAGTATATTTTAAGACTCAAGAAGGGGGATGTTACATCACTAGTTACGGTTGCTTGTCAATGTGTCACATCTCTAGAGTTCTCTTACTTCCTGTCAATGGCGCGCGCCTGATGTGCTCCGTCTGAATAGACTTATATTACTGTGATTGTACAACAAATAAATGTAATTTACTGAAGACTGAGTATCATTTACGAACACACAACACCCTTGGGGATGTCTACAAAGCAAGTTGAAAACTCGCGATTCTGTTTCTCTCCAACTGTTGAAGATTTAAAATAAATGAAAGATTTTCTTTCTGATAAAACTGCTAGAAAACAAATGAAAGTAACTTTATCGGTAGTTTGTTCTGGTGGGAACGGAATCAACTGTGCCTACAAACTAATAGACATTACGTTTTCACGTGATTTTTTATGTCAGTGTTCTTGGAGTGGCAGTAGTCAGTCTGAAGGCATTAAAATTAGATTAAAATGCTATAAAATTTTGTATCGTTTTTTTGGGAGATGATTTTCAGTTGGGACCAGACCTTTACATTACAAAACAATGAGCTTTTCTTTAAAAGCATTTTGAAATGTGCCAACAAAAGAAAAAAAAGTGCTAAACTAGAAAGGTCATCTACTACACGAAAACGAGTCAAAATTGAAAAACTAAAAGTAGCATACAACATAATAATAATAATAATAGAAATATTAAACAAGACGCAAACAAGACTGAAAAAAACAATAACATTGCATTCGCGGCAACTGCTGAAAATATTGTTGAAAATCAACCCAGCGATATAACTGAAATCAAAAATGATTCCATAGGACTAGCCACAGGTGACGATTCAATCGAAGTCGATGAAGAATATGCAAATTTTTTAATTCATTTATATTTTCTACGGTTATTTTTATTGCTATTACTCTAATATAAATAACTTTAATATTAGCAATACACTAAAAAAAAATATCTTAGGGTAGGTACCTACCCTACTGTTTCAAAGTTTGTTAATTGTATTATAAGTGTTAATTATGTTTATTGTTTTATAAATGTTTTAGTTACCATGACAAATTAAAATAATTGTTAACCTTAAGCTAGTTGTTGCTAAAACCTCAGATGTTTAGGTATTTTTTGTTCCAATCTAAATGTAAACATAGTCTTGTAATAGAAAAACTAATATCTAAATAAATACTAGCCATTTATAAACATCACTGCTAGAGGAAGATCCTAAGGCCGCCAGACGTCACTTATTTTTTGATGAAAAATGTGCATGATTGTAGGGTGTACGTGATCGTATGACTACCTGCTACCTTGGCAAGACGACCATTTTCCATAAATCAGGTAATCCAGGTATATAATAATATGACTAAGTACTGATGACTGATTTTTACTAATGTTTGAAGATCTTGGTGGGGTCCCCTACACCCATCGTGTGTAAGGGGCCCCACCAAGATCTTCGGGGCCCAAGTCAACCTCCCGTGCTAGTGCGTGCACCTGCTGATTATCGGACGAGGCTCTGGCGCTGGCTTTCCCCTCTGGGGTTGGGAGGTCTGAGGGCGTCGCTCCCATAAAAGCCACCCGCCAAAACAAAATGGTAAAGTACAATAGGAAAGCTGCTAGGGATAGGGCGCCGCCGCAAAACGGCGCGCAGGAGCCCCGCCCGACTCCTGTGGCAAGTGGGCTAGGGCTGCCGTGAGTCGGGCCAGCACGGCTAAAGAAGTTAGCCCCAACCCGAATCCGCTTCGCATCTTGGACATTGGCACGCTGACTGGGCGTGCGGTAGAGTTGGCCGAAGTACTCTCCAGGCGGAGGGTGGACGTGGCGTTCCTGCAGGAGACTCGGTGGAAGGGCAACAGAGCCAGGCCTTTGCAGAAAGGCTACAAGCTGTACTACACGGGTGCGCCTGGTGGGGAGAACGGGGTGGCCGTGGTGCTCTCCGAGGGACTGCAGAGCGGCATCTTGGAGGTGAAACGCTGTAGCGACCGGCTTATGATCGTGAGGGTGCTTATCGATGGGATTATTACCCACCTGATAAGTGCCTACGCGCCACAGGCCGGTTGTAGCGACGCCGATAAGATGTCGTTTTGGGGCCAACTCGAGGGAGTGCTTCGGAGCATTTCGTTGTCACAGGGAATCGTTTTGGGCGGCGACCTAAACGGTCATGTGAGTAAGAGGTGTGAGGAGTTTGAGCGTGTTCATGGTGGTTTTGGATACGGCACCCGCAACGCTGAAGGAGAAACTATCCTCAGAACGTGTGCGGCTGCCGATATGGCCATTGTGAACACGTATTTCAAAAAGAAATCCGAACATCTCATCACCTACAAGAGCGGGAGGCGTACAACTCAGATCTATTTCCTACTCACTAGGCGACACAGCATCGGCAAGGTGGCCAACTGCAAGGTCATACCCGGTGAGAGTCTTACTGCACAACACCGTCTCCTTGTCATGGACCTCTGCGTGAAGCCTAAAGGCAAACGCATCGAGCGGTGCCAGCGCCGCATCAGATGGTGGCTGCTTGATGAAACTAGGTCCCAGGAGTACGTCTCAGCTGTCGGTGACAAGTGCACCGACACTGAAGGCAAACCAGTTCAAGATTACTGGGACAAAGTTCAGGCGGCCATCCTTGGAGCGGCGAAGGTGGTGCTCGGTGAGTCTAAGGGTGGACGCAAATGTGACAAGGAAACTTGGTGGTGGAACGACGCAGTCCTGAGGGAGACCAGGGAGAAGAAAGCCCTCTTTAAAAAGTGGCAAGCGACCGGATCTCCTGAAGACCGCGACGCGTACAGGGCTACCAAGTGCGCCACAAAGAGAGCTGTGGCCAGAGCCAGACGAGACCACTTACAACCTTTGTATGATAAGCTGGAGTCGTCTGAGCGGCAGAAGCTCATCTATAAGCTGGCGCGCTCCAGGGTCAAAGCGGCACAGGATATATCCAAGTGTCGCTGTGTAAAAGACCCTGAGGGCAACCTGTTAAGCGAAGACCTCGCGGTAAAGGAGAGATGGCGCTCGTACTGTCACGAGCTGCTTAATAAACAGCATAAAGATGTGCAGCCTCCGGACCTCCCTCCGAATCAGGGACTAGTGCCACCGGTAACGCCTGGAGAAGTCCTGACTGCGCTTCGCCGCATGAAGAATCGGAAAGCTGTCGGACCCGATGGAGTCCCCATCGAAGCCTGGAAGGCGATGGTTCCTCGCGGTGTGGGCATCTTAGTAAACTTTTTTAACCACATACTCCTCAGCGGGCAGATCCCAAACCAATGGAGACTGAGTATTATTACTCCAGTCTTCAAAGGTAAGGGGTCAGTGCAGGAGTGCGGGAGCTACCGCGGTATAAAGGTGATGTCCCACACCATGAAGATCTTCGAGAGGATTATAGACTCTCGGATCCGTCAGGAGTGTACTCTCTCGGAGTGTCAATATGGGTTTCGCCCTGGTCATGGGACCACGGACCCTGTTTTTGTCCTGAGGGTTGTCGCAGAGAAATACAGGTCGAAAAAAAAGCCTCTGCACTGTTTGTTTCTAGACATGCAGAAGGCCTTCGACTGTGTTCCTCGTGCGATGATCTGGTGGGCACTGCGGTCCAAAGGGGTTCCAGAGGTCTATATTGACACTATCCGGGACATGTACTGTGACTCCGATTCAATGGTTCGGACTGCTGTTGGCGACACGAAACCCTTCCCCATCACCGTCGGGGTACACCAGGGTTCTGTGCTTAGTCCGCTTCTGTTCAGTGTAATATTAGACGAATTGTCGGACAGCATCAGAAACCCGCATGAGCAGCCTCCATGGTTGCTCATGTATGCTGACGATATTGCGCTGGCAGACGCGGACAGGGGCAGATTGGTGCGACGTGTAAAGGCGTGGAAGGAGACGCTTGAGAACGGCGGTCTGAAACTAAATGTGGCGAAGACCGAGTACTTGGCACTAAACTCGACAGGTCCCACATCCGTCCGCATAAGCGGTGATTTGGTTGAGCGCACGGAACAGGTTGAATACCTGGGATCTGTTTTTCACACGTCCAGTGACATCATCTACAAAACCATTATTAGACCTGTCCTTTTACATGGCAGTGAGACGTGGCCGATCTTGGAGTGACACAAGCAGGAGCTGCGTGTCACGGAAATGAAGATGCAGCGGTGGATGTGTGGAGTCACGCGGTTGGACCGCGTGAGGAACTCTCGCATCCGCGGCAGCCTTCACGTCCGTGACATTGCAGACAAGTTGCAAGAGTGTCGCCTTCGTTGGTATGGTCACGTCTTGCGGCAACCGCCGGGCTACGTAGGTAACTAATGTCTGGCCATGTCAGCCCTGCCGGGTCCCGGTAAGAGGGGAAGACCCAAGAAGTGCTGGCTTGACGTCGTAAGGGATGACATGCGTGCCAATGGTCTCACTACAGGGAATGCCGACGACCGTGCGAAGTGGAGGAGAAAATGTAGGAAAGCGGACCCCGGGCGTCGTGAGACGCAACTGGGACATACTCTCGGATGATGATGATGACTTTAGAGTTCTCGAATAAAAAGAATGTAATGGAAAACTGTCCACGGGAAGTGTCTGAAAGCATTGATGACAGTTTTTTACCAGTGTAATATTATAACACTATGTAAATTTGCATGGGGCTTAGAGCGCGGCGACCGAATCAAGAAATTCCGTAACGGACATTAAACTTACACGTTCCTATTTATAGCAGATAAAAGTAGTTATAATATATAACTACTTTTGATAAAAAATAATATTTTTTTTTGAAGTATAATTGTTATGCTACATGTCACTATTCCAGTAAAATTGATCAAATCAAGTGAAATTGATTTTCACTTGATTTGATTATAATTGTTATTTAATAAAGTAAACCATTTTTTATCTTAATTTTCGTATTAAAAGTGTTAATTTTAGAACAAGTTGATATTACACAAGAAATGAAAAAAAATTGATTAGTGAAAAATTGTGTTTAATTTAAAATCTGACATAGTGTGAAGTAAAGGAAAGAAGTAAAGAGAAACTTCTAGCTCTATACACCCAAGTTTAAACATGACATCTCCTGATGATATCACAGTTTTCAGCGTCCTTTGCGACTACAAACATTTAAATATGATGATTTAATAGGACGATGAAATATGTCAAGTTTGTTTCTAAATATATAGCCATGAATATGCACAACATTAGATTCATGTAATTGCCTAATCTCTTTAATTTCCACAATGTCACTGTCATTCGTCATGCAGTATCTGTCCTGAAATCTAGGTGATAATACATACGTATTAAAATGAATCGTTGTACGATATTGCCTCTGAGATACAAAAGGTTCAGTATGCTCAGATATTGTATGTAAATTTGGAGAATCAACCATCCCTTTCTCGGTGATTCTTTTCGCTAGCTGTATCAAAGGTTTATTGCCCTGTCTGAGAATATTTTTATGGTGTATAATTTATTTTAGAATGGATAAGCGTTAAAAGTTAGCAGCGGCCCAAATCTTTCCACTTCATCTACTACGTGCAACAAATTGTGAACATTGCTGGTCACATAGTCATGACCATAATATTTTTAAATTGATCAACAAAACTCTGAAACAGTTCTCTAGCTATTGGTAAATACGGGCTATAGTTGCTTACTGAACATATAGTTGTCGCACAGAATTGAAACAGTTTATTGAAACGCAACTTTATAGTACTCAGACAGAGTATCTTTTATTCAAAATAAAACAAACATAATCGATTCTTATATAGAAACTAATGTGAAGGATGAATCTGATGCTGTTTAAGAAGTTTGTTGATATCAGGTTCCAATTTACTCAAGAACAGCCGCAAGTCGCCACTTTCGGTAACATGCAAAAGATTTCTCTTTTTAGTAAGCAGCGTTGCCACAGCACTAAATCCACTTTCACACAAATACGACGATGGGAATGCTATCAAGAATTGTTGAATTCTTGATAGCCATTTTTGAACTTGATTTTTATTTCCTCGTTTGTTGTCAATTCTATAAGTTATTCTTCCTGCTGAGATGAGATTGCTGTGTTGACATTTGAAAACGGATCTAACACCCAGTCTGGTATTTTCAAGTTCAAAATGTCCTGGTATCGTTCGGTGAAGTCAATGTGGAGGTTTTCCAAATGTTGCCAGTAGGCAAACAGGTCAACAAATATTATTGGGACAACTCACACAACGCCATCTGATTCCAAACTAAACAGAGCTTGTACTCTGGTAACCAGATAACCGATAAACATACTTATATATTTCTAAATACATACATAATAATAGATAAATAACACCCAGACACAGAATAAATCATAGTGCTCATCACACAAAGGTTTATCCTGGGTGGGAATCGAACCCACGACCACTTGCGTAGCAGTCGGATGCACTCCCACTGCGCCACAGAGGCAGTCATAGATACATTCGGAAAATTGTGAAACTCACGTCTGCCCATATTCTTTTTGTGTAGAAGCAGTTTGGCTGCGAAAGCAGCAACGACATTTTTTGTTTTAATTAAATTTAGTTCATCGCCTTGCAGTTGGAGATTCATGTCGTTGAACGATTTATACAGGTCTGTCATGAAAGCTATATAATTTTTTGATGTAATGAGCTTGTTGCGCAATTCTGTATCCTTAATTTCCAAGAACTCTATCACAGAGTCAAACAGGTTGTAAAATCGAGTCAAACAATTGCCTCTTGATAGCCAACGAACCTCAGTATGAAGCAACAAACGGTTGGAATCTTCGTCATTAGTAACACAAAGCTGATGAAATAATCTATCATTTCACTTTGGCTGCTGCCGAACATTTTTGCGAATCAATAGCTATGCTAACATCGGCACACCAGGAGTGATTTTAGTTTTTCGTAGGTAGATTGTGAGTGGATATTAGTAGTCATAGTAGGGTGTCTCTACTATTTGCAATTCAAAAACCTCGACTTATATTTACCCATTTTTACTATTTAGTCATTTTAGTCCAAAAGTATTTACTTTTTCCCTTTGTTACATGAGTCGAAGTTTACCGATATACCTACATATATATTTACTAGTTGACGCCCGCAGCTCCACTCGCGTAGAGAAGCTTTCCCGTTTTCCACAGGAACTTGTTCCCAAGATAAAACATGCGTTATTCTGATGCATAAGCTATATTATTCCGGGTTGGAGCAAATATTTGTGTGATCCACAAATGTGTTTCGGAGTTTGTGTGTTTCCTATGTATAATATGTATGTATTTAGAAATATATAAGTATGTTTATCAGTTATCTAGATTCCATAACACAAGCTAATATTAGCTTACTTTTGGGCTAGATGGCGCTGTGCGAAAAGTGTCCCACAATATTTATATTAATTTATTCTAAATGAGAAAGAGTAACAAACCTAAATCTATACATTCTTTCAAAGTTTCGCAGTCATAATATTAGTAAGAAGTATATCTGTGACTCAATTGTTTTTTTTATATAACAACAGGATTTCAATAAATAAAATCGATTTAAAAATATTTATAATTTTCCTTATCCTAAAATTGATATGAACATGTGGCCACCACGTCACTCCACGGCACGGCGCCGACATGGCTGGTATCGGGCCTTTTTTATATGAAAAAGATTTATAACTTTAAAACCCTTTTCTTTAGAACAATAGATATTTTGGCGGTCACTATTTTTTTTTACTATTTTTTTTTGTTGAAAAGTCTTTGTTACAAATCAGGTAGATTTTTTTAAAAAATATGTCGCCCTATGTATTGCCACATGTTTTTTACAACAAACAAAGCTTTATATTGTTATCTAATAAAAAAATGTTTAAGTTTATGTTATTATCACTGATGATGTCCATCCCCGGTGCGTCTTTGTCCCAAAAAGACACACACGCTGCTTGTATGTCCAAATCACACACCGTTTGCGGAAATACGCAAACGCGATAAATAAAGAAAATGCATATGGTACGGGATCCAGCAGTGAATGAGTTAAAGAGATGGTACGGATTTTATTGACTGCTTTGATGACATATTGCAGTGATTGAAATAGTCGTTCACATAAGTTTCTTGCAAACAAATGTTGTATTTGAATAACGCAATGTACAGCAAGTACATCTGGAATTTTATTTTTTAAGTACGCTATGAAGCCTTTATGGCACCCTGTCATAGCCGGAGCGCCACCCGTAGCAACTGATATAATAGTTTTCAAGGGAATCTCTTTCTCATCACAAAACTTTTCCAATGTATTGAATATGGTTTCGCCTTTTGTATCGCTCTCTAAATTTCTAGCAAACAATAGTTCTTCACACATTTTCTCATGTTTAATAAACCTCACGTAAGACAGCAACAATGCTTCATTAGTAGGTAAAGTGGACTCATCGAGCTGAATTGAGAATTGACTAGTCTTCAGATGATTGCACAATGATCCTTCAATGCAAGTTCAATTGCAAAGACGAATTGATGAAATGGCTGAAAAAGCCATTTCATCAATTCGTCTTTGCACAGAATTATTACTCAAAGGTATTTTTCGGATAATATCTGCGGCCGGTTTATGAAGCAAAGTAGTTATTACTTCCTTTATTTCTGGCAAAATTAACTCTTCTCCGATGTTGTGTGGTTTGCCTTTTTGAGCAATTAACAAAGAGATATTGTACGAAGCTCGAAGTCCGTTGTCATCTTGCTTAGCAGCTGCCGAAAATAGTTTTGCTACACTTGGCTGAGTATTATGCTTCATCTCTAGAACTTGAAAATATGCTACATTCTTGTCTTTCTTATCTGGATGCATTTTATTCAAATGATCTTGCAGTCTCGAAGGCTTCATTGCTTCATTCGAAAATGTTTTTAGACATAGAAGGCACTGAGGCGACGATGGGTTTGTGGGATTTTCAATGAATCCGAATTTAATATATTCCACAGAGTATTGCCGTCTCTTCTTTTTTACTTCCGACATTGTTTTGTTTTAAGAATTACGTAAGAAAGGCCCACTTGCGCGATCTTGGGTTAACGTGTATAACACGGAGGTATGGACTAACCCCGAGTTAAATCATTAATTTGTCTCGCATCACCCCGAGTTAATGGTATACCTAGGGTTACATCGCTAAAATTTTAACTCACTGATTTCTGAGGGTTAATTCGTCAAACGTTGAGTTAGCAGCTGACAGACAATGCAGTGGCACGTGACACATGCATGACACGAACTGTTCAAAGTGACACGCCGCGCAAACATAATACGATAAAAATAAAATGCACTCGGCTGTCATGTTACATTCATTCGTGTAAGAAAAAGTCTTATGTGGCAAACTGTAGTGTAAAAGAGATAGACATACCTGTTTCATTCTTTGTTCAATCATTAATGTTTGGTTGAATGACATAGAGTGACATAAAATACTGGGTTAGTTAACCCGATAATATTTTTCTATGGTTCGAGACATGATTAGGGTTAAAAAGTTATTTACTTAATTCCGTGTTAACTAACTCGATAATTAATTATTTAACCCCAGCATTCACGCAAGTGGGACTAAGTGTTTAACTTAAGTACTACTTATCTGCCCCACGTAATAAGTGTTGGGCCCTTTGCCGTGTTGAAATAGATAGACGCAGGTTGTGGCTCCCTGCTGTTAAAATTTTTCATACATTTTTATCTTATAATAAGATGTCATTGGAAAATTTAATCTAAAGTTTAAATCGAATCGGATTTAAATCAAATGCAACATTAGTCTAAAAATCAAATGCAACATTAGTCTAAGAGGTCAAGAATCAACAATAATTCAATAGAGTGCCGAGGTCGCGAACTAGGAAATTAGGTATTTGCAAACAATAAGCATATATTTCATTTTCATGAAACGTTAATATATAAGCAATATCTTACCATTTATATTGCAGTTATCCATAGAATTGTCTCGACGATTAGTTGTGGTCTTTATTTTCAAGATTTTTTTCACACAATATTGTTGTAAGGTAATTAGAATTTGCTTCGTACAAATTTAATTAATAGATAAATTGTTTGTTTTGCACGGTATTTGTCTAAGATTAGGATGATGGTTATATTCATGACTTCTCACTTCAGCAATGGAATTAAGAGAGTTGAAGTAAAATGCAAACAATCAGCAGGAACTATAGTTGCAATGGGTTTCCCACAGGGATTAATCCTTGGTCCATATCTCTTTTTGATATATATTAATGACTTGCCTTACTATGTTGAAAATAAATATGAGATTGTACTATTTGCGGATGTTTTTTTTTTTTTGACAGCTAATTAGTAATGATTAATAGACAAATTTTTAATCATTTCATTTCAAAATTTTCAATTTTTAAACAGTACACTCTCAAAAGTTGTTCATAGGTTAATAATCTTCTTTTGAATAACAACGAAACAGAAGCTTATTATTTATTTAAATAACAGACTTTTAGTCAATGCTGTTGTAATTTTTTTCGAAAATATTGTACTGAAATAGTTGGTTTCTTTAGCAATCCACTGTTAGACTACAAGAAGGCTTCGTAGGCCTATCTCAATTCTTGCTAACACGCACGATATAAGAAAAGTTATCAACACACATACTTTATTTTACTAGTCAACAGAATTGTCAACATCATAATCCAAGCGTCAGTCCCAGTTTGCTAGAGAATTGAGTTCACTTTACTTATATCCTTCCACTTCTCACGATCTTCAGTATCCCCTGGATAGAAGCCAACAGCGGACATGTCATCCTCCGCTACGATGGCGGATTTCGTATCTCCTTCAATTTTTCAATTTTAAATCTTGCGGTTTAGCTAAGTAATAATAACTTTTTCTTAAGAAAAAGTAGGTTGGGGCGTTCTTATTACAGTAAAAGACATCAAATCAATAATTTTTGGAATTATTTTCTGTTTGTCTATCTCTTTGTGCACGCTTATTTCTAAAACGGTCTCGATGTACGGTTATCCTTAAAATGTTATGCAACTCTTTACTTAACATTTAGTGTATATTTTATTTCAATCGGTTCATTAACAAAAAAGTTATGTCCATCTAAAGAAGATGCGTCCATTATTTTGTTATTCGTGTTCGATAAAATATCATAAAAATGCTCAGTTGCATTAAATGAAACTTAGACAAGACTAGATTTTAACACCATTACCCACTTAACGTGATACTGACAGTAATGGTAAGTGAGATTAAGCATTTTAATCACTGTCAACTTTTGGATGGGATAACCTTTTGTAAAATGGGAATTACACAATCAGTAGTTTTACAACTACTTCCGTGATTACTTACTAAAGGCTATGCAATGGCTTAATTATATATGAGGTGCATTATGCACATGGTGAAAAGTGGGCATATAATATATATGCCTCTGCCACCCTTTCGGGGATAAGGCGTGATAGATAAATAATAAATATAGGTTCATGTGCAGGTGTCACAAAGCTACTATGAAAAACAATAATGACAAATGATTGCCAAAGTCTTTTAACTAAAAATCTTCATGCGATATCCTTAACAGCAGAGTAATTAGAAAGGACAGATCATCAGGTTTCAGATCCGTTTTTCATGACGGTCTGCGCGGATCGTAAAAATTTACTATGTATTCATGTTCATTTTTACCTTACGCGCCAAAAGTATACATACATACATACATATCGTCACGCCTGTCTCCCATCGGGGTAGGCAGAGACTATGGATTTTCACTTGCTATGATCCTGGCATACAACTTTCGCTTCTTCCACTTTCATAAGTGTTTTCATACACACACGCCGGTTAAGGGTACTCTTGACCTGACTTTTTTCCAAAATGTCTTCTATTTGTTTACACTGTTGATTGATGGCACTTAGTGGAACTTGCTACACATCTTGAACAATACATTAAATATGTGATAACCTTTGAAAATGCCGTAAGACGAAACCGGTCAGGTAAAATAATAAATAAGTGGAACAGTACAAGTGTTTTGTTCAAGATGTCTTCTATTTGATTGACATATGTACGTCGAGGTCGCTCCTTACCAGTTTGCCCATTCACTCTCTTCTGATAAATCTGTTTCGTTAGTCTACTTTCATCCATCCTCTCCACGTGTCCGAACTATCTAAGCATACCTTTTTCTATCTTAGCCACTACGTAGTAATCTTCTACCATACCGCAATATTCCCTTATCACACTGTTCCTTTCTTTGTCCATCAATTTCACGTCAGCTATACTCCGCAGACTTCTCATTTCCACTGCATTCATTTTACTTCTATGCTTCTTCTGCCACACCCAACCTTCACTACCATACATAAGTGTAGGAACAAGTACTCCTCTATGCACAGCCAGTCTTGCCTTCTCAGACACGTTCTGAGTGCTCATAAAGGTGTACATGGCTCCATTCACTTGATTTCCAGCCTAAACTCTTCGTTCAATGTCACAATCATACTTTCCATCACTCACAAATTTTAAACTTAAATATACAAATTCTTTCACCTGTTTCACTCGATTTTCTTCCACAAAATCGAGCAAACCGTCATGCTTTCCTCTCTCTCAAAAACCATTACTTTTGTCTTATTTACATTCACTTTCATTCCTTTACTTTTTAGAGCATCATGCATAATGTTAACCATCAACTGCAACTCCTCCGCCGATGATGCCAGTATTACCTGATCATCAGCGTATAGGAGGCATTTGACAGTCAGTTCATTCATTTTTAAACCATACGCACTCTTGCAGTTCTTTCAAACAACTGTCCATGTATAGGTTAAACAGCGCCGGTGACGCTACACATCCCTGTCTCACACCTTTTTCAATGTGAAAAAAGTCTGTGCAAGCTCAGTTGATCCTGACACAAGCACTGGAGCCCTCATAGAGAGATTTCAGTGCTCGTATCAAGCGACTGCTTACTCCATACTTGGCCAGTGTCGTCCATAGTTCATGCCTCACCACTCGGTCATAGGCCTTTTCCAAGTCTACAAATATGCAATAAACCTTTTGACATTTAGCCAAAAAATTTTCGGCTATGCATCGTAACGAAAAGACCTGATCCGTGCATCCCCTTCCTTTCATAAATCCTGCTTGTACATCCATAATCCTTCCATCTTTTTAGCACACATTCTTCTCCTTTTAGAAAACTGCCATCCTGGTTTCTGATATTACTGAGTTTCGATGATGTTTATTGACCCCTCACAGATTTTATAGATTTCCAAAAGAATTTTATATTCTGCTGGAAATTATCAGATAACCTGCTATTGAATTTATCCCTACCATTCTCTTTCTCTCTTTTTTATAAATACTTTTGCAACTCGTTTATATGTTTTATATTCATTCTATGCTATTTTTACATCCTCATCCTTTGCCCTCTGCATGTTTTGATTGACCTTTGAACTCAGCCAGTCCAACCATCCCTTCTTCTGGTCAGACAATGCTTTCATGACTTCTGCACACATTCTCTTCACCTTACATCCTTGGCTCCTTTTATTTACCCACACACTTCCACCGCAACTTCCACTAGACCTTCCTTTAGTATCTTCCATAATTCTTCAATCTCACATACTTCATCTAATTTTTCAAATTTCTTACTCAACTTACTCACGAATCCTTCTTTTATGCTCATCTCTTGCAAATTTTCGACTTTTATGCGCTCTAGTACACTTACAGGTTCACACACACGATGCCGCCACCGTTGAAACAGACCTCTTAATCGGCTGATAACCAAGAAGTGATCTGTGTCAATCCCGGCACCGCGGTGTCTAACACTTTCTTTCTTAGTCTAGCATCTACAATCACTAAATCAATTATACTTCTCTGGTTTTCCTCTTGTCTAGTATACAAATGGATCTCTTTGTGGTTAAATATGGTGTTAGTTACCACAAGATTCCTCTCCAAACATTATTTAAGCAAACTCTCACCATTTTCATTCACTCGTTCGTCACCAGACTTGCCCAATACACTTTCATATCCATCACGCTTCACTCCAACCCAACCATTCAAATCACCTAACATTACAATTCTCTCGTTCCGTTTGCATTTACTCAGAATATCGCTCACACTCTCCCAAAATGCCTGTCTCTTACTTTGGTCTCTTGAAGATCGGCGCCACCGCGCATCTTGCGGAGCATAAACGCCTAAAACAAAGATGCGGGTAAGTCCAACCTTCAACCTCAACCAAAGGAGTCTTGGGCTCACACATTCATAGTCAGTCACACATTCATTCATTCTCGCGGACAGTAGAAAACCGACACCGTGGCTCGCTGTACTGGTTGTGGCTCCACCTGACCAGTAGGCTGTATAGGGTCCATGTGTAGTGGTGTTACATCCTTTCCTCTTTGTTTCATTCACACACAAAACATCAAGTCGTCTTTCTCGCATCATCTCGCATACCTCATCAATTTTGTCTTTCATTCCTCCTCTAACATTCAATGTAGCAAAGTGGCTATCCCTAGCCCACTTTCCGCTTCGATGGGAGACGTATAACTTCAAAACTTCAAAAAAATATCATTGTCTGGTACGTAGGTAGGTACCAGTACTCGTATTAATTAAATCAGTTTTTAAACCACTGATTTGGCAAATAACTATACATCCCTATCGTATAAAAGCTCGGCAGGCTACGTATATTGACATTTGCAAAACCAATTATTGACTCACTCGCATTTCCGACCCCGTGGTTCAATCAGGCACTGATCTAAAATTATAGTTATCTTTATGGCCTATCCATTGCTTTTATATAAGTCTTTTTTTAGTTTCATCAATATCCGTTGCTTCCATCTAAATAAAATAAACTGTTTATTGATGTAAGGGGCCTCATCAACATGTCTGGGGCTCAAGTCGACCAAAACTACACGTAGTGCACCTGCTGATTAACAGAGACGCATGCACTCAAAATAGCATATTTTGCTCTGTCATTTCATCATAATCTCAAACAAAATTTTGTTTAGACCATGAGTATTACAATACCAATTTATCTAGGTCATCAACCTGAGTGCCGCTATATATAAGAGTGGTCCTCAATTTTAATAGTCGTATCTGCTTCTCATCAGGCCGATCGCGCAATTTCGACGTGCGTATATAAAAAATTAAGTAACGTATAATCTTCTTTCATAGTACTGACAGCTCACTAAGCAAGCCTGTCCTGTCCCGGACGAGCAATCATATTCCCCTAACCAAAAGGCTAGGTCGTGGTAGCCTAAGTCTGCCAGGAACCCTTAGAAATCCTTAGAGGATGCTCAGGGCGCCCGGCGCTTGATTCTTATTCTTGACTTTATATTTTTATTGGCTGCCAGTTGTGACATTTCTTTAGAAAGATGTTCACTTTGAACACAGCTCAAAATAACTGACAACGCGTGTTGCAGTTCTTGAGTTGTTAAATCCTTTTCAAGAACTTGATTGTAAACCTTAGAGCAACTATTGAAAAATAAGTAAATATATCCAATCACTTTTTGGAGTTTATATAAATATGAATATTTTTTAAATAATTCTGATTAAAAGGAGGCATCGAAGGATGTGTCATTACAAGTCACGCCCTGCTCTATATCAGAGGACTCACTTGAGTGTCCATTAAAACTAAGTGACTCTAAAGTTTTAATAGACTCGGATAATTTGTGTGAAAAATTACTAACCACAAGATACTGTGGCCCATGCCACCACAAAACACTACCTTGTAGCTTGCTGAACTTCGCGTGACATTAAATCAGCAGGATTGTTGTAAGTCTTGACATTAAGCCACTGATTCAACAGTTCTATAATTTGTCTTACTCTATTTTGGGCATAGCCATAAGACTTCACACTGCGGGAACTTATTCATGATAATACAATTTGTGAGTCACTATATAAAAATACTTTATGTGAAAACCTGCGCTTTAAATCATTACTAAACCTATTAGGCCCACTTGCGTGACTACTGGGGTTAAATAAATATTTATAGAGTTAGATAACTCGGAATTAAGTAAATAACTTTTTAACCCAAATCATGTCTTGCACCAAAGAAAAATATCATCGGGTTAACTAACCCAGTGTTTTATGTCACTCTATGTCATCCAACCAAACATTAATGATTGAACAAATAATGAAACAGGTATATCTATCTCTTTTACACTACAGTTTGCCACATAAGACTTTTTCTTACACGAATGAATGTAACATGACAGCCGAGTGCATTTTATTTTTATCGTATTATGTGTGCGCGGCGTGTCATTTTGAGGAGTCCGTGTCACGCATGTCTCACGTGCCACTTCATTGTCTGTCAGCTGCTAACCCAACGTTTGATGAATTAATCCTCAGAAATCGGTGAGTTAAAATTTTAGCGATTTAACCCTAGGTTTACCCTTAACTCGGGGTCATGCGATACAAATTAATGATTTAACTCGGGGTTAGGCCATACCTCCGAGTTATACACGCTAACCCAAGATCGCGCAAGTGGGCCTTAGCAAAATGCGCTAGAAGGAGGGCACTATTGAGTTCCAGCTGAGGAATTGTAAGTTCTTTACTCAAAGGAGCGACTCTGGATTTGGAGCATGCATAACAAATTTGACTGTACTGAACCATCCTTCTTTATAATTCTTAGGTAAAGACAGCAGCCATACGCCTTCAAAGAGGCGTCAGCATAGCCTACTAATTCTATGATATTAGCATTAATCTATCTATCTATCTATAGTATTATAAAATTAGCTGTAACGTACATTTAACATAAATTAAAAAAAATAATTGTAATCGACTATTTAAGGGATTCTGAGGGTCGTATTTTAGAACGTTACTCAATACTCAAGAAACGCTTGAGGCTAGTTTTGCCATACAAATACTACTCTCAAGTGTTTCTTGAGTATTGAGTAACGTTTTAAAATACGGCCCTGAGTCTGAAACTGTGATTTTTTATCTTCATGTCTGTTTGTTTGTTTGTTCGGGGTTGGAGCAAAATCCAGGCGGTTGATCACAATTCTGGTATGACAATATTGCGTCTAATTTTCCAGCTTAAATACTGTGCTATGTTTCATCAAACTCGGTTAAGCAGAAGTGATAAAACACCTTGAACTACATATTACTAGACGAGCCATACATTGGACAGGTCAAAGTAGTTTGGTTTTTTAGTTAGGCTTTAATTAACACACCATTTTACACATGCCCACTGATTTTAGTTATGCACATACTAATATTGAGTTGCCTTCACTGATGACTAAACGATGAGTGAAGTTAAGTGACCGAAGTGCTTTCAAATTTTGGATGGGTGACCACTTCAAAAGTGTTTGCATCGCATTTCAGCAGATTTACGCTTTTTTCAGTTACAGTCTCTAATGGGTAAAGAATCAGTAAAGTTAAGCGCCCTATGCGCGTTCTACTTTTAGATGTGTGACCACTTTTAAAGAATGTGAATTACATTTCAGCAGACACTTTGCTTTTAAGTTACGCACATTCTAAGTTTCTGTCATTAATGGGTCAGTAATCAGTGACGTAAAGTAATCCTAGCACGGTCAACTTTCGGATGGGTGACCACTTTGTAATATCTGCAGTTATCTCAGAACAACTTCAGTCATATTTTTGCACTAAAGGAACACTCACTTGGCCCAATCCTGCTTCACTGCTGCACCTGCATTCGCGTTACGGCATTTATACGTGATAGACGCGGCCGCTATACTAAGTTGTTTACTTTATTACCTGCGCTTCGTGCAAGGTGACCTTGATGCCCGGCCGGCTCACCGGCGCCGTTGCATGGATATCGTTTAAATATGACTAGCTCATTTTTTTTTCCATTGTATATTTTGTATAATGGAAAGTGATAACGAAAATAGTAACTACTCGTATGTGTATACAAATATGTTATCCGAGGATAACTCAATAAGCGAGCACAATATTATAGTAGAAGTTACAGAACACAATCAAGAGTGCAGTCTTCAAGATAGAGGATGCATATCAAGTAAAAGGATGAGGGAGGATACAGATAATGAGGATGATTGGACCGTGATTCAAAGGAAAGGCAAGAGGGCTAAAGACTCAATTGAAGTTTACATTTCCTGTAAAGAAGTGCCGCCTAAACAGTTCGCATTGGCTAAAATATTTAAAGAGAAAGGAATCAAAGACATTATAACAATAAAATACATAAACCCTTATAAACTTCGTATTGAGCTCAAAGATGAGACAGTGGCAGACAGGATTGAAACTTCTAAAACTTTTATTGACCTAGGTTGGAGGATTAACAGAGCCCTGATTTTAAATAACTCGTACGGAAATATTGATAGGGAAATATCGGACGATATTTCCTGAGTATTTCCTGCCCCGAGGGTGTGCAACCACTGTCCGCAAGGCGACTTAAAAAACGTAATACAACTAATAGGTCAGAGGAAGATGCATGGCTAAATAGCGAAAGCTATAAATGCGTTAA
Organism: Thumatha senex; assembly: GCA_948477245.1. Lineage (NCBI taxonomy): Eukaryota > Metazoa > Arthropoda > Insecta > Lepidoptera > Erebidae > Thumatha > Thumatha senex. The sequence continues at coordinate 18,324,117 of OX419744.1, forward strand.
CTGCAAAGGAAATCATATGGCCTTAGTAAGACCATGCCCGATTTACACCAAAGAAAAAAAGATCTGACTATCTTGGAGCTCTCACATTAGTGATATCAGCAGAAAGGTGCACTTTTCTTTCCACTCTGGAGCTGCAAGATAAACTTGAGAGATTGCAAAATTTATGTATACGATTCATATTCAACCTTAGGAAATATGATCATGTCTCCCAATTTCGCAAAGAACTCAAGTGGCTCCCGATCCGCCTTCGCCGAAACACTCGAATTCTCAGCCTTCTTTTCAATATCCTTTATAACCCATCTTCACCTTCTTATCTAAAGGAGCGGTTCTCGTGTGTTCGCTCTCCTGATGCTCCTTGTAGATCTAATTTACGCTCGAACCTCCGATTTCCTCAGCATAAAACTGATTTCTACTCTTACTCCTTCACAGTGCATGCGGTCAGATCGTGGAATTCTCTTCCACCCACTGTCAGAGACAGCAAAACTATTTCTACATTTAAAAGGAAAGTCCGTGCATACTTTATCTCCACAATGTAAACATATTTATTTATATCTATAAATATATATATATTTATATATATAGATAATATTTATCATATTTTTACATATTTATGTATGTATAATATTCATTTTGTTATATTTTATCTATTGTTATTATTTTTGTATGTGTGTTAGTATTTTTTTTTGTTCAGTTTTTCATTTACTTACACACTTTTGTTTGTTCAGTTCCTAGTTGTTCACATTCTCCTCTCGCGGGTCTGCTGGGAGATATTTCTTTTAGAAATAAGCAGTACCCTTGTATTTATGTTTCTTTCAACTATTAATATTAAATTCTTAGTGTGTACATGAATAAATAAATAAAAAATAAAAAAAAAAAAGATCAAAGACCTTATGGCACAATTTAATTGCACATACCGAAAAGCCCAGTACACCTGACCCTCCAACAGGCGTAGATCAGCCGAGCCAAACGAACATTTTCACACCTATCAACATCAGTGAAACCGGTTTTTGTAATACAAACACATATGCCAACGTTTGCAAAGTAGGAGCTGTTGTGCACCAGGATAAACCAAAAAGATCAGGTTATATGGCTAAAAAGTAATCACACAGGCTGTTCGGGCGTCTTCGTCGTACCTCGGCAACAGGCGGCGGGCTCGGGCCATAAATAGTTTCATCTTAGTCAGTTAGATGAGTAAAGTAAGTGTTAGAAGTTATAGGTAGTAATTATAAAGTATTTTTTTAAAATTATTAAGAGATTGCGCGCGACGCACAGAAACAGGCAAAGCATTCCACAAACGAGTAGCCTGAACTGTAAACGATTTGTCAAAAAATCTTGTAGAATGCATTGGCATTCTAAGACGCAAATTCTCTGATGATCTTAGGAATCTCAAACGCGCATCACCCAAGAACTCAAAGCGTTCTTTAAGATTTATTTATTTATTTTTATTTATTTATTTAATGCATGGAAGACTTACAGCTGCACATAACTGAATAGTTATTATGTTTAGCTATCTAAAAGTCATTTACAAGTCCTCGCTTATAGTTGCAGACTAATTAGGTACAAAAATGTGCGCTTTATATTGTTAAACATGTTCAAAGGAAAAAAAAAACCTCGTTATTACAGTTACACATAGATCACACAAGGCAAAATTATAGGTAACTAAATAGATACACGTTATGCATACAAAAGTTTACACACAGGTTACACAAGTTAGATTTATAAACTATCTATGGATTTTACACCTATAATCAAATATGCATTATCTATATAAACAAAAAAGGTTCAGTGACATAACTATATAGCACTATTTGAAAAAATCAAGGCTTAAGCACCTTCTTACCGATGACACACTAGCCACAAAGGGATCAATATCATACCGTTTACACAAGTTGCTAAAATTTTTACTAGCACGTATCATATAGCTATTTTGCCTGTAGTTAGTTTTCGCGAGAGGCGCATGGAGTATAGGATTGAACCGGAACGACTTACATGGAACGCTGAAATTTACTTTACTTAATAAGTCAGAACAGTCAATGTCATGATTAATAATTTTGAGGAGGAAGGTAAAGTCAGCAATATCACGACGGGTGGAGAGGGGTAAAAGGTGGAACCTTTTACACAATTGAAGATAATCTCTTGACCGGTACGGTATTTTTTGATGAAAGCATAAATACTTTATGAACCGCTTTTGTATATTTTCAATTCTATCGCTGTACTTAGCGTAACATGGATTCCATATTTGTGACCCATACTCCAGATGGTTCCTCACATATGTACAGTACAGAATTTTAAGCGTTTTAGATGTCCTAAAAGTTTTACCCTGCCGCATTACAAAACCAAGCGACCTAGAAGCTCTCCTCACTATCACATCTATGTGTTCATCAAATTGCACCTTACTGTCGTGATGTATTCCTTGGTCACGCATAGAAGTATTTCTAGGCAGAGTTTGACCCCCCATGGTATAGGTAGTATTCAGAACATTTTGTTTTCTCGTATATGTTATTACGGAACACTTTGCAGGGTTTAGATCTAGCTTATTAAGATGACAGTACTCTTGCAATCTATCCAAGTCTCCCTGCAGTGCAATCGCGTCATCGATCGATGATATGCTCGCAAATACCTTCATATCATCTGCGAAACATAACAAGTTTGATGAATGCAGACATTGGTCAATGTCATTAACATAAATAACGAATAAAAGCGGGCCGATCAGGGACCCTTGAGGAACACCACTGGGCACAGAGACCCACGTGGATCTGTAGTTATTCATAGCTACAGCCTGAGACCTATTTTCTATGTAGGAGGAGAACCACCGTAGAAGATCCCCATTTATTCCGATGTTGTGCAATTTGTTTATAAGAGTAAAATGGTGAATTCTGTCAAAAGCCTTACTATAGTCGGTATAAACGACATCTACCTGCTTACCATTACTCATAGAGGACGTAATGAATTCATTCAGCAATACTAAATTACTAGTTGTTGATCGACCCTTAAGAAAACCATGCTGAAAAGGTTTCAAGAAACTTGAAATTGCAGGATAAACTTGATTATAGACTATTCGCTCAAATATTTTGGCTACAATGCAGAGCTTCGATATAGGTCTGTAATTTACTATTTCCGTTTTAGAGCCCTTTTTATGCACAGGCGTAATATAGGCCGACTTCCATAGTTTGGGGACAGCACATAAAGACAACGACTTCGCAAATAGAAGCAAAATTGGTAAGGATAAAGTTTCAGCACATCTTACTAGAAGTTGTGGAGAAATATTGTCTGGACCCGCACCTTTCGAAACATCTAGATCTTGGAGCAGCTTGGTCACAACCTCTGTTTTAACCTCAATACAACGAATGTTCGCCAATGAGTTGATTGAAGAAGTGCTAAGAGATAAAATTAACCTATCATTATCATCAGCGCTGTGATCCAAAAAAATTGATTTGAAGTACGAGGAAAATGCCTCACAAATAGATTCACCTGTACAAAGTTGTTGATTATTAGCATTTAAAAGTGAACTAGGAATAGCACCTGACTTATATTTGTTCTTGACGAAGGTCCAAAAGCATTTAGGATTACCTTTAATAGATTTTTCAATTTTATTGATATATTCAATATAACAAGCCGATTCCATACTTTTGGTCCTATCTCGCAATAATTTAAATGCACGTTCGTCAGCTAAATTACCATAGGTTTTAAATTTTCTCGTAAATTTGAATTTTTCTTTGAGAGCCTTTATCAATGATGAACTATACCATATTGGATACTTACCCTTACGTTCAAACTTTTGAGGAATATATTTGTTCTGGAGATTAGCAATGGACTTGTTGAAAAAATCCACCGCATCATCCATTGATCTAGTCAAAAATTCATGTTCCCAGTCAACTGCACATATACAATTGTTTAATGAATCAAAATCACCCTTGCCATACAAATATCTCATTCTAGGGGCGCACTCAAGAATAGGCATTACCGTCAAATTAATATAAATAAGCAAAATTGGGTGGTATCCATCTATTGGAACTAAGGGGTCAGAATGTTCAAGCACTGTCACCAAACTATTGGAGAGAACTAGGTCTAATATTCTACCGGATTTATTAGTAACACCATTATATTGCCCTATACCCATTGTGCACAGTTCGTCAGCCAATAAATATTCGTCGGTGGAGGTTAGATTAGCCGGCACTAATGGCAAATCCCTGCCGGATGAAATCCATGAAATGCCACTCATATTGAAGTCACCAATAATGATAAATTTATCGGTTAAATTACTAAGTGTTAATTGATTTAGTTTAATAAGAAAATTATTCAACTGAGAGGAAAATGAGAAGCCCATATTCTGCTTACATAAATAAACCACACACATGTATAAATTTGCACTTTTAAAAGAGTTAGGCCCATTAAGAGGTATCTTAATCCAAAGATCTTCCGCTGAAGATGATAACTGCGGTTGCGAAAAAACCGGTAAGTCCCTACGCGTCGCAATTAGTACACCCCCTTCGTATGTTTGCTTAGTAAGTATATAATCACGATCACGACGCCACACAATATATCGTTCGTCGAATATTTCCGAATCACAAATACCTTCCGGTAACCATGACTCAGTTAACACAATTATGTCGTAGGAGTTTAATAGAATTTGGCGAAAAAAATTATTTGTTTTGGTTCTCAACCCGCGTACATTTTGATAGCATATATTTAAACAATTAACATTAGCCATTAGTCAACGTACCAATTATAGCATAAACACGCATAATAACAAAGAAATAATAGTCAAACAATATAGAAATAATCCATTTGAACCATAGACCGTAATAAATAAGTATAAGGTATAAATCGATTCCTTCGGTAGGTAGAGCAAATACAAATGTCGGCCAGTAACAAGTCGTTGAGCGCGCCAGCATATGCGCGCAACTAAGACAGTATGCTACATCTGCAAGTGCGAGCAGGCAAAGTATAATTCCACAATTAGTGCATTTAATGCAATCGGTGCGATAACGACCAACACAAGCGGCGTGAAGTAAGTAATAATAAATTGTCAAGTACAATAGCGCGCCAGGGGTACCAAACCCTTTACAAAAACATATAATAGTACGTGTATAATCCAACTTAGTAAAATATAAAATAGTAAATATAAGTAGTTTGCGGTGAGTTACAATAATTAAATATACAGCACAATAACAGTTCATACCAACTTGTTTAAATCAGTTTCTTTTCTAATAACAAAGGATTCTGAATTATTATTCTTACGTACGTGAATTTTCCCATGTTTAACCCAAACGTAATCATAGTACTTTTCTCTGGCAGTAGTTTTAGTTTTGGTAAGTAACTTTTTTAAGTCCATACTGAGATGATCATTTACATAGATACGTGCGCTTCCTTGAATGTCCAACAAGTCTTTAACCGAGCGTGCTGCTGCTACAAAATCTTCCTTTATGTAACGATTCAGGAAGCTTACTATAATTAGTTTTTCATTAGAGTTATAGATAGGCACCCTAGAAATGTAGTTAATGCAGTTCTTAGGAAGGTTGTAATTAATCTTACGCCCAATATTGTCCACAATTGTATATAGGTTCTCGTCTTTTTTAACTGGAACTCCTTTAATTTCAATATTATTTAAACGAGAACGCTGCTCGTAGATAAGATGATCGTGCTTCGTCTTCTCTAGATCCGTTTGCATTACATTAAAGGCTTCTAATAGCTTATTAAAGTCAGCAGCATTTGCTTCCAATTCCACCACTCGGTCACTGAGGTTATGTAATTTTTCGTTATGCTTGATATAACTATCTTTTAGCTCAACCAGCTCCATTTTTATCATGCGTATATCTTCAACGAGGGTTGGTAAACTCTGTAGCTGCCTTTTCATTGAACGAATTTCGGATAATATTGTATCTAGGGTTGTGGGCTCAGGGTTTGTCACAACCGGGGAAGAGATCCGGCACTTAGGACACTTCCACTGTGCCCTTCTGTCCGCTCCCAATTTTCGCCAACCCGATTCGGAGATACTTGCACACCCGAAGTCCAATTCCCGTTTACAACTAGCACACTGGACACCGTCACTGAAGTGAATGTTACATTCCGAGCAAGTCTTCATCTTCCGTTAACTATAATTACCCTGGTATGCAGGAGAATGAAAAAAAGGTTGGCGATCTATTTCTTTTTCCTACCACGTATCAGGTAACAGAGGTTCTGTCCGAACGATAGCGCGCACATACGATGAAGATAAGTGGGAGTACAGGGATTAAACAAGATATTGTATAATCCAACTTAGTAAAATATAAAATAGTAAATATAAGTAGTTTGCGGTGAGTTACAATAATTAAATATACAGCACAATAACAGTTCATACCAACTTGTTTAAATCAGTTTCTTTTCTAATAACAAAGGATTCTGAATTATTATTCTTACGTACGTGAATTTTCCCATGTTTAACCCAAACGTAATCATAGTACTTTTCTCTGGCAGTAGTTTTAGTTTTGGTAAGTAACTTTTTTAAGTCCATACTGAGATGATCATTTACATAGATACGTGCGCTTCCTTGAATGTCCAACAAGTCTTTAACCGAGCGTGCTGCTGCTACAAAATCTTCCTTTATGTAACGATTCAGGAAGCTTACTATAATTAGTTTTTCATTAGAGTTATAGATAGGCACCCTAGAAATGTAGTTAATGCAGTTCTTAGGAAGGTTGTAATTAATCTTACGCCCAATATTGTCCACAATTGTATATAGGTTCTCGTCTTTTTTAACTGGAACTCCTTTAATTTCAATATTATTTAAACGAGAACGCTGCTCGTAGATAAGATGATCGTGCTTCGTCTTCTCTAGATCCGTTTGCATTACATTAAAGGCTTCTAATAGCTTATTAAAGTCAGCAGCATTTGCTTCCAATTCCACCACTCGGTCACTGAGGTTATGTAATTTTTCGTTATGCTTGATATAACTATCTTTTAGCTCAACCAGCTCCATTTTTATCATGCGTATATCTTCAACGAGGGTTGGTAAACTCTGTAGCTGCCTTTTCATTGAACGAATTTCGGATAATATTGTATCTAGGGTTGTGGGCTCAGGGTTTGTCACAACCGGGGAAGAGATCCGGCACTTAGGACACTTCCACTGTGCCCTTCTGTCCGCTCCCAATTTTCGCCAACCCGATTCGGAGATACTTGCACACCCGAAGTCCAATTCCCGTTTACAACTAGCACACTGGACACCGTCACTGAAGTGAATGTTACATTCCGAGCAAGTCTTCATCTTCCGTTAACTATAATTACCCTGGTATGCAGGAGAATGAAAAAAAGGTTGGCGATCTATTTCTTTTTCCTACCACGTATCAGGTAACAGAGGTTCTGTCCGAACGATAGCGCGCACATACGATGAAGATAAGTGGGAGTACAGGGATTAAACAAGATATTGTATAAAAGAAATAAGATATGAGCATTACGGAGAAGTCTAATGGGAAGCCACTTGAGTTTCGTGCGAAATTCAGTAATGTGATCATATTTGCGCAAGCCAAATATGAATCTAATGCAAAAATTCTGAAGACGCTCAAGCTTCTTAAGTTGTTCCTCGGTGAGATCTAGATAGCTGGCATCAGCGTAGTCGAGGATTGGCAGAAGAAGAGATTGAGCCAGCGCAGTTTTAGTGTCAATGGGCAAAAAGCTACGCAATCTCCTAAGGGCACTGCCAGAGGCAAAAATCTTACGACTTACCTCCCGGAGCTGAAAATACCAAGACATCGTTTTATCGAAGTACACCCCTAAGTTTCTCACTTTGTCACAAAACTCAATAATAGTACCATTGAAAACAATTTCAGGGATTTGTGTACAGTTAAGTTTTGGAATAAGCCCGGGGCTACCGATAATTATAACCTGGCTCTTCGATGGATTTACTGTAAGTCCATAGTTCATGTTCCAGTCAGCTATATGTGCCAGGTCTGTATTTATAAGGTTAACAGCGTCAGAAAGCTGGGCAAAAGGAGCATGTGTTTAAATTTGTAAATCATCAGCATAAAGATGGAAGGATGAAAGAAGTTTAGAGGAGATAAGGTTGATGAATACTGCGAAAAGTAGAGGAGATAAAACGCCACCCTGCGGCACTCCAGCTGATACATTACTCCAAGATGAAATAATGCCATCTATTTGAATACGCTGTCGGCGGCCAGACAGGTTACTTTGAAACCAATTTATCACTGTTGGAGATATATTAAGAGAGCGGAGGATTACCAGCAAAATATCGAAATCCACGGTATTAAAAGCATTGCTGAAATCGAGCAGAGACAGCACCGTGAGTTTTCCATTCTCCATACCCATTCTTATGTCATCCGTGACATTGACAAGGGCTGTCGTCGTGCTGTGTCCAGGACGAAAGCCTGATTGGTAGTTGTTTAATAGATTGTTTTTATTAAGGAAGGAGTTGATTTGGTTATGAACTTGGCGTTCCATAACTTTGGAAAGGAATGGGAGTATAGCTATTGGACGATATTCTGAGAAGGATGAGGGATTAGGTTTTTTAGGTAGGGGAATAATTTGGGCATCTTTCCAGGAAGTGGGATAGACTCCACTGGATAGAGAAAAATTGAAAAGATGGCATAATATTGGGAGAATCTCATCCAGCACGGGAACTATCATGTTGCGGCTCATACAGTCAATTCCAACAGCGTTGGATGTTATTGATAATATGCTCTTCTTAATATCACAAGCAGTGACTTCATTAAAGATAAATGGAAGATGATCAGGAGTTGGAAGCGATGATAGATGGTCTAAAGTATTTGCTTTAGTTGTCCTATTCAAGTTGGACGTATGTGAAATGGTGATTTAGTAAATCAAGGTTAATGTTGTTAGGAATTGTTTCTGGTTGTGCTTTTCCAACCCCTAGTGACTTTAGAAAGTTCCAAACTTTAGATGGATCACCGTTTTGAACGGACTTATGGATGTATTGGCGTTGTGCTTTCCTACACACCTTATTGCAGTGATTACGAATAGATATATATTTATCTAGGTTCTAATGTGTAGCCCGTCGTTTATATTTAGTTTTTTCTGCTGCCTTTTTAGCAATTAAAGCTTTTACATCATGAGTAAGCCAAGGTGATGGTAAATGTTTCAACTTAATTTCTCGGATAGGAGCATGCTTATCATACAATTTAATTATTTGATCTGTAAATATGTCAACCTTTGCATCAATCGTTTCAGCAACTAGTAGCGGTGACCAGTCGATACCCTTGGCATCTTTAATTAGCTTATCACGGTCCATGCCACTGAAATTGCGCTGGCGAAGTATTTTAGGCTTTGCTTTAGGAGGGCGTATTCTGTAGCATAAAAAAGGAGATCATGATAGGAAAACATGTTAGCTGGATATTGGCCATGATTAATGACATGGTTTGTAGAGGACACAATAATGAGATCAAGAAGTGAAGGAGTACTGTTAGGAAAATGATGAGTGGTTGACAGAGGAAGAATGGATAGATTGCAAGAGCCTAATAAGTTTTGAAGGAAGGAAGAGCGTGAGTTATTTTTGCGAAGGCATGTATTAAAGTCTCCCATGATTATTGTATGACTGTAGGAAGTTACATGATTTTCCAAAAAAGTTTCAAGTGCAGAAAAATAATTGACGCTTGACAGATGAGAGTAAAAAACACCTACCAGGATCTTTATATGATTAAGTATTACTTCTATGAAAATCTGTTCACCAGTATTATTTGGCGGTGGCTGTGACGACATATCATCATCATCATCTGACATATCAACAACATTAAAAGGAATGTGTTCTTTGAGGTAAATAGCCACAACACGACCTCTCTGTCCTAAACAATCATTTCGTATCAGTTGAAATCCTGGTAGTGCTACCGATTTAGAAGAAAGAGAAGGTTTCAGCCAGGATTCAGAAACTAGAATAGCATGTATATTCCCACAGTCAAACGAAGCCAGCATATCAGAGATGTGAGCCGGAATGCTCTGTGCGTTGATGTGAACAACATTAAAGGTCCCTACATCATCAGAAAACTGCGCCTGTAGAGAATCAGCAAGTGATGGCATACTGACAAAGCTGTCATTACTGGTAGCAGAGACAAAACTTTCAGAATCGCTGGGATCTAATTCAATATTTAGTATGTCGATAACACTCATAGCTTTAAAGTTTTATTTAATATGTGTATATTAAATCAATATATAAATAATATTTATACCTAAAATAAATAAAAAATTGTATATATAAAATAATAATAATAAGTTTATAAATACAAATATATGCTTATCCAAATATTTTATGTACAAACTCAAAGCACTTTGTCCACTCGCCAGTTGAGTGCTTTTTTATATAATGACAACTTATATAGATAACCGTTCTCCGAAATAATAATACTATTTACTATTGAAAACTAAAAACGGAACAAAATAAAAATAATTGAATATAAAGTGCCACAAAACTAAACTATCAATATGAGAAAAAATATAAATAAACCATCACACAGCCACGACACGACACATTAGACTGCATCATACAATTTTTTTGTGTGAAAGCATCCTTACGGCTGTGTTTGTAATGGATGTAGAAATGTGACAGATGACTTTAACAGAAAAATAACCTAGCAATATTATGAAGTTTTGATAGTTACAGTTACACATGATGACATGATCGATCAATAAAAAGTAAAATAAAATTGTGGGTAATAAAGTGTAAACAATATAAGTTCATAGACTTAAATATGCAGTCAATAATACTTATAGCACTCGTATAAATTTCTCACCAGAACGGCAGTAATTTGCATGAAGAAATGGAGTGTTGTTACTTATTTAAAGAAGCAAGGCGCCTTGACTTACTGCACTTATCCACAGCTGCCTTTGAATCTCTTCAAAATTTAAATTATTTATATCAATTATGGTAGTGATTTTATGTTTCACGCTATTGGGCCCAAGGACATAAATGGATCCCTCTCTCGTCCAACACTTAGAAATTCCAAATTTCACTCGAGCAGCCATGAAGATATCGTGTCGAGACTTTGTCAGAAACTCCGATATTGTGACTCCAGAACCTTTAAGTTTCGTCTTCGTGAACCACACCTTATCACGCACCGCTACCACCTATTTAACGAGGATTGGACGAGGGCTCTTAGCTGTACGGGGCCTGCCCATCCGGTGACATTGTTTGAGATTAGCCATGTTGAAGTTATTCAATCCTAGTCGCTCCCGCACCACGCTGACCAACACCTGTGATACATTCTCATCACTGGCCTCTGTCACACCATGAAACATAAGCATCTTACGTCTGCTTCTCATTTCCATGTAATCAATGTTTGAAGACATTAATGCGATTTGCTTCTGCAGCATGCCTAGAGACTGTGCCATGAAAGATTTATATGTGGCAAAATCAGCTGCCAGAATGGTTGGTGGTGCATTTGGCTTCTTCAGTTCCTCCACCTGAGCTTCAAAGTCAGCCATCCGTTTGTGGAAAGAGTCCATCATTAACGCCATAGTAATTTGTATGGAAGTCATGTTTAAATGAACAATGTTATTATTTTTACTGTTTGCTAGCAGGAGATTAACACTATACTGGCAAGTAGATTATGTTATTATTATATTATTATCATTAAATTTATTAAATACTATAAACAACTATTTTTAATTTCAATATTAATACAGAGATTTTAAAACTTGGTCTAGAGGTTTTGACTCTAACTCTACTCTCTAGATAACTTTCGTGAGCGATTTTCATTATTACTAAATAAACGGCTTTACTCACGTGTAAATTTCGGGATAGCCCGACTAGTTTCGGACCTAACGGAGGTCCTTCTTCAAGAGGAGCGTCAAGCTACGTCGGAAGCTGCGCTTTTTGGCGAATAGCACGCTGTGTCAGTGTAGGTGGCTGTGTCTCGTCTTGAGTAGCCGATGTGGAGATTGCTGTGGTGTTAACCTCATGCGCAGGAGGTGCAGTCGCACACACCGAACTGGTCGTATCTCCCTCCAACGCTGGAATATTGTTGGAGGGAGCAAGCTTTAAAGCCGGTCTCCATGCAGGGGGCAATACTCTACCAGAGTCCCTGTTGAAATTCGGACGACGGCTGATTTCGATGGCCTCGCGTACTTTACGTGGAACGAAGTACTTCTCTGTCGCTAGTACAGAGGCCTTATCGAATCTTATGTAATGAGCCGTGTCCGTCTGGTAGGCGTGCTCAGCCACCGCTGACTTCTCGGTGTCCATACTTTTCATGCTACGTATATGCTCCTGTAGGCTAGTTGAAACGCTGCGACGTGTCTCACCTATATAACACCTGCCGCAGTCACACGGAATGGTGTATACTCCTGGTGCACTCAGTGGAGCCCACCCGGACAGTTGAGGCAACTCTTGCACTCCCCAAAGGATGCAGCTTTGGGGAGCGCAAGAGTTGCCTCAACTGTCCGGGTGGGCGAAAGATTGTCCTAATGCTATATCCACGGCGCAACAGTCCGCATCAACAATCGTATCGGTCACTCCCCGGATGTACGGTAAATATGCGGCGTTCCTCTCCACACCAGGTGACCGTCGATGGGCTGTCGCACTCGCATGCTCTGTCGCCACCGGTAGCCATTTTTCTTCAACGCGCAACGGACATGCGCCAGTTCTACACTCACATACTCTGGATCGCAGAGACTCAGGGCCCGGTTTATTAGCGATCTCGGGACTGATGAGAGCTGAGAAGGGTGGTGATGTGAATCCGCTCGGAGGTATCTGTCCGTGTGTGTTGGTTTTCTATATACCGTATGCGACAGGCGGCCATTATGACCACGAATTACCAAAACATCCAAAAACGGAAGCACCCCTTCATTCTCCTCCTCCACTGTGCACTGGATGTTACTGTGCACCGAGTTTAAATGTTGTATGAGGTCCGCCAGAGTGTCCCGGTTGACGACAGCGAATATGTCGTCCACGTACCAACACCAGTATCGGGGTCTCAATCGCGCCGTGCTCAGAGCCTGTTCCTCAAACCACTCCATGAATATATCGGCCACCACCGGCGCCAGCGGTGAACTCATAGTAACTCCATCCACCTGTAAATAAAAGTCTTCCCTCCACAGAAAATAGCCACTCTCAAGACAGATTTTTATGCAATTAATGTATCCAGTGGGTAAATCTGTGCCTTGTAGTAGTCTTTTACATCCCGTTATATCCAAGGTTGCTGAAAAAGCAGTTTGCTCGCAGTTGGTACAGTTTTTAGAGAAAAATAACATATTGCCAGTAAATCAGTCTGGTTTTAGAAAAGCGCATAGTACTACTACTGCGTTGGCAGCGGTAACTGATGACATATTATCTGCTCAAGACTCTGGCATGTGTACGCTGTTGGTTTTGTTGGACTATTCTCGTGCCTTTGACACTATAAGTATCCCGATACTGATGTCAAAAATGTCATTTTATGGATTCGACACAAAAACAGTTAAATGGTTCGATAGTTACCGAAGCGGTCGATTTCAATTTGTTGAAATAAATGGGAAAAGCAGGAATGTGGTGTCGTCATCTGTACGGTCGGTGACTAGGGGAGTACCCCAGGGTTCCATTTTGGGACCAATCCTATTTATATTATATTGCGCCGATATAATTAAGAACATTGTTTATTGCAAGCATCATATTTATGCGGACGACACTCAAATTTATGTGTATTTTAAGCCGAAAGACTACGATGTGGCTATTCACAAAATGTGTAGTGATTTGGACAGAGTGGTGGAATGGTCTAAACGGAACGCCCTTGCTCTGAATCCGCTCAAGACCAAATATATGGTTTTCGGTACTAAAAGTCAAATAAACGCAATACCCTTAAATGGTAGTCCGCACGTCCGGTTAAATTGATGGGCAGCCAATTCAACGAGTTTATGAGGCGCGTAATCTGGGGCTTATTATGGACCATGACCTACGGTTTGAGAAGCATATTTCAGAAGTCGTGTGCAATTGCTTGTATAGGCTTAGGGTGTTGTATCGAGCACGGCCCTTCATAAGTGAGGATATGCGAATACTTTTGGTTGAAAGTATAATTTTGTCCAGACTAAATTATGCAGCTGCAGTGTACGGTCCACGGCTCTTATCTCGAACTAAGCGTCTAGTTCAGAGACTAAAAAATGCATGCGCTAGGTTTTGTTCTACGATGCCTAAAAGGTCTCATGTGACACCTTTTCTTAATCGACGTAGCATACTCAAGATAGAAGCGCGCAGAAAATTACATATGGCAAGCCTTTTATTTGAAATCATTCAATCGAAGAAAACGCACTATCTCTTTACTAAACTGAGGTGGACAACTAGCCGAAGAAATTGTTCCCAGTTGTTATCGATCCCTCATCATAGGACTGCTGCGTTTAGAGGAAGTTTCTGTTACTCTGCATCTAAGTGTTGGAATAACATCCCACCTACAATAAAAAATAGTGGTAGTGTTTTCACTTTTAAAAGAAAATTAAAAATATTTTTATTACTGCATCAAAAGGAATTTGAAAACATGAGAGTAACCTTGTGTGCTATATAGAGGGAAAAATGTTCCAACAGATTTATTTAGATAGTGCCTTTATAGTATTCTCTTCCAACCTCTTATGTATGTATTTTATGTCAAATAGGATTTTCTGTCTGATCTGTTTTATTTTTATTTATGTATTTTATTTATATCTTTGATATGTATCTAATTAGAAATGTGATGATTTTTCACTATATTTGGTTATTATAATTATTTGTTTGTTTTTCGCTAACGTATAAAATTATTAAAATTTAATTTAACATATGCCACATCTCTGGGCGGCAGCTGAAAACCAGCGCCTAGTGTGTACTTGTGCACACTAAGCAAATGCTGAGCTGTGGCCCTATTGATACGTTAATATCTAAAATAGATTTAGTAAATTATTTGTAACATTATGATTGTAATTTATATTAATTAAACGTTTCTTTCTTCTTTCTTTCTTTCTTCTTTCTTTCTTTCTTGTGATTATATTTGTCGTCTCTTCCACTGGAACATTAGTAAAGAGGGATGCTATATCAAAACTGACCATTACTTCTGTTTGCTGGAGCTGGACTTCGGAAAGCAAGGCGACGAAGTGTCGCGAGTCCTTGATATAACTGTCGGTATTGCCTGTAAAAGGTTTCAGAATAGTCGCCAGATGCCAGCGAGCGGTTGCCAGAAGTACCGTAGTAGGGCTTGAGTGCAAACTCGACAGCGAGCACAAAGCGACATCGTTCGGCTGGAGGCGCGCGGCAGTGGCGCCGCCGTCGCTAGGCGCGGACGGGGATGAAAACACGCGAGAGCGCTCCGAGTCGCCACTCAACGGTGCGGGCGGCTGTGACGTCACAGCGGGCGGACGGTTAGGCATGAAATTCGCGCAGCCGAAATCGACGGACGAACTACCGGACATGGCGGGTGCATTGCTAACTACAAGCGAATTATTACCATTAACGCGCGAGGTACCAACTGAGTTTAAATTGGACGCGGCATTATTGTTTTAGAAGTGTTACCAGTCATGGACCGCTCGATCTTTAGCGTCGATAAACTTTAATTTTGAGGAGGGTGATTATTTTTCCTTCATTTTATGAATATATCTCTTAATAATATTATACACAACTTGACACTTGCGACAAAAATGATTCGAATTACAGAATGAAACACGATGTTTCTCACTGAGACAATTGATACATAAATTACTGGAACGAACAAATTTATAGCGATCGCTAGGAGTGAGTTTATTGAACTCCGAACATTTATAAAGTTGGCCATGGTGACCTTGACACAAAGAACAATTTTTCGGATGCAACACTTGCGATTGCGAAGTTGTGGGTTCAAAATTAACAAAAGAGTGCGTGGACTTCGTGGGCTTACTACTACTACTACTACGATTAGTAGGACTATTTTTCGCTACTCCGTGGTTTAACGAAGTTAGTTGCAAAATTCGAATATGTTGACGAACGAAAGTTTCTAAATCGTCGAACTTAGTTATTTGATGGCCACGTCCATTCATTTCAAATAAGCGAACGGTTTCGGAATCTAATTTCTTTAAACCGATATACAAAAACAAAAAGTCACAGAGGTCATTGACCTTAACATTCTTTAGGGCGCGAACAGCTGATGCAAAAATATCTGAGAATTTTTCTAAGTCGTGTTCATTACACGATGAGCTATTTTTCAAATTAAATATTTGACCTTCAAAGTATTCAAAATCAAACTATAATTTTCGGCGCAAAGCGTTATTCCGGCGCAAACAGTTTTTGCTTTCCCGGTTAGTTTACTAACTAAGTAATGTAATTTATCGTGATCCGATAACGAGTTATTATTATGGATCGTATTTTCGAAACTAGCGAAAAACAAAGGCCATTTTTTAATATCGCCATCAAATCGGGGTATTTGTATGGGCGGTAATTTAGGTCGGTCCCGTTTCAGCAAATCAAAACCGGCAGGCCCGGGTTTCGAATCGGTGACTACTACGGGACCGGGCGCTTGCAATGACTTAGCGACACGTTTTATGCGACAAATTAAATCTTCGAAAGATGACATGGCGTCATAACTTAATAAGAAATCGGGATTTAATTTTAATTCAAGCAAGTTAATTTTATCGAGAACATTTTCGAAATCTAAGCGCAAAGTATCTACGGTTTCGATCGAGGATAAAAACAATTCTTTTATTGATTCATCTGCGATCCTCGATGAATAATCACAACTTAATTGCATACGCTTAAAAAGGCTATCCTTCTTAGCGTGTAATAGTTTTAACTGTGGTTCCGGAATCTCTTTCGAAGGCATTGTTAAAACAAAACAACTATAGCTACCTACAGTGCAAAACTAACGAACGATCAAAATGGAAGCGGTGACGAACAGCAAGACGCGACGCGAGCGAGCGTAGGTACTTGTGCGAGCGGACCTAGGTACCTACCCGCGCACAAAATATGTACCTACCTACCTGCGGTACCTACCTATTACTATGCAGTACAGTCGAAACTACCAACTATTTAGTACCTACCTATGCGAAAAACAGTACGTAAGTATACGTTTATTCCCTAATGAAATAAAAATATATTCCTTATAGAATAAAAACTATTACCTAATCTATGCGTTTATTCCGAATGGATTAATAACTATAACCTATACCTATGCGTTTATCCCCTATGGAATAAAAACTATTGCGTTTCTATTGGCAAACAACTAAAGCGAATGGATCAAAAATCCGGATTGTTAGGACCAAAAAATGGTTGAGCGGGCGAGATAAATAAATTCGAAGTGGACTGTATTTGCGGGGAAAGACAAAAATGAAATTTACACGCGGTTGTCGACTAAAAAGAAATGGAAACGGGAATGGGCACACTACCTTGCTGCTGCTGCGAGATGCTGAGGTGGAGGCTGCCGGGGACGTCCCTGGACTTGGATTCCTGGTTTCCTTGCACGAAAACACTATTTATCCATGGAAAACACAACTATTGCGAAAAAGTGATGCGAGCGCGCGCGCGGCCATTGCAGTTCTCTTTTTTTCAGTGCGTCTTTGCTGCCTGTGTGTTGGCAGCGCTGCTGTTGAGTTTTCTACCGCTAGATGGCGGTAACACAGCTGTCACGCTCTTCTCTTATGCGAGACAAGGTAGGTGCGAAAGAGAAATGGAATAAAATAAAAATATTAAAAACAAATGGAGATCGGCGATGCAACATAGAACGCGGCAACTTTCAAATCGTATACCGGCGCAACCAACCTCCCTTAAATGATGTCGAGATATGTGATATACCGGATACGGAACCATCAAGCAAAAGAAAAAGCAATGTCAATTTTGAAGAATTACCATCAAGACTGAAAGAATATATTTTTTTGAAAAATGACTCGATACAATCTAAGTTTCATAATATTGCGTGCAGTGGTTAATTTTAGTGGTAGTAGATAATATTGCTGATGGCCGTAACTAAAAAAAATACTTGACTTAATCAATGGATAGAAACCAAATACTGTATAGACTCAATATTATTCAGTGGAACGCACAAAGCTTACGGCCAAAACTTACTTCGTTCGAAAACTTGCTACTCCAAGAAAAGATTCACATTGCTGCCCTGAGTGAAACATGGTTAGAACAAGATAGCACTTTGCGCATAAGTGGGTACAACATTTAGGGAAGATAGAAACGATGGTTATGGCGGTGTAGTTATTATCGCACATTCATCGGTTAGATCTCAACTCCAAGATATACAAGTATCCAACCCCCATATACAAATATTATCTATTCGAATTTTTAATTGTCAAGATATTGACTACATATACTCTGTTTACTGTCCTCCCACGGTAAAAACTACCTAAAGAGACTGGGACGAATTTTTTTTCAAAACGTGTTAATAAGACCTTGTTGCTAGGAGACTTAAACAGACATCATTTGAATTGGTCATCGAAAACTAATAGTAGGGGTACACAGATTTTAAATTCAATACTGGATCATCAACTTATAGTTTTAAATACGGGTTCTCCGACACGAATTAAACTAGTTAGAGGTGTTCTCCAAAAAACCGCTCCTGATATAGCACTGATATCCACCGACATAGTACTGAAATTGGAAAGTCTTAAACGAAACACTTGGCAGTGATCATCGCATTGTTCAAGTCTCTTCAAATAATATAGGGGTAAGTAGTAATAATATTATCCATCGAATTTGCAAAAAGCTGATTGGGAAGGCTACCAAAACATGCTATCCAATCCTTTTTCAAGTTTTCAATTTATTAACAATTTACAATTATGTTATGACTCATTTATCGAGTGTTTTAACGTAGCAGCTGAATCGTATTCCCAGTTGCTTCCAAGCTCAAGCACACGGATCAGGTTAAATACTTGGGATCTGTATTACGTCCAGTGATATATACAGCGATACTGCTAAAGTGCGATTATCTAAGCGAAGAGTTTGTGTTTAGTGTGTTTAGTAGCGATTATTAATTGTGGTGTTATTGTTTTTATTTAGAGTAATTAAAGTGCTTGTCAGCGATTCTCCTCTTACACCAGGATCGGCCATAACTTCTACGTGGGTATTTGGACAAATAATAGACGAAGTAACGACCAACCGACGATATAATGTTCTTTAATTTAAAGAAGACTATTGCACACTGTTACTTATCAAAATCAGCACTCAGACGCGTAGAGAAACTCTAATTGCCTCTAAGGAAACTATAATCATCCTCCGGCCGTCCTCGGTCGCTTGTGTTTGCAGTTTTGTAAAATCAACAAATATCTATAGCTAACTTGACAAGCAATACGCTCGTCCAACCTGACATCCATATCTAGCTGTAC
This sequence comes from Thumatha senex, assembly GCA_948477245.1. Classification (NCBI taxonomy): domain Eukaryota; kingdom Metazoa; phylum Arthropoda; class Insecta; order Lepidoptera; family Erebidae; genus Thumatha; species Thumatha senex. Next base: position 18,343,341 of record OX419744.1, read on the forward strand.
TTCTGATTAACAGAATCACTTTATTACAAAAATCTAACTGCGTATCCTTTCGATCAACCAAACAGCACTACCCGCTGGCACCTTTCTTTCAAGTCATCACATATAGCTGCGAACTATTATCCTTACGACGTTATCTGCGTTTGACTAACATGACCAGTGCAACTCTTTAATTAATTACCCTGGGCCGGACGGGTGTGTCCCTTCGACTAGCACCTAGTGCTAGACCGGACGACACTGTCCTTTCGACCAGTGTAACTCCTATTTACACTGGACCGGACGGGTGTAACCCTTCGACTAGCCACTACTGCTAGACCGGATGACACTGTCCCTTCGACCAGTGTAACTCCTAAACTAATTACCCTGAACCGGACAGGTGTATCCCTTCGACTAGCCGCCACTGCTAGCCGCGACTTACTGCGACTAATTCATCGTGACTCTGAGGTTTCCCTATGGCAGATTTGAGAGCCCTCAGTGCTCCGGCTGCGTCTATGGAAGGGGTGTAATCGACAAGGACAAACTTTGTGAAGGCATCTACGATCACCAATGCGTACTCACTGCGGTTACTCCGCCGCTCAATCTTCCATACTACTGAGGCGGCAGACAACTACACAGCGCACTCGATGGAAAGTGGCCACCGCAGCCCACAGACGACCGCAACACCAGAGGCGCAGCACTCGCACCGCCGGCCCCCTAGAAATATTCCAAGGCCCCCCCTCAAAGGACCCTACACTGCAGATGCCCGGGAAAACCCAGACAGAGAGCCGACTTCACTATCCAAGCGCACTCTGAACAAAGCCTCCATCGGATTCAACAGCACGTGAGCGCTTCGGAAGTAAGCACGATGACGAACACCCCGTCCATGACGAGCGGCGCGATGACAAAAAGGCAGCAGCGGGCACCACATCAAACGAATTCCCAGGGCACAGACCGTTGCGCGGATGACGGAACACACAAGGAGGCGAAGCCCATCCCATCACAAGGGAGCTCAACGCTGCCCGCCAGTTAGCCCGCCGGAACCGCGGCGCTACAGCAAATGGGGCTTCTCTCAGCGGTGAGTGCATAAACGTAGGTCTCGGTAGGGTTAAATTTGACAAGATTCCGTCCACCCCAATCGGACACCCCCGCAAAGCAGCCTTCAGACACAAGCAGTTCATAGGATATTGATACAGATGGTATCCCAAGGCACTGAAGCCCAACCTGTCGGGCAACCAAACTACCTACCTACTAACTCCGTTAAAGTAACGATCCAGTAAAATCTTAATAACGCGAAAGTCCGCACGGATGTTCGCCACTCACCCATACAAAACCGACCGAACCGACCCCAATGAAACCCTACAGGAACACAGCCTACACATAGGAACAAGACACAGGCCACCCATCATCCCGGGAACAAACTCCCGTGGGAAACGAGAACGGAAAAGCTACTTTGGCGAAGCCGCGGGCGTCAACTAGTAAGTAATAAGTGCAGATAATTTCTTGGTTAACCAAACCAAGAATTTGAGAAGCGCCTTTTACGCCGCTACAACTGATACCTGCAAAGTGTACCAGGTCCTTGCGTCTTGCACCCAGAAGCATTACCAACACACTGCTTCTGACCCAAGAGCAAGTGGATCCCCCATCATAAAAAGCAAGATAGGACCCCACCCCGTGAAGCAGAAAGCGACCCTCCGACGGCTCAGCATTCACAGACTACCACTTTGTATTGGGGAGCTGAGCAGGTAATTGTCAAAATCCGAGTTCGCAATATAGCTGCCGTCCACAGTGAGTCCCAGCGCTTGCAGGACTTAAAAACAAATTTATCCATACGTATCCCATTGCACGGGACGTTCTGACATTCAAAACCACCCACGATTACAGTAACTCAAATCAACTGGTGAGCCCATGACTCCATGTCTATTCGCCACGTGCTCCTATCGGACTATCAAACTGGTCTGAAAATTAAGACGGTGACACACACAACTCCATCTATGGTCATCAGCTAAAATAATCACAAATACGACCGTCAGGCAACTTCACAAGTACCCGTGTCTTACGCTAACCCTTAAAAAAAGAGACTGCAAAACTGCCGTATCTATAATCAACTTGGAGATCAGTCACACTGACCACAAGCCCAAACAGATGCACCATACTCACTCATGGGTACAGTCACATCATCTGAATCTAAAGTGTATCCTTTTTATTATGCCACTGCATCCTACAGACTGCTATCTCACACAGACCAGTATGTCGCACGGGGTGCCGTACTACACATGCTACAATGAAACACAGGCAACAAGTATGTACATAGCTATAGTGTAGCAGTGTACAGCCCCTCATCACTATTGTCGTGAAAATTTTGCAGATTAGACTTGATACTAGAATTCCAATGCCTACCAAGGTAACTTTGTTAATAAGCCATTTGTCTGGAGAATTATTAGCTAGGCTTTTCATAAGAAACATATGCACTAGGTTACCGTTTAGTTAGCTCACTAAAGTTATTATTTTATAATGGAAACCTCTCACCCGATTCCAATATAAGATAATCCGAGGTAAGTTTGACAGTGCAGACATTCCACACAACGCTGCAAGAGTCCTTCGCTCGTATTAGCTTCCTTCTGTAGACAATACAGCGCGATGTGGCCCCTCTCGTTGTAATAACAAATGGGAGCTAGCTGCTGAGAAGCTCCGGCGTCCTTATTCTACTGTGGTGCCTTGTCATCTGCATGCTGCTGCGATGTTTCGGGTAATCCCACTTCTGGTGTCAGCGATTCTCCTCTTACACCAGGATCGGCCATAGCCTCTACGTGGGTATTTGGACAAATAATAGACGAACGACCAACCGACGTAATAATGTTCTTTAATTTAAAAAAGACTATTACACACTGTTACTTATCAAAATCAGCACTCAGACGCGTAGAGAAACTATAATTGCCTCTAAGGAAATTATAATCATTAAAGTTATTTCTAAGATTAAGCGGAATAATGACGATTTGTCGGACTTGTATCGCGCACGCCGTTCTGAACTCAACTGTCCTAAAATGGCCCCGCTTCTATAACATAGACACGACGCTCCGTAAGAATGACATCTGTGGACAGCTGTCACTCTCATTCCGACGTGATAATAGATGGCGCTGGCAACGCGCCGTCATGCTAGTTTTTCATTTATGGTATCAGTGCAAACTTCTATTAGTGCCCACCCTACGAAAGTAACAATATTTAAACTAATATAGTTTAAAATTAGTATTTGAGCTTTCGGTTAGAACTGAAAATAGACTGAATAAAATGTTTCAGGAATAGAATGTTTCAGGATTTTCTGAAATTCTACCATTAAATGTGTAAAATAGATGAAAAATTACATGGAAATTCGTCATTCTAAAACAAATTTTCAAAAAATATTGTACGTGGGCTATTGTTTAAAAAATAGACTAGACATGTTTCAGAATTTGCTCAAGTTCAACCCCTAAAAAGGTAAATTAGGGCTGAAAGTTTGATGGAAATTCGTCATTTTTTTATTTATATATATATTAAAATTTTGGACTCCAGATAGTCAGACATCCAGTCTTGATGTTCCTAAATTATCAATTTTTGTAATGTGTTTTACACCAGATAAAATTGATACACATTATGTGATATTAGAATTTTCTTTATTTTAGTGTATATAAACATCAGAAAAAATGAATCCTACACCGCAAGAACACGCGCAGCCAAATGACACAATCCTAACGCAGCACGATGGAAACCGGGTCGTTATCTCCGGCATGTCTGGTCTATATCCGCAGTCCAATAATATCAAGGAGTTTTCAGATGTATTGTACAATAAGGTATGATTATAAATGTTTTTACTGTATATTGATCTAAATTTCCTATAATTTTGTGCCTCGGGGATCTGGGGTTATACGTTAGTTCATCATGAGTTTAACACAACACACCTTGAGGGCACAGTGAAATTAGCTTCTTAAATTAGAGCCCTAAGATCCAATATCTTAGTGATCGACGAAAAAGCTCACATTAGGAGGGAGGGCATTAACGGTACTCCGTTCGACGAGCAGCCCGCCTGGCGCAGCAGAAGACCGCGGTAATAGTAACCTGGCCCTGCTGGGTTATGTTCACCGTCGGTGAGCAGGGTTCCAGAGCTCATTGGGGTGATTCTGTACCGGTGACAGCGAGACTGTAGGCTTATATCCATATACTCCATCAGCTGGTATAGGCGCGGAATGTTGCTACGGCGGTCAGGGAGACCCGGTGAAACGGTTGTCACTGGCCGCCCGCAGGCTGTATGGGACCCTAACCTGGGGACCCCTAACTCACATAATCTCCGCCCCAGGAAGCTGAACCAGCAGTCTGTGTCTCTGTCGCTGTCCTGAGGCTGTGGTCGTGCCGGAGGAGGAGACCGCGGTGGAACCGACCACTGTATTAGGGGGGACCGGGGCCCTTCCGCCCGCCGTGCCAGCCAGCCGCATTACCTTTGCCTGCCATTGGAGAGTTGAGCCTCGCTTAGTCTCCTGCGTCACCGGTACACATGCACCCCTTCACATTCCCCTTCTTAACCCCCTAACACACCCGGATCTACGAGTGCATTTACAGGTCCCACAGCGGTGACGCGGACACAGTTCGCCTCTTTGACCACCTGCAACAAATGACTGACATAGTAATTGAGCAGTATCCCTCCGCGGAGATGGTGTTGCTGGGGGACTTCAACGGTCACCATGTTGATTGGTTGGGTTCTCTGCGCACTGACTTTGCGGGGAGAGCTGCTCACGAGTTTGCCCTAACCTATGGGTTCTTCCACCTGGTAAATTCTCACACGAGGATACCAGACAGGGAGAACGACCAAAGTGCATTGCTGGACCTCCTGCTGACTACGCGTGTCCGGACGCATTATCACTGTGGATGCGCCGCTTGCCACATCAGACCACTGTCTCGTTCGGGCGCGAGTGCCTTTCGCGAGGCCCAAGAAGTGGCGGCATGTGTGGCACTATAAGTCAGCAGACTGGGATGGACTGCGAGAGTTCTTTGCATCTTACCCGTGGAGGCGGCTGTGCTTCACTTCAGACGATGTGGACTCCTGCGCTGCAGCAGTTGCTGAGGGGATCTTGGCGGGCATGGAGTATTATATTCCTTTAACGGTAGTTTGGCTCAGAGTACCAAGGAGAAATCCGACCTTCTGGATTCTCTCTTTGCCTCTAACTATTTGTTCTCTAAGACATACCGTTGTGTGGAACTTCCATACCGGAAATTAAATTCACACAGCGAGAGCTTTAGTCCCTCGACGTTCATAAGTCGAGTGGGCCAGACGGTATACCCGCGGTGGTACTCAAGCAGTGTTGTCCCGAGTTGTGACTTACACGTCTTTTCACACTTTTATATTTTATGAGATAAGTCCCGGCTTCATGGAAGAACGCAAATGTGCATCCTGTGTCTAAGAAGGGAGACAGGACCGATCCGTCTAACTATAGGCCGATAGCCGTAACCTCCCTTCTATCTAAGGTGATGGAGCGTGTAATCAAAACACAGCTCCTGAGGTACCTGGAAGATCACAACTTGCTCAATGACCGGCAGTACGGTTTCCGTCACGGTCACTCGACTGGTAATCTTCTTGTGTACCTCACACACCACTGGGCTACGGCTATTGAGAGTAAGGGAGAGGCTCTATCAGTGAGCCTTGATATCTCTAAGGCCTTTGACCGGGTCTGGCACCGTGATCTTCTATCAAAATTGCCCTCCTTTGGACTGCCCGGGGGACTTTGCGAATGGGCATCCAGCTTTTTGGCCGGTAGAACTATCAGAGCCGTCGTTGACGGTTACTGTTCGGACTACATGGCCATCAATGCTGGGATCCCGCAGGGCTCAGTGTTGTCACCCACTCTGGTTTTGCTGCATTGCATATCAATGACAAGCTGTCCATTGACGGCATTCATTGCTATGCAGATGATAGTAAGGGTGACACTTATTACACGGGTCGCTCCAATATTCCCCGGTCTGCAGTGTAAGAAAGTCCTTAAAAACTTGTGTCTAAAATCGAGGCTACGCTTGCTAGAGTGTCCGATTGGGGTAGATAAAATCTTGTCCAATTTAACCCTACCAAGACTTAAGTTTACTTGTTTGTTGCATTCACCGCTAAAAAAGCCCCATTTACTGTAGCGCCGCAATTTCAGGGCACACCTCTTTCCATCTCCAATAGTATTGGGATCCTTGGTGTTGAGATCTCTAGTGATGTCCAATACAGAAGTCATTTCGAGGACAAGGCGAAGCTGGCGTCCAAATAGCTCGGTGTGCTCAACAGGGCGCGGCAGTACTTTACTGCAGAGCAAACACTGCTCCTCTATAAGTCGCAAGTGCGTCCGCACATGGAGTACTGCTGTCACCTTTGGGCTGGTGCACCTGAATACCAGTTTCGACCTTTTGACTCGGTAGGAAGGCGTGCTATGAGGTGTCGAGCCCCTTCGCGACAGGAGAGACTTTGCCTCCTTATTTGTGTTCTATCGCCTGTACAACGGTCTGTGCTCTGAGGAGTTGTTTGATATGATGCCCACGGCTACCTTTTATCATCGCACCGCTCGCCATAGACAGGGTGTTCACCCTCACACTTTGCGTCTGGAGCGCACGCACACGGTTAGGTCCGATAGAGGCTTTATTCCGCGTACGCTTAGATTGTAGAATGAACTCCCTGCCTGGGTTTTCCCGAACGTCTACAGTATGGGGTTATTCAAAAGGGGTCTTAGAAGGTTTATAAATGGTCGGCAGCGCTAGTGCTGCATCTCTGGTGTTGCAAACGTCCATATGCTACGGTGACCACTTTCCATCAGGTGGGCCGCACGCTTGTCTGCCAAAAAAATCAATATTATCAAATGGTCTGTAAGTTTTCTATAAAAGTAAGTGTGTGCTTCTTCTTCATCTTCAGTGTTTTCCCAGTTAAATATACAGATATAACGAATATTTGGTCACAGGTGAATCCAATTACCCAACAAGATATTCGTTTCAAGTATAACCACCCAGAAGTTGTTCAATATACTGGAAGCATTCCTGCAATTAATTACTTTGATGCCCAGTTTTTCAAAGTGAACTTTCGTCTTGCTCTAATTATGGATCCCATGAGCAGAAAAATTTTAGAACAGGCATATCAAGCTATCTACGATGCCGGTAAGAAATTCTTGAATATCTTTAGAAAATAATATGTTGCGTTTGATGTTGTAACAATATTATTGCGCCATCTAGCAATCCATCCAAGGGCTATAGCGCAATATATGGCGCGGATTGGGGTTACTAGAATTATAAAAATATTTAATAGGTTCTGTTAGTTGTCTATAGTAAATATAATAATAATTAAAAAGTTAGGTCAAATTTGGGTAGTACTGGAAACATGAGTTTCAGAAAAAGTAACTGTCACGTCCCCAAACAGTAGAGGATCCTGCTGAGCAGCGGAGTTCTGGAGTACAAATTTAGAAAAGTAAATGTAGATCAATGAGCACACCAGTTAATAATTTCAAAAATGTATTTTTTCAATCCATCCACAGGGTATAAATGAACGAATGAGTGAGGAACGATTGACGAAGGATGTATATTGTGCAATAGTAGAGACTTTGTGAGCAGATTGCCCAATAACGGAAAGGTCTGTAAGGTACTTGGATAGCCAGACATGCATGCATGAAGCGATTAATAAATCTGCAGGAAACGAAAGAACTGTGCATAAATCGCAAAGCCTGGCGATTTCTACTCTCTGACTACCTCGTTAGGGATACAACGTGAAGGTAGTAAAGTAAAAGTAAGCCACTGAACTACCTGAACCGTATCGAACCAGTTCTTCATTAGCTCGATATATGGCTCTTGTCATACTCTTAAAATTCACGGTTCGGGTAGTTCAGTGGCTAGAACATCGCCCTGGTTAGGCAAAGGTCAACGGGTTCAATTCTCGTCTCGAATAGAGAATTGTCTTTTTCCACTTTATTAAAAAAATATGAGTAAAAATATGGTCATCAAAATAGGCTTTAGTACAAAACTATTATTCACAAGACCTTAAGATAGTATATAATAATAGTATTATTTAAAGTAATATTATAAAGATGAGAGATTTGTCTGTTTAAATGTAACGAATAAACTCTACAACTACTGGACTGATTTAAAAAAATCTTTTGCAAAAGCAAAAGATTTTTTTTTAAAATAAACTTTTTTAAAAATAAACCTTTATTTTAAATTTAATTCCTTTTTATTTTCTTTTAATTTAAAATTAGGACTTAGTTGTTGTTTATTGCACGCCTCATTAGCGAAGCGTTGAGGTGGGTACTACTGTCACTTCGCGCAAAACATCTGATTTTTAAAACTTAAAATGTCTCTATTTATCATATATTGCACTTGTCAAAAAAAAACACTATTTTTAACACTCATGATATTTTTGATGCCATTTTTGTTATTTTAACTAGTTAAAAAACTGTTTAAAAAAGTTCCGTCTTGGACGTCCGTGTGTCTGTATGTTACGGATTATTTTCTTGTTAACACGATAACGACCGAAATACTTTACTAATCGAGTCTTTTTTTTTCTCTTACGCTTCAGTATAATTAGGAATAGAACACTTTCACTTTTCACGGTCTGATTCGATGTGGTTTAATTGTTATCATCTTTACTTTATTTATTTCATAACCCCTACGCGATAATTCATAGCAAAGTTTGTAAGCTTGTAATTCGTTTTTTTATAATATAATAAAAGCGTGTGAGGCGTGCACTTTTGGGTTTTCCAAATTTATTATACTACTAGCTGACCTGCGCAACTTCGATAGCGCCACATAAGAGAAACAGACATAAGTTAAAGAGGGTGGCGCGTAGGATATTCTTATGAAACAAATTCTGAAGAATTCGCTTTTAAAAAAACAAAAAACCGAACGAAATCGGAATATTTGTTGATGGGTTTCTTACAACTGAATAATATGATACACGCGGGCGAAACTGCTTGAACTGAATATCTGTGCGAGACATTTCCTGAATTAATACATACTTTATATCCCGGGAAAACATCTTTTTCCCGTTGTGTACTAACGACTTAACATGAGCGGAGCTTATCAAGTTTCGGAAATGTTCTACTTATATGCAGATTTTCATCAAAATGTGATTAAATAACAAACGTCCAAATAATACAGAAATCTTTACAAAATTTTAAATTTAAAATAATTAGTAAGATTACATTTCCATGGGAATGCCGGGAATTCTTTCTTGGTGCTCATCTAACGCAGGTACGTAAAGAATACGTTCACCAAATTTCAGGTTTCCATGTTTAATGTTTAGGCTGTGTGTGGTTTATTGACATAGTTTCGGTTCCCGTGGTATCACCGAACTCGCTGGTAATATAGGCCTTAGGAGATTCTTCTAAAACAGATGTAGGTATGTAAGTACTTGTTATTATCTTTGAAAATGACAATCTTCCACACAACCGTTTATCCCTTATTTGCGCCCTTAGGGGTAAAAATTCGCAAAACTCCTTCACCTACGTGTTAAAAGGAATCCCGATGCGAAGATTGGTCTTTATAGCTACGTTAGCTCCATGGATTTCGTGATTAACGAGTCAGTTGATACAACCCTTGTTTAACCCCCTTATAGGTTATTTTTTTTAAAACCGCGATACACATGCCCATTTATTTGTAACCAATAACAGGTGTGCGAAAATTCATGTTTCTATCTTTGATGACGAACTTCCATACAACCGTTTATCGCTTATTTACTTCCTTAGAGGTAGAATTTCGAAAAAATCCATTCTTAGGGGAAACCTACGTTTTAAAAGAAACCCCCATACGAAGTTTGGGCTTCGTAGCTTTGTTACTTTTATAGGTTTCGTGATCAATGAGTCAGTTATTACAACTCCTGTTTAACCTCCTTAAGGGTAGAATTTATCAAAATTCCTTAACATGTTATTTTTTATTTTTATACAGAAGCAGGTATAAGAAATTCGGTGTTGCTATATTTAAAAATGAAGAATTTTCCATTTAAACTTTCAACCCTTGTTTACCCCCTTATAGGTATGATTTAACAACCCCGCGATTCACGTACCCATTGATTTGTAACTAAAAACAGGTGTACATAAATTCATGTATCTAACTTTGAAAATGACGAACTTTCATACAACCGTTTATCGCTTATTTACTTCCCTAGGGATAGAATTTCGCAAAATCCCTTATTAGCGGAAACCTACGTATTAATGAAAATCTCCATACGAAGTTTGAGCTTCATAACTTTGGTATTTTCAGAGATTTCGTGATCAATGAGTCAGTCAGTGATTTTGCCTTTTATATATATAGATTTTGAAAAGCAATTAGTATGCTGCTAATTGCTTTGCAAAATTATTTTTTATGTTTAGACAGGTGTCATCAAAAATCGAATGAATATAGGGTGCAATTCTATACTTTCGTTCGTTAGTCTAGTCAACAAGTTGAAAACGTGAAAAATAGAGATAAAGGTCTTAAAAATATGAGCGATAGCTCATTCAATTCGGAATCACCTCTAGAAAAATGTTATTAACAAAATAAGATGAAAATAAATGAAATTTAGTTTTACGTTAATAAGTCAAAAATATTAATATTTAAGCAATTTTGAAAAAAGCTCCTTAAAGTGGAGTTTCAGTTTAAGAAATAACAGCTAAATGTGGGTATTATTATGTCTAAAGAAGTAGAAATGCTAAATTAAAATCACTTACTTGAAAAATCTTCGAAGACACCTTGCAATATTCAAACACTCCAAAGATTATACAACATGGTAACTTCCTACAACCTATCTGTTCGGTTACAACGGCATTATGTGGGACAAGTCGTGCTTAGCCAAAATGCAAATAAATAATAACGGACACGTTGCAAATCGACAGAAGCAAAAGTATAATATTGATATCCGGTGTACCGTATTATGCTAAATTAAGATCTACCCTAGTAGCTGTGGTTAACGTAATATTATACATACATACATACATATTGTCACGCCTTTATCCCCGAAGGGGTAGCCAGAGGCAAATTAAACGCCCACATTTCACCGTATGCATTTTTGTCCCACGTAACAGGTGGTGAGCCCATTGCCGTGTTGAAATGGACAGGCGCAGGCTGCGGCGACCTGCAGTTGAAAATTTTTAAGCCGCCCATATGGCCTTCAACTTGGCTTAACGACTGCCATTTTATTGGCAACCGGGACCAACGGCTTAACGTGCCTTCCGAAGCACGGAACTTGGGTGGGTCTAAAGGGCCGAATAAATTTAATAAAATGTGTCTAATTTAGATGTTAAATTTGGAAGCAATTTTGAACCCGTTGCCTTTTTAGTGAGGTGGTAACAAAAAGGCTAAAAGGTCTTGAAAAAAGCAGTCTTAAAACAATCTGTGCTTGACACTAATTAGCACGACCAATTAAAGTCCTGGTAGTCTCTAGTTACCAAACCGTTGTATTAAGTAAAGTGACCATTGATTAAAACTAGAACTATTGGGCATTGGGCCATAAGCAATGAACAGAAGGCAATGAGGTTTGCTGAGCATTTAGAGGAAAAATTTTAAATAAACGATGAAGAAATCACTACAGATATAATGTTAAGTAACAACAGTCAAGATGATTTTGAAATAAATCTCGTGACAGCAAAGGAAGTAAAAAATTTGATCGAAATGTTGGTTAAAAGGAAATCACCTGGTTACGATCTCATCACTAGTAAAATACTACAAAACCTCCCGAGGAGTGCTATAGTAAAACTGACGACTCTTATCAACGGCGCAATACGACTAAAACATGTGCCTAACATATGGAAAGTTGCTAAAGTCATAATAGTACCTAAACCTGGAAAACCGCATCACGAAGTGACCTTGTATGGACCAATATCACTCTTACCAGTGCTATCAAAATTATTTGAAAAACTTATTTTAAGGCGATTAAAACCGATCATAGTAGATAGAAAATTAATTCCTAATTACCAGTTTGGATTTAGGGAAAATCATTTTAATATTTATCAAGTACATCTATACTAATATTATAAAGCTATAGAGTTTGTTTGTTTGGTTGGTTTAACGCGCTAATCTCAGGAACTACAGGTTCGATTTGCTAAATACTTTTTGTGTTGAATAGTCCATTTATCAAGGAAGGCTATAGGCTATATAGTATCACGCTACGACCTATAGGTGCGGAACAGCAATGATAAATGTGGCAAAATCGGGGACAACATATTCCTTTTGATAGCTTCCGTTGCGAACGCTGCGTGAACGATTAAAGTTATTTATTCCCCTTTAAAAGTTCTAATATAAAGTCCGCGACAGCATATATCTATCTTTTAAGGTTAACTTACAATAATCATTGTATTGTGAAAAAAATTGTTGTAAAATGACAAGTGAAAAGTATGGCCGATGATTTGCGATTTACGCATGCGCGACGTCGCGACTAGCCAATAGCGAGCGTGCTCTGCGACGAAGTCCTGGCGTCTCAATCAAATCAATACAAACAAACACGTGCTCCATACGACAACGTATGGATGTGTCCTGCTCCTTGGTAACTAGGTATACTAATAATAATATAAAGTTAACTATACTAATATGTGTTAGATAGCGCATTTATCGTGGAAGTCTATAGGCTTTATCATCACGCTACTACCCTGAAGAGCAGGGCAGTAATCAACAAATCGAGCAAATATTCATTAATTATTGTGAAAGGAACGAACAAAAAAAAAACTTAACTATCTTCACGCTGTATCCCTGACGGGGTAGTCAGAGAGAACAGATCGCCAGACTTCGCGATCCAAAGTAATGAACGACGGGATTAAATGGGCGCGTCGAGAATAAAGGCGTGACTGATAAGGCTATATCATCACGTTACTTCCCTGAGTAGCGGAGCAGTAATCAAAAAATCGGGCAAATATTCATACATTATTGTAAAAGTAATAAACGACGGGATTAAATGGGCGCGACGGGAATAAAGGCGTGACTGATAAAAGGCTATATCATCACGTTACTACCCTGAGGAGCGGAGCAGTAATCAACAAATCTGGCAAATAATCATACATTATTGTAAAAGTATAGAACTAAAAAAAAACTAAACAATATTCACGCTGTATCCCTGACGGGGTAGTCAGAGAGGACAGATCGCCAGCCTTTGCGATCCAAAGTATAGAACGACGGGATTAAATGGGCGCGACGGGATTAAATGGGCGCGACGGGAATAAAAGCGTGACTGATAAAAGGCTATATCATCACGCTACCACCCTGAGGAGCAGAGCAGTAATCAATAAATCGGGCAAATATTCATACATTATTGTAAAAGTAATAAACGACGCGATTAAATGGGCTTGACGGGAATAAAGGCGTGACTGATAAAAGACTATATCATCACGCTACTACACTGAGGAGCGGAGCAGTAATCAACAAATCGGGCAAATATTCATATATTATTGTAAAAGTAATAATCGACGGGATTGAATGGGAGTGACGGGAATAAAGGCGTGACTGATAAACTGACGGGAGTTCGAAGTTTGTAACGGGCGAAGCCGCGCGGGTCAGCTAGTAGAATTATAAATACAATAGAGGAAAATAAAGTTTACTCAGTAGTCTTTCTAAATGTAGCACAGGCTTTTGATAAAGTTTGGCACACAGGTCTTATATGCAAATTAAGAAAAATGCTTCCAAAACTAATTTGCAGACATCTTAGAATCTTATTTCACAGAAATAACTTTCAGACTTAGACATGAGACAGCATACTCAAACCTCAAACAAATAAAAGCTGGAGTACAGGGAAGTGTCCTTGCTCCAATTTTATACCTGTTATACATCTGTGACATCCCAGAATCACATAACAAATTAATTGCCACATTTGCTGATGACACAGCAAAACGGCAACTGGAGTTATTTGAAAAGATGCAGTAGAAAAAGTGCAAATTACAGTCACTTCTATTATCAGTTGGACGAAAAAATGGAGAATAAAACTTAACAAAACTAAATCGAATCATATAGACTTCACTAATCAAAGGTCTATGAACCGATATACATAAATGACCACATAATACAATATAAAAATGAAGGCTCATGTTAAAAAAAAAACGGCAAGAACGCTATAAAATAATGTACTGGCTACTAAATGGGTATTAGTGGTACAGCTTAGCTAGTAAAGTGTATGCAAAGGTTATAACGGCAAGAATGCAAGAAAAGTCTGAAAGGTATTTATGGGAGGCTCAATGCGGATTCCGGCGTGGAAGAGGTTGCATGGATCAAGTGTTTTCTCTCTGCATGATCGCGGAGAAGTTTCTGGCTATTAGCCAGAAGGTTTTCTGCGCTTTTGTGGATCTGGAGAAAGCATTTGATAACGTTGTGAGAGAAACTTTGTGGGATTTGCTGCCCGGATATGGTGTGGACGGCTCGCTACTGCGGGCAATACGGTCGCTTTATAGAGACTGTAAGGCTTGCGTGCGAGTAGGGGGGGATGTGTCACCTCTTTTTGATGTCTGTAAAGGCGTCAAACAGGGTTGTGTCATGTCCGCCTGGCGGTTCATAGTGTATCTGGACAGTAGCCTGCAGAAGTTGAAAGATTGTGAAATGGGTGTGAATTTGGGTGACTTTAACGTAAACTGTCTGCTGTACGCTGATGATGCAGTGCTTATGGCCTCATCAGAAGCCGACCTTCAGGCATTAGTCACTAATATGAGTCACTAATAGGAGTGTGAAAGTAAGGGTCTTCGCTTGAATGCAAGTAAAACTAAGGTTCTAGCATTTGAAAGAGATGACGTAAGAACCAAATGCGAGATTAGGGTAAACCAGGAACGACTAGAGCAAGTGAATGAAATTGTGTATTTAGGGAGTATGTTTGGCGCGGATGGAAGATGTAATTCGGATACAGAACGGCGAGTAGCTGCCGGAAACAAGGTTAACGGTGCTTTGTCCCAGTTAGTAAAGCGACAAAGCATCGTAAAAGAAGCACGACTGGCGATTCATAACGCAGTGCTAGTGCCAACTTTGCTTTACGGTAGCGAAACCTGGGTATGTCAGCAGATGCATGAAAGTAAATTGAATGCTGTAGAGATGCGATCACTTCGAAAATTGTGCGGCGTTACTTTAGCCGACCGAATACGTAACGAAGTGATACGCAATATGGCAGGTTTGAATGAAAGTGTCAGCGTTAAGCTGGAAAAGGGCGTGCTCCGTTGGTTTGGACACGTCCAACGAATGAGTGAGGAACGATTAACGAAGAATATATATTGTGCGAAAGTAGAGGGTAGAAGAAGTCAGGGTAGGCCGAGACTTACATATGAAGACCACGTGAGCAGATTGCTCAAAAACGGAAAGGTCAAAAGTACTCGGATACCCAGACGTGCGTGTAGGAAGCGATTGATGAATCTTGAAGAAGCGAAAGAAATATGCATGGATCGCGAAGCCTGGCGATCTGTCCTCTCTGACTACCCCGTCAGGGATACAGCGTGAAGATAGTTAGTTAGTTATTTAGTTGTAAGTAACTCGTCAACAAATATTGCGATTTTATTCAGTTTTTTGTTGTCAATAAGCGAATACTTCAGAAGTTGTTTCATAAGAAAAGCCTACGCGCTACCCTCTTTGACTAATGTCTCTTTCTTTTTCTGTTTCTCTTATGTGGCGCCCAACGAAGTTGTGCGGGTCAGCTAGTACTATTATAAAATTAGCTGTGACTGTACATTCAAGATAAATAAAAAAAAAGAATTGTAATCGACTCATTAAGGGATTCTGAGTCCGAAACTGCGTTTTTTTCTTCGTGTCTGTTTATTTGTTTGTTCGGGGTTGGAGCAAAATCCAGGCGGTTGATCACAAATGTATTATTAGCATATTGAGGCTACTTTTCCAGCTTAAATACTGCGCTATATTTCATCAAAATCGGCTTAGAAGAAGTAGTATTACAGCTTGGACTATATTTTACTAGCCGCTTGTTGGTTTTCAGTTATGCACATACTCGTATCGAATTGTCTTCACTAATGCCTAAATGATGAGTGAAGCTAAGTTATATAGGTGGGTTTAAATGTTGGATAGGTAACCCCTTCAGAAGTAGGTGCATCACATTTCAGCACATACGTTTCTTTCATTTACAGTCTCTATTGGGTAAAAGAACAGTGAAGTTAAGCGCCCAATGCACGATCTACTTTTAAATGGGTGACCACTTTGAAAGAATGTGAAACACATTTCAGCAGACAGTTGGCATTCAGTTATGCACATAACAAGTATCGGTCATTCGTAAAGTAATCTAAGGACGGTTAACTTTTGGATGGGTGACGACTTAGTGATATTTTTATGCAGTTACATTTTTCCTCTAAATGAACACTCACATGGCCCAATCCTGCTTCACCAGCTCCTGCTAACTGATGGTAGAGGTTCTGGTGAAGATGCCTCGGAAAGTTCAGGAGGTTGGTAGGCCAAAGGCAGTTGCTACTAATGTATAATGTTTTACATACATACATACATATTGTCACGCCTTTATCCCCGAAGTTAGAGGCAGAGGCATACTACACCCAAAATTCACTGTTTGCATTTTTGTCACACGAAGTAGATGGTTAGCCCATTGCAGTGTTAAAATGGACAGGCACAGGCTGTAGCGACCTGCTGTCGAATTTTTTTTTAAGCCGCCCGTAAGGCTTCTACTGGGCTTAGCGACTGGACATTTTACTGGCAACGGCTTATAACAAAAGAATAATAATCAGCAGATAGATACTATTTTCAATGATAATTAAAATTATAGTTAGGTATCTATAATTATGGTGTATACCTCTGTCTATCAATTGTATTGCGTGTGCGTTACTATAGATTATAGACAAACGCTAATATAATTATCCAATTCAGAAAAGTGTCCCACAATATTTATTTAACAAGTGGTAGGCAGAGATATACTATACGCGCTCCTTTCACCGTATGCACTTTTTGTGCCACGTAACAGGTAGTGAGGCCATTAAGGTGTAGTAATGGATAGGCGCAGGCTGTGGCGAGCTGCTGCTGGTTACGGATGGGTGACTAATTTGTGGTATTTCCATTTTCGAGCAATACCGAACTTCGGAAGACATGTTAAGCCGTTGGTCCCGGTTGCCAGTAACATAATTATGGTAGTTATTAAGTCAAGTTGAAGGCCTTTGAAAATTTTCAACAGCAGTTAGCTACAACAAGCGCCTCTCTATTTCAACACGGCACTGGGTTCACCACCTGTTGCGTAAGACAATAATGCACACGTTGAAATGTGGGCTAATAAAAGCCTTTGTCACCTCTTTGGGGATAAACGCGATTGATAGCTTAGAAATATCGTTTTATTGTCATTGATTTATCTTCTTATACTTTATTTACTTCAATTCTTTCTCGTTTCATTTTCGATTGAAGTAGCTTAGGTAGAAGTTCAGATTTTGGAAGTTTTAAGTTTGTACGTAATGGAATGCATTAGCGTACTACACTAACCCGTTGCAGGGAGCAACAGAGCGGCTTTGTGTCGAACTCCCTGTCCTGGTGGGCGGACTAACACCACGTACGTATATCTATTGAAAAATTTAAAAACTCTTGAAATATCTTTTGCTTTTTTACTATTGCCAGGAATGGGGGGGATTTTTTGTTGTGTCTGTATTAATTTCTCTTCTAAATCTGTACTAGTCTGTAAGTTCTTATGTCTTCTTATTTTATTTTTATTCCTAGTTGTTGTACGTTGTTGAATATTTTCCTCCGCAATTGTTTCTTCTTCTTTATCGTTTGTTTCCTCTGTTAGCACCATATTCTCTTTATTTGGATTGTTGTTAAGTAAAATATCTCTATGAAAACGGAGGACGTAATATTTTGCAACATATTCAGCAATGCGGATGGAACAATACACCATCACTAAAAGTCAAGTACAAAGGAAACATCTACCCTAGAGAAATAATAACTTTACTAGCAGAAAAGAGAAAACATAGAAAGAGATTGCAACAAACCAGATTCCCTCAAGACAAAACTTCGCTCAATAACATTACCAAAAAATTAAAGAAAACAAATTAAACAATATCAAGATGAATGCTTAAGAACTAAACTACAGCAGCTATCTAATGACCGGACTACCGACTATTCCCTATGGAAAGTAACCAAGAACCTCAAAAAGCCAATCACGCAAATCCCTTCTATTAAAGATAATAATGGGAAATGGGCGATAAGTAACGAGCAAAAAGCCAAAAGATTTGCAGAACACTTAGCAAAACACTTTTCAGACATTTAGAGAGCAGACAGAAAGCCTAATGTGTGAAAATGAAAGAATTAAAGATCAAAGAATTAAACTTGTGACGCCGAAGGAAGTCGTGGGAGAAATTATACATAATATCAGCTCCAAAAAAATCACCAGGTTATGATCTCATCACAGGGGAAATTTTAAAACAACTCCCACCGAAAGCCATCATTAAGCTAACCAAAATTATTAATGCTGCTTTTGTGTTAAAATATGTACCTGAGATATGGAAGGTTGCCGAAGTAATCATGATTGCTAAACCTGGCAAACCATCTTATGAAGCAACTTCTTACCGACCCATTTCTGTGCTGCCAGTGATACCAAAGCTTTTGAAAAAAATTTTTTGAAGCGTTTGATACCAATTATTACTAAAGAAAACTTAAAACCAAACCACCAATTTGGATTTAGGGAAAACCACTCCACTATAGATCAGGTACATAGGATAACCGATATCATAGGGGAAAGCACTAGAGGGTAAAAACGTGTAGTACAAACGTTGCGTTACGTGTTCCTGGATGTATCACAGGGTTTTGATAAAGTTTGGCATGATGGCCTACTATATAAACTAAAGAAAACTTTGCCAAAAGCTTATGCAGATTTATTAAAATCATACATCACCAACAAAGCATTCAGAATACGACAAGAAGATGCTTATTCAGAGCTGGAAACGATAAAAGCAGGGGTACCACAAGGGAGCGTATTAGGTCCAGTTCTATACCTGTTATACACCTATGATATACCAGATATACACCATAATACCATTGCTACTTTTGCTGACGACACTGCAATTATGGCTACAGGACCGAGCCTTGAGGATGCAGTTAGCAAAGTACAACTAGCTGTTACGCAAATTTATGACTGGGCACATTAATGGCGAAGAAAGTTAAATGAGTCAAAGTCCGTACACATTGACTTCACAAATAAAAAATATAAGTACCATCCCATATTTATAACTGGCCTGCAAGTGCCACACGCAAACACAGCTAAATATCTGGGTATGACACTAGACGCTAAACTACGATGGAAAGCGCATGTTAAAAAGAAAAGGCAAGAACTGAATATTAGATATAAAAACATGTATTGGCTGCTAAGCCGAAAATCTAGTCTATCAATATATAACAAATTACTAGTATATAAGCTTACGCTAATGCCTATCTGGAAGTACGGCATTCAAATCTGGGGCTGTACTAAACTAACCAATATAGATATAATACAACGATTCCAGAACAAAGTACTACGGGAAATTGCCAACGCGCCCTGGTACATACGAAACGACGACCTCCACCGTGATTTCAAAGTGGATACAGTCAACCAAACTATCCAGAAGTATGCTGCAGCCCACGAACGCAAGCTTCTACACCATGTGAATATCGAAGCGATTCAATTACTTGATACCACGAACATAGTGAGAGCGATTAAATAGAACTAAACCTTTCGAATTAGTGTAGTAATAGTGAATCACGGGTCACCTCATGGGAGCCTGGGAGTGATCTGTGTAGTGAACAAATAATAGTGTAGTGCCATAATATAAAACACGTTAACAAACTGTTTTAATTGGTTTTCATACTTATCAGACTCTAAGAAAGTGCAATGAACACGACTCTTTAGTGAAAAACAATATACCTAGTACATTAAGTTAGATTTAAATTACTTATTAGCCTTATAGACATATAGAGGGTCTAGATCGTAATTGATTATTAAGAACTTAGTTCTTTTTAATAAAAAAAAAGAAAAATAAGAAACATTCACTTAATCAATTTGATATCTATGTTTCAGCTCTTTAAATCTTTTGCTGTTTAGAAGTTTGTTTGCATCCTCTTTTTTCTTAAATACTATATGTACCTTAAAGGGATTTTTTAATTTAATTCTTAATATGTTACTCATATTTTTTGATTTAAGAAGCTTAGCCATACCAAATTGTTTAGGAAGCATTCCCTTTGCTGTTACACTAATCGCCCATCCTTCTTGAGTAGCCCTAATTTACCCACTCTCCCCTGATGTCGGGTTATTTGTACCCGAAAAACTACGCAAGGTCTTCTATTAACAGTACCAAATCCGTCATCATTTTCTTCTATAGTATCTTCTTCACATTCCTGTCTTAGTCTCTTCTCGGGACCTGTGTGAGTTTCACCCAACAAGTTTTGATCTTTTTGAACTCGCGACATCTCTTTTTCAACACTGTTTTCACGCACCTCAGATATGTCGGATATTACCGAAGTAACACTTGAAGATCGTACAAAACTATCCATTATCACCGTAGCAAAATAACATTTGTATTAACAATAAATAAACGGAGGGTAGATATAAGTAGTAATACGCGGACGATTGTTGTTTATTACGACGAGCGTGCGCCTCGTATGACCGGTCGCGCATCACTTTTTAAAGCGATAAAATCATGGTTTTGAAATGACTTCGGGCTGAATAGCACAGTAATGTTTCCCTTTCCTTCTGCTACTAATATTCCAGTGAGCCTGCCATTAGGACTGGAGAGCCACTTGTCAACTCAACAAGTCATATCCTTCGTATGCAAGGTGTTAGAGGTGTGATTTTGGCGACACTATAGCACTTTTGGCTCTTGCCATCTCTTATAATATTCATACTCTTGTATCTGCACACTCGTTGTCCCCCTAAACCACTGTGACTAGGAATCCAAACTAACATGACTGTCTTTTGCTTGTTGGCACTGGAAAAAAAGCACTTGTTTTATCTCCAGGATGAGTGCATGAAGTTAATTTTAAAATTTTTAAACTTCTAGGTCAACAGGAAGTACCCGAACTATTTGAATGTCCAAATATACTTTTTTTTAAGTATAAACGGCCGTATCATTTTTACGTTAACTTAATTTTTTTCACAGCATATAAGGGCAGTAGAGTACATGAATTTATTTCTTCGTCCGTCCGCTTGTCTGTCAAGACGACGGACAACAGTATCGTTTTCTGCCTTGTGCGGTAAAAAATTCTAAAAACTAGCTAAAACATATATTGTGTTTGCAGGTATGAATCCAGATCAATTGTCGGGCAAAAAAGTTGGTGTATATATCGGCTCGTGTTTTTCAGAAACTGATAAAGTTAATTTATATAACGAAAATTTAAAAACTGGCTTAAGTATAACTGGGTAAGTAATACGCTTTAATCAGCCTCTTAACTTGTTGATATACCTATACATGTATAATATAATAGTTTACACTAATTGTGTTAAAGTGAGGTATACAGTTTTACTTTTTCATCTTTTTTAATAGCTTTTCACAGAAACTGTGTCTCAAAAATCTATTTTATAATTTTTATCATCTAATTTTGTGATAAAACTTACCGTAAAATTATGACTAATATTTGCAGATTAGGGATCAATGGGGAACTTTTAAAAATATCCATCACGCCTTATCCCCGATGGGGTGGTAGAGGCATATTATATGCCCACTTTTCACCGTGTGGTTTCCTGTCCCACGTAATAGGTAGTGAGCCCATTGCCGTGTTGAAAATAGACAGACGCAGGATGTGGCTACCTGCTGTTGAAATTTTCAAGCCGCTCATAAGGCCTTCAACCAGGCTTAACGACTGCCATTTTACTGGCAACCGGGACCAACGGCTTAACGTGCCTTCCGAAGCACGGAAACGCTTGCAAATATAAATGCCACAAAGTGGTCACCCATCCGAGGACCAGCCATAGTGTAAGTTGCGTAACTCAGTGATCGTTTACAGAACACTGAGACCGCGGGGCCACGAGCTCTTCATAAAATCATGGGAACTTTTAGATTACATTTTTATGGTTTCCCTACCGAAAATATATATTTTTGTCGTTTTTCTATATTAGTAAGATAGCAGTTATACACTTACTTATATTTATAACTTACACACCATAATAAACAACTTGTAGAGGTATAATAATGTAGAGCTCTCCTGAGTTTTCACAGGGGAATAAAAGAAAATTCATAAAAAAAAAATGAGTAATTATAAATATTATGTGTAAATAATAACAACTATACAATTTGACATGACCTAACCCATGGCATACGGGGAGACGACTGCCGCGCCAAACGAGTGCTTGAGCCTCGGTATACAAAACTCATGCGTCACCAGTGTGTCCCTACAAACTGCTATGGGTAGCAGGCTTAGGATCGTGTGCTATATTTTTTATACCACTGAGGTGGCAGACAAGCATACGGCCCACCTGATGGAAAGTGGTCACCGTCGGGAGAGCCCAGGCAGGGAGCTCATTCCACAACCTAAGTGCAAGCGGAATCAAGCCTCTATCGGGCCTAACCGTATGTGAGCGCTCCGGACGCAAAGTGTGATCACCCTGTCTATCGCTATATTAAAAACTTGACTAATCTAAGGCCAATAATGGACAGCGATAGGCTGGCTTGATTGATAAATTTCATCTTTGGTAATCATTGTAATCATTGGCTCCTAGGCACGCTTAAAATTAATATTGGCTAATTACTGAATTGTCACTCTCTTGGTATTATTACTATCAGAATAAATTACGAGTTATTTTCATTATCAGGTGCAACAAATCTATGTTTGCTAACCGTATCTCGTACTGGCTGAACGCTAAAGGTCCTTCAATGTCGATTGATGAAGCATGCTGCAGTTCTACCGCCGCATTGGAGCAGGCGTTTTTGGCACTAACTCGTGGTGACTGCGAAGCGGCTATTGTAGGTGGATCCTATTTGTGTCTGCACCCACAGTCATCTGTACATTTAGGAAGGTGCGTCCATTAATAGACATTTAGTTCATACACTCACTTAAATACGTGTTACTGATGGCCGTGTATGGAACCAATAATATTATATAAAGGCTTTTAACCCTTAAGACAATAATTTTTTTTTATATTTTTGATGTCATAGTTATAGAATGTCAAAGGACATTTTGAATTTAACATTCAAAGATCATAAAGAAAGTTAACATACAAAGCTAGATAGGCCGACGACCTGGAAAATGTTGCAGGTCGGAATTGGATACAGAAGGCGCTGGATCGTGTGTTGTTGCGTAAATTGGGAGAGGCCTACCTAGGCAGTGGAATGCCATAGGCTGATTTGATTGATGATTAATTTATAAAAAGATCTACTTTATACAAAAGTTATATTCTTAATAATAGATAGGCAATGTCGAAGATACAATTCTGTGTCCCAATAATTAACTTTCAGGAGAGTTCAAAAATTCAGGTTTCATGCGACGTATAAGTCAAGAAAAAATATTGAATTATGGTGTCAAAATTTGTTTATACGATGTCGCCTTACGATTTAATTCAAAGTCCAGTACAGTACACATTTAATTTGACACACACCATAAGATCACAATAGTCTATAGATAAGAAGGAGAAGTAAGAGTTCACAGTAAATAGATAACAAAACGTTAAGAAAACTAATACATTACAATCGGGCGGTACAAGCCTCGCGCGTTATTATTTGCTTCAGACTGCCTTTAGAACTTAGGATTCAAAATAATTTTAAATAGTGTGCGTTTCCACTGCACGACACGATAACTATACTTGAGGTAGCAAAACATCAACACGATATTGAATACGTTTTAATAAGAGATAATATTATAATTATGAAGTGGATATAAATAAATAGTGAAGTATTTTATATATATGTATGTGTGTAGTATATATGTAAAAGTGTACGCACGAATGTATTATAATGTTTCTTATTTTATTTTCGAATAAATATGATTAAATATAAATAATGTACATAACTAAACTTATAAATATGAAAGTGTAATGAGTAGGCCACATCACTCTCCCCCGAGACCGTCACTACGGGCGATAAAAATTCGCAAAACGCACCTTGCCTGGCAATAAAACTCATGGCCACTCTTTTCTAAACGCCAGTAATTACATTAGTTTGAATAACATGATATTTGACCAATTATATCGTAATGAATTTACACAAACAAAAAAACAAAATCAATGTTGTGTTTAAATCATATCAAAATTAGAGCGATTATAGTTGCCGGTTCTAAGGGCAGCCTACCCTTGAAGAAGTAGAATCTGGCAAGAAAGTTAATGGATGCCATTTTAAAATATAGAATGGCTTACATCATTAAAATTACACTTACATTGTTCCTTTGGATTTATGTGAGAAATGTCGACTAAACTTAAGTTTACCTTAAATATAAATAAGATTATTTGTAATAATTGCTATAAAAGCTATGAGCTGACCAGTCCCAACAGAC
The DNA here is from genome assembly GCA_948477245.1 of Thumatha senex. Taxonomy (NCBI): domain Eukaryota; kingdom Metazoa; phylum Arthropoda; class Insecta; order Lepidoptera; family Erebidae; genus Thumatha; species Thumatha senex. The sequence goes on from OX419744.1 coordinate 18,367,665, forward strand.
GGCACCCGTTCACGGGTATGACGCATTATATCAGCCATCGCCCTACTCAACCGTATCATAGGGAATAAGGCGACCCGATACTTACGCCACCACTGCCAGGACACTTAGGCGAGCATGACATACTCAAAAACTGCACAGCAACTATCATGTCAATTTCAAAGAAATATAATAAATAATAAGTCTACATGGTGCTCACACAATAACAAACTCAAATTACATTGTATATTAGTTAATACCGGGACTAAACGCAGCCAATTTAGAGACCTTTAGTTGTCAGACGTTTCAAATTATTAAAAATGTACATACATACATACATACATATTGTCACGCCTTTATCCCCGAAGGGGTAGGCAGAGGCATATTTAACGCCCACGTTTCACCGTATGCATTTCTGTCCCACGTAACAGGTGGTGAGCCCATTACCGTGTTGAAATGGACAGGCGCAGGCTGCATCGACCTGCTGTTGAATTTTTTTTTTTAAGCCGCGCATATGGCCTACAACTTGGCTTAACGACTGCCATTTTATTGGCAACCGGGACCAACGGCTTAACGTGCCTTCCGAAGCACGGAACTGGGGTGGGTCTAAAGGGCCGAATAAATTTAATAAAATGTGTCTATTTTAGATGTTTAATTTGGAAAAAAATTTGAACCCGTTGCCTTTTTAGTGAGGTGGTAACAAAACGGCTAAAAGGTCTTATGTGCTAGACACTAATTAGCAAGACCAATTAAAGTCCTGGTAGTCTCGGACTTTCATTTCATTCTCGGACATTTATTAATAATGTAGAGATGTAAAAATACAACATATATATGCAGATACAAGGCATACGAGTATCACAAGATTCATTCGCATCCTAAATAGCTCAAGCGAAGAGCAAGCAACTCATTTTCATTTATTTTTATGGTTCAAATAATCAGTAGTTGTGTAATAGGCCCTTTTCAAGAGGTGCGTCTTAATTTCCGCCTTAAATTTATGTAACGGCAGGTTCATAATGTTTAAAGGAATTTTATTATATAGTCGTACGCCAATTCCTGCAAAAGAGTCGTGAACCTTTTGTAAACGATGATGCGTTACAATTAATTTATGCTTATTTCTAGTATTTATCGAATGTATGTCACTGTGTCTATTGTATAAATGTATGTTCTGTTTAACTAACATAATATTTGCAAATATATAGTGTGATGCAACCGTTAAACAGCCAATTTCTTTAATTTTTTCTCTAATAGACAATCTAGCACTCAATTTATATATTGCACGTATAGCTCTCTTCTGGAGTACAAAAATTACTTGTAGATCAGCTGCTTTGCCCCACAGCAAAATGCCGTAAGACATGACACTATGAAATGAACCTGCCGTTACATAAATTTAAGGCGGAAATTAAGACGCACCTCTTGAAAAGGGCTTATTACATAATTAATGATTATTTAAATGATAAAAATAAATGGAAATGAGTTGCTTGCTCTTCGCTCGAGCTATTTAGGATTCGAATGAATCTTGTGTTATTTTGTACTTGTCTTGAATCTGCATATGTATATGTTGTTTTTTTACATTTCTACATTGTGAATAATTTGAAACGTCAGACAACTAAAACAGCTCATAGCTGTAATAGCAAGTATTACAAATAATATTATTTTAATTTAAGGCAAACTAAGTTTAGTCGACTGTTCTCACATAAATCCAAAGGAACAATGTAAGTGAAATTTTAATGTTGTAAGCCACACCTACATTTTAAAAGAGCATCCATTGACTTTCTTGCTAGATTCTTCTTAAAGTGTAGGCTGCCCTTAGAACTGGCAACTAGAACAGCTCTAATTTTAATATGATTTTAAACATAACATTGATTTTGTTTTTGTTTTGTATAAATTCATTACTATATTATTGGTCAAACATCATGTCATCATCAAACTAATGTAATTCCTGGCGGTTAAAAAAGAGTGACCACGAGTTTTATTGCCAGGTTCTTCCTCAGGCTCTACCTATTGCTTTTCGAATCTGGCAGTAAATGTAAATGTAGAAGCAATAATCTTGACGTTCATAAGTGTTACTTTGTGACCTACATGAATAAAGATATTTCATTCACTCATTCATTGCCTGTAGGAGTGGGGTCGGTTAGACTTGGGTTTGTAGAGGAAGTGTCTACTAATATATAGGCCGGTTTAAGGCGGTCTATTGTTACTGTAAAACTTTTACCTTTAAACAATATTTTGAAAGTTTCATCACCACGTTCGAGAACTTCGTATGGGCCGGAGTAAGGTGGTTGCAAAGAACCTCGGGATGCATCGACTCGTAAAAATACGTGACTCGAGGATGAGAGATCTTTATAAACAAAGATTTTGTTTTTATTATGGCGAGAAGCTGGGACAAGACGAAGCTTGTGGACGAACTGGCGTAGACGATTTATGAATTCCGATAAATCGTTATATTCAGGCGTAGTAGCCCGGAAAAATTCGCCTGAAAGTCGTAAAGGCTCTCCGTATACTAATTCAGCAGAAGAAGCCTTTAGGTCTTCTTTATAGGATGCCCTGATTCCCAGTAGAACCAGGGGTAAAAAATCAACCCAATTGGCGTCGGCACGACACATCAGGGCTGCTTTAATCAGTCTGTGGACCCTTTCGACCAAGCCGTTGCATTGTGGCCGAATTTTTGTGAAAAAATAATTCAACACAGAAGTTCTTGAGTATAATTCATAACCTAATGTTAGTTGGATTTAATTTATTTTTATAAACTTGCAGAATTACACAAATATGTAGTGATGGCAAAACAAAATCATTTGATGAACGCGCTGATGGCTGTGCCAAATCCGAAGCCATTAACGTATTGTTTTTGCAAAAGGCGAAAGATGCATTGAGGTAAATAGACAGAAATTATAGTCGATTATTTTGATCTATTCGTGTTGCTTATAGACTGAATGTATTACTTTTCAGAGTATACGCGGAGGTACTACATGTCAAAACAGAGTTCACATGTTTGGTGAAAGAAGAAACGGGTCCAAAATACGGATTCTACAGAGATCTAGACAGTACCACTAATTTCATTAAAAATTTCTACAAACAGGCAGGTGTTCCTCCGCACGTTGTTCAATATGTGGAAGCTTTTGGATCTGGTTAGTATTATATAGTTTACTAGCTGATGCCCGCGGCTTTCAATTCATTCTAATTCAATTATTACACAAAAGTGTTTCCCTTAGGAATAAGATATTTTCCCGGTATAAAAAAATCCCTATGTGTTAATCCAGAAAATGTTCTATCTATATGAGAAATTACATCAAAATTAATAATATTAATTTAGAAAAAAATCGTTTTATTACTTAATCATATTATGATTAAGTAACAAACATCCAAACACATAAAAGTCTTCACTAACTGTCACTATTATAATAGTAGTAGTAGGATTACATTCTCGTGGGAATACCGAGAATTCCTTTCTTGGTGCTCATCTAAAGTACCAAAAGAATGCTTTCACCAAATTTTTGGTTTCCATGTCCAATTCCTGTGCCTGGTTTCAGCGGTGTCGTTCCAGTTCTCAAATTCAAAATATCTAATGAATACTTTTACCAAATTGTCACGTTTTCACGTTTAATAGTTTAGGCTTTTTGTGGTTCATCTACGTAATTTTCGTTCCCATGGGAATATAGCAATAAATTAGCATATGACACTCACTGATAATTTAGCTTTCTATTGGCGAAAGAATATTCGAAATTTCGAAAAAAAAAAACCTTAGATTACCCCTATAACATAAACTCATAAAAAGACGGCCTCTAGGTTAAGTTCGGCTGCATACGCTGTAAAAAAGATCAGGACTCTAACAGATGTAGATACGGCTAGAATGGTTTACTTCAGCTATTTTCATAGTATTATGTCTTACGGTATTCTCCTTTGGGGGAGTGCTGCAGATGTAAATAACATTTTTGTTCTTCAAAAGCGGGCTGTACGCGATATATATAATTTGGGCCCCAGAGTCTCCCTCCGAGAAAAATTCAAAGAAGTAAATATTCTAACCGTAGCATCACAATACATTTTTGCCAATCTTATGTATGTCCAGAAAAATCTATCACAGTTTACTAAACTCTGTGATATACATAATATAAACACTAGACATAAAAACAATCTTTTAGTTCACCACAGTCGGCTGCATAAGATTGGCGATTCTTTCCAGGGTAACTGTATACGCTTTTACAACAAGCTTCCCTGTGACCTGAGAAATTTACCATTAAATAAATTTAAAAAGTTTATTAAAAGAAAGCTTTGTGAAAAAGGTTATTACTCTATTCAAGACTATTTACAGGACAGGGAATGATCTGCTGGCAAATAAAATATTATAGTCATAATATATTAAATTGTAGATAGGCCATCATAAAAAAAGCCTTCCTAAGTTTCTTGCCGGTTCTTCTCAAGTGGGCCGCGTTCTGAACCGGTGGTCACTTTAAATATACAATTGTTTTCTTTAGTTTTAGTGTATGACATTTTGTAAGCGCCGTTGAAATGGTCTATGCAAAATAAAGACATTTTTATTTTTTCATTTTTTTTTTAAATGTAAAGTTTAGAATTTGATCTACATTCAAAGAAACCCTTGAATACTAGGTATAACGAATAGTGAGATGTCTCTAATATCATCTTCTAAACCAAAAAATCCACTATACTTATGTAAAACAAAGTCCTTCGCCGCATATGTCGTTCTCGATAAAATTAAAAACTACTAAAAAAAATTACCATGCAAGTTTTACTAAAACATTATTACACTCCCGTACACCTAAATCGAGTCACCTTATATTTTTTGGTTTGGAGTACTGTAACTTATAAAAGATGTATGTAGAAGGAAAATGTTTTGATGCAGTTTTGGAGCTGGTATACTCATCATTCATTTAGAGTGCCACTGTTTTAAATTTGAAATACAGTTTATTAAAAAAGTCGAGTTACGTTGAAACAAGTCCATATTTGCTTTTTTCAAGGAGAAAAATCGAATCGATTTTTAAATAAAGACATGTTTTACATGAAAAGAAATGTTTATTTAGTAACTTGTATTGCCTCCCATTGCATTTATGACAGCTCTCATACGGTTTGGCATAGAATTAATCAATGTCGTTATGACATGTTGAGAAATGTCGTCTCATTCTTCCAAAATTACATTTTTGAGCTCCTGCATGGTTTGCGGGGCAGGATGATGAGCTCGAACACGCCTCTTCAGCTCATCCCATAGATGCTCTATAGGATTCATATCAGGACTTCGCGCTGGCCATCTCATAACAGTGATACCAATGTCATTTAAGTACTCCTTGACGATTCCCGCCGTATGGGCCCTTGCATTATCATGCATTGAAACGAAATCTTGGCCAATAAATCCAGCATATGGCATCACGTGGTTCTCTAAACATTGGTGAATGTATCTATTGCCATCTTGGGGCGGCAGTCGTGGTCCCGTCACTACCTCTAGCTCAGTTTTGCCATCCATAGAGATTCCTCCCCAGACTGTCCATGATCCTCCACCATAACTCACTTTCTCGGCAATACAGCATTGCGCGAAACGCTCGTTCTGTCTTCGGTACACCGTACTCCTTCCGTCATTACCATATAGAATTATCTTGGACACATCTGTCAAGAGAACCTGGCAAGAAGAAGTATCCATAATTTTATAGCCAAAAACGGTTAAAATAATAGAAAAATAACTAAACTAAACTTTGGTTAACAACAATTGCGAAAATTCAAACCAAATCGACATTAAATTGCTTCAAAAGCAACTTTCAACAGTAATTATTTTTTTCAAATCAGTGACCAAGCTCGGCTTTTGTTCTTTATTTTAAATTCTAAAATTCAAATTTGGAATAATACATACGGAAAGACGATGAAATATGCCTGCAAAAATGCATAAAAACTTTTTTGTTATATTGTATATTTTTTGTGTATTGGGCTTTTAGGCCCGGGAATGTAAGGTGGCTCGATTCAAGAGTCCGGGAGTGTATTAGATATCGATGCCATATCGAATTAACGTATAAGTGAAAAAGGTAAATTTTACAGGAAAAAAGAAAAACGATTTTTCCTTAATATCTTGGGTATCTCTGCAACCAGTCCTACACAATGTATAATGAAATTTAAGGTAAAATAATTATATTTAGACAGTCATACTTACTTTTTAAAAATTGTAATTTAATTTCATGAATTTCATGAAAAACCATATTATATTGTTGTTCAAGTGAAATTAGCGATCAATCAACTGTTATAAAACATTACACGTTTATTAGTGTAATTTTTTACGACTTCAACGAACATAATATTATGTTACACTATTATTCCAGGCAAATTACGTTTCTTTTGATTAAGGCTGTAATTGTTTGCACTAATTAAGAGTATAAGTAATAATTGCATTTATATTAAAGTCACTTAGTTAATTTTCCGATTGTGTAATACACATTTACTAATGTATTATGTATTAAATATTTGCTTTTCTAAAAGGTTTTGCGTAAATATAATGTTTTTTCAAAAACTTTTTTATTATAATAGTAGGAACTATGGATTAACATTTAGTCTTTAAAAAAATCATGTTGTTTTCTTTATAGAAAAAAAAATGAGTAATAGTCAACAAGAAAACTTATAAAAGCAGTTGCATCTCGCGACGCCCGGGGTCCCCTTTCATACTTTTTCTTCTCCACTTCGCAAGTGTCTCCTGTAGTGAGACCATTGGCCGCATGTCATCCTTTTCGACGTCAAGCCAGCGCTTCTTGGGACTTCCCCTCTTACCAGGACCCGGCGGGGCCGACATGGGTAGACATTTGTTTCCCACGTTGCCGCAAGACGTGACCATACCAGCGAAGGTGACAATCTTGCAGCTTATCTGCAATGTGGCGGAGAGTCAAGAGGCAAGAGTTCCTCACACAGTACATCCGCGTGACTCAACACATCCACCGCTGCATCGTCATGTCCGTGACACGCAGCTCCTACTTGTATCGCTCTAATACTGGCCACGCCTCACTGCCATGTAAAAAGCCAGGCATAATGATGGTTTTATAGACCTGTCTCTTCAACCTGACTGGAATTTTTGGTTCACAAAGGATGGCAGTAATGTGTGTCTTAACGTCCCAGTGGATGTAACTGGATGCGTGAAATACAGATCCAATCATCGCCTATGCAGACGGATGTGGAATCTGTGGAGTTTAATGCCAGGTACTCGGCATTCGCCACGTTAAGTTTCAGACCACCTTTCTCAAGCGTCTCCTTCAACGCCTTTACACGTCGTACCTATATGCCTCTATCTGGGTCTGCTAGCGCGATGTCACCAGGATACATGAGCAACCATGGAGGCTGCTCATGTGCGTCCCTGATGTTGTCTGACATCACGTCTAATACCACGCTAAACAAGAACAGACTAAGGACAGAACCCTGGTGTACCCCGACGGTAATGGGAAAGGGTTTTGTGTCGCCAACAGCGGTCTGAACCACGGATAATGTCAATATCAGCCTCTGGAACCCCTTTGGATCGCAGTGCCCACCAGATCATTGCTCGAGGAACTCAATCGAAGGACTTTTGCATATCCAGGAATAGACAGTGCAGAGGTATTCTTCGCCCTGTATTTCTGCGCGACAACCCTTAGGGCAAAATCAGGGTCCGTGGTCACATGACCTAAGTACTTATGTATTGGTGTTATGGAATATATTTATTGTTTGTGTTAATACAAATGTCCTTCCGTAACATGCGTTAAATGGGGAACAATAATATTTTTATTTTAATAATAATAAAGATTTTAAATAATATTAATGTTAGTATTAAGTCTAAGAACATCTTACGCTACCGTTATATTAATTTAGTCACTTGTCATAAATAATACTCAGTACACAATGTCTAACATTCTTATCATAGATGTATTCATCAAATGAATAATGTCTTATTAATTAAAAATTTTCGTAGTCTGTCTTTAAATATACTCATGCATTAAGATGATTTAATATAGTCAGGTAACCTATTATACAGCTTAGCACTCCTTCTAAATATACTATTTCTTAATTGTTTAGTCCTACACTTATCTATGTGAAGTGTACTTTTATGTCTTTTACTTGATAGGGTTTTATATTTCTTTACATCCTGCTTTACTTTTATTAAGGCTTCATAAATATACACAGAAGGCAGGGTCAGTAATCATAACCTATTAAATGACGTTTTGCAGGAATCGGTCTGTTTGAGTCCTAATATACTTCTGATGCATTTCTTTTGGGCCCTAAATGCAAATTCTTTGGGGACTGAGTTACCCCAAAATAAAATGCCATATCTGAGAATAGACCTAACATTTGCATAATAAACTGTTAATAGTTCTGTTAATACTCCGCTTTACAAGGTGACATTTAGTCCACTAGTCGACTCGCCTACACACGAGGCATGCCTTCTTGACCGTTGTACATTAGAATGGACGAATCGCGGGTGTGTGGTGGGATCCTCCTCCCCTCCTTTATTATTGTTCTACGATGGATTTCCGCCATGTAACGCCCGATCAATTAGTTATATCAAGAAGACTTCATAAAAAAATATTTGGTAACATTTTTGCACAGCGCTATTAAGCTCAAATTAGGCAGATCTTAGCTTGTGTTATAATACTGACAATTGATAAACTTAATTACTAATATATTGCTAAATGCATACATGTAATATGTAGGAAACACCCAAGCAAACGTTTGTTCCTCAAATCGAGATTTTGAGTGTAGAGGAACGAATGGAAATGGCCCAAAGAAAAGACGACCCGGCAAAGTCACGCTGCGTGAGAGTCTTAAGACAAAATACCCTGGAAAGTAAAACTTACGACCTCGAAACGAAATTTTTGGATGCATAGAAGCAAGCAATTGACATAGATTATTGAAGATGACTTAAATAGAAAGAAGGTCTTAAGAGAACGTTATAAAAAAAACCAAATGACCTATTTGTTTCAGCATTACCTGAGGCAGATAAGGTTGAGTTACAAGCCATTGAAGATGTATTTTGTCAAAATAGAGATGATCCTCTTTTTATAGGGAGTGTCATGTCCAATATTGGTTACGGAGAAGCTGCTTCTGGAATTTCTGCCATAACCAAGGTACAATTAATAATTAACACTAGTTTATTCCCCATTTATTAGTGTTTTCAACAAATATGTTAATAACCAACCAAAACTAGAAAAGTATTTAATAATCTATCTATCTATCTTCACGCTGTATCCCTGACGGGGGAGGTCAGAGAGGACAGATCGCTAGGCTTTGCGATCCATGCAAACTTCTTTCGCTTCTTCAAGATTCATCAATCGCTTTATACACGCACGTCTGGGTGTCCGAGTAGTTTTGACCTTTCCGTTTTTGAGCAATCTGCTCACGCGGTCTTCATTTGTAAGTATGTAAAAATATTTGAAATATCTAAAGATAAAAAAGATTGGTTTTTATGTACATTCACTCACATATCCTATGAATATTAACAATATCAACGTCACATACTTGAGGTCCAAATATTGGAAAAACCTTCTAATACCAATTTTAATTCTAGGAAAGGGAGCTCCGTCCATTCTTATTCTTTACTCAATTCCATGTCCATAGCTGTTCAATAAAAGCTCAACAGCCGAAACTTTGTCTACCTTTCCTTTTATTTATTTGTCTGTCGTGGACGCGAGAATTTCTCATGGGGACACATGGGGGACTCCTAACATCCACTGCAGTTTACTCGACTCTTCAACACTAATGGTCTAACTACGTCACTTAAGGATCGCCCTCTTTTCATAGCAGTAAGGAACGATAGGCCTCATATTTATAATCAGGTGTCGACTGTCAACTCCTGTGGAACCAAATTCCATAAACTTATATTAACCCTGTCCTGAGAAAGGTTTGTGTTTTTTTATGTGTCTGAAATAAGATTTTTATCTTTTTGTAGGTGCTGCTAGGTTATCACAACGGCCAATTGGCTGCGAATTTGCATAGCGAACATCCACGTAAAGATATTGCAGCGCTGGGTGACGGGCGGATGCGCATCGTCACTGAGCATCAGCATTTTGACCGCACTTACGTTGCTGTTAATGGCATGTCTGTTACCGGCACGAACTCCCATGTGTTACTGCATGGATTATATAAGACTAAGGTAAAAAAAATAAATGTTCGTATATTTGATCAATTTGAGCATTACCACGAATCTGATATAACCTATCTTTTTTTTATTCGATGAAAATACTACAATGTGTCTGTATTGTACTGATTTACGTGTCTGTAGTATTTTGATTTTTATTTTTTTGTTTTCGCGGGGAATGCATTTACGCACCGTCATCCCTGCTGCGGGGGCAGGTGGGCTCTCAGCCCGAGCGAGAGGGCCGTCCTACCCACTAAACACCGCGGTGTTCCGCCTCACCTTAAAACCGACTCGCAGGGTAGGCGTGAGGTTAAATCACTGCGAGCCGGCAAGGGGCACCCCAGAACGGAGGGGTCCGTCTCGGGGCGGTCGATAAGCAACCACCCCGGAGCTCCCTAAGGAGCTGAAGAACTAGCCCACACCTCCACCGCTCTCGAGCACCCCTCTGTAAGCAGAGGAGGTGAGAGCGGCCGGTACGGGCGTGCGCAAAAAGTAGGCACCCCCTGGAACACAGAAAGGGTGCCCGTCGCAAGTGGCCAGTTGGGCGGGGTCCCCCGACCTTCCGCCCACGGCCAGACATTATTCGGGGGCGCGCATGAATTGTTTACGACGACGCCCCCGAACACGACGGCGAGGCGGGAGAGTCTGTCCCGTACGCTCCCGCACCCGTAATTCCTCGCGTTTTGCCGCCATCACCTCGGAAGCAAACGAGGCGACGGCGGCCCAGCACTGTTGGCTGCCGACCATGGCTTGCACCACGGCCGGCAGCGACAAATCGAAACCGACAAGGCCCGTGAGGGCGATACGCGGCCCGTCCCACGCCGCGCACACGTCGAGTGTGTGCTCTGCCGTGTCCACGACGCCACTCGGGCAGTGATGACACAGTGTAGTATTTTGATTGAATTGTTGTACAATTTTATAGTCAGGTATATTTTTGTTAGTTTTGGATTATGTCTTCACCTTAGACAAAAAAAAATTATAAAATAAATTCATGAACATTTTACGTTATTATAAAAATCGTGAAGTATATACCTGTAGTAAATAATAATTATTATAATATACATAGAAAACATTTAAGTTACATTTATAATATATTATCTTGTAAAACATACATCACTACATATTCACACAACAAAGTCCTCCGCCGCGTCTGACTGTTCGCGATAAACTCAATAACTACTAAACCGATTTTTGTTCTGTTTACTAATTGATAGAGTTCAAATGCAGTATTTTATTGTTCTCGATGAATGTTTGAGTATAAAATTTGTCAAGATTTATTATATATTGCCTTAAATAAAACGATATTTGTTGTAGATGTAGAAAAATAAAACCGCCGCGTTTAACAAAATAATGTATGGTGGGATTGTGTATCTTTTATAATCTGCAATGGCATATATCTATCTCCTAAGGATAACATACTATCATATTATAAGGTTAAAGGTTCACCACGCGGTCGAAACAGAAATCATCAACTTGTTTAAAAACATAAAAAAAAATGTGACTTACTAGTATCGAGTACAGGGACTAAGCTGGCGGTGGGTAGGATTTCATAGACAGGAACCTCACAATGCATGTCGTGTCGAGAAGAACCTTCTAATAAGATGTTGATCAAGGTTGTTGGCAATCAACCCTTGTGCTGATACGACTATCGGGATAAAGATTACCGACTCCACATCCCATCATTACCATAACATATACATATTTTAGTCCTTTTATGAATTTCGAGATTAGGCGCGCCCATTATGCTGCCTGCTTCCTTCAACAGCGCGACTGTTGAAGGAACAGGGTTGTAAAGTATGCGGTTACCTGCATTATACGCACTTAGATCGTAAATATTTCAGCCATTTTGTAACTTAAAAAAGTAAAGACACAATATTCTCGTATTTTTTTTTGTAGATTTATTAGACATTTAAAGTAAAAAACGTATGTCAGACCCCATTCTAAATATTTCAATTGTTTTTCTTTTTCTGCTTTTACTAGATTTTCTTCATATAAGATGGTAAAATTGCGTCATCACTGCGCGATGCTCTGATCGGTCTGTCACCACCATTAGGTTTATTGGCAAAAATAATCCTGTCAGTAATAAAAGATCTATTTGTCTTTTTCCGTCCCGTGGTACAATGGTCCAGTTAGTCCAGGGGGGTAGCACCATGCAGCTGTGGCAAGCCCCCTAAGTAACCCAGCTCCGGTTGGGTTGCGTTAGGGGTTTAGCAGCTGCATAGCTGGGCCCGGGGCGATGCTCGATGCAGCTGGCGAGGGACAAGTAAGTGTTAAGTGGAGTCTACTGTGACACGTGAGTCAACCCGCCGGCCAGGGAGACGTGTAGAAACGGTGGTGCCACTGGCCGCCCGCGGCATAGTACAGGGGCCCAACTGGAACTAACCACCTCAGGCCCCACCAGGACGCGCATAATCACGATGTGGATTGTCATGCCGGATGGTGACTGGTGCGAGGTTCTGGCGACCACACTTGGGGGCCCTTCCGTCTGGCGGGTCTTCTTCCGTCTAACCACACAGCCATAGACAAAGCTAGCTCTTGCGCTTTGTCACTTACTGCTGCAGCGAATGCCGCCTCGTCTTCTCACTTTCCTCGTCTTAAAATTCATGGCAGCGCATAAAAGAAGAAAGATAGTCATAGCGGCCGTCCAAAACCCCGCAAAATCTTCATTCGAGGTGGAGTTCACACAAACATTCGTGGACTCCATGCAAACCTCGATGCCGTCCACCACCATCTCTAAACGGCACGGCCAGCTGTGATGTTCCTCACGGAGACACAAATACGCCGCCCTGAATACTGGGGGACACCTTTCTGAGTGGTTTGGGTACCTCAAACCAGATCGCACACACACTCTCACACACTCACTCACATACACGCTCGGCCGAGCTACATGGTAGGCGGAGTGAGGGATGTTAGGATTTATTTTCGTTACAGAATTTCGTGATTCGGTTGCCGCGCTCAAAGTTACAAAAATAATATTTTAAAAGTGCTTTCGTTTAGTGGGACGCGGAAACCTAATGAGATGTAAACCGTTCTCCTGACTATGGTGTTACAAAAGGTGATCATTCTCGTCTCTTTGTGAGTTGCCGCTCAGAAAAAGAGCGACGTTTTCGTTCGGCGCACATTGGCAGGTTGAAAATGTGTATAAATAAATAAATATTGTTGGGACAACTCACACAACGCCATCTGATTCCACACTAAGCAGAGCTTATACTATTATAGATAAATACCACCCAGACACAGAATATACCATCGTGCTCATCACACAAAGTTTTATCCTGGGTGGGAATCGAACACACGATAAAAAAATAAATAAAATAAAAATGTATTGTAGGTGTAGTGTGTATTTTGGAGAGATTTATTGTGATTAAACCTATCTAATTGTCATCAACCTTTCAGGACCTCAGTCGCTATACTATCAATATACCACATTTAGTTACTGTGTCCGGAAGACATGAAGAAGCTGTAAAATATATGCTTGAACTATTGAAATCAAACCCAATAGATCCCGAGCAGCTAGCACTAATACACAATATCCATCGAAGGAATGTATCAGGACATATGGGTAGAGGTTTTACAATTCTTCGTGAGTATTTACTGTCTCTCAACCCATCAATTTACTACTAAATTTTCAGTATTTTATAGTTAAATTTTTTTCTCTACTTTCGCTATGTGGTATGGATACGGATGGGTGACCGCTTTCTTCCCGCTTTTTCCATTTACGAGAATTTCTGTGCTTTGGAAGGTATGCTAAGCCGTTGGTCCCAGTTGACTGTAAAATGGCAGTCGTTAAGCTAATTTGAAAGACTTCTGGGCGGCTTGAATAATTATAACAGCAAGTTGCCAAAACCTGAGCTTGTCCATTTCAACACTGCTCACCACCTTCTACGTGAGACAAAAATGTAAATGGTGAAATGTGGTCGTATAAAATGACTCTATCATTCCTACGGAGATAAAGGCGTTACTCATAAAGAAAGCAAAGATTATTAAGCTACCAGCCTGAATGCGAGATGTAGCATATGTCAATGAACAAGATAGTTCCAACTGACTACTGAAATTTGACCGATCACTATCCCCTAAGATACATGTTTATAACTTAGTTTAGGATACAGGTCTTATAAGATTTTGTACATACATACACATATCATCACGCCTGTCTCCCATCGGGGTAGGCAGAGACTATGACTTTCCACTTGCTACGATCCTGGCATACAACTTTCGCTTCTTCCATATTCATAAGTGTTTTCATATACGCTCGCGATTAAGGGTACTCTTGATCTGGCCTTTTGTCAAAAGATCTTCAATTTGATTGGCATACGTACGTTGAGGTCGACCCTTACCAGTTTGCCCATTTATTCTCGCAATAAGGGAACAGCAGCATTGACACTGGCAAGTTTCTTAAGGATATTACCTCGGAAATGAAAAAGATACTTAAAAAAGAATTACAGCCTATTGAAACGTCAGTGGGTGCTTGCTGTCGTATGATTGATGACCTTACAAAAACCGTCGAATCTTATAATAAAGAGATAAATTATCTAAGTGGGAAATGTACCCATCTTAAAAATGAACATACGCATCTGCTTCTTGAAATAAACTCACTCAAGCAGTTCGTAAGCAGCAGTGTCTTGGAGATGTATGGTGTGCCAAAACGGCCTGACGAAGATCTAAATGACATCTCATGTATGCTGGCCAATATTTTGAACATGGATCAAAAGGAAATCTTATTTACAAAGCGTATGGATGGTCGCAAAGGACAGGATGGAGTGGTACAGATAGGCCTTCATCAGGTTCAACAGGCCGAGCAATGGGTGCAAGCCGCAAGGAAGGTAACGATTACTGTGGAAAATCTTATCAGTGGAGATTTGGTGAATGTCGCGAATTCCAAAGTTATACTGCGTCGTGCACTTACGAAAGCTAATAAAGCCCTGCTTTGGCAAGTAAAACAGAAACTAAAATCAGAATTTAAATATGTATGGTTTCAAGACGGTAAGGTGCTAGCTCGTAAGGAAGAAAATATAAAACCGATGGTGGCCAGAACTGAAGAAGATATTGAAAATATAGCTACTCAAACGTTCAGAGACAACATGAATCGGTAATAGGTGACCCCTAGAATCAGGCAGCCAAGATATATCATCTGACCACCAAGAGATCTTTGACTGTTCTGATATAAATGATTTTAGTAAGCTAATGCCTACCTTGTTTCCGCATCAATTTATTTTTAATGTCGTACATATTAATATAAGATCGATAAAGAAAACTTTCTGCTACCTAACTCAAATTATTACCCAATCAAATCTAAACATTGATGTAATAATATTAACCGAGGTAAATATATGTAAACAGGTTGTTTCTATGTTCAAAACACAAGGCTATGCATTGCACAGTCATCTGCGTGAAAATCTTAAAGGCGGAGGTATTATTGTTTACGTTAGGGACACTCACACATTTAATACAGTTAATCACAACTTGAGGCACTGTGAGTCCATTTTCGGACTGATAACTACACCATATAACTATTCCGCATATGTTTGTGCAGTGTATAGACCGCCGAGCGGTAGCAAGCACCTATTCTTGAAAGAAGTTAAAAATCTATTTATAAACTCATCTCTCTTAAAACACGACACATATCTATTAGGGGATATAAATATCGATTTAAGGGTCAGCAGTGGCATTCTGGAGCATTATATCAGCTGTATTCTGAGTGTGGCCTGACAAGTGCGATATCAGACTATACTAGAATCGAAAATTTCGGTAATAAAATAACGCGAACATGTATAGATCACATATTTGTAAGATCGCACTTGTTAGACGTTTACTCAGCCGCGCTGGGAACTGTTCTGGCTGACCACCGTATGTTTGTTGTGTCGTGTTTGGAAGTGGTAAGTCACAAATACAGGCTGGTATAAAAAACATACAAGTATTGGACAGTTTTAAAATTAAATCCTTACTAGACGAAATAGATTGGGGTGCAATCGAACATACAGAGTGTCCTTTAAAAATATATGATTACATTAAAAATAATTTTAAAAATTGTTATGATAAATGTATTTATACGAAGAAAATAAATATAAATAGTAAAAGGAGCCGTGACCCTTGGATAAATAGTAGAATTAATTGCATGTGTGAGAGAAAAGATTACTTATTTACAAAGTGGAAAAGCGATCCTACAAATTTTATATTGAGAAAAGAGTACAACACGTTCAGAAACAAAACACATAAAGTCATAAAAACTTCAAAAAGCAATTACTTTTTAAATTCAATTAACGAAAATAAATTTAATTTACGTAAATTATGGCATATACTAAATACTATACAAGGTCGAAATAAACCATCAGCCGATGAAACAATATTAAAAGCATATGATATAAACAAGATTTCCGTTAAAAATATTGCCGATAACTTCGCACGGGAATTTAGGGAATCTGTCAAGAAAATCATGCCAAAATGTACTAAATTCTTATTAAATGAATCGGAATATATGTATCCACAAAATAAGTCGATATATGTTAAGAAGGCATCTTTAGAAAGCGTACATAAAGTTATTCGTAGCTTAAATTCTAATAAAGCACCGGGAATAGACCACATTAGATGTGTTGATATCAAATCTATTTGTTGAAAAATGCTATGTGTCATAGTTAAGCTTATTAATACTAGTATAACTACGGGTAAATATCCACAGGATTTGAAAACCGGCATTGTTAGACCTATATATAAAAAAGGTAGCCATAAAGAATATTGTAATTATAGGCCTATTACAATACTACCTGTTAATGATAAAGTAATAGAAAAATTCATATGTCATCAAATACAGGAATTTTATGTTAAACATGACATACTTTCAGACGTACAGTATGGATTTCAGCGAAATAAATCAACCACACAATTGCTTTCAAAACTTACCGATGACGTTAATCAATGTTTTAATGATAAACAACATGTTATACTATTGTTTATTGATTTTAGTAAAGCATTTGATACTCTCAGACATAAAATTTGGATGCAGAAGCTATATAAATCTGGTGTCAGAGGCCCTGTTCTAAAATGGTGTGAAGAATACCTTAGAAATCGTAAATTTTGCGTTAAGGTGGGGGATGGTTATAGCAAAACTGTCAACGTTACTGAGGGTACGGCCCAAGGTTCTGTACTTGGCCCGTTACACTATCTCGCATATGTGAATGATATGGAACATGTTATTAATCACTGTTCCATCTACCAATATGCAGATGATACCTGCCTTATGGCTACTAGTAAAGATCTCAAAACAGCTGCAAACTACATGCAGGAAGATTTCACACAGGTTGCAAAATGGTCGCATGACGCAGGTCTGATTTTGAATGCGTCCTAAACAAAAATATTACATATTAGGTCAAGTCACATTTATTCTAAAGAAGCTTTGTCAATAATTGCACATAATCACAATTGCTTACACACATTGCAGTCAAATCTAAACAGCTGTACTTGTGATGAGATAGAACAAGTAACCCATCATACGTACCTTGGGTTGATAGTAGACTACAGATTTAACTGGAGTAATCACATAGACTGAATCTGCGACAAACTTAGAACAATACTAGCAAAATTTTATATAATAAAACCAAAAGTTCCGTTCACGGTTCTACTGAATATGTATGTGGCAATGGTGGAATCTATTATATCGTATGGTATCACAAGTTACGGACGAACTTTCAAAACATATATTGATAAAATACTGCACTTACAAGTAAGATTTTTAAAACTTATAGTCCCAGGTAAGGTCAAAAAGCAATACAAATAAAATGTCATCGATATTTTTGAATATTGTAACATTCTGCCAGTACATTTTTTTTTTATTATCAATATAAAAAAATACATTTACAAACTTATTTCTTACATGACATTACCATAAACCACTGACGTTTGTCTGCAATGTCTTTACCGTAGTTTACTTAGTCTGGGTTGTACCCAATAGTGTTTTTACATTCTTAATCTAAGTGAAGTAGGTGGGTGGGTTGCTTAAACAAAATAGGCGAGTCGAAATTAAGATCCAGACAAATGCAATCGCTAACTTTTAAATATATAAAATAGATTTTTCTTAACATAGTTGTTTTAAAAAAAAAGGACTTAAGATTGTGTTTTATATTTTTTGGATTCAATTTATTTTTTTGAATTGAGGGTAGTTCACATGATAAAGTGCATATGTCCATCCTAATTGAACAAAATAACAACACAAAAATACAAATACCTATAACACATAAAATTATTACACGTAGAATTACACAAAATATGCTAAAAATACCAAGACGAAATAATTACTACGGAAGAAAAACTGTTGCATATCTAATTCCTATCCTTATGAATAGTTTACCCCAATAAACAAAGCTTAATATCAACAACAGGAATTACAAACAAATATATAAGAAATATTTCTATGAGAAAATGAAACTAAGGCACACCACCTAAATCTAATACAAATAATAAAATGACATTCTGTTACATTATTTTTATATATATATATATATATATATGTTATGATAAATTTATATTTGAACTTCGAAAGAAAGACATCCTGTATTGAGGGGCGTGGATTGGGACGGATGACTATATCAACTTATATATATATTAGTATCGCCAGAACCGGTTTACGGCTCAATCCACGCGCTTCTAACAGTGAAACAAATAAATAGGTGCTTGCTTTAGAGTTCGCATATTTCTGGGTAGTTATTATTATTATTATATTAATTGTATTCAGTAAATATTAGTACGCGATACGGATGTTTTAATATCGACACAAACCCTATGGTTTTTCGATATTATTTAATTGTTATATGTGTCGTATTTGTAAAAGATATAAATAATACAAAAAAAAACTCTAGCAAATTTTGGGCCTAAGTATATAAATTCTTTCACTTGTTTCACTCTTTTTCCTTCCACAAAAATCGAGCAATCTGTCATGTTTTTCTCTCTTTCAAAAACCATTACTTTCGTCTTATTTACATTCTCTTTCATTCCTTTGCCTTTCAACTGCAACTCGTCCGCTGATGATGCAAGTATTACCTGATCCACAGCGTAAAGAAGACATTTGATAGTCAGATCAGTCATTTTTAATCCATATGCACTTTCTTGCAGTTCAGTATAGGTTAAACAGCCACAGTGACGCTACACAACCCTGTCTCACACCTTTTTAATGTGAAACAAGTCTGTGCAAGCTCCGTTCATTCTGACACAAGCACTGGAAGCCTCATATAGAGATTTCAGTGCTCGTATCAAGTTGCTACTTACGCCATACATGGACAATGTTGACCACAGTTCATTCCTCACCACTCCATCATAGGCCTTCGCCAAAAGTTTTTCAATTACGTATCGTAAGGAGAAAAGACCTGATCCGTGCATCCTCTTCCTTTCATAAATCCTGCTTGAACATCCCACATTTTCCCTTCAGTTTCATTCATCACTCTTGTTATCTAAACTTTCGCATACAATTTGTCGACGATGCTGAGCAAGCTTATGCCGCGGTAGTTTTCGCACTTTTGCTGCGCCCCTTTTCCTTTATACAGCGGCACGATGACAGCCTTACACCGATCTTATGGTACGTTGCCACTCCTCCAACAAAGCTTAAAAAGGTGGTACAGCTGGCAAACTATAACGCCCTGTCCCGCTTTCAGCATCTCGACAGAAATCCTATCAATCCTGCAGCTTTGCCTAGTTTCATACTATTCAATGCTTCCATACTTATATCACTTTCATGGCCTCTTTCACTCACTTCCCAGCAATGTGTCTGTGCTTGCATATCCTCTTTTTCAAATAAACTGTCAAAGTATTCCTTCCATCTTTTGAGCAAACATTCTTCACCTTTCAAAACACTGCCATCAAGGTTTCTGATATAGGTGAGCTAAGATGTTGTCTGTTGAGCTCTCATGGATGTTCTTATGGATTTCCAAAAGAATTTTATATTCTTTTGGAAATCATCAGATAACCTGTTGTCAAATTCATCTCTGTCATTTTTCTTCTTTATTTTTATCACCTCTTTTGCAACACGCTTAAACCTTTTATATTCATCCTTTGCCATTCTTACATCCTCATCCTTTGCCTTCTGCATTCTTTGATTGACTTTTGTAGTCAGCCAATCCAACCCTGCTTTCTTCTTATCAGACAACGCTTTCATGACTTCTGCACACATTCTCTTTACCTTACATCCTCTTGTTTACTCCACACACTTTAATAGCAACTTCCACGAGTCCTTTCTTAAACGACTTCCATAATTGTACCATCTCACATACCTCATCTAAATTTTCAAATTTCTCGCTCACTTTACTTAAAAATTCTTCTTTTATACTTTTTAGACTTTTATGCGCTCTAGTACACTACAGGGTTCATGCACGCGGTGCCGCCACCGCTGATACAGACCTTTTACTCGACTGATGACCAAGAAGTGGTCTGTGTCAATACCGGCACTGCGGTATGCCCGGGTGTCTAGCACTTCATTTCTCAGCCTTGCATCTACAATCACAAAATCAATCATGCTTCTCTGGCTTCCTTCTTATCTCGTAAACAGGTGGATATCCTTGTGGTTGAACATTGTGTTGGTTACCACAAGATTCCTCTCCAAACACACTTCAAGCAAGCTTTCTCCATTTTCATTAACTCGTTTGTCACCATATTTTCCCAATACACTTTCATATCTATCACGCTTCACACCAACCCAACCGTTAAAATCACCTAACATTACTATTCTTTCGTTCCGTTTGCATTTACTCAGAATATATATATATACTAAACTCGACAGATCCCACATCCGTCCGCATAGGCGGTGATTTGGTCGAGCGCACGGACCAGGTTAAATACCTGGGATCTGTTTTTCACACGTCCAGTGACATCGATTGCGATGTCAAGTCACGCATTGCTGCCGCGTGGACCCTAAAATGCCGATCCGGTTGAAGGGACAGGTCTACAAAACCATTATTACCCATAATAAACCATTATACCTGTCCTTTTACATGGCAGTGAGACGTGGCCGATATTGGAGCGACACAAGCAGGAGCTGCGTGTCACGGAAATGAAGATGCTGCGGTGGATGTGTGGAGTCACGCGGATGGACCGCGTGACGAACTCTCGCATCCGCGGCACCCTTCACATCCGTGACATTGCAGACAAGTTGCAAGAGTGTCGCCTTCGTTGGTATGGTCACGTCTTGCGGCAACCGCCGGGCTACGTAGGTAACAAATGTCTGGCCATGTCAGCCCCGCCGGGTCCCGGTAAGAGGGTGAGACCCAAGAAGTGCTGGCTTGACGTCGTAAGGGATGACATGCGTGCCAATGGTCTCACTACAGGGGATGCCGACGACCGTGCGAAGTGGAGGAGAAAATGTAGGAAAGCGGACCCCGGGCGTCGCGAGACGCAACTGGGACAGACGCTCGTATGATGATGCATTTACTCAGAATATCACTCATACTCTCCCAAAATTCCTGCCTCTCGCTTTGGTCTCTTGAAGATCGGTACCACCGCGCATCTTGCGGAGCATAAACTCCTACAACAAAGATGCGGGTGAGTCCAACCTTCAACCTCAACCAAAGGAGTCTTGGGCTCACACATTCATATTTTGTCACACATTCATTCATTCTAGCGGATAGTAGCACACCAACACCCTGGCACGCTGTACTGGATGGGGCTACACCTGACCAGTAGGCCGTATAGGGGCCATGTGTAGTAATGTCACATCCTTTCCTCTTTGTTTCATTCACACATAAAATATCAAGTCGTCTCTCTCGCATACCTCCACTATTTTGTCTTTCATTCCTCCTCTTACATTCAATGTAGCAAAGCGGCTATTTGCACTTTTCGCCTCGATGGGAAACGTGACGTGACGGGTCGTGAACCACATCGCCGCCATTTATTATTTCTACTTATATCCATAGCATACCCACGAGAAGCTAGGTAAATTTAGAGTCCGCCTAGACAGAGCCCCGCTCGTCTAGGTAAGGCTAGCCTTATTCTGGGGTCGCCCGGTCCCAGGGCAATCAGGCACGTTTAAAACTAGGCTCGCCCCTAGCCACGCAGCACATCGGCACGGCAACCTTCGCTTGGCGGAGAGAGGATGGGACGAGGATAGGATAGGAGAAGGATTAGAGGATAAGGAAAAATGAATGAGGTAGGTATAAATGGACTAGGATTAGGGTATACGAGTATTAATCTTAACCTATGCGTATATAATAATTGTTGAGTACGACAAGGACCTAAAATATTTTGGTATTTGAATCTACCAAGGGATTTTAAAAATCTATTATTTAAAAAATCAGCTTCATTTCAATTTAATTCTTGGTTGAGACCTTGGGAATTATTCGCTACACATTCATCAATGTCCGTTCTGAGTTAAACCACAAAACGAAGTAATTTGCCAGTAGACAAATGTGCTAGACACTTCACTAAGATTATTATGACAAAATCTCTAATGTCAATAGTTGATAAATCTAAAATTGACAGTTCATATTGTAAGTTTCAATGTTAAATCCATTGTCGTGCCGTCAAAACAGCTACCATGATTTTTATACACAAAAAAAGCAAAAGCTTTATAGAAAATTGACGTTTTAGTAAATAAATAGACTGCCTCGGCATAGTTTTCTAGTCTATCTAAATTGTTAGTCTTAGCATACGTACGATGTATACTTCGAAAGCGTTTTTTTTACTATTCCGTTATTTTCTAGATATATTGTACACTTTATCCTGCGTCATATTTATGAAAAAATTGCACTACAGTTTTCACGCGAATTTTTGAGCAATTTTTTTCTACATGCCAAAATGAAATGCTTTTAATAGTAGATTATGGTACAAGTGTGTAAAGTTGGTGATTACCGCTGAGGCGAAATTGAGAAATTCTAAAGAGAACCGAAGATCAACAAAACACACGTGTATCATACGACGTTTTTCAATACACTTATGAATAATATAATACTAAATAAAACATATAGATATTTTTTCCTTGGAGTGGTCCGGTAGTAAACTTTCTATAACCACAGATTTTGTATGTTACTGTTAAAATTCTCTCAATAAACCTATCCACCTATAACGCCATCGCGGGTCAGAACAGGAGCGGGTTACCCATAGTTTGCCCTTTCTTTCCGCATATTTAAGCAGAGATACAAAGTGAAATATTTTAGATGAAATATTGTTTAGATATTCTAAATCAGATAAGCCATCCTGGTCGAATCACCTGTATTTTGACCTCGTTGATCACACGGAACTTTTTGACTAAAAGCATCACAAAGCCCTGGGATACCCTACTGAAAAAATGCCTCCGTAAGAGTACAAGAATGACAGCTGCTGTGGACGCAGCAGATCATAACAAAAGTCCAAAAAAGTACTTTATACAAAGAACAATAGGGAAAAGTTTATGCGCTATCAACTTCATCAACTTCATCATCTCAATTATACAAAATATACTTACAAATTACTAAATATGGGAATAAAATTTTAGGGACAAATGACAAACAACAGACCGTTAGCCTATGTGAAAAGGCTGATTATTATGACAATACAAAGCGGCCGCTGTGGTTTGTTTACAGTGGAATGGGCTCTCAGTGGCCTGGTATGGGCAAGCAGCTCATGCAAATACCTATGTTTGCAGCTGCTATAGAAAGGTAAGAGTGTATTTCAATAGTAATTTACCGTTCCATAAAATTTTATATTATCATACCATTGTTGGTTACAGATACGCATCCTGTCTAATCTTTAGAGATAAGATAGGACCCTCCGTTATCTTATCCGCACAATGTTCAAAGTAATTGCATCTCCACGCATTAATTTACTTTCATGTATCTTTCCTAATTCTTTCAACTGTTTTGAGATTAAAAATTTAATCACATTCGAATATAAAACAGTTCCAAATTCAAAATTGCCGGGAAATATGGAAACGACAGAACTTAAAAGGCATGCCTAGTAAAATATAAGAAAAAATCATAGCTAAAAAAAAGAAAAGAATGTACCAGTGTTAAAACCGTTGGTCTATGCCATAGTCTTAACACAAATTGAACAGTATGATGAAAAATAGAAGACAGTACAAAGTACCTCTGATGATATCCTAAATCTTCAGAAACAACGCATTTCTGTAATTTAGGGGCCAATTTAGCTAAGAAATATTTTACCGCATTAGATACCAAAAATCGCTCGTGAAAAAGGAAAAGTGAGACATTCCAACCAAAGACATTAACACAAATTGAACAGTATGATGAAAAATAGAAGACAGTACAAAGTACCTCTGATGATATCCTAAATCTTCAGAAACAACGCATTTCTGTAATTTAGGGGCCAATTTAGCTAAGAAATATTTTACCGCATTAGATACCAAAAATCGCTCGTGAAAAAGGAAAAGTGAGACATTCCAACCAAAGACATTCACGAGCATGTTTACTTTACCCTAAGAGGTACCCAACTAGAACAAATTACAATTTACTCTGTTTTGAAAACTAATGGGCACAGGCAAAAATTAGAGAAATAGGGTGCATCTGGAGTTCGAAGTATGTCATGAACGAAGCCGGGGGCCCAAATAGTTACATTATATATGTATCATATTATTTTTAAATATATAAAAATAATTATAAGTTAGTACAAAAAGATAATTCAATTAGGACGCGATAATTTTGCATCTATCCGCCACGCGTTTTACTATTGATATGCATTGAAAATCAAGATGGCATCACACACAACTACAAACTACATAACGGGGTTACCCGCTCCAAAATAATAATTCAGGCTACCATATTTTCTTTTTTTTTTGAATTTAACGCGGCTTATGCGTAGTAGGTACAATTCTGTAGACGTATGCTGTGTGAATGTGTGAGTATACATAGCTTACTACAAGCAAATGTCATTTTCCAGTTTTATTTATTTTTCTATCATCTATATGGGCTCACCACTTATTATTGTGAAAAGTGGGCATATAATATGCCTCTGCCAACCCTTCGGGATAAGGCGTGATAGATAAATAACTTATTGAAGTATTTTGTCTGAGTATTATCGACTTGTTATTTATTTTATTTTTTACAATGAAATGAATTTATTATTCTTAATTATTATTATTTTAAAAATGTATGGAATTTTGTTTCTTGCATTTTTAAAATAATTATAATTCATAAAAAAAATTCGAAGTAACTAAAATTTTTGGGTCCCCCGACCGCATAATTCGTTTAAGATTTCCATATTCACAAAATATGATCACTCCGTATTATATTTAATTACAAGTCACTTTAATCTGAATTACAGATGCAGGAAAGCTTTGGAGTCTAAAGGACTTGATATTGTTCATATTATTACTTCGGATGATGAGACCACTTTTAACAATATTCTGCACTCGTTTGTTGGAATAGCTGCCATTCAAATTGGGCTCACTGACATTCTTCATGAGCTGGGATTCAAGCCAGATGGAATAATTGGTAAATTAAAGCATAATATAACTAACAATTTAATCTTACATCCAATCAACTTTAGGACCAGTCTTCATGCGTTTAAGATGGTCGAGTAACCGTTCTGTCAGTGTTCAACAGCTGATGCCAAATATCAACAAACTGTTTATCACATACTCAGGGAAAGTAGCATTTGGCAAAACGAGCAACATAATTTGCTAACAAAATGAAGCGCTCATGGCCCCGCGGACTCAGTGTTATGTGAACGATCACTGAGTTACGCAACTTTCACTATGGCTGGTCCTTGGATGGGTGACCACTTTCTGGCATTTACATTTGCGAGCGTTTCCGTGCTTCGGAAGGCACGTTAAGCCGTTAGCCCCAGTTGCCAGTAAAATGGCAGTCGTTAAGTCAAGTTGAAGACCTTACGGGTGGCTTGAAAATTTTCAACAGCAGGTAGACAGCCAGATAACCTGCATCTGTCTATTTCAACACGGCAATGGGCTCACCACCTATTACGGGACGGGAATATGGTGAAAAGTGGGCATATAATATGCCTCTGCGACCCCTTCGGGGTTAAAGCGTGATAGATAAATAAATTTGCTAAGCAGTGTACAAGTAACTTTCGGAATAGTTAACTATGCGGATCTCGTTGAATATGGGGTGAATTTTCGCGCTTTTAGATGTTTCTGCCATACATATTACGGGAATCAAACATAGCTTACATAGGACCCGTAATGTATTATTACCGTGGTTCTTCCCTTTTTTCTATAGGATGTGGATGCCTTCCAGGTCTCCTGCTTTGCAGAGGAGGGATGAGGCGTTATTTTCTTTTTCAACTCCTTCAAATTACCTTCTGATTAATTTTAATGCGAGTTTCAAGACACTATAACTTCTTCTGGGACTTCACCGAGATCCAGCTTGATGTAACTTTTCTGATCTTGGTCATTGCTGTAGCCCCTGGTTTACAGGAGTCACGTCACAGTAATGGGAATGCGGGTAGGATTAGTCATAATTACGGTCAATAAGAACTGTTAACTGCCAATGTCTAATTTTTGCCATGGGAAATGTTGGTTTCACTAAACCACGCTAGCCAGACTGGGTGGCAAAGGGTTTTATTTTAAGTTGACCTTTTCTATGTCATGGCGTCGTCCGTTATTCAGCAGTTTTACCACTTGCAGGTGAGACTGCTTCCAGACCTTATGTACCAATCTTATGTAATTACTTATAAGAATTTATATTAACAGGTCATAGTGTAGGTGAGCTGGGGTGTGCTTACGCCGACGGTTGCTTGACTGCAGAGGAAATGATACTATCTGCGTACTACCGCGGCTTAGTATCAGTAGAAACAAAATTCATACATGGTTCTATGGCTGCTGTTGCCGTGGGCTTCGAACAAGTAAGGCCGTATTACTTATATTACGTTAAAATCTAATTATTCAATGATAATGTAAAAAAATGAATAAAAAAAGGAACTCTTTACGACTCATTTTACTACGGGCATTATCTGAAATCCGTGCTAACTCACATTTGTTAGGTTAACATTATGCTGAGTAAACGGTGTCTTTGTCAGACACTACAATATACCTACTTTCTTCTTTTTCAAAAAGCGATTCGTTACCTAAGCTAGATTCAGCTTACGGAAAGTTACACCCAAAAGAGGTCAGAATTAAATTTGCCCCAATTCAACTAGCGGTTTTGAGCTCCAAGCAGTTGCTGTAGATGCATCAGAGATTTTGCTAAGATGAAGAACATACAACGATCAAACACTTAATACAAATTAGACTTACTTAAAGACTAGCAGTGACAATAATAATTTTTTAATAGATGTCAAAATTATGTCCTTCGGAGATCGAAGTAGCATGTCACAACGGACCTGAGTCAAGCACAATTTCTGGACCTTCAAATGAAATGCGTGAGTTCGTCGCAACGCTGACAGATAAAGGAATCTTTGCTAAGGAAGTCCCTTGTTCCAACATTGCGTACCACTCACGATATATAGCTGATGCCGGTAAGATGGATGTAAATTTTTAAAATGTACACTTCAAAACCTTCGATGTTTCATATCTTTATGCACTCTGGTATATTATTGTCTTTATTAGGATATGGAAAAGAAAGTCCAAGATGTTTGATCTATACTAACATTAAAAAGAGGAAAGATTTGTAAGTTTTTTTGTAATGAATAGGCTCAGAATCAACATGGCCGATTTAAAAATAACTTTCACCATTAAAAAGCGTCATTTTTCGTGAGTAACATAGGCTATATTGGATTTTCAAAAAGTTTAAGGTTCCGTACGAAATCTCAAATAATGATACCCAATGTGTCAAAAAGTTACTCATAATATTCATTACAATGCGTACGCTGCGAAAACTATTGACGATAGAACGAAATAATGTCTAACAATTTTAAAGAACACATTAAAATATACAAAAAAGTTCACTATAGTATTTATATAACTATAATAGTTTCTTCTTTATAACTACTTTTACATGTTACAAAATTATCATAATCGTTAGTAATTTTTCAGACCATGTTATTGTTACACTTGGTACACCATCATCCAAATATATTACTTTATTTTCAAATATGGTTAAGCACCAACAGATAGCATATTGAATTTTAAAAATCGGATATTTAGGCACATGATTAATTATAATATTACTAGCTTGCCACCCGTGCGAACTACTATATATATATATATATATATGAAGCGCTCGTGGCCCGCGGTCTCAGTGTTCTGTAAACGATCACTGAGTTACGCAACTTTCACTATGGCTGGGTGACCACTTGGGGCATTTACATTTGCGAGCGTTTCCGTGCTTCGGAAGGCACGTTAAGCCGTTGGTCCCGGTTGCCAGTAAAATGGCAGTCGTTAAGCCTGGTTGAAGGCCTTATGGGCGGCTTGAAAAAGTTCAACAGCAGGTAGCCACAACCTGCGTCTGTCTATTTCAACACGGCAATGGGCTCACCACCTATTACGTGGGACAGGAATCCAGGTGAAAAGTGGGCATATAATATACCTCTGCTTGGTTTTTCTTATATCTTTGCAGCGTTTTCAATGAAAGCTCTCAGTCGACGTCATATTTTCCGACTTCTGAACGATTAATACCATATTTTAACAAATTAACACATAAACAATATTTAACTATAATGTAATAATAATAATAAAAGCACTACTACGTTTTCTCGTCCACTTCGCACGATCTCCGGCATCCTATGCAGTGAGCCCATAACGCCCATTGGCATATCATCCCCTACGACGTTAAGTAAGCCCTCGCGTCTTCCCCTTTTACCCGAACTCGGCAAGGGCGATATACATACAATTATTCCCCACGTAGCTCGGCGGTAGCCGCAAGACATGGCCATACCATCGTATTCTAAAAGACTTCATCGTTCGTACATACATAAGACTAGAATCGACTTCATTTAATAATAAGTAAAGATTTTGAACATAGGTCCTGGACTGTTAAATTATTTACATGGCGCGATACCAACTCCAAAAGCACGCAGTACGCGTTGGCTTTCTACATCTGTGCCACAAGATAAGTGGGATGAGCCATTTGCAAAAGTATGTTCAGCAGAGTATCTCACAAACAATTTGCTGGTAAGAATATATTTATGATTATTCGTAATTTCATTGTTTATATTACGAGGTTTCCTTTGTGCTAGGTTATATTTTATAAGTATTACTTACACAGAATCCCGTGCTATTCGAGGAGACATCTCGACTCCTGCCTAATGACGCTGTGTTAGTAGAAATCGCACCACATGGACTACTTCAAGCTATTCTCAAGCGCTCAATGCCAGTTACGTGTAAGAATATCCCACTTACAAGACGAAAGCATCCTGATAACACAGTTATGTTGCTTGAAGCAATTGGAACGTAAGTCTTAATTCTGTCTACATGTTTTAGTAAAATTTCAATTTATACTTATTACAACTTACAAATAAATACCTACTAAATTTTATTTTCAACCGCCTTTCAAAAAAAGGAGGTTTCCAATCTTGTTGATTATCAAGCGACCTCACTTTGCGGAGCCCCACTTTGCTGATTAACGGACGACGCAACGAAACGTAGGCGGCCTGCTGGGTTATTTAGTAGGTTGTCGCTCTAAACGATGGCGACAGTTAAAAGCTAAACGATAATTACGTCTAGCAACCAAAAAAGGGATCCCCGGTCTCCAAATCCAGGTAGGGTTTGGAGGCAACAAAGAAAATATTTAAAATGAAGTTGAAAAAGACTCTGTATCGATACCTTTTACATTTTCTTTATAATGGTGTTCTAAACCTGTATGCCCTCACGAGGCATTTTTAAGACTGTTTTTGCTGCTAAACAGTATTGATAATGCCTCGGGTGTAGGCGAAACACGTGTCTCGTTCGACAATTTAAAAAAGCAAAATATTGCAAAAATAACATTTATAACAGAAATAATTATATTTAATATTTAAATGGATTTTCACGATGTAACGCCTGATTCAATTAGTTACGGACTTTTTTTATAAAATTACAGATTATACATGGAGGGTTACAACTGCAATGTGCAAGTTTTATATCCAAAAATAGAAATGCCAGTTTCCACTGGTACACCGTTCCTGTCTCACTTTGTTAAATGGGATCACAGTGAAAAATGGTAAGTATAAATGTTATTTAGATTTTAATAAATAAATAAATATAAAAAATGTGGGACAGGTAAAATCCACACGGTGGATATTCGGGGATAAGGCGTGATGGATATTTATTTTATTTTTATTTTAATAAATATAAGCGCCCGTGGCCCCTTGGTCTCAGTGTTCTGTAAACGATCACTGAGTTACGCAACTTTCTCCATGGCTGGTCCTCGGATGGGTTACTACTTTGTGGCATTTACATTTGCGAGCGTTTCCGTGCTTCGGAAGGCACGTTAAGCCGTTAGATCTTAAAAAGTAACAGATTTTGATGCGGAAAGGTTTTTATGTAAAATTTTTTATGATTTTTTTTATAGAATATACTTTTTATTTCTGGGTTTCATAATGAAAGCATTCATTCAGTTAAATTACGATGTGAAATTTGACGTGTTCAGAAGCCCAAATGTACATCATCCTGAACTTTTGCTACCCTATTTTGATCATGTGGTATCATTGTAGTAGCCTTCTGCCGTAACTGTAGCAGATTCATTGATCATTTTGTATACATTGACTAAATTATATTGATATTTGTTGAGGGTGTCGGAAAAAATGAACCGTTTGGGAAATGAACCGCATTCAACAAAAACGCTGCCTAAACTCTTTAAGATATAACAAAATAATGTTTGGTGGACTTATGTATCTAATGTAGGTCTAAGGTAAAAAAATCCGCGACGGTATATGTAAATAAATAAATAAAATGTATAATATGTCTATCACTAAAGAATAATATACTATATCCATTTTAAAACTTTAAAAAGTCAGCAATTATAAAGCGGTAATTTGAAGGCTATTTACACAAATATGTTATTAACCCTTATCATTTTTAATATTTGTTCGTTATTTGGCTTTGATTTGAGTGAAACGATTTAATTTGATTTGAACGATTTGAGTTTATGCTACAAATTAGGCTTTATGGTCCCAATATTCTTAGTGTTTCCTTAGAGAGAGGAAACAAATGTGTTTGTTCAGTTTAAAAAATCGATACCTCTTAAACTTAATTGTGGCAACCCTAGGCATAACAGCTGATTTGAATTGACTCCGTAATTTATATTGTAATATTATAAAAATAATTATAAATTTAAGTAAAAACCCATTCCTCATTGCCAAATAATAGTAATATTAAGTGCTACATAAACCATTTCGCCATTGTTTGTAATAAAAGTAGATAAATATAAACTTTAAAATTGTACCGGTGCCAAGTGACAATTAGACATGGGAAAAACAATTTAATATTTAAAATAAATACGTGGGTTTGGCAAGATTTACCAAAGTTTTAATTGTTTAAATTAAGGTTTGTGTGTTTATTTACTTTTACATCCTCATATGTCCACTAATAGATTGATTTTATAACTTTTTATGAATAGAACATAACCTTGTTTTTTGTCTCACCTTTCTACTTTTTTTGCTAATAATCACTGATTCTGTAATACGTAATTATAATCAAAATGTTGTACTCTATTAATATGATAATGACGCGTAAGGCCTTGGCTAATCAGGAAGAGACAAGGCTCCAATTAACGTTGAAAGACTTAATGACTATGAGGGAGAAATGCGATAAACTTAAACAAGGAAAGGGACGAAAATGAGTTAGAACTGCTTGGTATCTTAAGTAAGAACAGACAACTCAAGAAAAAACTGGCATAGTTGCATTCACTGTACACTGATACCTTACAAGATCGGCATAGGCTACAACTTATAGTTGACAGTTTTGACTCTTGTAGGGATCATTATGAACAAACTCTGAACCAAATTGCAGTACTATAGGAGGAGCTACAACGTTCAGAGATCAACATATCAAAACTTAAAACTGAGAAACATAGCACAGTGGTTCATTCTAATCAGAGTTTGTTTGATGAACTGATGGCTACAAGCATAGATACTGCTAAAGCTCACCCTTCCATTATCATAGACTTCACCTTTGATGATGGATCAGTGACTGTTCTAAGTCGTTGAAAATTATTAAATGTATTAAAAATAAGTTAAGGAAGTATTTAAAAATTAAAAATTTATTACTTAATCTAAAAAAAATATACATAAATATAAGCTTTTTATCAATAGTCATATGTCACTTAATAGACAGAGATTGCAATTGATTGACCAGGTGAAAATGTATATATTAGAACTGGACATTGGTGCTAATTCTGTTGTTGAGATCACTAAACTAAATTTCTCTAAAATTTTCTAATTTTTGTTAAGAGATGGCCAAATGCTATTCTGTTATTAAGTAGAACTAAAGTTGATGACATCATAAATAGCACTTAATTTGTATCTGATGTCACTAAAATTCATTTTATGTGATAAAATTGAACAAGACTTGAAAAATGTACATAGACAGTCGAATGTAAATACATGCCGACTAACTTGGTGATTGAACTGCCTATGTACATTTTTAACCATACAACGTTTTAAAAGTTTTCACGTTTCAAACGGTTACTAAAATTAATAAATGTCCCACTAAAATTAGTCTTCACCCATAATCACCTATTTAGGTGACGTCTAATTTTGGTGAAAGCGTCTAAATTTTGTGTGACGTTAAATTTGTATTAATAAACTTGGTGATATTATAAACAGCACTAAATTTGTATCTGACATCACTAAAATTCATTTTATGTGATAAAATTCAACTAAAAGTAAAAATGTACACAGAAAATTCAATGACTAAGTTAGTCGGCATGCAAATACATGTTTTGTTGAATTTTATCACATAAAAGGAGTTTTAGTGAAATCTCTTAATAAAAATAAGAAAATTTTAGAGAAAATTAGTTCAGTGGTTTCAACAACAGAATTAGCACCACTGTCGCACAACAGTACAAAACTGATACAAGGGCCCTTCAATATCACATTAACCGGCTTTAAGAATCTCTAAAATCAATAACTTATAAATATGAAACAGCAGAGAAACAGAGTAGAGAACAGGTGTTAGCCATAGGTTAATTAGTAAATTCATGTCATCGTCTAAATGACCAATTGATATCCACAGGCCATGCTCCCTCGTCACCTTTGAATTGTAAAAAAAATATATGCAGTGATGTAATTGGTAAGCAAACCAATTCTTCAATCCTAAATTAAAATATGTGCAGTGGTACATTGCATTGTACTATATCACTGCAGCCACATTTAATAACATCTGGTGATAAACTCATTTCATCACCAGTTAAAACTATGTGCAGTGTGGATACTAGTATAATAAGTTCAAGCTGTACCTGCGAGGTATCTGTAATAGAAAAGTTCTTGTTAGTTGCTTCTTATTCTAAAATTGTAGAATTTATTTTGACTGGTACACACTGCATGCAGTCCAGTATATTGGTGCTGGTTGGTAGAAGACGCAATATTAATAGTGAGACCCTTATAAAAAAAATTTATAAATTTTCAAGTCTTAAAGTAAAACAAGTCATTTTATCCACCTTGCTGTACAGCAATGCTATGAGCCACAAGGAAGACAACTTACGATACAAATTAAATATGAAACTACATATCATGGTATCATATTCCAAAAAAATTGAGTTGCTTGATTGGAATTTAATATTCTATAAAAGTTTAAGTTTCTTGACATTAGATAGACATTTTCTATCAAAATTTTTACAATGAAGGGTAGCTCTGTTGCTATCTAATTTATGTTATTTTTTAATTTTTCAAGTCAAATTGTTGGCAAGTAGAACGTCTTTTATTGAGCAGGATAATGTTGACATTTCACTTTTGTAAAATTAAATTTCAAAACATTTTGGTTATAGGACAACAGATAATAAATCTGGCCAGCTAATTTTGGCCCCTAAGAATAATCATAATAAAAATATTGTTTTCATAAATCTGGTGCTCCATAATATAGGACTGCCTCCGTGGCGCGGTGGGTGTGCATCCGACTGCTACGCAAGAGGTCGTGGGTTCGATTCTCACCCAGAATAATTTGTGTGATGAGCACGATGATTTATTCTGTGTCTGGGTGTTATTTTATCTAAAATATGTATGTGTTTAGAAATATATAAGTATGTGTATCAGTTATCTGGTTACCATAGTACAAGCTCTGATTAGTTTGTAATCAGATGGCGTTGTGTTGTGTGAGTTGTCCCAACAATGTTATGTTATAATGTTAGAGGTTTAATAAATGGCAAAGATTTAGAGTTAGAGCTATATATGAATGAAAATTATTAATATTTTTTGTGCTACAGAGCACTGGTTAAATGATCAATTGAGATGGAAATCATATCGTTAAACTTCATAAATCACCAGTTTGCTAGCTCGTTCAATTTATATGTATCTCTTCGAAATGGTGATGGTCTGGAGTAGAGCTGCGAGGAGTACCTATGCAAAATGTGTAAGCGGTCATCATTCTTCATGCCGGATGATTCAGAGAACGAAGATATGGAGAAAGCTGTCACGTTTGATTCTAAAAAACTGCTCAGAGATAGCAGCCGTGAAATAAGGAAGGTGGTAAAGGACGAATTAAAAGAATTAACTACTTCTGTTAATTTCATGAACAGCCAAATTGCAGATCTTGAAAACACTGTCAAAGAGCAGGCCAATTCGATCAAATTGTTGGCAAATAAAAACGCTGACCTGATTAGCAAAAACAAAAACTTGGAACTTCGTATTTCTGCAATAGAACAACGGTTTCAGGAGGTAGATCAGAAGATTCTACTCTGGAAATACCTACATATTGTTAAAGAAATGGCAGCCAAGCTGAAAGTCAACATGCAGCAGCCTGTGAGTGCTAGGCGTGTGTCTCGTCATCGCAAAGACCAGCCAGGCCCCATAATAGCCGAACTTCAATCAAAAAGGGAACGAGACCTATGGGTGTCCTCTGCAAGAAACGTGGAGATCCTTACAGGGAATATCTTGCCGGATCTG
Organism: Thumatha senex; assembly: GCA_948477245.1. Taxonomy (NCBI): domain Eukaryota; kingdom Metazoa; phylum Arthropoda; class Insecta; order Lepidoptera; family Erebidae; genus Thumatha; species Thumatha senex. The sequence goes on from OX419744.1 coordinate 18,402,601, forward strand.
CCCTCTGAAGTGCTTACACGCCGCGTCTATGTCCGTGCTGCCCTCACCCACTATACTAAGACACTCCTATATAATGCCAAAAAGCGTCTAACAGGCACATATAAATACATATTGTGTAAAGAAGGCAAGGTACGAGTATTAGCAAAGAAAAATGATTCTGAACGCGCTGTTATAATTCGCTCTGAACCGGATATTGACTTACTTCTAGAGTCATAGGTCTTAAGGTACTAACTACTCTTTAACTGCTATTATTGTGATTGGTAATTGCTAATTGATGTCAGATACAACTAAGAAATTTATAACTGTCTCAATGTCAACTCTTTTATTGATAATATTTCAGCCACCGATATTAACCTACTGTGTATGCATGTAAACATAAGATCACTAATTAAAAATTTCCCAAAGTTGCTTGTTGTAATAGACTCATCAAAAATCGTATTTGATTTAATTATTGTAACTAAAGTGGGTATATCCCATGAAGTAAGTAACCTCTTTCAAACACCAGGCTATAGAATGCACACATAGCTAAGACAACACAAAAAAACAGGTGGAATAATAATGTATGTTAGGAATTACCTTAAATTCACGACCCATAACTTGACAACATATGCTTTTGAAACAGTAGCCGGCATATTATTAACGACTAATAATAACCCTATATATGTGTGTGCAATCTATAGACCGCCTTCAACTAATAAGAGCCTTTTTGTCACTGAACTGTCCAACCTTATAAAGAAACACAAAAAACACACTGATATGTCTTGGTGATATTAATATTAACTTAAAGACTTATTCCTCACACCGGACTCATACACAGATATGCTAGCAGAGCAAGGGTTCATGTGTGGCATATCTGATTACACGCGAATTAATTACGTGCGAATAAAGTCACAAGGTCATGTATCGACCATATATATACCAATGTCAGTGGATGGCATGCGTACACATCGGCTATTGATACTGTTCTGGCGGATCACCGCGTCACCGTGATCGCTTGTTGCAGTGAGACTCAGTCGCAGATACAGCATGTTGCCAAATCCAAAAAGATATGTAGTTAATACACTAGAAAAGAAAATTAATAATATAGACTGGTCCACAACGGATATAATGAAATGCCCTAATGAAATTTATAGGTATATCAAAAATAAGTTTGAAAATGCTACTCCTGTGGCCTGTTGTACGGTAAATGACGTGGAATCATCAAGGGGTTTATATATTAATTTATGTGATAACAGAGATCGGTCATTTCAGATATGGAAACTTGACCCCACCAATAAATATCTCAGATTGCAGAACAACAGATTACGCAATAAATGCCACAAAGTCATTGAATATCACCGGTATAAATATTACCAAAATATAATTAAAAATAACCATTCTAACCCCAAAAACTATGGCAGCTGGTAAACTCCATCTGCGGACGAGTGACTCCAACAGTTGATCAGGTAATTCTGAAAGCTTTCAAGCAAGTGAATTTCAAAACTAGGTTAAAAAGATAGTTCCCATCTGTAAACATCTACTCCTTAATGATGACGACTACTCTAGTAATAGTGATGTAAGTATGCTAGTATCTAAAGCCTCACCACAAAAAATAAGTAAAATCATCAATAAATTAAATGCTCTTAAAATGGTCAGGACAGAATTAGAGTTACAGAACTTAAAAAAATTAGTCATAATATAATCTACTGATAAAAGCGTTATAGGTCTGTAATTCGATACATCTTCATGGTTACCCTTCTTGTATATGGGGCAAACACATCCAGATTTCAGGTCAGCAGGATATTTTCCAGTGACAATACAGGAGTCGATAAGGTTAGTACTATTACTAACCTTATCGACTCCTATTAGTACTATTACTAACCTTATCGACTCCTGTATTGTCACTGGAAAATATCCTGCTGACCTGAAATCTGGATGTGTTTGCCCCATATACAAGAAGGGTAACCATGAAGATGTATCGAATTACAGACCTATAACGCTTTTATCAACCATTAATAAAGTAGTAGAGAAGTATCTGAGTGAACAAATACATGCTTTTTATACTAAACATAGTATTATATCTAAAAATCTATTTGGATTCCAACCAAACAACAGTACTACCTTATTACTATTCCGATTTACTGATGAAATTAATGCTTCCTAAAATTCTAGACAGCATACACTTGCTAACATTTCATCGATTTTTCTCTCACTTTTGACACCCTAAATCACGACCGACTTGTAAATAAACTTAATAACACCGGTGTGCGAGGCCCTTTGCTGAAATTGTGTCTGGATTATCTGCGAAGCAGGTCTTACTGCGCTAACGTGAATGGAAGTCACAGTAGAACCGTTCCAGCTGATGTGGGCACAGAACAAGGATCTGTGCTTGGTCCCCTTCACTTTATAGCATACGTTAATGATGTGAATAATGTTCTCAAGCATTGTTCTTCATATCAATACGCCGATCACACGTGTGTGCTTATTTCTGATAGGGAAGTTGCTACGGCCTATACAAAGGTGCAATCAGACTTAGATAATATAAATAAATGGTGCCATGATAATGGATTGGTTCTCAATGCACAAAAAACAAAACTTGTCCACATACGTTCACCTTATGGTAAAATTCAGTGTCCAGAGGCAATAAATCTGACGGCCCATAAGCATTCATGCCTGCACACACACGTTATAGGCTGTAAGTGTCCATCTATTAAAATAGTAGATAAGCACACATACCTTGGTATTATCATTGATCACAGATTTAGCTGGCAGCCTCATATCAACCGAGTATGTGAAAACCTTAGAGCTTTTCTTACCAATATGTGTATAGTTAGAATAAGACACCGATAAGGGTCAAACTCATGCTTTACAATGCCCTTGCCGACTCCATCATAGGATACGGCATCTCCAGCTACGGCAGAACCTTCAAAACTTGCCTTGAACGCATATACCAGATAAAAACTAGATTTCTGAAGAACATTGCCTTAGCTTGTATGAAGGAAAAATTCAAGGACAGTGGAAAGGAATTATATAAGCAGTTTAAAGTAATACCCGTTAACACTAAAGTCAAATACCATCTCCTTAAAGAAAATTTCTTTAATAAATCACTACAGATCCAAATACATCACAAAATTAAAACGCAACACATCACTAATAAAAAAATGGTAACAACTGGAGCAATAAATGCTTATGGTGAGAGAACCACTAAATACATGGTTCCCCGCCTGTTGAACAGCTTTAATTTAAATTTCATAAACAGTATTTCTGAAACAAACTTAAAACATAAATAATTTTTCACTTTTTAAACAACCTGTAAGTAAGTGTACCAAACCAGTTCCTGTTGTTTGTGGGCAGCGAGCGCGCTGTCGCATAAGAAATAGAAATATATTGCTTAAGGTATATCTGTGTTATGAGTACCCACCAGTAATTATGTAGATTAGATTATTATTTCCATGATTATATAAGGTTAAAGTTATTAAATCTTGCCAAATTGTCCGCTCTATATACTGTGTATTATAAAACAGCAATCCAGACAAGCCTTAGTGGCTTATGGTTTGCTTTTATTGTTAACTGTGTTTTATAAACGAAAAAAAAATATTAAGCAAACTAAGTTTAGTCGACTGTTCTCACATAAATTCAAAGGAACTATGTAAGTGTAATTATAATGAACACAACATTGATTTTGTTCTTTTTTTTGTATAAATTCATAACTGTATAATTGGTCAAATATCATATAAATCAAACTATTGTAATAGCGGTTAGAAAAGAGTAGCCATGAGTTTTATTGCCAGGTTCTTCCTCTGAATCTACCTATTGCTTTGCGAATCTGGCAGTAAATGTAAATGTAGAAGCAGTAATCTTGACGTTCATAAGTGTTACTTTGTGACTTACAGGAATAAAGATTTTTCATTCATTCATTTATATGTACAACTTACAGCTACTATAAACTTTACACATATTAAAAAAGGAAGGTAAGGAATATTTACATGTATAAAAAAATATATTATTATATTTTATATCCCCACAACCTCTTTTTTTGTACTGGGTTCTGTAAATATGTTAAATTTTAATAAGTTCAATATTAAATTATATTTTTTTGTTTATTTACAATAATATAAATTTTTATATATTATATTAATAATATTATGTTTACTGTACCTACGTAAAATTTTAATTTCGTCTTAATAATTATTATTATGACGAAATTAAATTAGAAAAGCTTTCAAATTTATTTTTAAGATAAATTATTTATGATAGATTGGTAAAAATTGGTATTTAGACTGGCCATAGATTTGAACACACAAAACGCCTAAAAACTTTGTGCTTTCGAAACTTGATTTTACAGAAAGTCCGCCATTTACTACGCCTACAAACCTTTAACATATTACACGATATTAAACACCCGATAGTCACTATCAATACTTCTCAACTATATGGTTTTTTTATATGTTTTAGGCCATTAGCAAAGTATCACTCTGCAGATAAAAAGTATGCCGCTAGTTGTGAATTTATTTTATCTACACATGATAAAGAACATGCATATTTAAAAGGTCATGCGATTCGAGGTAAATATAATCTAGATTTAAACAATTTTAGTGATAAAAATTCCAAAAACGGTATACCTTAATTTTTATTGCACAATACTCATACAGCCTTTTCGTGCTTCATTATACCTCGGACATCTTTTTTGTTAAAAAGTGAATCTACTATGCCTTCTAGAATATTTTTCTTTTATTATTATTATTTTATTATTAATTTGTTATTAATATAATATTGTTAAAATTGCTGTAATAGTATATTACACTGAGACATCCGTATTTTCAAATTATTAAGCATCTGTACAGTAGCTCCGGTATAACTTCCACCGCTCTGCACGCAAGAGACGGCGAGTTGGGCTTTTTGTGATTTTTGAAACGTATCTTCGTAGTTTACTGACAGATATGGATGAATTTGGTAATGTAAACATGAGAGAGGACTAAGCAAACACTTCTTACATTTAAATGATAGTGATTCGGTTTTGGAATTATCATATCTGAGTCAACCAAACGGTTAGTTATATATAAAAGAAATAATAGCATTGGAAAAAATAGTTGAAACAATAGACATTGAACTTCACACTGCACAGGCTGAAATTGATAATCTGGGTATTAAAATCTTGAACTACTAAAGATTAATCAAGAAAGCAAGTTAAATCTCTTGAAGTCTGTGGGACTTGGAAATATAAATAGCAATGCATTTTGTACCCCAATAAAATTTTATTCGCAACAGCTTCGTAGACGTATTCAGTGTTCTCATTTTAAGTCAGGCTTACTAAGAACATCATCAAGGGAATTACCAACTACGTCAGAAAGTTGTTCCAATTCAAAATTACTTAAACAGAACACTTAGTTATGATTCCATAATTAAACAGACAGCATCACGTCGCTCTGAATGCCATGACTCACCATCATTTCCTGGCTCTGTGGTCATAACTGTTGATATGGCAACAATTTTAAACTCTCAAGTGGATGGAACGATAGCGATAAGCGAACAGGCGTTATTTGATCAAGAGCAAACTCACAACTGTGACTTGAATATCACTAGTAACAAGACATCTACGAAAGATGAGAGCGAGGAGCTTGGGAGACCGCTTTCTGCCAAACATTTGGTTAATATTTTTGTGATGATTCATTCGTCTTCATTTGAGTGGATATGGGATGAGACAAATATACTTGGTAATTCCTTCAGAGTAATAGTCCTTATAAAACCGTATGCGCCATTATGTGGAATTCTTAAGTCATATGTGGCATTGTGTCATGATTTAACATTCTCTGATTATAAATTGGTATGTGGTGGACCTATTGACAAAAACCCGATGCAAGTACAATCTGTGCTATATTATATGTTGAATCAAATAAAAAACACCAATGTTTTAGTAAGGAAAGTTTATAAAAAATAAGTTACTTAATGTTTCTAAACGCAATACTTTATTTAGATTAAAATGTTCTAACTTTAGAAACACCTTTTATGTTGTACTGGATGTAAATTATAGCATTTTGTCAACTTCCTTCAATAAAATACACGCCAGTAGATTGATATATAGGGAACTTCTTCGTTTGAAATACACAAATGATTATCTGGTTTATCTATCTAAATTACAAATGGCAAATAGTAGTAATATGTATCAACAAACCTTTTGAAAGAATGTCGCAACGCAGATTGATTGTTACACAAGCGTGTCTGCAAGTGCGACACAGACCGAGTTTCGGACTGAAGCTACGTCAATGTTTTTTCGAGAGTAACTCTTTACTTAGCTGTCAAAGTATATAAAGGCATGCCTTTTGACAGAAAACCACACTCTCGTTTCTTATCCAGTAACCAAAGATGAAATCGAGACAAGAACTGGTTTAGTTGATAATTAGAATACGAAACAAGTGATTAAATAACATTTGTAAATAATTTATACTGTTGATTGATGGCACTTGGTGGAACTTGTTACTTGTTAAGACTGCCTCTGTGGCGCGGTGGGAGTGCTTCCGACTACTACGCAAGAGGTCGTGGGTTCGATTCCCACCCAGAATAAAACTTAGTGTGATGAGCACGATGGTTTATTCTGTGTCTGGGTGTTATTTATCTATAATACGTATGTATTTAGAAATATATAAGTATGTTTATCAGTTATCTAGATCCCATAACACAAGCTAATATTAGCTTACTTTGGGCTAGATGGCGCTGTGTGAAAAGTGTCCCACAATATGTATTTAATATTTATTTTAAGTAACACCACTTGTACTATTCCACAATATTTACTTGATAAACCTAACTGGTAGCGCCTCACGGCATTCTCAAAGGCACACAATATGATCACTTAGGTATACATAAAAAAATTATATGTATATATATATATATAAATATAAAACATTTGTAAAGATTTATATCAGATATTTAAAACATTTAGTTGCTCTCAATTTAGTAAAATTGGTTTAGAATTAAATTTCTCAAAATGTAAATTATTTATCACGGATAACACAAACTGTTTATACAGAAGTTTATTGACGTTACATTCAATTTCAAAATTATGAACAAATGTACACTTCACCTCCTGGAATCACCAATTTTAAAAGAATGATTTGCTTCGTTTTTAAATGAAAAATTAAAAATTATCAGGATTTCAGGAAGCGATTTTTCCAAATTAATATACATTCCGCTTTTACTTTAATTCAATATTGTCCTTTTAGCCCAAAATTAACATTCTATCTTCGATCTTGCCATTTTTGGAAATACCACAAACTTTTAGAAAATTTAGATGAAATTATCCGGAATACTATAACTATAAATTTTAGTAAAACTTAACTATCTTCACGCTGTATCCCTGACGGGGTAGTCAGAGAGGACAGATCGCCAGGCTTCGAGCCGAGATCGAGATGGCAGGTTTGAATGAAAGTGTCAGCGTTAAGCTGGAAAAGGGCGTGCTCCGTTGGTTTGGACACGTCCAACGAATCAGTGAGGAACGATTGACGAAGAGTATATATTGTGCGAAAGCAGAGGGTAGAAGAAGTCAGGGTAGGCCGAGACTTACATATGAAGACCACGTGAGCAGATTGCTCAAAAACGGAAAGGTCAAAAGTAGTCGTCTATACCTAGACGTGCGTGTATGAAGCGATTGATGAATCTTGAAGAAGTGAAAGAAGTATGCATGGATCGCGAAGCCTGGCGATCTGTCCTCTCTGACTACCCCGTCAGAGATACAGCGTGAAGATAGTTAGTTAGTTACTTCGTTACGTATTCGGTCGGTCAAGGTAACACCGCACAATTTTCGAAGTGATCGCATCTCCACAGCATTCAATTTACTTTCATGCATCTGCTGACATACCCAGGTTTCGCTACCATAAAGCAAAGTTGGCACTAGCACTGCGTTATGAATCGCCAGTCGTGCTTCTTTTACGATGCTTTGTCGCTTTACTAATTTTTATAAATTTTAATGACAGAGCTTGAGCTCAAGCGTCATTACCTATTCGGTTGGGTCGTATAGGTGTCCGCAAAATCTCTGATATTAGCTTACCGTCGGTAATTCTTGTCGTCGGTGTATGGTACAGATAAGCTGACCAGGAAAATTTTAGCTAGGTCACTGGTTAACTTTGAAGTCCTATATTTATTTGATGCTGATGATTTTATTTTTCACATATTCATAATCCTGGTGTATGGGAAAGTCCGTCTACCATACATTTGCCTGCGGTACCTGTTCGCAGGGCTAAGGAATATATATTAAAGGTCTTACCTGACTCCGGCCGTCTTCCCGGTTAATAACCTTCCCTGTGATAGTGTAATGTATCCCTATCTAAAATGTATATATATATATAATGTAATAAACAATACCAAAATAATGATGGGTTGAGTGTGTCCTTGACTGGATGCCGTCAGCTACGCGCCAGTCGCGTTTCGCCTGAAGATCAAGCCAATGTCCGGTAACACCTTCAACCACATGCACCGGCGGATGACCGCTCATCAACGCCATTCACCGTAATATGATACTTTGTACTTTACGTCCGTATAGCACAAATAAGGAATATACCGATTCCTGTTAATACACGTTTTCGTGACCGAAAGACCGTGAAAACCGCAGCGAGTCACCCGATGCTCGCAATTGTCAAAACAGTTGTATTATTAAACCGTACCGTACAAGAAGCGTCCGCTGCGACTATATACCGCCATATTACTTTTTTATTAATTTATTTCGGTATTCCGAAAGCTGTCGTTCAACGTTCGGACGCACGTAAATTTAAGGTGCGTTCCGAAATCGTGGTCTTTACTAAAAATCCCCCCGCTCCGGACAGAGGGACCTCTGTTCGCTAAAATACAGGCAAATGAGAAAGTGAAGTCACAGCCCGACGCAAAACGGAATCTCCGACAGAAACCTCTGCATACCGTGGAGTACCGTCCGAACCCGGATACAGCTGAAGAATGCGCGCCCGAAGTCATTTTAAAGAAGGCTGGTTAGTGTCCTTAATGAAGACCAGATCCCCACCCGTACAGGGGTTGTTTTATCAGCCCACTTGATACGCTGCTGTAGGATGTTCAGATACTCCAAAGAAAACCGATGATTAAAATTCTGAGCCATTTGCTGGAGCATCTGAAATTTTGACAACCTATTTTGAGGAGTATCAACATAAGGATATTCCGGTAATGCCGTTAGGGGTTGACCGATAAGGAAATGACCCGGCGTCAAGACCTCCAGATCATTAGGATCCGTAGACAGAGCGGACACAATGGCCGAGAGTTCAAAGTTGCTTCAACTCTGCAGAGAACCGTGGCGAATTCCTCAAAGTTGAGGATAGTGTCGCCTATGACACGCCGCAAATGTGTCTTGGCAGACTTGACCGTGGCCTCAAATATTCCGCCCCAGTGTGGACAAGCTGGTGGATCTAAATTCCAGGTGATTCCACGCTTGGCCAATATATGTTCGAATTCAATGCCCCTGTCTGTTAGAAACTGATGCACCTCCCGTAGGTAACGATCAGCTCCCTGATAATTGGTACCACTGACCGTATGAGACTTGGCAGGCTCCGCCTTGAGACAAAGCCCTCAAGTGCTGCAACAAATGCCTACGTACTTAGTGATAAAACCAATTCCAAGTGTACCGCCTTGGTTGAAAGACATACAAATACACACAAGTACGTTTTATAGGACTTCGCCTTCCGTAAGTGCGAAGCCTTGACCATAAATGGGCCTGCGAAGTCGGTACCTATGCCCTCAAAGGGCTGAGTGGCCGTCACTCGATCTGCCGGTAAGTCACCCATCATATGCTGCATTGTAGTCGCTTTCAACCGATAACACGACATGCATTTGAAAATAATTGAGCGCACACACCGACGTGCAGATAAAATCCAAAACTCGCGTTGTAAGATCGCCAAAAGTGCATTACAATCTGCGTGCGAGTTATTAATATGACGATCTGTAACCAGAAGCTGAACAAAGTTACCATCTTTGAGTAGCAAGAGAGGGTGACGCGCACCATAGGGCAGCTGAGAGTTTCTGAGTTGACCGCCAACTCGAAGCAAACCCTATTGATCCAGAAAGGGGTTCAGCCTCGGAATGGCTCCCTTTAATGGAACCGAGGATCTAATAATCCGAATTTCGTGAGCGAACCGATCCGCTTGAACCTGGCTAACCCAGAACACGAGTGCAGTTCGGCGCTCGTTTGCCGATAGATAAGGTGACGTGTTCCTTACACCCACCTTCCGCGAGTTCCAAATAAACATGTGAATCCACCCCGTGACCGCCAATAGTTTGCCGAGCGAGCTATACTGGTTTAGTAGAGGATCCGTACCGATAACCGTCGTTTCCACTGACGCCACTCGTATACCAGGCAGGGGATTTATGCCACCCAAAACCGTGGATGGCCAGGTCACTACCGAATCCGCTAACCACTTTGGACTCCACCAGAGGGGATGATCTACTGTCACGTTAGGGTGGGTTGGTAGTAGACCAACTACCCCAAGTCAACAAGTTAAGTAAAATTAGGTAGGTGAGAGCTTGAGAGATAAATTAAGCGACGAGAAAATTTAAATACAACAGTATGTATATTAGAATTTTAAGTACTTAGTTACATTCAGGGCCGGGTTCGATGCAATGGTTCCGAGGAAATATTAGTTAAGTATCACTCTTGGAAGTCCCTCCGCGTGTCCGAGATGGAGGGAAGGACTTAGATTGCACTAGGAGGCGGCGGCATAGGCGCGGCGCTGGTGCGACCGGACACGACGGCGCGCGAAAACGGGGAGAAGAGGAGATAGAAGACGAGACCCTGTGAACAAAGAAAAAGGTGTCAGTATGTAATTTTACATACCGCTAAGCGGGACACAGAGGAACTCCCTATTAAATTGCATTCACGGGAATCCTTGTAATGTACCCTCATCAACACGGCAAGAAGGTGGGTAGGCAACCGGTAACATACAACGAGTATGCTGCAGTATTAAATAGCATTTGTAGAATCCCACTATTTTCAAACATAGCGTGATTTACTAGATGCCCTGTGAATGCTAAAATGATAAAACCCTGTAAAAATGTAATTATTAAAATTTTATTGGAGCTTACCCGGATCAGTGTAAGTGGGGAGCGTGGCGAGATAAAGAGGTTGATGCGCTTAAAGTCAACCGTTTTATTTGGCCACTACCCACAACCCCACTCTGTCGACTAGTGAAGAGACACAACTGATCACATAGTGTTGGGAATGAATTGACCTCACCATTCGACAATAATCGACTAATTAAACAAAAAGAAAAACTACATTGTTACACTACCAAAGTGGGGGCATCACAACCCCGTGATGCCACATCAGCAGGATTGAGCTCACCCGGCACATGTTTTCAGATCAACTTAACCTCCGAAGCCTGAATGTGAGACACCCGATAGGCCACAAAAACTTCTAACCTATGGGGAGAAGCCTGTAGCCAAGCTAGAACGATCTGGCTGTCCGACCAGGCATAGATTTCCGACAACTCTACCGATTTGCTCAAAGTGGAGTTAATGTGATTTAATAATCTAGCAAGTAAGGCAGCTCCTGACAGCTCTAATTTAGGAATGGTCAATTTAGTCCGTAATGGGGCTACCTACTCTTAGCCATCACTAGGTGAACTGCTGTAGTACCGTCCCATTTTAACATTAAACGCAAGTACACCACCGCAGCGTATCCCGACGCCGAAGCATCGCAGAACCCGTGAAGCGATGCTTTGTATTTACCCGATGGAAGAAAATGACATACCAATGTGATTGCCCCCAACCGAGTTATAAAATTTATATATTCAGACAGGAGGACACCTGTAAGAGGCTCGTCCCATGTGAGCTCAGCGATCCACAGTCTTTGTAAGAAGTACTTGGCCCAGAAAATTATCGCTGCGATCCAACCGTTCGGATCGAATATTTTGGCCAACGTAGAGAGTACCAATCGCTTAGTCCAAACTTTCGCGGAAACTTCCATGTACCGGAACGAGAAGATATTCTGAACTGGTTGATATTGTACTCCCAAGACTGATGTAGAATGAGGACTATCCGGATCCTCAAAATGGAGTAGATCTTGCTTGTGGTCCTCCGGAAGGTCGGCCAACAACCTTGGGGAGTTAGAAATTCACTTGCGCAACTCATAGCCACCTGTCGCCAAGATTCCAATCAAATCATCCCGGAGAAGCAGTGCTTCACGTTCAGAGGATGCCCCGGTGCATATATCATCAACATAAACATCCGTCTCTAAGATGGCTGCCGCTCGCTCCCGATGAGCCAACTCGAGCAATCCCCTAATTGCCATCCATGGACTGGACTTTAAACCGTATGTGTTTGTATTTAATTCGTACACCATGAGTGGCTGCAAAGGATACTCTCTCCAGAGGATCAATTTAAATCGTCTATCATCCGGATGTATGATGGTCTGCCGGAACATCATACGAATATCCGTTGCAAAAACCACTAGATGCCTACGAAAAGCCGTAATTATATCCGAAATCTCTTTATGTAGTTTGACACCTGAATGCAAGCACTGATTGAGAGAAACATCGTTGGATGAGGGAGCCGACCCATCAAATACCACCTGAATCTTCCCCCCATCGGCCTTGAAGCCAGCATGGTGGGGAATAAAGAAATGTCCCAGTTCCAATTTAAGCGCGAATACGAGGATTCGCGCATAAATTGCACATACTTTTCACGAAATTCTGGATCACGTTTCATGCGTCGTTCCATTGACAGCATACGTTTCTCCGGTAGGCTGAATGATTGACCAAGTCGTGGCCGCGAGGAAAAAAGTGGCAACCGTGCCATAAGCTGTCCCGACGGCATATGTATCAAGGTCTGTCTAAAATGACTTTCGCATTCCTCGTGCAAGGGATCCGCGCGCGGGGCCGAAGGTACCTCTTCCAGTGCCCAGAATCTTTGCACCACGTCGGCCAGTGAAATACCTGTAAATGCCATTTCATCGGTCACAAGACCGGTAGGAAAAGCTGGACCCAAAATCATTTAACCGAAAACCGTGGGCACGGCAACCAACCCGTCCCGATGTAATTCAACCACCGATCCCGAACATAACACCTGACCAGCGACATCGGAACCGAGCAGGAGATCCACCGAGCTGGGTTTCCAAAACCCAGGATCAGCCAGACGCAAATCTGAAGCTGAATGACAAATTATAGAAGGAAGAGAAACCAAAGGATGCATGCCTATAACCTGATCCATAACCGTGGTGGGGGAAGAACCCGATTCCCCTTTAACCACAAAACTAACTTGACCATAAATTGCTGTGACCCGATCACCTCCTATCGCTATTTTTGTATTAAAGGTGCGTGACATTGATAGGCCTAACTTCCTCACCAAACCAATAGTAATGATGCAGCCTTGTGCCCCGGTATCCAAAAAGGCCCGTACCTTAACCGAGGCACCATCAGTGCCCTTAATCCGAAGAGACACCGTAGGGAGAAGAAGGACCGTCTTCGAAAAGGCTGCACCTGGTGAGGAGGCCGAAAATACCTATAAGGTGTGAGGGGCCGACCCGACCCTGAGGGGAGAACGGGCCACCCCCAACAGGGGGCGTGATAAGTATAACCACGGCCCATCATTGGTGTCCGATAACCCTCGTACAGAGGGGCGTGTACCTGTACGCGCCTTTGTGTAGTGAGGGCGGAAGAGGAAGCATCCTGTGCTGATCGAGCAGCATAAGTTGCAGCCGAAATGTGGGCTTCCACGTCAACATGTTCCCGAGCCCGAGGGCGAATCACTTCGCCCATCGACGTTGGACGTCCATAATAGTCCCGAGAGGGGGAGGAGGGGCCCCCGCCCCTGCCAGCATCCCGTTGTTAAGCAGGTGCGCACTCTGTGTCCCGGTGACCAGAGGCATCCCCACTCCTGAAAACATCCCGATTTTCCATCGGGGCGCGCCCAGCATCCTGATACTGAGGGGCGCCCCTGCCCCTGCGAGCATCCCGATGTTCCTCCAGATAACCCTTACCTGGGGGGCGACGCTGCTCCGGGGTATCGCCTACCTGTACTATTTCCTCCGGAGCTTCCATTCTTCTCTCTCCCAGACCTGCAAAGCATGGGGTGGTGTGGACCACCACAGCGGGAGCACTTCCTTGGTGACCCGCAGTCTCTGGCCAAATGTGTATTCATACACATCCAGCAATATTTCGAACCGTAGACAAATCGGCGCCGAGATCCGAAGTCGGCGCGTCTGAACTTTCCACAGTTCAGGAGGGGGTGAAACGGTCCATTACAAAAATGACAGTAAGGTTCCGAATGATCCGCCGCCACTGCAACCAGCCTAGGTGGAGCCCGAGCTCGTGTCTGGAGGTGACCCTCTGCCCCCCACCTGGGGGAGTGATTGACAATTTAACCGACTTACCCGTAGGAGGATTACCTTGTTCCTCCACATTATCCAGCATCCTACATCGTTCTTCCAGGAAGTGAAGGAGCTCCGAAAATAGAGAGACATCCGTGGATGACTTCCCTCCAAATGTTTGCTCAAACCTAAGCTTTAATTCGGTTGGCAGCTTGCCAAGCGTTACATGAAGTAGCATGAAGGACCATTCATTAACCGGAAATCCGAGCTTTCCGAGAGCATTATATGCTACAATCAATGGGTTCAGTAGCTGAGACCGAAGCTGGGTGACCCTAGTCACCTTTGGTAACCCCAGCAAGCGACTAAGGTGAGCGTCCCCTAAACGACGCGTATTTTGATATCGTTCCGTTAGCAGCGTCCGAGCCGTCTCGTAGCTGTCATTGTCCAAATCCTGGGCCTCTCCAGACAAGGCCGTTCTAAGATAACCCATTTTTTGTGCAGCACTTAAGCCCGACCGTGCATGCACAAGGCTATCAAATAAATTAATGAAGCCCATCCAATGCTCATACCCCCGGAGTAATGAGGTAGATTTAAGGAAGGGAGTCGAGTGACCAATCCCGGTTGCACCCTTAGTTCCTCTGAATGAACGACGCCATGGGCAGAGGTCATCCGGGCATGTGGAGCCTGATCGTAATCTAGGAGGTACCGTGACAGCCCTATTTTGGCCGGTCCATCCTCCATTTCGACCTCCACCTCCTGAATCTCCTGGTATGCCTCATCTAAGTCTTTAAATAAGACGCTAACCTCCCATAGCGGAATTTCAACTCCTCAGCTCTATCCGGACGTCCGATCAGTCCGGTGGCCGCCTGTAACCATCGAAGGACACGGCTCACGGTAGCTTTGGCTGTCGTTAGTGACATTCTAAATATGGGCCGAAAGTACACCCGTAACACAATGATTATCAAATAAGTTACCAATTAACTTAACGAAATAAGACCACTCCGTCCAGAGCGGAACCCCAAATTAAATCCGTACGGAACCCTAAACCGTATTAGAATATTCAAAATAAAAGTTAAACGTAAAGGTTTATGACACGATAATTCGTACAAATAAAATATACCTACGGATAGTTCCGTACTATCTCGTTATGGTACTCATGATAGACCCGTACTATCTTGTTGTTGTACCTATGTATATTATTATTGTACACAATAACCGTATTTAAAAGTCATACAAAATAAATTTAACAGTCACTGGTTTCAATCAAATTGAACTTTTCGTTGACTTGTAAACATTTTACAAAATTAAATTGGGATATGGATGAAAAACATTGGAATGTACCTCTTCAGCAGGCGTCTGTATGTAGCAATGGAGTCAGCAAATAGGGCCGAAATGAATAGCCGCTATCTCCAAGAATGACCATATTGGCAAAATCACAATCATCAAATTGCGATGATAGTTACTGTTTTCTCCGCTTGTTTTTACAAAACGTTTCAAGACTTCCACTAAAACTTAATGTAGAAAAGGAAATATAAGAAGGGATATTGTCAAAAGTTATTTATCTTTCTTGTGGGGTGTGAGGAACACAGTTTAGTCGGTATATATTTTTCATCTTTGATGTTTTTTGATCTGTTACCTATATAATAAAAATCTTTTACAAGTGTTCTACTAAGTGTCTGTCTCTTTAGTCACAAACAATTATTTTTGTATTGAATAGCCCATTTATCGAAGAAGGCTATAGGCTATATATCATCACGCTACTGCTATGGAGAGCGAGCCGTAATCATAAATGTCGACAAATCGGGCAAATTTTTATGCATTATTGTAGAATATATAAACGTCGGGATTAAATAGGTGCGACGGGAATTCGAAGTATGTCAAGGGCGAAGCCGTGGGGGTCACTTAGTATTAGCTATTTTAAAAGTACGGTGGACTGGTGGTCGTTACCCGCTTTCCTTACAGATACAGGCTCAAGTCTACTTGAGAATTTCAAGCATGCAATACGTAACATGCCCCAACATTGAGATTGTAAGCTGTGGGAAAAGTACAATGGGCGGCCTTATCACATGAAGCGATTTCTACCAGGCTAAATTTTATAGACAAAAGTAGGAATCGTAAACCATGTCCGGCAGGGGGCAGCTACCCCTCCTGCCCTCCCCTGGGTACGCCCATGGAATAAATTATCCAAATATGATATATAACACGTCTTATTGGAGATCTGGAACCGAGCAGGAAACTCCGCATCGTTGTATTTTCGAATGTATTTAGCTTGTCTAGGTTTCGTCGACAGACGGTCGGTCTTCCATGGTCAGAGAGTGAAGATAGCGAAGAAAACGACATTATTTTTACACTTCAATATATTCAATTCCAGATTTAGGAGACCTCTCGACCACTCTTACATTTAGGGGACGTTCAAATCTGTTTGACAGGTCATTTCACAGCTAAATCAAATTAAGTGGCATTCCAGTATACGAATTTTACACTGAGTGGCGTCTGAGCGCAACTAACCGTTAGATATTTGAGTTACCTTTCAGCATTCGGCCGTTATATTTATCAACGATTCTACTGGTGTTTATTCAAACCATAGACAACACAGTTTAAAAAGGATTTGAATTGAGGTCGGTCAACAAAAAAAAGGGCTGCACTAGTCACCTTAACGGTTGACTTAAAGTAATGTTTAATTGGTTAATGAATAAACTCAGCTAATATAATGTATTTGCATCTAGGAAAAACATTGTACCCATTTGCTGCAAGCCTGATGTTAGTATGGGATGTACTGGCTATGGTAATGAATAAACCAAAAAAAGAACTCTCTGTGGTATTCAGTAAGTTACAGTTACATTCTCAACCAGTACTTAATGAACAACAGCCAATGAAATTATTTGTGGCCATACACAGAGGCACAGGACAATTTGAGGTAACTACTATATTTTCATTGAAAACAATAATTAAAATTGATACCGTAAGACAATAAAAGCTTGTTACTCCGCTGGAAGGCGCTCGTAGCCCCTCTAACTCGAAACAATGCGGAAAACAATCACTGCGTTAAGTAGTAAGTTTTTGCTAGAGCTGGTCTTAAAATGAGTGCCTGCCATATGAATCCTAAAAACAGGAGAATTGCCATGCCTTGCCAGAGAACATTCGTGTATCACTACTGGCTTAGAAGCTGTAGCATACATTCATAGTACACTATCGTATACGTTAAGGGATTCCTTGATCATTAATACTGAGACTTGTTTTGGACAGACTTTTTATTGCATTTTATACAATACAATTAAAATACCTTTTGTGTATCGTTCATTTAAACAAATGTCTTATGAAAAGCTATTTTAAGGTATTAAACACAAGTTCTATCGTTATATCTGGAGTTATAACGGCCAAATACGATAACTTTAATAATAAATGTAACATCACAGACAAGAACCGCCAACTTTACTTTAGTACTGAAGAAATTTATCGGATACTACGTGACAGAGATTATTTTTACAGGTTTGTTAGCTAATTATGTATTGCACGTATTGTATATAGCAGTTTAATCGTAAAAATGATTTCATAGCCATACTTTTTTACTTACATTGTAGTGGCGAGTTTCAAAGTATTGCTTCCGTTGATGAGTCTCTAAGCAGTGCTAAGCTTGTGTGGCGTGGCAACTGGATTACATTTATCGATAGTATACTGCAGCTAAACGTACTACGACAGTCTCACAATGCAGTTTCACAACCTACAAATATCCGACAAATAACTATTGACATGAAAAAACATAAAACAGATGTCTCGAGCTCAAATAAATCAGATGGCAATATATTAATTGACGCTAAAGTCGATGAATATGATAATATCATGTAAGTTATTCATTATAGTAAAGAATGGTAAATGCAGCATGCTGACAAATTTTTAATTTTATGAATGGTTTCATATAGGTGCGGAGGAGTTCTAATGGAGAGCGTAAAGTTTCACCATTTGCCTCCATACAATTCTAATGCGATGGCATTAAAATCTTTGAAATTTGTTCCCCGTTTTAATTCAGGACTAGATGTAAGTAAAACTAACTTGATCCAGTTAAGCAATTAACATTAAACTTTTACTTATTTCTTTTTAAATAATGTACAGGTATCTCAGTCACTAGAAGTTTACTTACAAATAGTGGCGGAAAATTTAAATAAGAAGAAAATAACTGTGGTAGGAATATTATGCAATGAATATGAAGGTTGTATGTCTAGAAACATTAAGAATATCAGTAAAAATATTATTGGAATAAAAGTGAACTATAAAGAAGTTTCTCGAGATTTAGCGTTGAAAACCTACAAGTTTGATGATGCAGATTTGATACTCGTTAAGAATTTATCTACTGATGAAAATGTATGTAATTTATTATAAGATTAAATAAGATTATATAATATTAAATAAGATTAGTTAACTAAAATTACTTATTAAAATTTTTCAATGTTATCTTTAATATTTTTTCCCGTTTTTAGGTAAGACAGCGATTACAGGAGGTATTGCAACAAGATAGGTTTGTTGTAAGTAAAGAGATTGCAGCGTGTCCTGGCTCCTCAAAACCTCCTTTATTATATCGCGTACTGTCTGTTCACAGTGATAATAAAAACATAAAACTACAGTTAATTCGTTGGGGATCAGTGAGACGGCTTACAGCTATTAGAACAGTAGCAATTCGCAAAGAAGCTGACATTAATTTATTGACCTCTGTTCGCAGTAATTTGACTAACGGCCAACACCTTTTAGTAATTACAAGCTATCCTACTCCGGATGGCCTTAAACAACTAGTATCTTCATGGAGAAAGGAAAGTGATAAAAATAAAATTTACCTAATTACCATCAATAATAGCAACAATGATGACCTTGAAGAAACTATTCGCGAAATTGATTTGGCATTCAATACGATAATCTGTGTAAGTATAATATCATTATTACTTTCAAAGCAATATTTTTCAAAAATTAACTTAACTATCTTCACGCTGTATCCCTGGGGTGGTCAGAGAGGACAAATCGCAGGAAAATTCATTCATCATTCCATTCCGTTCTTAAGCAATCTGCTCACGTGGTCTTTATATGTAAATCTTGGCCTACCAAGACTCCATCTACCCTCTACTTTCACACAATATATATTCTTCTTCATTCTTTCCTAACTTATTCGTTGGACGTGTCGAGACCAACAGAGCTAGCCCCTTTTCCAGCTTGGCCGACACTTTCATTCAAATCTGCCATATTGCGTAGTCGCTTAATCGTTCCGTAGTCGCTCGGCCAAAGTTACACCGCACACTTTTCGAAGCGATGGCATCTCCACAGCTCAATTTCATTTCATGCATCTTTTGAAATACCCAGGTTTCACTACCGAAAAGCAACGTTGGCACTAGCACTACTACATTATTTATAGCAAGCCGCGCTTCTTATACGTGATTTGTTGCTTTACTAAACATTACTAAATAAGACAAAGAATTTTTAACTCTGTTACTGGCAGGGCGTTCTACACCCGAATCACATCTTCCGTCCGCACTAAACATACTCTTTAAATACACAATTTCAATGACTTGCTCTAGACGTACTTGGTTGACCCAAATCTGGCACTTAGTTCTTTTCTTTCAAATACCAGAAATTTAGATTTACTTGCATTCAATACGATAATCTGTGTAAGTATAATATCATTATTACTTTCATTCAAGCTAAGACATATTTATCATAGTAACATATTTCTCGACATCTTATTTTTTAGGGTAAGTGGGGAGGTGAATATATGTTGTCGATGAATAAAAGTGTAATAGAAAGTCAAACCGTCACATTACAAGGCAGTCAAATCGGTGACTATGACTCCTTGAAATGGGTTAACGTCGCCGAGTTGACTGAAACTGGAGTAGCAGTGAATGTATGTACATAATATAATAGTGTGAATATAAAATTATGCATATATAGAATACATCTTTTTAATGCAATATAACGTATCGGTCTCAGGTACACTATGCTGGTATCAATAATAATGATCTGAAAAAAGTGAATGGTTCATTCAAAAACAATACAAATACCGGTTACGGCATGGATTTTAGTGGTACAACAGAGAGGTAAAAATACATAATTATTGTTAACTGAATTATTTATTATTTAAAACATAAACGCAAATTTGAATTTCGTTACGTTTTCTATTGCAGCGGTAAACGCGTAATGGGCATAGTTCATGGTGGTGCAGCAAGTAGTAAGGTACAAGTACAGCCGGAACTACTTTGGCCAGTACCGCCACATTGGAGTCTAGAAGAAGCTGCAACTGTGCCACTGGCATACGTGCAAGCTTTTTATTGCCTTGTAAGTATTACACGACTAAGTTTTTATATAATTACTATATGACTGCATCTTATGTATCTGTCCATTCTTTCTATTTTTTATAGGTCATCAAGGCTGAACTTTCTCGGGGCCGGGCAGTATTTGTGCATGGAGGAGCCGGTGCTTTGGGACAAGCACTTATATCCATTCTTTTGACTCTGGGTTGTGAAATATTTACAACTGTCCGTGACATACAAAAGAAACGCTTCTTACAAAATCTATTTCCATCATTAAAAGGTACTGTTACAAAAAACAACTTTTTATTTGTCTGTAATTTGAGATATTGTATAGCAAATCAAAGAGAAAATTTAACATAGGCTACTACTAGCTATACATACAAATCATAAAAATATATATATATTACTATAAAGAAGATACATGAGTGGTACTATACTGTAGGTAGTTTTTTATGGACCGAATCATTTTGAACATTTTATTTCATACCTAACGTTTGACAGACCTCAAGCTTTGCAGGGAGTATCTCGTACTTGGGAGTAAATGGCCCTACCAAAATTTCCGAGGCCCTAGCAAACTCACCTTCTGTCGGTGCTGCTGACTAGTGATGGAAATTAATGCTAATTTTATAAATTTCATTAGTGTGCAAATTTTTTATATCGTGGCCACGCGGACATAGTGTTCTGTAAACGATCACTGCGTTAAGCAACTTTCACTATGACTTGTCCTCGGATGGGTGACCACTTTGTGGCATTTATATTTGCGAGCGTTTCCGTGCTTCGGAAGGCACGTTAAGCCGTTGGTCCCGGTTGCCAGTAACATGGCAGTCGTTAAGCCAGTTGAATGCCTTATGGGCGGCTTGAAAAAATATCAACAGCAGGTCGCCACAACCTGCACCTGTCCATTTCAACACGGCAATGGGCTCACCACCTGTTACGTGGGACAAAAATCAAAGCATACGGTGAAACGTGGGCGTATAGTATGCCTCTGCCTACCCCTTCGGGGATAACGGCGTGAAAGTATGTTTATGTTTTATGTTTATGTAATATTTGACGTGCTATTGCTTTGCTAAATGCTAATATCAACTCAAACATTAACTAAAAAAAAACTTACAACTTGTTAAAAGATCGTCTTGAACATTTACTTTTTACTTAAGTCAATCGCTTCCATTGATCGTCAAAAATCTAATACTAAAATGGAATCAATTACAAGCATTCTAATAATAGTTGATAAATTATTTTATTTTATTTTAAAATTTAGGAAAACTTACAGCTAATAGTTACAATAGTAATGGGCTGAATATCAACCATACACTTTTTTATTCACACTCTCGATACTTCGAATTAATTTGACTGCAATTAGTGAAGTGGTAGTGTATGCGGCTGCCGCGACTCAGATTCATTCCCATCAGGTTCGATTCCCGGGTTGGATAAAGATTTGTGTAAGCCACAAACGTTTGTTTCGGAATTTGAGTGTTTTTTATGTAAAATATGTATGTATTTAGAAATATATAAGTATGTTTATCAGTCGCCTAGATCCCATAGCACAAGCTTATATAAGCTTACTTTGGGCTAGACGACTCTGTTTAAAAAAAAAGTCCCACTATATTAATATCAAGCATCGCATCGTAATGACACGATGCCTTCTTGAATTATCATGAAAAAAAAACACTCGCAGCTCACCAGTCAGTAGAAGTGCGAACATCGATGCGCTTAGTCATGTGTTGGCGGGAGATTGTGACTCCGTGATGAATAGAAAATTTTTAAGTTATCGATATCTCTTACCATTCGTTAATTTTAGCACGTACTGTTTATTAAATTAATTGGTAATGGACTGTTAGCAATTAAATTATTGTTCACTAACGAACAAGGCAGATTTAAGTGGCTGAGGGGTCAGACGGCATTTGCTTCTAATAATGTCTTAAACCATAAGCCAACCGATAGCTGCTCCTAGTTGTCAAATAAAAAGGGTTTCCTAGCACCAACTCTAGACATTTTTTTTAATACCTCCAACTCGTAATTGACAGCAGGCTGAGTTTTCATGAACATATTGAACTTCTGTCAAACAGAGTTCGAAAACTGATGTATGTTTTTAAAAACCAACGGCATGTAGCGGATAGAGGGTTTAATAAGACTGTATTACTCTCTTTGTCAGTCGACCATTTCTTATTGTATCGCTATCTGGGAAGGCACTTCTAAAACAAAACTTCTTAAGCTGAAAAGAGCACAAAAAACGATACTGACTTTTCTGCCATTTTACCATCCAACAACAGATCTATACTTGCAAAGCAATGTCCTTACAGTTCGTCAGCTCTTTATTCTACATACCGTGACTAAGCAGATGTTCTTTTCTTTAATCGTTTTTAATTCTTGTAAGTAAGACACTATACGTAGAGAGAAAGAATTGAGTTTGCGACACCCAAAGGCTTAGTACTAGATCTGCTCAAAACTTCCACTGTTATCAAGGTCCAAACCTGTACAATAAAATAAAGCGCATCTTTTTTCTATCTACAATAATAATAATAAATCTTTATTCATTTAGGTCACAAAGTAACACTTATGAACGTCAAGAATATTGCTTCTACATTTACATTTACTGCCAGATTCGCAAAGCAATAGGTAGAGCCTGAGGAAGAACCTGGCAATAAAACTCATAGCCACTCTTTTCTAAACGTCAGTAATTACATTAGTTTGATTAACATGATATTTGACCAATTATATAGTAATGAATTTATACAAACAAAAAAAAACAAAATCAATGTTGTGTTTAAAATCATATCAAAATTAGAGCAATTATAGTTGCCGGTTCTAAGTTTCCGTTCACGGGTATGACGCATTATATCAGCCATCGCCCTACTCAACCGTATTATAGGGAATAAGGCGACCCGATACATACGCCATCACTGCCAGGACACTTAGGCGAGCATGACATACTTAAAAACTGCACAGCAACTATCATGTCAATTTCAAAATAATAAATAAGTCTACATGGTGCTCACACAACAACAAAGTCAAGTTACATATAATTATGTATATTAGTTATTACCGGGACTAAACGCAGCCATACCTTTAGTTACCTGGCGTTTCAAATTATTTATACTGTAGAATGTAAAAAATAAATACAACATATATATGCAGATTCAAGACAAGTAGAATATAACACAAGATTCATTCGAATCCTAATAAAATAAATTTTTATCATTCAAATAATCATTAATTGTGTAATAAGCCCTTTTCAAGAGGTGCGTCTTAATTTCCGCCTTAAATTTATGTAACGGCAGGTTCATAATGTTTAAAGGAATTTTATTATATAGGCGTACACCAATTCCTGCAAAAGAGTCGTGAACCTTTTGCAAACGATGATGCGTTCCAATTAATTTATGCTTATTTCTAATATTTATCGAATTTATGTCACTGTGCCTATTGTATAAATGTATGTTCTGTTTAACTAACATAATATTTGCAAATATATACTGTGATGCAGCCGTAAAAATGCCAATTTCTTTAAATTTTCCTCTAAGAGACACTCTAGCATTCAATTTATATATTGCACGTATAGCTCTCTTCTGGAGTACAAAAATTACTTGTAGATCAGCTGCTTTGCCCCACAGCAAAATGCCGTAAGACATGACACTATGAAAATAACTAAAGTATACCAGCCTGGCAGTTGCCACATCAGAAGCTGCCTGACTTTACTAACGGCAAAGGCTGAGTTTACCTACAAGACACGTTATTTGGGCATTCCACTACAGTTTGCTATCTAAAGTGATCCCAAAAATACAGTTGATTCTACAAGATTAAGGGTATCACCGTTCAATGTTATATCCGTACCGCAACTCCTGACATTAGGCATGCTGAATCTGATACATTTTGTCTTCTTAGCGTTCAGTAGCAAATTATTGGTCGTAAACCAATCTACAACTTGAGCAAGTGAATTATTTACGCCGTTAAAATTACTAAGCCTGCGATCAACTTTAAAAATAAGTCCATTGACATCAACATGTTGTATTCGATCATTTAGGTAGGAGGCAACAAGGTTCAGTGCAGAGTCTTTGATACCATAATAAAAGTGTTTTTGCAATAGTGTTTTATGGTCAACGCAATCAAATACTTTGGAGAGATCGCAGAATACACCAATAGCATCTTGTCTATTCTCCCAGGCGTCATATATATGATTCAGATGTGTCACACCTGCATGAATGGTAGAACGACCCCTTGTGAACCCATACTGCTCCTTATGTAATAGCATATTTAAATTAAAATGAGCTTGTAATTGTTCAATATAATTTTCTCAAAAATTTTGCTAATGGCTGGTAATATTGAAATTGGTCTGAAATTACCAGGGTCGGTTTTTGATCCAGATTTAAAGAGAGGTATTACTTTACTGTGTTTCATTAAATTTGGAAACACTCCTTTATCAACACATTTATTAAATATTTCAGCTAGATGTGGTGATATATTAACAATGATAGACTCAATTAATTTTACAGAAATACCCCATAAGTCAGCTGTCTTTTTTGAGTTAAGTGACTTGAATACTTTAATGATATCGTTGGGGTTTACATATTTAAAGCCAAATAAGACACTACACTGTTCCACGCTGCCCCCAAGCATGCGTTGAGCTTTTATTGGACAAGAATTTAAGGAGCTAGTTATTTTCGCGGGTATGTCTATAAAATAGTTGTTAAAAGTTTGTGTTATATCTAATTTATTATTAAACACTTCGTTATTTATAATTAACTCAATGTTATTATCACGGGGTAGTAATCGACCGGTTTCATTATTGATTACATTCGTGTATTCAAGTCATTTTTGCCTTGGTTTTTGATACTTTAACATATTGAATAAAGGCAGGATCAAAATTAAATTGCTTCATACCATATAGTTCGTACAACTTAGCCCTACTTTTGTAAATTCCTGCAGTTCCCACTCACAAAATTGCAAGTTTTTGTTTTTATGATTTTTTTTTTATTTAAATATGTTGTTGTACTCTGCTTTAATTGTATTAAATAAGCAGTCATATAAGCTGTTTGGATCTTGCTGATTAAAGTCAACATGAGTGACTTTTGCTGAAACATTAACATTAAATTGTTTAAGTCGATGTGTACTCATTGGCCTACATACAATTTTATTCTTTTTAGAAGTGACATTAATAGGGAATGCTAGCCGCACCAAATCTAAAATTAAACCTATTTTATTATGACTTGGTTAAAGGTACTAGACTACTCAGAAACTGAAAGCTTTGTACACAACTATAACTCAAATATTCATTTTCACGGTTACTCACACATGTGTTAGCATACTCATATACACGTCATCATCATCCGAGCGTCTGTCCCAGTTGCGTCTCGCGACGCCCGGGGTCCGCTTTCCTACATTTTCTCCTCCACTTCGCACGGTCATCGGCATCCCCTGTAGTGAGACCATTGGCACGCATGTCATCCCTTACGACGTCAAGCCAGCACTTCTTGGGTCTTCCCCTCTTACCGGGACCCGGCGGGGCTGACATGGCCAGACATTTGTTACCTACGTAGCCCGGCGGTTGCCGCAAGACGTGACCATACCAACGAAGTCGACACTCTTGCAACTTGTCTGCAATGTCACGGACGTGAAGGCTGCCGCGGATGCGAGAGTTCCTCACGCGGTCGATCCGCGTGACTCCACACATCCACCGCAGCATCTTCATTTCCGTGACACGCAGCTCCTGCTTGTGTCGCTCCAATATCGGCCACGTCTCACTGCCATGTAAAAGTACAGGTCTAATAATGGTTTTGTAGACCTGTCCCTTCAACCGGATCGGCATTTTAGGGTCACAAATGACACCGGTCATCTCCCGCCATTTGGCCCACGCGGCAGCAATGCGTGACTTGACATCGCAATCGATGTCACTGGACGTGTGAAAAACAGATCCCAGGTATTTAACCTGGTCCGTGCGCTCGACCAAATCACCGCCTATGCGGACGGATGTGGGATCTGTCGAGTTTAGTGCCAAGTACTCGGTCTTCGCCACATTTAGTTTCAGACCGCCGTTCTCAAGCGTCTCCTTCCACGCCTTTACACGTCGCACCAATCTGCCCCTGTCCGCGTCTGCCAGCGCAATATCGTCAGCATACATGAGCAACCATGGAGGCTGCTCATGCGGGTTTCTGATGCTGTCCGACAATTCGTCTAATATTACACTGAACAGAAGCGGACTAAGGACAGAACCCTGGTGTACCCCGACGGTGATGGGGAAGGGTATCGTGTCGCCAACAGCAGTCCGAACCATTGAATCGGAGTCACAGTACATGTCCCGGATAGTGTCAATATAGACCTCTGGAACCCCATTGGACCGCAGTGTCCACCAGATCATCGCACGAGGAACACAGTCGAAGGCCTTCTGCATATCTAGAAACAAACAGTGCAGAGGCGTGTTCTTCGACCTGTATTTCTCTGCGACAACCCTCAGGGCAAAAACAGGGTCCGTGGTCCCATGACCAGGGCGAAACCCATATTGACACTCCGAGAGAGTACACTCCTGCCGGATCCGAGAGTCTATAATCCTCTCGAAGATCTTCATGGTGTGGCATACTCATACACGTATCACAGTCAATACCTAAAAAGAAAATGTCATACCTATAAAGAAGCACAGGAAAGATACCCATAAATTATCGCCGGATAGGTCTTTTACCTTCCATTGGAAAACTATTTGAATCACTTTTTCTAACAAGAATTAGAAGTGCCACTGGGCAGTTGTTCTTATACGAGCAGTTTGGGTTCGTCGTAGCACAGTCAATACCTAAAATATTTTTTATTAATAAATAATGTTGCATAAATTAAAGAGGCATAATTTAAAACTGCATAACGTTTTTTTCCATACTCTTCGTTTCGCATAACGTTCAAACAGAATAAATCATTAGGCATATTTGATTTTCCCATTACTTCTTTTATAATAATGATATAATACCATAAAATGTTTACGCATCATTTTTTTTACAATAACGATAACTAATCATAACATATATTGGCATCTCACTCTGGGCATAAAAATTACAAGTCATACATATAGAATACCTTTAATGTTAACGAGTATATATTTTTATTTTTATATCTAAGTAATTATATGTAAGTCTCGGCCTACCCTGACTCCCTCTACCCTTTACTTTCGCACAATATATATTCTTCATCAATAGTTCCTAACACATTCGTAAAAAAAAAACTCCAATTAACTAAATAAAAATAAATAAATAAGAAAACGAAAATATTACATATAGAAAATACCCAAAATCCAAGCATACATTTATTTAGGTATATTAATATTATTTTTTTATTTAAGTAGAGTTTCAATTGTTTTTTTTACTAAGATTAATGTTAAATTGATTTTTGATATTTGTTTTTGACCGTTACCAAAAAAAATATTAAAAATAAACAAAAATATGCAGATTACACAAATATATGGGGCTCGATCCTGACATCTCAGCAACAGCAGTCGCATAGACTAACCAATGCCTCATGTGCCAATGCACTACCTAGACAGCACTTGGAATTACATTTTTTGATTTTAGAATACATACATACATATTGTCTTTTTCCCTGAAAGGGTAGACAGAGTAAATAAATAAATTAAAAAAAAAATCATTTTAACGGCGCTTTCAAAATGTCATACACTGTTTAAAATATTTAGAGTGCCCGTTTCGGAACGCGGCCCTAATGAGAAGAATCGGCGAAAAAATTAGGAAGGCTTTTTTTTGACGGCCTATTTACTATTTAATATTATTTCACTTTGCCAGCAGATCATTTTCAGGCGTCCCTGTCCTGCAAATAGTCTTTAACAGAGTAATAACCTTTTTCACAAAGCTTTTTTTTATTAACTTTTTAAATTTATTTAATGGGAAATTTCTCAGGTCACAGGGAAGCTTGTTGTAAAAGCGTATACAGTTACGCTGGCATACTATACGCCCACATTTCACCGTATGCATTTTTTTCCCACGTAACAGGTGGTGAGCCCATTGCCGTGTTGAAATGGACAAGCGCAGGTTGTGGTGACCAGCTATTGACATTTTTCAAGCCGCCCATAAGGCCTTCAACTGAGGTAGTGGTTACCGTAAATTGGCAGTGGGCTATTTTTTGTATCTATTATTATTACAACAATGGAAATGTAATTACAGCTGATCATATTGGATGCTCCCGTGATCACACGTTTAGAGAGATGATTATTGCGAGAAGGAAATGCGATCTTGTTATAAACTGTGTCAAGGGACCGCTCAGAGATGTAAGTAAGGTGTATATTATTTAATCTGCAGAGCAATCTGCTCACGTAGTCTTCATATGTAAGTCTCGGCGTACACTGACTCTTTCTACCCTCTACTTTCGCACAATATATATTCTTCGTCAATCGTTCCTCATTCATTCGTTGGACGTGTCCAAACCAATGGAGCACGCCCTTTTCCAGCCTAACGCTGACACTTTCATTTAAACCCGCCATATAGTTGTACTCATTAGCCTTATAATATTAATTTATCTGGACTTAAATCAGGGTGAAAAAATTTCACTCTCAAAATATAAACTTCCGCTGAGCTAGAGCTGGCAGCTATCTCGAACAAAGAATTAGTCTAGCTATTCAAAGGAAGAACGCTGCCAGTATCTTCGGAACCTTACGTATAGGGACCTCTTTTAATAATATATTTTAGTTATGTATTATATTTTTAAGGTTATATTAGATAACCTATATAAAGGAGTTCGATTCCCGGGTCGTAACAAATATTTATAAGATCCACAAATGTGTGTGTTTCGGAGTTTGAGTGTATTATATGTATAATATGTATGTATTTAGAAATATATAAGTATGTTTATCAGTTATCTAGATCCCATAACACAAGCTAATATTAGCTTACTTTGGGCTAAATGGCGCTGTGTGAAAAGTGTCCCACAATATAATATAAATGTTAATATTAATAAGCTATAATTAATAGCTGGAAAAGGGCGTGCTCAGTTGGTTTGGACGCGTCCAACGAATGAGTGAGGAACGATTGACGAAGAATATATATTGTTCGAAAGTAGAGGGTAGAAGAAGTCAGGGTAGGCCGAAACTTACATTATGAAGACCACGTGAGCAGATTGCTCAACAAACGGAAACGTCAATAGTACTCGGATACCCAGACGTGCGTGTATGAAGCGATTGATGAATCTTGAAGAAGCGAAAGAAGTATGCATGGATCTCGAAGCCTGGCGATCCGTCCTCTTCGAATACCCCGTCAGGGATATAGCGTGAAGATAGTTAAGTTTCATGTTAAGTTACGTTAATATTAATTTTTGTTTTTCAAGTTTCCATGTTTATCAAATATTATGTTTTCTGTAGATCTATGAAATAGGACTAACTTACGCTTTTTAAGATATACCTATAGCTTCAAGTTTTGATGTTAACTAGTTCAATGACCGAGCTTTCTCTGTTTACCGTGCTGTGTTTAGATTTACCATTATGAGTGTAAATAATATATTTGCAGTTATCTATACAATGTACTAATTTCCATGGATATTTTTTGGATATTTCCCTATTTCACTACGAAGACGAGTACAAATTCGGAATGTATCACTTAACTCAAATGAGAAGTTATGCTTTTATAGACTTTTCTTCAATTTTTGAAGATGAGAATTTAGCAGATCTTAAAGTAAGTAAAATAATCGAAGTAAGTCAGCACCCACTTAGTATTGTATTAATCATAGTTTGTTTTAAGTATGGCGTGTACACTATTGCATCTATACATATCAGTTATGTAAAGTATTTGTGGAGGAACGGGTGAGATTTCTGCGGTCCATTATTTTTTCAATATCACTAAAGTGGTCACCGTACCTCATTGACGTTTACAACATGAAATGAAAAAAAAATTGGGAACGTAGTAGCAGGCAGAGGCCCAATTTTTGTTATAGGGATTTTTGAACTGAACATTTTTCAACGTGAGAACCGTAATAACGCGAAGCAGAAGTCGTAGTGTTAAGTGTTTGTGTAAAAACTTACAAAGCGCGATGCAAAAATTTTTGTACCGAATAAGTTCAATTTTTCTTTGAAGTGTGGCGGTGATTCCATTTTTAGATTTTGAGGACTACACAATCACAAGCTTTAGCGGGACACAATAACTTGGACAAATCTCTACAGTCAAAATAACTTTGGACGTGCTACAAAATTAAACACCTTAATTAAATTAATTATTTACAGAAAATACACAAAATGATAAGCCAAGGTATTACTTGTGGCTCTGTTCGACCACTGTCACGGGTGTCGTACGCACCGAATGAAATAGGGCGCGCTTTTCGATTACTCGCTACGAGCTCGCACCGAGGCCGTGTATTGATACGTATGAAGGAGGACATTATTCAAGCACAACGCAGGTAGGTCATCAAAAATAATAGCTTTATTTATTTATTTATGATACACTTTATTGTAAGCCAAGTAAATAATTAGCAGTACAATGGGCGGCCTTATCGTTAACAGCAATCTCTACTAGGCAACCTTTGGATGGAGAAAGTTGGTTGAAGGTTATGAGCAGTAGTTGTGTGGCGTACTTAATTTCTAATACAATTAAATACTAAAGATACGAAAAATATTATAATGCATTAATATATGTTAATGCATTATAATATTTAACAAATTTATATATACATAATATATAACATATTATAAATGTATATACATACCCTACATAGATGAATACATAATCTTAGGTCTTTACCTAGAAATTGAGTATTCGACGCCAGCGTCAAAACAATTTAGGTCCATTTGCGTCAAATTGGCAAGGTAAAAAAACTTGACAAATAGGTGCCCCACGAACTCAATGATCGCCAGCGCGAAGTACGCGTCGAGACGTACCTTGTAACACTTTTTTTTGGTGCTACCACCAGCTTCACTCCGGGCAGAGCAATGAAGAGAGACTCTAAAAGAAGAAATATAAATATTTAACAATATAATCTCATCACAAGTATCAATTATTATATTAAGGCAATGCTATGGGTATAATGTTCATAAAGAGGTATTCTTCACACACACACACAAGAAAATATGAAGCAGATGCAAAAGTATAAAAATTAAAAAGTACTCAGCTTTGTGCTAGGGTGCGAAGCTTGCAGAGCGAGCTGACGATTCCGCTCACGCCAAGCTTTCGTGCGTCGATCCGCTGATGCCCAACGCTGAGGAAGACCGCCCGAGGACCAGGATTGCCCTCAAGAGCAGCAGTAATCGATGACAGCCCACAGAGACCGTGAGCAGCGGCCCTTGTGAGTGCAACTCACAAACAAGTAATAGAATCTTGCGAAGCCTCCGCGCCTTTCCTCCAAGGGAAACCACAACGCTTCCAGCAATTATGTGGATTGCGGGGTTTCTAATATTAGTTTCTAATATTAGTACTTACAGTAATAGTACGTGATTATAACTATCAACAGCTATAGAATTTGGCTTGATTGGCCAGAACTTGCACAAGATAAATCACTATTAACGAATTTGGAGAATATCTCAGAAATCTGGAGAACTTCGGGTATCCTTTAACTATCGCAGGTCAATAATCGATCTAGATCCTTCCACACTCCTCCTATTTATCCATTGTTTTCATCTCGACCCCTCTCTGGAGGACTGTCAAAAATATCCTTTTCTTGTCGTTCAGTAATCGACATACTAATTTCTACCACCATAGACCAAATTAAAGTTATTTTATATTCATGTTGAATTATTGAGTTGAGTTTTTTTAAAGGAATACAAGTATTTATACTTGTATTCCTTAAAAAAAACTGTTCATTCAATTTTAATGTTATATTTTTTAATAAAAATGGGATCTCTTGAATATCAGACCCGGTAATGCCATCTATAAGCAAATGCTAGGCACTAACATCCTATCCATCAATATAACTAGCGACGTCTGGCGGCAATATGTCCGCACTATATCGCTAGTCAAAACTGCATGTTACACCTTGCACTGCTCAACAGACACACAAATGAAGGAATTTTGAACCGCATTGTTACCTGCGTTGAAAAATGGATTCTGTATGATAACCGCAAGCGCTCAGCAAGTTGGTTGGATCCTGGTTCAGCACCTAAACAATGCCCTAAACGAAAACTTACCCCTAGAAAAGTCATGGTCACTGTTTGGTGGTCTAGTGCGGATGTGATTCATCACAGCTTCTTACCTAACGGGGTGAGCATTACTGCAGATGTGTACTGTGAAGAACTGAACACAATGATGGAGAAGCTGGCATATCTCCAACCATCATTGGTTAATCGCTTGTCTCCGCTGCTCCTGCACGACAATGCGCGACCTCAAACTGCACAACAGACGGTCTCCAAGTTGCAAGAACTGGGGTTGGAAGCTCTCAGTCATCAGCCCTACTCACCAGACATTGCGCCTACAGACTACTACTATTTCCAGAATTTGGATAACTTCTTGGCAGGAAAAAAAATTTAATACCCGAGAGGCAGTACAAAATGCCTTTGAAGAATTTGTTGCCTCCCGTTCAGCTGATTTCTTTAAAAAGGGCATCAATAAACTGCCACTGCGTTGGCAAAGATGCATTGATTGCATGGGTGATTACTTCGATTAATACAAATAAAAAATTTATACAAATCCGCCTGCTAATTCAGCCGTAGATTGTGTATCATTAGCTTCCACAATCGCCGTTAATTTGTCATTGTCGACCAAAGTCGTCGGACGACCGCGAGGTTCATTTTTAAGGTCTAAATTTCCAGAACGGAAGCGAGCAAACAAATAACAGGTGCTGCGTTGGTTTGTAGTGTTAGCTCCGTAAACGTCGTTGATGTTGCCTGCCGCTTGTGCCGCGTTGCTGACACGACGGAACTCATATTCAATATTTACTCGATTTTTTAACGTATCCATGATGACGAAAAAGATTGAAATGCGATGAAAATGTAACAATAATCAATAAACAAATACTACTTTTGAAAAAAGAATTCCATGTTTTTTAAATAAAATTAATTTAAAATTAAAATTCTTAGACTAAAAAAAATTTGTTTGATTTGAAATGGCCAGTACTGCAGAACGGCAATTTTATAGGTAAAGACCTATTATAAATATATATACATACCCTACATAGATAAATAGTGATCATTAACCATCTTTTTAAATTTGGTTATTGTCTGGGCTTGTCTTATTTTAACTGGATGTTGATTCCATAGTTGTCTAGAAGTTACGCATGCGATGATTGTTAAACCAGTCACCAATAAACAACTGTCAAGTAAAGACCTATGTTTAGTGAACCTTACATATGTAAACATGGTCCATAACGTGCCGGATATTTCATTATATGGTCGGCGACTCGGCTCACAAGACATTCCTTAGATAAGAATTCTATGTGTTCACGATTTCTGCAATGGTTTTTAAAAAAATTAAGAAGTGAACAGTGTAATACGTAAACATTTAGTTGTGCAAATAATTAAAAGGATTGAAGTATTTAAAAGTTAATAATGACGTCACCAATTCCGGAACTAAAAACTAAAAGTACAAACAACTCTTTAATCCATATGGACTTATAGGATACAGTTGTTGGAACATGCTAGCCATAGTAACAAAGAAATAGTCGTAAAATTTCAATGCAAAATCATGCACGCATTGTTCAACATACGAGATAAGTATTACCACTAATAAACAAGAAAACTACCAATGCAGCCAAAGATACCAGACGAGACTGTCTGTGCATGTACAAGTATAAGAGCTTTTTATTCAGTTTGCAGTCTTAATTCTTCTCAATTAAAGAGACATTGTTTACTCGATCTAGTTACTAGATTCGACAAAACGAAGTGGAGGGATAATCACTGGATGATCCTCTTAGTTCTAATAAATTCAAATATCAAAAAAAAATATTCAGATAAATAGTTTGTTGTCCGAGAACAGATCACGGTATTGTTAAAAAAAATCATAATGAGAATGTTAAGACTGGAGGGAGATTATGGGACTTGGGCAGAAAGATCGTGGCTTAAGCCCAAGCACTCCTCTGCTGCATTCTCCCACCCTGGGTTTCAGCTTATTAGAAACGATCGTGACGATGGTCGTCGTGGTAGTAGTATAGCTATATATTTACGGGCATATATTTGCCTTTTAAAATTATTAGCATGTCAGCTCAACCACCGCCACCTAACGCTGGCGACCATCTGTTTGTCCGAATTTGAGCTCAACCACACAAAAGTCCTCATCGGCGTTTACTATTGTCCTTCGTCTATTATACACATTTTCTTTTTTCTTAAAAGCATGCTGGTTAATCTTATTCCCACTTGCAATCATACGATAATCTTGGGTGATTTTAACGCATGCTTAATAAAAATCGATTCTCTTGCACCTTTTACTTTCACGCTATTACAAATACCTGTAACCTTTTCATTCCTGCTTTGAATACAACTCATCATGTCCCTGGCTGTGAGCCTACTCTGACCGACCTTATGTTGGTTTCATCCAGAGAGCACGTCGTACAGCATGGACAGCATCGAGTTGATGGGTTCTACCTCCGCGACTCTTCTTATCCATCAAAATCCGTGTCTCCAAAGCTAAACAAAAAATACTAATGCAACGAAATTTTGGTGGCACGAATCTAGAACTTCTTTATCAGGATGCGGCTAACATAGACTGGAGTCCACTTACCACCAGTGGGTCAGTGGATAACCAAGATGAAATATTCTCATCAAATTTTACCACTCTCTATGATAAACACCTGTCAGAGCAGTGAGAATTAAACATCCTCCCGCCCCTTGGCTTACCGTTGATATTAAAAATATTATACACAAAAAAGCAGCTGCTAAATTTAAATCGAAACCGATGCCAATGACGCCACTGATATGCTAAGTTTGACTATTGGAAACATTATAGAAAAACACACAGTAAAGCCATGGATCACCGAGGGACTACTTCGTTGCATACTAAATCGTGACAGGATGCACATTAAACTTAGGGAAGACTCCAATAACACAACCCTTAAGACTACATATAAAAGGTATAGAAATTTCTGTGACGCTTTGCTGAAAAGGTTGAAACGGGAGTACGAAAAGGAGCAGTTTGCCAAAGCTCAGAATAGTCCAAGGGCCATGTGGAAAGTTGTTAATTCAATTACAGGTGGTAAATGTCAAACACAACCAGCAACCAAACTTTTGAGTTTACACAGACTGTGTAAACAGGTACTTTGTCAACATCGGAAAAGATCTGGTCTCAAAACTTGTTCCGGTACCCGATGGTTTATCCAGCTGCCAAAGTTCCGCTGTGATACCATGCAACTCTCTCGGGATACTATCGGTTACCCAAGAGCAAGTAATAGCGATTATGGAGTCACTCCGAAGCACCTGCGCCACGGGCTGGGACAAGATTCCGACTTCGGTTCTCAGGCTTTCCAGAGAAGTGTTGGCTCCTTCAATCGCTCATATCTGCAACATTTCGATAGCCAATGGTATCTTCCCAAAAAGCTTTAAAAAGCTTTAGTAACTCCCATATAAAAGGGAGGGGACAGAGGCCAACTAACAAATTACAGGCCTATATCGGTATTAAGTGCATTATCTAAGATTCTAGAAAAGGTTCTGAATAATTGCTTGACAAAATACCTTACGAAATTTAATATTATTTCTGAGAACCAATACGGGTTTAGGTCGAGTTTATCTACAGAGGATGCTGTAACCAACTTTAGTGTGGCATTGTCAAAGAAGTTGGATGACAGGTACAATGTTACAGCCTATTCTTGGATATATCCAAGGCATTTGATACAGTTTCTATTCCCATACTAATAGCAAAGCTGGAGCGCATTGGAATTCGTGGAGTAGCCCTGGATATATTCAAAGATTACCTAAGAGATCGTACGCAGGCTGTTAAAATTGAGACAATCTTGAGTAGTGAGGAAAGGATAGAATATGGCGTCCCACAGGGGAGTATTCTCGGCCCTACACTGTTTCTAATCTACGTGAATGATTTGTGTCGTATGAAACTTGAAAACTGCCAAATCTTCACGTATGCTGATGATACAGCGCTGTTAGTGTATGGGAGGAACTGGGAAGATGCAGGGAGACATGCCGAGACAAACCTAAGAAAGATTATATCATGGTTATCCTGTAATCAACTCAGCATGAATGTAGAAAAAACAAAATATATTCGCTTTAATCTCCCGAACACACCGCCCCTATCAAGTGAAACCCTTTTCCTCGCAGACTCACTGCAGTTGTTGTGAACTGCAGTGAGTCTGCAATGTGTTGCTCCTGTCCCCGCTTAAACTGAGTCAATGGTGTAAGGTATCTTGGTGTCCTCATTGATGAAAAATTTAGCTGGCATGATCAGGTGGAGACGTTAACTGCACGTGTCAGAAGACTCATTTACATATTCAAAAATCTTCGATCCTCGGCAGATCGATCGGTAATGCATAAAGTTTATGTGGCGCTGTGTCAGACTGTTATAAGTTACTGTATCCCAGCATGGGGAGGTACTTATAAGACCCTTTTGCTGAAATTGGAAAGAGCACAACGATTTCTTCTGAAGGTAATGTACTGTAAGCCTCGCTACTTCTCCACCACAGCGTTGTACGATAATTGTGGGGTCTTGTCTATGCGACAACTGTTCATTCTTCGTACACTGCTTCGGCGACATTCTCAGCTTCCTCTATCTAAAGAAGTTACGAAGAGCAGACGTGGTGCGCTCGTGTGCCACTCTATCCCCTATAGAACAGCTTTTGCAGCACGCCAATACGAAGTACTGAGCTTAAGGCTTTACAAAAATATAAACAGGAAAATCTCGCTACATGGATTAAATAAATATAATTTTAACAAAAAACTGAGTAGTTGGTTGAAGTCGTTAGACTATGAAAATACAGAAAATCTTTTGGTAGTTTTTATATAAGTTTTTTTTAGATCTGATTTTGAAATAAGTATAATCTACATTAGTTTACCTTTGTATAGCACCGCTTGTCCTGTTAACATCATTGGTCTTATGTCCAATATGGTAGCAACATATATTTATTTATCTAAAAATATGTCCATAACGTGATGTACCCTAAGATGCACAGAGCGGTGAGGCACCAATTCCCAAGATACGAGCCTGTCTCAGTTTGGGTTTGATGTGTCACAGAACAAATTGCTAATGTACAAATCATTATTGTTAAACCTACGTTTAATGAGAGCCTTTGTTTTGTCATTTGGTTTGTACTGTGTTTTGAAATAAAGTTATTATTATTGTCTCTTCTTCACGGGTATCTTCTATTTTTTTTCTTATGAAGATACCCGATCTTTTGGCAGGCTTACATGGGGACATATTGGTCCAACATGCAGAGGCCCTTTGAGAATATTAATCTAATAGGAAATGGGACCCCCACTACAGGCAATCCACGCCCGCCTTATGTAGAAGAACGGTAATGGATCACCTCCAATGGGAGTTAAACTATTGTGAAATGTGCTAACTATGAATTGGGCTATTGGGTTGGGTGTTAAATGGATTGGGTGATTTAAGCTATTGATGAAAACGGCGTCTGCCTTTTAAATATATTATTATCAAAATAGTGGCAGACGGTGACTTGCCAACTCACTATATGGGCCCCCTATACAATCGCCATAGGCAAAATAAGCCTGTAAGGCGACAGAGGGTAACACCGGTGTGAGCGGCTTGGGGTGTCGAGCGGTGCGGCGCCGGTTTCACCTTCGCGGGACAGATGGGCTTCCCCGTAGTTATGCCCTTGAAAATGACACTTCCACCCCCGAGCATATAGCTCTGGCTCCCTCCCTCTGACCGGCCAATTAGGGCAAGCCAGAGTTGAGATTTGCTGCACTCCCGGGAGTAGCACTCTCACTGTTCTCCCGTTAGGCCATTAAATCCTAACCGGTGCAGAAGGACAACAAAACTCTGAGGAATCGGGACCGATGTGTAGCCACACACATTCAGCTCACCACAAGCTGCCCTGCGGATGTGAGCTTTTCAATAACTTTCTGATACATTTTTTTGTTGATATCAGAAAGTGGATGACTCAAAAAGCGAATCTACTATGCCCTCGTAGGGTTGCGTTAATCCTATAAAAGTTAACGACTGTCCTCGAGGTTTATTATTATTATTCTCTTTATTTACAATACAAACATATAAATTTCATTTTTAAATATATCTATAAAAACAAATACATTTAAAAATATAAAAAATAGTAGCCCACCGGTATCGGGTACAGGGACCAAGCTACCGGTGGTTATGGTTCCAGAGACAGGAACCTCCTCACAATGCGTGCCGTATCGAGGAGAACTGCCTTCTGCATCAAGCCCTTGACCCAGCTGCCTAACGCGAGCCTCGTAAGATGTTGATCGAGGCTCTTGGCAATCAACCCATGTGCTAATACGACTAACGGGACAATGACTGCCGAATCCACATCCATCCCACATGTCGACAACCTCGTGAGCCAAGTCCAAATATTTTAATTGTTCCTCTTTTTCTGCTTTCACGAGATTTTCGTCGTGTGGAATGGTAATATCAACAATCATTGCGCGACGCTCTAATCGATCTATCAATCAGGTTTATTGGCCACAATAGTCCTGTCAGTAATGATAGATTGATCCCAGTACAAAGTGATACGACCATTCTCAAGAACTGGGTTGCACAGACAAAACCTTCAGTTTCTCCAAAGAGGTCACCAAACCGTAGCCAGGAAACAGATGCTGTTAAATCTACGTCGGACCCATTTAGGGCCCGGAAGAATCGTCCATGCAGCTCCTTGCTCCTCCATACCTCCTTGCGATCATCAGTAGTGAGTATCACAGGTTTGCACCAGTTCTTTTTAGCCAGATTAAGCGGGGTAAGTCCATTATCTACTGCTACTACATCCCGATGCATACTAACGTCCGTTGACAGAAAATATTCTCTAAGGTTGCATATCTCGCGGTTATGGAGAGTCTTAACATTTAAGAAGCCTCTACCCCCAAACTTCCGCGGGATATACAACCTCATGACAGACGAACGTGGGTGATGTATTCGGTATACAGTAAACAGAGTGCGAACTTTTCTATCCTGGGTGTCCAGCTCTGTTTGAGTCCATCTGAGTATGCCAAAGGAGTAGGTTAACAATGGTATGACCCAATCGTTATAAGCGCGCACCTGGTTTCCGCCTGATAAAAGACTTTTCAGTACCTTTTTCAGGCGGCCCAGGAAACGCTCCATTAACGATTGTTTCATACCCTTGTCATCAATTCCTAATGCCTGTGTCATACCCAAATATTTGTAGGTTTCATTTGCAGAAAGGGATCTAAGTTTTGTGGAATCTGAAAGTTCCATGCCTTCAGATTCCACAATCTTACCTCTTTTAACATGCATGGTTGCACATTTGTCAACACCAAACTCCATCTTGATAGAATTACTAAAGTTTTCAGTTGCCTTTAGTAAATCTTTCAATTGGATATCGTTGGAGGCAAAGAGTTTCAAATCATCCATGTAAAAGAGGTGGGATATAACTTGACCACTTTTCTGCGAATGATAGCCCAGCCCTAAACCCTCTAATATAGTACTGAGAGGGTTAAGTGCTAGACAAAACCACAAAGGACTCAAACTGTCACCCTGGAAAATACCCCTCTTTTTCTTTATAAGTTTGTCGTCACTAAGAATTTCTCGACATCCCGGATAGCGAAGGACCGTACTCCATTGCCCCATACATGTCTCCAAGAAGTTGCATAGAGTTGCATCAATCTTATACAACTCCAGCACCCTTATGAGCCATGAATGAGGCACGGAGTCATAAGCCTTCTTATAGTCTATCCAAGATGTCGCCAAATCCCTTCATTTACGACGAACCTGTTGGCTAATGGTCGTATTAATAATCAGGAGCTCTTTAGTACCACGGGCCCCAGTCCTACATCCATTCTGAGAGCCTGATAAGATTGAATTTTCAGTAACATGAGAATTAATTTTTACTCTCAGAATAGATTTGTAAGTAGTTTATATAACGTTGGAAGACACGTTATAGGTCTATAATTTTTGGGGTCCGTGGTACTTCCTGACTTATAAAGCAGGTGGGTTACTCCAGTGGTCATAAAACTTGGAAGCAACCCAGATTCTAAGGATGATTAAAATTGAGATGCCAAATGACTGTGTGAACTCCGGAGCCACTTTAGCCAAAAATTGTGCAGTCCGTCCGGTCCTGCAGCTTTCCAGTTAGGAAGTTGACGGACTGCATTTGAAACATCATCAGATGTTATTGATGGTGGCTCCATTGGATGAATGGAGTCACACATTCGCTTGACACCTCTCATACATTCACCTTCTGTATGGGTGACAGGCACTGACCAAATACTACGCCAAAATGAATTCGTAGCCTCATTATCTGGTAAATGCGTGTCACCCACTGCATCTGGTTGCTCCCAATTTCCATAAACACGATTATTTAATATTATTATTTCCTTTATTCTTTAACTACACATATCAATTACATTTTTAAATACATTATTTATTTAAAAAAAACTATTTAAAAATATAAAAAATATCCCACCGGCATCGGGTACAGGGACCAAGCTACCG
The DNA here is from genome assembly GCA_948477245.1 of Thumatha senex. Lineage (NCBI taxonomy): Eukaryota > Metazoa > Arthropoda > Insecta > Lepidoptera > Erebidae > Thumatha > Thumatha senex. The sequence continues at coordinate 18,443,631 of OX419744.1, forward strand.
GTGGTCAGGACTGCAGAGACAGAAATTTCCGCACAATACGTGCCGTGCCCAGAAGAACCGCCTTTTGCATCAAGCCCTTGACCCAACTGCCTAACGCGAGCCTCTTGAGATGTTGGTTGAGGCTCTTGGCAATCAGACCATGTGCCGATACGACTATCGGAACAATAATCGCTGAATCCACATCCCACATGTCGACAACCTCGTGAGCAAGGTCCAAATATTTTATTTGTTTGCCCTTTTCTGCTTTTACAAGATTCTCGTCATGTGGTATGGTTATATCAACGATTAATGCAAGGCGCTCTGACCGATCCATTACCACAATATCAGGTTTATTGGCTACAATAGTCCTGTCAGTGATAATGGATCGGTCCCAGTACAACGTGACGCGACCATTTTCTAGAACTGGGTCGGGCGCATACCTATAATACGGCACCTCTGAATTGACAAGATTATATTTTAGTGCAAGTTGCTGATGGACAATCCTGGCCACTTGGTTGTGCCTATGCAAATACTCACCGTTGGCAAGACGAGAACAACCAGAAATTATATGTCCAAGAGATTTGCCAGGTAGGTGGCATACCCGACATATGTCAACCGTACCATCTCTCAGAATATACTTCCGATAGTTATTCGTCATAACAACTTCGTCTGTAATTGCACAAACATAACCCTCGGTTTCTCCAAATAAATCACCGAAACGTAGCCAGGGTACAGATGCTAATAAATCTACATCAGGCCCATGTAAGGCCCGATAAAATCGTCCATGCAGCTCTTTACTCTGCCATATTTTCTTGCGATCGTCAGTACTAAGTATTACTGGTTTACGCCAGTTCTCTTTGGCAAGAGCGAGTGGGGTCAGTCCGATATCTACTGCTACCACATCTCTATGCACACCCACGCTAGTATGAATAAAATATTCTCTAAGGTTGCATATCTCACGGTTATGCAAGGTCTTGGCGTTTAAAAAGCCACGACCTCCACACTTCCGTGGGATATACAACCTCATTACAGACGAACGTGGATGATGCATCCGATATGTGGTCAATAAAGAACGGACTTTCCTATCTAGGGTGTCTAACTCAGTTTGAGTCCATCTAAGTATGCCAAAGGAGTATACTAAGACACGCATGGCCCACCCGTTGATAGCGCGAACCTTGTTGCCGCCTGACAAAAGACTGAAAAACAAAACATACATTTATATATGTTTTGTTTTTCAGTCTTTTGTCAGGCGTATATATATATTTATAACGACTGCCATTTTATTGGTAACCGGGACCAACCTTTACTTTTCTCAATATTGATTAATTCTGTACCCAATCATATTGTTTCTTCCTATCACCTATATGCAGATGACTTACAGTTTTACTGTCAAGCACCGCTCTAAAATCTGTAAAACGCTGTTAAGGTTATTAACAGATATCTTGTGCATATAAGCAAATGGAGTAGCACTTATGGCCTCAAAGTAATCTCATTAAAAACCTCAAATGATCGTTATGGGCAGTTCCAGAGCCTTGTCAAATATTGTGTGGAGAGATATTACGCCTATTACTTTTAATGGTACGATAGTTCTTATTAGCGAAAGGGTTAATAATTTGGGAATATATTTCGATTCTGAACTGTCTTGGGATCCGCAGGTACAAGAAATGAGTCGTCTCGTAAGATGTTTGCTTCTGTGAGATCATTAGGAAGACTGCAAAAGCTTTTGCCGATTGCTACCAAGATTGCGCTTGCAAATTGATGTTGCTGAATCCTCGATTATGCTGTTGTCAAATCAAAATCAAATTATCCGTATAAGGTTAATTTTTGGTTTACGCAAAGATGATATATTATCAGATACCATATATCCCAGTTCAGAACGCAACTCAAGTGGTTACCGATAATACTTCGCCGGGATCCTTACATTCTTTCCCTACTTTGTAATATATTATTAAACTATTTCACTTAATCCTACCTTTAGGAACGCTTTGAGTTCCTACATGAGACGCATACAAGATGTCTTAGGTCATCAAAAACCCAATTCTAAGGATGCCAGCACACTCAACATCATTTTACGATAAATCTTTCATTATTACTGCGATACGTCTGTGGAATAAACTTCCAATTGAGCTGAGACGAGCGCAAACCCTACAAAAATTAAAGGCAATGATAAAGGAACACTATTTATCCTCATAGTTTTTTTTATCTATCGCGCATATCCCCAAAGGGGTTGCAGACAAATATTATATGCCCTTTTTTCATCATGAGTATTCCTGTCCCACGTAATAGGTGGTGAGCCTATTACCATGTTGAAGTAGATTTGTAGTTCGGGGAATGATATGCATCTATGTACAATGTAGTCCCAAGAATTTTATATAAGTATTTATACTGTTTATATATATGTTTATATGTTAACTTTAAATACTTAAAACAATACATGTTTTAAGTAACTAATTGAATCAGGCGTTACATGGCGGAAATCCATTTTAAAAAAATGGATTTCAAACAGCCGCCAAACAGTCTTGATAATGCCTCGTGTGTAGGCGGAACACGTGTCGACATCGTACGACATTCTAAAAAAGCGGAATATTGCAAAAATAACATTTAAAAACAAAAATAATTATACATGTTGTAAGTATTTAAAGTTATTTTTTTTATTATTAGTATATAATTTATTTACTATCTTATTTTATAATGTTTATTATTATATCGTAATTATATCATGTAATAAATGTTAACATGTCGCTGTTATAAGTGCGCCAAACAGCTACCACTCGTTACCATCTTCCAATTTTCTCCATCCAAAGGTTGCCTGGTAGAAACCGCTTTATGCAATAAGGCCGCCCATTGTACTGTTCCCGATGTTTACTTTGTACATGTACAAATTTATTATCTGTTGTACAATAAAATGTAAATAATTAAAGCTAATGACACATATGGATGACAATATATGATTCTTTGCTTTCTAAAAAAAAATAAGTTTTTGAAGTTCCGAAACCAGTTCCAAAATTTCGGAATTAATTTACCAGAATCGTAACTCAGTTCCAAAATATAGAACCTTCCAATATTGCATACTTATAACACTTATCAAAAACTCAATATAATAAACAATCAATCAAAAATCAATAAAATAAAAAGCGCAATCTTAATAACAAATTATTATTTTCAGTTTAAGATGTACAGCCGATCGTTCAAATGTCATAATATGTGGCGAAACAGAGTTTGGCTTACAACTAGCTGATAGGTTAGTAACCGGAGGCGCTAAACAACTGCACCTGTATGTTCCAGCACAGTCATCTTACTTATTACAGAAAATAAGGTATATAATGTCTAAATCAATAAATTGTCGTAGTTGGCTTAATGCTGGATTCAGTTTGACAAAGTGAGCTCAATAATAACAATATTCTGATCTTTTACAATGAGTAAATAAATTACGGACCGTTAATAAATATTACGGTCCGTAATTTTTTTACACATTGCCCACTTTAACAAACTGAATTCATTTTGTAGTTGCAATAGGCTGATTAAGAACTAGGAGGAACAAATCTGACTTTTATAAAACTGGAGTCGAACTAACAGTTTTATTTATAAATCAATGTATGTTTTGTTTTTCAGGTTGTGGCAAAAGTCGGGTGTGAAAGTCACAATATCATCGGAATCATTAATAAGCCAAAAAACAATAGCTTCTTTGTTAATAAGTAGTTTAAGTTTGGGTCCTCTAGAAGGTGTTTACGTAGTAGTTGAAGGAACGAATGTGGATGATGATTGGATTAACAATGTGGATACTGAATTAAGGAAATTGCATACAAATTTAAGGTAACTTGAAATATATTTTATTTGTCAAGTATTTGAAACAATACCAATATAACACTTACTTTCATTAACATACATTGTGTAAAATATAATTATTAATAGATTAGGTTGTTAGCTGTTTTAGCCAGTTACTTTCCGTTCCCGGAAATACAAGGATAAAACGTAGCCACTGGCTGAGAATTTAGCTTTTTATAAATGATTTTTCCTAAATAGGTTCAGTAGATTCAGAGATTATATCCCACAACGTCACAAACTCACAACTTTACAAACTTCCTCTCTCATCTCATCAAACTTTTAGGTATTTTGCTGTGATTAATTTGGGTAACAATTCAATTGGCAAAAGTGTTTGCATGAATCGAGTTAATGAACAGTTACCAGCTACACTTCTTACACTGCCTGAAATAAAAGTTGTAAGTAAATTATTATATATTAAAACTACGTTTACATCTCCATAATAGATTGTTTACTAAATTGAAGGCCTGAACGATCAAACAAACGAAAGATGTTGTATTACTACTGCAAACCATCGTCAAGATTTTTACACTACTCCTTCTTTTCACTGTTACATAATACGTAAAAAGAAGAAAGTATTACGAAAAATGTCTATTGTGCGAAAGTAGAGGGTAGGGTAGACCGTACTTACACATGAAGACCACGTGACCTGATTACTCAAAAACTGAAAGGTACGAAGTACTCGGTTATCCAGACGTGCATGTACGAAACTATTAATGAATCTACAGGAAGCGAAAGAAGTACATACGAATCACTGGGCCTGGTGATTTGCTTCTTCTGACACCCCGTCAGGGATTAAGAGGAAAGATAATATTTTAACACCAAAATACAAGATATTTTTAAAATCTGAAATATTTGAAATCACTTATCATTGGTGAAATCTACGTTACGTTTAATGTAAAGCTTTGGGTGAATATATAGGGCATACGCATGAGAACGACTCAATCTATTTTGAATATCTGACTATAAGACTGTTATTGAGATCGTCCTTTCTTCTTTGATACACGATAAAAACAGGACTATAAATTAATCTTTATACATGTAAATTAATCTTTATATATATTTTATTCTATGTAGGAAACGTACAGCAGTTATATGAATTGGCGATGTGCCCTGGATGCCCTGGAACATGCTTTGAATAGTGATCATGGTGTGTTTATAGCACACGAGAACAAACATATACCCTCTCTTATGCAAAAAATTGCTAAAGTTGTCGGTAAGTGTAAATTGGGTGTCCTTTCGATCGCATAATTTTATTCAGCATTATGTAGTTTGGCATAACAGTTTCAGCGTAGTATTATCGCATAAATTATGATAAGCAGAGTGTTATAAAGGCATAATGGTTTTATTGGCATAACATTAACTTACTCTAATTTTTTTATCATAATTTTAATCAGCATAAATGTAAAGGGTATAATTGTTATACGCGTAAAGATAATTTATCATAAAATACAAAACGCATAATGGAGGTATGAATAACCGTTTAAATCATAAATGAATAATAAATTTGACTAAGAATATTTAAGAAATGATAATACACCATTGTAAATAATCATCTCACTCATAGCCAAGTTTTTAAGCTGTAACATATAAAACGATATTTTAAGTGTAATTTTTTTTAGACTAGTCTTGAGCAAAGTCGTAAATAGGTACGACGACGAGCGAAAAAAGAGGGGAGGAGGAGTTTTAGGTCACTTGTGGCCACAACGGGCGAGCCGAACGAGCGAAACGTGCGGGCCGCGGCCGCGGCCGGCGATTCGCCAGAGTAGAATCGCTCGTTTTAATCATGTGCATTTCAATCTTAGACAGTTCAAGCTTAGATATAAAAATAAAAAATTGTACTCGTTAACATAATATGGTATTCTATATGTATGGCTTGTAATCTTTATGCGTATAACATTGTAATCGTTAGTGTAAAAAAAATTATGCGTAAACATTTTATGCATCTTTATTATAAAAAAGTTATGGGAAAATAAAGTATGCCTAATGATTTATTCACTTTGAACGTTATGCGAAACGAGAGTATGCCAAAAAACGTTATGCAGTTTTAAGTTATGCCTCTAAAATTTATGCAGCTCAATACGGACCCGTGTAAATTAATGATCTACATATTTTGGTTACAATGGTTTTTTTTCATAAAATTTCAAAGATCTAACTCAGTTCTATATTTCTCAGATACACAATGATATACATATATATATTTCAATATGCCTCTGCCTACCTCTTCGGGGATAAAGGCGTGACAATATGTATGTATGTACACAATGATCAGACTTTACTGTATGAGGATTTGATATTTTTTTAATAACATACGAATCATTTTTTATGATAATATTATAGGTACCACTATGACGAATATTATATCCACAGGATTACAAGTACTAGATGACACTGCAAATAGTTTTACCTTAAAGGAATTGGGAATTCCAAATCATAAATTACAACCTCTCAGCACGTTTTTGCGAGTTCATTATAACCTGGCATTTACTGAAGAACAAATTTTATCATTGACAAAAAAACAGTAAGTCCTTTTAAAAAAAAAAATCAGCGTAAACTCACCGTAGCTGGCCACATCACCCAGTTCAAGTCCGTGCTATGTCATAGTATGTCAAGATGTGATCACAACAAACTAATCATTTCGTTTCTTTATCCTCTAACAGATTCTTACACTCATCTTGGCTATTCATCTTTTTATTTTCAACAAATATGGCAAAATTTCACTTTCGTAAATATATGCCAAATATGATACCACCAAATGCATTAGTTTCTTATTTGGTATGTTTCTTTTTTCTTTTCTGCTCTAAACCTCATTCTTTCCTCTTTTCCAGCATCTTCCAATTGTTTCTTTTTATTAAACGTAATCATTTGTCAGCTCAAATGGTAATCTGATTATTAACCTTGTGTCGTTAGTGTGAATTCGGTAACTGTTGTTTTAGAGGATAAGTCGCCTTAAATTTGATTATGTTTGAGACAGATTCTGCTTACGACAGATTTTTGAAATTGTGAAATTGAGTTCACACACCTATTACGTGGAATACACATGGTGAAAAATGGGCATATAATGTCTCTGCCACCCCTTCGGGGAAAAGGCCTGGTAGATAAATAAAGAAATAAAATAGCTTGAGAATATTGCCTTTGATACCATAACCCTGTAATTTCGACAGCAGAGTCGTATGTTCCACATACATATACGAAAGCTTTTGTCATATCAGTGTACAAAGTGCATACCCGGAGCCTTCTGTCGACGCATGCTATGATATTATATAAAAATTCATATATTGCCATTTTAAGGGCAGGTAGGCCAAGTCGCGTAGGCACCAAAACGCTTCCTTAGCCCCCGCCAAGATAAATCGACGATGTATTTTCCGCTGGCATAGGTTTATGATATACTAGTTGACGCCCGCGACTCCGCCCGCGTGATGAAGTTTTCTCGTTCCCGTTTTCTAAAGGAACTTTTTCCCGGGATAAAAAGTAGCCTATGTGTTATTCTGATAGATAAGCTATATTATTGTAAAGTTTATTTAAATTCCATTAAGTAGTTTTTATATGTAAGTATCATAAAACACAAAACAAGTTTTTAATTCATGTCTTTATTCTCAAAGATGTTGCAGAAGCATATTGTACGCTCATAATTCAACGGAATCATTTTGTGGTGAGTCTATTGAAATTGACAGGCGCAGGTTGTGGCAACCTACTATTTACATTTTTAAGCCGTTATAAAGGTCTTTTTGGCTAAAAAATTAACATGTTACTGGCAACTGGGACCAACGGTTTAATGCGCCTTCCAAAGAACGGAAACTCTTGTAAAAAAACGCTACAAAGCAGTCTACATCAACTTTCGCGAAAGTTGCTTATTGCAGTGATCGTTTACAACACACTGTGTTACCGTGGCCTACGAGGTCCTTAGCAAAAATCTGATCATCACAGAGGATAAAACCCATGTGTAGAAAACTTGCCATCTACTTGCACAATTGAGGCGGAAGACCATTGCTGGAAGCTTGAAATGATCCAAAGCATATAATACACTATCAAAGACCTCACTACAAACATTTCTTACGCAAGCTGAGAAGCTGTTGATCTATGAACAGCCAGGCAGACATGACACAACCATGTTTGACGCCTGTGCAGACGTCGAAAACGCACATATCCCCCCTACTTGCACGCGTAAGGCTTGCGTGCAAGTCTGCAGTGCGTCGTCGTGCAGTCGTGCAGTCGTGCAGTCTCTATTAAGCGACTGTATTGCCCGCAGTAGCGAGCTGTTCACACCATATCCGCGAATGTCTGCCGCAAAACACCGCTGCACGCGACACACGGAACACGAGCCCAGACAGAGCCTAAACCAAGTGCAGCACTTGGTTTAGGCTCTGTCATGCTCATGGCGGCACTTGAAGTACCCCACATGCTGCGCACAACTGATCTACCACAGAACAATCAAGTCTGTCCGCGAGCATACCCACCATGCTGTTAGAGCTTTCCCGCACCCGCCTCATCAATTAAACTACTCTCTTGCGCATAATCGTATGGAAGCAATCCACGCGCGCCTCCATAGCTCCATAGCTGACGCACTACAGTAGTGGGGAGCCCCAACAGCATCCTAAACGCATTATTGAACTGAACACGAAGTGCGCTGTACGATCTTTGCTTGTAGCTGGTCCATAGGTTGCAGGTATATAGTGTGGTGCAGTATGCTTTAAAAATGGTCAATTTAACCACCGTTGAGCACCTAGCAAACCTGCGTATCGCCATGTTCGCTCTGACCGACAACGCCCTTCGCTCCCGTTCCATGTCAGCATCATACTTCAGGGCCGAATTTAAATGACCTAGGTATTTAAATTGATCAACTCTTACTAGTGGCGAGCCATCAAGTTTTGTAGTTGGTATGTCTATTACCATTCTACGAGCACTCTGAAAAATTTGATTGACTCTTCTTTACATTATAAAGTAGTTGTATGTTCCGCCGCAAAGCCTTCACAGATACTCAATAGTTTTCTGAGTCCGGCACTCAGCAGCATCATACCGTCCGCGTAGTTGATATTATTAAAACGAAACGCCGTCTATGTTACAACCGATATTCTGCTTGCTGAGCGTCTCGATCAGTCCATTTATATATAAATAAAAATTGGAGGGAGTGCTTAAGCCCCCCTGCCTCACCCCACATTCCAATGTATACGAATCCGACAACATCCCTGCCCAATTCATCTGATTCCCCAGCTATTTATCTGATTCCCGTGCCAATACGAAACATCAATATGTTCACCCGGTATTTGAGATGACTTCATCTTATCCTAAACTAGCTGACCTGACCTGACCTGACTTTGAACCCCGTGGCACCCATTTAATCCCGTCGTTTATTAATTTTACGATAATAAATGAACATTTTCCAAATTACTTGATTACTTTTCCGCTCTCAAGTACTACTCGTACGCCCGCATCCGCACGGCCCGGTCGAATTATTGCTACACGAAATTAATTTCATTGCGCATATTTTTGATATTGCCATATCGCCTTAGATATTCATTTAATTTGCAAAGTGAAAAGGGACAAAATAATCTTTATAAAATGCTGAAACCAACTAACATATTAAAAATGATAAGGATTAATAATGTATTTGTGTAAATAGCCTTTAAATTACCGCTTTATTATTGCTATTTTTTAAAGTATTAAAATGGATATACTACGGTATCCTTTAGAGATAGACATATACCGTCGCGGACTTTTTTGTATACCTATATTAGATACATAATTCCACAATACATTATTTTGTTATATCTTAAAGGGTTTAAACAGCGTTTTCGTTAAAAGCTCCCAGACGGCTTATTTTTTCCGACACCGCCAACATATATCGTTATAATTAAGTTAATGTATACAAAAACTTAACATAAAAAAAACATAAAAACTTTCTCTATGAATCATACACGTCGCACCAATCTGCCCCTGTCCGCGTCTGCCAGCGCAATAAAGTCAGCATACATGAGCAACCATGGAGGCTGCTCATGCGAGTTCCTGATTTCCTGATAATGTCCGACAATTCGTCTAATATTACACTGAACAGAAGCGGACTAAGGACCGAACCCTGGTGTACCCCGACGGTGATGGGGAAGGGTTTCGTGTCGCCAACAGCAGTCCGAACCATTGAATCGGAGTCACAGTACATGTCCCGGATAGTGTCAATATAGACCTCTGGAATTACTTTGGACCGCAGTGCCCACCAGATCATCGCACGAGGAACACAGTCGAAGGCCTTCTGCATGTCTAGAAACAAACAGTGCAGAGGCGTGTTCTTCGACCTGTATTTCTCTGCGACAACCCTCAGGGCAAAAACAGGGTCCGTGGTCCCATGACCAGGGCGAAACCCATATTGACACCCCGAGAGAGTACACTCCTGCCGGATCCGAGAGTCTATAATCCTCTCGAAGATCTTCATGGTGTGGGACATCACCTTTATACCGCAGTAGCTCCCGCACTCCTGCACTGACCCCTTGCCTTTGAAGACTGGAGTAATAATACTTAGTCTCCATTGGCTTGGGATCTGCCCGCTGAGGAGTATGTGGTTAAAAAGGTTTACTAAGATGCCCATGAGTATTTTTTAAGTTTTAAAATATATAATCTATTGTTTTGCATATATTTGATGCATACTTATAATTATTAAGTGTTCTCACCTGCTGGTTTTGTGTTATTTCCTAATTGTACAGCAGGGCACCGTGAGGAGCACTATTTACCCCGCTGTAGTGTTCGGTGGGACTGGGGTTGGTGAAGTACTAAATGAAAACCGCAATGCCAGATCGTGCTTGACCGTTTATTCTTGCCACACAATCTGCCACAGTGAATTCTTGCTAGAACTATTCTTCTGGTCCAGGATTTCTTCTGGATTCTTGAGGATTTCTTCTGTAGTGGACTGTTCTGTTCCTGAGGACTGTTCCTGGTTACTGTTGCCGGTTGACTGTGTCGATACCCAAAATGGGTCGTGTATTTATTCAATTTTCGCATTATTTATTATTGGACAAAAATACAAGTCCAATCAGAATGTCTACATTTTAACCAATAGTAATCACGCAATATTTACAAATTTTTACTAAGCTACTTCGAAACTTTACCGTAACGAGAGCCGCGGCACATTTTTGTCGATTTCTACCTTAAAATCTAATTAAAAGTATATAAACTATGTATTTTCTTATTTACTACGTTATTACACATCTATAAAAAATATAAAATCAACAAAAAGACTATATAATAAAACATGTAAACAAAACAAATCGAAACCACAAGTACTGTACGTGCTAGTCTATAGATACGTAGGTATCATTCTACTATGCGATCTTCAAGTCGTCCCGTACATCTCTCCCGCCGTGCAACTATGTTGCATCATCTTCGAGTACGGGCGCGACGTCTGTTGACACGGGTAGTACTATCAGCTTCTTCACCGGCCGCCGCAGGACGCCTCCTTTGGTCGCGATGTCCACTGTCCGCACGATGTTGTCCGGTCCAGGGTACGTGGCGATAACTCGGCCTCGTATCCACACGTTGCGAGAAAGGTTTGCGTCGACTATCTGCACGAGATCGTTGTTCTGTACTGGCTGTCCTCGTCCGTGGGGCTCCCGCCGGTGTTGAAGCTCAGGGAGATACTCTCGTAACCAGCGTGTCCAAAAGAGGTCTGCTAGGCGTTGTGAAGCCCGCCAGCTTGACCTTGATACTGTGTCTTGATCGGTGAATGACCCAGGCTGTGGTACTCGCCCTTGGCGCCCCAGTAGGAAGTGATTGGGCGTCAGGGCTTCTGGATCCTCTTCGTTTACTGATACATGTGTCAGTGGGCGACTGTTGACTGTGTACTCGACTTCTGTTAATAGCGTGACGAGTACTTCTTCTGTAGAAAAGCGTTCATGTAACGTTGCTGTTAAGGCCGTCTTCACTAAGCGTACCATTCGTTCCCAAGCCCCCCCCCCCCCCCTAAATGGGGCTCCAGGGGGGATGTAGCGCCATGAGATTGTCTTCTTGGCTGCTTCTGCCTGCGTTGCTTTGTCGATGACACGTCGAATTTCTTTGTCCGCTCCCTTTAGGTTAGTGCCGTTGTCTGACCAGATTTCTGTAGGGCAACCACGGCGTGCCATCATTCTTCTTAGGGCCATCACTGCAGAGTCCGTGTTGAGCGAGGCAGCGACTTCCAAATGTATGGCTCGGGTGGTGAGACAAGTGAATATTGACACGTATCTCTTCTGGTGACTTCTTCCGACGGACACTGTGAGGGGACCAAAGTAATCAACCCCTGTGTATGTGAAGGGTCGCTTGTGGTGAGCTAGGCGACACGCCGGCAGGTTTCCTGTTCTCGGGTGAGGCGGTGTTTGAGTCTTCATTCGGCAGAACAGGCAGCTTCGGAGTAGAGTGCGAGTGATGGGTCTTATTCTTAGCACCCAATATTGCTGTCTGCACTCGTTCACTGTTGCTTCGACTCCAGAGTGATGTAGCTGACGATGTACTGCCTGTACCCAGAGCAGACTGTTGGGTGTGCACCGTCAAGGATCATAGGGCTTTTAAGTTCTTCTGTGATGCCTTGAACGGCTTGGATACGGCTTCTCAATCTGATGACTCCGCTTTCATACACGACGCTCAACTGTCGAAGGCGACTCTCCTTGTCGATCGGTTTTTCATTCTTAGGATTATCTATTTCGACGGCGAAAGAGTCTTCTTGTGAGGTACGCATTAATAATTGTTCGGCCAATCTGCGGTCTTCTGCGGAGGTTCGGAGGAACTGTTTATTTTGTGGTGACGCTGTTTTCTTCCATTCAGTATGAGTGACGGAGGGTTTGACTGTTTTCTTCCATGTTGAATCCTCCTCTGTATTTTTCTTGGTCCTCTTGTAGCAGACTACCTGTTTATGTGGTCTGCAAAGTCAAATGAACTGTAGGACTCTTGCTGTTGTATACCGAAGTCTATCCCAGTTTGAGAAACGAGAGACGTCCGGTAGGCTATTTGCGAGCTTCTTTTCTGTCTTCAATTTGATGTGATGAGTTTTCTCTTCATCAGTAGGTATCTGTTGCTCCGCTGTCTGTGGTTCAGTAGGCCAAAGATCTTCTGTCTCGTAGAGGAAGTCGGGGCCCTTGTACCAACGATGGTTCTTTCCGAAATCAGCTGGGACGTCGCGAGTGGCATCATCTGCCACGTTCTTCTTGGTAGGCACCCAGCGCCATTCGTTGACTTTGGAGCTCTCTTCTATAGCTGCTAGCCGATGAGCAACGTAGGGTTTATACGACCTTGAACCGGTTGGTATCCAGGTGAGCACTGTTTTGCTGTCTGTCCAGAACACCTTGCAGTCAGGCTTCCTCTCGTGTTCTTCTATTACTGTTTCCGCAAGTCTTGTCCCCATAACGGCTGCTTGTAATTCTAGTCTTGGGATTGATGTTAACTTCAACGGTGCTACTTTCGCTTTGGCCATAACTAGCGACAGGTTGACTTCGCCGCTGGCATTCTCCGTTCTCCAGAATAGGACTGCGGAGTATGCTGACTCGCTGGCATCGGTAAATACGTGAAGCTGTAGCGAAGTAGTGTCACTGTAGCGAAAATACTGTCGTGGGATTGAAACGTTACGTAGACTGTTCAGGTGAGCCATCCAATTTTTCCATTCTTCGGCTAAGTCGTTGTCAATCTCGGTGTCCCAGGCTGTCCCTCTGCGCCATACTTCCTGTAGCAGTTGTTTCGCTCTTATGGTGACGGGTGACGCAAGACCAAGCGGGTCAAATAAAGACATTACTATCTTCAAAGCTTCTCTTTTAGTTGGTATTTTTCCTTCGAGAAGTTTCGATGGGATGCGGGTGAGGCTGAGGTTGAAACTGAGTTCATCTGTATCGAGCTTCCAAATAACACCCAGCACCCTTTCTGTAACTTCGTCTGGTTTGTAAAGTTCCAGATCTTCTGTATGTTGACATTCGCCGAGTTCTTCGAGCAGAGCCGTTGAGTTCGACTTCCACTGTTTGAGCTCAAAGCCGGCCTTTGTGTGTACTTCTCTTACGCCCGTCGTGATACGTGTGGCGTCCTGTATCGTCTTGAAGCTGTCCAAATAGTCGACGACGTAGTGCTTTTCGATGATCGCCGCTGCTGCCTCAGGGTGACTGTGCTCATGCTCTTTTGCGTTCAGGTTCTTGATGTAAATCGCTGTTGATGGAGAACTAAAAGCGCCGAAGATCAATGAGGTCATTCTGTATTCGTCTGGTGGTTGGTTATCTCGTCGACTGCCGCGCCATAGGTACCGCAGTGTGTCTCTGTCTTCCTTTCGTATCTTGACTTGCATGAACATTTCTTTGATGTCTGCTGTCACGGCGATCGGATGTTGACGAAAACGCATGATGACACCGGGTAGCGACTGTAGAAGGTCTGGGCCTTTAAGCAGCATGTCGTTCAGAGATACGCCCTTCGTCTTGGCTGCAGCGTCATGGACTACTCGTAGTTTGTCCGGTTTCATTGGGTTTACGACGGTGAAGTGAGGCGAGTACCATGTCTTGCCAGGAACTGTATTCTTCGGAGCGAGTTCAGCATATCCTTTAGAGATGAGAGCTTCCATCTGTTCTGTGTATTTTCTCTTGAGCTCGGGTTCTCAATCTATTTTATTTTCAATACTGAGGAGACGCTTCAACGAGTTGTCGTAGTTATCGGGAAAGTTTATATCTTCCTTACGCCAGAGTAGACCGGTTTCATATTTGCCTGTTTCTGTTTTCTTCGTGGTCTTCTCTAGGATTTGTAGGGCCTTGACTTCTGGATCTGACTTGGGCTTCTTAAGGTTCAGACTCAGCGCGTCCATCTCGAAGTTCTGTCTTACTAAGTCTTCAAGGCTGTCTTCATCTTCTTCTGTGATGTGCGATACGACGTTCATGGTTCTCCCAAAGGTGTTACTATAGGTTCCGTGCAAAACCCAACCCAGTGGTGTGAGTGAAGCCACTGGTTGGTCCTTTCCACCTTTCCTTGTTTCCGATGTCAGTAGGAGATGCCAGTTGTCTTGACCTATCAGCACTCTCGGTTTTACTTCTTCATAAGTGAGCTGCCCTCTGATGTCTTCTAAATGTCGGCATCCTTTGAGCAGACTCGCTGGAACTTGCTGAGACGAGACTTGTAAGTTTGTGATGGTGCGTGCTTGTATTCTTTCTTCGTATCCATTACGGCCCCTAAGTTGAACGTTGACCCTTCTTAAGGCTGTTTCTGTTGTCTTCAACTCGTTGATGGCTTCTATCTTGAGAGTTTCCGTAGGCCCTCTTGCTCCGATGCGGTCGGCGATGTTGCTGTCTATCAAAGTGACTGTTGACCCATCGTCCAACAAGGCGAAGGTGTCGACTGTTTCTTTGGGTCCTTCGATCTGTATTGGTATGACCTTCAGAAATGACTGTTTCTTTCTATGAGTCCAGGCTGAGTTGATGGCTTCTGTTGTGTCTTCATTCTGTTTGTTCATTGTCGGCCTATCTGTAGTTCTGTTGTAGTGCAGTATCTTGTGATGAAAGTACTTGCAGCTGTTGACACCACACGGCTTGACTCGACAGTGATGCGTCTTGTTTCTATAATGAAGGCACCGGAAGCAGAGACGCTTGGTCTTTGCTATATCCCATCTTCTGTTTTCATCAGCGGACTTGAACTGTTCGCAGTCTGTTGACGCATGTCCCTTTTCTTGGCATATAGGACATCTTGAATCACCTGTTTTTTCTGTAACATTGTGTATCTTCTGCGACCTCTTCTGTAGTGGAGTATGCGGTACTATCTGTTCAGGTAGTGCATACGGTCCGCATAGCTCGGCTTCTTTCTTCAGGAACTTTTCTATTTTCATTAAATCTGGTTCGTCCCTTGGCAGAGTTGTAGAGAAGTCGTAGAATCTGTACCGCAGCGTAGGTGTGAGCTTGTCGACTACGGTCTTCGAGACTTCCGGGTTGTACATGTAGTTGATGCAGCCCAGTGTCTTCAATGTTGCTACTATGTTGGAGACCTTCTTTGCGAAGATGCAGATGTCACGTGCTGATTCTGTTAATCGTGGTAGACCTCGAAGTGCTTCTATCTCCATTATTGCTATGGATTCTGGTCTTCCAAATCTTGACTCCAGGGTTTTCACTATTTCGGATGGGTGAGCGCTGGTGATAAGTAGGCCCTCGACCGCTTCTTTTGCCTTCCCTTTAAGGTTTCTCCGTAGTCTGTTGGTATTCTCGACCGCTGAGAACATGTGCTCCGTCTCGTAGTAGGCGGCACGGAAGGGTAACCACTCTTGATGTGACCCGCTGAAGAAGGGCAGCTCTATAAACTTCGGTCGCTGTGCGGCTTTGACAGCGCTGGTGATGGCTGCGGCTAGTCCTGCGAAGTCAGGCTGGGCAACCGTCGGTGGATGCCTTGACTGTGAGTACGGTTCCTCTTCTTGCTTCTCGGCGTCTTGTCTTGAGACTACGGGAGTCTTGGCTGGGTGGTCCGTTTCGTTAGTGACAGTAGGCTTGGGTGGTTGTTCATGGGTCTTCAACCAGTGGTCGACACGTTCGTTGGCTTCTGTTCTGCTGCTCGATGAGGTCTTGTTGTCCTCTTCATCCTCGGAGTCCTCGGCTTCCATCGTGGCTATCCGCGCTGTTGCTAGTTCAACTTGTAGTCGCAGGAGCTCTTCTTTTGCTATTGCAATTCTGTAAGTCTTGTTCTTGCTGCGAGTTGACCCCCCCTTACCCCCTTTTCGGCTGGTGGCGAGGTGGTCCTGTTGTCTGCTTGGGCCCGGCAGACCGGGTGCTCCTTTATTCTGTTCCATATATAAAGGAGCTTCTGTTCTGTACAACGGCAACGCCGGCACCCTCCTTTCCGCAGTCGATTCTTCTGTATGTAGTACCGATGTAGTACCCAAGTTCGGTCTGTAGCAGGTACTACTAGTGGTTTCGGTGTCAATGTAGGCTTGCACCAGGGGTCGGCTCTTAGCCCATACCTCTTCCTCATAGTCATGGACGCCCTTACGGCGGACATACAGGAGGAGGCTCCCTGTTTGCAGATGACATCGTACTAGTAGCCGACGAAGGCCTTGAGATGCAGAGCAGACTGGAGATGTGGCGACAAAGACTGGAGAGTGTTGGCCTCAAAATGAGTAAGTCCAAGACAGAGTATCTGTTTTGCGATTATGGCGGTGTCTCCAGTTTTGTCGCCGTATCTGTTGACGGTAGACCGTTACCGGTATGCTCCCAGTTTAGGTACCTGGGGTCACTTATCCAGAGCAATGGGGAAATCGACCCTGACATTACAAATCGGATCAATGCTGGATGGATGAAATGGCGACAGGTCACGGCCACAACATGCGATCCACGATTGCCCCTCAAGCTGAAGGGCAAAATATATAAAACCATTATAAGACCTGTGGTATTATATAGATCAGAATGTTGGGCCGTTAAGAAGTTGGATGAAAGAAGAGTGCATGTAACTGAAATGAGAATGTTAAGGTGGATGTGTGGTGTGACTAGAATGGATAAAATACGAAATGAGTATATTAGAGGGAGTTTGAGAGTGGCGCCTGTGACTGAAAAAATGAGAGGAGACCATTTGTCTTGGTATGGGTATGTGATGAGAAGGGATGAAAGTCATGTCACTAAAAGAACCATGAATATGAAAGTTGATGGATGGAGAGCTAGAGGAAGGCCAAAGAAAAAATGGATGGACTGTGTAAGGAGTGATATGAATATGAAAGGAGTGAATGATCAAATGACGAATAACAGGGATGAATGGAAGAAGAAAACATACTGCGCCGACCCCAAGTAAATTGGGACAAGGGCAAGAGGATGATGATAGGGGGCATGCGTATCATACAGACCAACGACGACGTTGTTGCTTTTCATCGATAGATTTAGTCTCCATCAATGACTCCCAGTCAATCCCAGCAGCCTCGTTACAAAGTAAGTTAACATCTAATTTCCCAAAACAACGCATGTGCAGAACTTTAGGTTTCAATTTTGCGGGTTTGAGAGTATAGGACATATACATCAAATCATGCCGAGAGAAAGCTGGAGCTAAAAGTTGTCCGTGAGAGTGAACTAGAGAAAGGGAAGAGGTTAGAATAAGATCAATCCATGTATCAGGTACATCCACATTGTGATGTGTAGCCTGTAACGGTAACACATGGAGACAAGCAGACTCGACTATGTGCTGCAACCTGAAAGCACGCGAAGAGCTAGGAATGAGGAGATTGGTGTTAAAGTCACCCATGATTATATGATGCTCATAGTCAGACCCCAAAGATTCTAAAACCGATTCCAAATCGGTGAAGTAGTCAACAGTGGGGGGACAGTAAACAACTCCTAAAAGGACCTTGACGCCCTTAACCCACCCCCCACTGTTGACTACTTCACCGATTCAAGGAATAGAAACCCCGCACTAGCAGAGTATTGTGGGGGGATGTGGCTACAACTTTATAAGGAAAGTCACTGCGGAGATATAACGCAACCCCGCCCCTCCCCTTACCCTCTCTGTCATTACGTACTAAAATAAAACCTGGCAGTGCATAATCAGTAGAAAGAAGATTAGGTTTCAGAAAGCTTTCAGAAATCAGGATAGCATGCGCCTGGGAATCGGTAAACGTTTCAAGGAGGCCACTATAGTGATAAGGCACGTTTTCTGCATTTATATGACAAACATTTAGCGATCGGCCTATTTCTGTTTCAAAACACCTGAGGAGTTGATCACCCAATGCACTTATTACAGAGCTATAACTGTCATTCTCAGACAAAGAGTCACCATCATACGCAGAGTGAAATGACATATTGTCATCCCTCATAATAGTAAAATGATAAACTAAATATAATTTAAAATACTTAGATGTTTAAATATAAATAATAGAATACTAGAATATACCTGTCCTATGCAAATTAGAAGTAGCTTCTTCGTAGTCTCTGCACCACCCACCAGCAAACACATACCAACAAAATATTATAATAAACTAAGGCACCCACTGAATAAGAAAGAACTATGACAACTCTAAGTAGACAACTTAAAGCAACCACAGAAACAAATATTCGCATAATACCTCCAAGGCAAGCGCGCAAGTTGGCCATCGCACTGAGTGTGTTATGACCCTAAGGACAATCTGTCAGTGTCAATTATGTCACGGTTTTTTTAATTAAGTTGGAAATCGTATTCAGTAGGTACACTATCAAAATATCTGCAAATATAAATAAATCCAAGTGGTATACAAAATTTTAGCATATTGTTCAAACAAAACAAACACTTGAACAAAACACAAGAAGAACAAAAAGTCACAGTGGACATGATCTTATGAAGACAAGTTGGAACTATGTCTTACGTGTGCCTACAGTGTTTATTTTTGCACTTACATCTGCAACCACTTTCGGATGTTTTTCAATAATGGTCAAGAGTTCATCAGAAGTAGTTAACTTGTGGCGACGTCTATCAGGCGCTTTAACCATCACAAAGCTTCCTGTGTCCAACAACACCGCATTCCGAAATGTAATCTTGCCTTTATGAAGATAGAGTGCCGGGTCTTAGTTAGGAACTCCTTTACTGATATGGAGGACCCTCTGAGTCTGGACTTTGCATTCCAGATCGCAGATTTGAAGATTGTATCACTAAATCTCACCAGAATGGGACGATCATGGCTGGTTCTCGCAGCTCCCAGGCGATGGCAGACCTTTATAGATGTATCTTGGATATCCTTTAAAGCCATCTTATTATGCACTACTTCCATGATAGCAGCTTTACAATGCTCCTGATCCGTCTCTGCGATCACATTGAACACCAGAGCCTTTCTTCGCTGCCAACTATCAACCGCATCAGTGGCCCTAGCACATTCAGTGATCTGTTTACGAAGTAAACCCACAATATTAAATATCAACTCCCGGAACGTGCTGAACTCATCAGCAACCTTAGCCACAGTATCCTTTGCAGCACTACTACCTTGTAGCTGGGCTTGGAGCTCATCTATCTTGCGGATATAGTTTTCCTCAAGGCTCTTCTGCACAGTCTTTTTTGTAGACCTATATTAGATACACAATTCCACATTACATTATTTTGCAGCGTTTTCGTTAAAAGCTCCCAGACAGCTCATTTTTTCCGAAACCGCCAACATATATCGTTATAATTAAGTTAATGTATACAAAAACTTAACAAAATATACATAAAAACCTTCTATAAGAATCACTCTATCTATTTAAAAAAACTGCATCGAAATTTGTTGCGTAGAATTAAAGATCTAAGCATACATAGGGACAGACAGCGAAAAACGATTTTGTTTTATAATATGTAGTGATAGTGAAGATGTCATATGACACCAGGCCAAAGGCCTTCGAGAGGTCGAGAAAGCAAGCGTAAACAGGTGTATTTATATCTGTGTAATATTAAACAGCACTTATAAAACACAATATCGCAGTTTCCGTAGACAGTCCCGGCCGAAACCCGAACTGATTACTGATATCATGCAATTTTATAAATTTGTTTAATTGTGTATTAAGAATGCTGTCCAACACTTTTGCAATGATTGTTACTAAAGAAATGGGTCTACAGTTCGATAGGTCTGACAGATCACCAGCTTTATTTTTTAACACAGGCACTACAATCGTCCTCATCATCTCAGCAGGCAGGTATAAATGTGGAACACATAGGTTATACAACTACGCCAACACTGCATATATGAGGCCCAGCGTGCCGATGATGTTCTACACTTAACCCATCATGACCAGGGGATTTACCACCGGACAAAGACTTTATAGCGATTGATACATCCCTGGCCGCAACTATAATGCCTCCAAAATCCCCACTTACTCTTCCTTCCCGCAGTGAGTTAAGACATACGTTTACACCTAGGTACTATCTTCACGTTGTATCCTTGACGGGATAGTTAGAGAGAATAGGTCGCCAGAACTCGCGACCCAAGCTTCTTTTTTGACTTCTTGCAGTTTCTTTATCATTTCATACATAAATATCTGAGTATCCTTTTTTTTGTGACTTGTGTATGTACTGTGTACTTCTTCTCTTTCAAATACCTGAGCAGTTTTACCCTACTTTTACTTGCTTTACTTCTATTTAAGCCTATAATTTCATACTTTTCTTTGATATAAGTGACAAATGTCTGAAGGTCGGCTTCTGACAAAGCCATCAGTACCGCATCATCAGCGTACAACAGAAAATTTACAATTTACAATTAAATTTATTTAAGTTGAGTCATCCAATTCCTCAACCATATCACAATCTTTTAATTTCTGCAGGCAACTGTTGGTGTGATATACCATGAACAGCGGTTATTACACAAGCCCGAACAGACGTCGATAAGATGTAACACGCAATTGCCTGCAGTAGCGACAGGTAGCTCGTTATAGCAATGATGAAAGTTATCTTTTGGGCGCTATCTGTAAAACCAGCGCAGTAGGTCATCACCATTGTTAGGCGACACTATGCTGAGATGGTGACCCTGTCAAAGTCACACAACCATACAAAATGTTACACCTGTGTTTGGTTAAATAATTGTGTTTAATCACTGTATTCTGCTGTGCGGATGTATGATTTTAATTTTATTTTTTTCTTATTTTTCTATTTTTTCTAAACCTGATCATCACCAAATTCAATTTAACAATTTTTCTTCTATAACTGATGCAAACGACAGAAGAGCCAGGAGCCGTGTGTTGTGGCTTAAGTCGGGTGGATGACTTACTCGATTTAGTATACTAGCTTTTTCTACATTTTTAATCATTTTAATTTATCATATTATTTCCAGAATAAATGAACTAGAAAAGAAAGTAAATGAATTTCCTTCCGAAGACATAAAAGGCTTGTCTAAGTTCTTTAATCATGTTGATTCAGACGAACTTCTTGCAACTACAGATATTGTATTTTTACCAACATTAGTTAACAATGTTTCTATGGTATGTATGTACTCGTAATATACCTATTACGAGTACATCAAATTAAGTTTTCTAATTTTTTTTGGTATGGTCATAAATATTTGATAACGAAGAAAATGAAATTGTTTACTATTCCAGAGAGACGATGAAATACAGTCGAACCAAATCAATTTATGTATAGTACCGGGAATGGAGGGTCATCATGAACGATTTCGCGTTTTATGCGAACGTCTTAAAATATCAGCACTCGTTCTACAACCCGGTCTTGATCATCCAGAGGAAACTGTTGTAGAAACAGCCCAGAGGTTTGCTGAAGTAAGTCCATTTTCACAGGCATAGGACGAGATGGGGTAGGAAAAAGATTAGGGGATAGGAAAAACGATGAGTTAGCAAAGGTACTCTGAGAAGTTACATTCGTCTAAACCTAAGAAATTCATTGTCAATCTGCCAGGACAGCTTCCTGGCTGATTCTCATTTTTGATATTTAAATAAATAAATAAATAAATATCCATCACGCCTTATCCCCGAAGGGGTGGCAGAGGCATATTATATGCCCACTTTTCACCGTGTGGATTCCTGTCCCACGTAATAGGTGGTGAGCCCATTGCCGTGTTGAAAATAGACAGACGCAGGTTGTGGCTACCTGCTGTTGAAATTTTCAAGCTGCCCATAAGGCCTTCAACCAGGCTTAACGACTACCATTTTACTGGCAACCGGGACCAACGGCTTAACGTGCCTTCCGAAGCACGGAAACGCTCGCAAATATAAATGCCACAAAGTGGTCACCCATCCGAGGACCAGCCATGGTGTAAGTTGCGTAACTCAGTGATCGTTTACAGAACACTGAGACCGCGGGGCCACGAGCGCTTCATTTTTGATCTTTGATCATTAAAATTGTGTAACTCATAGTTACACAATTTTAATGATCCTAACGGCCCGAACTAATAATATATAACTAACTATCTTCACGCTGTATCCCTGACGGGGTAGTCAGAGAGGACAGATCGCCAGGCTTCGCGATCCATGCATACTTCTTTCGCTTCTTCGAGATTCATCAATCGCTTCATACACGCACGTCTGGGTATCCGAGTACTTTTGACCTTTCCGTTTTTGAGCAATCTGCTCACGTGGTCTTCATATGTAAGTCTCGGCCTACCCTGACTCCTTCTACCCTCTACTTTTGAACAATATATATTCTTCGTCAATCGTTCCTCACTCATTCGTTGGACGTGTCCAAACCAACGGAGCACGCCCTTTTCCAGCTTAACGCTGACACTTTCATTCAAACCTGCCAAATTGCGTATCACTTCGTTACGTATTCGGCCAGCCAAGGTAACGCCGCACAACTTTCGAAGTGATCGCATCTCCACAGCATTCAATTTACTTTCATGCATCTGCTGACATACCCAGGTTTCACTACCGTAAAGCAAAGTTGGCACTAGCACTGCATTATGAATCGCCAGTCGTGCTTCTTTTACGATGCTTTGTCGCTTTACTAACTGGGACAAAGCACCGTTAACTTTGTTTCCGGCAGCTACTCGCCGTTCCACATCCGAATCACATCTTCCATCCGCGCTAAACATACTTCCTAAATACACAATTTCATTCACTTGCTCTAGACGTTCCTGGTTTACCCTAATCTCGCATTTAGTTCTTACGTCACCTCTTTCAAATACTAGAACCTTAGTTTTACTTGCATTCAAGCGGAGACCCTTACTTTCACACCCCTCTTTCATATTAGTGACTAATGCCTGAAGGTCGGCTTCTGATGAGGCCATGAGCACCGCATCATCAGCGTACAGCAGACAGTTTACTGTAAAGTCACCCAAATTCACACCCATATTAAAATCTTTCAACTTCTGCAGGCAACTGTCCAGATACACTATGAACAGCCAGGCGGACATGACACATCCCTGTTTGACGCCTGTACAGACATCAAAAAGAGGTGACACATCCCCCCCTACTCGCACGCAAGCCTTACAGTCCCTATAAAGCGACTGTATTGCCCGCAGTAGCGAGCCGTCCACACCATATCCTGGCAGCAAGTCCCACAGCGTTTCTCTCACAACGTTATCAAATGCTTTCTCTAGATCCACAAAAGCGCAGAAAACCTTCTGGCTAAGAGCCAGAAACTTTTCCGCGATCATGCGGAGAGAAAACACTTGATCCATGCAACCTCTTCCACGTCGGAATCCGCATTGAGCCTCCCATAAATACCTTTCAGACTTTTCTTGCATTCGTGCCGTTATAACCTTTGCATACACCTTACTAGCTAAGCTGACCAAGCTGATCGCCCTGTAGCTGGAGCAGTTTAGGCGCGAGCCTTTCCCTTTGTAAATAGGTACTACAACTGCTACTCGCCAGTCATCTGGGACCTCACCCGTCCGCCAGCACAAGTTGCATAACAGACATAGTGTGTCCCAGACACGCGACCCACCGTACTTGATCATCTCAGCAGTGACTCTGTCTTTTCCCGCAGCCTTACCACATTTCATACTTCTTATCGCTTGTTCTATTTCTTTCATACTAATGACTTCAATGACATCGGGATCCGGAGCATCGAAGTGAGCTCCCCTTCCCGATGTGGCATCTCTGTCTTTTCTTGCATACATCTTTCCATAATATTCACTCCATCTCTGCAGGACGTCACGTTAATAATATATAATAGCTATATAGTACATAATTAACTTTATTAGACACTAGCTGTGCCTCCCGGCTTCGTCTGTGATATACTTCACACACCCGTGGCAGCTTTAACCAATGTCTCTATTAGTTTTCAAATACTTTCTTACAAACTTGATCCCCTATTCGACACCCTTAAGGATAGAGTTTTGGGAAATCCAGAAACACGTGTCCATTTATTTTAATCTAAAATACGTTTACGTAATTTTATGTCTCTAAAATTAAATAAGACGAACTTTCACGAACAATTGTTCACCCCTTATTTTACCTCATTCCTTATTTACCCTCAGTGATGGAAATTTGAAAAAATCCTTTCTTATTGGGTGTCTAAATTAAAAGGGTAGTTTACCCTAAAATTTTTAAGTAACTTAGATCAAGTCCGAGACTACCAGGACTTTAATTGATCGTGCTAATTAGTGTCTAGCACATAAGACCTTTTAGCCTTTTTGTTACCACCTCACTAAAAGGCAACGGGTTAAAAATTTCTTCCAAATTAACATCTAAACTAGACACATTTTATTAAATTTATTCAGCCTTTTAGACCCACCCCAGTTCCGTGCTTCGGAAGGCACGTTAAGCCGTTAGTCCCGGTTGCCAATAAAATAGCAGTCGTTAAGCCAAGTTGAAGGCCATATGGGCGGCTTAAAAAATTTCAACAGCAGGTCGCCGCAGCCTGCGCCTGTCCATTTCAACACGGCAATGGGCTCACAACCAGTTACGTGGGACAAAAATGCATACTGTGAAATGTGGGCGTTTAATATGCCTCTGCCTACCCCTTCGGGGATTAAGGCGTGACAATATGTAGGTATGTATCTTAGTTCAAGGGATTCGGCTGGGCGTTGATTATAAGAATGATTCACTTAGCAATTTTGATTCACCCAACAAAATAAAAACAACCTCTATTTTATGTTTTTGTAGGAAAATTTCATGTCCATTTATTTGTAATCAGAAATAAGGACCCGTAATTTCATGTCTCTAACTCTGAAAATAACGAACTTTCATTCAATCGTTTATCCTTTATTTTCCCTCCTCGGACACTCTTGTCAGAGTGGTTGTGGCAGTAGTTGATGAATATGGTGGCGGGTTGCCTTCATTAGTCGCTGTAAGGGTAGCTGCACTTTGTGCAATGTGTCTCCATTTACGCCTATTTACTGTATTGCGAGTACAGTCTACTGCGGTCGATTTAGTTAAGGTTTTGATAAGATCGATCCAGCGGTTTGGAGACCGACCCCGTGGTCTTGTATCCTCTACACGGCCTTGCACCACAAGTATCTCGATCGAGTTCTCATTTTTGGAAACGTGTCCATAGAATTTCTGTGTGTCGTGTCCATAAAAGTCTGCTTTCAACTGAAATTAATTTCACAGGTTTTGTTTAAAAAAACGGAAATGAAAAACACATTTTATCTGTTGGGTTATGAGACTGGCATATATGTCGCTCTGGAATTGGCTGCTATACTCGAGGATCACGGTAACTTTTTTATATTTTTAAGCCCACACATTGGTAGTACTGAAACTATGTATTAATATAGTTCATTATGTTGTCAGGATTATCAGGCAAAGTATTTTGTCTTGGATGTACACCAGAGGAATTTGAAAAAGACCTTGAAGAACAACTGTCATCATTTCAAAATAAGCAGCAACTACAAGACGAGGTGTTGCGACACATGTATTCGTTAATGACCGGCAGTGATACTAAAGTTCTTGACCATATGTTGCAAAACTTGAGCTCATGGTCGGAAAAAATAGAAGAGTGTATTCGCACTCTTCTCGGTCGTGTTTCCCATTCAGCGCAGTACGCACGCTCGCTCATTAAATTTGTTTTTGCCCGCATTAATCAAATGAGGCACTATAGCGTTGCACTTCGACCACTACGGTCTCAAGTTATTCTACTAAGAGCTGAAAACGGATATGAACCTCTTCAAGATACAATTCTGCAGCATACATCGCAACAACCCCTCGTCGTCCACCAGCTTGCTTCTTCACTAGCACATATTACGAATGATTTACGCTGTTCTGCAATTATCAACGAACACTTGGATCCTACAATATTGGAAGTGTTTGAAACCAGAAATATCTGCAATACGTACCTTCTAAATGCAAGTTCGTTCATAAATTTGGAGTCTATTAATGAATAATAAATAATTATTGAAACTTTTTATCTGTACTTCATTTACTCTATAACACATACTTATATAATTTCTAAATACATACATACATATTAGACATATTAATACTCAAACTCAAAATTTACCATACCATAAAAATATTTGTCCCGACCCGGGAATCGTACGCGAGACCTCAGCGCGGCAGCTGCATTTTCTACCCCTTACGAGAACGCCACCGAGGCAGCCCAATCAGTGAAAATCAGTGTGTATATAGACAGGTTCATAATTATTAATCAATCACGCATTTATCTCTGAAGGAGTGGAAGAGGCATATCATACGCCCATATTTCACCGTGTGCATTTTTGTCCCACGTTACAGGCGATGAGCCTGTTGCCGGGTTGATATGGACAAGCACAGGTTATGGTGACCTGCTAATAAAATTTATCAAGCTGCCCTTCAGGGGCAGAAGCAGGCCTTCAATCTGGCTTAATGACGTCAGTTGAATTGTAATAGTTGACAACGCCATAGTTGACAACGGCATACTCAAGATAATATGTGACCTTCGAATCTTTTTTGGGCTATATAGTTCATGATATATTTTTACCTAGATAAGCGGAACTCTGTCTAGGTGGACGTGATATTTCCCTAGCTAACCGTGGGAACGCAATCGTTTTAAAAAATAAAATCCAGAATGGCTGCGACATGGTTCACCACCCGTCACGTCTCGTTTCCCATCGAGGCGAAAAGTGGACTGGCGATAGCCACTTTGCTACTTTGAATGTTAGAGGAGGAATGAAAGACAAACTTGAAGAGGTATGCGAGATGATGCGAGAGAGACGAATTGATGTTCTGTGCGTGAATGAGACAAAAACGAAAGGGTGTGACACCACCACACATGGAACCCTCACGGCATACTGGTCAGGTGTCACTACTACCAGTCCAGCGTGCCAGGGTGGAGGTGTACTACTTTCTGCAAGAATTGGGTTTACGAAAGGGCGCTCAACTTCCGATGCTGGTGTTGAGTTATTAAAATGTATTCATGAAGCATGGGAAGACAAGCACGATGCATTAGGTATATTTTGCGATCTATCAAAGGCTTTTGATTGCGTTCAACATGAAACGCTGTGCAGAAAACTACACCACTATGGAATAAGAGGCAAAGCTCTCGACCTTCTGTCTTCATATTTGAACAATAGAATACAGAGGGTCGATATTAATAGTACACGTTCTGTAGGATCCATGGTTACAATGGGTGTGCCGCAAGGCTCGATACTTGGGCCATTCTTGTTCCTCATTTATATTAATTATTTACCATTTTATGTAGGGGACAGGAATAGGATTGTTTTGTTTGCAGATGACACCTCATTAATTTTTAAAATTAAAAGACAATTAGATAACTATGACGATGTAAACAATGCAATTGCAAGAGTAGTTCATTGGTTCAGCTCAAATAATCTTTGCCTTAATGAAAAGAAAACTAAATGTATAAAATTTTACTCTACCAAATGTAAAACAAGTTGCGGCCATTGTTCAACTGAATGGACAAGTGTTAGAGTTTGTAGAATCAACTGTGTTCCTAGGTATAACTATTGATGCCAATTTGCAGTGGGGCCCACACATAGAAAAGACAGCCTCTAGATTAAGTTCGGCTGCATACGCTGTAAAAAAGATCAGGACTCTAACAGATGTGGATACGGCTAGAATGGTTTACTTCAGCTATTTTCATAGTATTATGTCTTACGGTATTCTCCTTTGGGGGAGTGCTGCAGATTTAAATATTATTTTTGTTCTACAAAAGCGGGCTGTACGCGCTATTTATAATTTGGGCCCCAGAGTTTCTCTCCGAGAAAAATTCAAAGAAGTAAATATTCTAACCGTACCATCACAATACATTTTTGCCAATCTTATGTATGTCCAGAAAAATCTATCACAGTTTTCTAAACTCTGTGATAAACATAATATAAACACTAGAAATAAAAATAATCTTTCAGTCCACCACAGTCGACTACATAAGATTGGCGATTCTTTCCAGGGTAACTGTATACGCTTTTACAACAAGCTTCCCTGTGACCTGAGAAATTTACCTTTAAATAAATTTAAAAAGTTTATTAAAAGCAAGCTTTGTGAAAAAGGTTTTTACTCCGTTACAGACTATTTGCAGGACAGGGACGCCTGGAAATGATCTGCTGGCAAAGTGAAATAATATTAAATTGTAAATAGGCCATCAAAAAAAAAAGCCTTTGTAAGTTTCTTGCCGGTTCTTCTCAGGTGGGCCGCGTTCCGAACCGGTGGTCGCTTTAAATATTTTAAATAGGGTATGACATTTTGTAAGCGCCGTTAAAATGGTCTATGCAAAATAAAGATATTTTTTATTTATTTATTTATTTTTATTTATTTAAAAAAATGAATGAATGTGTGACTGAATATGAATGTGTAAGCCCAAGACTCCTTTGGTTGAGATTGAAGGTTGGACTCACCCGCATCTTCGTTGTAGGAGTTTATGCCTTGCAAGATGCGCGGTGGCGTCGATCACCAAAAGACCAAAGTGAGAGGCAGGCATTATGGGAGATTGTGAGTGATGTTTTGAGTAGATGCAAACAAAATGAGAGGATTGTAATGTTAGATGACTTTAATGGTAGGGTTGGAGTGAATCGTGACGGATATGAAAATGTTTTGGGAAAGTTTGGTAACAAACGAGTGAATGAAAATGGAGAAAGTCTGCTTGAAGTATGTTTGGAGAGGAATCTTGTGGTATCTAACACCATGTTTGACCAAAAAGATATTCACTTGATTACGAGACATGAAGGAAATCAGAGAAGTATGTTCGAGTTTGTGATTGTAGATGCAAGGATGAGAAAGAAAGTGTTAGACACCAGGGCATACCGCGGTGCCGGTATGATACAGACCACTTCTTGGTTGTTAGTCGATTAAAAGGTCTGTTTCGACGGTGGCGGCATCGTCTGTATGAACCTGTTAGTGTTGAGCGCATAAAAGTCGAGAATTTGCAAGAAATGGGCATTAAAGCGTAATTTATGAGTAAGCTGAACAAGAAATTTGAAAATTCTGATGAAGTGTGTGAGATCGAAGAATGGAAAGGAAGTTATTTAAGGAAGGACTCGTAGAAGTTGCGATTAAAGTGTGTGGGGTAAAAAAGACAAGCCAAGGATGTAAGGGAAAGAAAATGTGCGTAGAAGTCCGAAAGCATTGTATGATAAAAAAAAAGCATGGTTGGATTGGCTGACTACAAAAGTTAATCAAAGAATGCAGAAGGCAACGGATGTGGGCCTAAAAATGGCGAAAGAGGAGTACAAAAGGTATAAGCGTGTTACAAAAGAGGCAATGACAAGAAAGAAAGAGAATAACAGATATGAATTTGATAAAAGGTTATCTGATGACTTCCAACGGAATATGAAATTCTTTTGGAAGTCCATAAGAACAGTGACGGGTCAACAGACGACATCGCATCTCAACCATACCAGAAACCATGATGGTAGTCTTGTGAAAGGAGAAGAATGTGTGTTAAAAGATGGAAGGAATATTTTGAAAGCTTGTTTGAAAAAGAGGATATGCAAGTACAGATTAGTTTCTGGGAAATGAATGTAATTGGCAAGGATATGCGTCATACGTATGGAAGAAATAGTGGAAGCATTGCATAGCATGAAATTGGGAAAGGCCGCGGGACTTGATAGGATCTCTGTCGAGATGCTGAAAGCGGGACAAGGCGTGGTAGCTTGCCAGCTGTACTGCCTTTTCAACCTTTGGGAGGAAAGGCAGCGTACCAAGAGATTGGTGTAAGGCTGTCATCGTGCGGCTTTATAAGGGAAAAGAGTCACAGCAAGAGTTCAAAGACTACCGCGGCATAAGCTTGCTCAGCATCGTCGGCAAATTGGATGCAAAATTTAGGTAAAAAGAGTGATGAATAAAACTGAAGGAAAAATGTGGGATGTACAAGCAGGATTTATGAAAGGAAGGGATGCACGGATCGGGTCTTTTTCTTACGATGCGTAGCAGAAAAGCTTTTGGCGAAAAGTCAAAAGGTCTATTGCATATCTTGGAAAAGGCCTCTGATAGAGGTGAGGAATGAACTGTGGTCAATACTGGTTAGGTATGGAGTAAACAGCCGCGTGATACGAGCACTGAAATCTCTCTATGAGGGCTCTAGTGCTTGTGTCAGGATCAACGGAGCTTGCACAGACCTTTTTCACATTGAAAATGGTGTGAGACAGGGTTATGTAGCGTCGCCGTTGCTGTTAAACCTATACATGGACAGCAGCCTGAAAGAACTGCAAGAGAATACGTATGGTATAAAAATGGATGAACTGACCGTCAAGTGCCTCCTATACGCCGATGATCAGGTTATACTAGCATCATCGGCGGAGGAGTTGCAATTGATGGTAATCATTATGCATGATTCGTTAAAAAACAAAGGAATGAAAGTTAATGTAAAAAAGTTGAAAAGTAATGGTTTTTGAAAACGACGTTTTTGACGGATTGCTCAATTCTTGTGGAATGAGAACGAGTTGAACAAGTGAAAGAGTTTGTATATCTGGGTACAAAATTTACGAGAGATGGAAAGTGTGACAATGACATTGAGCGAAGAGTTTTGGCAGTAAATAAGCCATGTACACCTTTATGAGCAGTCAGAACGTGTCTAAGAAGGCAAGACTGGCTGTACATAGGGGAGTGCTGGTCCCCTCACTTATGTATGGCAGTGAAAGTTGGGTATGGCAGAAGACGCATAAAGTAAAATAAATGCCGTGGAAATGAGAAGTCTGCGAAGTGTAGCTGAAGTGAAGTTGATGGATAAAGAAAGGAACAGCGTGATAAGGGAACATTGCGGTATGACAGAAGATGTAGTGACTAAGATAGAAAAAGGGATGCTTAGATGGTTCGGACACGTGGAGAGGATGTATGAAAATAGACTGACGAAGCAGATATATGTGGCGAGAGTGAATGGGCAATCTGGTAGGGGTCGAACTCTGCGTACGTATGTCAATCAAATCGACGATCTTTTGGAAAACGGCCAGGTCAAGAGTACCCTTAACCGGCGAGCGTGTATGAAAACACTCATGAAAGTAAAAGAAGTGAAAGTTGTATGTCAGAATCGTAGCAAGTGGAGAGCCATAGTTTCTGCCTACCCCGATGGGAAACAGGCGTGATAATATGTATGTATATATTTTTAGTTCACCTTTTAATATAGATCTCATCGGTTGACGAATAATAACATTTCATTTAAACTCTCAATTATATTATTGGCATAGTAAATAGTAGTTTAGACTACTACAGAGGCAATTAAGCTTATAGAATAGTGTGGGTTTACCACCTACATATATTGTCACACTTTCTAATTATACCACTGAGGCGGCAGACAAGCGTACGGCCCACCTGGTGGAAAGTGATCACCGTAGCCGCAGGATTAAAGTGAAGCACGGGCCGTCGCCTTGGCTAACTGATAAAATTAAAGCGCTCATTGCCAAAAAAGCCACAGCCAAATCCAAGTACAAGAGACGACCTACGTCCTCAAATTGGGAAAAATATGTTCTGATTAGAAAGTATGTAGGAATGCGCAACGCCAACATATCCACAGCTCTGTCCAAAACGGAGATCCAGCCAAAGTCTGGATATTTCTCAAATCTTTGGGAGTTGGTAAATCTTGTCAAGATCCTGTTTCGAAAAGTCTTAATGGTTGAGCGGGCGAGATAAATAAATTCAAAATGGACTGTATTTGCGGGGAAAGACAAAGATGAAATTTACACGCGGGTGTCGACGGAAAAAGTAATGGAAAAACAGGAATGCCCACACTACCTTGCTGCTTGCTGCGAGTTGCTGAGGTGGAGGCTGCCGGGGGCGTCCCTGGACTTGAATTCCTGGTTTCCTTGCACAAAAACACTATTTATCCATGGAAAATACAATTATTGCGATAGGTTTGATGCGGGCGCGCCCGGGCCATTGTAGGAACAGACTGAGCGTCTTCAGTCGTGGTCGCTGCCCGTGAGAGGCTAGCGGCGGGGGCGTAGGTACTTGCGCGCGTAATACAGCTGTCTCGCTCCTCCTTTATGCGAGACAAGGTAGGTGCGAAAGAGAAATGGAATAAAGGGAAAGGGGGGAGTGTCGATAACTAATTAATTAAAAACAAATGTAGATCGGCGATGCAACATAGATAAAAAAAAGCGGCTACTATTGAATCGCATGCCGGCGCAACCATTTTCCCCCGGCTTGAAGGGTTACCTTCGAAAAAGGAACAACTGACCATACAGTACACTAAACTTTAGCTACTAACTAAACAAAATGCTTTCGAACTAAAATAAACTAAACTAAACCTAATCGAACAAACTAAATTTGTTATTGAAGTTACTGTTGATTAGGCAAAGGACAAAGACGAATAACTGGTCGCAAGTACGAACCGGTTGCGGTTTTAACGCGAACTATACGGGTGATCCCATTTGACCCAGGGAAAACTTCTTCTACTACCCCATGAGGCCAATGTAATGTAGGCATATTTTCAGTTAAAATAACTACGACAGTACCGACAGAATAGTGTTCGATGGAGTGTTCCATTTCTGACGTGACTGTAGCGTATGTCCTCCAACGCTTCCAAAACGATTGAACGAGTTTATCCAATAATGCATGACGCGAGAGAAGATGAAGTCGATCTTCCTCTATTTCAAAAGCGGGTAAGTATTTTAACGGTGTAACATTCAAAAAGTGCGCTGGAGTCAGTGCAAGCGGCTCCGAGGGATAACTAGACAAGGTTCTACAAAGAGGACGCGTATTCATTACAGCCTCGACTTGAGTGAGCACGGTGCTCAGCTCTTCAAACGTAAAGTGTTTGGAACGCAAAAAAATATGTAGTTCGGAAAGGTTACGACGAGCTCCAACGTAATTCATACCGTTGTCCGAATACATTCGAGATACGGAACCCCGACGCGACAAAATTTGGGGCCAGCGTAATCTGTACCCGTGTGTACGAACGGTTTAGCAGCCTGAACAACACGACAAGGGCGATGATCGGCCATTTCGGGCGCGATTGACTTTGGGCGAAGTTTGAAACACGGAATACATCTATGAACTATCGAACGAATCAAATTGCGTGCGGAGGATCCTATTTTTCTGGCGCAGAATTGACATTAATAAATCTGGACCAGCGTGACAATTCACCCTATGGTGATATTCAACTAAAAGATCAACGATATGATCCTTGCGCAGGAGAATTATAGGATGCATTTGATCGTACTCTAATGCGGACTGGCTCAAACGACAACCAACTCAAATGAGGCCATCCATCAAAAAAGGTTTCAAATGCTGAAAAGCGCGACTACAAGGCTAATCCAATTCCAAATTTCTAATTTCAGACGAAAAATAAAATCGCTGAAGTTCACGAAGCACGATTAACTCAGCCTTGTTTAAGTCAAAGGCGGTAACATGCTCGCGATGAGGAAGGATTTTCAAAAATCGACAAATAAAAACAACACTATGTAAAAGAATCGACCACGATGAAACACGGCTAGCCAACTCTAAGATAGGCGATTTTTCGAGCGGCGCGGTAGCAACTAAAGAGGCTTTCTTTTCCTCTGGCGGCGTGGACACAGTAGCGGGGTTGAAAGGACTAACAGGCCATTCATCAGGTGGGGCTTGGCACCAGGAAGAGTCATGGAACCACAACGGATGATCCAAAATCTGTGGGTTAACCCACGAGACAAACAATAGCAGGGTTGTCCGTACCTGAGTCGTGATAAAAGTTTTGCGGCGCCAATTCCGACTGAATTTTTGCCACCCTATTTGCGACAAATGTATCCCAGCGATGGGGCGAAGAATGTGTCCAACACAAAGCGACAGTCGAGTCCGAGAATGCTAAAATTCTATCTATATTAATGCGTTGAAATCGGCGATCTGATTCGCGAACACCAATACAAACAAACATTTGTCTAATGTCGGCTGAAAGCGCGACAGCGAATAAGCGAAAGTTAACTATAATTTCGAACAAATTACCTTGGAGATTTTGACCACTGTGCAAAATATCGTTTACCGAAACATTCGAAATAGTTTTGGCGCTGCCATCTAAAACAACGCGCAACTTGGTGGTTAGTTTATCCTCGCGGACAACTCCATGGTGCGGTATGGTATACGAAGGAGCGTGCTTCGTCTCTTCGGTTTCGGGAGGCGCGGGTGAAATGAAACCTTTATCCAAATATTCTATTATTACGCTATCGTAAGCCTCCTTCAACTTTGGAGATGTCTGCATTTTCCATTCTAAACTAAAGAAGCGTTTTTCGGCTGACTGAAACGAATCTCCAAGCGAATTAACATCACCCTTAAAGGGGAGTGCGACAACATAACGACCATCACTATCGCGAGTAATCGTGCGACTATAAAACTTTTCACAAAGTTTATCATCCGGGCTGACAATAGGAGGGACGTTCACCTCTTCTATCTCCCAGAATTTACGGACAGCGGAGTCCAGCGGCTCGACGGCGCAACAATATGACACTGTCGAGTTACAATCAAAACAAGCGGGTGCGGAACCTACAATAACAAACCTAAGAACCGTCTCTAAGGCGAACGGCGCGGGGTGCAATGCGTGACCTTGAACCTTATGCTGCAACAGGAGATGCGGGAAAATCGAAGCGCCAACTAACAAATCATTATCTTCTGGAACGGCGTAAGTATCATCGGCCAAAGGCAAATCTCTAAAATTAGTCAATAATGAGGTATTGACTGCGACAGTCGGTAAAAGTTCGGTAACCTTATCGACGACTAGCGAATCCATTGAAAAACTAACATTAAAATCAAAACGCGAGTGGAATTTAATCCCTACAGAACCCTGAACGGCTTTAGTGGAACCCCCAATACCTTTCACAACATTACAAGCGGGGCGGTTATCTATATGCAAACCAAGACGACTACAACAATTTTTACTAATAAAATTACTTTGAGGAGCACTATCTTAAAGTGCGCGAACACCATGTCCCTTACCATGCGAATCGTAAACAACAACTCGAGCAGTTGCCAGAATTAGACCGTAGTAGGGCTTGTGTGCAAGCTTGATAGCGAGCACAAAGCGACATCGTTCGGCTGGACGGGGACGAAACCACGCGAGTGCGCTCCGAAGCACGAATCAACGGCGCACGAAGTTCGCGCAGCTGGAATTGACTGACGAACTACCGGACATGGCGTTATTGTTTTCGAAGTGTAATAATGAATGGTGTTTACCATTACACTTGCGACAAAAATTATTCGAATTACAGAATAAAACACGATGTTTCTTACTGAGACAATTGATACATAAATTATCCATCACGCCTTATCCCCGAAGGGGTGGCAGAGGCATTATGCCCACTTTTCACCGTGTGGATTCCTGTCCCACGTAATAGGTGGTGAGCCCATTGCCGTGTTGAAATAGACAGACGCAGGTTGTGGCTACCTGCTGTTGAATTTTTTAAGCCGCCTATAAGGCCTTCAACCAGGCTTAACGACTGCCACTTTACTGGCAACCGGGACCAACGGCTTAACGTGCCTTCAGAAGCACGGAAGCGCTCGCAAATGTAAATGCCACAAAGTGGTCACCCATCCGACGACCAGCCATAGTGAAAGTTGCGTACCTCAGCGATCGTTTACCGAACACTGAGATCGCGGGGCCACGAGCGCTTCATACATAAATTACTAGAACGAACAAATTTATAGCGATCGCTTGGAGTGAGTTTATTGAACTCCGAACATTTATAAAGTTGGTCATGGTGACCTTGACACATATAACAATTTTTCGAATGCAGCACTTGCGATTGCGAAGTTGTAGGTTGAAAATTAACAAAAGACTGCGTGGACTTCGTGGGCTTACTACAATTAGTCGGACTATTTTTCGCTACTCCGTGGTTTAACGAAGTTCGTTGCAAAATTCGAATATGATGAAGAACGAAAATTTTTAAATCGTCGAACTTAGGTATTTGATGGCCACATCTATCCATTTCAAATAAGCGAACGGTTTCGGAATCTAATTTCTTTAAACCGATATACAAAAACAAAAAGTCACAGAGGTCATTGACCTTAACATTCTTTAGGGCGCGAACAGCTGATGCAAAAATATTTAAGAATTTTTCTAAGTCGTGTTCATTACACGACGAGCTATTTTTCAAATTAAATATTTGATTCAAATAAGCGGTTGTTTCTAAGCGTTTGTCTTCGTATTTGACCTTCAAAGTATTCAAAATCAAACTATAATTTTCGGCGCAAAGCGTTATACCGGCGTAAACGGTTTTTGCTTTCCCGGTTAGTTTACTAACTAAGTAATGTAATTTTTCGTAATCCGATAACGAATTATTATTATGGATCGTATTTTCGAAACTAACGAACAACAAAGGCCAATTTTTAATATCGCCATCAAATTCGGGTATTTGTATGGGCGGTTATTTAGGTCGGTCCCGTTTCAGCAAATCAAAACCAGCTGGCCCGGGTTTCGAATCGGTGACTACTACGGGCACGGGCGCTTGCAATGACTTAGCGACACGTTTTATGCGACAAATTAAATCTTCGAAAGATGACATGGCGTCATAACTTAATAAGAAATCAGGATTTAATTTTAATTCAAGCAAGTTAATTTTATCGAGAACATTTTCGAAATCTAAACGCAAAGTATCTACGGTTTCGATCGAGGATAAAAACAATTCTTTTATTTATTCATCTGCGATCCTCGATGAATAATCACAAATTAATTGCATACGCTTAAAAAGGCTATCCTTCTTAGCGTGTAATAGTTTTAACTGTAGATCCGGAATCTCTTTCGGAGGCATTGTTAAAACAAAGAACTATAGCTACCTACAGTGCAAAACTAACGAACTATCAAAATGGCAGCGGTGGTAAGCAGCGAGACGCGACGCGAACGAGCGTAGGTACTAGCGCGCGCGGGCCTAGGTACCTGCTCGCGTGGTCTACCTATTACTATGCGGTGCAGTCGAAATTACCAACTATGTAGAACCTACCTATGCGATAAATAGTAGGTAAGTATGCGTTTATTCCCTAATGGAATAAAAAACTATTATCTAAGCGTTTATTCCCTATAGAATAAAACTATTACCTAATCTATGCGTTTATTCCGTGGTGGAATAAAAACTATAACCTATACCTATACGTTTATTCCGTGGCGGAATAAAAACTATAACATATACCCATGCGTTTGTGGGATAAAAACTATTGCGTTTCTATTAGCAAACTACAAAAGCGAATGGATCAAAATCCAGATCGTTTGGACCAGAAAATGGTTGAGCGGGCGAGATAAATAAATTCAAAATGGACTGTATTTGCGGGGAAAGATAAAGATGAAATTTACACGCGGGTGTCGACGGAAAAACTAATGGAAACACAGGAATGGGCACACTACCTTGCTGCTTGCTGCGAGGTGCTGAGGTGGAGGCTGCCGGGGCGTCCCTGGACTTGAATTCCTGGTTTCCTTGCACGAAAACACTATTTATCCATGGAAAATACAATTATTGCGATAGGTTTGATGCGGGCGCGCGCGGGCCATTGTAGGAACAGACTGAGCGTCTTCAGTAGTGGTCGCTGCCCGTGAGAGGGTAGCGGCGCGAGCGTAGGTACTTGCGCGCGTAATACAGCTGTCTCGCTCCTCCTTTATGCGAGACAAGGTAGGTGCGAGAGAGAAATGGAATAAAGGGAAAGGGGGGAGTGACGAAAACTTATTAATTAAAAACAAATGTAGATCGGCAGTGCAACATAGAAAAACTAACGCGGCTACTCTTGAATCGCATGCCGGCGCAATCACTTAACTTAAATTCACTTAATCAATTTTTCACTGCTTACACCAATTTTAATTTGGAAACTAAAACAAATACTCTTAAACATCTTTCAACAATGTCTACTCCTGACTGTACTCCTTTCTTTTTCAGTCAATTCACTGCTTGTGATGTTAAGAAGAGCATCTTGTCCATTAGTTCTGATGCAGTAGGTACTGACATCATCATCATCATCCGAGCGTCTGTCCCAGTTGCGTCTCGCGACGCCCGGGGTCCGCTTTCCTACATTTTCTCCTCCACTTCGCACGGTCGTCGGCATCCCCTGTAGTGAGACCATTGGCACGCATGTCATCCCTTACGACGTCAAGCCAGCACTTCTTGGGTCTTCCCCTCTTAACGGGACCCGGCGGGGCTGACATGGCCAGACATTTGTTACCTACGTAGCCCGGCGGTTGCCGCAAGATGTGACCATACCAATGAAAACTTGTCTGCAATGTCACGGACGTGAAGGCTGCCGCGGATGCGAGAGTTCCTTACGCGGTCCATC
Source organism: Thumatha senex (assembly GCA_948477245.1). Lineage (NCBI taxonomy): Eukaryota > Metazoa > Arthropoda > Insecta > Lepidoptera > Erebidae > Thumatha > Thumatha senex. Next base: position 18,482,333 of record OX419744.1, read on the forward strand.
CGCGTGACTCCACACATCCACCGCAGCATCTTCATTTCCGTGACACATAGCTCCTGCTTGTGTCGCTCCAATATCGGCCACGTCTCACTGCCATGTAAAAGGACAGGTCTAATAATGGTTTTGTAGACCTGTCCCTTCAACCGGATCGGCATTTTAGAGTCACAAATGACACCGGTCATCTCCCGCCATTTGGCCCACGCGGCAGCAATGCGTGACTTGACATCGCAATCGATGTCACTGTACGTGTGAAAAACAGATCCCAGGTATTTAACCTGGTCCGTGCGCTCGACCAAATCACCGCCTATGCGGACGGATGTGGGATCTGTCGAGTTTAGTGCCAAGTACTCGATCTTCGCCACATTTAGTTTCAGACTGCCGTTCTCAAGCGTCTCCTTCCAAGCCTTTACACGTCGCACCAATCTGCCCCTGTCCGCGTCTACCAGCGCAATATCGTCAGCATACATGAGCAACCATAGAGGCTGCTCATGCGGGTTTCTGATGCTGTCCGACAATTCGTCTAATATTACACTGAACAGAAGCGGACTAAGGACAGAACCCTGGTGTACGGTGATGGGAAAGGGTTTCGTGTCTCCAACAGCAGAATCCATTGAATCGGAGTCACAGTACATGTCCCGGATAGTGTCAATATAGACCTCTGGAACCCCTTTGGACCGCAGTGCCCACCAGATCATCGCACGAGGAACACAGTCGAAGGCCTTCTGCATGTCTAGAAACAAACAGTGCAGAGGCGTGTTCTTCGACCTGTATTTCTCTGCGACAACCCTCAGGGCAAAAACAGGGTCCGTGGTCCCATGACCAGTGCGAAACCCATATTGACTCTCCGAGAGAGTACACTCCTGCCGGATCCGAGAGTCTATAATCCTCTCGAAGATCTTCATGGTGTGGGACATCACCTTTATACCGCGGTAGCTCCCGCACTCCTGCACTGACCCCTTACCTTTGAAGACTGGAGTAATAATACTCAGTCTCCATTGGTTTGGTGCTGAGGTCTGCCCGCTGAGGAGTATGCGGTTAAAAAGGTTTACTAAGATGCCCACACCGCGAAGACCCATCGCTTTCCAGGCTTCGAAGGGGACTCCATCGGGTCCGACAGCTTTCCGATTCTTCATGCGGCGAAGCGCAGTCAGGACTTCTCCAGGCGTTACCGGTGGCACTAGTCCCTGATTCGGAGGGAGGTCCGAAGGCTGCACCTCTTTATGCTGTTTATTAAGCAGCTCATGGAAATACGAGCGCAATCTCTCCTTTGCCGCGAGGTCTTCGCTTAACAGGTTACCCTCAGGGTCTTTTACACAGCGACACTTGGATATATCCTGTGCCGCTTTGACCCTGGAGCGCGCCAGCTTATAAATAAGCTTCTGCCCCTCAGACGATTCCAGCTTATCATACAAAGGTTGGCTCGTCTGATTCTGGCTACAGCTCTCTTTGTGGCGCGCTTGGCAGCCCTGTACGCGTCGCGGTCTTCGGGACATCCGGTCGCTTGCCACTTTTTAAAGTGGGCTTTCTTTTTTCTGGTCTCCCAGACTGCGTCGTTCCACCACCAAGTTTCCTTGTCACATTTGCGTCCACCCTTAGACTCACCGAGCCCCACCTTCGCCGCTCCAAGGATAGCCGCCTAAACTTTGTCCCAGTAATCTTGAACTGGTTCGCCTTCAGTGTCGTTGCACTTGTCACCGACAGCTGAGACGAACTTCTGGGACCTAGTTTAATCAAGCAGCCACCATCTGATGCGGCGCTGGCACCGCTCGATGCGTTTGCCTTTAGGCTTCACGCAGAGGTCCATGACAAGGAGATGGTGTTGTGCAGTAAGACTCTCACCGGGTATGACCTTGCGGTTGGCCACCTTGCCGATGCTGTGTCGCCTAGTGAGTAGGAAATCGATCTGAGTTGTACGCCTCCGAGCTCTTGTAGGTGATGAGATGTTCGGATTTCTTTTTGAAATACGTGTTCACAATGGCCAGATCGGCAGCCGCACACGTTCTGAGGATAGTTTTTCCTTCAGTTTTGCGGGTGCCGTATCCAAAACCACCATGAACACGTTCAAACTCCTCACACCTCTCACCCACATGACCGTTTAGGTCGCCACCCAAAACGATTCCCTGTCACAACGGAATGCTCCGAAGCACTCCCTCGAGTTGGCGCCAAAACGACATCTTATCGGCGTCGCTACAACCGGCTTGTGCCGCGTAGGCACTTATCAGGTGGGTAATAATCCCATCGATAAGCACCCTCACGATCATAAGCCGGTCGCTACAGCGTTTCACCTCCAAGATGCCGCTCTGCAGCCCTTCGGAGAGCACCACGGCCACCCCGTTCTCCCCACCAGGCGCACCCGTGTAGTATAGCTTGTAGCCTTTCTGCAAAGGCCGGGCTCTGTTGCCCTTCCACCGAGTCTCCTGCAGGAACGCCACGTCCACCCTCCGCCTGGAGAGTACTTCGGCCAACTCTACCGCACGCCCCGTCAGCGTGCCAATGTTCCAAGATGCGAAGCGGATTCGGGTTGGGGCTAACTTCTTTAGCCGTGCTGGCCCGACACACGGCAGCCCTAGCCCACTTGCCACAGGAGTCGGGCGGGGCTCCTGCGCGCCGTTTTGCGGCGACGCCCTATCCCTAGCAGCATTCCTTTTATTTCTTTTCATTTTTGTTTCGGCGGGTAGCTTTTATGGGAGCGACGCCCTCAGACCTCCCAACCCCAGAGGGAAAAAGCCAGCGCCAGAGCCTCGTCCGTTAATCAGCAGGTGCACGCACTAGCACGGGAGGTTGACTTGGGCCCCAAAGATCTTGGTGGGGCCCCTTACACCCAGCAGTAGGTACTGACAGTCTTAGCCGTAAAATGATTATTCCTATAATTGATGAAATTCTCCCCGTTCTTTGTCATATCCTGAATTTCTCTATAATACACAGTGTGTTCCCAATTTCTTGGAAAGATGCACTAATTAGGATGAGGAAGAAAATGTTAGACACCAGGGCATACCGCGGTGCCGGTATGATACAGACCACTTCTTGGTTGTTAGTCGAGTAAAAGGTCTGTTTCGACGGTAGCGGCATCGTCTTTATGAACCTGTTAGTGTTAGAGCGCATAAAAGTCGACAATTCGCAAGAAATGGGCATTAAAGTGTAATTTATGAGTAAGCTGAACAAGAAATTTGAAAATTCTGATGAAGTGTGTGAGATCGAAGACGTAAGGAAGTTATTTAAGGAAGGACTCGTAGAAGTTTCGATTAAAGTGTGTGGGGTAAAAAAGACAAGCCAAGGATGTAAGGGAAAGATAATGTGCGTAGAAGTCCGAAAGCATTGTATGATAAGAAAAAAGCATGGTTGGATTGGCTGACTACAAAAGTCAATCAAAGAATGCAGAAGGCAACGGATGTGGGCCTAAAAATGGCGAAAGAGGAGTACAAAAGGTATAAGCGTGTTACAAAAGAGGCAATGACAAGAAAGAAAGAGAATGACAGAGATGAATTTGATAAAAGGTTATCTGATGACTTCCAACGGAATATGAAATTCTTTTGGAAGTCCATTAGAACAGTGAGGGGTCAACAGACGACATCGCATCTCAACCATACCAGAAACCATGATGGTAGTCTTGTGAAAGGAGAAGAATGTGTGTTAAAAGATGGAAGGAATATTTTGAAAGCTTGTTTGAAAAAGAGGATATGCAAGTACAGATTAGTTTCTGGGAAATGAATGAAATTGGCAAGGATATGCGTCATACGTATTGAAGAAATAGTGGAAGCATTGCATAGCATGAAATTGGGAAAGGCCGCGGGACTTGATAGGATCTCTGTCGAGATGCTAAAAGCGGGACAAGGCGTGGTAGCTTGCCAGCTGTACTGCCTTTTCAACCTTTGTTGGAGGAATGGCAGCGTACCAAGAGATTGGTGTAAGGCTGTCATCGTGCGGCTTTATAAGGGAAAAGAGTCACAGCAATAGTTCAAAGACTACCGCGGCATAAGCTTGCTGAGCATCGTCGGCAAATTAGATGCAAAATTTAGGTAAAAAGAGTGATGAATGAAACTGAAGGAAAAATGTGGGATGTACAAGCAGGATTTATGAAAGGAAGGGGATGAGAGGTTATCATTGACTGTAAGAAAAAAAACCCGCTTACAGTTACATTAATGGAAAAATCCGTCGTTTTGGGTACTTCCAAAGTCGAAAAAATGATCATTAACAGAAAACGTGGTGTTAATACGGAATGCATTAATTGGCTTCAAACTCGGGAAATGTACCTAAAAAAAGACACACCTAACTCAATTTATTTTAAAACAGATTTCGTTGGTGATTAACTAACTAACTAACTATCTTCACGCTGTATCCCTGACGGGGTAGTCAGAGAGGACAGATCGCCAGGCTTCGCGATCCATGCATACTTCTTTCGCTTCTTCGAGATTCATCAATCGCTTCATACACGCACGTCTGGGTATCCGAGTACTTTTGACCTTTCCGTTTTTGAGCAATCTGCTCACGTGGTCTTCATATGTAAGTCTCGGCCTTCCCTGACTCCTTCTACCCTCTACTTTTGAACAATATATATTCTTCGTCAATCGTTCCTCACTCATTCGTTGGACGTGTCCAAACCAACGGAGCACGCCCTTTTCCAGCTTAACGCTGACACTTTCATTCAAACCTGCCATATTGCGTATCACTTCGTTTCGTATTCGATCGGCCAAGGTAACGCCGCACAATTTTCGAAGTGATCGCATCTCCACAGCATTCAATTTACTTTCATGCATCTGCTGACATACCCAGGTTTCACTACCGTAAAGCAAAGTTGGCACTAGCACTGCGTTATGAATCGCCATTCGTGCTTCTTTTACGATGCTTTGTCGCTTTACTAACTGGGACAAAGCACCGTTAACTTTGTTTCCGGCAGCTACTCGCCGTTCTACATCCGAATCACATCTTCCATCCGCGCTAAACATACTTCCTAAATACACAATTTCATTCACTTGCTCTAGACGTTCCTGGTTTACCCTAATCTCGCATTTAGTTCTTACGTCACCTCTTTCAAATACTAGAACCTTAGTTTTACTTGCATTCATGCGGAGACCCTTACTTTCACACCCCTCTTTCATATTAGTGACTAATGCCTGTAGGTCGGCTTCTGATGAGGCCATGAGCACCGCATCATCAGCGTACAGCAGACAGTTTACTGTAAAGTCACCCAAATTCACACCCATATTAAAATCTTTCAACTTCTGCAGGCAACTGTCCAGATACACTATGAACAGCCAGGCGGACATGACACATCCCTGTTTGACGCCTGTACAGACATCAAAAAGAGGTGACACATCCCCCCCTACTCGCACGCAAGCCTTACAGTCCCTATAAAGCGACTGTATTGCCCGCAGTAGCGAGCCGTCCACACCATATCCTGGCAGCAAGTCCCACAGCGTTTCTCTCACAACGTTATCAAATGCTTTCTCTAGATCCACAAAAGCGCAGAAAACCTTCTGGCTAAGAGCCAGAAACTTTTCCGCGATCATGCGGAGAGAAAACACTTGATCCATGCAACCTCTTCCACGTCGGAATCCGCATTGAGCCTCCCATAAATACCTTTCAGACTTTTCTTGCATTCGTGCCGTTATAACCTTTGCATACACCTTACTAGCTAAGCTGACCAAGCTGATCGCCCTGTAGCTGGAGCAGTTTAGGCGCGAGCCTTTCCCTTTGTAAAGAGGTACTACAACTGCTACTCGCCAGTCATCTGGGACCTCACCCGTCCGCCAGCACAAGTTGCATATCAGACAAAGTGTGTCCCAGACACGCGACCCACCGTACTTGATCATCTCAGCAGTAACTCTGTCTTTTCCCGCAGCCTTACCACATTTCATACTTCTTATCGCTTGTTCTATTTCTTTCATACTAATGACTTCAATGACATCGGGATCCGGAGCATCGAAGTGAGCTCCACTTCCCGATGTGGCATCTCTGTCTTTTCTTGCATACATCTTTCCATAATATTCACTCCATCTGGGTGATTATGTGGAAGTAAATATAGGAAGAGCACCTGTTCGCGGCAGACCAGCTATCATATTGCCGGAACATTTAGTTCCCCTATGGCCGTCAGGGAAGCCAGTATCACCAGCGAAACTAGCCGATATTCAGTCCATATTACATCTAATTCCACAGGATGCACAAACATTTTTTAATGGGCTCGTTTGTGATGATGCATTAGAAGACGATATAAATGGGCTAGACACAGTGGATTTCGAAATCCAATTTGATGATAACGTTGATTAAACTTTAGTACGTTAAATAATATATTATACATAAATACATAGTTTTATTTAATTCAGTGAACCCCTGGGCTATGGTTCTTTTTTGTATATGAGAATACGTGTCGATTAGTAAACATTAAAAGGAACCACATGCAAATTTTCTTAATTATTTAGAAATTTTAAGAGTATCTAAAGCAAAATTATATCTACATATTGAAATTAGTAATTAATCAATGCATATAAATAGTAATTTTGCTTCACATAACAGACCTTCACATGTTTTTGTAAAACCTTTGATATATTCAGAAGTGTGTTTTGCTGGGTGGTTCCATTTTGCATAAATACGGACAAGTATTCGTAGGGATAATGGCGTGACAATATGTATGTATATATGTATGTATTCGTAAGGATACTACGTTAACAATCATGGGGTGTAGGGTCTTAGATAATAATAATAATAGTAGATAATAATAATAGATAATAATAGACTATAACATGTAAATATTTAAACCCGCAATAGCTCTCTCTTATGTAATACCATACTATATCTCTAGGAAAAATAAAGTAACTACTTTGGCTTATTATTATTTATTTCAGATAAATACATCTCATCATTTGTGCACACCTGTTGTCAGTGAACTAAAACAAAAGTGGAATAATGTGTTCGACAGGATCAGGCAAGATCTCAACTAGTGATTTATGTGCAGTAGGAGCAGCAGTCATTGGGAAGCAATGGCAATTTGCCTGCAGATAATCCTACTACGGAAGTAGCTTCACTATGCAAAATGCAATAGTTGTCTGAAGAGCATCAACTTCAGACAACTATTGCATATTGATCAGACAAAGACTATGTAGCACCACCAGCAGATTAAGTAAATAAAGAAAAAAATAAATGATGTTTCATTCCAGTAGAATAAGTTCATTGTGATGTGCTTGTACAGTTATTTTTCCCCTGATTTATGATCTGCGTCTAAACAATAAGGTCCAAGTCAATTTCACCTGCTGACGAACAGGTGAAACTGATGCAAATCCTTCAAACCATTTTGAGTGACTTCTGTGGACTTAAAGGCTATTTGTGGCAACTGAGACTAAGACAAAAAGGGACAAATTCCTTGGACTACTAGAAACCAGTTGGAATTATCAAAGCAACCCCGAATTGCTTGTGGCTTAAATCGTTAAAACACCATGCAAATAAATATAGAGTGTGTTTTAGAGTTTTGTTTATACTAATATGCTTACAGTCGGCTGATACAACTCGAAAGTATCGTGTTTGAAACGGGTTACATAAAAATATGTGTGCGTTTCGATTGCTCCGCCACGGTGTCCAATCAAAAAAAGCGCTCCGTCAAAAATTTTGCCGAAATTTGTCAAAACCGAATCCGACAAACCACAAATTTGTCAAAGTAGAAATAAAGAAGATATTAGGGCTTAAAGTTGTCCGCGCGAACGAAACGTGGAGGATTGCGCGGCCACGGAGATCTCAGCAACTACATGGGTTAGAGATCTAATTCTTTTTGTTAATTAAAGATTGAATTTGGCAAAAATTTTCGAAAAAAGAAGTATAAGCTCTAGAGCAATATTTTACGAAATATTCGCCTTTGAAGTTATGGCCGCGCAATCCACCACTCGTTGTTTCTTTAATGTTGATATTTTTTAAACCTTACAATTTCTTATAGTAAAACTAACACAAGATGAAGGATCTTAATTTGTCGAAACTAATGAAAGCAATAAATACTACTAAAGTTTAGTTAAACAGGAGATATCGGTCCAAAACTAATAGGACGTGGCCGCGCGAACGAAACGCTCCCTTGTAGGCTCATATCTCACTACCTATAATTGCTAGGATTTTGGTGTGAACTTCCATTTATTCGGCATATTAACCTCATTATAATTACGTATTGTTTTACCCTCAAACAGTTTACAACTCGTGTTAAATAAAAAATAATGATGTCTCATAAGATGTTCTACCAGGGTGACAATAATTTCGATATAATTTGGACATACACCTTTTCTACTACACTAAATGCATCTATTAGTAATAATTAATTTATATCATTACTATGATGATACGAGAAATGTATTATATTATATATACATTTCTGGTGTCGCTAATTTTTGGTTTTCTTCTTCGTCTTTCTTGTATACAAATTTCGACAAATTTTTGACGGAGCGCTTTTTTTGATTGGACTCCGTGGCGGAGCAATCGAATCGCACACAATTTTTAGGCTACTTGGAAGATAATTAACTTAAGTAGATAAATACTTACAGTTAGTGATAGCACCCAGCTATGGAGTTAATGACGGATATGTTTCAGTTTTGCCTTATAAAATCTACTCTCAAGTGTTTCTGTAGTATTGATAAACGTTCTGGAATACGGCCCTTAGTGAAGTTTAGTCTTAAGTTAAGGTCAGTCTCACCCTAGTATAGTAGTGGTTGTTATACTGAGGTTTTTAGTGGATTACCACAACTTTTATGTCCAAGAAACCACCACTCCCGCACATACAACAAGATAAATGCACTAGGTTTAGAACATAATATACAGCAAGCGTATGGTGTTAGCCATTTTGCCGCCTAAAATCCTCTCAATTGTCATTGATTGTCAAGTTGTCACAGATAAAACTATTCGTTACCGATTTATCGATTATCGATATCCGAGACTGCTAACTGACTATCTTCAGGAAATCACCATGGCAGCGCAAAAAAGACCATGCTAGCTATCCAGTGTGAAGATAGTTTAGTTTTTATACTCGATTATTAATATTTTAACAGTTAATCATTTACGCTATTAATATATTTTTATATATTACTGATGTGGCAGACAAACATAAGGCCCATCTGATGAAAGTGCTATCCATAATCTATAGAACATCAGTCGTATTATCGTGTTACACATGTGCTGCTGGCCCTGTTACCGCATTGAAACAGACTGTATTTGCAGTAAACTGCAGGTAGCCACTATGTGGTTCAACACGTTAACAGCGACGTTGACATACCAGATTTATTCGTGAAATATGATGTTTCTATTTTAATCCTTATATCTAATCATCTTAGGGCTCAGTTGATGGAAATTCTACGTGTGCCGCTGTGGTTTTATGTTCTTTTTTGCGCTGCCATGGTGATTTCCTGAAGAAAGCCATATTTCTGGTATTTTTATGTTTTTTGAACCCATATTGTTCGTCACAAAGTAGATAAAATTTTGTTATAAATGAATAAATGGAGTTATAAATATGTCTTTCTATTATCTTAGAAAAAAATGAAATTAAGGCGATTTGGCGATAGCGAGAATTGGGCGATAGTTACACATTTCATCTTTTCTGTTCTTTTTAAGTACAGGTATAATAACTACTGTTTTTAGGCTATCGGGAAATATCAGCTAAATATTAGCTGATAAGCTTATGTTGACAATATGAGTTAGTGGACCAGAAATACTATCACTACAATTTTTGATGACCTTTGTGGAAATGCCATCATAACCAACACCTTTTTTATTTTTCAAAGCTTTAATTATAGTTATTATGTCTTGTGGGATAACTGGAGCCATGAAAAGTGAATTTCCAATCAGTAAGTTATTAGATATAACTGTGTTTTTTCAGCATAATGTAGTTTGGCATAACAGTTTTAGCATAAAGTTTTATCGCATATATAAGCAGAGTGTTATAAACGCATAATGGTTTTATGGGCATAACTTTAACTTACTCTAATTATTTTATCATAATTTTATTCAGCATACATGTAAAGGGCATAATTGTTATACGCCTAAAGATAATTTATCATAAAATACAAAACGCATATTGGAGGTATGGATAACCGTTAAAATCATAAATGAATAATAAATTTGACTAAGAATATTTAAGAAATAATAAAACACCATTGTAAATAATCATCTCACTCATAGCCAAGTTTATCAGCTGTAACATATGAAACGACATTTTAAAAGTGTTATTAATTTTAGACTAGTCTTGAGCAAAGTCGTAAATAGGTACGACGACGAGCGAAGCGAGGAGGAGTGTTAGGTCACTTGTGACCACAACGACCAAAACTGAATCACTCGTTTTAATCTACCTAAATCTTTTTGTATTTTATTTATATACTCAATATATAAGTGTTGACATTTTGAACTTCAGTATAGTGACTATCGACATTTTTAATCGGTGGGCATTGCAATCTTAGACAGTTCAAGCTTAGGTATAAAAATATGTACTCGTTAATATTATAGTATTCAATGGCTTGTAATCTTTATGCGAGAGTGAGTGAGATGCCAATAAATGTTATGATTAGTAATCGTTATAGTAAAAAAAAATATGCGTCAACATTTTATTCGGGTATATCATTATTATAAAGAAGTTATGGGAAAATAAAGTATGCCTAATGATTTATTCTGCTTGAACGTTATGCGAAACGAAGAGTATGCCAAAAAGCGTTATGCAGTTTTAAGTTATGCCTCTAAAATTTATGCAACCCAATACGGACCCCTACTACTTCTTTAGATCATATTACGGAGGGCATAAGAACGGGTATGGAAAGCTGCAACCTAACAGTCTTAACTTTGCTAGACTTAAGCAATGCTTTTAACATGGTGGATTTCGATATCCTGCTTGGCATATTATACTCACTTAACATATCTCCAACTGTAGTTGACTGATTTCGTAGCTACCTGTTCGGCCGCCGGCAGTGTATTACTATTAATGATATTTCCTCATCTTGGTGCAACACTTCTGCCGGGGTGCCACAGGGCGACGTGCTATCTCCTTTACTCTTTTCTGTTTTTATAAACTCCATCACTAAGGACTTAACTTCTTTCTACCAACTTTACGCAGATGATCTTCAAATTTATTCCCAGGCCTAGCTGGACAGTTTAAATGTAGCTGTTGGCAACGTCAATGCAGATATCTGATGTACTCTGTCTGATGTACTCCTCCGATGAAATCGTTGATGCGCAGTACCACATACAAACGGACTTTGAAAACATCGTTAAGTGGGCCCATGATAATGGTATTATTATTAATTTTTCTAAGACTAAGACCATGTTGATAGCTTCGCCATATAATAAATTACCTAATAAATTAATAAATATAACCGGACACAAATATCAGTGTATTCATAGTAATAAAAAAGGCTGTCATTGCATAAACATAGAAATGGTAGACAATTATAGATATCTAGGCTTGATAGTGGATAGTAACCTTAGCTGGAAGTTGCACGTTGATGACGTATGCATTAGGCTGCAGTCAATAATTGGTAAATTCTTTTACCTCAGCCGCTTTGTAAACAGAAAGGTGCTATATGTAATATTTTATGCACTTGCTGACTCATTAGTTAGCTATGGAGTGAGCAGTTATGGCCTAACTTTTAAAACATATTTAGATCGCATAAAACAACTACAGATTAGATTAATTAAGTATTAGTCAGTAAGAAAGTAAGATTACAGTGTAGACCAAATTACGATAAGTTATTTAATAAATGTAAAATCCTACCAGTCCATGAAAAAGTGGAATACTTAATTGCGTTGGAACGCAAAGTTAATAATCACAAAGAACCAATAGGTCATAAACACTATACTAGAAGGGTAAAGCGGGGTGAATATGTGATACCGTCTATAAGGAATTATTATGGGAAAAGAACTAGGCGATATTTGACGCCTAAAATATTTAACAGATTAAATTTTTTAAGACATAAAACATGGAATCAAATGAGCACCGTAACTATTAAGAATAAACTTAAAGCCTTTTTGCTAGAGGATTAATGCTGGATCATAAGTCATATGGTGGCATAAGTCGCCATTGTTTTGATTAACTTAATGTATGTTTGGTTTATGCTAATAATTGAAAATATTTTATAAGTAGTTTAGTGAGCATGGGTATTAATGGTTTGTAAGAAGTATTTGTAAAAGAGCGCCATTATCGCCAACAAACTGCTCGACAGTTTGGCGATTATTTGTATTATATAAAAAAAAAATAATAATAATAAATAAAAAAAAATAAAATAAAAATATGAACAAAATTTGCAAATGGAGTGAGGCCTTTGATCTGAAGGTTAATCCTGGCAAGACTCAGGCCATTGTTGTTGGCAGCCCCAAGTCGATCTCTAAAATCGACTGGACACAGCTCGCAGCAGTGACTTGTGGTGGGACTGACATTTTGTATAGTGATTCGGTTTAAAACTTAGAGATTCACATAGAGTCATGTTTATCCTGGGGTCCTTAGCTGCAGAAGCTGAGCCGCAAACTATATGCAGCCTCTCTATTTATATTTGGTTTGCGCAAATATGATCACATCTCTGAATATCGCAAACAGCTCAAGTGGTGACCTAGTCTGCGCCGGAATACATATATCCTATCCTTGCTATATAATCCTTTCACTCCTTCCTATCTAAAACAGCGCTTTGAATTTTTAAGTGTCACCCATTCTAGATCTCTGCGATCACCGGAGAATTTGAGCTTGAAAATTCCTGGACACTCCACTGATTTCATGAACAAATCGTTCACTGTTCAGGCAGTTCGTTTGTGGAATGCACAGCCAGTGTCAATCAGACGTACACAAACTTTGAACACCTTTAAGGTGGTTGTTAATAATTATTATATTATAGTGTTGCTGACTCTGCCTAAGCTGCAATGCCTTATTAATATAATAATATGTTTGTATATATATGTATACTTTATATGTAGTGTTTATGTAAATTTATTTTAGCGCGTAATTCTTTAGTACTCTTGTACCTATTTTTACGTTGAAGGTACACCCATACTGCCCCAAAACATTTTTTCATTTTGGTTTCCATCCAAAGGTTGCCTGTAAGAGATTGCCTTGTGCGATAAGGCCGCCAATTGTATTACCGATAAGTTTTTAATTGTAATCCAATACAGTTATATTTCTGGTGTACAATAAAGAGATAAATCAATTAATCAAATTTTTTTGAGTTTATCTGGTAGAGGCTTACCTCGGCGTATGTATGTCAAAAAATCGAAGATATTTAATAAAAAGGCCAGGTCTAGTACCTTTAACCGGCGAGTGTGTATGAAAACACTCATGAGTGCAGAAGAAGCGAAAGATGTATGTTAGGATCGTAGCAAGTGGAAAGCCATTGTCTCTGCCTACCTCGATGGGAGACAGGCGTGATAATATGTATGTATGTTACGAAATACATACCTTAACAATGTCATGGCATAATTATGTGCATAGTAGGGATGGTTTTCTAAATCCTACTAATATTATAAACGAAAGTTTGTAAGTATGGATAGATTTTTGTTACTCTTTCACGCAAAATATACTAAATGGATTTTGATGAAACTTTACACTAATATAGTTTACACATCAGAATTATACATGGGCTACTTTTTATCCCGGTAACAAGTTACTGTGGGAAACGGGAACGGTAAAACTTCGTCACACGTACGGAGCCGCGGGCGTCAATTATTGTTTAATATTGATGTTGTACTTCTTTTGGTGCGTTAGGGCAAAACGATGAGAGTATTTTTTTACGATGCGCGCGCAGACCGTCGCGAAAAACGACACGATGAAGTTAGATGATAAGTCTTTCCATCACCAGAGCGCAATTCCACGCGCTGTAAACGACTGTCCGGATAGCTATGAAGCCATTTTATTGTAATCCGTAGTATTCAAGTTTAGACAACAGCAATAATTTATTTATACCGTCAATAGGCAGAATCTGGGCGAAAAGCCCAGATTTTGCTTAAATGAGCAGTTTTGCGAATTTTTCGGATCCAATGATAAAATTTTTTAATAACAAACCCGCCGATATATTAATAATTCTCGGTGATTTTAACCAACCTAATATACAATGGCATCTTGAGGATTGTGGCATCCTGTCCCCTAGCAATTTACAAGGTATAGTTCAGACAAATACAATAGACACTTTCAATGCCTGCAGTCTGTCACAATACAACTCGTATCACAATTGTGAAAACAGAATATTGGATTGGGTATTATCTAATAGTTCCGTTGATGTTGGTCACTGCAGAGTGCACTTGGTTCCTGAGGATTGTTCATCACTGCCAGTTATGTTGGACTTCGTACTTTACCGATTTGCTCTAGTACTAAATCTTAATCTACAACTAAAACAAATACTCTTAAACATCTTTCAACAATGTCTACTCCTGACTGTACTCCTTTCTTTTTCAGTCAATTCACTGCTTGTGATGTTAAGAAGAGCATCTTGTCCATTAGTTCTGATGCAGTAGGTACTGACATCATCATCATCATCCGAGCGTCTGTCCCAGTTGCGTCTCGCGACGCCCGGGGTCCGCTTTCCTACATTTTCTCCTCCACTTCGCACGGTCGTCGGCATCCCCTGTAGTGAGACCATTGGCACGCATGTCATCCCTTACGACGTCAAGCCAGCACTTCTTGGGTCTTCCCCTCTTAACGGGACCCGGCGGGGCTGACATGGCCAGACATTTGTTACCTACGTAGCCCGGCGGTTGCCGCAAGACGTGACCATACCAATGAAAACTTGTCTGCAATGTCACGGACGTGAAGGCTGCCGCGGATGCGAGAGTTCCTTACGCGGTCCATCCGCGTGACTCCACACATCCACCGCAGCATCTTCATTTCCGTGACACATAGCTCCTGCTTGTGTCGCTCCAATATCGGCCACGTCTCACTGCCATGTAAAAGGACAGGTCTAATAATGGTTTTGTAGACCTGTCCCTTCAACCGGATCGGCATTTTAGGGTCACAAATGACACCTTCAAAATTGTGTAACTCTTATATTCAACTCAAGTTCGAAAATTCCGATTAGCTGTGGCGTCTCGGCGGGCCAGTGATTTTTCTCCTGATTCCCGTCATTCACCACAATCACCCCTTTATAATCAAAGTAGGTGCAGTTCCTGTGTGCATAAGCTTTACAAAGATTCTTAGCAAGACACAGTGGCAGACACTTCAATGTAATCTTCGAGTTTCGATCTGAGGTTAAGCTGCATCTATTCTCACATTGAAAAAGCGGTGATCAGTTATTCACACAATTTTGGGTACTGTCAGCAATGATTTGAACGTAGCTTATAAAGTTTTATAAACATTTACTTTTGTTTGTGTATTTACACCTATTGAATAGTGGTATGCAAGAAGGTGTAGGACGGGGATTAGACCCGTAAACTTTACCTAACCAGGACAATGTTCTGCGCCACTAAACTACCCGAACTGTACTAATCTAATGGATTTTTTTACAATCGTCATTTAAAAATATCCAGTCCGAGACTACCAGGACTTTAATTGGTCGTGCTAATTAGTGTCGGGCACATAAGACCTAGCCGTTTTGTTACCACCTCACTAAAAAGGCAACGGATTCAAAATTTCTTCCAAGTTTAACATCTAAAATAGACACATTGTATTTAATTAAATTTATTCGGCCCCTTAGCCCCACCCCAGTTTAGTGCTTCGGAAGACACGTTAAGCCGTCGCGGTTGCTAATAAAATGGCAGTCGTTAAGCCAAGTTGAAGGCCTTATAGCTTATAGCTTATAGCTTAAAAAAATTTCAACAGCAGGTCGCCACAGCCTACGCCTGTCCATTTCAACACGGTAATAGGCTCACCACCTGTTACGTGGGACAAAAATACATATGGTGAAATGTGATGTGGGCGTGTATTATGCCGCTGCCTACCCCTTCGGGGATAAAGGCGTGACATTATGTATGTATGTTTTTTATAAGATATGTTGTTGTAGTGTAGTAATGTATAAGTTGTTATGTAGCTGATATATGACCAGAGTCATATATCAGCTACATAACAACTCTGATATCAATGAACAGCGTTTCAATCATTTTTAAACAATGATGCGCAGGACTACCCTCAATCTATGGATAAATTTTTAAAGAAATAAGCTGACTTTCATATAATTTTTTATTGCTTTTGCCAACAAAAAGTAAAAATACAACTTGGTTCAGCACGGGGATTAATATTAATACAAATTGAATATTTTTGAAACAAAATTGTTGTATGTATTATAAATCTATATCTACATTAAGTTTGGTATATTAAAACTCAAAACAATAGCTTATTAAATTTTCAATTTGTTTGTTAATTTGTTTGTGTGTTAAATTTGCTCTTCAAAAACAATGGGTTCAAATTTAGCTATTTGTAATAACAAACACTACTTTACCGAGGAGCTCGGTAGAGAGTAATACAAATTTTGCGTACAATCATAATTTCCGTGTGTGATGTGAAAAAAACGTTTTGGAAATCAACGTATGTAATACAACAACGATACCTTGTCGATGGTTGGATGAGTAATCAACGCTCAGACCTTGTTGAACATTCAAACCGGTTCTGTTCCAATCAGAAATTCATCAAACACTCAGAAATTTCTTCTAAAGGTTTGTGTTGAAACCGGGACTAACGCTTGGATGACGTTGAACATTCAAACATTGAAACCGCACCTATTTCAAACAGAAATTGATCAAATACTCGATAAGTTGTTATGGTTTTAGTTGCAACCGGGACTAACGCTTGGATGACGTTGAATATTCAAACATTGAACCGGCATCTATTCCAATCACTAATTCATTAAATACTTAAAATACACGTAAGGGTTTGGGTTGCAACCAGGACCAACGCTCAGATGACGTTGAACATTTAAACATCGAACCCGCACCTATTTCAAACACTAACTATCTATCTTCACGCTGTATACCTGACGGGGTAGTCAAATACAGATTCATTAAATTCTCAGAAATTCGTTAAGGTTTCGGTTGCCACCGGGACTAACGCTCGGAAGACGTTAAACACTCCAACCATCGAATCAGCATCTTTTCCAATCTAAGAATTTAAACTATTATGGTCATTCACATAAGTAACATTTTTATTTGGAGCAGAGGTTCGATGTTTGAAAGTTCAACGTCATGTGAGCGTTAGCACCGGTCTCAAGCGAAATCGTAACGAATTTCTAAAAATTTGATAAATTTGTGATTGAAAAAGATAAGTAAAATATTGACTTTCGGGATATATACCATGTACACTTTCACGCGCGAGCATCCGATATTTCCAGTTACTCCGTGATCATGGCCCTTGCAACAGTGCAAGCAAGGACTAACACTGAAAATTATTTTTTAAATTTGATCTACGAGTACTAGCTGACCCGCGTAACTTCGTTAGCGCCATCAATTATTTTTTATATCTCGTAAATGAACCACTCAACCGATTTTATGCAAACTATACATAAACCTTATACTAAATAGTCAGAACAAAGCCTAAACATTTGGTTTGGATAAGTGAGCCCGTTCTTGAGTTATAAAACTAGTGGTTCAGTGAACCGTAGACTTCGGAGTTAATTGAGGAAAAAGGCTAAACAATTTTAGTTAATGTGTTAATTATTATTAGTAGAAAGCATGCATGACTTTGCTGTTGCGCACCTTTGAGGTACATGTTTTTTTTTTCTAGCGGTTTTCCCTCCCCTGTCTCCATTTCCACACCGATTGAAAAGCCCCCTCGCTATAAGTTTTTGGCTATATCAAGGATTGTCCATGCCAAGTTGCATGCAAATCCGATGAAAAATGCGACCTGAAGACTGAATGGACGGACGAACGGTCGGACATCGACAGCATTTTCCCGTACCAGTGGACTTAAAATGGAGACTTTCGGCGGCTCCACAGTCAATTACAAGTAAAATTGGCATTGATTTTAATATATATTTACTAGTTGTAGTACAAACATTGTAACCTTCAGCTTTTTCTGACACTCGCAACCTACCCTAATGCAGTTCCAAGTTCAAACAACGCGGAGCAATATAACTCGAGACAAACTTCAGACCGACGGCGACGTACTCTAACCTTAAATTTCTAGACGGTACTGAATTTTTAGCGGTCGCGTATCCTAATGTATGAGGAGCTGGGAACAAACTTCCGTAAGAAAATGAGATATGCTTAGACTTAGATTGTTGCTTTAAATGTGAATGTGTGTCAATAATAAAATTACTACTATGGTAAGTGAATTATCTATACTTTTGTCTCCAATTTTAATCATAAATGTGTACAATTATAACTGTGGTAAATTAATTATCTATACCTTTGTCTCCAATTTGGAAATCAACGTATGTAAAATCAAAAATGTGTTGAATTTAGCAGACAGAGATAAAATATGAAAGTCAACCTTTCATATTTTATCTCTGTCAGCTAAATCGTTTTCGTTTTCGCTGATTTTATCAAACTTGTCGATCGGTTTTCTCAAAATAAAAAAAAATATTAGGTAAAACGCGATAGATTCATCCTATAGGAAACCAAAAACAATAAATCAATGAAACCAGTTCTATAGCATTTTTCAACCCAACAACATTTTCAAATTCCAACAACATTTCTTAAACCAATAATTTAAAAGTATTTTCAAAAAAAAAACAATAAAAAATTATAAATCTTGTGTTGGGTTATTAGCTAAGTTATAATAACTTTTTGTAAAAATAATGTAAATTATGATAATAAGAGGCAATGCCCTGAAAAGCAGCTTCACGTTAAATATGATATTTTAAATTTTGTTTTGGGTTGCGCCGGTATACGATTCAAGAGTAGCCGCGTCATTTTTTCTATGTTGCATCGCCGATCTCCATTTGTTTTTAATTAATTAGTTGTCGACACTCCCACCCCACTTCCCTTTATTCCATTTCTCTTTCGCACCTACCTTGTCTCGCATAAAAGAAGAGCGAGACAGCTGTGTTACGCGCTGTCAACTCACAGGCAGCGAGGACGGATTGAAAATTAGTTCTGCAATGGCTGCGCGCGCGTTTGCCCAAACCTTACGCAATAATTGTGTTTTCCATGGATAAATAGTGTTTTCGTGCAATGGAACCAGGGATCCAAGTCAGGGACGTCCCCGGCAGCCTCCACCTTAGCATCTCGCAGCAAGCAGCAAGGTAGTGTGCCCATTCCCGTTTTTCCATTTCTTTTTCGTCGACAACCGCGTGTAAATTTCATTTTTGTCTTTCCCCGCAAATACAGTCCACTTCGAATCTATTTATCTCGCCCGCTCAACCATTTTCTGGTCCTAACGATCCGGATTTTGATCCATTCGCTTTAGTAGTTTGCGAATAGAAACGCAATAGTTTTTATTCCATAGGGAATAAACGCATAGGTATAGGTTATAGTTTTTATTCCACCACGGAATAAACGCATAGGTATAGGTTATAGTTTTTACTCCATTCGGAATAAACGCATAGATTAGGTAATAGTTTTTATTCTATAGGGAATAAAAGCATAGATAATAGTTTTATTCCATTAGGGAATAGACGCATACTTACCTACTGTTTTTCGCATAGGTAGGTACTAAATAGTTGGTAATTTCGACTGCACTGCATAGTAATAGGTAGGCTACGCGGGCAGGTACCTAGGCCCGCTCGCGCAAGTACCTACGCTCGTTCGCGCCGCATCTCGCTGTTTTGATTGTTCGTTAGTTTTGCACTGTAGGTAGCTATAGTTGTTTGTTTTAACAATACCTCCGAAAGAGATTCTGGATCTACAGTAAAAACTATTACACGCTAATACGTTTCAAACTTCGCCCGAAGTCAATCGCGCCCGAAATGGCCGAACATCGTCCTTGTCGTGTTGTTCAGGCTGCTAAACCGTTCATACACACGGGTGCCGATTACGCTGGCCCCTTCAGGGTAACAGTTTCTCGTGGTCGTGGTATGCGCTCCACGAAAGCTTATGTTCATCTTTTTGTTTGTACGACGACTCACGCCGTTCATATAGAATTAGCTGGTGATTTGAGCACGCCATGCTTCATGGCTGCATTTAAAAGATTTTCGTAACGTCGGGGTTCCGTATCTCGAATGTATTCGGACAACGGTACGAATTACAACGGAGCTCGTCGTAACCTTTCCGAACTACATATTTTTTTGCGTTCCAAACACTTTACGTTTGAAGAGCTGAACACCGAGCTCACTCAAGTCGAGGCAGTAATGAATACGCGTCCTCTTTGTAGAACCTTGTCTAGTGATCCCTCAAGGCGCTTGCACTGACTCCAGCGCACTTTTTGAATGTTACACCGTTAAAATACTTACCCGCTCTTGAAATAGAGGAAGATCGACTTCATCTTCTCCCGCGTCATGCCTTATTGGATAAACTCGTTCAATCGTTTTAGAAGCGTTGGAGGACAGACTATTTGCATACGCTACAGTCACGCCAGAAATGGAATACTGCATCGAACCCTATTACTGTCGGTACTGTCGTAGTTACTTTAACTGAAAATATGCCTCCATTACATTGGGCTCCTGGGGTAGTAGAAGAAGTTTTCCCTGGGTCAAGTGGGATCACCCGTATAATTCGCGTTAATAATAATAATAATAATTCTTTATTATCAGGCAACACGAGAAAAGTTACAGATCTTATTAACTTATTCTACGACCCATAGATATATACCTTAATCCTAAAAATACATAGAATAATAACTTAACCTAAGTTACACGTAGTGACGTCGACGTGTCACAGCAATTTCATTTTAAAACCGCAACTGGTTCGTACTTGCGACCAGTTATTCGACTTTGTCCTTTGCCTAATCAACATACATACATACATACATATCATCACGCCTGTCTCCCATCGGGGTAGAGACTATGGCTTTCCACTTGCTACGATCCTGGCATACAACTTTCGCTTCGTCAACTTTCATAATTGTTTTCATACACGCTCGCCGATTAAGGATACTCTTGATCTGGCCTTTTATCAAAAGATCTTCAATTTGATCGGTATATGTACGTCGAGGTCGACCCTATACCAGTTTGCCCATTTACTCTCACCGAATAAATTTTCTTCGTCAGTCTATTTTCATCCATCCTCTCCACGTGTCCAAACCATCTAAGCATCCCTTTTTCTATCTTAGTCACTACGTCTTCTGTCATACCGCAATGTTCCTTTATCACGCTGTTCCTTTCTTTTTTTATTAATTTCACTCCAGCTATACTTCGCAGACTCCTCATTTCTACTGCATTAATTATGCTTCTATGCTTCTTCTACCATATCCAACTTTCACGGCCATATGTTAGTGTAGGGATTAGCACTCCTTTATGCACAGCCAGTCTTGCTTTTTTAGATACGTTCTGGGTGCCCATAAAGGTGTACATTGCTCCATTCACTTGATTGCCAGCCAAAACCCTTCTTTCAATGTCATCATCACACTTTCCATCTCTCGCAAATTTTGAGCCTAGGGATATAAATTCTTTCACTTGTTCCACTCTTTTTCCTTCCACAAAAATCGAGCAATCTTTCATGTTTTTCTCTCTTTTAAAAACCATTACTTTCGTCTTATTTACATTCACTTTCATTCCTAATCAACAGTACCTTCAATAACAAATTTAGGTTGTTCGATTAGGTTTAGTTTAGTTCGATAGCATTTTGTTAAGTTAGCAGCTTCAAGCCGGGGGGGAAATGGTTGCGCCGGTATACGATTCAAGAGTAGCCGCGTCATTTTTTCTATGTTGCATCGCCGATCTCCATTTGTTTTTAATTAATTAGTTGTCGACACTCCCACCCCGCTTCCCTTTATTCCATTTCTCTTTCGCACCTACCTTGTCTCGCAGAAAAGAAGAGCGAGACAGCTGTAAACTCACAGGCAGCGAGGACGGATTGAAAACTAGTTCTGCAATGGCCGCGCGCGCGTTCGCACAAACCTTACGCAATAATTGTGTTTTCCATGGATAAATAGTGTTTTCGTGCAATGGAACCAGGGATTCAAGTCAGGGACGTCCCCGGCAACCTCCACCTCAGTATCTCGCAGCAAGCAGCAAGGTAGTGTGCCCATTCCCGTTTTTCCATTTCTTTTTCGTCGACAACCGCGTGTAAATTTCATTTTTGTCTTTCCCCGCAAATACAGTCCACTTCGAATTTATTTATCTCGCCCGCTCAACCAGTTTTATATTTTGGAATTAATAATTACTTCTTTTTCGCTTTGCCGCAAATCCAGGGCACACCTCTCTTCATCTCCAATAGTAATGGGATCCTCGGTATTGAGATCTCTACTGACGTCACACGTGACACTGCCACACATGAAGTACTGCTGCTACCTTTGTGCTGGTACACTTGAATGAGAGCTTCGACATTTTCATTCTCCCCTAAGTCAAGCTATGATGCAAAGCTAAAAAGAAGTAATTATTAATTCCAAAATATAAAACAAAATTTAAAATATCATAATTAACGTGAAGCTGCTTTTCAGGACATTGCCTCTTATTATCATAATTTACTTTATTTTTACAAAAAGTTATTATAACTTAACTAATAACCCAACACAAGATTTATAATTTTGAAGGCAATACGAAGTACGCCGAGACAGCTAGTCATTTAAAAATTTGAATACAATACCGCAAACAATTTAATATGCAAACCTCTTACATTAGCCTAATGCCAAGAATTAAGATTACTGTTGTTAAGCATGTTGTACACTGTGTGCAGTATATTTAAGTCTAATTATCCTCAAGCCTCGGTGGCTCGGTGGGAGTACATCCGACTGCTACGCAAGAGGTCGTGGGTTCGATTCCCACCCAGGATAAAACTTTGTGTGATGAGCACGATGATTTATTCTGTGTCTGGGTGTTATTTATCTATAATATGTATGTATTTAGGAATATATAAGTATGTTTATCAGTTATCTGGTTACCATAGTACAAGCTCTGCTTAGTTTGGAATCAGATGGCGTTGTGCAAGTTGTCCCAACGATATTATATAAATAATTATGATGAATATATAGTAATATGGTTTAAAATTAACATAGGGTATAGGATATTTGATAACCCTCATATCTTTCCTTTCTACCGAAATGAAAGGTTGACGCTGGTATTCAGGAGCACCACCCCAAAGTTGACAGCAGTATTTCATGTGTGCACTTGTGACTTTGGGGGAAGGAACTTGGCTTCTTCCTTCCTCTCGTTTGCTTTTATGTCACGATCCAACTAGCGCCAAACTGGAAGTCTTTTATTGTGAGGCGAGTAGGTAAATCAAAAGTCCAGTCTTGTTATGGTTGGCATTCTGTACATAAATTGCAACATAAGGGTTACAAGTAAACAAACTAAGTGCAAAGTGTTAACAAACAACGGCATAGAGACATATAACAGGTTGCCTGGTTTAGCTTCACAGATTACTAGCAAGATTAAAATTCACAGATAGCAAACTCTCAGACTTGTTGAGATTTATTTTTTTACAAGTAGGTACAAAAGATTACAATTAAAATCTCCTGCCAAACTAAAAAATAGTTTGTTGGCAAGATATGCGCAAATTTTTTTTTGTTGGTTATACTTATCAAGAAAAAATAACTAGCATTGTAATAAACTTTAAACAAACTAGTAATAACGTAGTAGTGCAGTCATGCATGTATACTTAAAACAATATGCCAGTATATACTGGCACATTGCTTCAAATACACCTACACCACTGCAGACGCTTACACATATACACTTATCAATTACTAATATTAAACTCTAACATAGTTTACATATTACTTAAAGCATTTTTTAATTTAATTTTAATTTGCGATTTACTGAGTTTTATTTATTATAAAGTAGATGTCAAACGCACTGACAGATTGACAAAAATAAGGGGCGTTCAGAAAAGCTACACAATGGAGCGGTTTCAGGTATAAGAGTTCGCGAAATCTTTAAACAACATTTCTTCCAGTTCCAGATCAGTTTAGTTCAAGTTTAGTGGTTGGGATGGTGTTGGATTGCGATGGTGAAAATGTAGATCGCGGAAGTGACAAGTTTGGCTGCGCGGTTTGTGAGGGTGTTGCAGGATGCTGGGGGTCGCTCAGTAGGCCAGTATAATTCACAAAATTACGTGATGGGTCACACTGGGTCAATATAATTCAGACACCTATTAAAAATAGATTTAGGAAATTTCAAATTAAAGAAAGTAAAATAAGGGATAAATGGTTGTATGCAAGTTCTTCATTTTCAAATTTAGGTACATAATGTATTTACTTATACGAGAGAATGTTTCGTGGTTTTGCAAAATATTACCTTTAAATTGGTTAAATAGGAGCTCGGAATTTATATGTGAGATTCTTAATTTTCAAAGTTAGCAACATCAAACTACGTATACCCACTTTGAATTAAAATAAATAGATACGGGTTTCAGGATTTTCCAAAATTCTTACCTACTCTAAGGGTGTAAAATAAGAGATCATGCTCAAATGAAAGTTTTTGAAAACGAATAAGGGCTGCAAGTTAAATATATGTTATATGAGTTGCAACGGATGTTCGAAGAATGTCACGAGCGAAGCCAGGGGCACAGCTAGTTAATTAATATAATAGTTTTTTCCTTCTATGCAACGTTTGTTGTAAATCGTTAAAATGCATTGGCTGAGAAGGCAAACGAAGCGAGCCGACGAAGTCTCCGATTTAACTCCACTGGTACGGGAAAAATGCTATTGATGCCCGTCCGTCCATTCAGTCGCAGCCATTCAGGTCGCATTTTTCATCGGATTTGCATGCAACTTGGCATGGACAATCCTTGATGTTGACAACAACTTTTAGTGAGGGGGTTTAGATCGGGGGGGGGGGAATGGAGGTAGGGGAGAGGAAATGGACCAGTAAGGGTTGGCAAGAGCGCTCAAAACGAAAAAAAAATAATGTTGAATTTTTTTATATATTTTGGAATTAATAATTACTCCGAAGTCTACGGTTCACAGAACCACTAGTTTTAGTATGTTAACAATGACTTGGAAACTGTTTTGATTTAAGGCAAAATATAATGCTAACTTTAACAGTTTTAAAGCAAATCAGTTCAAATTAACCATTAATATTCGATATTTGCTAACTTTTTGTAGTTTTAAAGCTAATTTTAAATATTTTTCTGTCCCAAATCGGTAAAACCTAACTATAGTAAGGATTTATACCTTTTTGCCTTTTATAAGGCAAATCATTTAAAATTTAACATTTATACTCATTATTTGCTTACTTTCAATAGTTTTAAAGCAAATTTTCAGTATTTTTTTGAAGTGAAAACTTCTTTAGCGGCGTTTTCTGTAATGGGTATAAAATCTTAAACACGCGTCAGGACACGTGACCTGATCGAAAAAGCGTAAGATTTATCATCATCATTAACGTCCATCCCGGTCAATTTTTGAAGTGAATATTCTTTTAGCGCGGTACGCATATTTTTAGATGAGATAAAATCTCTGGACTTGCGACCATAATCATCATCATCGTCTAACGTTGATTCCGGTCATCTACAGGTCTTATTAAATAATGCTGTGTAATCAATTAGGAGTCTTTCAGTGTAGATTTATTTTTCATCATCATCATCATTAACGTCGATCCCGGTCAATTTTTGAAGGAAAAACTTCTTTTAGCGCGGTACGCAATTTTTTAGATGAGATAAATCTCTGGACTCGCTACACCCCGTTACGATACGCAGCTATAGTGTTTTTGCAAGTGGGCTATCTACTTACTCTTACTTTGTCACTTTTCATAATATTCTGCCCATGGTTTTCATATCTATGGAGGGTCGAAAAAACAGATTCGTTTATAGTGGAATATACAGAGTGGCCCATTTAAAACGGTCAGTATGGGCAACTCTGAAACTATAAGACATAGAAAGATCTCCTCTAAGGAACCATGTCACCGATTTTGATGAAAACAAAAACTACACTTATAGATTTAAAAGAAAACTTGTACTCGAGTCGGGAATCGAACCCGAAATGATCAGAAATACAAAAATGCATTATATACATAATAAACAGATTTTAATGTTTGAGGAGGAATGTCATAAGAGACTTGAATTAATTGATTTTCCAACCCTATGTGCTGAGTGTTCTGATTATATTTGTAGTGACTGATCACGAGGGTATTCTGGATAAACTTTATTTAGATATTGTTACAGCTCTTCAAGAAGCGGCGGTAGTTAGTAGAGGTTTAGTGCGGGGTGGGGTGCTGGAACAGACATGAGGGTGAGGCTCATAAGATGGCCAGGTTTAGATTTCGTGAGTGGGTAAATTGTGGTAGGCCACAGTCAGGTTGCGTCTATGAGGAAATTCGGAAAAGTAGGAATGTATTTAAATCAAGATTAAAGTGGTGTCAAAATAACCAGGACCGAATCCGCATGGACTCCCTTGTTGAAAAACACTCCAATGGCGACTTTCGTGGTTTCTGGAAAAATACCAAGAAAGTAAACTCACTGCCTGTCCGTCCGGTGAACGTGGGTGGAGTGGGTGACCCTAAGAAAGTGGCGAATATTTTCAGGGAACAATTCTTGATAAGATCACCATTACGCCCGGCGGGGGAGGTGCTGAATGCTGACTCGATAAAAAATAATTAAAAAGCGGTGGGCATTAGATTTCTCGCAAAAGATGTTGTGACAGCTATTAAGCAGATAGCGCGGGGTAAATCCCCTGGGCACGACGGCCTCAGCATTGAGCTCCTGCAACACGCCGGACCGAACTTGATCAAAGTCCTGGCAATGTTCTTTTCACTATGTGTTCGCCACTCTAACCTACCTGCTGATCTGATGAGGACAATAGTGGTGCCTGTGGTTGAAAATAAAACAGGAGATACGGCGAATATAAATAACTACATTTTACTTACTATTTCGCTTGCAACTGTATTGGCAAAGGTACTTGACGGTTTGCTTAACACACAATTAAATAAACACATAACACTTCATGATAATCAGTTTAGTTTCAGACCCAAACTGTCTACGGAAAGTGCAATTTTGTGTTTAAAGCATACCGTTAAGTACTATGAGGAAGACACCTATATATACATGCTTCCTTGATTTGTCTAGGGCGTTCGACCTAGTGTCGTATGATATTCTGTGGAGAAAGCTAGAGAGAACGAGCTTGCCACTGGAGGTCATTGATAAATTTCGGCACTGGTAGAGACACCAAACAAACAATGTTCCATGGGCGGGGGAGTTGTCGGACCCCTATAATCTTGAGCGTGGTGTGAGGCAGGGCGGCCTGACCTCTCCCACGTTGTTCAATGTGTACATGAACGATCTGATACTCACGCTATGTATTTAACGTGTTGGGTGTTATATAGATGGTGTTTGTGTTAATAATCTAAGCTATGCGGACGATATGGTGCTGCTGAGCGCATCAATTTGCGGGCTCAGGAGCCTTCTCAATATATGTGAAGAATATGCTCGTGATCATGGGTTAATATATAATGTAAATAAAAGTAAGTGTATGGTCTTTCGGGCCATGGGTGTGCAGAGCTCTGGGAAAATGTTACGGTTCGTCTGGCTGGTGTCCCATTAGATCGAGTAGACACTTTCAGATATTTAGGACATATACTTACCGAAGACCTTAGAGACCATACTGATATGAAACGAGAGGAACGGGCGATGTCAGTACGAGCCAACATGATAGCACGCAGGTTTGCGCGTTGTTCGGGTCATGTTAAGTCATCCCCAATGCTGTCCTGGCTATGATTGCAACTAGGCTGGATTGCTTATATATCTAGCATGGTTGCAAAAGACATGTCACTGTTCCAATGCAGAAAAGGGACTTGTAAGAATTTTATTTTATTGGGAAGATTATTAATAACATTATTATATGAGTATTACATTTTTATGACATCGATTAATATTGACTGACTTCTTATGATTGGACCAAAATTAATTTACTAAAATGACATTTTATTTAGGCATTATTATCCGTTTTTGTATTATTCGTAATAACATTGATTAATAATTTTGATTACTGGTTTATTATTACAGTGTTGACAATTTGTAAAATAATTTATGTACCTAATTATCTGTTAATCAATGTATGAGTCATAGTTACTTGAATTAAAGAATTATTATTATTATTTTTAAGCGAATATCGATTGAGTAGATCTTAAGCAGTAAATATTACCATGAAATATATATAATATATTAGATAATATCTAAAATGAATAATAGTCATTGTTTTTTATATCATTCAATTTAATTTCGTAGGTGTTCGAATTGATCATCCGCTTTTTCAGTACAACATTCATTTCATTTAGGTGCTCTAAATTGTATCTATGGTCGGTGTTGTACCTTATAACATACACTGCTTTCATATTTTCAACAAGATGGAGCAACGGCTCACAATAGTCAAATGGCTAGAGACTATTTGAATCATAACTTTTCCCAAAAATGGATTGGTTACTAATGACCCTTTTAAATGGCCCGCGCGCGATATCTCTTGTTTAACCCAAGTACATTGTAAGGTTATGTTAGGGACGAAGTGTATAAAACAAGCTATTATGTAACCATGAATACTATAGATTTAATTTTAAGTCTTTATCACCACCTGAAGATACAAAGGTCAATAGTAAAATTATTACTTAAACGAGTTAAATCTTGTACTAAAAATAAAAGATGGTCATTTCGATCACCTAAAAATAATTAAATGATGTGAAAAACAATGACTTTTATTCATTTTATATATCACGTTTGTTAGTAATATTTACGGATTAAGATCTACTCAATCGATATTCATTTATCAAACAATGCAAGTTTTATTCTACGATAGTTCCGGGTTCGATTCCCGACTCGTGTACAAGTTTTATTTTAAATCTATGAATGCAGTTTTTCTATTCAACAAAATCGGTGACATGGTTCCTTAGAAGAGATCTTTCTATGTCTTATAGTTTCAGAGTTGCCCATACTGACAGTTTTAAATGGGCCATCCTGTATATAACCATATCATTACAGTGAATTAATTATGTGGTGATTTAATCATAGTTTTTTTATTATTATGGGCCTACCACAACATAAAGGAGTACAAGTTAGTGGAGTTGTTTTCATTTGCTCTTTAGATAAATTCTAATTAAACTAATTGTATTGTTTGCAAAAACAAAATGCCGGAACTTAAAGGTTTGGCAAAAATAAGACCTACTATTAGAGGTAAACTTACTAATTTTGAGAAATACAAATCCCTTTGCTCCGTTCATTGAAGGCAAGTTCTGTTAAGGTGTACGAACTTGACTTAAGACTTGTTAAAATAAAAGAACTTTTATATTTTATTTATCTATCCTCGAAGGGGCGGCAGAGGCATATTATATGCCCACTTTTCACCATGCTTATTCCGGTCCCACGTAATAGGTGGTGAGCCTATTGTCGTGTTGAAATAGACAGACGCAGGTTGTGGCTACCTGCTGTTGAAAATTTTCAAGCCGCCCATAAGGTCTTCAACTTGACTTAACGACTGCTATGTTACTGGCAACCGGGTCCAACGACTCAACGTGCCTTCCGAACCACGGAAACACTCGCAAATATAAATGCCACAAAGTGGTCACCCATCCGTGACCAGCCTTAGCGTAAGTTGCTTAACGCAGTGATCGTTTACAGAACACTGATTCCGCGGGGCCACGAGCGCTTCAACTTTTATACAGGTTTGATAAAACAAAAACTGAGATTGAGCAGTTGGCGAAAGATGAGGATTTGGAAGTCCAAATGCTAGAGCGTCAGCAAACAGAAAATATATTTTATTTCTTGATTGCAGAAGCAGAATCCATAATGGAATCATTCCAAAATGATAAAAAATCTAGATATTCCACCAACACACGCTCTCCTGTATCAAACTTAAAGTTGCCACCGTTGAGGGTTGCTCGCTTCGACGGTGACACATGTAAATGGATAACTTTTCGAGATACTTTTCTATCTTTAATTTACTAGAATTATAGGATTCAGGGTGTTAATTAATTTCATTATCTTAAGTCTTATCTGGAGGGTAGTGCAGGTGATGTTATCAGTTTACTATCTGGCTCCGCTGCCAACTATCCTATAGCTTGGAGCCTTCCTTGCGAGAGATATAATAACAAACTTATATTAGTTAATGAACATCTGAAAGCGTTGTTTACTATTGAACCTTTAACAAAGGAATCTGATAAGGGAATTCGCAATGTAATTGATACATTATCAAAAAACTTAAGTGCTTTGGACAGTTTAAATGAACCTACTTAATCATGGGATACAATTATCATATACATGGGTGTATCTTAATTAAACAAAATTACTATGGACAAGTGGAAGGAGTTCAGAAGTGACAAGAATTCACCAACATTATTGGAGTTTTATTCATTTTTAAGACAAAGAGCTAATGTTGTGGAAACCATTAGTGCAACAACTAATAAAAATCGAGTAAAATCTAAATCATTTATTGTCTCTTCTGACTCTAAACCAACTTGTTTTGCCTGTGGCCTTAAGCATGATTTATTTCGGTGTGACACCTTTAGGTCAATTCACGTAGAGCAGCGTATCACTAAGATAGCAGCAGTGCATTGCTGTAAGAATTGTTTGACATCTGGACATAATGCCTTTCAGAGTAAATCAGGTGGGTGTAAAATTTGTAAGAAAAAGCATAACACGTTGTTACACATTAAACAACATTCATTGACCTAGCAACAATCTAGTCCTCCGACAACTAATCAACAGTTGAAGAGCACTTCTGCGGCGCAGGTCTCTACAGTCATGACAGCCATGCAAATTACTCCTCATGATGAAAATAAATATGCTTCTAATTCCACTATTGATTCTTCAACCTCTATCAATTTGTCTGCTGTCACTGTCAATCAAGCTCTGCTCAGTACAGCATTAGTGAATGTGACAAACAATGATAACACTTACATTTAAATGGCCTTGTTAGACAGCGGCTCTCAATCGTCGGTCATGAGTGAACAAGCGCTACAAAGGATTGGACGATTAAACACCAAAGGTGTCAGTGTGTATCTGGTTTAAGTAGCACTACATTACAAATTACTAAACTGGCACACCTCGCAACTATTTCTACTGTAAACACATTTAAATTAAATATTAATTGTTACAGGTTGTTGTTGATAAATAATAATTGTTAAATCGAGGTAACGCAATGGGACTAGTAAAATCCTACCTTTCTCGTAGAACGCAATTTACAAGTATCTCCAGAATGGATATTAATAGTAAGAATGAGAAAGCATATAGATCCGAATCGCGTGCTGTCATCTATGGCGTGCTCAGGAAAGTATATTAGGACCTCTCTTGTTCATTCCATATATTAATGACCTACCTAAGTATACTAAACACCCAATGTCTCTGTTTGCAGTTGATAGCACGGGTCCGTATTGGGTTGCATAAATTTAAGAGGCTTAATTTAAAACTGCATAACGTTTTTTGGCATACTCTTCGTTTCACATAACGTTCAAACAGAATAAATCATTAGGCATACTTTATTTTCCCATAACTTCTTTATAATAATGATATACCCGCATAAAATGTTTACGCATTTTTTTTACAATAACGATTACTAATCATAACATTTATTGGCATCTCACTCTATGGCATAAAGATTACAAGTCATACTATAGAATACCATAATGTTAACGAGTACTTATTTTTATATCTAAATTTAAACTGTCTAAGATTGAAATGCCCACTGATTAAAATAGTCGATAGTAGTATACTGAAGTTCAAAATGTCAACACTTATAAATAGAATATTAGTTGACGATTGCGGCTTCGCCCGCGTAGAGAAGTTTTCCCGTTCCCGTTTCCCACAGGAACTTGTTCCCGGGATAAAAAGTGTCCTATGTGTTATTCTGTTGTATAAGCTATATTATTGTAAAGTTTCATTAAAATCTATTCAGTAGTTTTTACGTGAAAGAGTAACAAACATTCAAACAAACTTTCGCATTTATAATATTATTAAGATTTACATCAAATACAATAAGAAGTAGTTAGATTAAATCTGGCGCATCTCCGGCCGCTGCCGCGGCACGCTCGCGCGTTGTGGTCACAAGCGACCTAACACTCCCCCTCACTTCGCTCGTCGTCGTACCTATTTACGACTTTGCTCAAGACTAGTCTAAAATTATAACACATTTCATATGTTACAGCTTACAAACTTGGCTATGAATGAGATGATTATTTACATCATTTCTAAAATATTCTTAGATAAATTTATTATTCAGTTATGATATAAATGGTTAAACCTCCATTATGCGTTTTGTATTTTATGATAAATTAACTTTAGGCGTATAACAATTATACCCCTTTACATGCATGCTGATTAATCAGAGTCGTTATGGTGTTATTTTTTGGGGAATATTTACTAACAAAGACGTGGTTTTTAAAGCTAAGAAAAGTTGTGTACGGGCCATGTTTAGCTTGTTTACAGATAGATGTACGTCATATTTTTTAAAGTATAACATCTTAACACTTCCGTCCCTTTACATTCTCGAGGTAGCACTGTTTGTTCATAATAGTGTATCTGGACAGTTGCCTGCAGAAGTTGAAAGATTTTAATATGGGTGTGAATTTGGGTGACTTTACAGTAAACTGTCTGCTGTACGCTGATGATGCGGTGCTCATAGCCTCATCAGAAGCCGACCTTCAGGCATTAGTCACTAATATGAAAAAGGAGTGTGAAAGTAAGGGTCTTCGCTTGAATGCAAGTAAAACTAAGGTTCTAGTATTTGAAAGAGGTGACGTAAGAACTAAATGCGAGATTAGGGTAAACCAGGAACGTCTAGAGCAAGTGAATGAAATTGTGTATTTAGGAAGTATGTTTAGTGCGGATGGAAGATGTGATTCGGATGTAGAACGGCGAGTAGCTGCCGAAAACAAAGTTAACGGTGCTTTGTCCCAGTTAGTAAAGCGACAAAGCATCGTAAAAGAAGCACGAATGGCGATTCATAACGCAGTGCTAGTGCCAACTTTGCTTTACGGTAGTGAAACCTGGGTATGTCAGCAGATGCATGAAAGTAAATTGAATGCTGTGGAGATGCGATCACTTCTAAAATTGTGCGGCGTTACCTTGGCCGACCGAATACGTAACGAAGTGATACGCAATATGGCAGGTTTGAATGAAAGTGTCAGCGTTAAGCTGGAAAAGGGTGTGATCCGTTGGTTTGGACACGTCCAACGAATGAGTGAGGAACGATTGACGAAGAATATATATTGTTCAAAAGTATAGGGTAGAAAGAGTCAGGGTAGGCCGAGACTTACATATGAAGACCACATGAGCAGATTGCTCAAAAACGGAATGGTCAAAAGTACTCGGATACCCAGACGTGCGTGTATGAAGCGATTGATGAATCTCGAAGAAGCGAAAGAAGTATGCATGGATCGCGAAGCCTGGCGATCTGTCCTCTCTGACTACCCCGTCAGGGATACAGCGTGAAGATAGTTAGTTAGTTAGTAAAAATAATATTGAAATCTGCTGCACTCGCCCAAAGGAGAATACCGTAAGACATAATACTATGAAAATAGCTGAAGTAAACCATTCTAGCCGTATCCACATCTGTTATAGTCCTGATCGTTTTTACAGCGTATGCAGCCGAACTTAACCTAGAGGCTGTCTTTTCTATGTGTGGGCCCCACTGCAAATTGGCATCAATAGTTATACCGAGGAACACAGTTGATTCTACAAACTCTAACACTTGTCCATTCAGTTGAACAATGGCCGCAACTTGTTTTACATTTGGTAGAGTAAAATTTTATACATTTAGTTTTCTTTTCATTAAGGCAAAGATTATTTGAGCTGAACCAATGAACTACTCTTGCAATTGCATTGTTTACATCGTCATAGTTATCTAATTGTCTTTTAATTTTAAAAATTAATGAGGTGTCATCTGTAAACAAAACAATCCTATTCCTGTCCCCTACATAAAATGGTAAATCATTAATATAAATGAGGAACAAGAATGGCCCAAGTATCAAGCCTTGAGGCACACCCATTGTAACCATGGATCCTACAGAACGTGTATAACGGTTGCCGGGCTTGGCAGGGGTGGTGTGCACTAGGTAGCAACAACACACCTACGTACACCCATCAGGTACGTTTGGTAATCCCTGGAGATGTGTAAGTAACACTATCTCAAAGAATCACCGGTGCACCAGCTAGCAGAGCATGTGTATAGGGAGTGAGTATGGACCAACCTGGAGCAGAGAAATACCAGAATTTATAAAAAGAGGGCGCCAGGTATCTCTCCATCAAACGAATGATGCAATTAAAAAAAACTCAGGCTATTGACTTATTAATTATATTTATTTAATTATATCCATATGTAGACATGAATATACATAAATGAAAGTAAAAAGAAATGGCTTAGTCAAGCATAGTGACACCCATACATAAATGGTCACTTAAAAATAAGTTTATATTTAGTACAAATAAAAATTTAAACCAAAGTATGGAAATGGGCGTGGCCTAAACTGACAAATATTAAAGCCGTTGTCAGATGCCTTAAAAAATATCTAAATTATGTACAGACATACATTTAAACTATTTCTTAGGTTAGTAAAACACACAACGCCGCTTCCTATCATCATCATCATCGTACACTACAACATAACAAGGTAAAAATAAAGTTTCACATTAATATTCCTTTGTGATAATAAAAAGATTATAAAATATGTGTAACTGGAACGTCACATCAGTAGTCCAGTATATTAAAGTAGTGGAAAGCTACATATGTAATAGAAAAATGAATATTCAAGGTTAAAAGTTATTCCTTTTAAACTATCAACATCAGTCGGCCTTTACCAGGTTATTATACATAGAAACTAATTAAAGATTACTACTTATCTGGATTGAGGAACATCCAAGTCCTTCACATCTCTTTCTATTCTAGAAGTCCAGGTAGTAGGTAACCAGAGTAGGGAAAAATATCATCTTTGCACATTGTCTCAGCTTACTTTAAGTCTTCTTACAGACATTCAGGAGTAAAAATGTAGAATGCAGAGAACGTGAAACACGTTAAGCTCAATTATTATGTAGATATAAAAACGAAAACATAAACCTAAACCTAAAACCTAAAACTAAAACCCCTGTAACAATAGAAAAGTTACAGACATTAGTAATTTGTAATAAAAATCACTTCCACCCTCAACATTCTGTTAAGGAATGCAGTCTAAGAGATTATATAGTTTTAACTTACCACTTATTTCAGTGGGGTTTTAACTAGATCCTTCTATCATCATTCTTTTTCATCTTACTTGCTAAATCTCATGATAAGCAGACTGAAATACAAAGTACAACCATTGTAAGAACATATTATTCGCCAATGCCAAGTAATCTTGCAGATTACGAAGAAACAAATATAAACAACTATCCTCACCTTCTAGCATTAGCTAAAAAGACTTCGGATATTAATCCGAATTAAATCACCATGACCAAGCGCTTTTTCATCACGCCGTTCTCGTCAAAAAGAACCAGCTTCTTTTTTTTCCGTTCGATCACACCAGGCTAAAGTCATACACCATACAGCCTTGACAAAACATTGGCAGAATAAACGAAATCAACATAAAAACCTTCCTATTCCTGTTTGTCACACCGCACGCAATACATTATGTGTGGATGTGAGTCAGGACAGCCAATCTATCTAAGTTCAATGTCCAGCACCAAACTGAAAGACACCATAGACGCATGCGTTAACTTTAGAACGCGCCATAAGAGTCGAAACGTTCGTGACAGTTTTGACAACGTCAAACTCATGTCGTTCCGAACAAAAACAGACAATGTGAAATCATTTAAACTTTTAAATAATTAGACAAATGACTTTAGAGTTATAACTAAAGTATTGTAAAAATTGAGTTCGTTTCAACAAAAGGGATGTATATAAAAACAAGGTTAGTAAATAAATCTTAGGAATATGTAACCGACACTCAGAAGTGTTACAGTTCCTCCTTAGTTGGGTAAAAAAAAATTTTTTTTTAAAAAAAATTTTTTTTTTTTCGTGCAATATATATATACAACAACAAAAAAAACTTACAACAACTATAGACATCAGACACCTATCTAACTAACAGATAACACTCAGCTCTAAAAAGTATGACAAAAACTATTGAAACAGAATGGACAAAACTATGTATAAATACTGTTAAAACTATCTAGTTAATTCTAAATGGCAAAAAAAAAACAACTTATTATATTACAAGATGCCGTTTTATTTACAACCGAGGTAGTATAGGAAAATCTTAGATTCCAAGAGATTCCAAAAGTACTAGATCTCGAAACACTGTGTCGAATTAGACGACTACTGAAAGAAAACTCTAAGTATATGTTTTTTTCAGTTATGATTCCTTTTAAATAGTATCAACTCTAACTCAACGTCGAGTTTCTACTTATATGGAGTTTTGGATATAGCTAGGAAAAGCACTAACTATATTTATTGAGAACCGGATTCGCCAGGGCGAACAATGTCCTTTATGTGGAAATTACCAAGATTCTTTCCATCTAAAGATTTTAGAGTATAAACAAGAGGACTAAGTTTCTTGTATATAACACATTTATCATAGCGGGGAGCTAACTTTGCCGAAAAATGCTTGGAGGCATTTGACAAATGAAAACAACGCTTGTAGACTATTTGGCCTTCCTTCAATTCCACATTACGTTTTCTCAAATTATAATAACGAGCATTACGTTCATGCGATACGAGTAAACAGTTTCGAACTTTACTGAATATAGTATCAGGTTCTTTCAACTTGTTAGAAAATGTATTCTCATTATCAACTTCTAAAGAGTTAGGATCAATGGGAGTATCATCATTATATATAGAACCATCAAGGATCATCTCACGTCCGTGAGTTAAGAAGTACGGAGTATGTTTAGTTACATCGTGTTTAACTGTATTAAGAGCACATTGAATCTCAGATATGTTCTTATCCCAAGTTCGGTGATCAGAACGCACGTACGAAGC
The DNA here is from genome assembly GCA_948477245.1 of Thumatha senex. Classification (NCBI taxonomy): domain Eukaryota; kingdom Metazoa; phylum Arthropoda; class Insecta; order Lepidoptera; family Erebidae; genus Thumatha; species Thumatha senex. Next base: position 18,519,138 of record OX419744.1, read on the forward strand.
TATGGTTCTTACCAATTCACGATTTACACGCTCAGTAGGGTTTGTCTGTGGATGATATCTAGGATTGTAAAGGATATGAGGAACACTATATTTAACCATTAGGTCTTTAAAGTCTTTTGAAGTGAATTGTGCGCCGTTGTCACAGTAAAGATATTTAGGTACCCCATGTATAAGAAAAATTCCTTTCTCCAAACACTTAACTATCGCTTGAGCAGTTATAATGCGCAAAGGAAACAAAGTAACATATTTACTAAAGTAATCTGTACAAACAAACAAATATTGATTTCTCATATAAGAGGGAGGAAATGGACCAAGAATGTCACAAGAGATAGCCTCGCCAGGCAACGTAATACGTCGTGGTTTACCCATAAATCCAGGACGGGCTAAATTAGTAGGTTTATACCTTTTGCATATTTCACAAGAATCAACATATTCTTTAACATCTTCAAAGAGATTAGGCCAGTAATATATACTAGCTATTTTAAAATGAGTTTTGGCCACACCGAAATGGCCAGAAGTAACATTATCATGACACTTCGTCAGAATTTCTTTTCGTTCCTCATAAGGCACTACCAACTTCCAGTCAAACTGATCTGTCAGGCGATATTTATTCTTCGAGAAACGATAAAGTTTATTATTTTCAATTTTGAAATTAGGAAACATAGATGGAGTATCAGAGACCTTTTTAAGGATGTCTAAGTACCAAGGATCTTGAGTAGAAAGAACGTCAATTGAGTTTAAATGAATACGCGACAGACAGTCAGGAATTATGTGTTCTTTACCCTTTCGGTGTATAATTTCAAAGTTAAATTGACTCAATCTGCAAGCCCATCTGTTTAAACGACCAGAAGGATTCTTTAAGTTATAGAACCATTTTAAAGATGCGTGATCAGTAACTATGTAGCTTTTTCTACCTTCTACATATGCTCGGAATTGTTCCAGGGCATAAATTACACTTAAAAGTTCACGCTCAGTAACTGAGTAGTTAATTTCAGGTTTTACAAGGGTTCTACTACAATATGCTACAGGATGATCGAGTCCGTCATACTTTTGTGTCAATACTGCACCAATAGCATAAGATGACGCGTCAGTATGTATATAGAAAGGTTCTTCAAAGTTAGGGCACTTCAAAATAGGTGCCGAGATAAGAGCAGACTTAAGAACGTTAAAAGAATTATTGGCCTCTTCTGACCAATCAAATTTCACTCTCTTACCCGTTAATCGAGACAAAGGACGAGCGATTTTAGAAAAATTATTAATAAAACGTCGGTACCAACCACACATGCCGAGAAAGCGTTTGATGCTTTTCGCATCTTCCGGAATAGGAAAATTCATAATGACGTCTATTTTAGAAGGGTCGGTGCGTAAGCCGTACCTGTCCACTATATATCCCAAATATTTGAGTTCACTTCTACAGAATAAAGATTTCTTCATATTTATTGTAAGGTTTGCAGCCTTAAGTTTTTCAAAAACCGATTTAAGTAATCGCAAGTGTTCATCAAAGTCAGACGTACATATGACTATGTCGTCTATATAGCAAAATACTTTATTATCAAATTGAGCAGTAAAAAGAGTGTCCATTAGACGTTGCATGGTAGCACTAGCGCCAACCAAACCAAAGCACATTCGATTATAATGAAAAAGTCCTCTTCCAGGAACAGTAAAAGCAGTTTTTTCCTTAGAATTATCACTAAGAGGGATTTGATGATAAGCCGCACTCAAGTCTAATGATGTGAGGTATTTAGCATCTCTTAAGTTATCAAGTACGTAGTTTACATAAGGTAACGGATAAGCATCAGTCTTTGACACAGAATTAACCTTTCGGCTATCTAGACATAATCTCATCTCACCACTAGATTTCTGTACCATAACAACAGGTGAGTTCCAAGGGGAATAAGAAGGTTCAACAATACCTGCTTCTAACATACGATCAAGTTCCTTCTCCAAAGCAGTTTGTTTATCAGGACTAAGACGATAATATTTTTGTTTAATAGGTGGAGTATCACCTGTATTAATAACATGTTCTATTAAATGAGTTTTACCTAATCCTATCTTATCGGTATCAATTTGATCAAATAGAGACCTTACATCCTCTAATTGAGATTTCTGTCTTAGGGTTAAAGATTCAAAATTATTTAAACCATTTTCAGCGATGGCTGTGGACACACTAAAGTTTTGCTCGGTACATACTTCAGATATTATTTCTGGAGCCAAGCGGAATGATCTCCAAAAGTCTAAACCTAGGATAATAGGAGTAGCAAGTCCAGGATGAATATTAAAGTGAATGAGCTGTACATTATTATTATAATTTACTGGTACTATCATATATTGGGTACATATCAAACGTTCACCATTAGCAACCCGGATTCTAACCGGAATCTTATGAGTACGAACAGGTATACCAGCCGAAGCAAAAACAAGATGACTATCAGAGCCAAGAAAAGAAGTACTGGCACCACTATCTAGCAGGGCCTTCACTTGTATACCAAGTATGTTTAAAATTAGATATAGTCTGTTATCTCCCTCAGAGGGTTGAAAAAATATTGTCTTCTCGTCTAGTACGGGAGTAGAAGTTAAAGTAGATGTTTTTTTCGAAAAGACAAAGTTATTCAGTTTTTTGGATTATTATTATTACATTTAGAACATTCGGGAGTACGAACATCCTTTTCACCACATTTAAAACAAACAATCTGTTTTGAGTTTTTACAAAAACTAGTCAAATGGTTCGTCATGCCACATCGAAAACAGGGACTTTTAAAAGTCTTTTGAGCTACTGAAGCTACATAATTTTTAGGAGGTGGTTTAAAAGTTTTATGTGTATTACGCGATGCATATTCACGTACAGGAGTAGGAGACATAACGTTAGGCTGCTTAGATGAAATAGTTTCACTAAATTGTTTGGCTTTTACCTCAGCCAATTCAATACGCTTACACAAAGTTTTAAGTTCTTGAATAGATCCTATATCATGCAGAGCCAAAGCTTTAGAATACTCGGGACGCATATTACGGGTAATAATATCAAGCTTCTCCTCTTCTGATACCTCTTTACTTAAACGATCATACATTCCTAGAACTATGGAGACGAATATTACGACAGTTTCAGATTTTGCCTGAGTCCTAGCACGAATTTCTTTAAGTAGTTGGAAGTCAAAGTCCGGTATATCAAAATCTTCTTGAAGGGCTTTTGTGACCTCGCGATAAGTAGTATAATTAATACGTTGAGAACGGAACCAAGACAACGCCGGTCCATCCAAAATTTCCGGGAAACCTCTGAATATTCTGTCTTCAGAAATATTCCTAGCAATACGAAGTTCTTCCAAGCGAGAAAGGAAAGTACGGACACAAGTGTCCCCCTTGAATTTCAAGTTTAAAGAATTAATATTAAAAAATCTTTTCAGGTTTATAAATGACCTCTCTGACTACATCCTTCTCAGTAACTACAGAGTCAAAGTCATCATCTGAATCCGATGAAGAAGCAGAATCATTATCTTGTAAGCATTCAATTATAGAATTCAATTGCTTTTTGAGAAGCATTACCTCCTCATTCTCATCAATACGACCTAGACGGCAAAGAAAGTATCTGCAACGAGAGTTTAACCGACCTCTAGCAGATGTAGACAAATCACCTTTAGCTTCTCTTTCGATCTCCTCAACTTTTCGTTGACACACTTCTAATTCCGAAGTCAAATTAACATTGACCAAATCGGTAAATTTCAAACTACCCCTTCGAGCAAGTTTCGATGTCTAATTTAATGCTTGACAAAGACTGGATCGTCGCGAGAGATGATTAACTTCTAGTTTACGAATGGACAGTTCATGAGTAATTTCGTCTTTGTGTAAATGAGAGATCTTACATCCAGCTTGTAGAAAATCCATGATAGAAAATTGAATTCTACATTCAATTCTAATTCAAAACAAGTATAATTGTTAGGTTATGGCACCTAACTAAAATGACAGAAAAATAGTAAACAGAAGATATAAACGCGGCATATTTAAAAATATCTCTTTAAGTTTATAAGCTTAAATTGAATATATTGCCTTTCATTGATGTTGGATAGTTTCGAGTTTATCAGCTTTAACTATCTAACCAAATACATACAAGCAGTAGATTTATTCAAAAGCAACTTGGATATACTATAGCGCTTAAGACTAAAGAAAATTTATAAGTTTCCTTTAAAGCACACCTTAAGACTAACAAAACCATAGTGACACACAATAAAGTACATGCTTATCACTAAATAAAAATACTTATTTAATATTTAATTGCATCATTCTCCAAGGCCCCACGTTGGGCGCCAACTTATAACGGTTGCCGGGCTTGGCAGGGGTGGTGTGCACTAGGTAGCAACAACACACCTACGTACACCCATCAGGTACGTTTGGTAATCCCTGGAGATGTGTAAGTAACACTATCTCAAAGAATCACCGGTGCACCAGCTAGCAGAGCATGTGTATAGGGAGTGAGTATGGACCAACCTGGAGCAGAGAAATACCAGAATTTATAAAAAGAGGGCGCCAGGTATCTCTCCATCAAACGAATGATGCAATTAAAAAAAACTCAGGCTATTGACTTATTAATTATATTTATTTAATTATATCCATATGTAGACATGAATATACATAAATGAAAGTAAAAAGAAATGGCTTAGTCAAGCATAGTGACACCCATACATAAATGGTCACTTAAAAATAAGTTTATATTTAGTACAAATAAAAATTTAAACCAAAGTATGGAAATGGGCGTGGCCTAAACTGACAAATATTAAAGCCGTTGTCAGATGCCTTAAAAAATATCTAAATTATGTACAGACATACATTTAAACTATTTCTTAGGTTAGTAAAACACACAACGCCGCTTCCTATCATCATCATCATCGTACACTACAACATAACAAGGTAAAAATAAAGTTTCACATTAATATTCCTTTGTGATAATAAAAAGATTATAAAATATGTGTAACTGGAACGTCACATCAGTAGTCCAGTATATTAAAATAGTGGAAAGCTACATATGTAATAGAAAAATGAATATTCAAGGTTAAAAGTTATTCCTTTTAAACTATCAACATCAGTCGGCCTTTACCAGGTTATTATACATAGAAACTAATTAAAGATTACTACTTATCTGGATTGAGGAACATCCAAGTCCTTCACATCTCTTTCTATTCTAGAAGTCCAGGTAGTAGGTAACCAGAGTAGGGAAAAATATCATCTTTGCACATTGTCTCAGCTTACTTTAAGTCTTCTTACAGACATTCAGGAGTAAAAATGTAGAATGCAGAGAACGTGAAACACGTTAAGCTCAATTATTATGTAGATATAAAAACGAAAACATAAACCTAAACCTAAAACCTAAAACTAAAACCCCTGTAACAATAGAAAAGTTACAGACATTAGTAATTTGTAATAAAAATCACTTCCACCCTCAACATTCTGTTAAGGAATGCAGTCTAAGAGATTATATAGTTTTAACTTACCACTTATTTCAGTGGGGTTTTAACTAGATCCTTCTATCATCATTCTTTTTCATCTTACTTGCTAAATCTCATGATAAGCAGACTGAAATACAAAGTACAACCATTGTAAGAACATATTATTCGCCAATGCCAAGTAATCTTGCAGATTACGAAGAAACAAATATAAACAACTATCCTCACCTTCTAGCATTAGCTAAAAAGACTTCGGATATTAATCCGAATTAAATCACCATGACCAAGCGCTTTTTCATCACGCCGTTCTCGTCAAAAAGAACCAGCTTCTTTTTTTTCCGTTCGATCACACCAGGCTAAAGTCATACACCATACAGCCTTGACAAAACATTGGCAGAATAAACGAAATCAACATAAAAACCTTCCTATTCCTGTTTGTCACACCGCACGCAATACATTATGTGTGGATGTGAGTCAGGACAGCCAATCTATCTAAGTTCAATGTCCAGCACCAAACTGAAAGACACCATAGACGCATGCGTTAACTTTAGAACGCGCCATAAGAGTCGAAACGTTCGTGACAGTTTTGACAACGTCAAACTCATGTCGTTCCGAACAAAAACAGACAATGTGAAATCATTTAAACTTTTAAATAATTAGACAAATGACTTTAGAGTTATAACTAAAGTATTGTAAAAATTGAGTTCGTTTCAACAAAAGGGATGTATATAAAAACAAGGTTAGTAAATAAATCTTAGGAATATGTAACCGACACTCAGAAGTGTTACACGTGTACCATTAATATCGACCCTCTGTATTCTATTGTTCAAATATGAAGACAGAAGGTCGAGAGCTTTGCCTCTTATTCCATAGTGGTGTAATTTTTTGCACAGCGTTTCGTGTTGAACGCAATCAAAAGCCTTGGATAGATCGCAGAATATACCTAATGCATCGTGCTTATCTTCCCAGGCTTCATGAATACATTTTAATAACTCAACACCAGCATCGGAAGTTGAGCGCCCTTTCGTAAACCCAAATTGATTCGCATGAAGTATTTTATGACTATTAAAATGGGATAGCATTTGATCCTAGATTATTTTTTCAAATACTTTGCTCAAAGTTGGCAGCACCGACACTGGTCGGAAATTAGACGGGTCTGTAGCGCTGCCAGCCTTGAACAAGGGAACGACTTTGCTGTGTTTCATTAAATCAGGAAATGTACCACTAGAAACACAGTCATTAAACACAGTTGCTAGATGGGGCGCAATGACCTCAATTATACATGATGCAGTTTTGACGGATAATCCCCAAAGGCCCGCGGTTTTCTTAATTTACCTTAATATGATTTTACCTACAGTCTCTGAGGTGAAATTTTTAGGTATGATTTTGACATACAACTTATCCTGGAGTAAATATGTTGATTTATGTTAATGTTAATGTTATTAAATGTCTGTACAGGTCTGATCCTAAAATACCATTGATTTTATACAAGTCATTGGTTCGAAGCCATTTCAAATATGGATATCTTTGCTTTGGATCTGATACCAGGTTGGTCCAAAACTAAGAAGTAATTCAAAATAATAATCTGAGAATGATAACAGGTGCAATGAGAACATCTCCTATAAATTCTCTTCAAATTGTATGTTGTATATCCCCGTTACCACTGAGATTGAAAAGTTTAAAACATCGATTCGACAAGCATGGAGAATCCTTGGCCATCTGCCTGGACATCGCCAAGGCTTTCGATAGAGTCTGGCACGCATCACTTTTTTCCAAGCTTCCGGCATATGGCCTGCCACCTTAACTATGCACATACATCGCCAGCTTTCTGCATGACCGCCGTATTCGGGTCCAATGCGACGGTCAGGCCTCCGACTACTTGCAGATAAATGCTGGCGTGCCGCAGGGGTCCGTTTTGTCGCCCACTCTCTTTGTTCTGCATATCAAAGATGTTGTCCCTGGGCAATATACACTGCTATGCAGACGATAGTACACTACATGGGGGATATATTAGTTACCCGGCGGTAAAGCGGACGGATGCTGAGGCTATGAGAAGGAACTCGATCGGAGACTGGACCGCATCTCTCGGTGGGGTCTCGATAATCTGGTCGAGTTCAATGCCAGGAAGACGCAGGCGTATGCATTTACTGCTAAATTATCCCCTTTCCTTCTCCTTCCAACTCTTCAGAGTTTGAACTCTGTTTTGCAGCGCTAGGGTTGTACCCTAGCGCTGCAAAACTACCTCAGCATTCTGGGGTTAGACGTTCGTCGAAAGCTAAACAACAAAAATTACATAGAGGGGTGCATCAGCTTGGCCTCTGGCAAGCTCGGAGTCCTTAACAGGGTGAGGCGGTTTTTCACGCCGGAACAGAGATGCTTATTATATAATACATACATAAATATATCCTTACAGTGTGAACACCATCTTGCCCAGAACGAAAAGATTCCGTAGGTCCTTCTTTTGTTGCACCATAAAAACATGGAACTCTCTGCCGGCGCACGTGTTTCTCTCCTCTTACAATCCTGGGTCCTTTAAGAGAAGCGTGAAAAGGGATATTTCTGGGCCGTCTAGTTCAGGGTCGCTATCCTAGCCCTGTGGGTTAAGATAGCGGCCCAAAATCACGGTTCGTCGTCTTTGCTTACCATCAGGCGGGCGACGACATTTTGACGTGCCAAATATAAAAAAAAAACAAATCAAGGTACTATATTTTAAATTATACACTAGATATATATCTATTGTACTATAGTGGACTTCAGCTCATATTGTAGTTAACGGAAATGAAAAGGCTGATAAGCTGGCTAGAGATATTGGTGAAAAAGGATACGGTTTTATTTCTCCAAATGTTGCCACTGATATTTATATATATTGTAAGGAACTGGCTGGCGAGGATTAACTGACGTATGAGGAACGTCATCTAACTGCCATGCGTTGTCTATAAAAACCAGCGCCGCACGTACGCGAAGCCATCTCTGTCGGTCGATTAATGGTCATGTGAGCTATTTTCATTTTTGGCTTTTAAGCGTGCAATTGCTATTTTTGTACATGTTGAGAACATTTTGAATAGCTCTTAGTTGTTAAAATAAATTTTTAAAAGTAATAAAGGTTTTATTGTTGAATATTTGTATTTTTATTAATATCCACTTCTGAATTTTATATCAGAAGTGGAAAAAGGACTACTTTAGCCCACCTGTACATTTCAATGATTTACCAAAGCTAAGAATAATAAAACTGTTATCTTTCGAATTTGTTTTTAAGTAATAAAGCAATCGTAAGCTTATTTAAAAACTCGCTTTTTGTTCTTTTGGTATTGTTAGTTCTTGTGATTTTTGTGAGTGAATGATAAAATGGCGCTTCCATTATGTGGTTCCATTGGATGTCCCATTAATGGGACTAAGGAAAAATTCATTTAATCGTGGTCCTATTGACCAAAAGGACCACTGAATGTAAAATTTTCTGTAGTATCGTTATTCCATAGATCTATTTACTTCTAGAGTTGTGTCGACTTGTAAGAGAATGCAACTATAAACGGCTTTTTTACTCAGTGGTTCAATTCAATAGAACTTAAAGATTAGAAACTTATAATTTCGCCAACTTCAATAAAACCATTTCAAAATGGTGATAATGAAACCTCATGACAATGGTGTTGATGGAATTTAAGGCTGCACTAGTCGTGAGCAAGATGACATTTATTTCAAAATAGGCGAGACTTTCTTCTAAATCAGTTAATAAAATAAAAATGACTTGGAATGCGGTAGATCTTTGGTCAGTCACCAAAGATCTACCGCATTCCAAGTCATTTTTACTTTAATTATTTTTTTTTATATAAAAGTTATGCGTAAACATTTTATGCGGGTATATCATTATTATAAAGAAGTTATGGGAAAATAGAGTATGCCTAATGATTTATTCTGTTTGAACGTTATGCGAAACGAAGAGTATGCCAAAAAACGTTATGCACTTTTAAGTTATGCCTCTAAAATTTATGCAACCCAATACGGACCCGTTTAGATGCTATCAACTCACATTTCACCACTACTACCAGAATGGACCATTTGGCTGAGCGTCGAGTGGTAGACTTTGTGACGGGTTTGCCAAGGGCCAATATAGACCCTTTTGTTTTTTCCTCAGTTGCCTATGATGATATCAAGAAAACTATCCTGTCTTTTAAATCCAAGGCATTGGGCTACGATTATATTAGTCGAGATATGATTGTGATGATTTTAGATCAGTTCTTGCCCGCAATTTCACACATTATTAACTTCTCTCTGGACTCAGGAACATTTTCTTCCATATGGAACAAGGCCTTTGTACGTCCACGGCCCAAAGTTCCCAACCCTTCCCTCCCTAATCATTTTCGACCTATCTCTATCTTGCCTTTTCTGTCCAAGGTGCTAGAAGCATGTGTTCTAAACTAACAGCTATTAAAATTTGTTCAGCATAATTTAATATTTAATCCACTTCAATCGGGTTTTAGACCTGGACATACTACCACATCTGCTTTGCTTTAAGGAAATGGTGACGTTAGGGCTGGATTCGAGGAGGGAATGGTCACTGTCCTTGTCCTGGTGGACTTTTCGAACGCCTTCAACGTTATAAGTCACAATATTTTTCTTTCATTTCTATCTCATCTACAGATCTCCTCAGAGGCACTGAAAAGTTCTCAGGGGCGGCATCTTATCTTCAGGGACGGCAACAGGCTGTTCGAATTGTTGAGACATTGTCTAATTTGTGCGATCTCACTACTGGTGTCCCTCAAGGCGGTATATTGTCTCCTCTTCTTTTTTCTATTTTTATCAATCTCTTAACCCATGAACTACAATGTGCGTATCATCTGTACGCCGATGACTTGCAACTGTACACCCAAGCCAAAGTAGAGTCTCTTTCTACAGCGATCGATGATGTAAATCGAGATTTGAGAGCAATTGGGGAATGGTCTAACAGATTTGGATTATCTGTCAACCCTGGTAAATGCCAAGCTATTATTGTGGAATCATTACGAATGACTAGCCAGGTTGACATCCTTAATCTTCAATCTATTTATTTTGATGGAACTGTTATTCCTGTTAGCTCTGATGTGAAAGATTTGGGTTTGCACATCGACTCCACCCTTAATTAGACAAAGCAGTTCTTTTTTTTTTTCACGACCAAAGTGACGCTTGTACAGACATTGGTATTACCTATAATTGATTTTGGGGATATATGTTATTTCGACCTGAATGCAGATCTGCTCAATAAACTAGACCGTCTTCTCAACAATTGCATTCGATTCGTTTACAACCTTCGTAAGTATGATCATGTGTCAGCCTTTCGCTCAAAATTGAATTGGTTGCCTATACGCCAGCGGCGCAGTCAGCGAGCACTGACTGTGTTGTATTCCATTTTGTTTTCTCCTAATGCACCTGTTTATTTAAAATCACATTTCCAATTTCTTTGTGACAACCATAATAGAACGTTACGCTCATCTAATATTCGTCTTCTTTTATGCCCTAGTCACTCTTCTGGCCTTCTTCATTCATCATTCTTCATTCAATCTGTCCTCTACTGGAATGCTCTGCCTTTTGATATCAGGATGTCTACCAGCCGTAACATTTTTAAAAGAAAAGTAGGCAAACAATAAAGACAACTATTGGTAGAATCATCTCAGCAAGTTTATGTATTATGTAAATAAGTATGTATTTATATACGATAATATTGTATGTATTATATTATAGTTATAATATTTGTATATGTGTTTAAATACATACATACATACATATTGTCACGCCTTTATCCCCGAAGGGGTAGGCAGAGGCATATTAAACGCCCACGTTTCACCGTATGCACTTTCGTCCCACGTAACAGGTGGTGAGCCCATTGCCGTGTTGAAATGGACAGGCGCAGGCTGTATCGACCTGCTGTTGAAATTTTTTAAGCTGCCCGTAAGGCCTTCAACTTGGCTTAACGATTGCCATTTTATTAGCAACCGGGACCAACGGCTTAACGTGCCTTCCGAAGCACGGAACTGGGGTGTAGACACACCCCTAAAAGGCCGAATAAATTTAATAAAATAAAACGTGTCTATAGATGTTAAATTAGGAAGGAATTTTGAACCCGTTGCCTTTTTAGTGAGTTGGTAGCAAAAAGGCTAAAAGGTCTTATGTGCTAGACACTAATTAGCACGACCAATTAAAGTCCTGGTAGTCTCGGACTCGAAAGAGTTTAAATATATGTTGTAATATAATATTTATGTTATTTATCTATGGAATTATGTACCATAGTATATTTTTTACATTGTGCACCTACCTTGAAACTCTCTGCACCACCCTAAGGTTGATTGGTAGAAAATGCCGTTGGCATTAAGTCCGCCGTTGTACAATATGTTTGTGCATAAAGTTTAAATAAATAAATTAATAATAATAACTCAAAAGATTTGTTTCATCACTATTAACGGTTCTATGGAATAGCGATATTACAGAAAATTTTACATTCGGTGGTCTCTTTGGCCAATGGGACCACGGTTGAATGATTTTTTCCGTAGTCCCATCAATGGGACATCCAATGGAACCACGGAATGGAAGCGTAAAATGGTGCAGTACGCACGATTTTACGCTTCCATTACGTGGTTCCTGCACTGTCCGTGGATCCCGTAACCGAAAAAGAAAGTACACTTGCGGTCGGCCGCGCAAACGCTGTAGCTCTTGAAGTAGGGAAGTGTCGCAGAGTAGGTCTCGTGATTGTAGTGATGAATAACCTATATAGATGTAACAGTAAGTAAATTAGTTTACCTATCAAAAGTAGAAGTGCAAACAATTCAATAACTTCTAATTCTGTTATTGCATTAGTTGTGCGCAAAGTTTTATAATAGATATGTTTACTTACAATTTAAAGTTAGTTATAATTGATCCATTATCATTTAAAAATTTGAATACAATGCTGCAAACAACGAGCCCTGTGCAAACATTTGCCGAACGCATAAAAAATTTGAATACTGTTCTTAAGCAAGGTGTACATTTATATTTGTGTCAAATTATTATCGAAAAATTCAAGATGATTATTTAGTAACTACCAATAAATAAGGATTTAAATAAATAGACATAGGGTAGTGGATATTTGATAATCCTCATAACTCTCTGTTCTACCGAATCAAAAGGTTGACGCTGGTTTGAAGTAATTCAGGAGCACAGCAGTATTCCATGTGTGGTCGCACTTGTGACTTTTAAGGTAGCAATCCGTTCTTAGCAACCGCGACCCGCGACGGCGACCGGACGACCACGCGACCATGGTCGCCTGTCGCTGTACGACCACTAGCTTTCCGATGCCAGCGACGGCGACGTCGCCCGCCACTCTTTCCGCTGGTTTTATGCGGGAAGAGTGGCGATGGTTACTTAAAAAGAAATGGCCTTCCATACAAGTGTGATCGAAAAATTCGGGATTTATTATCCTCATTCTTTGTGAGTCCACCTGACCAAGTCGCGTGGTAGGAAAATCGTATAAATAGAAGAAATTAATGTTTCAGTAAAGTAATTTCAAAACAGTGTTTTGAAAAAGTGTAACTAGTTTATAGGTAGAGTAGATCTCGCCGTCGTGTGTTGAAAACGACGCTTTTAAAATGCCAAAACTTTGCATAACCGTGAGATATGCAACCTTAGAGAATATTTACTTCGTACTGACGTGGGTATGCATAGGGATATGGTGGAAATAGATAATGGACTGACCCCACTTGCTCTTGCCAAAGAGCAACTAGTAATAATAAGTACTGATAAACGAAATGAGATATGGCAGTGTAAAGAACTGCATGGACGATTTTATCGAGCCTTACATGGGTCCGATGTAGATTTGCTAGCTTCTGTCTCCTGGCTACGTTTCGGTGATCTATTTGGCGAAACCGGGGGATTTCATATAATTTCTGGTTGGTCTCGTCTTGCCAACGGCGAGTATTTGCAAAGACACAACTAAGTAGCCAGGATTGTCCATCAGCAACTTGCACTAAAGTATAACCTTTCAGAGGTATGTGCCCGACCCAGTTCTAGAAAATAGTTGTGTCCAGAGTCGTTGGATGGGACTGTCAATCCTACTGGCTAATACCGTCAAGAGGCCGTTGTCGCTGCCCCTCATGCTGCACATCACAGGTGCCATTCTCTTTCGAACTATACACTCTCTTTATAACTAACTCTCACAAACTGCACGCATAAAAACCTGACAAAATGATTTAATCCATTACGACTTTACATCACCTGCACATCATGCAAATCTACGGGCCAACATAATTATTACTTTGATAAATTTTTTAAAGCAATTATTTGCTAAATTTCTCATAAATTTTTAATAAAGTGGAAAAAGACAATTTGATTCGAGACAGGGATTGAACCTGTGACCTTTGCCTAACCAGAGCAATGTTCTAGCCACCTGAACTACCCGAACCGTATCGAATCAAGTAGAAATTCTCCACCATATTTATATCGTCATTTTAAGAGTATGACCAGAGCCATCTATCGAGCTAATGAACAACTCGATACCAATGAACAGTGTTACAACTATTTTTAAACATTGATGCAATGGACTCCACTCAGTATATTGATAAATTTTTTAAAGCAAATATTTGCTAAATTTCTCATAAATTTTTAATAAAGTGGAAAAAGACAATTTGATTCGAGACAGGGATTGAACCTGTGACCTTTGCCTAACCAGGGCAATGTTCTAGCCACCTGAACTACCCGAACCGTATCGAATCAAGTAGAAATTCTCCACCATATTTATATCGTCATTTTAAGAGTATGACCAGAATATAATTATTACGCTGCACCGACAGCGCTATACGCTCCCTCTCGAAGTAGAGCACTACCTTTTTGTGCCTGCTATAAAACTAATATAACACTCTTCTCGGTGTTGTACCCGAGCCCATGAGCTTTCGCATACGTCTCACATATGCGAATAATTTTGGTGAGTCCACTGATCGTGGGGCACAGCTGCACCATGTCATCAGCATAACTTATAAATTTATTTATGTTTTATTTTTATATTTTTTTAATAAAGTGGAAAAAGACAATTCGATTCGAGACGGGGATTGAACTCGTGACCTTTGCCTAACCAGGTTAATGTTCTAGCCACTGAACTACCCGAACAATATCGAATCAAGTTGAAATTCTCCACTATATTTTAATCGTCAATTTAAAAGTATGACCAGAGCCATCTATCGAGCTTTACTTATGCTTTATTTATTTATTTATTTCACACTTTATGACGCCGATAAAAACAATTTTACATTGAGATTGTAAGTTAGGGGAATAGTACAATGGGCGGGTTTATCGCATAAAGCGATTTCTACGAGACAACCTTTGGATGGAGAAATTTGGTAGCAGGTAATGAGTGGTAGCATAATGGCGCACTAATTAAAACAATATACATTAAATATTACATAATATAAATACAAGAAGATAATATATTTCAAACTGGAAAATACTAAAACAATACATATATAAATAATATAAAACAAATATGGCATTGTAATTCTGACAATTTCAAAGAAAACTTAAAATAATATACATTTATGCATGATAAACAAAAATAGTAGGTACTATCTTCAGACACTATTACGAAAAGTAGTGCTCCTTTAACATTACCTTAAATTTTTGTAGGGTTTGCGCTCGTCTCAACTCAATTAAAAGTTTATTCCTCAGACGCATTGCTGTAATAGTGAACGATTTGTCGTAGAATACCGTTGAGTGGGATGGCATCCTAAGGCTTAAGCTCTCCGATGATCTGAGATATCTCGTATGCATTTCATGTAGGAAATCAAAACGTTCCTTAAGATAGGAAGGAGTTGAAGGATTAAATAATATATTATACAGTTAGGTAAGTATGTGATTACTTATATTATGAGTTGGAGTGCCAGCAATTGAACATCCAACACCCGAGCTGCTGAGCCCCGCAATCAGATGATCCATTAAACAGGTTAAACAGTTTGGGTGAGGTTTTTGAGTTATAGTGTGGAGTGAAACAGGGGAAAGTGCTCCCCTGTATCACTCCACACTCCAACTCATAAATATCAGACATAGAATTCCGCCATCTAACAACATTATTCTGATTCCTATACCAATATTTAAAAGTTTCAAGTAGTTCCCTAGGCAAATCCGTATCTTCTGTAAGCTTTTGCCACAGGACACAAGACACAAGGTCAAAAGCCTTCTTAAGGTCTAATGCATAAACAAGTGTCCCCACTGTACAGGATGTCTCACAGTGTAGTATCCAACTGTCTTTTTTTTTTTCTTTTGTTCTTTTTGGTTGCCAGTAAAATGGCAGTCGTTAAGCCTGGTTGAAGGCCTTATGGGCGGCTTGAAAATTTCAACAGCAGGTAGCCACAACCTGCGTCTGTCTATTTCAACACGGCAATGGGCTCACCACCTATTACGTGGGACAGGAATCCACACGGTGAAAAGTGGGCATATAATATGCCTCTGCCACCCCTTCGGGGATAAGGCGTGATGGATATTTATTTATTTTTTTTTCAAACAGAGTACCGCTGTCTCAGTCGAGAGACCCGACCGAAAACCAAACTGAGCATCATGAAATTTGTATGCTTATTAAGGTACTAGATGACCCCCACAGCTTTGCCCGTGGAATATTTCTACCTCCTGTCACACCTTTTTAATCCCGTCGCTTATAATTTCTACAATGATGCATAAAAATTTGCCCGATTTGTCGATATTTATGACTACTGCTCTGCTCCCCAGTGTAGTAGCGTAATGATGTATAGCTTTTAGCCTTCCTCGATGAATGGGCTATCTAACACAAAAATAATGTTTCAAAACCGACCAGTAGTTCCTGAGATTAGCGCGTTCAACCAAACAAACAAAAAAACTCTTCAGCTTTATAATATTAGTATAGATTTGTCTAGTCAATGCACTGTCCACAATGGTCCAGCACCTTGGCCAGCATCGTGGCCATTGATATTGGCCTATAGTTGTTTTTATGTGACGAGTCTCCAGTTCTGTTTTTAACTATTGGGACCAGTATAGTTTTCATAAGACTTAGGGGGAGATAATAATGTGTTATGGAAAGATTAATAAGCATAGCCTGGTGGCTATATTTGCGTTACGCAGGTATTCACCTCCCTAGGGTGGTCCCTAGGGAGGTGAATACCTGCGTAACGCAAATGTTCAATACTAAGTGAGTCATTGCCAGACGATTTGCCACTTATCATCTTCTTAATTATTTGAGATATGTGTTTGGTGGTGACATCCACAGTGCCTGATACTTTACTACTAAAGTATCAGGTACTGTGAATATCACCACCAAATACATCACACTGGCCCTGGCCCATCTCTGGTTGAACCTTCAACATGCCTCGTCAGTCGAGTAGTGACCCGACTAAGGTGGCTACCAGCAATGCTAACCGGAATTTTTGGCCTAGTGTTCAACCTGTTTGTTTCTCTCCAGAATGCTTTAAAATCCCTGTCATTATGGTGTTTTGTCAGTTACTTACAAGTTTTGCAATTTATTAACAAACATAAGTCGGTCCAGCCGTTTTAGCGATTAACTGGAATAAACAGACACACACACCGACAGATAGACTCACCGACAGATAGACAAAGAAAAAAAAAACAAATTGATTATTTACGAGGGCGGTTAGATAAGTCCGTGACTTTGGAAAGAAGAATTGCACTTTTTTTTAATTTTTTTTATCACGTAATCTCCTGTCAACTCTACACACTTAGTCTAGCGATGTTCCAAACACTTCAAACCATCAAAAAAAAAATTTTCAACCCTGAATAATAGGCCTCAGTTTCAGCTACCACCTTTTTGTCTGATGAAAATCTTTGTCCGCCAATCCATTTCATCATGTTAGGGAAGAGGAAGAAGTCACAGGGGGCAAATTTGGCGAATACGGAGGTTGGTATCGCAATTTGACAAGTATTGATGTCCCGATTGGAGACGAGTCGGCCGGAGCATTATCCTGATGAAACAGATATTTTTTGACCCAGATGAAGTGCCGGCAGATTTATGGAAGCGACTAGGCCCGCTGGTAGTATCCTGGTTGACAAAGTTATTTAACGTCACACTACCTAAAGCATCTCGGAGCCTTGGAGAAAAAGCTACCTATTGCCTTTCTACAAAAATAAAGGAGACGTAGCAGAGTGTGAAAACTATAGAGGTATTAAACTCACCTCGCATACGTTGAAAATATGGGAACGGATCATTAACAAACGTATCACAGCGCTCATCAGAATGTCTCCAAATCAGTTTGGGTTCACTGCATCCAAATCGACCACCGACGCCATACAGGCGGTCAGAATCTTAATGGAAAAGCATAGGATTAACGATAAAGACCTACATCTAGCATTTAAAGGCGTTTGACCGCGTGCCACGTAAACTTGTATGGCAAGCTCTTCGAGCCTAAAACGTACCGGAACACTATGTCCAGATTATTCAGGACATGTACTACGGTGCTAGCACAAAAGTTCGAAGTCTGGCTGGTCTAAGCAAGGCTTTTAAGGTTAAAGTAGGCGTCCACCAGGTTTCTGCGCTAAGTCCCTTACTTTTCAATCTGGTGATGGACTACCTTACTAAGGACATACCTGCACCTTTGCCATGGACCATGTTGTATGCAGACAATATTTTACTAGCCGCAAATACTGCACAACATCTGCAGAAACTCCTTAATATGTGGACACAGTCTCTGGAAAAGTACGGCCTGCGTGTCAGTAGGAGTAAAACCGAACATATGAAATGCTCCTTTAGTGGAAACACAAAGCAAGACACAATACGCATTGGTACAACACCTATACCAACAGTGACGAAGTTCAAATATCTAGGCTCCATGCTAACACCAGATGCAAACGTGGATGACGACGTCACTCACCGCGTAAATGTTGCGTGGCAAAAATGGAGAACACTAACAGGAGTACTGTGTGATCATCATATGCCCGTAAAAGTGAAGGGCAAAGTTTACAAAACGGTAGTCCGCCCAGCGCTATTGTACGGATCCGAATGCTGGGCAGTGAAGAAAATTCATGAGCAAAAGGCCCACGTAGACGAGATAAATATGTTGAGACGGCGGTGTGAGTCGACTCAATAAAGTGCGCAACGAATATACCTATATAAGAGGCAGCTTTAAAGTCGCACCAATCACCCACAAACTCACCGAAAACCGCCTCAGGTGGTACGGACATGTCAAAAGACGAGGTGAGGACCATGTGGTCCAGATTGCACTTGGTCTGCCTGAACAGAAGAGAGGTAGAGGCCGCCCGGTGATCACTTACCTGGTGATCCAAAATACAGAGAGATCTCAAGGAAGCCCATTTGCCTGAAGAGACCATCCAGGATAGATTATCCTGGTGCAGAAGAGTGAGGAGACCCGACCCCAAATAATGGGAAAAGGTCAGGACAAAGAAGAAGAAACAGAACTATTTTCTTTGCAAGATGCGGTCGTTTCTTAACTAACTCTTCATTGAATCTGTCTAACAATGCAGCATAGTAAGCTCCTGTTTGCTGTTTTTCTCCAGAATGAGAGAATATTATGCAAAATATAAAAAACTCGTTTAGTCGAGATGTGCACATCATCAGCTATTTCGCGTATCTTCACTCGACGGTCTGCCAAAACAATATCGTGGATTTTGTGACTTCAATCGGCCTTCCTGGGCGCTTGGCGTTCAGTAAACCACTCATGTACCATCCCATGAGATGGAATAGAATCACTGTATATATTTTTTTAAAATTTCCATTCTAGTCTGTTTAATAGTTTTACTACGTTAAAAATAGTGTTTAATTAACACTCGAAACTCGCTTTTCTCCATTTTTAACGAATACTTAGCAGTCGTGTCACTTTTTTGTTACTGAAAAGTTTATTTCGACGCCAAATTTGAAAAAAGAACAGCGTTAGCTTCGTATTAAGTTCCCAAATAAGATGTAAAAAGTTTAATTCATCCAAAAGTCACTGAATTGCCAAACTATTTAAATTTAAACTGCCCTAGCAGTATAAATTTAAATATGTGTTTAGTGTAAAGCTGTTAATTTGGATTTACAAACAGACAATTTTATTTTCTTTATCTGTGAAGATGTATTAGTCAGTAATTATACACAAAAATGTGCACATTGCCTTATCCAAACTGATTTGTATTTAACAGCATGATTGATGAATTATATATTAATTGCTAATCACCTTTTAATAGTAGCGATTGCCTGTTGATCGGTTGCCTACATTATTAAGATATAGGTAAGAAAACTTTAATGAGTATTGTAATATTTTTGAAGTGCTCGTCGCCCCTCCAATTCGGTGTCCTGTTAACTATCACTGCGTTCAATCAACTTTCGCTAAGACTGGTCAAGGGGATGGGTGACCGCTTTATGGAATTTCCATTTGCGAGCGATTCCGCGCTATGGATAGCACGTTAAGTCGAAGGTCCCGGTTGCCAGGAACATGGCAGTCATTAGGCCTAGTTAAATGCCTTATGGGCTAAATTTCAACAGCAGATCGGCTCACCAGCCGTTACGTGGGGCAAAAATTCACACGGTGAAATATGGTCGTATAAGTAAGTAAAGTAAAAATATCTTTATTTTGCATAGACCATTTTAACGGCGCTTACAAAATGTCATACACTATTTAAAATATTTTAAGCGATCACCGGTTCGGAACGCGGACCATAATATGCCTCTGCCACCCCTCCAGGGATAAAGGCGTGATTGATAATATTAATATAATCAAAAATAATCAGTGTACATAATGTATTTAAGCCACTATAATGTATTCACTTATTATCACAATTTTTTTCCTGCAAAAATACCCAATCTTATAAAGATTTACACGGTGGAAAGTTGCTCTAACACTCACTAGAGCTTTTTACGTTTGAAACCCCCCAACGGGCTTGCCACTACACGGTGCTCTGTTTCGCGTTCTTATTGCATTCATAGTGAAAAGTACTTATCCGTTGTCGTAAAGGGGATAAGTGAAAACGGTGAAAACTCCAAAAATAATTTCTATTACCGACTACAAAACAAAGAAGCTTTTCTCATAAATTTAGCAAAAATCATTGCTTTAAAAATTTATCCAAAGAAGCTTTTTTTGAAAGCGTTCGTTTGTTTTACAATCTTTACAGAACCAGTATCAACCATAACTGCGAGATCGCGGGAGACGGCCTACTTGGTCATATCGAACATCTTCTAATTGGTCTTGTTGATTTTTAATAATTTTAACCTACGATATATTCGGTGTAACTCCATCAATTTTATTTACCGCCTTTCTTTTTTCACAAGACTCCATACAAAAATAACCTAAATTCTTTCATAGACTTTTATTCAAGTCACTGAAAAAATAATCACAGTATACTTTTGCTGACTTTTGGCGAACTGATTGACCTAGAGCAATCACAATTACACAATTACACCATTACCGGATGAAAAAAGGCTTTGTCTTGAGTAAAAATATACGTCTTCAGATGTGTCATCTCCTCCGTGCAATCATAGTTCTTAAATTCCCATTTATTTTGTTCTTATTTTTGCCTGGAGTTTCGGTCGCGTGATAATTGTTTATATGATCCAGTTTCAATAAGGAGGCAGTCCAAAATCAAAAAAATATCTCAATGAGGATAATATAGATAATATTTAGGATAAATATATTTCAAAGAGTAAGCAGTCCAAAATCAAAAGAATATAGCTATCCCTCGTGTAGTCATCTTAGGCTAACGTTTGCAGTCAGTTGTATGTATCGATTTTGCCGTTTCATATTTACATATAAATATGAAACTGCAGAGAAACAGAGTAGGGAACAGGTGATAGCCATAGGTAAATTAGTAAATTCATGTCATTGTCAAAATGACCAATTGATATCCGCGGGCCACGTTCCCTCCTCACCCTTGAGTTGTGAAAGAATTATATGCAATGATGAATTTTCACCAATTAAAACTGTGTACAGTGTGGATAATAGTATATTAAGTTCAAGTACGAGTAGTACTTGCGAGGTAGAAAAGTTGCAAATAAAAAGTGATGAAAAGACCATAGTCTATTGCGATGAAATAGGTAAAAATTTAGGACATTATTTATCACAGTTAGGTCATTCTGTAATAAATCATACACATCCAGGAGCTTCATACTCTCAAATTATAGATTTTATATTGACTGGTACACACTGCATGCAGTCTACTATAGTGGTGCTGGTTGGTAGAAAAGGCAATATTAATAGTGACAAACTTTTAAAAAATTTTGATAAGTTATCAAGACTGCGAGTAAAGCAAGTAATTTTGTCCACCTTGCCATACAGCACTGCTATGAGCCACAAGGAAAATTACTTAAGATACAAATTAAATGTGAAACTACGAGTAAATACCATGGTATCATATTCCACAAAAATGAATTGTTCGATTGGAACATAATTTTCAATAATAATAGTTTGTTGACATTAGATAGATATTTACTATCAATTTTTTTACAACAAAAGGTAGCTCTGTTGCGATCAAATTTTTTTAGTTTTTCAAGACAAATTATTGGCAAGTGCAACTGCTTTTATTGAGCAGGCTAATTTTGACACTTCACATTAGAAAAATAAAATTCCAAAAAACTAGTTTATAGAACAGATAATAGATCTGGTCAATTGACTTTGGCCCCTGAGAATAATCTTAATAAAAATATTGTTTTTATAAATCTGGTGCACCATAATGTTAGAGGTTAAATAAATGGTAAAGATTTAGAGTTGGAGCCATACATTAATGCATATTCTATTAATATTGTTGTGCTACAGAGCACTGGTTAAAAGATCATGAAATCACATTGTTGAATTTCATAAATCACCAGGTTGCTAGCTCGTTCAATAGAAAACATTCTAAACGTGGAGGCTCTTTAATATTATGAATAAAAACTTAAAATTTAAAGAACGCATAGACTTAGTACCCCTTTTTATTGAGCGAGTTATTGAGATTGCCAGTATTGAGATTGCCAGTATTGAGTTTGAGCATTTCTTTTTGTTAAGCGTATACAGTCCCCCTGATGCTCCTTACATTAAATTTGAAGAAAAGCTTGAAGAAGCACTGTTCAAATGCCAATGTTCTAAGAAATTTATAATAGTTTGTGGAGATTTTAATGTTGATATACTAGATACATCATTAACTTCATCAGAGAGAAATAAAATTAAAAATTTATTTAAATGCTTTAATCTGCATAGTACATTCTTAGAACCCACTCGTATTACAGCCACCAGTGCAAAATGTATTGATAATATTTTTACTGATATTAAACCTATAGATAAAGGTATTGTGGATTCTGTAGAGTCAGATCATCGTGGCCAATGGATAAAATTTCCTAAAAGTAGTAACAAAGTCTGCAAAAAGCAAATTAAATATGTACCAATTAACCAAAGTCGTTAGAATAATTTTAAAGAAAGTGTATTAAAGAAATTATCATATCTACCTAACTTCACTTATGTAGACTAGTCATATAAACTAACTAACTAACTATCTTCACGCTGTATCCCTGACGGGGTAGTCAGAGAGGACAGATCGCCAGGCTTCGCGATCCATGCATACTTCTTTCGCTTCTTCGTGATTCATCAATCGCTTCATACACGCACGTCTGGGTATCCGAGTACTTTTGACTTTTCCGTTTTTGAGCAATCTGCTCACGTGGTCTTCATATGGTCTCGGCCTACCCTGACTCCTTCTACCCTCTACTTTTGATCAATATTATTCGTCAATCGTTCCTCACTCATTCGTTGGATGTGTCCAAACCAACGGAGCACGCCCTTTTCCACCTTAACGCTGACACTTTCAATCAAACCTGCCATATTGCGTATCACTTCGTTACGTATTCGGTCGGCCAAGGTAACGCCACACAATTTCCGAAGTGATCGCATCTCCACAGCATTCAATTTACTTTCAAGCATCTGCTGACATACCCAGGTTTCACTACCGTAAAACAAAGTTGGCACTAGCACTGCGTTATGAATCGCCATTCATGCTTCTTTTACGATGCTTTGTCGCTTTACTAACTGGGACAATGCACCGTTAACTTTGTTTCCGGCAGCTACTCGCCGTTCTAGTTATAATATAAACACTTATTTAATTTGATTAATGATGAGTTTGGCAAAGTTTTTACCTCAAAAACACTACATATCGTCCTGTTTTCAGTAACTGGGCAACACCAGGTATCATTAAAAGTTGAAATAAATTATTTGAATTATATTCAGAAAAATCATGTAATTTTAAGCAAACCTTTCAGGAACATGTTAAAAATTATTTAAACAAACGTGTTATCTTGCTAAGTCAAATTTCATTAAAAATAACATTTCTAATTCTGTGAATAAAATAAAAATGGCTTGGAACATCATTAACTCTGAATGCGATAGATCTTTGGTGACTGAAAGGGATTTCCACTTAAAAGTAAATGGTTGCCATGTTACAGGGGTCCTGGAAGTGGCGACGGATTTTGAACATTTTTCAAAAATGTACCTATATTGACAACAAAATCTCTCCAAGCGTCTTCCAGTTCCGCTGAACATTTATTAGAAGAATCTGTTCTTTGTTGCAGGGATGCATTTGTATTCACAGATATTTGCGCTCAGGACATTGTAAAGGCATTTAAATGTATCGAAATTAAGAAAACCGCGAACCTCTGGGGTTTACCCTCAGCGCCCCATCTAGCAACTGTGTTTAATTACTGTATTTCTAGTGATACATTTCCTGATTTAATGAAACACAGTAAAGTCGTACCCTTGTTCAAGGCTGGCAGCGCTACAGACCCGTCTAATTTCCGACCAGTGTCGGTGCTGCCAACTTTGAGCAAAGTATTTGAAAAAAATATCTTGAATCAAATGCTATCCCATTTTAATAGTCATACTGAGTTACGCAACTTTCACTATGGCTGGTCCTCGGATGGGTGACCACTTTGTGGCATTTACATTTCCGAGCGTTTCCGTGCTTCGGAAGGCACGTGAAGCCGTTGGTCCCGGTTGCCAGTAAAATGGCAGTCGTTAAGCCTGGTTGAAGGCCTTATGGGCGGCTTGAAAATTTCAACAGCAGGTAGCCACAACCTGCGTCTGTCTATTTCAACACGGCAATGGGCTCACCACCTATTACGTGGGATAGGAATCCACACGGTGAAAAGTGGGCATATAATATGCCTCTGCCACCCCTTCGGGGATAAGGCGTGATGGATATTTATTTTATTTTTTTATAAAATATTTCATGCGAATCAATTTGGGTTTACGAAAGGGCGCTCAACTTCTGGTGCTGGTGTTGAGTTATTAAAACGTATTCATGAAGCCTGGGAAGACAAGCACAATGCATTAGGTACATTTTGCGATCTCAATCAATCAATTAAATCAGCCTATATCAGTCTACTGCTGGACGTAGGCCTCTCCCAATTTAAACACGTACACAATTTAAATTGCCACAATACACGGCCCTGCGCCTTCCGCATCCACTCCCTCCCTGCAACCTTTTCCAGGTCATCGGTTCATCTGGCAGGAGGTCGTCCTACCGTACGTTTGCCGAGTCGCGGTCTCCACTCGTTTGCTCCATCGGCCATCGGTTCTTCTACAGATGTGGCCAGCCTACTGCCACTTTAGTTTTCTTACTCTACGAGCTATGTCGACCACCCTGGTTCTCTGACGGATAACCTCATTTCGGAGTCTATCCCTCAAAGACACCCCCAGCATAGCACGCTCCATAGCCCACTGTGCAACCTTGAGGGCATGGACTAGCCCCACCGTAAGTGTCCACGTCTCGGCACCGTAAGTCATAACCGGTAGAACGCTCTGGTTTCGCACCTTCGTCTTCAGGCATTGAGGTATAGGCGAATAGAAAACTCGACGCAGTTTGCTGAACGCCCAAGTGAACCTTCTTGCGATTTCCTTTTCCAGGTTCTTTTTGCCAAGTTGGATAACATTCCCTAGGTAGGTATATTCCTGGACAACTTCGACTCTCGATCCTTCGACGTATATTAGTCCCGGCGTGACATGCTCATTGAACATGACCTTGGTTTTATCCAAGCTCATGCCGAGACCAACACGTTGAGACGCTCCGCATAGACTGCGCAGCATCCCACTCAACTGTTTCAGCGTTTCCGCTACTAAAACGATGTCGTCGGCAAACCGAAGGTGTGAGATACATTCGCCGTTTATGTTTACGCACCATCCCTCCCAGTCCAGCGTCTTGAAGATATCCTCAAGCGCGTTGGTAAAGAGTTTAGGGGATATAACATTGCCCTGTCTTACCCCTCTACGCAGTTCAATGGGGTTCGTCTTCTGGCCTTGGAGCTGGACTGTCATGGTAGCGGTGTCGTAAAAACATCTCAACACCTCGTAATATCGCCAATATACGCCATACGACATCGTTGCAGAGCATCCGGGACGGCCCAGGTTTCGACAGAGTCGAAGGCTTTCTCGTAGTCCACAAAAGCCATACACAGAGGCTGATTGTACTCTTTTGTCTTCTGCACAATCTACCTTACAGTATGGATGTGGTCCGCGGTGGTAAAGCCTTTTCGAAACCCGGCCTGCTCCTTTGGCTGGAATTCGCCATACGACATCGTTGCAGAGCAAACAGGACGGCCCGGGTTTCGACAGAGTCGAAGGCTTTCTCGTAGTCCACAAAAGCCATACACAGAGGCTGATTGTACTCTTTTGTCTTCTGCACAATCTACCTTACAGTATGGATGTGGTCCGCGGTGGTTAAGCCTTTTCGAAACCCGACCTGCTCCTTTGGCTGGAATTCGTCAAGCTTTCCGGTGAGGCGGTTTGTAACTACTCTTGAGAATAAATTGTAAATGTGGCCCAGAAGTGAGATGGGTCTGTAGTTCTTCAGCAAGGTTTTATCACCTTTTTTGAAGAAAAGAGCCACCTCACTCCCGCCCCAAGCTTTAGGTGTTTGTCCCTGCTGAAGGACAGAATTAAATAAGCTCGTCAGCTCTTTAAGGACCGGAGTCCCTCCCGCTTTAAGGATCTCGGTTGTAATTCCGTCCTCCCTAGGGGATTTATTGTTTTTAAGTTGCTCGAGAGCCGCCCTGACCTCCACCTTGTCAATATCTTGAATTTTATTTGTTGTGTGTAATTGGGAGGGTTTGGCCTTACTATAACCACGGTGGCCAGACGGGTTGGTATAGGGTTTTGTTTCGAATTTTCCTTTTCTTCGTCATGACCTCGTCCGTTAGTCAGCAGGTGCACCGCTCGCAGGTGAGGCTGGCTTGGGTCCTGAAGATGTATGTAGGACCCCATCGCACTCATTTTGCGATGTATCAAAGGCTTTTGATTGCGTTCAACATGAAACGCTGTGCAAAAAATTACACCACTATGGAATAAGAGGCAAAGCTCTCGACCTTCTGTCTTCATATTTGAACAATAGAATACAGAGGGTCGATATTAATGGTACACGTTCTGTAGGATTCATGGCTACAATACTTGAGCCATTCTTGTTCCTCATTTATATTAATTATTTACCATTTTATATAGGGGACAGGAATAGGATTGTTTTGTTTGCACATGATAGTTCATTGATTTTTAAAATTATTGTGGCTACCTGCTGTTGAAATTTTTTAAGCCTTCAACCAGGCTTAACGACTGCCATTTTACTGGCAACCGGGACGCACGGAAACGCTCGCAAATGTAAATGCCACAAAGTGGTCACCCATCCGAGGACCAGCCATAGTGAAAGTTGCGTAACTCAATGATCGTTTACAGAACACTGAGACCGCGGGGCCACGAGTGCTTCGAAAATAAAACTAAATGTAAAAAATTTTCTCTTACCAAATGTAAAACAAGTTGCGGCCAATGTTCAACTGAATGGACAAGTGTTAGAGTTTGTGGGATCAACTGTGTTTCTCGGTATAACTATTGATGCCAATTTGCAGTGGGGCCCATACATAGAAAAGACAGCCTCTAGGGAAGTTCGGCTGCATACCCTGTAAAAAAGATCAGGACTCTAACAGATGTGGATACGGCTAGAATGGTTTACTTCAGCTATTTCCATAATAATATGTCTTACGGTATTCTCCTTTGGGGGAGTGCTGCAGATTTAAATATTATTATTGTTCTACAAAAGCGGGCTGTACGCGCTATTTATAATTTGGGCCCCAGAGTTTCTCTCCGAAAAATTCAAAGAAGTACATATTCTAACCGTACCATCACAATACATTTTTGCATTTTTTTCAGTCCACCACAGTGACTACATAAGATTAACGATTCTTTCCTGGGTAACTGTGTAACACTTCTGAGTGTCGGTTACATATTCCTAAGATTTATTTACTAACCTTGTTTTTATATACATCCCTTTTGTTGAAACAAACTCAATTTTTACAATACTTTAGTTATAACTCTAAAGTCATTTGTCTAATTATTTAAAAGTTTAAATGATTTCACATTGTCTGTTTTTGTTCGGAACGACATGAGTTTGACGTTGTCAAAACTGTCACGAACGTTTCGACTCTTATGGCGCGTTCTAAAGTTAACGCATGCGTCTATGGTGTCTTTCAGTTTGGTGCTGGACATTGAACTTAGATAGATTGGCTGTCCTGACTCACATCCACACATAATGTATTGCGTGCGGTGTGACAAACAGGAATAGGAAGGTTTTTATGTTGATTTCGTTTATTCTGCCAATGTTTTGTCAAGGCTGTATGGTGTATGACTTTAGCCTGGTGTGATCGAACGGAAAAAAAAGAAGCTGGTTCTTTTTGACGAGAACGGCGTGATGAAAAAGCGCTTGGTCATGGTGATTTAATTCGGATTAATATCCGAAGTCTTTTTAGCTAATGCTAGAAGGTGAGGATAGTTGTTTATATTTGTTTCTTCGTAATCTGCAAGATTACTTGGCATTGGCGAATAATATGTTCTTACAATGGTTGTACTTTGTATTTCAGTCTGCTTATCATGAGATTTAGCAAGTAAGATGAAAAAGAATGATGATAGAAGGATCTAGTTAAAACCCCACTGAAATAAGTGGTAAGTTAAAACTATATAATCTCTTAGACTGAATTCCTTAACAGAATGTTGAGGGTGGAAGTGATTTTTATTACAAATTACTAATGTCTGTAACTTTTCTATTGTTACAGGGGTTTTAGGTTTTAGGTTTAGGTTTATGTTTTCGTTTTTATATCTACATAATAATTGAGCTTAACGTGTTTCACGTTCTCTGCATTCTACATTTTTACTCCTGAATGTCTGTAAGAAGACTTAAAGTAAGCTGAGACAATGTGCAAAGATGATATTTTTCCCTACTCTGGTTACCTACTACCTGGACTTCCAGAATAGGAAGAGATGTGAAGGACTTGGATGTTCCTCAAACTTAAATACAGATAAGTGGTAATCTTTAATTAGTTTCTATGTATAATAACCCGGTAAAGGCCGACTGATGTTGATAGTTTAAAAGTAATAACTTTTAACTTTAAATATTCATTTTTCTATTACATATGTAGCTGTCAACTACTTTAATATACTGGACTACTGATGTGACGTTCCAGTTACACATATTTTATAATCTTTTTATTATCACAAAGGAATATTAAAGTGAAACTTTATTTTTACCTTGTTATGTTGTAGTGTACGATGATGATGATGATAGGAAGCGGCGTTGTGTGTTTAACTAAACTAAGAAATAGTTTAAATGTATGTCTGCATATAATTTAGATATTATTAAGGCATCTGACAACTGCTTTAATATTTGTCATTTTAGGCCACGCCCATTTCCATACTTTGGTTTAAATTTTTATTTGTACTAAATATAAACTTATTTTTAAGTGACCATTTATGTATGGGTGTCACTATGCTTGACTAAGCCATTTCTTTTTACTTTCATTTATGTATATTCATGTCTACATATGGATATAATTAAATAAATATAATTAATAAGTCAATAGCCTGAGTTTTTTTTAATTGCATCATTCGTTTGATGGAGAGATACCTGGCGCCCTCTTTTTATAAATTCTGGTATTTCTCTGCTCCAGGTTGGTCCATACTCACTCCCTATACACATGCTCTGCTAGCTGGTGCACCGGTGATTCTTTGAGATAGTGTTACTTACACATCTCCAGGGATTACCAAACGTACCTGATGGGTGTACGTAGGTGTGTTGTTGCTACCTAGTGCACACCACCCCTGCCAAGCCCGTCAGCCGTTATAAGTTGGCGGCCCAACGTGTGACCTTGGAGAATGATGCAATTAAATATTAAATAAGTATTTTTATTTAGTGATAAGCATGTACTTTATTGTGTGTCACTATGGTTTTGTTAGTCTTAAGGTGTGCTTTAAAGGAAACTTATAAATTTTCTTTAGTCTTAAGCGCTATGGTATATCCAAGTTACTTTTGAATAAATCTACTGCTTGTATGTATTTGGTTAGATAGTTAAAGCTGATAAACTCGAAACTATCCAACATCAATGAAAGGCAATATATTCAATTTAAGCTTATAAACTTAAAGAGATATTTTTAAATATGCCGCGTTTATATCTTCTGTTTACTATTTTTCTGTCATTTTAGTTAGGTGCCATAACCTAACAATTATACTTGTTTTGAATTAGAATTGAATTTAGAATTAAATTTTCTATCATGGATTTTCTACAAGCTGGATGTAAGATCTCTCATTTACACAAAGACGAAATTACTCATGAACTGTCCATTCGTAAACTAGAAGTTAATCATCTCTCGCGACGATCCAGTCTTTGTCAAGCATTAAATGAGACATCGAAACTTGCTCGAAGGGGTAGTTTGAAATTTACCGATTTGGTCAATGTTAATTTGACTTCGGAATTAGAAGTGTGTCAACGAAAAGTTGAGGAGATCGAAAGAGAAGCTAAAGGTGATTTGTCTACATCTGCTAGAGGTCGGTTAAACTCTCGTTGCAGATACTTTCTTTGCCGTCTAGGTCGTATTGATGAGAATGAGGAGGTAATGCTTCTCAAAAAGCAATTGAATTCTATAATTGAATGCTTACAAGATAGTGATTCTGCTTCTTCATCGGATTCGGAGGATGACTATGACTCTGTAGTTACTGAGAAGGAGGTAGTCAGAGAGGTCATTTATAAACCTGAAAAGATTTTTAATATTAATTCTTTAAACTTGAAATTCAAGGGGGACACTTGTGTCCGTACTTTCCTTTCTCGCTTGGAAGAACTTCGTGTTGCTAGGAATATTTCTGAAGACAGAATATTCAGAGGTTTCCCGGAAATTTTGGATGGACCGGCGTTGTCTTGGTTCCGTTCTCAACGTATTAATTATACTACTTATCGTGAGGTTACAAAAGCCCTTCAAGAAGATTTTGATATACCGGACTTTGACTTCCAACTACTTAAAGAAATTCGTGCTAGGACTCAGGCAAAATCTGAAACTGTCGTAATATTCGTCTCCATAGTTCTAGGAATGTATGATCGTTTAAGTAAAGAGGTATCAGAAGAGGAGAAGCTTGATATTATTACCCGTAATATGCGTCCCGAGTATTCTAAAGCTTTGGCTCTGCATGATATAGGATCTATTCAAGAACTTAAAACTTTGTGTAAGCGTATTGAATTGGCTGAGGTAAAAGCCAAACAATTTAGTGAAACTATTTCATCTAAACAGCCTAACGTTATGTCTCCTACTCCTGTACGTGAATATGCATCGCGTAATACACATAAAACTTTTAAACCACCTCCTAAAAATTATGTAGCTTCAGTAGCTCAAAAGACTTTTAAAAGTCCCTGTTTTCGATGTGGCATGACGAACCATTTGACTAGTTTTTGTAAAAACTCAAAACAGATTGTTTGTTTTAAATGTGGTGAAAAGGATGTTCGTACTCCCGAATGTTCTAAATGTAATAATAATAATCCAAAAAACTGAATAACTTTGTCTTTTCGAAAAAAACATCTACTTTAACTTCTACTCCCGTACTCGACGAGAAGACAATATTTTTTCAACCCTCTGAGGGAGATAACAGACTTTATCTAATTTTAAACATACTTGGTATACAAGTGAAGGCCCTGCTAGATAGTGGTGCCAGTACTTCTTTTCTTGGCTCTGATAGTCATCTTGTTTTTGCTTCGGCTGGTATACCTGTTCGTACTCATAAGATTCCGGTTAGAATCCGGGTAGCTAATGGTGAACGTTTGATATGTACCCAATATATGATAGTACCAGTTAATTATAATAATAATGTACAGCTCATTCACTTTAATATTCATCCTGGACTTGCTACTCCTGTTATCCTAGGTTTAGACTTTTGGAGATCATTCCGCTTGGCTCCAGAAATAATATCTGAAGTATGTACCGAGCAAAACTTTAGTGTGTCCACAGCCATCGCTGAAAATGGTTTAAATAATTTTGAATCTTTAACCCTAAGACAGAAATCTCAATTAGAGGATGTAAGGTCTCTATTTGATCAAATTGATACCGATAAGATAGGATTAGGTAAAACTCATTTAATAGAACATGTTATTAATACAGGTGATACTCCACCTATTAAACAAAAATATTATCGTCTTAGTCCTGATAAACAAACTGCTTTGGAGAAGGAACTTGATCGTATGTTAGAAGCAGGTATTGTTGAACCTTCTTATTCCCCTTGGAACTCACCTGTTGTTATGGTACAGAAATCTAGTGGTGAGATGAGATTATGTCTAGATAGCCGAAAGGTTAATTCTGTGTCAAAGACTGATGCTTATCCGTTACCTTATGTAAACTACATACTTGATAACTTAAGAGATGCTAAATACCTCACATCATTAGACTTGAGTGCGGCTTATCATCAAATCCCTCTTAGTGATAATTCTAAGGAAAAAACTGCTTTTACTGTTCCTGGAAGAGGACTTTTTCATTATAATCGAATGTGCTTTGGTTTGGTTGGCGCTAGTGCTACCATGCAACGTCTAATGGACACTCTTTTTACTGCTCAATTTGATAATAAAGTATTTTGCTATATAGACGACATAGTCATATGTACGTCTGACTTTGATGAACACCTACGATTACTTAAATCGGTTTTTGAAAAACTTAAGGCTGCAAACCTTACAATAAATATGAAGAAATCTTTATTCTGTAGAAGTGAACTCAAATATTTGGGATATATAGTGGATAGGTACGGCTTACGCACCGACCCTTCTAAAATAGACGTCATTATGAATTTTCCTATTCCGGAAGATGCGAAAAGCATCAAACGCTTTCTCGGCATGTGTGGTTGGTACCGACGTTTTATTAATAATTTTTCTAAAATCGCTCGTCCCTTGTCTCGATTAACGGGTAAGAGAGTGAAATTTGATTGGTCAGAGGAGGCCAATAATTCTTTTAACGTTCTTAAGTCTGCTCTTATCTCGGCACCTATTTTGAAGTGCCCTAACTTTGAAGAACCTTTCTATATACATACTGACGCGTCATCTTATGCCATTGGTGCAGTATTGACCCAAAAGTATGACGGACTCGATCATCCTATAGCATATTGTAGTCGAACACTTGTAAAACCTGAAATTAACTACTCAGTTACTGAGCGTGAACTTTTAAGTGTAATTTATGCCCTGGAACAATTCCGAGCATATGTAGAAGGTAGAAAAAGCTACATAGTTACTGATCACGCATCTTTAAAATGGTTCTATAACTTAAAGAATCCTTCTGGTCGTTTGAACAGATGGGCTTGCAGATTGAGTCAATTTAACTTTGAAATTATACACCGAAAGGGTAAAGAACACATAATTCCTGACTGTCTGTCGCGTATTCATTTAAACTCAATTGACGTTCTTTCTACTCAAGATCCTTGGTACTTAGACATCTTTAAAAAGGTCTCTGATACTCCATCTATGTTTCCTAATTTCAAAATTGAAAATAATAAACTTTATCGTTTCTCGAAGAATAAATATCGCCTGACAGATCAGTTTGACTGGAAGTTGGTAGTGCCTTATGAGGAACGAAAAGAAATTCTGACGAAGTGTCATGATAATGTTACTTCTGGCCATTTCGGTGTGGCCAAAACTCATTTTAAAATAGCTAGTATATATTACTGGCCTAATCTCTTTGAAGATGTTAAAGAATATGTTGATTCTTGTGAAATATGCAAAAGGTATAAACCTACTAATTTAGCCCGTCCTGGATTTATGGGTAAACCACGACGTATTACGTTGCCTGGCGAGGCTATCTCTTGTGACATTCTTGGTCCATTTCCTCCCTCCTATATGAGAAATCAATACTTGTTTGTTTGTACAGATTACTTTAGTAAATATGTTACTTTGTTTCCTTTGCGCACTATAACTGCTCAAGCGATAGTTAAATGTTTGGAGAAAGGAATTTTTCTTGTACATGGGGTACCTAAATATCTTTACTGTGACAACGGCGCACAATTCACTTCAAAAGACTTTAAAGACCTAATGGTTAAATATAGTGTTCCTCATATCTTTTACAATCCTAGATATCATCCACAGACAAACCCTACTGAGCGTGTAAATCGTGAATTGGTAAGAACCATAGCTTCGTACGTGCGTTCCGATCACCGAACTTGGGATAAGAACATATCTGAGATTCAATGTGCTCTTAATACAGTTAAACACGATGTAACTAAACATACTCCGTACTTCTTAACTCACGGACGTGAGATGATTCTTGATGGTTCTATATATAATGATGATACTCCCATTGATCCTAACTCTTTAGAAGTTGATAATGAGAATAAATTTTCTAACAAGTTGAAAGAACTTGATACTATATTCAGTAAAGTTCGAAACTGTTTACTCGTATCGCATGAACGTAATGCTCATTATTATAATTTGAGAAAACGTAATGTGGAATTGAAGGAAGGCCAAATAGTCTACAAGCGTTGTTTTCATTTGTCAAATGCCTCCAAGCATTTTTCGGCAAAGTTAGCTCCCCGCTATGATAAATGTGTTATATACAAGAAACTTAGTCCTCTTGTTTATACTTTAAAATCTTTAGATGGAAAGAATCTTGGTAATTTCCATATAAAGGACATTGTTCGCCCTGGCGAATCCGGTTCTCAATAAATATAGTTAGTGCTTTTCCTAGCTATATCCAAAACTCCATATAAGTAGAAACTCGACGTTGAGTTAGAGTTGATACTATTTAAAAGGAATCATAACTGATAAAAACATATACTTAGAGTTTTCTTTCAGTAGTCGTCTAATTCGACACAGTGTTTCGAGATCTAGTGCTTTTGGAATCTCTTGGAATCTAAGATTTTCCTATACTACCTCGGTTGTAAATAAAACGGCATCTTGTAATATAATAAGTTGTTTTTTTTTTGCCATTTAGAATTAACTAGATAGTTTTAACAGTATTTATACATAGTTTTGTCCATTCTGTTTCAATAGTTTTTGTCATACTTTTTAGAGCTGAGTGTTATCTGTTAGTTAGATAGGTGTCTGATGTCTATAGTTGTTGTAAGTTTTTTTTGTTGTTGTATATATATATTGCACGAAAAAAAAAAATTTTTTTTCAAAAAAAATTTTTTTTTACCCAACTAAGGAGGAACTGTAACACTTCTGAGTGTCGGTTACATATTCCTAAGATTTATTTACTAACCTTGTTTTTATATACATCCCTTTTGTTGAAACAAACTCAATTTTTACAATACTTTAGTTATAACTCTAAAGTCATTTGTCTAATTATTTAAAAGTTTAAATGATTTCACATTGTCTGTTTTTGTTCGGAACGACATGAGTTTGACGTTGTCAAAACTGTCACGAACGTTTCGACTCTTATGGCGCGTTCTAAAGTTAACGCATGCGTCTATGGTGTCTTTCAGTTTGGTGCTGGACATTGAACTTAGATAGATTGGCTGTCCTGACTCACATCCACACATAATGTATTGCGTGCGGTGTGACAAACAGGAATAGGAAGGTTTTTATGTTGATTTCGTTTATTCTGCCAATGTTTTGTCAAGGCTGTATGGTGTATGACTTTAGCCTGGTGTGATCGAACGGAAAAAAAAGAAGCTGGTTCTTTTTGACGAGAACGGCGTGATGAAAAAGCGCTTGGTCATGGTGATTTAATTCGGATTAATATCCGAAGTCTTTTTAGCTAATGCTAGAAGGTGAGGATAGTTGTTTATATTTGTTTCTTCGTAATCTGCAAGATTACTTGGCATTGGCGAATAATATGTTCTTACAATGGTTGTACTTTGTATTTCAGTCTGCTTATCATGAGATTTAGCAAGTAAGATGAAAAAGAATGATGATAGAAGGATCTAGTTAAAACCCCACTGAAATAAGTGGTAAGTTAAAACTATATAATCTCTTAGACTGAATTCCTTAACAGAATGTTGAGGGTGGAAGTGATTTTTATTACAAATTACTAATGTCTGTAACTTTTCTATTGTTACAGGGGTTTTAGGTTTTAGGTTTAGGTTTATGTTTTCGTTTTTATATCTACATAATAATTGAGCTTAACGTGTTTCACGTTCTCTGCATTCTACATTTTTACTCCTGAATGTCTGTAAGAAGACTTAAAGTAAGCTGAGACAATGTGCAAAGATGATATTTTTCCCTACTCTGGTTACCTACTACCTGGACTTCCAGAATAGGAAGAGATGTGAAGGACTTGGATGTTCCTCAAACTTAAATACAGATAAGTGGTAATCTTTAATTAGTTTCTATGTATAATAACCCGGTAAAGGCCGACTGATGTTGATAGTTTAAAAGTAATAACTTTTAACTTTAAATATTCATTTTTCTATTACATATGTAGCTGTCAACTACTTTAATATACTGGACTACTGATGTGACGTTCCAGTTACACATATTTTATAATCTTTTTATTATCACAAAGGAATATTAAAGTGAAACTTTATTTTTACCTTGTTATGTTGTAGTGTACGATGATGATGATGATAGGAAGCGGCGTTGTGTGTTTAACTAAACTAAGAAATAGTTTAAATGTATGTCTGCATATAATTTAGATATTATTAAGGCATCTGACAACTGCTTTAATATTTGTCATTTTAGGCCACGCCCATTTCCATACTTTGGTTTAAATTTTTATTTGTACTAAATATAAACTTATTTTTAAGTGACCATTTATGTATGGGTGTCACTATGCTTGACTAAGCCATTTCTTTTTACTTTCATTTATGTATATTCATGTCTACATATGGATATAATTAAATAAATATAATTAATAAGTCAATAGCCTGAGTTTTTTTTAATTGCATCATTCGTTTGATGGAGAGATACCTGGCGCCCTCTTTTTATAAATTCTGGTATTTCTCTGCTCCAGGTTGGTCCATACTCACTCCCTATACACATGCTCTGCTAGCTGGTGCACCGGTGATTCTTTGAGATAGTGTTACTTACACATCTCCAGGGATTACCAAACGTACCTGATGGGTGTACGTAGGTGTGTTGTTGCTACCTAGTGCACACCACCCCTGCCAAGCCCGTCAGCCGTTATAACTGTATACGCTTTTACAACAATTTTCCCTGTGACTAGAGAAATTTACAATTAAATAAATCTAAAAATGTCATAAAAAAAAAGCTTTGTGAAAAAAGTTACTCCGTTAAAGTCTATTTGCAGGACAGGGACGCCTGGAAATGATCTGCTGGCAAAGTGAAATAATATTAAATTGTAATTAGATCATCAAAAAAAAAAGCCTTCCTAAGTTTCTTGCTGTTCTTGCGTTCCGAACCGGTGTAAAATGATCATAAATCGGTTAAAAATGTCATACACTATTTAAAAATATTTTTAATAGTGTATGACATTTTGTAAAAATGGTCTAAGCACAATAAAGATATTTTTATTTTATTTTTACGATCAGCATAAGTGGAAGCTCAGAATAATAATTGGTGCTGGGTACCTCTTGTAACGTTCTAGTCATTTAGTGCATAAGATTAAGCTCGGAGTGCTAAATAGAGCGCGGCAGTACTTTACTGTGGTGTAAATTTGTCAAAACCGTGTTGCACGTATCATGTTTCTAACATTGAAAATGAAAAACTTCCATACAACCGGTTATAATTTTATTAAGTAAACTAAGTTTAGTCGACTGTTCTCACATAAATTCAAAGTAACTATGTAAGTGTGATTTTAATGAACACAACATTTATTTTGTTTTTTTTTTGTATAATTTCTTTACTGTATAATTGGTCAAATATCATGTTAATCAAACTGTGTCAAATGGCGGTTATAAAAGAGTGGCCATGAGTTTTATTGCCAGGTTCTTCCTCTGGCTCTACCTATTGCTTTGCGAATCTGGCAGTAAATTTAAATGTAGAAGCAGTAGTCTTGACGTTCATAAGTGTTACTTTGTGACCTACATGAATAAAGATTTTTGATTTGATTTTGATTATCCAAATATAATTTTGAAAAAATCACTTCTTAGTGGGTGCTTACATTAAAGAGTAGCTACCATAATAGAACTTAGGAAAAATATTAGCAGAGACACTAATCTTATTTTTGAAATTAAATTATTTTCATATATTAAATGAAATCAGCTACTATCATGCATCGCACCGCTCGCCATAGACAGGTGTTCACCCTCACACTTTGCATCTGAAGCGCTCGCATACATTTAGGTCCGATAGGGGATGGCTTCTGCGTACTCTTAGATTGTAGAATGAACTCCCAACTTGGGTTTTCCCATACGTCTACAGTAAGTCTTGGGTTCAAAAAGGTTCTAGGTTTTAGAGGGTTGGCAGCGCGAGTCCCCTCCCCCCTTTGTTATTGCACGTCTGCCACCTCAATAGTATAAAAAACAGAAATTAATTTAAACCTCTTTAATTTCTTTCTAAAACTATTTCTCTTTATTGTCAGGTTTAAATTCAAAAACTAATTGACTTATATGTTAAAAGATTTAATCCACTTTTGTCCTTAAAATTTCGACCCTAACAATAAAATTCCTAACTGTCCCGTCCCAATATGCTATTACTAAAACTATCCCGTCTTAGTGGGCTCTTACGTTTTAAAAAGAACCCCCATGCGAAATTTGAACGTCGTAGCTCCGGTACTTTCAGAGATTTTCGTGATCAATGAGTCAGTGAGTGATTTTGCCTTTAATATATATAGATTAAAAGTTATAGAAAGCAATTTAGAATTTACGTTTTAGATAAGCTAGGGTGATAGAAGAAGAGGGAATGGTTCAGTATGCGAGATTGTTGTGACGGGTCCCGAAGTAAAGTGGGAGACGTCATTTGATGAGCAGCTACAGCAGAAGAAGGGCCATGGTCGCTAGTGCGGCCCGTTATATATGGCGCTGCGGAGGACGTAAAGTCGCGGGGCAGTAACCGCTTCTGGCTCGCGCTGGGCCGCAGGTAGCCATGACGTCACAACCTGTTCGACTCGGTAGAAAGGAGAACTATGAGGATTGTCAACGATCCTGTACTTGCAGGTGGTGTCGAGTCCTTTGTAAAGAGTGCAAGTGCAGAGACAATAATAAAACTAACCTCAGCCTCAGAAACGAGTACTTTGGATGCAACTGGGACTCGCCATTAGATGAGGATGGTTTAAAAGAAAAAGATAATTTACATTTTGCAGATTCCATTTATAGTATTCATTATAGGACATTTTAGTTATAATTATTTTGTTTTCAGAGTGTCAAATAAAAATATTAAGATGGCACCAATACCACAAGAAAATGTGCCACAATATGATTCAAACCCTCCACATGAAGACGGGAATAGAATTGTTATATCTGGTATGTCTGGTCTTTATCCAAGGGCGCATAGCGTCAAAGAGTTTGCAGACATATTGTACAACAAGGTAAGTTTAGGCGGATTTTTTATCTCACTGATGTTATTATATTGGTCGTCGCTGTTACTGTAAATACCTACACGACGTGGTGAATGTGTATGATATTAGACCGTAGAAAAAAACAGGACTGATTGCTGCCTAATATTCCTCCTCCTGGCTCGTTGATATCATCATCATCACTACATATTATAAAATAAGTCGCTTTTCGCTGTCTGTCCCTATGTATGCTTAGATCTTTAAAACTACGAAACGAATAACGATGCGGTTTTTTAAATAGTTTGTTTGATTCTTATAGAAGGTTTTTATGCATATTTTGTTAAGTTTTTGTATACATTGACCAAACTATAACGATATTTGTAAAGGATGTCGAAAAAAAATAAGTCGTCTGGTATCTTCCAACAAGAACGCTGATTAAACCCTTTGAGATATAACAAAATAATGTACTGTGCAATTGTGAATCTAATGTAGATCTACAAAAAAGTCCGCGACGATATATGTCTATCTCATGAGAATAACATACTATATCCATTTTAATACTTTAAAAAACCATCAATTATAAAGCGGTTTTTTGAAGGATATTTACACAAATATGCTATTAATCCTTATAATTTTTACTACGTTAGTTGGCATCAGCATTTCATGAATATTATTTTGTCCCTTTACACCTTGCAAATTAAATGAATATCTTACGAGTTATCGCAGATTCAAAATAAAGCGCAAAGAAATTAATTTCGTGTAACCATAATTCGACCGGCCCGTGCGGGCGTAGGTAAGTACTGGAGAGAGCGGTGAACTAATCAATGAATTTGGAAAATGTTCATACATTATTGTGAATGTGAAATTAATAAACAACGAGATTAAATGGGTGCCACAGGGTTCGAAGTATGTCACGGGCGAAGCCGGGCGGGGCAGCTAGTACTTCATATATTGTTAATTTCCTGTAGCTATGACTAGGGGACTTTTAGTTTTTGTTCAATATGTACATTTTATTATTTTACATGTATTATAAAAGTAGGTATTACGGCAGTGATATTTTAAATACAGGTGAATCCCGTGACGCATGACGATCTTCGATATAATTGTAAGCACCCAGAAGTGGCACAACATTCAGGTAGTATCCCTACACTCGGCTACTTTGATGCTCAGTTTTTTAGAGTGAACTATCGTGTCGCAAGTGCTATGGATCCTATGGGAATGAAAGTATTAGAGCAGACATATCATGCCATCTACGATGCTGGTAAGAGAAATAAGAATTTTTCTGATACCCTATTATTAATGACTACAGAAAAAAGTTTAAAATACAATTGTTTTGAGGTAGTACCTGGTACCAAGTTTAGTCGTTAGACTTGAAGGATCCACCCCCATCAATTGCTAAATGAAAATTTGCACCTCTTCTTGTTCTGGGGATGTCTCGCTTGCTCGCTCGCAGCATTGCATATAGTCATCATCGGTAGTAGTACTCGTATTAGCAGCTTGGGGTCAGCTATCTGGCCCCCAACTAAGAGCCTCATCGTGACGTCCTATAGCCAAGGCGCAGAGACTTAACTCCTAGTCTATCCTGCTACTTCATAGAGGTGGATAGTGTAACTCCTTCAAGTCCTCAGGTTTCCCCACGTAGCAGGTTGGCAAAGTACCTAAATGCATTCTACTATGATAAAAAAAATAATGATAGGTTCAAAAAAACTCCACTTAATATAACTGTACAAATATAGTCACTTCGGTGGCGGTTAGTTCCAAGATATCGATGTCCAAATAGTCAAACTTTTACGTTACGTTTGGCGAACAGGGCATTGTCTTTTAATATTTATACTGTACTGGGATTTGAGCGAATTCACGAGGCTTTACTAAGATCTCTGAGACTAAAGCGACCTCACCTGCTCACTAATAGATAAGTAAAAACCAACCAACCAAATAAAAACCAGGTTTCAAATGTAGACGTTTAAGATGCAATTGACAATGAGATAAGATGAAGACGACTTGTAAAATACTGTAACATGTCCAATTCTGTACATTAAGATGTTAAGATTTTTTTTGGTGGACCCTATAAAACTGAAGTCGATAATATTTTACTACTACTGCTTGGAGCGAGATTTTATGCAGCAGGTGTGGGACCAGTGGGTGCTGAGTGGCGTCTAGTGTGCGTGGCGCGAGTCGATCCGTCGGCCAGGGAGACCTGTAGAAAGGATGGTGCCGCTGGCCGCCCCCGGCATAGTACAGGGGCCCAACTGAGGCTAGCCACCTTGGGAGGCTGCCCCACCAGGCCGCGCATAATCCCGATGTGGTTCGTCACTCGGGAGGGTACGGGAGCCCTTCCGTCCAGCGGGTCGGCCTTCGCCTACACGTCTCTAGACAAAACTAGCACTTACAACTTGTCACTCACTGCTGCTTCAAATACCGCTCCGTTTTGACTTCCTTCCTTCCTTTTTACACATGGCAGCGCAAAACAAAGGGCATAGATCTACAGTGGCCAACACAAATACCACACGTAAGCTGTTTGAGGTGGAAGACTTCACTAACATCCGTGGACTCCATACAAACCTTAACGACGTTCGTAGGGTGCTGCGGTTACTCGACGTCCATAAGTCCAGTGGCCCCGATGGTATTCCGGCGGTGGTTCTTAAGAGGTGTGCAGCGGAGTTAACTCCATTGCTTACACGCCTGTATCGCCTGTCCTAGTCTACGAGCAGTGTGCCGGAGGCGTGGAGGGAGGCCAACGTGCAACCGATCCCCAAGAAAGGGGATAGGTCAGACCACTACCGCCCCATAGCCGTCACCTCAATTATTTGTAAAGTTTTTGAGCAAGCAGCTCATGCGTTATCTAGATCACTCCTTAATCAAGTACCGGCAATATGGTTTTAAGGCCGAAACGGTCGGTATCAAAGCATTTGATAGAGTCTGGCATGCATCGCTCCTTTCCTAGCTTCCGGCATATGGCTTGCCACCTCAACTATGCACATAGTTCGCCAATCTTCTGCTTGAGCGCCGTATTCGTGTTCTATGTGATGGTCAGGCCTCAGACTACTTGCGGATGAATGCTGGCGTACAGCAGGGGCCGTTTTGTCGCCCACTCTCTTGCTTCTGCATATCAATGATATGTTATCCCTGGGCACCATACATTGCTATACAGATAGTACATTACATGGGGGATATGTTAGTCACCCGACGGCAAGGCGGAAGGATGTTGAGGCTATGAGGGGACAAGTTGTGGCGGAGCTTGATCGGTGTCTGGACCGCATCTCGCGGTGGGGTACTGACAATCTTGTCGGGTTCAAGGCCAGGAAGACGAAGGCGTGTGCATTTACTGCAAAAAAATCCCCTTTCCCTCCCCTTCCAACTCTTCAGAACACAACATTGCCGTTGCAAAATTACCTTAGCATTCTGGGGTTAGACGTTCGTCGAAAGCTTAACAACAAAAATTACATCAAGGGGTGCATCAGCCTGGCCTCTCGCAAGCTCGGAGTCCTTAACAGGGTGAGGCGGTTTTTCGCGCCGGAACATAGATGCTTATTATATAAGTGTCAGATTCGTCCGTGTGTGGATAAATACTGTTCAAATCTCTAGGATGGCTCTGCAAAATACTTGCTTGAAGCTTGCTTGCCATCCGTATTATTGATTGCCCAGAGGTCACTGGCAGTCTTGAACCGTTGGATGTGCGCAGAACGGTCGCCAGTTTAGCTCCGTTTTACTGTATCTACCACGGTGTGTGTTCTGAAGAACTCTTCCACTTGATCCCTCCCTCTCCTCTCCTTTTCCGAACAACACGGGCGGGGCAGAGATGTCATCCTCACACTGTGGATACAATTGTGCCCAGAACCGAAAGATTCCGCAGCTCTTTTTTGTGTCGCACCATAAAAGCATGGAACTCTCTGCCAGCGCACGTGTTTCCCTCTTCTTACAATCCTAGGTCCTTTAAGAGAAGCGTGAAAAGGCATATTTCTGGGCTGTCAACCTGAGGGTTGCAATCGGGGTCCTACCGTCTGGCATAGCGGCCCTCAGTCACAGATCGTCGGTCTTTGCTTTCCATCAGGCAGGCGGCGCCATATTAATGTGTCAAACATTAAAAAAAATACTATTTTTGGTTGGTTTGTTTGAAATAGCATAAAACCACAACTATTGAATTTCATTAAAGGAATTGAAAACATACTCATGCACCATATCTAGAGGTACCTAAAATTGATCCATCTTATACAAAAGTTCAAAATGTATGTATTTGAGATGTGGGGTGAAACGAGTGTTCGAAATATGTCACGGCTCTAATTTATAATAATTTTAATATTATGAATACTTTATTTAATACAATAATTAATACAATACTAACGACACATGGTTGTTTTATCTGTAATCAACAAAAATAGTTATGTTTATGTTTTTATAGGATTAAATCCAGAATATCTGTCCGGCAAAAAAGTTGGTGTCTATATAGCCGCAGGATTCTCTGATTCCGAAACACTAATAATGTACAAACCGAATACACAAGGTTTCGCAATGCCTGGGTAAGAAGTAAATTTATTTATAACTGTTTATCGATTTTTCCCCGTTTTAATTTCATGTGTTAAAAACTTTAGCCTAGAACTGAATTTGAATCTGCGCTTTTTCTAAGCCGAGAAAGGACCTTATTTAACCTGATGTACCTGTATTTTGGTGTCAACCTGAGGATAACCTGCAATACGATCCTAATACAAATTTTAATTGTAACACTGTTATAAAAATCAAAGTGCATCGAAATATTAATGAACCGAGAAAAAGCAAAACAAACGAAAAATGCTTGGTAAATATTTATCTATTTCAGATCTAAAAGAAGTAGAGATCCAGAGACATTCTATTATGACGTAAAACTTTCACGGTGTTGCTTACATTTACAAACCTACACTACCATTCATTCAGTCACCTTCAAAACCTAGTTTTAAGTTTAATTTCTTAAAGAAAACAATATTTCATCTCTCCTATTCTAAAAGTACTATTTTTTTCTATTGTCTTTATTTACGTTGACTCTAGCATCTCACCTCGATAGAAAGAAAGCAAGCTTGGGATCTTCCTAAATTTAGCAAAAGCCTTTAACACCGTGTCGATACCAATTCTCTTTCAGAAACTCGAAAATCATTTTGGAGTTAGATGTTTGGCTCTGAATTGGTTTAAAACATATCTTTCAAATAGAAAGCTGTTTGTTAGGTTAGAGTCCATATGATTGGTATTAATACTGTTAACTACGGAGTCCCGTAGGGAAGCATCTAAAGACCTACCTTATTTGTCATGTATTTGAACGACATACACGATAGTGTTAACGCGGAAATAATCTGTTAGGCCGATGATTATACTCCCGGATCCGGCAGGAGTGTACTCTCTCGTAGTGTCAATATGGGTTTCGCCTTGGTCATGGGACCACGGACCCTGTTTTTGCCCTGAGGGTTGGCGCGGAGAAATACAGGACGAAGAACATGTCTTTGCACTGTATGTTTCTGGACATGCAGAAGGCCTTCGACTGTATTCCTCGAGCGATGATCTGCTGGGCACTGCGGTCCAAAGTGGGTCCAGAGGTCTATATTGACACTATCCGGGACATGTACCGCAACTCCGATTCCATGGTTTGGACTGCTGTTGGCGACACAAAACCCTTCCCCATCACTGTCGTTGTATACCAGGGTTCGGTCCTTAGTCCGCTTCTGTTCAGTGTGATATTAGACGAATTGTCGGACAGCATCAGGAACTCGCATGAGCAACCTCCATGGTTGCTCATGTATGCTAACAATATCGC
This sequence comes from Thumatha senex, assembly GCA_948477245.1. Taxonomy (NCBI): domain Eukaryota; kingdom Metazoa; phylum Arthropoda; class Insecta; order Lepidoptera; family Erebidae; genus Thumatha; species Thumatha senex. The sequence goes on from OX419744.1 coordinate 18,563,921, forward strand.
GCTGGCAGACGCGGACAGGGGCAGATTTGAGCGACGTGTGAAGGCGTGGAAGGAGACGCTTAAAAACGGCGGTCTGAAACTAAATCTGGCGAAGACCAAGTACTTGGTACTAAACTCTACTGATCCCACATTCGTCCGCATAGGCGGAAATTTGGTCGAGCGCACGGACCAGGTTAAATATCTGGGATCTGTATTTCACATGTCCAGTGATATCGATTACTATGTCAAGTCACGCATTGCAGCTGCGTGGGCCAAATGGCGGGAGATGACCGGTGTCATTTGTGACCCAAAAATGCCGTTCCGGTTGAAGGGACAGGTCCACAAGACCATCATTAGACCTGTCCTTTTACATGGCAGTGAGACGTGGCCAATATTGGAGCAACACAAGCAGGAGCTGCGTGTCACGGAAATGAAGATGCTGCTGTGGATGTGTGGAGTCACGCGGATGGACCGCGTGAGGAACTTTCGATCCGCGGCAGCCTTCACGTCCGTGACATTGCAGACAAGTTGCAATAGTGTCGCCTTCGTTGGTATGGTCATGTCTTGCGGCAACCGTCAGGCTACGTGGGAAACAAACGTCTGGCCATGTCAGTCCCGCCGGGTCCCAGTAAGAAGGGAAGACCCAAGAAGTGCTGGCTTGACGTCGTAAGGGATGACATGGGTGCCAATGGTCTCACTACAGGGGATGCCGACGACCGTGCGAAATGGAGGAGAAAAAATAGTAAAGCGGATCTCGGGCGTCGCGAGCCACAACTGGGACAAACGCTCGGATGATGATGATGATTGATAAGCATTAAGAAGATGGAATACGTATTATGCTTACATAAAACCGCAACGTCAGTTCAAAACAATATACCACTCCTAAATTGCATGTATGTTTTGACTAGATATTTTTTTTTAACGGGCGCATTGATTTCATATCCGGACAAAACTGTAAACTTTATAAAGATGTACCGCTGTTCAGCATATAATTGAATAATAATTTATTGATATTCAAACTTATGTTCTGAAGTACAATAGGTATACCGATGTCCAAGCTAGGAGTCTAAGACATTTTTATGCTCATTACGTGTTACAGTTGTCTTAAAGTGGGTTACTTTACCCTTACCCAATCTTTGTTAATTGGTACTACATAACCTGCTGGGGGAGTTCACTGAAAACATTTCTTCTACAAGCAGAAATAGGAAATGGTCTGCTCAAGCTCTACAGCGACAGTGGGGTTTTAACTGTCCGACAACTTTTTATTTCTCAGAACTACATTAAAACTACATCTTGCAGTCATAAATTCTGAGGATTATTCCGAGTTACTTAAATACCGTCTTTACAAACTTCCATTACCATCGATTAAAAACAGCTTTACCAGACGTTTCAGCCCTTTTAATGGCTATTATATCTACAACAAAGTTACAAAGTTGAGTGATAGTTACTGAGTTCAATCCATGAGGCTAAATTAATAATTACATAATGGTTAATTTACTTAACTTTCGATCAAACAGAAGACTTGCTGAAACATAAAGCTAAATAGATTTTTTTTCTTTAGGTAGCTTAGATGATCCAAAAAAGGAATAACCTAAATAATGTTTTAAATCCTGTAGAATTGTATTTAACTAATTGTTATATTCTTACGCCCTGCTCTTTTTCTTTCTGATTTTCTCTCTTATGTGGCGCTAACGAAGTTGCGCGGGTCAGCTAGTTTTCTTATCTTAAAATTGAAAAATTGAGAATAAAGTAGTTACTACAACATATGAGGCTCAACCTGTACTTAGCTATATTTTTGATGGACTCAAATTTGCCTTACGTAATGTTTTTTTTTATTCAGGTGTAGTAAATCAATGTTTGCTAACCGCATCTCGTACTGGCTTAATGCTAAGGGTCCCTCAATGACCATTGATGCCGCATGCTGTGGTTCTACCACTGCCTTGGAGTTGGCTTTCCAGGCTATAAACCGTGGAGACTGTGAAGCTGCTATTATTGGGGCTACATGTATATGTCTGTCACCAAATACATCGCTGCAATATGGAAGGTACGTCAATCCGAGGTGGTGTACAACGAATATATTTTTCATAATTTAATCATGTATATGATTTACAGAATTCTAGATCTATGTGACGACGGCAAAACAAAATCCTTTGATCAACGTGCTTGTGGTTGCGCAAAATCTGAAGCTATAAATGTTTTGTTTTTGCAAAAAGCAAAGGATGCTTTAAGGTACGAATAAATCTGTGCAGCAGAATTCCGAATATAATTTAGGAAACATAATATAAACTTTTAAGTTTCTTATTGTAAAAAAATACACAACAGGTGTTGCACTTTATTTATTTTTGATTATATACTATAAAATTAAACAAAATCATTTAAACTACACACACACAATTAGCGGTACATAAAAAAATTGCTATTTTTTTTTCAAAACAATTTTATTTTAAAAATCAAAAAACGCTGTCATAAATAAAATGCCATATTATAAAATTAAAAGGTACTTTGTTTGGTGCAATTTAATTGAGAAAAATAAACAATACGGAAAATAAGCATTTTTGAATTATCATGGTGACTAAAAAATAAATACAATTAAATATTTATTTTTTCATTGGAATAAAGAATAATTCAGTATCTAGTATTTCCTCCACGTGCCCTTATCAAAGTTTCTACCCGTATTGGCATGCTAAGAATGATGTTGTCTTCTTGGGAAAGTGTCTGCCATTCCTCCAATACGGCATTTCGCAGTTCATCCAAAGTCACAGGAGCGGGTATTCTGGATTTCACCCCACGTTTTAGTATAAATAAATAAAATAAATAAATATCCATCACGCCTTATCCCCGAAGGGGTGGCAGAGGCATATTATATGCCCACTTTTCACCGTGTGGATTCCTGTCCCACGTAATAGGTGGTGAGCCCATTGCCGTGTTGAAAATAGACAGATGCAGGTTGTGGCTACCTGCTGTTGAAATTTTTAAGCCGCCCATAAGGCCTTCAACCAGGCTTAACGACTGCCATTTTCTGGCAACCGGGACCAACGGCTTAACGTGCCTTCCGAAACACGGAAACGCTCGCAAATTAAATGCCACAAAGTGGTCACCCATCCGAGTACCAGCCATAGTGAAAGTTGCGTAACTCAGTGATCGTTTACAGAACACTGAGACCGCGGGGCCACAAGCGCTTCATTTTTAGTAAGTCCCAGCATGTTCAATCGGATTCGTGTCTGGTGACCTTGCTGGCCACTCCATTACTGCGATGTTCACATGATTAAGGTACTCGCGAGTTCGCAGTGCGGTATGAGGCCGAGCATTATCTTGCATCAACACAAAGCTGTCACTGATAAAGGGGGCAAAATGTACCATGTTTTCTTCAAGAACCTCCCTTATGTATCGATCAGATCAGATTTAAAAGAATTCTATACTCATCACTGAACAAAACTTTACTCTATTGGTCCGTGGTCAAAAGACAATGCTCTCGAGCGAAATTGAGTCTGTTTCTCGATGATGTACCTCGAGATTTGGAGCCTTGGCGAGCACGCGTGAACGCAAATGCACTTCTTCGAACCGTCTTCGTGCCGTGCGTTCACTTACTGCTACTCCTCGAACTTCTTGAAGAAGATTTCTGGCTTGCACAGCCGTAAAACGCGGAATCCTTTGAACACGCAGCTGAATAAAATGGTCATATCTCCTCGATGTATGCTTATTTCTGCCTTGCCCGCGACGTCTAACGAGAGAATTAGTCTCCCTGTATCGCTGGACACTGCGATGAATTGATGAAACAGATCAATGAAGCATCCTGGCGATATCTCTGTAATTTTGATTACTGCTTCTCATCTCAAGTACCCTGACAATTTCAGTCGGGGTTAAATCAGGCATAATGATTCCCTTATCCTTCAGTAAGATTTAAGGAACATTAAAAGCCAAAAAGTCTTGAATTAAATAAAAAAATAAGATCTTTACATACAAACTTGTGCACCCGTAATATGAAACACTTATTCGAAATTATTAAAACGTCGATTAAGTTTTTAAAACAATCACACAAAAAAGTGACGATCAACAGTGTTCTAATTTTAAAATATTTTATTTTAAAATAAAATAGTCATAAACCAGCCAGCAACATTAATTGAAAAAGGTTTCACTCTTTTTTTATGTTCCGCTAATTATGTGTGTGTAAATATAGTTAAATTCATACTTTTGTCTTCGTGTATTCTTCAATTTTTAATGACCATAATGTTGTAGTTGTACTAAATACTGTGACACTGTGATCATTATAAGAAGTTTTTTACAGCTCGATTTGAAACAAAAGCACAAAAAAAACATTCTCTTCAGAATTCACAATTCTGTGGGGAGTCAGTACCCCCAACGTGGTCCCACCAACTTTGACCCACCGTGCTCGTGGTCCCACTATTAAGTTCCACTAACAGCAAATGACTCGTGGTCCCACCAATTTTGTCCCACCGTGTTCGTGATCCGACTAGCAGAAAAACACAATTCATGTTTTGTTGTGCCATCACCATAACTATAAATTATCAGTTTAGAAAAAAAAAACTATAAAAGTAATGAATAAATAAAAACACTAAAATTTAAAATGTTTGTCAATCACGCTTTATCGTAGAAGGGGTGACAGAGGCGTATTATACGCTAGTGTAGGAATTATTTGCATTAGCAATCATATTTAATAGCTAACACTCCATTAGCATCAATTTTATGAACAGTACTTGCAAAAATAATTAATGCTAAGAATCATCTATTACGTAACAATTGTCAATTCGTCACGAAGTTAAAGCTTCCGCCAATACATGACTAGGCACATCGACGATCGCACCCAAAGAGTATAATAAGTAATATTGAAATAGAGAGCCATCTTTCGGAATATTTGTGCCAATGGACTTGAAGCGCTGTCTTCATTTCCTAACGAGAACTAACGCTATATATATATAAATTATTTGTTTTTAAATGTATGCAAGCATATAAGTATATCGACCTCGAGTCGCACTATAAGGATTGATGTTTTTCAGTAAACCCGTTTATCCTTTTATGAGGATTTGTATGGTTACACAATTACATTTATATAATAACCATACCAAATGTCATAAAAAATATAAGTTTTCAGAAACTTATAATTTTTTATGACATTTGGTCAAATACCTTATATCCTTTGCCCACTGTACTTAGACGTAAAATAGCTGCACAATGAACAACCGAAACTTAAAACACGATAAAGAAACAACAAATAAAACAATAATTTAATAATTATGCATTATTTATTGAAAATGAAAATATCTTTATGCATGTAGGTCACAAAGTAACACAAACAAAACACAGTAACAAAGTAACACTAGCAAAAGCACAGTCGGTAAGGAATCGTAAGGATTATCATAACACACACACAAAACGTATTTTCGCGAAATTCCACTAAACAATATTGAAGTAAAAATATTGAAAATATTGAAGTAAAAATTTTTAGATTTTGAAATAACGTGTCATGTTCTTTTTTTTATGGGTTGCTGTCACATACTCCAATATGTGATGAGCAGTATAGGTAACATAAATAATTGTGATAAATCAATTAACAAAATATCGCAAGCAAGCCGCGAACACTGAGTCGCTGCGACGACTAATTTATGAGGCGATAAATAATGAAATATAATATTTACGATTTAGATGCGAAATTATTGCTAAAATAAATTTTGAAGACTAAATCATGAATGATCATTTGGATCGTGTCATTATGATGCGATTTATTTATATTTATTTATTTATTAGAACATCTTACAAAGTATACACCATCACATCATTTATCTCTTAGACCTAAGTTACATTTGTTTGGCGCTACCTCAATTACACGCTGCTACGGCATGTAATGGGAAGCAATTTCTAAAAACTAGAAAAGCAAAGTATTCTACTTAAAAAAACAGTTTTACAAAAACAGTACTATAAATAAATTACAATAGGAGTGACTATGAGTTCCGCGATCGTTTTAGGATACGGAATTTAAATTTAGATAAAGACTGCCCAAATATGTCTAAATTGCGCCCTTTAGAAATATTATTATATTGTTATTGAAGTCGGTTCATGGGCGAATGGAGACCCAGATTACTTCTTGCTTTTTTAGGGATAAATAGACGAAATCTTGACTTACGCGGAAGTTTTATCGGGGTACTAAATGTAAGCTTTTGGAGAAGAGATGGACAATCGTGAACTCCATTCGCTATTTTGTGCAAAAATATTTGGTCTAATAGTTACCTCCGAACTGTGAGACTTCGCAGCCCAAAACGTTTCATACGATTTTTGTATGAAGTCAGTTCTTTAGTGTTATGGTGGTGGAAAGTTAAGTGGTACACGAATCGCTTCTGAACGCGTTCAAGAGCATTTCTATGGATTTCATAATGTGGAGACCAGACTGGACTGCAGTATTCAAGCCTTGATCTGATTAGGGCATTAAATAACATAATCTTTGTCGATGGGTTTTTAAAGCTTTTGCAATTTCTGAGAACGAAACCTAACATTTTGAAACATTTCTTAGTTGTATTATTAATATGAGGAATGAAACTTAATCGACTATCTAACAGCACTCCTAGATCACGAATTTCACTAACTTCTTTAAGGGGTATATCATTGATAGAGTAGGTACTGCGAGGGGGGCAAACATTTCTTGTAAATTGAATATAATTGCATTTATTTATATTAAGGATCATGTAATTATTAGTGACCCATTGGGATAATCGATTTAAGTCTTCTTGAAGAAGTTTGGAATCATCAAGTGAAAAAATTGATTTTGAGATTTTTAAGTCATCGGCATACATATATACCCTTGAATGTTTGAAACAGTACGTAATATCATTGATAAATATGTTAAAGAAGACTGGGCCGAGGTAAGAGCCTTGTGGTACACCGGTGGGGGAAGTAAAAGGATCCGAGATGTAACCCTCGCACACAACGCTAGATTCACGATTATTTAGATAAGAAGCGCACCATTCAAGTAGATTGCCTGCAATACCAACCCTGCTGAGCTTCTTAACCAAGATATTATGATTTACTTTATCAAATGCCTTACTAAAGTCAGTATAAATGACGTCAACAGGCACTCGATTATCAACCACCTCAACAAGATCTGAGACGTATGATACAAGATTGGTGGCAGTGGAGCGAGATTTAACAAAACCATGTTGGCATTGTTTAGTAAGGGATGAAATTAAAGGACATATCAAAGATTCAAAAATCTTCCCAAAAACAGATAATATAGAAATAGGTATATAATTTTCAGCTAAGGTTGCATCTCCGGACTTATGTACCGGCACAATTAGTGCTTTTTTCCAAGTGGAAGGATAGACACCGCAGGATATTGATTTGTTAAAAATTATGGTTAGTGGAGGTGCTAGTTTTTTTGCACAGTTTAGCACAAAAATAGAAGGAATTCCATCCGCTCCAGCGCCCTTGTATTTATTTAACCTTTTTAAAGAGTTTTCAACATGATCATTGGAAAAGGAAACCGATGTAAGGACATTAGAAGATTCATTAGCGAATGTGGTAGGCATATTGTTATAACCACTTGAGTTGGACACGGAAACCTTATAAACAGAAGAGAAATAAGAAGCAAGCATATTGCATATTTCGATACCATTCTCTGCTATGCTTCCCTCGTGTTTCAGTAAAGTAGGGTAAGAGCTGCTATTACGTCTTCGATGTTTAAATGTCCAAAAATACTTAGGGTCCGATGTTATCATGGATTCCATATTAGAGATATATTTATTATAGCATTGAGTAGTTAGCGTTAAGCATCGTTTTTTCAACAAAAGGTGAGAAATGTTATCTAATGGGTTTTTATACTTGTTATACCAAACCCGATATCTGTTCTTCTCCTTCAACAATCATTTCAGATCAGTTAAAAACCAAACTGGGTATTTATATGAAATCGGTTTGCACATAGGTACAATTTTTTTAATGGCTATGTTAACTAAAGCTATGTTAACTAAACTAATGCGTGGTACCGAGTGCATGAATGATAAGTGGATGGTTGATATTCAACCCATTATGCTTGTGTTTAGGTTGATTTATTCCATTTTAGGATAAGATTTTTTATCAAACTGTGAAAGCGATTGAATTGAGTAAGAACTAGTAAGAAGTCGAAGTTCAGTACGTACGAAGTTTTTACGAGCCTGTCTTTACCGCCTACATAATTTTGAAATGTATATGGGATTTTTTTTTTAATTTCTACTTAATTATATTTATTTATCTATGCACTTAAACCTTCATCCGTTATAACGCTGTATACTGATAAAAACGGCATGAATATCTATTGAGTCGAGTGGAGTTTATCGTACACTGATGAGTCGCGTATTGTAGGAATGGCAGTTCGTTCTACTAATAGTAGGATCATGGGTCATACATATTACGTATTGTTGTATATGTACTTAGGCATCTAGGCGTAAGAAGCGTGCGCGTCAATCAAACTCGATAATTGGTTACACACTGATTTAATTTCTAAAGATGCGGGGAGATGCTACGGCGCGCCGAGACGCAGCTCGGCTACCTAGCTATGCATATGTAGGTAGATACATAACACGCATGACTCGTGGTCCCACCAAATAGTGGGACCACGAGTCATTCGTTTTTAGTATAGTGGGACAACGAGCACGGTGGGACAAAATTGGCGGGACCACGAGTCAGTAGCCGTTTTAACTTGTACAAATGAATGTTTTTGAGATCTATTAATAAACAATAACATAAACAATAATAAGCGTTTGATGTATGATAAGTTTGATGTTACACTAATATTACTATGTCACCATTCTGTTTGTGGCTTAGTGTTTTTAGATTTAATATTATGACGAGAACTCACTCAAATATATGTTTTACTTACATTACTAGAATTTATGCTGAATTAACCTATGTTAAAACTGAATTCATTGGAATGCCGAAATTAGAGACAGGCCCAAAATATGGATTCTACAGAGATCTCAATATGACAAAAAAATTTTTGGAATCCTTCTATGATGAGGCGAGTGTTTCTCCCCAAAGTATTGAATACGTTGAAGCTTTTGGATCGGGTATGTATTCTAATAATATAAATTTTAAAGTAATACATTATAAACATGGACATGACACATTGTGTTTGTTTGTCACAGCTATACCAGAGGTGGATAAGGTAGAGCTACAATCTATTGAAGATGTCTTTGGTAAGACTAGGGATAATCCTCTTTTGGTAGGCAGTGTTATGTCCAACATCGGTTATGGGGAAGCAACATCCGGAATATCTGCTATAACAAAGGTAAGAAAAGACGTTTTAAACCGAAAATTTAAAGAAACAAAAAACATTTTTATTATAGAGGAAATTGGTTTACTTCAGACTGCTCTCAACATTATCAACTAAGTTGGTAGGCAAAGTTAGCTAAATACGTCTTCAATATCTGATATATTTGTGGAGTAATAATATGTAAAAGGAATTGGAAGATGTATGGTCTAACTTACGACGAAGTAAAGAATGCGGCGGCCTATCACAAAACTTATTGACAGTTCCTGAAACGTAACATTTTGTGAGGCTCAGTATCATTATAATTTCCTTTTTTTTCGATATCAGCAATCGATTAGTATAGATTTAGTGGCTGGCGACCAAAAGGACTATTATTTTTGTACGTAGTGGAATGCGTTTAGAAACTTTACAACCCGGGGCAGCAGAGCTTCTTTGTGTAGAACTCGAATTGAACGAGTCGCAGAATAGGCCATATATTCAGTCACTGCGAATGGTCAAAGGGACGCCCCAAAATGGATTCTCTTCACACACAACCCCTTAACTCCAGTAGGGTCGCCTAGCTCTCGAGGGCCCTCCAAAAGCAGAGAAATGATGGATGAAGAGCATGCAAGCAAACGCTGTTTCGGGAGTTTCTATACCCGGAACATAGAGAACGATGGGTGTCGCTATTTTATCATACGATATTCATTATACGATGGCGCTCCATGCCAGGGCGGTGGATAGAAGGCATAATATTGCTTTCTCTGCAATATAATCACCACAACACTACGCTGGCGAACGAAGCGGACCGTCTAAGACAGTTGTCTGCCGGTCATGGCTTGCATCACAGCTGATAGCGACAAATCCATTCCTGACACTTTTACTAACGGCCACGACCTCCCCGTGTAACGGGGTCAGCTAGCCCTCAAAAGGTCTACCGGGAATTAGTACGGCGACTAACAAAGGCAGTGATTAACACAAGAGCGCTCTAGCGTGCACCTGCGGTGCTGCTTTAATTTCCCTTGACTGGCCCGAAAGGGACATATAAATAAATAGCAACCCGGGATAGATACATAAATATGCTAGAGCAGGTATGACACGCTTAGTACCAAAAACTTGTGAGCCCTTCAATAAGCAAACAACAAGAAATTTATAATTGGAACATCGAGATCTATTATTTTTGTGCAGGTACTATTAGGTTATCATAGCGGCCAATTAGCAGCTAACTTGCATTACCAGCAGCCACGTAAGGATATCAAAAGCTTGTGCGATGGACGTATGCGTATTGTCGACGAACCTCAATTTTTTGACCGCTCTTACGTAGCTGTAAACGGTATGTCTCTTACCGGCATGAATTTTCACGTACTGCTGCATGGTAATTATAAACCTAAGGTATGGTATAATAAAAGGCTACTTTAGTATTTTATATTGGACAAAAATAAGCTCATTTTCATAAATATTGTTATTGTTATTTATTCTCTCAATAATAATGCAATGCAAAAATAAAGTTATTATTTGACATCAAACTTTGGTATATTATTATGAAACTGAGTGAAAGCAGTGATATCTTAATACTTACGTGTTTAATGATACACACACATCAAACACACACACACACACAGAGAGACACACACACTGTGATTAAGTTAAATAGACTTACAATAGACATAAATCTCTGTTGGAGCGTAAGATGGAATGCAGGTTTTTTTACCTAGTCTGGCAACGGAGCCTCCGCTTATTACGTGTTACTTATTCTTATTTTATATTGAGCAATTTTTATACTTCAATTTTGAGAAATAAACTATTATTATTATTTTCAGAATATTAATCGCTACAGTACCAGCATACCCCATTTAGTAACTTTATCTGGCAGGCATACAGAAGCAGTGCAGTATGCGATTAATGTTATGAAAACAAGTCCTGTAGATCCTGAGCAACTGGCATTATTACACAATATACATCAACAGAATATTTCGGGACACACGGGCAGAGGATTTATTGTTCTTCGTAAGTGAAATTATTATCTTGACGCGTGATAAGGGTTCTCTCTTCAGACTAAGGGTTCCATTTAAATTTGTATGACCGTCAGCGCTGATGGCCGAGATATATGAATTTTAGGGAAGCGTTTTTGAATGACGCGTAGCGCGCTGATGCGCACGATCGTCAGCGCTGATAGCTACGCGGCAGTTCCGTGCATCGGAAGGCACGTTAAGCCGTTGGTCCCGGTTGCCAATAGAATGGCATTCGTTAAGCCAAGTTGAAGGCCTTATGGGCGGCTTAAAAAATTTCGACAGCCTGTGCCTGTCCATTTCAACACAGCAATGGGCTCACCACCTGTTACGTGGGACAGAAATGCATACGGGATTGTATGGAAATTAGTCATTTCTGTATTAATCAGCATAAAAATTTGGTTGTTGGCTTTCAGTAAAAAATTAAGAAAGACGTGTTTCACGATTTTCTAAAATTATACCCTTAAAAGTGTGAAATAGGAGATGAAAGATCGCATGGAAATCCATCACTTTTAAACGAATATACATAAACAATTTTTATCTCATAAGCTATCGCTGAGACATAGAGATGGAAGTATTTCAGGCTTTTCTCAAATTCTAAAAGAGAGGATGAAAGTTGCATGGAAATCCGTCATTTAGTCTAAATTATAATAAAAAAGAAGAGAGGATGTAATGATAACCCCTAAAATCTCCGGGGCTTAAGCGACCTCACCTGCTATAGGCGCACATGCTGACTAACAGAACAGGCAACGAAACAAGCGCCATTACGGGGTTGGGAGATCAGGCAGTCGCTCCTATCAATGCTGAAAATTAAAAGCCGAAGTAAAGCTGCTCCTAGCAGCCAAAAAAGTGACCCTAGCTCAAAATATACGTAGGGTTTGGAAGTAAATACACTAACACGAGAAGAGGAATAAAAAACTAGAGGGACGAAATTCTGTACATAGGAGATATTTTAAAAAAATCTTTGAAGGGTGTTCTACGAGTATATCCGATTCTGAAGACAAAACAGTATTTTTTTTTCTGACCTTCCGTCTGTTTGATATGATAATGAGCATCACTCCGAAACTATTAAATCGATTGAAATGAAACTTGCCATGATCTGAGTTTTTACTCCGAAAAATGCTTTAGGGTTGGTACTTTTGATCTACATATTCTTCGTTGTTTGTGGATTGAACAATTATTGTAATATTTTAAACAAATATTATAAAATTTATCTAAATACTAAACCTTCCTAATGATCCGATCCGATACGATCCCGTAACTCGCTCGCGTCGTCGGTGATAGATCTAGGTGAGTCTGGAGGACGCCCAGTTATGGTTACGCCTAATGAATCACTATTCCTAAAATAATGTATTAGTGAAACTTGCATGGTAATCTTTTCAGTAGTTTTTAAGTTTAACGAGAACGACAGAAGCGGCAAACGATTTTGTTTAACTGGATTTTATAGTGTTACGTTCTTAGAGTGGGTACTAATAGGAATTGCACTAATACAACAAATTTAAAATAAATACTTTAATTACCCACTCTAAATAAAACAATATCACCACAATTAATAATCGCTACTAAAAACACTAAACACAAACTCTTCGCTTAGATAATCGCACTGTAACAGTATCGCATTAATTAGCTTCGATCGCTTCTCATTCGCTTTCGCACTGTTCGCTTCCTCAAAGGAGTCTGTCCAGTAGCCGCGAGCTGGGCCCTTTACATACGGTTAGTAATGTTCTGGAATATTCGGGAGAATTCCTTCGGTACCTACAATCGGGTACATTTCTAGAATGTTCCACACGATACTAGTTGCTCCTTCGGTATGTACCGGAAAGCTCTCGAAGTATTGCTGTCCCTTCTGGTGCTATCTCTACCACATTGTTCTAGAATGTTCTTGGTGTTGCTATCTCTTTTTAATAGTGATATCCTTGTAACTCCTTCATGAAATTACGCTATATACTGAAGTGGGCTTCAAAGGCCCATAAGGGGTCCTGAAACACCTGAAAAGGGGTTTTTAGGTTATGATGTCATGGGATAGGGGGTGGCCAGAAACGAACTGAAAACATGTTTCAGGCTCCTGAAAACAACGGCAACTGGGGTGAAATTCGGATAATTTGGTATGTGATAGAGCCTCCTCGGAAACGGCCTGAAACCGTTCCCAAGGCCCAGAAAATGACGTTTAAAGCTGTTCACTAGTCACGAACAAGTTGATATTTGTTGTGAACATCGTCGATCCGATCCCGTAACTCGCTCGCGTCCTCGGTGATGGATCAAGGTGAGTCTGGAGGACGCCCAGTTAAAAGATCTGCAGGTAGACGAAGTTCTCTCCCAAATTTTATGCCGGGGGTTACTCCTGAAACTCACTCACTCATGAAAGCACAACTGTTCAGCTGTGCTTTCAGGAGTGGCGGACCTATACGACATCAAAAAGAGCGGAATGTGTCGGTTACAATCTTTCTGGTGACTTTCGACAACTTTGGCCAAGTGTCTTTCCAGTGTCTGGTGGAATATTTCGACCATTCCATCCGATTGTGGGTGATATGCCGTAGTTCTCGTTTTATGCAAACCCATTATCCGGCAAGATTCTTGAAAGACCATAGACTCAAAGTTCCTGCCCTGTCGCTATGAATTTCAAGTGGCACTCCAAACCGACAGAATACCTCATTTATTAATTTTTCCGCTATTGTGGTCGCTTCCTGGTTGGGAATAGCAAATACCTCCGGCCATTTGGTGAAGTAATCCATCACCACCAAAATGTACTTATTCCCGGAGTCTGATGTTGGAAACGGGCCCGCAACATCCAAAGAAATTCTTTCCCAAGGTACCCTAAACGTTGTACAACTTCAGTGCTCCTCTGCTGCAGGTATGTGGACCCTTGACTGATGAACAGCTAGTACAATTTTTACACCAGTCTTCAACGTCTTCACGGCAGTGAATCCAGTAAAACCGTTGGCGAATTTTCATTAGCGTCCTTTTCATTGAAAGATGTCCGCCGGAAGTTCAGTCATGAAAACTCTTCGAAACATCTCTCACTCTTATCTTTGGAACAACAACCTGCAGGTGAGCATCTTTCCCATTCGCAGACTCCCATTTCTTGCAAAGTACGCCATTATGCAGGACCAAGCTATCCTATTGTGCCCATTAGCTCTTTGTTACTGTGCTCATCGGGGCTACTTCACACCATCTTGATTTGGGTATTCCTGCGTTAATCTAATTGAAAATGGGTTGGATACCTAGGTGCTCTTGCTGCGCTTGTTGCATGACTTCATCGCTCCACTCTTCGCTCACGGTATCGGTCCTTAACATTCTCACACATTCCTTGTCTTCTTGCCTTCGGCAATATTTGCAGTCGTCACAATGTCTTCGTGAGAGAGCGTCTGCATTTTCATGTGTCTGCACGCTACGGTGTTCGATGGTACAGTTACGAGGTGTTCCACCAATTTCTCCTTTGACAACCTGACTATTCCCATCGTTCGCCTGTGGGATCATAACTGGGACATTTTGACCACCAGTCAGCACTAGTCCCATAGTTCTGGCTGTAACTCGTTTCACATGCGCAGAGCCTGAAGTCCTCGTCATCGGGGCCGGGCCACAAGCTTCCTTCTTTCTCTTGGGGCAACTAGACTGTATGTGCCCTCGTTCGCCGCAATTGTAACATCGCGGTCCAAAGTCACGGCGTGGAGCAATTGTTATCCACCTTTATTGCTCCTTTGATGCGAGTATGTAGACCCTTAACTGATGAAAAGGTACTACACGTCTTGCGCCAGTCTTCAAGATCATCACAGCAGTCACGTACTCTTCTGCTGCTTTTTCTCTTGAGGCAACTTGACTGTATGTGCCCTTGTTCGCCACAATTGTAACATCGTGGTCCAAACTCACGGCGACGTGTAATTGGGTACCTAGCAGATACTTCCCGCATCCTGTAAGGCCTCGACGAATCCTGCCGTACAGCCTCCACTTCCAGTGCGTGGGCAACTGCATCTTTAAGACTCCCGTGGTGCTCCAATCGCACTGCGGCTCTTACCTCAAGGTCCCGTATCCCGTCAATAAAGGCCTGCACCAGCATGCTGTCCACCAGAGAGGCTGAAGCTCGTTGGTAAGCCTTCCTGACTAATTTCTCTATTTGCAAAGCCCACTGTTGCAAGGAATCATTAAGCCAGGGGTGGCTTCGGTCCTTCAGTTGTGCTCGATACACGTGCTCCAGGTGACCATCGCCGTAACGCGCCTTCAGAGCTTCAAACAGACGGTCGTACGTCCTGTCGTCTCCCAGGGCCTCCAAGATGGTGAGGGCCTCATCACGTAGGGCTAACGTTAACGCCGTCTTAGCTTGCTGCTTACTCCAGCCGTTAGCCTGGGAAACGGACTCGAACTGCAGCTTATATGCAGTCCATGACGACGTACCATCAAAGGGAGGTGCTTTCAATCTGCCACCTGACTGTTTTTGCTTTGGTCTCCAATTTCTGCAGACGGTTTTCGTGCGTCTCCACCTTGTCATTCACGTCGTGTATTGTAACTAACTAACTAACTATCTTCACGCTGTATCCCTGACGGGGTAGTCAGAGAGGACAGATCGCCAGGCTTCGCGATCCATACATGCTTCTTTCGCTTCTTCGAGATTCATCAATCGCTTCATACACGCACGTCTGGGTATCCGAGTGCTTTTGACCTTTCCGTTTTTGAGCAATCTGCTTACGTGGTCTTCATATGTAAGTCTCGGCCTACCCTGACTGAAGGAGTCAGGGTAGGCCGAGACTTTTGAACAAAATATATTCTTCGTCAATCGTTCCTCACTCATTCGTTGGACGTGTCCAAACCAACGGAGCACGCCCTTTTCCAGCTTAACGCTGACAATTTCATTCAAACCTGCCATATTGCGTATCACTTAGTTACGTATTCGGTCGGCCAAGGTAACGCCGCACAATTTTCAAAGTGATCGTATCTCCACAGCATTCAATTTACTTTCATGCATCTGCTGACATACCCAGGTTAAAAATCAAGGGTTAAAATTCAAGGGTTCCTTTGAATGTAGAGCAAACCTGGCGTGTTTGCAAGTCATGTTGTGAGTTTGTGACGTTGTAGGGGTAATCTAAGAATCTACTGAACCTATTATGAAGATTCTTTTATCAATAGAAAACTAAATAATCAGTGAGTGTCATATGCTATATTTTATTCCTGTATTCCCATGGAAACGAGAATTACGTGGATGAACCACATATAGCCTAAACGATTAAACATAGAAAAGTAAGTATTTATTATGTAATTAATTCAAAACGGGAACTAAGTGGCTAAAACCAAGTGTCGTAGCGTCTAAGCTATTAAACATAAGAGCGTGAAATTTGGTGAATGTATTCTTTAGATATTTTGAATGAGCACTAGGAAAGAAATTTCCGGTATTCCCCCGGGAAGTGGAACGACACGGCTGAAACTAGGCACAGGCATTAGACACAGAAACTTAAAATTGGGTGAAGCTATTCTTTAAGTACCTTAGATGAGCACCATGAAAGGAGTTCCCGGTATTCCCATGAGAATGTAATGCTACTACTATTATAAATGTGACAGTTTGTGAAGATTTTTATATGTTTGGATGTCTGTTACTTAATCATATTTAGATGAAATTCGCGAGTGAAGCCGCGGGCATCAGCTAGTATGAATATAAGGATACACCGAAACTCCGAAACAAACATTAATGGGTCACACAAAAAATTGTTTTAACGCGGAAATCGAACCCTAGTCGCATTATGTTTTTTTTTTACATTTTGTTATGGCAGGTGACTTTTTTGGGAGCAACGCCCTCAGACCTCCCAACCCCAGAGGGGCAAGCCAGAGCCTCGTCCGTTATTCAGCAGGTGCTTGCACTAGCACGCGAGGTTGACTTTGTTGGCCCCCCTACACCTAGCGCGCTTTTTTAAATAGTCAGTCGGAATATATGCATAATAGTAATCGTAATTCGTGAAGAACTTGTTTCACTATGTGCGAATACTTTACACATTTTGACATAACTTGCATCTTCTTACTGATATTATTATTGGCAAAGTATAATAGTAATTAATCATAACTGTCTTTCCAATCTATAGTAATGTATAAAGCTGAAGAGTTTGTTAGTTTGAAACATTAAAGCAGCATTTATAAACAAGACATCTCACACCTACACGATATTAAATAGGTGTAGGTGTGAGATTATATGTCACATGACATGTGTATAGGGGTCAGCTGGTGTATTATAATATCGAAATTATTTAAGTAATATTTTTTAGGGACGGATGAGGAAGATAAGACAATAACTCTATGTGAAAAAGCCGATTACTTTGACGACAAGAGACGTCCACTTTGGTTCGTTTACAGCGGTATGGGCTCGCAATGGGCTGGCATGGGCAAAGAACTTATGCAAATACCTATTTTTGCAGCAGCTATAGAAAAGTGAGTTGATGTAATTATAATATTTTTTTAGAAGAGTTCGTGGCCCCGCTGGCTCAATGTTCTGTAACCGATCACTGCAACTTTCGCTATAGCTGGTCCTCGGATGGGTGACAAATTTGTGGCATTTACAGTTGCGAACGTTGCCTTGCTTCGAAAGGCACGTTAAGCCGTTGATCCCATTTACAAGTAACCTAAAGACGTCAACCGAAATCGACGACCAAAAGACGTTGACCAAAATCAACAACAAAACTGTGACGTCATTTCCAACTTGGTAAAGTGCGAAGCAACGGTAACTGTCAACTAGTCAATATAAAATCTTTGCTCGTGATTATTAGATAATTTTAAATTATGTCATTAAGTAAGTTAAACACACCTAAATATTATAGCTATAAATTGTTCTATCTATTACTGTACCAATAATTTATTAAATCAGTACTTTATATTTCTAAAATAAACAGATGCCACAACGCTTTGGAGACTAAAGGAGTTGATATTATTAATATAGTTACATCACATGACGAATCCGTCTTTGATAATATTTTGCATGCATTTGTCGGAATAGCTGCCATTCAAATTGGACTTACTGATATTCTATATGAACTAGGATTAAAGCCAGATGGAATCATCGGTGAGGAAATATTTTGAGTTTTTATTAATAGTCTATTTCAATTTTATTTGGGATTTTTTCAAACCTAAAGCCATGCCTTTCCATTAGCAAGGCAGAGTTAAGTAACGGACATGTCCATTACCTGACTTTGCCTGGCTAATAGAATGTCAAGGCGTGGACCGTAGATTGAGGGCGACTAGCACAGCCGGAAGATGAATAACAGTCACCTCAAATAAAACCCTTGAATAACCAGTAAGAGGACGGTGCAAACACGTGCAGTGGTACAGAACTCTAAGTCTGTATGATACGCGAACACTTGCCGTAGACGATTTGGTAAAAGCTGCCAAGGAGGCTGGGATACAGAATAATCATATATAATATTCTGAAGTGCCTCCAGAGCTTCCTACCCTTAAGAACTAAGATTACCTTGGCTCAGACTCTCATTATTGACTACGAAGAAGCTTGCTATTTAGAAGCCACTGAGGAGCTCCTGATAAACTTGAGAGGCTTCAAAACTTATGGATTCGTTTTATACTTAATCTAAAAAAATATGATCATGTCTTCGCAGGAACACTCGTATACTTTATCTTCTCTTTAATATACTTTATAACTCCGCTTCTCTTACCGACCTCATGGATCGATTCTCCTTTTCTCGTGATCCTGTAGCTCCCTGTGAGTCCCAGCTACACACCATTATTAAATTCCCTGCCCACAAATCCGACTGCTGGTCTTATTCCTTTTCAGTTCATGCGGTTAGACTGTGGAACTCCCTTCTGCCTAACATACCAGATACGAAATCCATTACTACCTTCAAAAAAAATCGTGCTAAAAAAGTGCCTCACCTCTATTCTGTGATCTTTTCTGTCCTATATAATATTTTGGTGTAACTATAGGAACATAGGGTGTATCTACTTTAAATATGTTATTTACATACAAAGTAGTAGTAAGTATTTATGTACAGTATATATTTATATATCTAGTTAAGTTTGTGTGTATTTTATTTTATCAAGATTTCTAGCACACTTTTACCTTTACTTTTTTAAGCTATCCTCTCGCCAGACCGCTGGAAGATATTTCTTTTTTAGAAATAAACACTAATATAGTACTCTTCTTCTTCTTAATACTTGTAATGTGTTGGTCTAAGCTATGTGTGTATATTAATATTAAATAAATACATATTATAGTAATATCAAATTACTATAAAATTATTTAGATAATAGAGAATTTTCCATTTTATGATCCTAGGACATAGCCTAGGCGAACAAGGATGCGGTTACGCTGACGGCTGTTTGAATGTGGAGGATACTATGTTATGTGCTTACTACCGGGGGTTGGTGTCGATAACTACCGAGTTCATACATGGGTCTATGGCTGCAGTTGGCATGGGTTACGAACAAGTAAGGCTTCTTATTAAAACTCACGCACATTGTAAATGATCAAAAACATAAACGAGTTTTTGCGTAAAAACAAGTGTTGTCTTCATACGGAAGCCTTCATCAGGATCATTAGTGAGCGGAGCACGCCGTCGCGTCCCGCCTCGCACTGGTGCGAGTGCCAGGCAAGACGCGACATTGACATAGTAAGTGTTTTTACGCAAAATCCCTTTAATGTTTTAAATCAAGTAAGGCTTCAGTAAATATTGTGGTTTTTTTCTCATAGTAAACAAAATTATTGCGCTGTTTTTAATCAATATAATAAAGCAAGTTCCAACCAAGTGCCATTAATCAACAATTTAGTCTTATATTTTTATTAAGTATAACATTAGCTATCTCACTCAGAAAAAAAAAGATTTCAGTTAATTTACGCAAATAAAATAAGTGTATTAGTTGGCCGTGGTCACAGGCTGACTGGCTCAGCGATGCACACCCTACACCGTCGAGTACGTGTGGTACAAGGTTTTTCATCTACCCGCACATACTCGGTGTTTTTAATATTATACTTTCTCCAAGTACTTATACTTTCCCTAGTTGTTTAATATTTTTCCACTTAGCTTTTTCAATTATTTAGTTTCATTCGATTATACCATAAAAATGTCCGACGACAGGATATTGTAAAAGTTGAAAAACCACTTTATTCAAATAAAATTTAAAATTTTGTTCATAACTAACAATTCAATTTACAGTTATCAAAAATATGTCCTCCGGAGATAGAAGTAGCATGCCACAATGGACCAGATTCCAGTACAATATCAGGTCCTTCAAATATAATGAACGAGTTCCTCGCAAAGTTAAAAGCTGAGGCAATATTTAGTAAAGAAGTCCCCTGTTCCAACATTGCCTACCATTCACGTTATATAGCAAATGCAGGTGAGAAGAAAGTTTTATATTTTTAATTCAAACTCTGCTGTATCCTTTATTGTAACGATGGTGGTCGGGTAGCATTTAAATGTTCCATGGTTCCCTTATTATTAGGTTAGTAGAGAATATCTTTTTAAATATATAGAAAGCGATAGTCTTCTACCTCGTCATCTTGATAATCTTTGAGCAAAAGCAGAAGATTTCTTATTTGAAATTGTAGACGAATAACAACCATCTACCGGAAACATATTCTGAAGGTCGGTATTTATACAATTACATCTCTGGCATCTATACTAATATTATAAAGCTTAAGAGTTTGTTTGTTTGGTTGAACGCGCTAATCTCAGGAACTACTGGTCGGATTTGAAAAAATATTTTTGCGTTAGATAGCCCATTTATTGAGGAATACTATAGGCTATATAATATCATGCTATATCTCTGGAGAGCGGAGCGGTAATCTTAAATGTTGACAAATCGTGCAAATTTCAATGCATTCTTTTAGAATTTACAACACCATTTAATTAGAGGTAATACTGTCCATTGTATTCAAAGTAGTTGCATCTAAGCAATGTTTCAGCAAGACGATATATTGTTTTGACATCTTGCTATCCTCCAATCGATTTTCCACTATATTCAAGCACTATTATAATAGAACATTGGTAAACAATGACTGGACGTTAAAACTCATCATTATATCACTCGGTTCCAACTTAACGCTCTTCAAGATTTCCACAAAATGACGGAAGTCCTTGACGTAAGATGAAGTGTTTCATACCAAGAACTGTAATATTGCGAAATTTAGTTCCTTTTCCAGGATTGATGCAGCAGCTTCATCTAGCACTGCGTCCGAAATGTTAAAACTGTATCTGCGTTACCTAGTGCACTCGATCTCTTACCGGTGAACCGCGATAGTATCGAGAAATTCTGCTCGTGTGTCACCGCATTTTGCTTCGCACTACGGTCCGCCTGATAAAACGTCACTCGTCACACAAATCAAAATCACTGTAACTAAACAAAGCACTGCATTCCTGATGTAACTTAAATAGGTCACTGTTGTTGTTTAACACGTGTTAGTTTACAACAAATGTATGCTGGAGAATCCTTCAAACATTTATTTCTGACTATTCTTGTCGCGTTTATCGAGAATAATTGCAAAGAAATAATCAAGTACCCGAAGTACATCAGTAACTTGTCCTAGGTACATAAATAACGAAATCTATCCATTCCAAACTTACTGACCAGATTCAGTGCTGAATATATTAATTTAGGCACAGCTACTATCGTATCATAGTGATAAATATGTAGAACTCCTCGAAATGGCTTGACCGAATTTTATGAGAGAAGAAGAAGAAGAACCTCACCCGCCATGGTAAGAGACTATCTCTATATTTTGGCTGGATCAGGTCTTTAATGCAAAAGGTAGTTTTTTTCTATAAAGCACGTAAGAAATGCCAGCGGGACATTGTTTTTCTACCAGTAGGTCAGGCTCGCGTAATAGGCAGTGGTAGGGACTCTCCCATCGGAGTTCCGCAGTCAGCGGCAAGGGCCGCTGACTAATCTTCGCATAAAACTATCACCCTCCAAGTCCCCCGCTCATGAAGGCTGATAGTCTTAGCTAAAATTATTATCTGTGGGGATATCCAGATGTTAAAAATTGGGACACTATTTAATATGTTTGCTGAATCTTCATTTTGTTTATTTAATACTAGCTGACCCGCCTGGCTTCGCCAGTGACATACTTCGGACTCCGTGGCACCGATTTAATCCCGTCGTTAGTTAATTTCACAATAATATATTAACATTTTCCAAATTAGTTGATTCGGTCGAGTTATTGCTTGATTATTTTTTATTGAGTTAGTGTTTTATAATATGTAGTATGTATAATATGTTGTGATTCTGTATTCTTCCTCCAAGTAAAACCTCTTCATATAGTAACTTAAAAGAAGTACGCCGTGAAATAGTAAATTTCTTTACTGCACACCAAAGGGGAGTCATGGAACCACCATTTTATTCGTGCTACCATCCCCTTCTATCAGAATTATAAAGTTTACTGATTATTAGTATTCTTTGGTTTACTAAACCTTTATTGAAATATCGAATACAGAGCCAGCGCTGTTAAAAAATCTGCAAGACGTGATAAAAAGCCCCAAAGCACGAAGTGAGCGTTGGCTCTCAACTTCTATACCACAAGATAAGTGGAAGGAGCCATTAGCAAAATGTTGTTCCGCAGAGTATTTAACTAACAATTTATTGGTAAGAATCTTTCATTTTATAACGGCTACTTCTTGAAGTGCTATACTGAGTTACTTTAATTGATATTGCTATAACTTTGCAGAGTTCAGTGCTATTTGAGGAGACCAGTCGTCTTATACCACACGACGCTTTGTTAGTGGAAGTCGCACCGCACGGCTTACTTCAAGCTATTCTTAAGCGCTCAATGCCAAGTAGCTGTAAAAATATCCCACTTACGAGACGATACCATCCGAATGCTACAGTATTGCTTCTAGAAGCCATTGGCAAGTGAGTAACTGGTAAAATTTTAGATGGCGAGGTACCAAGCAACTTTCTTCCGGATTATTAGGCCAATCAGCGCACCAGCTAAAGACAATCTTATTTATTGCAGTAGAATCAATGTCAAATATTTTTTCCCAGAAGTAGTACATACCGTTAAAATCAAAATCAAAAATCTTTATTCATGTAGGTCACAAAGTAACACTTATGAACGTCAAGATTACTGCTTCTACATTTACATTTACTGCCAGATTCGCAAATTAATTGGTAGAGCCAGAGGAAAAACCTGGCAATAAAACTCATGGCCACTCTTTTCTAACCGCCATTTGACACAGTTTGATTAACATGATATTTGACCAATTATACAGTAAAGAAATTATACAAAAAAAATCAAAATAAATGTTGTGTTCATTAAAATTACACTTACATAGTTCCTTTGAATTTATATGAGAACAGTAGTAAATAGTAATTTAGCAATAATAGGTCAGAGATACACTATCTTTAACTTTTGTGATCATGTTCATTAATACTTATTTCACCTTCATATCCAGGTAAACCTTATTTCTTATGACTAGTAGTTCTTATTTCCATATAAAATAACCCCTGTAGCTCGTGTAGTAGGAGTAAACTGAGACAGGAATTTTCACTTAATATGATCCTGGCCATGCATCTTTCAGTTGTATTTCTTTTATAAGTATTTTTATAGTTTTGTAGAATTTTTCACGCACCATTGTACCAACCTAGTCCTTTGTGCTTACTCATAAGAGATTTTATGCATATTGTGAAAATATCACATCATCATCCGAGCGTCTGAATCAGATGCGTCTCGCAACGTCCACCTCCTACTTCTTCTCCTCCACTTCACACGGTCATTAGCATCCCCTGTAGTGGGACCATGGGCACGCAATCCTTACGACGTTAAAGCCAGCACTTTTTGAGTTTTCCCCTCTTACGGGACTCTGCGGGGCTTCCTTAGTCAGACTTTTGTTTCCCCTATAGCCCGGCGATTGCCGCAATATATGACCGGGGAGGCGACACTCTTCCAATTAAGTATATGCAATATCACGGACTTGAAGGCTGCCGTGGATCGTAGAGTTTCCCTCGCAGTTTATCCACGTGACTCTATCGCATCATCATCTATAGCAGTATTTTCATATCCTTAACGCACAGAGTCTGCATGCGTCGCTCCAATAGTGCGCACTTCTCACTGCCATGTAAAAGGACAGGTCTAGAAAATAAATATTTCTATTTCTTTTATTTTGGCGTTTGCATTGACTCCGATGCCTATATTTTTATGTACTGTTGACATGACCTTAGCGTATTATAGTTCAAAGGCAAATGAGAGACATACAACCTTAATTATACCTAAAAGTTGTGGCCCCAGGGTTGTTCGAGGACACGAGTTCAAATCCCATTCGAATTTGTCAAATTTTACCTAATAAATTATTACCTTAGCTACTCCTACGGCAAAATCACAATCACATCACAACATGCTAAAAAAAATGTGACGCCTGGATTGCGAATAAGTTCACAAATGATCTTTCATTGTCTTTGTGTTCCATTACGATGATGATGAAATGCTATTTCAAACTAATTAAATACGAAATCACGTCAGTTTGCTTGTCTCGCCTCGCCATCCTTGCACCAAATAGTTCTAATCTAGACTGCACTAATTAACGCATCACTAAAATATGAAATTGAATTTTAACATCTTTTTTTAATTTTATTTTATTGTTTCAGATTGTATTTGGAAGGCTACAATTCTAAGGTTCAAGTACTGTATCCAAAAGTCGAGATGCCGGTTTCCACCGGTACACCGTTCTTATCTCATTTAGTCAAATGGGTTTATGATGAGAAATGGTATTATTGCTAAATTACTATTTTTTATAAATAACTTTAAACTGTTTTGATTAGGAAGAGTAAGACATCTCTTCGCTGGGTGACCGACCATTCCTATTTTATTTAAATTAACTTTGTAATACGTTTTAAACTTGGGGACGACTTTCTCGACGAAAAAATAGGTACTTAACGTACCTATATTTTTTGTAATTATTTTATGGTCTGTTTACCTTTTAGCCAAATCTTAATTCATATTTCTTTAATCTTCTTTCTTATTGTCTAAAATATCCTCTATGTCTTAGTCAAGTCTAGTCTTAAGTCAAGGTCAGTCTCACCTTAGTATAATAGTGGTTGTTATAGGTACTGAGGTTTTCTGTGGATTTTACGGGGCTAGAAAGAAAATCGCATTTAACTGCATATATATCACTGTCTTTCACTATAACACGTTAACACAACTTGTATGTCCAAGAAACTACCACTCCCGCACATAAAACAAGATAAATGCACTAGTTTTAGAAAATGATATTCAGCAAGCGTCCGCTCTTGTAATTTTTCCCGCATAGAATGATTAGGTACCTATTTTATGGTGTTGTTTGTAGTGTCGTCATATCTTGAGATTTTGACTAGATTTTGTGGTAAACATTATACAAGGAAACTGCATTTTCAAATAAATAGTTTCTAAGTTTAAACAAAAAATATTTTGGTGATTACGTATATGTGATTATTTATGGTAGTTTGTGCCGCTTGCCGGTCGGATAAGGTTTTTATTATATTTCGTAGAAGGGCTAATCTCCGAAAAGTACTAGTTACATTTTAAAAAACTTTCTCGATTAGGTACGGTTAGACTTACTTTTACTGTTACGTACTGTGGTATATTTTTAACACAATTTAATATGTTATAATTTTTGTGCTATATAATAAAAATTTTGTGATATAGACAACTGATCAATATACTTATATATTTGTAAATATAAACATGTTACTTAAAGGATCACCAAACTCCGAAACCAACATTATGACGTTACCTATGAATTCTGGTTCAAATTCATGCTAAATGTGAAACGGAAGCTTTTTCCTTGTGGTTCCCAGAATTAGAATGACTCGTATGTCTAGATAGATTCATTTCCACGTATCTATATTGATAATCAACGATTAAGTGGAAGAGAGATGTCTGTGAGTTGTATGGACTGTGGCTTAGGTAGGTTCGGTTTATAGACAATATACATTAATGAGATGCTTCTTTTAGGCACATGCCACGTGTTGCCGACTCAGATAGAAGAATTGCCACCAGTTGCAATTTAATAATATCTTTACATGACCAAGAATATAGTTATCTAAGAGGACATTGTATACGAGGTAAGCGATACAGATTTTTTTTTTCACACAATATGAAATTATTGACATGAGAAACATAGTGTACTGCTTCAGTAGTTAATATCTGAGTGTGAAGTGCATCTACTGACTGACGGACGAGGTTATGACTTAAGTGCCCATAGGAGTTGAAAGGTCAGACGAGATCGTTTCTGCTGGAAAAATAACCAAATAAAAAAAACGTCGGTGAATGTAAGTACAAAATTGTTTCGCGTGAAGTCCCGAGTAGTATATAAAATATGAATAACCAAATATCAGTTAACGTATTGAATCAAATAAAACCCTGCATTCCAACTTTGAAATGTTACTCAACGATGAAATAGAAACACTTTATGAGATTTCTTGGATTTTAACCTAAAAAATCCAAAAATATAAAATCAAGAAATCCATTTTGTATACTGAGAACAAACGTGAAGAAATAATGAAGAATGCACCTCTGGCTTGCATTTTTAGACATTCTAAATAACTTGAACGTGTTCATCTGATAGATACTGCTGTATTGAGACTTGTAATCTATATATACACTATCTTAAATTAGTGAAATTGGACTTTAATCTCTGGACATTGATTCAGATCCTCAGGCCATATTTGCCATTAAACACATTATTGGTACCAGTTAAACCAAGAAGTTTCGATTTGACGTAGTGGTAATTCGCAATTGTGTAATAGTAGGATAACGAAGTACTTCAGTGGTAAAAAGAGACCGAAAGACTGGGTCTGACATCTAAGTGTATAGTATCTAGTTATTATCCATTTATGTGTAAATAAGACCAGTTAATTTTTAGGCTATACGTCATTCCCATTTGCGGCTAGCATAATATTGGTGTGGGATGTACTTGCAATGATACAAAATATGCCAAAAAAAGGAATATCGGTGAAGTTTAACGACTTGAAATTTTATACACAACCACTGCTTCATGATTGGCGACAATTGAAACTTAGAGTGTCAATACAGAAAGGAAATGGATACTTTGAGGTAATTATATACGACAATGGTTTTTGTCTTTATAATCGTTGTATAACTAATTGACAATGATAGTGGTGCGATGTTCACTAGCTAGCTGTCTCTGTATCACAAAACACATTGTCCTCATCTCCTAATAATAATTATATTAATTTTGTTTTTAGGTAATGGATGGTATTTCCAAAGTTGTAACTGGATTCATAAACCCTTTAACTAAACCCAGACCTTACATATCAGATAACCAGAACAACAACATGTACTTCAACGCTCAAGATATTTATCAGTTGTTGCGTGATCGAGATTATTTTTATAGGTACGTTGAATGAAACAACATTATGGCGGCTAATCGTAAGGTTTTCTGCGCATTTGTTGATCTGGAGATAGCATTTAATAACTTTGAAAGAAATTGTGTAGAAATTGCTGCCCGGATATGGTATGGACTTCTCGCTATTGCGGGCAGTACAGTCACGTTAGAGGGATTGTAAAGCTTGCGTGCGAGTAGGGGAGATGTCGAGATGTCGCCTTCTGTTGATGTCTTTTCGAGCATCAAACAAGCTTGTGTCATGTCCACCTGGCTGTTTATGCGTGTATCTATCTGATTGCCTATAAAAATTGAAAGATTGTAATATAGGTGTAAAATTAGATGACTTAACAGTAAATTATCTTTTGTATACTGATAATATGGGGACAATGGCCTCATTAACCAGCACGACGAGTCACATCCTGATTATGCACAACCTGATAGGGCAGCCTTTCGAGGTGGATAGCCTTAGTTGTATCCCTGTACTATGCCGCGGAAGGCCAGCAGCACCACCGTTGCTAAGGATTCCCCTGGCCCGGCGGGTCGACTTGCGCCAATCGCTGGCCCTACACCTGCTGCATCAAATCTCGTTCCCAGTCCGGCCTGCTAACCCTGAACATAACCCAAGACTTGGTGGGCATTTCCATGGCTGCATGATGGTACAGGAACCATCACACCGCGCGCCGTTCAAAAAAAAATGTACCACTTTAACATATTTTGAGTGCCTACATGCCGTAACTTCGTCTGATGTTCAGCTGGTATACCACGTGTAGTTGAGGTCAGCTTGGGTCCAGAGTTGATAAGGCCGCTTACGCTTTAATCATTTCATGATGTAGATAAATCTAGATGTTTGTCATTCCCTACCTTTATTTAGTGCCCTCAACATTTTGGACAAGTTAATTTATGCTTCTGTCGTTTATTATGTGTAAACTCGTTAAGTATGTGTAAAAAATGCTTCAAACTGATGCATCGATTTAGCAACAGCATTATTATTACTGGAATGGAATTAGAATAGAACGGTGTGTCCCGGCCCGTTAGAGGGTCCGTCCTACCCACTAAACCCCGCCGTATTCCGCCTCACCTTAAACCGACTCGCAGGGTAGGCCTGAGGTTAAATCACTGCGAGCCGGCAAGGGGCAACCCATAGTGGAGGGGTCCGTCTCGGGGCGGTCGATAAGTGACCACCCCGGAGCTCCCTAAGAAGCTCCCCGGAGCTAAAGAACTAGCTCGCACTTCCACCCCTCTCGAGCGCCCCTCTGTAAGTAGAGGAGGTGAGAGCGGCGGGAACACAGTAAGGGTGCCCGCCGCCAAGTGGCCGGTTGGGCGGGGTCCACCGACCTTACGCCTACGACCAGACATTATTTGGGGGCGCGCATGTATTGAGCACGTCGACGCCCCCGAACCGGACGGTGGGGCGGAAGCGTCTGTCGTAATAAGAAGTAACTTAGTATACATTATCCCCATATTTTCACGGGAACGAGCACTTTGCGGGTAAAAACTGTGGTCCGCTAGTGTTTAATATAATTCAATTTTTTTTTAGAAGCAATCGTGGCCCCGCGGTCTCAGTGTTCTATAAACGATCACTGAGTTACGCAACTTTGACTATGGCTGGTCCTCGGATGGGTGACCACTTTGTGGCATTCACATTTGCGAGCGTTTCCGTGCTTCGGAAGGCACGTTAAGCCGTTGGTCCCGGTTGCCAGTAAAATGGCAGTCGTTAAGCCTGGTTGAAGGCCTTATGGGCGGCTTGACAAATTTCAACAGCAGGTAGCCACAACCTGCGTCTGTCCATTTTCAACACGGCAATGGGCTCACCACCTATTACGTGGGACAGGAATCCACACGGTGAAAAGTGGGGATATATAATATGCCTCTGCTACCCCTTCGGGGATAAGGCGTGATGGATATTTATTTATTTATTTTTTTTTTACTTTTTTCAAAGCAACGAGTTTCGGAGTATTGCCAGTGTTGATAAGTCACTGAGCGTGGCGAATCTCATATGGCGCGATAACTGGATTACTTTTGTCGATGGAATGCTCCAATTAAATGCTTTGCATCAGCCTCATCACGCAGTCTCACAGCCTTCTAGTATCGGGCGATTAATTATTGATATCCAACAGCCAAGTATGGAAATTATGAAATTAAAAGGGGAAAATTTAATCCAGGCCCATGTGTCCGAAAAATACAAGACAACCAGGTAAATTACTTGCTATAGTTCTATTGCTAAAAGTAATTATATTATAGCATAACAGACTTCCGCAATTGATTTCCATTCACTTAACTATCTTATCTGGCATAATATCTTAATATTTAATAATTGGTTTTATTAAGGTGTGGAGGAGTTGTATTGGAAAATATAAAATTTCAACAGTTGCCTTCGTACATTGGTATAAACATGAACTTGAAATCTTTGAGTTATGTACCATACTTTACTTCTGGACTTGATGTGAGTAAAATGATGAACCTCAAAGCAATAACAAAATAATTTGATTAATTTCCGCATTTTGTATTTTTTATCATCTGTGCAGGTATCTACATCACTAGAAGTTTACTTCCAAATAGTAGCAGATAATTTAAGTAGAAGTTCTATAACTGTAGTCGGACTACGACAAAAAGGCAAAGAAGGATATATGTTCAAGGCATTAAAAAATGTTCTTCAGAATTTATACAAAATAAAAGTAAACTACAAACAAATTCATGGGGAAACAGAAGTGATGAATTATAAATTAGAAACCGTAGATGTAATATTAATTGAAAATTTGTCTTTCGATAAAAATGTATGTGATTTTTAGTATGTGCTTTTGATTTATTAATTTGATATTTATTTAATAATAATTTCCATGTTTTGGACTTACAGAAATATGAATATCTACAAGAAGCGATGCAGCAAGGTAAATATGTAGTGAGCGAAGATTATGTAGTGTCTACTCCTACTTTAGAAGCTACTGCAGAGCATCATGTGCTAGCTGTTCATACGACTAACCACGAGACAAAACTTCAGCTAATACGCTGGGGACCAAGAGTATCCACAGATACTAAAAGTGTTTCGGTGTGTAAATATAGGGATTATATCTTGATTTTAGTTTGCAATAATTACCTGTTGATGGTGGGGCAGTACTCGTATTTACAGTATTTTCTATCAGTTAACCTTAAGATGGTGCAGAAAATTATTGCAGACTTTATAAGCGACGGGATTAAAAAGGTGCGACGAGAGTTCGAAGTATGTCACGGGCGAAGCCGGAAGGGTCACCTAGCGACTATGAACGATATATGAACACATAAACAAATATTATAACTATATAATATATACAATATATATACAATATTACCATAAATACATACTTATTTACATAATTAATAATCTTTTTAAGCTATTACATAGCTTTTATCGCGGGCTTTGAGCGCGACGACCGAATGAAGAAATTCCGTAACAATAAAAACCTAACACCCGAGTTCACACGAGCTTCACCGAGCTCGGCCGAGCATTCGCTTAACGTGTATGTATATAGTATGACTGTACGAAGCTCGCACGGATCGAGACCAGCTGTAAAATAATATTAATAATATTGTATATGTCAGCGATTCTCTTCTTATACCAGGATCCGCCATAGCTTATACGTGGGTATTTGGACAAATAATAGACTAAGTAACGACTAACCGACGATATAATGTTCTTTAATTTAAAGAAGACTATTACACACTGTTACTTATCAAAATCAGCACTCAGCCACGCAGAGAAACTCTAATTGCCTCTAAGGAAATTATAATCATTAAAGTTATTTCTAAGATTACGCGGAATAATGATGATTCGTCGGACTTGTCACGCGCACGCCGTTCTGAACTCAACTGTCCTAAAATGGCCGCGCTTCTATAACATAGACACAAAGCTCTGTCAGAATGACATCTGTGTACAGCTGTCACTCTCATTCCGACGTGATAATAGATGGCGCAGGCAACGCGCCGTCATATATATTAATATATACAATATTATTAATATTATTTATTTATTTATTTATACAGTATAAATAAATAATTATAATTGCATAGGTTGATAAAAAATGCTATGCAATAGCTTTACCGCGGCAGTCGCCGAGTGACACACGTTTTTTTTGTATTATTTTCTGTAAATATGTTAAATTTTAATTTGTTAAATATTCATTAAAAAATATAGTTAATTTAATGTTCTGTTAACAAATAAAGACTTCAAGGTATTTTAAGATACTGAAAATAACTAAATGAACTCACTGAGATGATTCTGCCAATAGTTAAGCTAAAAACTTTTTTGTGGGATCCTATACCACAGCACATAATACACGATTATGATAACTTACACTATTATTAGTACTATACCTAGTATAACTAAGTGTCTGCTGGTCTGCTGGATCGATTCTCATGGCACCATTAAATGTTTATTTGAGATTTTATCAAATATAGCTGGGACTTGATAATGATTTATTTAATGGCAAAGTATAATCTTAAAATAGTCTATTTGTTTCAAATATACTAAATTTAAATAGGTTTATGTGGAATAGGAACTAATGCCAAATATAGTGTTTTAAGTCTCACATTCGTCCATCGTTATCATTATCTCAACCTATTGGCATTTTCTACCGAGCATAAGCTTCATTCGAAAATCAAATACGCCATTTTTTATAAATTTCTGACCTATTCGGCAAATGCTATCCAGGCCGGTTGAGGTTCCATTTAGAGCTTTCCTCCTATACGCAATAATTGCGCATGGAAGAAAAGCTTGAAAAGAGTTCATCAGTTTATTGGTATTTTTGGGACGACACCCGCGGGATGAATAAGGATGGTAAATATTTATCTGTTTTTAGGATAAACATGGAAGAGAATACTATTTATCAATGAATCAACCCATAATAAAAAATCGGAACGTAAAATTAGAAGGTCCTCCATTTGGTGATTCCAATTCATTAAAATGGGTCAACATTCCTGAAAGAAAAGAACCTGGAATTGCTGTAAATGTGTGTATACTTTATTGTTTATCTTAAATGTTATTTTATGTGCAAAAAAAAAAGAATGAAATTTTATTTTTAAAATTGTTAATATCGATATCTATTACAAAGGCAAATTGTCAAATATCCTATATTAATGTCCGTAGGTACACTATGTTGGCATCAATGAAAAGGACATACAGCAAACTAACGGTAACTTGCTCTTCAAAAGCAATAATGATAATTTCGGAATGGATTTTAGTGGCATTACAAATAGGTAATAAAAACTTACTTTATATAATTCCGTCTGTAAATATGAGTATAGAACTCAAGATTAAGTGCATATACATTTTTTTTGATAGCGGTGATCTGGTCATGGGTATAGTTCTCAGTGGAGCTGCAAGCAGCAAGGTAAGAGTACGGCCTGAATTGCTATGGCCTGTGCCGTCACATTGGAGTCTTGAAGATGCAGCAACGGTGCCACTTGCTTATATGCAAGCGTTCTATTGTCTCGTGAGTTTTACATGACTATTTATAAAGTTATTTTAATATACGACGAAGGGCATATATAGTAAATTTTTCTTTCTTCTTTTTGTCAAAAGAGAGTGAGGGCTAAACTTCGTGAAGGAAAGTCCATTTTAGTTCATGGAGGAGCAGGCGCGTTGGGTCAAGCAATAATATCCATTGCTTTAGCTCTAAATTGTGAAGTTTATGCAACCGTAAGAGATAAAAGTAAAAAAAGTTTCTTGTGTAAACTGTTTCCTGAGTTAAAAGGTACTTATAATTGTTGTTTCTTTTTCTCCTTATCGATATTAACCATAAGAATAACAAAGAGCTACCTTATATTATAAATGTCTGCAACATGCTTTACATATGTACTGTGGTTCCAAATATAAAAAAATATATCTCTCAAACAAGATTAGACCTCTATTTGATTGCAAGTGCATTTCTATGGTAGAAAGTATAATGTTTATATAAAATTAGGAAAATATATTATAATCTCTAAAAAATAAAGTTGATCAATAATTGGCTTCACCAAACTCGTCAAAAAATTAATGACAAATAGTGAAATGTGCTCTTAATATTTTTATGTAACGTAACGTAACGTAACATATGGCTAATAAGAGAACGTTGTAAAGTATTAAGCTGTAAGGTAATCTACTCGCTTTAAATTTTATGCAAATTAAGAACAGTGTATCCCTTAAAGTGCTAAATGTTAGTTATCCATTGAAAAACAATCATACTATTTATTTATGTTTACATGACTACTACTCACATAAATAAATGATTTCAGCTGATCACATTGGTTGTTCGCGCGATCACTCTTTTAGCGAAATGGTTCAAATAGTCTCTAAAGGGAAAAAATGCGATATTATTGTAAGTTGTACCAAGGGCAATATGAAAGATGTAAGTAAAATGTTTATTATTTTAAAGATAGGTAATAGTTAGGCTTTGTTGTCTATTTTTGTTATTTTGACATTTTGTAGAGAGTACATAAATAATAATAATTACAGGTGACCTTCCTGTGTATTGCCCCTGAAGGGCTATTCTTAGATATTTCACAACTTCAAAACGATGACGACTTTAGTTTAGGAATGTCATCATTCACTTTGGCAAGACATTATGCAACAATAGAGTTTTCTTCGATATTTGAAACTAATAATATGCAAGAAATACTTGTAAGTATAAGCATAATGACTTAAACATCTCTAATTTACTTGGTTTTACACAAACCACTTCACAATTTGAATGCTTTTGTCTCTGACTCCACATCTGGATTATCCAGTCTAGATATTTTTTCTAGACGAGACTTGGTAAATAAACAGCTGAGTCTAGCTACAATAGTTACAAATTGTGTTTTGGCTGTACGCTCTCGGTACTTTTAATTTGAAAGAATAGAAATGTTAAAGGTAAATAATTGGTTGAAGTCGTGAGGGTGCTAATCTATGGGACAGCCGTTCAATACAATTATGATTAATTTTCTAACACTGAGGACGGATTCGATCTGGTTTTGAGCTACATATTCAGCAAATAAAGTCTTAAAACTAAAAACACTATCAAAATAGATGAATTTAAATAGTAACAAACCATTACACAAGTGGTATAACACGCATAGGATGCGAAGTGGGAAGTATAAGCGTGGGCGTCGCCATCGCTGCCAGTTAAGGTTTGCAGGGTTTCAATCAATTCTTCCAACACGAGCACCACTTGTTAGGGCGGTTTGTCCCCGCTGGTGCGAAAAGTATGTACCAGAGCGGCGTAGGGGACCGCCACTCTACACGCGCGGCCCGACACGGTGGGATTGGAGGACGGAGTGCAGGGTAGCTGCGTGGAATGTTAGGGGAGGAATGAAAGATAAAATGGATGAGTTGATAGATATTATGAATGAGAGGAAATTAAATGCAGTGTGCTTGACAGAGACCAAGCGCAAGGGCAGTGAAGTCTTAGAGCTCCCGGGTGGGGTGCTCTAAGACAAATAGATCAGACTCCAGACCATAGGGTCTGGAGTACCAGAGAGTGAGCCTTTGGTAGTCGGGGTGTTTAAGTTATGTTGTCCTCGCGATTGGTCTCCGGTATGTATGTGTACAAATTGGTAGGTCCTAGAATCCACTGGATTAGTTTTAAACTTGGTTTGACATAGATTTTCCTGGTGGCTGCATAAGTGCTGGTATCTTCGTCGAACGCGAGTTAGCTAGAGGACTTCTGGAAAAGTATGAGAAAAGCTCTAAATGTGGTAGATGGAAACAAAAGACTTATAGTGTGTGTAGACTTGAATGGATGGGTGCCCGCTCGCGATGGATTTGAGTTGGTACTTGGTAAGTATGGGGACAAAAGGGTGGACGACGCTGGCAAGCTTATACTGGTATTTTGTAAGGAAAATGATTGGTTTACAGGGATGTGTCATGCTCGCCTGGCTGTTCATAGTGTATCTGGACAGTTACCTGCAGAAGTTGAAAGATTGTGATTTGGGTGTGAATTTGGTTGACTTAACAGTAAATTATTTATAATACATAACATTATAATATTTTATTTAACCCATCTACACCCTCCTATTTATAAGGACGTTTTGAATTCCTTTATGATTCGCATAATAGATGTCTGAGGTCGTCGGAAAACCTAGAACTAAAAATGTCACATCATTCTACAAATGTCCTTGACCGCTCCTTTACTGGAACAGCGATTCGGTTATGGAATAAATTGCCAGTGGAAATTAGACGAGCCAAGACATTAGCTAAGTTCAAATTTTTGGTTAAATACCTTTATTTATGATAAAGAGTCAAAATTCCTCTGCTAGCTTATTTAGCTGTATGGTCACGTACGTCTATATAATATACGAGTATTAATATCTATTCATATGTTTATATTTATGTCTATGTATGTCTTTATATATGTTTATTATATTTCTATGTATGTAATGATATTATTTATGTATTATTATGTCTCTATTTTCTCGGGTATCTTTTTTGTTTTCTTGAAGATTCCCGGGCTTTTTGTAGGCTTACATGGAGACATAGGTCCAACACTCAGAGGCCCTTTGAGAATTTTAATCTAATAGGGAATGGGACCCCCACTGCAGATAGTCCACGCCTGCCTTATGTAGAAGAACGGTAATGGATCACCT
This sequence comes from Thumatha senex, assembly GCA_948477245.1. NCBI lineage: Eukaryota > Metazoa > Arthropoda > Insecta > Lepidoptera > Erebidae > Thumatha > Thumatha senex. Next base: position 18,600,010 of record OX419744.1, read on the forward strand.
CCAATGGGAGTTAAACTATTGTACAATATGCTAACTACTAAATGGGTTATTGGGTTGGGTTATTGTTATTATTATTATTATATATTTTTTTTTAAATTCTACATCTTTTCCTTTTTGTTAGATTTAATTGAACACCCAACAACTACCAGTCACTCTTACTAACATTATATTTTTCCATCCAAAGGTTGCCTGAAAGAAATTGCTTTAAGCGATAAGGCCGCCCATTGTACTACTTTAGTTGTAACAAATTATCACTCTGTTATTGTTTATGTTTTTTTTTTGTGTACAATAAAGTATAAAATAAATAATAAATGAATTGTCTGCTGCACGCTGATGATGCGGTGCTCATGGCATCATCAGAAGCTGACTTCAGGCATTAGTCATTAATATGAAAGAGGAGTGTGAAACTCTTGATCTGAATACATTAAAGTGCTTAAATTAATAACAATACAGTATTCCGTATTACTACTGTTTGATAAATAGAACATTAAGTTTGACAGTAAAAAATTAATGAAAAATAATTTGATTTTCAATATAAAAATATGTAGAAATATTATAAAATATGCAGTTATTACTCATTCGTTTGAAGTGTTCGTGGTCTTGCGAACTCAGTGTTCTGTAAAAGATCACTGCGTTAAGCAACTTTAGCTATGTCTGGTCCTCGGATTAATGACCGCTTTGTGGCATTTCCATTTACGAGCGTTTCCATACATAGAAACGCTCGTAAATGGAAATGGTTGGACTAACGGCATAACGTGCCGTTGGTCCCGGTTGTGATCATATTAATTAATAACAATGAAGCGCTCGTGGCCCGCGGTCTCAGTGTTCTGTAAACGATCACTGAGTTACGCAGCTTTCACTATGGCTGGTCCTCGAATGGGTGACCACTTTATGCATTTACATTTGCGAGTGTTTCCGTGCTTCGGAAGGCACGTTAAGCCGTTGGTCCCGGTTGCCAGTAACATGGCAGTAGTTAAGTGAAGTTGAAGACCTTATGGGCGGCTTACAAAATTTTTAACATTAGTTAGCCGCAACCTGTTTCCGTCTATTTTAACACAGCAATGGGCTCACCACCTATTACGAGGTACAAAAATTCCCATGGTGAAAAGTTGGCATATAATATGCCTTTGCCACCTCTTCGGGGATAAGATAAATAATAAAGTGTTAGATAAATAATAAAGGATTTTTAGGAGTTTATGCTCCGCAAGATGCGCGGTGGAGCCAATCTTCAAAGGACCAAAGTGAGAGGCAGGCATTTTGTGAGAGTGTGAGCGATATACTGAGTAAATGCAAACGGAATGAAAGAATAGTAATGTTAGGTGATTTTAATGGTTGGGTTGGTGTGAAACGTGATGGTTATGAAAGTGTATTGGGAAAGTATAGTGACGAACGAGTGAATGAAAATGGAGAAAGTTTGCTTGAGGTATGTTTGGAGAGAAACCTTGTGGTAACCAACACCATGTTCAACCACAAGGATATCCATTTGTTTACGAGACAAGAAGGAAGCCAGAGAAGCATGATTGATTATGTGATTGTAGATGCAAGGATGAGAAAGAAAGTGTTAGACACTCGGGCATACCGCGGTGCCGGGATTGACACAGACCACTTCTTGGTTGTTAGTCGAGTAAGAGGTCTGTTTCAGCGGAGGCGGCTTCGTGTGCATGCACCTGTTAGTGTACTAGAACGCATAAAAGTCGAGAATTTGCAAGAGATAGGCATAAAAGAGGAATTTAAGTGTAAGCTAAGCAAGAAATTTGAAAATTCTGATAGTTGCCTGAAAGAAGAGAGAGAGATATACATGGACAGTTGCCTGAAAGAACTGCAAGAGAGTAAGTATGGTTTAAAAATGGATAAACTGACCGTCAAGTACCTCCTATACGCCGATGATCAGGTAATACTAGCATCATCGGCGGAGGAGTTGCAGTTGATGGTTAACACTATGTATGATGCGTTAAAAAACAAAGGAATGAAAGTGAATATAAATAAGTCGAAAGTAATGGTTTTTGAAAAAGAGGCACGTATGACGGATTGCTGTATTGTTGTGGAAGGAGAAAGAGTAGAACAAGTAAAAGAGTTTGTATATCTAGGTACAAAATTTGCGAGAGATGGAAAGTATGACTATGACATTGAGCGAAGAGTATTGGTAGGAAATAAAATGAATGGAGCCATGTACGCCTTTATGAGCGGTCAGAACGTTTTGAAGAAGGCACGACTGGCTGTACATAGAGATGTGCTGGTCCCCACACTTATGTATGGCAGTGAAAGTTGGGTATGGCAGAAAACGCATAAAAGTAAAATAAATGCAGTGGAAATGATAAGTCTGCGAAGTATAGCTGGAGTGAAGTTGATGGATAAAGAAAGGAACAGCACGATAAGGGAACATTGCGGTATGACAGAAGATGTAGTGACTAAGATAGAAAAAGGGATGCTTAGATGGGGTTCGGACACGTGGAGAGGATGGATGAAAGTAGACTGACGAAGCAGATTTATGTGGCGAGAGTGAATGGGCAAACTGGTAGGGGTAGACCTCGGCGTACGTATGTCAATCAAATCGAAGACCTTTTGAAAAAAGGCCAGGTCAAGAGTACCCTTAACCGGCGAGCGTGTACGAAAACACTTATGAAAGTAGAAGAAGCGAAAGTGGTATGTAAGGATCGTAGCAAGTGGAAAACCATAGTCTCTGTCTACCCCGATGGGAAACAGGCGTGATAATATGTATGTATTTATGTAAATAATAAAGATATTACTCAGCAAAATTATAAAAATAAATATCTGTTGTAATTGATATAATCTTACGTTTTATCGCTCATAGTAAATTTTCTTAGAAATTGTTTTATAATATAAAGGGCAAAATGTTAAAAGGTAAGTAAAGGTATTCTCATAATTTATCGAAATATGACAAACATTAAACGTTACATCGTCATCCATTCTTAAAATTTTTGATCTCGTAACAAGTGAGTTAAAGAAGGGGGGTGATGGCTAAAGATATACGTAGATATAAAAATAAAGGTTCGCGTCGCTTAGTTTTATAAATTATATAAATTCAGTGTTTTTCTCTATTAAGAAGTTAAAAATAATTTGTTTTTTTAACTTCTATACTTAAAGTTCGCAATTCATATTTTAATGATCTAACTAAAACAACACTGTACTTAACAACAAACGGAACTCAAATTGCGCACAATAATGGAAACCAGTTGTTTCAATCTAACCACAAAAACTATTTATATCTAAAAACAAATACTCAATGAAATGGAATTGTAAATTATTTCTAAGTCTTACTATAAAAACTGGCTATTTTCGATTTTTGAAATAGAAGTAATATATCTCATATTCACAGACTTTACACAAAATGGTAACCGAGGGGATAAATCGAGGCTACGTTCGCCCGTTGTCGCGTGTAACGTACGCAGCACATGATGTGGGACATGCCTTTCGGTTTCGGGCTACCAGCTCGCACCGCGGCCGTGTGCTGCTACAGATGAAAGAGAATGCCATACAAACGCAGTACAGGTAAATAACAGTATTAAAGTAAACTGATGCATAGTGAAAAACCTACATATGTATTAAGAAAATAATGGTTAATTGATTTCCAGATTAGGACTTAGTTCTGACCATTCGAACCTCATACTATGTGGAAAAACAAACTTTGGTCTAGACTTTGTTGATAGACTCGTGAGCAGAGGTGCTAAGCAATTGTATCTTCATGTACAGACAGATGCGGCTTACATAAAACATAAAATACGGTATTTATTTTATTGTTACTAATTTTGTTGTTGATTATGCGAGCTATCTTACCTTACCATAGCCATCGTCGTGGCAGTATTAATTTGTGACTTGCGTGGTTCATTACTACAATAAGCAGCAATTTTGCTTTCTTTATCGTTTGCTATTAATTTATATATTTGTTTATTATTATAAAAAAGACATACAGAGTTATACTTATTTTATAATTAAACCCTGCAAAACTGTTATTATAACAGTTTGACTGCAGGTAAGATAGTTTTAGAACTACTTAGTTTTTTACTAATATTGCCAAGTTTATATGATTATAATATAATGCTAGAATAAATGTTTGGAGACATTAGTGCACAGTAATGATAATTAAACGAACTGTCTAATTCAACGACCGTTTCAAGCAACCATATCGCCCGTATGGCATCAAGAGTTTGTATTGAGCAAAGTCAAAGTTGGTAACAAAGGAACTGGATTCAAATATCGATAAACTACAAGGAGTTTTCACATGCAATATACAAAAGTGATTGACTTTATTGTGCTAACCTTCAAGATAGTATAACGCCTTCTTAAATAATAATATTTTTTCTCTATTACATAACAATTATGGCATATCTATTGACGAGTAGCTTTGGAAAGCACATTAAGCTGTTGTCTCGGTAAGGCCAAGTCGAAGGGCTTAAAACAGTCTTTGAAAAATTTCAACAGTAGGTCAACACAACCTGCCCCTGTCCATTTCAACAATGCAACATGGCTGACCACCTGTAACGTGGGACAAAAAATGCTTACGGTCAAATGTGGGCGTATAGTATGCCTCTACTGTCCCTTTGGGGATAAAGGCGTGGTGATACGTAATAATATTAACAGTGACACCTAAAGATATCATGAATTGGTTATCTTCAATTGGTAATTGGTTATCTTTCAGTTGCAAAGCGTTATAATTGTGTATTGAATATTTAAAAGCAATTAGTACTTATGCTTAGTAAAATTTATATAAGTGTGTTAGTTTTTAACATTAAGCTGGTGTATGTTTTAGAACTTGGCAACAATTGGGTGTTAAAGTTAATACATCTTCAGAATGTTTAAATGATCAGAAAGCTATAGTCACTTTACTAACCAATAGCTTACGTATGGGCCCATTAGAAGGTGTTTATATAATTGCGGAGGAAACTGACACTGGTCACAATATGATAACTAATTTGGATGCTGAAATAAGGAACATGTCTATTGATTTAAGGTATTCTACAAATGAAAATATTTCGATGATAAAATATTAAAACGGCAGATATCACGTAAATTTAACCGACTCAATAGCCCATTTCGTAGAAAACATATTTTAGGATAATTTAAAAATTAAACTACTTAGGTTTGAATACAGTAGTAGTGCCATTTCCTATTAGATTGAAATTCTCAAAGAGCCTCGGCGTGTTGGAGCATTATGTCCCAATGTAAGTCTACCAAAAGACCGAATATTCATTCGTAAGAAAAAAAGAAAGACCCGAAAAACATAATAATAACCCTTTATTTAGTCACTTGACAATTTTCTCAATAAAATTGATGTAACTAGACTATAAATATCTCTGTTAATAAAAATAATAGTATGTACTCAGGACCTTGATATTTATACACCTAATAGGGGCTATAGACTTTAGTATATGGTATAATTTTTAACTTTAAATTTAATTAAGACGGTTAATAAGTGTCAAAATTTTATTGTTGTAGGTTTGGGTATCGTTTAAACTCAATGATAATTTATTTATTTATTTTTTAGCTATTTTGTTGGAATTTATTTTGGTGAAAATTCAACTGGCAAAAAAGTGTTTCTGGATCGAATATCTGATCAATTACCAGCTACGGTGCTTGTGTTACCTGAAATCAAAGAAGTAAGTTAACGTTATAACACACAGCAGTATTCAAGAAGTATTCATATAACACACATAAATATACAAATATAAAAAATAATAATAAAGAAACATAATAAATATTATATATAGACAATACTGTTTATAATAAAAATAAAACATTTTCATTTTAATTATGGAAAGGAGAACTTTAGAGTGGCTATGAGTTTTATTGCCAGATTCTTCCTCACCTATTGCTTTGCGAATCTGGCAGTAAATGTAAATGTAGAAGCAATCATCTTAACTAATTAATTGAATCAGGCGTTACATGGCGGAAATCCATATTTAAACTATAATTATTATTATTTATTTAAATATAATTATAATTTTTAGATTTTATTTTTGCAATACTCCGTTTTTTAAATTGTCGTATGATGTCGACACGTGTTTCGCCTATACACGAGGCATTATTAAGTCTGTTTGGCAGCCAAACAGTCTTAATAATGCCTCGTGTATTAAAAGATAACAAAAAATGCTATGATGGCTCCGAAATGACGTTATCTGTCAAAGAACTAAAAAGAGAGACATATCCTGCAAAATAACCACATTATGTGACCAAGAGCTTTTCTATTTCTCAAAAAAACCGATGGCCGATGGAGCAGACGAGAGCCGGAGTGGAGACTGTGACTCGGTTAACAAAAGGCAGGATGCCCGGATACCCCCAGCCAGAGGACTGTCACAGTTAACCTAAAAAAATGAGGTGGTGCCACATGGGGAAGGAGGTGGGAGGACTTTTAAATAGCGAAAAAAATGGTAGAAACTAATATCCAACAGTGAAATGCGATAAACTGATATTATTAATTTAATTTCCTCTACCTAATATACATATATCCACTTATATTATAATAACAAAGATTCTCAAAATTTACTTTACGATATTGATGATTATAAATTTACTTTGTGTAGATAGCGTACAATAGTTCTACAAATTGGAGAGCAGTGGTGAATGCTGCAGAACAATCTTTACAAAACACCCGTGGAGTAATGTTAGCTTACGAAAACAGGCATAAGTCTTCTTTATTACAAGAAATTGCTAAAGTAGCTGGTAAGTTACTATAAAGGTTTTATCTAATTATACATTTAATATTTATCTATTCTCTCTGACTACCCCGTCAGGGATACAGCTTGAAGATAGTATAGTATAGTATAATTTAATATTTCATCAGATAATGGGACTGGAGGCATAATATTCTTGCAGTCCGCCATTTAATGTTATACAAAATGGCGACCAGTTACAATACCTATATAGTCTAGTCTAGTCTATCTTCACGCTGTATCCCTGACGGGGTAGTCAGAGAGGACAGATCGCCAGGCTTCGCGATCCATGCATACTTCTTTCGCTTCTTCGAGATTCATCAATCGCTTCATACACGTTACGTCTGGGTATCCGAGTACTTTTGACCTTTCGGTTAAAAAAAATTCGGTTAAAAATTTTTGTTTATATAAATCGTTAATAATATAAACAAAAATCATAATTGCACTTACCTTTATTTATGTCAATTATATCAAAAGAAATCATAAAATATATTCGAATGGAAATTGCTTAAAGGTCCATACCTAAAAATTTGTACGTTACCGTCGGTTGTCAAATCCGACTCGCGATTGTCTGGTTTTATTGATATCCGCTAGTCAGCCAACGATTGATATAGTATCATAACGGACCGCTACTTTGGAAACGAGGGCCGGAAGCCATAATTTTTAAACCACTTTATCATAGAGTATCGTAAATTGTAACGTACAAACTTAACTTGGCAACTTTTTTAAATTTATATTTACTTCACCTTTATCAATTATCTCTTTTGTTTATACTTTTCCTATTTAATACTGCATTCTTATTTATATTCATGTTCATTTACAATTTATTACTTTGACAAAACTCATTTTGCAGTCGATATTCCCTCCGGAAATTTTTTTTTGACCATCTAGTATATGGCACATTCCAAAAAACGTCAAGAACAAAAATTCATAACATATTCATATAAAAAATCAATCATCTAGCTCATCAGTAGGCTATTCTAATTTTCACTTTCAAAAGATTAATATTATTACGTCGAAAGGTATCTCTGCGCAGAACTGTATTTCCTTCTTCTATTTCCCTCAAGTGACAACAGCAATAAAAGCACATTTGCTGATCAACAACATGTATCGGTGGATAGACTTGAGGGGTTACCGTTTTTTACTGAAAATTGTTTATTTTTTAGTTTATACGAGTAACAAAATAATTTAATCAAAATAGTTACCATTATTATCTATACATTGCTGCCATCTAATAGGAAGGTCATTTATGCCTTTGCGATAGAACTCTGAGGATCTAGACTGCACAAACTGTGTGAAAGCATTTTGTACTGCCTTCTGGAAAGACAACTTATTGTCACGTAGATAACTGTCCAAATCACGAAAAAAATGGTACTCCGTTGGAGCAAGGTCTGGCGAATACGGAGGATGACGAATGGTTTCTAACTGCAGTTACTAAAGGGTTAAAACTGTTTCTCGTGCTGTATGAGGTCTCGCGTTGTCATGGAGCAATAATGGTGAAGATCGATTCATGAGTCGGTGCTGTTTTACTGCTAGTTTTGCCATCATTGTTCGAAGTTCGGCACAATAGACATCTGCCGTTATTGCTTGACCAGATCGGAGAAAACTATAGTAAATAACACCATGCTGAGACCACCAAACAGTTACCATTACCTTTTTATTGGTAAGTTTTTCTTTAGGACACTGTCGTGGCGTTTGACCAGCCATTGCATTTTTCTTATACGGTTATCATAAAGAATCCACTTTTCATCACATGTCACAATTCCATCCAATATTATAAATAACAAAATCAAATGTTTCATTTTTTTTAAAAAAGAACATCATAGAAACCATGTGAATAAAGTTTCATTCGAAAACATCAAACCATGAAGATTCTATGTGAATTCAATAAACCTATTACAATGAACCGGCAATTTCATACTTTAACCACTATTACTTCACTTAACGACATATATCTACACCCTTAAAGCCAATCTACACTGTTAAAACCTACCAGCGTTGTTAGAGAGAGTGCTATTGGAGCTAGCTAGAGCTGTGGACATAGCTCTATTTGGAGCTTACTAACGCTGTTGGTGTAGACGCCATTGGAGTCGGCGTTCTTGTAGTCGGTGGAGTCTTTTGCCTCTTCAGAACTTCACTTGAACTTTAAGTTTGCCATCTAAAGTTACTTTTTTACTTGTCACGTGTCACGTCATTCATTATATAGTAATTATGATGTAGAAAATAAATTTATTTTTAAGTTTCATTTCTTTTATGTCTCTACACAACATGTGTGTGTCTACTTGCACAAATTCATTGTATAAACAAATATCGCCATTTAAAATTATATTTATTTTTAGAGCTTACCGTACCAGAAAACATTGCAAAAAGTCGTACTTTAAAAGATTTAGGTATTCCAAATCATAAATTGCAGTTACTCAGCACTTTTCTACGTGTTCAATATAACCTCGCATTTGAAGAAGAACAGATTTTATCATTAACAATAAAAATGTAAGTTGGACACTTTGCTTTATAACTTCAATTATAGAAGAATAACCTAATGATGAATACAAAGACTGTGTCAAATCACCACCATTACTATAGATAGAAATCACTCAAGTGTAACCAGAAATGAGCAGTCATTTGTATTCCAGTTTACATCCGCACTTATCATTTTCATGTTGGTTGTTCTGGTTCGGGTAATGGTTCATTCATATCATAAAACTTTATTTTGATTTAAGGTTAATGGAGATAGAAAGAAATTTAATAAAACTTCCCTGTGAAGATGTACAAGGCTTGTCTACTTTCTTCGCTTACGTAGATCCTGATGAACTCCTAGCGACTGCTGAAGTAGTATTTATGCCAACACTTAATAGTACTAATTACACGGTTAGTAATGGTTTAAATCAATACGTTGATCAAACTTTTATTTATATATATCAATTGAAGTGAAATTTTAAAAAAGTGGTTTATTTTCTAGGAAGGCGGTATAACAGAAAAAAGTCACATCAATTTATGCATAATACCAGGGATGGAGGGGCATCATGAGCGTTTCCGAGCTTTATGCAGGCGTCTTAAATTGCGAGCTCTCGTATTACAACCTGGATTTGATTATCCACATGAAACTGTGGCAGAAACTGCACAAAGATATGCTGAGGTAATATTTGATTGTATTTAGTATTCTGCGTCGTTGTCCCCCGACCTAGCCAATCCTCGCCACCAATCAGGTGGGACAAAATTAGCAAGTCAAGTTCACAGTGACTAGACTAAGGCAGATTTATCGACTGTGTCCTTTGTGCGTTACATATAAATGAACATCGGTGTAAGCAAATGTAGTAAAGGATAATTGTAAGCGATTTTAGATCTTTTTTAGGACAGTACATCTATTTTTATAATGATCATCATTATGAACACAAGTAAAACAAATGCAAGCAATTTAAACGTTAATAACATTGCATATTTTTATTTTATTTTATATAATAATAGTTAGCCAGCGTTAGCAGGTAGAGAGAGAGAGAGACAGAGGGTTGCGCACCCGGCTGCGTACTCACTTGCACGTGTGCTCATTTGCTTGTTGTATGCATTTCGATCCGTGACGATTTCTACTAAATCGCTTGTTCCAAAACCTGAAATATACAATCTGAAAATTCAAATTCACCGTATCAAGTTACTTAAATTTCTATCAAAGTTAATCACTTGATCAACTTCTCGGGAATGCGACATGTCACGAAAGACACTGCTATGTATTCCGTTTATGTTAACGTCCATCAATTTAAAGAAGCCGTTATGATTGGCCTTCAATTTTATTTTATTTTCAACTCGAACTTCTACCCCTAAGGCCCAATTGTAGCCCTCCCCAGATCTACTCAGATACACACAAAAATCAGTTCTTCAGCCGTTCTCGAATTTTGCAATTAGCAACTCATTTGATGATTCAATTTTATTGATGTAGATGGGGTAAAAAGTTTACAAACAAACAAACAAAGAGTTTGTTTTATTTTACATTAAAGTATTTATTCATATATGGCATACACTATCTTAACATATCATAACGATTTTATATTAAATAATTCAATTTTTAAACAGGTTCTACTGAGAAAGACTGGGATGAAAAATACATTTTATTTAATGGGATATGAAAGTGGTATTCCTGTAGCTCTAGAAACAGCTGCACTTTTGGAGGATCATGGTAACTTAACAATTTTTTAAGCTAAATATTGTCCGCGCGACCCCATGGTATTGGAACAAAATAATGTCCATTCCTAAATAAAAATTACATCGTCGGTAGTTTGGCTCAGTGTGCGTAGGAGGAACCCGACCTTTTGTCTGTACATCAAAGATAAAAGAAAAAAAATATGGGTTAAGGCCATAGACACTAAATCTATCATTTTTGAAATTGCTTTCTGTTTGTTTGAGTGTTGCAATTTAATCAACATTTGTAATTAAATTTTGCTTTATTTAAAGCTTTTCTTTATTAGATTAGATATGACAACAGTAATAATGTTGAAAAATGCTAGAAAACGCATTTATCTGGACTGTCATCTTGAGTGCCGCTAACGGAACCCGGCTGGCTGTGATAGCGGCCCTCAATCTCAATAGTCGTCTCTGCTTCCTAAGAGGCAGGTCGCGCCATTTTTACGTGCAGTTATTAAAAATACACGCTATGATCTTTTGCATACTGCTGGCAGTACACTAGGCAAGATTGTCCTGTCCCGGACGCGCCTTCACTTTTTCCTAAAGAAGCTGGATAATAAAACAGCCGAATGAAAAGGTCGTGTTGGTAGCCAAATTTGTCAGAAACCCTGAGACATCCCTAATAGCAGTTACTCGTACTCGGGGTGCCTGGCGCTAGACATGTAGAAAACGTGGTTTTAGTCCGTTCGAGTCCGGCATAACATTCGTAAGGATTTTCACGCTACAAAATAACAAGTAAGGCGCCTTTCACTATCAAAGTGAAAGAATCAGACGACTTCTAAACCAATTATGTAATAATATAAAAAGAAAGTGGTAGAAACTTCAAATTCGTCTATAAATATATATAAATATAAATCGCCCGCATGGATTCATGATGTCCTAAATCAAATGCCGCAAACCGTTTGTCTCTTTCTCTTATGGTTCCTGAGAAATTTATGGGTACAGAAGGACGGACGGACAGTATTAATCTCTACGGATCCCACATCCGTCCGCATAGGCGATGATTTGGGGTCAGGGGATGCTGACGACCGTGCGAAGTGGAGGAAAAAATGTAGGAAAGCGGACCTCAGGAGTCGCGAGACGCAACTTGGACAGACGCTCGGATGATGAAGATGAAGGTCGGATGGACAGACAGCCATTTTAAAAGACAAAATGTTTTTAGAAGGTTTAGAAAAGGTTTTATTTGCTTTATTACAATGAATTGTATTTAAAATGTATCATATGATTTACTTTTTATAATACTATATGGGGTTGAGCGATTGTAATTCAAGGTATTAAATGTTGCTGAATGTACATATTAATAACTTTATGTAACATTTTAAGCGAATGCGAATGAAATGAATAAAATTTCATAATGAAATTCTGATTAAAATTTTCGAACCCCCGAATCTGAGGATCTCAAGAACGTTAGTTCTGACTAGGTGCTGTAGAAAATTCAGCGAATCCAGATTCTTAATATCCCACCATGTCCTACAATGTCCCAAAAATCCAAAAAACAGCGAACAGCTCTCGGCACATTAACTTTAGGTTCCAGGTTGATGCAGTACAAACCGGAATATGGCTCTCCTTGCAAGCCTAATGGACGCCCCTCCCCCCTTTGGTGGTTAGAACAGAATGGCCATGAGTTTTACTGCCAGGTTCTGTCACTGGCTCTACCCATTGATTTGCGAATCTGGCAGTAAATGTAAATGTAGAAGCAATAATCTTGACGTTCTTAAGTGTAACTTTGTGATTTACATGAATAAAGATTTTTCATTTCATTTCATTTACCTGCCACCACAAATTTCCGCCCACGTATCGTTCTCGATGGGATCGCTGAGATCAGAGAGGTAGACAACGGTCAACCGAGTGCTAGGGGACACCCCTGGTTCACACATAAGTTCCACGCCACGCACACTACGAGCGTATACTTTTCTGAGATTGGCAATGCCCTGTGAGAAGTTGTGTGATGTGTTTGTCAGTTTTCCTTGCGCCTTCTCCGCCTACAGACGTAGGCCGGACGTTTAGTATTAAGCAATTCCAGATTTATAAAGTCTAGTGCTTAATGCTAAAAGTTGTGGGTGTATCCTAAGTGTTAGCTGTTTTTCACACGGTTAGCTATAAAGGTATAGAGTCACCTCTGTGGTCTGTTGGTAGCTCGAGGGTTGCTAAATCGGGACTTTATTGTACATGTAGTATAGGGTACAGAGAAGCTTCACAGTGAATTAGAAAACAGTTGTCTTGTATGCTATTCCTAAGAAATTAGGCAAATACAGAATGAGCATTTTTTACTATTAGTAGTTTTAGAAAATATCAAAAACTAATGCTCACGTTAACCCTAGTCGCGGGCAGTGTCAACGATTACTTCAAAAATACTAAATAACATAGAACATATGGGAGCAATTTAAGGGTAATAAATAGCGTTTCCACGTGCTGCGGGCAACAGCTAGTATTTATTAGGTATGTTTATCAGTTCTCTAAATCCCATACCACAAACTTACTTTGACCTAGTAGGCGTTGTGTAAAAAAAGATCCACTATTTTTATTAATTTTTATTTTTAGGATTAACTGGTACAGTCTTTTGTCTCGGATATACTCCAAAAGATTTAGTAAGCGAGATTGAAGAGCAATTGCTAGCATTTCCTGATGAGAAAAAACTTCAAGACGGTGTACTGCGTCACATGTATTCGTTAATGACAGAAGAAGATACTTCAGTGCTGGACGATGCGTTACAAAACTTGAGTACATGGTCGCAAAAAGTAGATGTATGTGTACACAGTTTGCTCAGTCAACACTCCGCCCAGTATACACGCTCGCTTATAGACTGTGCCCTGGCACGCATTCAACAAACACGACAGTTTAGCGAAGCTTTTCGTCCGTTACGCTCACAAGTGATTCTCCTACGTGCTGCAATGCGGCAGTCATCGACACTAGATACATCTCTGGAGCATATCTCGCAACAACCACTTGTCGTGTGTCAGCTCGATACACCGTTCGCTCACATCCTGACAGACTTACGCTGTGCCACATTGATCAACGAACACGTGCATCCTGCAATTCTTGAAAAATTTACAAATAAAAATAGGTGTGACACTTACGATTATTGAGTGTTGACTCTATTGGTGTGCAATAATTTATTAAATTTTTATTACTGAGATAACGCCTTTTATTTTAAAACGACTAGTTTTTAACTCTATCATAACTTTGATTGATATACCGATTAAATCCCTATGCAATGAACATGAATTGATATAGCGAACAAACCCAATGCCAGTGACCATGAAATTGTCACGAGCAATTTTTATCTACTGGTTGAGACGCGAATCTCGTTCGTCCTGAAGCAAATATAAATTAGAAATATCTATCTAGACTATACTTGGCGCATAAGGTTGCTGACATATTGAGGGTGGAATTGAAACAAATAATTTCGAACTAATTTTACAAAAGTACGGAATAAAATAAATATTTTGAAAGCGCTCGGAGATGGGTAACCGCTTTGTGGCATTCCCATTTACGTGCGTTTCCGTACAGGAGGCACTTTAAGTCGCTGGTCGTGGTTAGCGGTCATTAAGTCTAGTTGAAGGCCTTATTTTTTTAAAATTACTTAGGTATACAAGCATACGGCCCTCTTGATAGCGAGTGTTCACAGTACTCACGTTGGAAGCGATTGCCGTCTGACCTCCCAAGTCCCAACCACGTGAGGGTGCCAATGTCGTTAGCTCATTCGTTAGTCAGCTGGTGCACTGCTAGCAGGGGGCCGCGTCTGCTATTTCAATCGGGTCGAAATGGAATCGAAATCGTCACTAAATAGAAATCAACCGGTACAATTTTGACAGCTTTTCATAGTCTACTATTTAAAGCGTACTCCAATACACTTCTATCGGTCGGCCGATACAATTCTACTAACCAGTGGCCGCTAGTCAGTTGCATTTTTGATAGTCTACTAACATTTTGACAGCTACAAAAAGCGTGGTTTTATTCTACGGCTTGTCCATAATAGACTCGGCCCCCAGATGAGGTCACTCACGTTGATTATTTTTCTAAGATTCGTATATAATTACGCAAAAAATATGCATTTCAATGAGAGGTATTATTGACACAGTGACATCTAGCGGCACAAGACGCCGAAAACGGGTTTAAAACATTTACTCCAAAATTCTTTAGATGGCGCTTTGTCGTTAGTGCAACTGCTTGACCCAGCACAATGTAAACCTTTAGGTTCTACAGGACACTGCAGGAGATAAATTAAAGTGATAGGTAGTAGATTAAATAAATTATATTTCCCGACAGGACCAAAAGTAGTTAAAGTCAGGGGTTGCGGGTGTCGAATTGTAGATAGGCAACCTTAATGTGAATTTTTCCACGAGAGGCCGTGGAATCTGGACTTATCTGAGGGAGGGCCAGGTGATCTTCTACGGATCGGCTGTTATTCCTCGTCAATCGTAGGTTCTCCGGCTAGGAGGAGCCATCAGGAGATATGATTCTCATTCTCAGGAGGACCCTGGAAGACAGAACCCTGGGGTAAGAACCGCAGCCGGAAACCTAAAAGACTTCCAGCCTCTTCTCAGGCCCAGGTAGACTGGAGAGGCGAGAAGTCTTACATATAGGTTGTAGGTACATAACATAAGATTTCAAATGTAAAGTAGCAGTTATAAAAATCGGAACTAGTGCAAATATTTTCGACATGCAGCAGGGCATAGTTAGAGCTGCATTAAATGCTTAGCAAGATTATGAAAGGGTTGGCACACTTGTGAAAATTAAAGTATTAATACGTATTCCTAACCACATCTAGTTATAGTTAAAAATTTGCAATTGCAATAGTTTTACCTAATGATAAATAGCTATTAGTTGCAGTAATACATAAGCTGAAATGCAAATAGAAGTGAACACTATAGATAGAATTAATGATTTACACACCACTATCTGTAGGAAACAAAGTTAGCAAGAAAAATTGAATCTAAGAATTTGAAAACGGTAAGTTTTCTAATTCTTAGATTCAAACCCGTAAGGCGCAGTCACCCGCCTGCGTAGTTGCCTGGTCTCTTAGTCAGCACTTCAGCAGTTACACTTCAGGTTCAGAGCGTTTGGGGCTCGGAGATCTTGGTAGCCCTCTTACGTTCGCATAGGAAACACCCAAACTCCTTAACAATTATTTGCGGATCAAACAAATATTTGTTGCGACAGTTGCATACACTACCAACTGCGCCACAGAGGCAATAAAAGTTCTTGTTTTCATAATTAAATAATACAGTATTATATTTGTCAGTTATTTTTATTTAGTTTTTCAGTTTATTGTTGATTTTTGGTTAAAATTTCATAATTGAAAGATTTTTGTATAAAGCATGACTGATGCTATTAAAAAATAGCTGCCAGTCACACCTATTTTAGTTAACAAAGTGCTACGTTTCAGAGTTGATTGTTTCTATTTCTGGAGTTGATTATATAAAATAATGTTACTAGAGCTATATGTAAATTTTGGAAAGGAACAGAAAAATCCGTGTTCCAGAGAGTTATCACCATTTTTACACATAAACACTCGATATTTATGCATTTCAAATTTATTGGAGCTATATGTGGGTTTGGAAAGGAACAGAAAATAAGTGTCTACTGAGCTATCCAAATATCTTCGATAAGGTGCAAACTTGTGCATATTATCGAAGAAGTTTAAGAATCTACCATTTGCACACGTTAACATGTGAAAATACACTAGTTAAACATTAGAAACCTTAGACTTAGAAACCTTACCATGGTTTGGTAGAATAATGTTTTTTTTATATATACCACTGAGGTGGCGGACAAGCATACGGATCACCTGATGGAAAGTCGTCACCGTAGCTTATTAACGTTTGCAACACCAGAGGTGCAGCACTCGCGCTGTCGACCCTTTATAAACCTTCTAAGACCCCTTTTGTAGAACCCTATACTGTAGACGTTCGGGCAAACCCTGGCAGGGAGTTCATTCCACAATCTAAGCGTATGTTAAGCTATTGGTCCCGGTTGGCAGTTACTAAGCCAAGTTGAAGGCCTTATTTTTTATACCACTAAGGTGGTGAACAAGCATACGGCCCTCTTGATGGAAAATATTTACAGCAGCCAAGGGACGTTTGGACGCTGGCAACACTAAAGGTAACATTCCCCACTTAGATCACGAACTACACTTTTTTTTAAATATTTGCTCTCCTGAAATTTGAAGTTTTTTCAGTTGTAGTACAGATATTATATGCCATCTTTGGAGCATAAACAAGGCGTAATTTAAATGATAATCTTTTTAAATTAGCTGCGTTGTAGGTATTCACTTAACGGTCTAAGTAATTTATACATGAACTCAATTGACTCTTTTAATTTATAACTTCATGTTTTTAACATAATACTTAAAAATGTTTTATTGTATTTTTCTGGTGGTTCAATTAAACATTGAGCTTTTTTTATTTGTTTTTTTGCATGTGGAAAGTTCCACGGATGTCGTACCGGTCTCGAGCCGACTAAAGCCCTCGACCAGACCTGACTAAGTCCCTAACTAATATTATATCACCGGTCGCCCTAGGTTACTTCTGGGAAGCATTTCCCGGGGAGTCAAATAATAAACACTACTGTAGCAAAACCGGCTGTGCTCTGCTAAATTGGGGATGAAAATCTTCACAGATTATCAAGCGATTTTAGGAGCAATCAGACTCAGAAAATAAGTACAGTATTAGCCGCCTTACCTTCTGTCCCAAAGCGAGGTCCACCAGTTCTTCTCACGATTAACACACACGACAGCACAATTTAGGAAATATTTTCGTAATATAATTAAAGGAATAAAATGTTGCACATTCAACGCTGCACACGAGACGCGATACGTTTTCTTACTCAAGATCGTTGTTGAATAGTGATGTGTAAGGTGCGGTATGCGCACAATCGTTATCGGTACTTTATCGATTTGGTAGTACAAACTATCGATCAACAACACGATTTCCCATATGGACGTATGGATGCCTAATACCCATCCAGGAGGACGGCTTGCATTTTTCATCACGCCTGCACGTAATTATCTGAAATGCAACAACTCACAAATCGCTTGGAAATTATCAGGGAAACGATGCGAATACGAAACATACCGCCCACCAAAATACACGTGAAGGGTATTTTCAAAATACCGTTAAAGTACTATAACATAAAATGGGGCATAGTCACGATATAAGTGCAATGATTTGACCATGCCAGAGTACTTATAAACTAAATGAATAAAATCCGTTTTGAATATATACGAATACGAACAACGTTGCAAACGATACTTATAATAAATTGGCTTAAACTAATTTATAAAGGAACTAACATTAATAATTTAATTAGTTTGGTAAACGTAATCTAGCGACACGTATTTCTCCATCTGGTCCAGGAAAGAGCTCCTCAACACGAGCCAATGGCCAGTGAAGTGGAGGTGTACCTGTATCTAATTTAATTATGACTACAGATCCGATCTCCAATGGTTTTGAATGCTTTGTCCACTTGGCTCTCTGCATTAATGAATGAAGGTACTCATTCCTCCATCGCTTCCAAAGGTCTTGTTGAAATTTTTGAATTAGTTGCCAACGGCCTAGACGCCTAATATTAACAGAACTTAAGTCCTCGTCTGGAACTGCTGTGAGCGGTTCCAATGTTAAAAAATGTCCGGGAGTTAGTACGGATACGTCATTAGGGCAAGAACTAATAGAATATAATGGACGTGAATTTAGCATAGCCTCAATTTGTACGAATAACGTAGAAAGTTCATCTAAAGTTAAGCACTGACAGTTAACCACGCGATACAAAGTTGAATTCACAATTTTCACTTGAATTTCCCAAGCGCAACCGAAATGGGGACTGGATGGCGGATTAAACTTGAATTGGATGTTTTCAGAACAAGCTGCGTCTTGAATATACTTCGATAATTCACGTTGAGCACCTACAAAATTGGTACCACGATCTGAATAGATAATTTGAACTCGACCACGACGTCTTACGAATCTTCGAAGCGCGGCAAGAAAAGATTCTGATGTCAGATCAGTAGCTACCTCCAAATGAACCGCCTTCGTGACCAAGCAGACGAAAAGGCACAGATAAGCTTTACTTATTCTTGCACCACTATATTTACTGGATTTAATTCGGAATGGACCTGCATAGTCTACACCAACGTTGCTGAACGCTTTAACTTGATTTACTCTAAATGCAGGTAAATCGCTCATGAATGGCTCGAGAGGAATCGGGTTCATTTTTTAACATTTTAGGCACTTAGAAACACAATGTCGAATTGCACGCTTAGCTGATAAAATCCAAAATTGTTGACCAATTAGATACTGCAACGTATTGATTCCAGGATGACAATTTTCCTTATGAAAAGCTTCTATGAGCATATAAGTCAGTTGAGCATGTCGGGGCAGTAAGGCAGGATGTTTGTGGTTGTACTCTAACACGGATCTCGAAAGCCTACCTCCCACCCTGTGGACTCCCAGCGTTTTGATAAACCGAGAAAGCTTTCGCATTGGTTTTGAAAGAAGTGTACCTTCTTTCAAACGTTTGATTTCATCACTGAAGTGTATAGATTGAATATGTTTGACTATTACCAATAAAGCATTGTGAAGTTCTGAACGATTTAATGATAGGTGGGAACTACGATTTTGTTTACAACGCAGATTATTGATATAACGAATCCATAGACTCACAATGCGCTGGATCTTACGGATAGAGGAAAAACGATTCATTAATTCATCAATTGGGTGTACTAGAATATCACTAATTAGAAGAACTTGTGCCTTTTCTTCCGCGCGAAGGTCGTTCTCGGAGGGATCAAATCTTGAAAAAGGCCAACTCTGAACTTCTTTAGATAGCCAACTAGGCCCTGCCCACCATAACGTGTTGTTAACCAATTCGGATGGAGTCTGTCCACGTGAAGCGACGTCCGCAGGATTGTCCTCCGATTTGACATGACGCCATTTTGCGTCTGGAACAGTGTTCTGAATATAACTGACACGATTTGCCACAAAAGTCTTCCAGCGCGAAGAGGGCGATTGAATCCACGAAAGCGCTACAGTGGAGTCTGACCACGCGTAAATAACTGAAATGGGTAGCAGTTGCTGGTAAGATTGGTAAACGAACTGAAGCAATTCCGCGAGCAGTACACAACCATATAGTTCGAGTCTTGGCAAGGAAACCACTTTGATAGGGGCAAACCTTGCTTTCGATAATACAAATGATACTTTTACATTATGCAATGTGTCAACAATACGAAGAAATACTACATCGGCGAACCCACGCTGCGAACTGTCTGCGAATCCATGAATTTCGCACGATTTGAGATTATTTAAGGATAGATATCGCGGAATTTTAAGATTCTGAATTAATGGTAGTTCTGAGGTGTAGCGTATCCACAGCTGTTCGATGTCTTCTGGAGGTTTCTCATCCCAGGAAATGCCTCGAACCCACAACTGCTGCACTAGATACTTTGCAAAGAAGATTAATGGGGATAAAAAACCACACGGATCATAAATCCTGGCTAGTGTGCTAAGAATTGCGCTTAGTACAAACAAATTCATTAGGTTTAACTTCAAAAACAAAGTAATCAGATGCAGGTTCCCATTGTAGACCCAAAATCTTCAGGATATTGGCCTTATCAACATCCAACGAGACTGTGTCAGTGAGACAATACTCACGGGGAATATCAAAAAGTAATCTAGGATCATTACTGGCCCACTTTCGCAGCTCCATGTGACCACGTTTGAGAAGGTCTATAACTTCCGATTTAGCTTGAATTTCTTGATTTAGGTCTACACAGCCGGTCACGATTACGTCGACGAAGACGTCAGTAGTTAAAATACTTTTACCTAAAGGCAGATCTGCACCTTCATCGTCTGCGAGTTGTTTTACAGTTCGGCAAGCTAGAAACGGCGATGAAGAGACACCGTATGTGACCGTGTTTAAGCGATATTCTAAGATGGGTTCATTTGAATTAAATCTCCAGAAAATTCTCTGAAAGTCTCGATATTCCTGGTGTACAAAAATTTGACGGTACATTTTGCATGGATGTATGCAAAATGTACCGTCAAATTTTTGTACATTATGGGGTGCAGCCGAAATCTCAAAAGAATGTCCACAATGTTAGATTGTAATTTAGGCCCTATCAATAAAGTCTCGTTTAATGACATGCCTGTTGTAGGGTCACGATTAGATGCATCGAATACCACGCGTAATTTTGTGCTACTACTCTCCGGCCGTAGAACACAAAAGTGAGGAATGTAATATTTTCCTTTGTTTAAATCTTTTGGCGGTACAGGCGTCATATGACCACACTGAATATACTCTGCCATAAAAGCTGAATACTGTTCGCGTAAAATAGAATCGGACGAAAGTTTCCGTTCTAACGAATGATAACGCTTAAGAGCTGACTCTCGGGAGGTAGGAAATGTAGGTTCCTTATCTTCTATAAAAGGTGAAGCAACGCTGTAACGGCCGGTTACAACGCGAATCGTGGTACTACGATAAATCTCCTCGCACCGCTCCTCACTAGCGCTCAGTTTAGCGATACGAGGAAAATCATCCAGTTCCCAAAACTTCTTGACTCCCTGAAGCAATTGATTATCTGAAACGAGTAATGAGTTGACTTGCTGTTCACAAGAGCGGTTATCAGCACTTCCTATAAGAAGCCAGCCGAAAACAGAATTCAACGCCGAAGGTTTCTTTGGTCCTCCACTCACGCATCCAGATTTAATGAGCACAGGGAAGATCTCAGCACCAAGAAGAATGTCAATTGAACCAGGCTTGTCACAATCCGGATCCGCCAGATTAAGACCGCGAATATATAACCACGAAGATTTATCTAGCCTATAGCCAGGCATATTTTCACATATGCTAGGTATTGTCAAAGCTTCAATATTGAAAACCACTTGATCATTAATACCTATCTGAAGATGAACAGCTCCGGATATGGAGGCTGAAGATTGACCAACGCCACGAATTTGACGAGAGGCCACACGTTTGACAAGTCCAAGTCGATCCACTGCACGTTCTGAAATGAAATGAGCCTGACTACCAGTATCGATTACACAGCGGAATGACTGATAGCTGCCCGACGAATCGCGAATATTTACAACGGCAGTAGATAGCATGACAACCGAGTTTTCACCCAAATTCGTTAGAACACGAACGGGATCACTAATAGAATTATTTTGTTCAGGAAAGTTTACACTGCTATCCCGATGCAGGAGAGTATGATGTCGCTGACGACATTTCAGACACATGAAGAGTGACTTACAGTCGCGAACGGTATGTGAAGGTTTCAAACAATTGAAACACAAACGATTGCATTTTGCGTATTCTCGTCTCTCTTCTACTGTTTTCGACTCGAATGATTTGCAGTGTGATATCGAATGTAATTCTGAACAAAAGGAACACTTAGAAGAAACTCCTGAACGTGACACTGATTTGTCAATTTCTGAATGTTTAGGAGTCTTATCTGACTTTGATAATAATGAAGAAGTTACTTTACTATTGGGTTTATTTGTCTTGCCACTATTCTTATCCTTTATAGTAGAATTAATCGACGTTTGGTAATCACGGTTACCAGAGAAGTGAGTATCTCGCACGAGAGCATCACATTTCGCTTCTAGAAAATTCTTAAGTTCAATATAACTGGGTAACTCGGAGGTAGGATGATCCTTTTCAAAGGCTTATCGTGTCCTTGAATCAAGTTTCGATAGCAAGTGATAACATAGGATAAATCCCAATGTTCTGTGGGTAAATTTAGATTTTTCAAAATAACATTTCATGAAAAAGATCTAATACACGTCTGAAATCGGTAGGGGAATTCATTTTTAACTGTATGTATTGCGTTTCTCGCCAGCATGTAAAAGCAAGTTCACGCTTATCACGGTAACGTGCTACTAACGTCTTGTACGCCTCGTGATAATACTCGCCCTAAAGGCATCCAGAGAATCGTGGAAGATCGATCTTAGGTAGTTTCATTACAGGAACGTGTGACTTATGTTCACAAGATAAAGTATTAGAAGAAGAATCAGTCGGGACAAGTTGATTATGTAAAACTAATAACTGAATATGAATATCATCAAATTCGGATCGAATCTTATCTTCCGATTCAACATCTGTCTCATCGATAATACTTAAGATATCCATATGCGCTTCCTCGAAGTTGTATAAATGCTTGTCGATATTTGAATAATGCGCTATGAAGTTATCTAAATGAGACGCATCGGATTTAGCTAGTAGTGCCACTTCTAGCGTTTTCCGCAATTGATTAAATGCTAAAGTTCGCTTTCGACGCAATACTGGCAAGTCGACGTACGTAAGACCAGCATGTTCAATTGATTTAAATTTAGACACCTTCCTTGTATTACGATTCGGAACAACAAAAGCCATATTTAAAGTTAATGCTTTGACAACAATTTGTTTGCTTCGAATAAAAAAAAATTAAATTTTAATTTTATTTTATTAGTTGACAACCCTACGAATTGACAAACTTATGCTAAGTGATAACCGAATGACAAAACACAAATTAATCGATACGGAAATCGGTATCCGGTATCTATACCTGAATATATTTGAATGTCCCCTCACTAGGCAGTACACTTTATTTAAACCTACCCGTCGTTTTATTTTTAGTACACCCACAAGTTAAGGATATAATTTTACTATTAAGACTGTTAATGATTACGATATTATATGACGTTTATAGACTAAATGAACCCTATATGTAATGGCGTAATGACGAACTGGCGATTGATTGGTAAACGAATGGTAAGTAATTGCCATTTCGCCACTACTTTAGATTACGATTTGGTTTTACGATTCGAATTGATTTGTATCTATAAAAAACGATTAGTAACTTTACAACTTGCTACTTTAACAACGAAATTTCACAAATTATTAAGCACTTAATATTATTATAGCGATAGACTGTACGTGGAAATACATGTACTGAACAAAACGAATGATTTACATGCATTCACAGCGTTCGGGATAATAATATTCTGAACGGAGTTTTATACAAATCACTGAAGATTGTGCAACAGTTGAATGTACCTGATGAAGTAATAATCGAATCACAAATTTAAAAAACTGAAGAGAAGTTTTGGTACCTAAAATGACGGAAAGAAAATTTATCTTTAGGTTACGGATATTGATGTTAATTACTTTACAAATCTTGTATGATTATAAGAAATAAATAAAGTAAGTTTAGTTGCATATATTAATTTTGTCGTGATGTTCGTATATATTCGTATAACGGAGAAATATGCAAATTATGGAAGATTTTGTTGTAGGTATTTAAACAATGATTTAAATATCAAACTCAAATAATGTGAGGGACGGTTCCCGGGTTTCGGCACCATAAAAAATGTAGCAAAACCAGCTGTGCTTTGCTAAATTGGGGATGAAAATCTACACATATTATCAAGCGATTTTGGGAGCAATCAGACTCAGAAAATAAGTACAGTATTAGCCGCCTTACCTTCAGTCCCAAAGCGAGGTCCACCAGTTCTTCTCACGATTCACACACACGACAGCACAATTTAGGAAATATTTTCGTAATATAATTAAAGGAATAAAATGTTGCATATTCAACGCTGCACACGAGACGCGATACGTTTTCTCAAGATCGTTGTCGAATAGTGATGTGTAAGGTGCGGTATGCGCACAATCGTTATCGGTACTTTATCGATTTGGTAGTACAAACTATCGATCAACAACACGATTTCCCATGTGGACGTATGGATCCCTAATACCCATCCAGGAAGACGGCTTGCATTTTTCATCACGCCTGCACGTAATTATCTGAAATCCAACAACTCACAAATCGCTTGAAAATTATCAGGGAAACGATGCGAATACGAAACAACTACTTTTCTATAAGTGTGGCCGCACATGAGCGCTTTGGGCTGCTGCACCAAGATACCAGCTACGAATATTTAACTCGTTAGAAAAGCAAACTATGAGGATTATCAACGATCTTCTACTTTCGAGTGGTTTCGGATTTCTCCCTTTGCGAAAGGAGAGACTTTACCGTGTTATTTGTGTTCTATCGCCTGTACAACTATCTGTGCTATGAGGAATTGTATGATATAATGCCCTCGGCTATTGGTGTTTGTTTTCATAATTTTCGCCCGCTCGGACCTTACTGTAATGTCTAATACGACGGGGCTTTGAAATGTAGGGGCTTTCTTCAACGTACGTTTAGATCGTGGAATGGAATTCCTTCCTATGTTTTCCAGAACATCTACAGTTTGGGGATATTCAAAATAGGTTTTAGAATTCATATTTTATATACTATTATGAATATCACGTAAAACAATATCTACTTATTGTACACCACATTCGATCGAAATGCGGACGAGTTGCAGTCCAGGTGGTCGCGGCTGGTCTGGCGGCGAGGGTCGAGAATATGCATGGACTTACTTTTGTATGTAACTACCCTCCATTATTATAATAACAAAGAATAGGGCCGGCGATACGTTAATGTAAATAGATAGTTTCGCGTGAAGTCCCGAGTAGTATATATATTGTTCGAAAGTAGAGGGTAGAAGGAGTCAGGGTAGGCCGAGACTTACATATGTCAGTAGTTCTTGTGAGCAGACTACTTAAAAAAATGGAAGGGTCAAAAGTACTCGGATACCCAGACGTGCATGTATGAAGCGATTGATAAATCTGCAGGAAGCGAAATTAGTATACATGGATATCCAATCCTGGCGATCTGCCCTCTCTAATTATCCCGCCAGGGATACAGCGTTAAGATAGTTAGTTTGATTAATTAATGTGTCGCGACTCTGACTCTCAGTTTTCGCACTACGGCGAAAGGGAACGAATTAGTAAAGACGCCTCGGCGAGAAGCTCTATAATTAGTGTGCCCCTGTGGCACTCGTGATAGAGTGGAATTGTAGCCCTCTGTAGGGCTGGCAGGGATTACGGATTAATAATATATGGTATATGTGTGGAGATTGTAAACGTTATCTAAGTACCTAGAAGGATTTTTTATCCCGTCATAACGTCACTACCCGCCTGATTGAAACTGGGACATCCATTTTATATGTTACTAGTTGACCCCACAGCTTCGCCGTGACAGACTTTTTAACCCGTCGCTTATGAATTCTACAATAATGCATAAAAATATGCTCAATTTGTCGACATTAATGATTATTGCTCCGCTCTCCATAAATAGCCCATAGCCTTCTTCGATAAAATTAAATGAGCTATTCAAAACAATACTGACTGCAAAGACTGTCTCTGTGGCGCGGTGGGAGTGTATCCAACTGCTACTCAAGAGGTGTGGGTTCGATTCCCACTCAGGGTAAAACTTTTTGTGATGAGCACGATGGTTTATTCTGTGTCTGGGTATTTTTTATCTATCATATAAATGTATTTAGAAATATATAAGAATATTTATATGGTTCCCATAGTACAAGCAGTGCTTAAAATTAGTGTAAAATACAGGTATTAACGCAATCATGCTTATTTACCTAAAATAGCTCGACGTTTCGACTGGGTTGCAACAGCCGTGGTCACAAGCAGACTCAAGCTGTGCTTAGATTGGAATCAGATGACGTTGTGTGAGTTGTCCCAACGATATTTATGTTTCATTATATATATTTTTTATATAAAGTGGATACTACTTTATGTTGAATCAACATAGTTTAGCGATAACGATCTAGCTAATAAGTAATTTTACGTTGACTTAAACTTCTAAAATATTTATTCTAAGAGAAGAATCTACTGATTTTATTTAGAGTCTGATAAGATTTATATATTTAATATTCTATCCAACGTGGACAGGGCACTGTCACAGTTTGACTGCACGAGTAAGCAAACTTTTGCATGTTTTTAGACGGTTAATGTCAATAGCGGATCTAAGGCTCTTACATACATACATATACATACATATCGTCACGCCTGTATCCCATCAGGGTAGGCAGAGACTATGGCTTTCCACTTGCTACGATCCTGGCATACAACTTTCGCTTCTTCCACTTTCATAAGTGTTTACATACACACACGCCGGTAAAGGGTACTCTTGACCTTTTTCCAAAATGACTTCTATTTGATTGACATATGTACGTCGAGGTCGCTCCTTACCAGTTTGCCTATTCACTCTCTTCTGATAAATCTGTTTCATTAGTCTACTTTCATCCATCCTCTCCACGTGTCCGAAACATCTAAGCGTACCTTTTTCTATCTTAGTCACTACTTCTTCTACCATACCGCAATGTTCCCTTATCACACTGTTCCTTTCTTTGTCCATCAATTTCACTCCAGCTAGACTCCGCAGACTTCTCAATTCCACTGCATTAATTTTACTTCTATGCTTCTTCTGCTACACCTAACTTTCACTGCCATACATGAGTGTAGGAACAAGCACAGCCAGTCTTGCCTTCTCAGACACGTTCTTAAGGCTCTTACACGTGATATATTACTCGCTTTGCTAATCTATTTTAAAATATTGTATCGTCGCATGGGGGAGTTCTTGTAAAAGTCACGTAATCAGGGTAGAGCGGGCACAGCGGGCAGTTTTGAAAGTCATTTATTCCAGAAAACTCCGATACCCAACATATCAGCTGTATCAGGATGCACAAGCCATGACTGTGCGTAAATTATATATTCATTCTACAGTGCTGCGATTCCATAAAACAGCACATGCTTTAGTCTCTGACGTGTAAGTGCAAGAAGAAAGCCTTCATGGAGGGGTAATACATGCAGGCTGGAGTTTGGCAAAAATAGATTTAATTGGATGGGCCTCCAACTATATACGAAACTGTATAGAGACCTTAATCTGCTTGGTGTAATCAAGTGTACTTGCGGTCGTAGAGTTAGCGAGTTTCTTATGAACCTTGATTACGAGGCCACTGAAGAACTCGTTTCTTTTCAGTCATTATAGTTTTGGCACGCACTACTCACACACACATTTTTTATTATTGAACATTTTCTGGAATGATAATTGATGTTACTCGAAGAATAATTATGATCTCCACAACACAGGGAATCCTAGTGCAGAGATCAGTGGTACTGTGATATGAATAATAATAATTAATAATCCATCCAGCAGTTCCTGTGATTAGCGAATTCACCCAACCAAACAAAAAACTCTTCAGCTTTATATATTAGTAAGTACAAGTATAATAATCCCCCCCGGGGGGTCACCTTGCCGTGGTGGGGGGGCTTAAGGGTAACAGGTACAGGATCATAGGTATAAACAACTCACCTCTATTATCACCAACCCGAACTAACGATCCCAAACCCTTTCGTCATAAAATGGAGAGTAGATCAAATATATATTGCTTACGGCCGCTTCCCGGGGGCCGCCGGGGCGCATCTGGAGCCGACGCTGGCTGCCACAGCATGCGAACCGTTGGCGACGGGGGACTGAACAGGCGGGTTCCCCTCGAAAAACATACTACAGCCGAATCGACACAGTCACCTTCTCGCACCTCATCTTCAGAATACTCACTTTTTTCCAATGTTCCTTCCCCAACCTCCACCCACAGCTTTCCCCGATCACTATGCTCCTCACCCTCATCCACCTATTCTAAATATTCTACAAGGTCGTCAGCTGTTGTGCAGGAGGCATCAGCCAATAACCCTGCACCCACTGTAGACACACGCCGTGCGCGAAAGAAATGGACTGAAGATATGAACCGTTTTATCTGGCGCACATATCTTATGATAACCAAACATGAAACATCTAGACTGAACAATTACCTCAAACCTTTACACCAACCCCTATTAAAAAGAGAGAGCAAAGAGCAAAGTATATAATAATAATAATAAACCCCTCGAGGACAGTCGTAATCTTTTATAGGATTAACGCAACCCTATGAGGGTATAGTAGATTCACTTTTTGAGTCATCCACTTTCTGATATCAACAAAAAAATGTATCAGAAAGTTATTGAAAAGCTCACATCCGCAGGGCAGCTTGTGGCGAGCTGAATGTGCGTGGCTACACATCGGTCCCAATTCCTCAGAGTTTTCTTCTGCACCGGTTAGCATTTAATGGGCTAACGGGAGAGCAGTGAGAGTGCTACTCCCGGGAGTGCAGCAAGCTCCGGGTCTGACCCGCGATGGTGAAACCGGCGCCGCACTGCTCGACACCCCAAGCTGCTCACACCGGTGTTGCCCTCTGTCGCCTTACAGGTTTATCATGCCTATGGCTATTGTATAGGGGCCTAGACATCTAGTGAGTTGGCAAGTTACCGTCTCCCAATATTTTGATGTTATAATATTAAAATGGCAGACGCAGTTCTCATCCGTAGTTTAAATCACCCAGTACATTTAACCTTCAACTCAATAGCCCAAAAGTAGTTAGCATATTGTACAATAGTTTAACTCCCATTGGAGATGGTCTAATACCATTCTTCTACATAAGGCGCATGTGGATTGTCTGCAATGGGGGTCCCATTCCCTGTTACATTAAAATTCTCAAAGGGCCTTTGCGTGTTGGACTACTATGTCCCCATGTAAGCCTACCAAAAGACCGGGTATCTCCTTAAAAAAAAAAAAGACGATACCCGAAAAGAAGAGACAATAATAATATTTTATTTCAAGTAACAGGACTCAACGTGACAGAAACAGTTTTGCTTACCCTATGTTAGTACCTTAATATTTTTCTTTTTAAAATGGTAATTTGTATTTTTGTCCATCCGTACACCTGTCACCCACGCGCCATACCAGCAGATATTGCACTACAGTGACAGTAATACTGTCAATCAAGCCTACTTGCAATCATGATTAGAATGCTATTGGTGCTAGCCCTCACCCTGCGCACCAGGGACGCGCACCGCTTTCGCATTGTGGCATAGAAGCAAACTACACGCTCCTCTGCAAACATCCGTGAAGCACTACAGTGGCGAGGTAACCCCAACAGCAACCTAAACGCATTGACAGTATAGATTAGTATAGAAGTATAGATTAGTATAAAAGTACAGAAAGATTTACATTTTGAACTAAAATATTGTTAGGAATCTAACACAGTTCAACTGGTCGTAATTGGTTTTAATTTTTAATTTGATTGGTTTTAATCTTAAAATAGTATATTAGGCTGGCTGAACAGAAAACGTATTGATGACGAGATAGGTGTGTTTAGTAGTCCGCTACCACCCGTGCTACTGACTGCTCTACTCAATACAACAATACTTCAAATTAGTTTTGTTTTGGTTATGACGTGCAACAACCTCTTCGTTCGTTCAATGAACCACTGCTGAATTACTTTGATTAGACACTTAATTCGAAGTACCTTTAACTTACTTTTTTTGTTGACTGACTGCATATAAAGAAAACCTATATCCACCTATCAAATCAGCCTATTACTGTCTATGTAGGACTCAACTTGTAGTTTGGGACTGAGACTGTTTTTATTGTACCACGCTGCCAAGACGAGTTCTTATAGGGTTATATTTCGAGAATTCTCACTTATCGCGATGACCTCGCCCGCTAGTTGACCAATGCAGCACTTGCATTTGAAGTTGGTTTGACCTTTGTTAGGCCCCACCCCGTACTCCATTCGTGCGTACGTAATGACGTTAGAAGTATTTTGTTCTTGTTAAAAGTTCGCGCTCGTGGCTCTGCGGTCTCAGTGTTCTGTAAACGATCACTGAGTTACGCAACTTTCAATATGGCTGGTACTCGGATGGGTGACCAATTTGTGGCATTTACATTTGCGAGCGTTTCCGTGCTTCGGAAGGCACGTTAAACCGTTGGTCCCAGTTGCCAGTAAAATGGCAGTCGTTAAGCCTGGTTAAAGGCCTTATGGGCGGCTTGAAAAATTTCAACAGCACGTAGCCACAACCTGCATCTGTCTATTTCAACACGGCAATGGGCTCACCACCTATAACGTTGGACAGAAATTCACACGCTGAAAAGTGGGCATATAATATGCCTCTGCCACCCCTTCGGATATAAGGCGTGATGGATTTATTTATAAAAGTTAAATCGACGAGGGACGATTTGGACATGAACTTTTTTGCAAGTGGTATATATACAGGCATATGGTTTGGTGGATTTAGACTGTAAGAGTAAATAGGAGAAAGTGAAGAGGTTAGGATCATATCAAGTCGTGTATAAGCTATATGATTATTACATATAACATATACATGTGTATAGAACGAATTACAACAATGACATATAAACAGACACTACAATTAAAATTTTTGAGAATAATAATTTCCTTGTAGATCATATATATAAAAGTCACGATGCCAATGATCGACATTGCTGCATATCATGACATATTCAACTTTAATTAAAATTATGCCTACTGGGAAGCATTATACTACTTCATTTTGAAATTCTAATCTATGTAAATAACATTTATTTTTTACAAACAGTAGTAATTATACATGAACTTAACTGACTCGAGTAATTAATTCAATATTTAAATGCACCTGCGGTTTCATAGCGGGAGCCGATTGCCAACACGCTCTCAATTGTCGCTGTTGTACAGATATCCTCGTCACCATCCCTCAACGATATTGCTAGGAGAGTTTTTGTCTTGACCGGTTTCTCCCGCGGCCTTGAGCCACCAAGTCCCTCTAGATATGGTGGTAAGAGGCCGGAAGGACAGACCTTGGTGCTATGCAAGAACGGCAAGTGCCTGGTGTGGGACGATACGCGCGTCAACACCGTTGCCTCTATTCACCTGGGCCGTACCATCCATTCACGTTCTGCAGCGGTGAAATGTAGGTGAAAAAAAGAAAATAAAATATGCCGAGATGAGGCCTCGATATTTTTGTGTGCCCATGGCTGTGGAGACTATTGTGATGTTGGGGATCCAAATTAAAAACTTTAATTTAAGAATTAGGGCGTAGAATATTAGAGAAAACGGGTGACACTTGCTCAAGATCGTTCATGGTGTAGACCTCTACTATATATATATAGCTATTGCCATTCAATCTGATAACGCAACTGGCACTTTGGACCGGGAGTGGTCGGGGTCGGGTTATATGATTGACACATTTTAATTTGACATGTCAATAATAATTTGTTAATATTTTTATTTTTTAACATTTGCAATAAAATTTAATACTCATACGCAAAGGTTTTTCTCTTTTGACAGCTTAATTGGTCCGTAGTTTGCAGAAGTTCACCGCAGTGACATCCACCACGCTCTTTGTCCAAGGTTACCTTTTAGCAGTCGGTCTGCCGGTTTGTTTCCTACGAATCGATCATTCAGGCCGGTATGGTACATTATTGGCAGGCTTGATTATATAATGTAATTCATCACTCCGTTAACCGCACTCAGGTAGACAGCCCAAAAATATGCTATTTCACAAAAGCTCAACCTGTTACTGCTGAACCCTAAGATAATCCAAGGGTTACTTGGGTAGCTTTTAGTGGTTGTATGATGGTACCTGACCAGTTTGAATAATTATGCGAACTGTCATATTTTAAGTGTTTGCCCCGTTGTTATGTCAGTAGATCTGATTTTTTATAACTAACTAACTAACTAACTATCTTCACGCTGTATCCCTGACGGGGTAGATTTTTTACAATCCTACTAATATTATAATCACAAAAGTTTGTAAGTATGAATGAATGTTTGTTACTCTTTCACGTAAAATCTACCGAATGGATTTTGATATAGGCTATTTTATACCGGGAACAAGTTCCTGTGAGAAACGGGAACAGGAAAACTTCATCACGCATGCGGAGGCGCGGGTGTCAACTAATAAGGACTATAATGAAGGTTTGCCGCTAATACGATTGTATTATAAAATAGTGCCGTGACCAAAATGGTTAACTCATTAGTTTAAACGAATTCGTTTATGCAAATTCAATGAATTTATATGAGATATTTTAGAATATAATTAATTTAAGTCATGCAGTTTTATTCAGATATAGACTATTAGTGATCCCAGCGATTTCTACAGAAATGTGGCACGCCGAAACTTCTTCCTTAGTGCTTGCTTGCAACACACAAATGTCTCTGACGCGCGAGATATAGGTCTATTTTGGATCAGCAACTTATCATATTTTTCACCGACTAGACATTTCTGAAGCCCGATCTTGGTTTGCTGTGAGACGAGTTTCATATTGCGTGTATTACTAATAAAATCAAGCTGTCTAAATTATAATATGATGCCATGTCAACGTCATTTCCTTTAAACTAACCTATTTCGCATAGTTCCAAGCAAAAAGGTGCCTATAACACACGCAGCATACAAACAATGCTGCTGAGCTGAAATGAGTCGCTCGCAAATTTAAAAGTAACGCAATAGCTGCTTCTAGAGTCAGATAAAAGCTCCAACATGAGGTAGAGTTTGTAGGTCACTGGATGACAAAACTAATCATTCATATGTTTTATTCGGAGGCCGATATCCATTGCCTGCGCACACGCAACATTTTGCCGAAAAGCGTTGTTGGGGAATTTTATGTTATTGCGCACGTCAGAAACCTGTAAGGGGCTACTAGCCCTAGTCATTTCCTTCCTTTCTGATTCACTATTGTGAATGACTTTTGTCCTACTCTTAATGCCCAGGGCAGAGTCTGACGCTGCATTGACCTGTACAACCTCACAATTCTTTTTTGTTTTTGATATTCTTTAACGTTGTAAAACGTCATATTGGAATGTCATTGTTAGTCTTGAGATTTGGAGAGAGAGGTGAGTAGATTGTTGACTCTTTCGCTCCGTGTGTCATCGATTTTTAACAAATTACGATTTCTGTAAGGCTGTATTCCTTATTTTCCATGCCATAGGGTAGACTAGGAAAAAAAATGTCTTTTTGTCTGTGGTGACGGTACAAGGATTCGCCTAGCTACATCGACGACAAAAAGATGTCGATTGTAAATATATTATTTAAACTTCGCTAAAAAGTAGTAATCTTTTATAAATTGTATATGGAAGTTCACGCCTGTGAATTCTTATAAATGGTTATACCAAAATAACTATGTATTTCGCTTATTACGATGCCTAGAGCGGCGTTAATGGAATATTCGCCTGCTCTTCAAGATTTATACATTTTAAGTAAAGTATCATTAAGTACTTCATTAGTAAATATGTATCTCAATTTTCACAATTTGTATATCTATTTGACCTTGTTTACTGAAATAAAATGAATAAACCGTTTACGTTTGAGGTCAGAAAAAAGTTATTTTTTCATAATTGTTTATAAAAAGAGTAATAACTGAAAAATAAGGACCAACATCACAATACTGGCGCGTTTCGTACCCCTTTACCAAGAACGAGTCTAAAATTGGGGGATATAAATACAAGTCGACTTTGTGACAGTTTATTCCCAAATACGTTTTTAGTGAGCAACACGTGTTAACCACAACAACTTATAAACTCTATACTTTCATTGTTTCTATTGTTTCTATTGTAAGGTAAGATAGTGGCTAGTTATATATTTTTTATTCTTCAAGGAAAACATCACTCTTTAAAAAATAAGTGGCAGTGGAGTTTCTAACAAAATAAACATTTAGTTTTTGTAGAGAAAGTTTTATAAACACTTGGGGTGATAGGTACTTAGTTTTTAAAATGTTTTAATACTTATTATTACTTGTAAATAAGATTTTGTTAACCAATAATAACAACATCTATAATACTTGCCTATTTAAGACTGCCTCTGTGGCGCAGTGGTAGTGTATGCGACTGTCGCGCTGAGGACCCGGGTTCGACTCCTGGGTTGGTACAAATATTAATGTGATCTACACCAAACCAACATAGGTTTCGGAGTTTGGGTGTTTGCTATCTATACTATTCTAGACTAATAAATAAAGCTATAGAGTTTGTTTGTTTGTTTGGTTAAACGCACTAATCTCAGGAACTACTGGTTGAAAATGAAAGTTGTTTTTGCGTTCGATAGCCCATTTATCGAGAAAGATTTTTTGTCAAATTTTCTGTCAAAATATTTTATTACTATGGTGTATTATAAGTATACGGCCCACCTCATAATGGACTATGGTTGTTGATGTTGCGACAAACATACAAGTTAATTAATCTATAATATAAAACAAAGTACTGTTAGTTAAAGAATATTGACATTTCATGAATAATGTGAATATTGACATTGTAATGAATCTATTTAATTTTGTTAGATATTTATGTGAATAAAAAAAGGAAGGTTTTAATGTACTTCCTGGTTTTTCTGCGTGTTTTGAAGTGACTGAAATCGGTTTTATGTGGTGGAGTTTTTTAATTTCTATATTTGTATACTTCGCATCGTGGTAGAACATAGTGAACGTGAGTTCGTTAGCGCCACTTAAATGAAGAACCGCTCGAACGATTTTGTGCAAACACATAAACTATCTAACTAATAGTCCAAACACTGCCTTAACATTTGGTTTGGATAGGTTAGCCCGTTCTTGATTTATAAAATTACAACGAAAAGTGGCTTTGATTTTTATACATATATATTGATTATAGCCACAACATGTAAGTACCTACCTATGTTTTAACACCATTTTCAACTCGAGAACAGGCGGACCGATTTTTATGACGTTTGTGTTTTTGGATTTGTCCTCGTCCGGAATACGATAATAAATAATTAAAAAAAAATATGAAAACCGTTATTTTTCTTGTTTATTTTCAATGAAACCGGATTCTATGGCAGTGCAAAGCTCTCTGGGCCGCTGGTATTATAAATAAAAAATGGTGGTGGTATATTTATCAGTTTTCTAGTTTTCATAACACAAGCTTATTTTAGCTTACTTTGGACTAGACCGCACTGTGTAAAAAATTTCCTGTAATATTTATTTATTTATAACTATTGTATCTGTAGCAATGTGGTTTCCGGTATTGGAAAATTCAACCTGGTTCGACTGATGTTATATATATTCTTAAATAAAACTGACTATTGTGGAAATTATATCTAGTTAAAACATGGAAAAATAATGTTACCTAAGCGCAGTTGGTATTAGCCCATTAACTTCAAAATAAAAATCTACATGATTGGATCTTATATTACATCTAGGAAGATAAATAAGCTTTTACACTATGTTTTTCCATCGTTGCTGGGGTCAATACAGAAAAAGATCGCAGTCACTATCAACAATGTTAAGAAATAAAATATTGTCAATGTGATGTGATTGCACAACCAGAAAAAATACAATACTTTTGTTCTTTGGTTTTTTTTGTTTAATGTAATAAACGTTACGTGGGACAGGAATAGACATGGTGAAAATTGGGCATATTATATGGCCACCCTTTAAAAGCAAATATTAAAAAAAATGGTTTGTGATCTAGGTGGGCTATGTTAGATTTGATTGACTTCTTTTGTAAATAAAGACATTCATTAACCTTCAATAAGGCTGCATTTTCACCAGGGATGTGCGAAGGAAATGTGTCGTACGGGGATGTCTAGCTGTGCTGTGAAAATGTGTTAGGTTTCCACCAAAGCTGTGCGAGGCAAATGTATAGTACGAGGATGTGTAGCGGAGCTGTGAAAATGCGCAATAATGTGTTTTGCGGGGATGCGTTGCAAAGCTGTGAAATGTGTCGAACTAAAAAAGTCTGTATCTTCTGCTTACATTTCTTCATTGTAAATTGTTAAATATAAAATTATCTTCTTTTCTAACTATCCATATCTATTTTTGCGCACTTCTACTTCCAGCAAACTCCATCTATGGACTGGTTGGTACAGAATGCGCAAACCTCACAACACATCCTTCTCAACCCACATCCTTCGCAACACATTCCTCGCACATATCACTTGTACACATCCCTCGCGCTTAATTATCGGGTAAGACTTTTATTTACTTCATTTTTTCTTTACAGAATATTTTTACAATGACTCCAATTCCACAAAATGCGCCTCACGTCTCTTCGCCACCACTTAAAAAAGATGGCAACAGAATTGTTATATCCGGCATGTCTGGTCTTTATCCACAAGCAAATAACATCAACGAGTTTGCCGATATACTGTACAACAAGGTCCGCTGCAAATATACGTATAGTATAATTTTGTTATGATTATAGTAGTCGATTGTAGTTGTGGAATACTCCTTGAATAACATTAAAATAAGGCAAAAGAGAATAAGCACTAATGAAAAAAATAATGTTTGCTAAATTGGTATTGAGTCCAAAGTTACTGTTATAAGAGAGTTTGAAATAACTGCAATATACTCACACTAATTTACAAGAAAGATTTAAAGTGATTTTTTGTACCCAGGTAAATCCGGTGACATCAGAAGATATTCGTTTCAGTTTCAACCATCCTGAAGTTGTACAATATTCAGGCACTATACCTGGATTGAGTTACTTTGATGCTCATTTTTTCAAAGTACACTATCGTCTTGCAAATGCTATGGATCCAATGTCAAGGAAGCTTTTAGAGCAGACATATAATGCCATCTATGACGCTGGTAAGTAAAATGTTACATTTTATATTTTTTTTAAATTAAAATGTACTTTGAATTAACGATGTCTTGGGATTCGTAGCTCCGGGAGGTTAGTTGCCCTAAACAGATTACTTAGCTTTTTCTGTGGCCAAGCAGTCTTGACAATGCATTGTGTAGGCGAAATTCATGTTGACATCATACTACTTTTTGCACATTGCCACTAAAACTGCACTGGCTGGCAGTTGGCTTATGGAACTATATGGATCTCACAAAAGAACAACTCAATGACCTTGAGCTTTTCTAAAATTTATTTTATAGAGTAAAGTACCTCTTTTACAGGGTCTCCTCCATTTTATACATTTTTATCTGTCCCGGGCCAATTGTATCAGTCTTATCCCCTGATCTTTTTTATTTTATCAACCCAACAGCGCTGCGGCTTTCTAACACTTCTTGTTCCATTTGGTGTATTTGGTCTGAGTGCGTTATAGTGGAATAGTACGATGGAAATATCCTGTTGGGGAGTTGACTTGTATAATTCTTACTGCTACATTTAATATTATGTTATGGCAAACGGACGTGATCTGTTAAATATCAGCGCTGCGGCTTTCTAACACTTCTTGTTCCATTTGGTGTATTTGGTCTGAGTGCGTTATAGTGGAATAGTACGATGGAAATATCCTGTTGGGGAGTTGACTTGTATAATTCTTACTGCTACATTTAATATTATGTTATGGCAAACGGACGTGATCTGTTAAATATCAGCACCAACTCCAGGAAGCCATAATACTCCCCCTTACATAAAAAAATCTATACAGTATTACTCCTATAAAACATTTATTTGTTACACGATTATTGTGCATGCCTTCTCGAGGAAAGCGCTTTGTAGACAAATATTTCCCTACGACGAGACTGTTTATTAGTGCCTATTAAAATGCTGAGATTGTAAACATTCTTTACATCTTTGTTTATATGTATCTGCAATCATTGTCGTTCAAATATGCTTGGCCTTCTGTTTAATCGATGTTTTTCAGTAAAACGGCTTGTTGATACGAGTATCTTAATTTTTTTCAAACGATTATCAAGCTATGTATCCACTGTCTATAGAGCGAATGGTTTGAACAGTAGTTTGTGTCACTCTTGCTGGATTTTCGGAGTTCCGTTATCTTGTCCACCAATATCCATAATCATGTCCGCCACGATAAATTTCCACAAAACGATCGTCATGATCCCCATTCTAGTGTCATCGTTATTCGGCATTGATATCAAATTTTGTTCCATTTGCCGTGTCGAGATTGAATTCTGTCGCCTTCTTTATGCTATATGGGGCTTCGTAATAATCTATAAAATATATTTGAGTTTGTGTCCACCGAAATCTGCAACCACTTTTGCAGTCGGTTATATAAAGGTGATTTTCCATTGTGACATGTACGAGTACGAGTATATGCTTTGTTTATTAATTCCGGTAACCTTAACGCATATTGCCTGTGCGCACTTGACTTAGGCCACCTGATGCTCAAATTTGCTGCATCGGTTCTACATCTATTCATTCGTATTTGTAGCGCAGCGATTTTTAGCTGCCTTGACGCATCATCATTTTTCTCGGAAGTAAGTAAGTACTTTTTTGTATTTATGCCCCTTTTTGTGAAGTGCGCCAATGGTTTCGAATTACAAAAACAACAAACGGGGCGAAATCTTTCTTTTTTTATTCGGCGATCGTAATAGCTCAGCTTCATTCACTTGCTCTAGACGTCCCTGGTTTACCCAAGTCTTACACTTAGTTCTTACGTCCTCTCTTTCAAATACTAGAACCTTATTTGTACTTGAATTCAAGCGAAGACCGTTACTTTCATGTTAGTGACTAATGCCTAAAGGTCAGCTTCTGATGACGCCATGAGCACCGCATCATCAGCGTACAGCAGACAGTTTACTGTAAAGTCACCCAAATTCACACCCATATCATAATCTCTCAACTTCTGCAGGCAACTGTCCAGATACACTATGAACAGCCAGGCGGACATGACACAACCCTGTTTGACGCCTGTACAGACATCAAAAACAGGTGACACATCCCCCCCTACGCAAGCCTTACAGTCCCTATAAAGCGATTGTATTGCCCGCAGTAGCGAGCCGTCCACACCATATCCGGGCAGCAAATCCCACAGAGTTCATCTCACAACGTTATCAAATGCTTTCTCTAGACCCACAAAAGCACAGAAAACCTTCTGGCTAATAGCCAGAAACTTCTCCGCGATCATGCGGAGAGAAAACACTTGATACATGCAACCTTTAAATCTATAAATACCTTTCAGCTCCCATAAATATCTTTCTGACTTTACTTGCATTCTAGCCGTTATAACCTTTGCATACACCTTACTAGCTAAGCTGACCAAGCTAATCGCCCTGTAGCTGGAGCAGTTTAGGCTCGATCCTTTCCGTTTGTAAATAGGTACTACAACTGCTATTCGACAGTCATCCGTGACCTCACCCGTCCGTTAGCATAAGTTGCATAACAGACATAGTGTGTCCTAGACGCGCCACCCACCGTACTTGATCATCTCAGCAGCAACTCTGTCTTTTCCCGCGGCCTTACCACATTTCATACTTATTATCGCTTGCTCCATCTCTTTCATACTAATGACTTCAATGACATCAGGATTTTGAGCATCAAAGTAAGCTTCAATGCCCAATGTGGCATATCTGTCTTTACTTGCATCATCTTTTCATAATATTCCCTCCATCTCTGCAGAAAGTTCGTTTGGTCTGTTAGGACGTCATTGTTAACACTAAGCACTTAACTCATACTGCAGATTGTCGAACAACTCCTTACCTACCTCTTTCCATAAGAGCTTGGCATTATCCCGGAAATTGGACGACAACCTTTGATCCGCTTTCATTCTGCACCTTTCACGAGCTTCCTCTATCAGTGCCTTCATGTAACTTTTCGCAGCTTTTATCTCTCTTTCATATTAAAATCATTCCGCGAGGCTAAGTAGTCTAATCATGCTTTCTTCTTCATTCGAACGGCTTCTTTCACTTCTTCATTCTACCATGCATCACGCTTATACTACTGCCTCTTTTCGTTTGTCCACAGGCTTCCACAGCGGTATTTACAATACTTTTCGTAAGGTTCTGCCATACACTTTCCACATTCTCACTACTAACATTGACGTCGCCAAGCTTTTCGGCTACCCTTTCTTTATATTTATCCATAATACGAGTAGATGGTTAGGTTCAGGACACTCGGTACGACGACGCCAACCCGCGAACAGACCTTTAATCCTAGTTATTACTAGATAGTGGTCTGATCCCAGCTCAGCGCCTCGATAAGTATGATAAACAAGTGATGGACACTAGGTCCATCACTTATTTACGGAGTCGACTATCTATTAGGAATAGATCCATCATGTTTCTCTTTGACTAACATCTCCTCGTAAACATATGAATTTGTTTTTGGTTGAACATTGTGTTCGCCACATACAAATCCTTTTATGCCCATACTTCCCGAGTACCTACTCAAATCTATCGCAAGCGGTACCACCCATCCATTCAAGTCCACACTATAAGTCTTTCATTTCCTTCTACCACATTTAGAGCTACTCTCATACTCTCCCAGAAGTCCTCTAGCTCACTCGCGTTTGACGAAGATACTGGCGCGTAAGCAGCTACCAGGAAAATCTTCGACAAACCGAGTTTTAAATGGAACCAGAGGATTCTACGACCTACCAATTTGTATTATTTATAATGTTGATTTGTGTACCTTTGAGAATGCCGTGAGGCGAGACCGGTCAGGTTTACAAAGTAAATGATGTGGAACATTACAAGTGGTGTTATTTAATATGTCTACCAATTTGTACTCATACATACCGGACACCAATCGCGAGGACAACAAAATTCCAACCCCCGACTACCATATACACTCTCTGGTACCTGGAGCCCTTTCGATTGCATATTTTTTTCAGCATAATGAAGTTTGGCATAACCGTTTCAGCATAAAGTTTTCTCGCATATATTATGATAAGCAGAGTGTTATAAACGCAGAATGGTTTTATTGGCATAACTTACTCTAATTTTTTTTATTACGAGTATAATTTTAATCAGCATACATGAAAAGGGTGTAATTGTTATACGCCTAAAGATAAATAATAATAAAATTCAACTTGCATAATGGAGGTATGCACAACCGTTCAAGTCATAAGTGAATAATAAATTTGACTAAGAATATTTAAGAAATGATAAGATACAATTATAAATAATCATCTCACTCCTAGACAAGTTTGT
Organism: Thumatha senex; assembly: GCA_948477245.1. Classification (NCBI taxonomy): domain Eukaryota; kingdom Metazoa; phylum Arthropoda; class Insecta; order Lepidoptera; family Erebidae; genus Thumatha; species Thumatha senex. Next base: position 18,641,392 of record OX419744.1, read on the forward strand.
AAGCTGTAACATATGAAATTATATTTTAAAAGATTTTATTTATTTTACTATTCAAATTATATATACAAATAAAATTAAAAGCATATAATATCTTATACTAAAAATAAAAAAACAACTAACTAAATATACATAAGCTAAAACTTAAATAAATATACATAAGCTACAACGCGTCAAAAAATTCCTCCGCATCATCGCTGACCGGAAACGTTCCCAGAAGACTGGCAGCATTGCCACGTTGAATGGCAATACTAATCCTTTGTGCAAGGAAATAACCAGCCTTCTGGTCATATTTATAGTGTTAATAATTTTAGACTAGTCTTGAGCAAAGTTGTAAATAGGTACGACGACGAGCGAAGCGAGCAGGAGTGTTATGTTACTTGTGACCACCACGCGCTAGAACTGAATCGCTCATTTAATCCAGTTACTTACTTCTTATTGTATTTTATTTATTTATTCTATATTTAAGTGTTGACATTTTGAACCTCAGTATGGTGACTATCGACATTTTTAATCAGTTGGCATTTCAATCTTAGACATTTCAAGCTCAGATATAAAGATAAAAATATGTACGTTTACATATATAATACCATAATGTTATATGGTATTCTATATGTACGATCTTAATGCCACAGATTGATTCGATACGGTTTGGGTAGTTCAGGTGGCTAGAACATTGCCCTGGTTAGGCTTAGGTCACAGGTTCAATCCCTGTCGCAAATCGAATTATCTTTTTCCACTTTATTAAAAAAATATGACCAATTTAGTAAAATATCTGTTTTAAAAAATTATCCATAGACTGAGTGGAGTCGAATGCATCAATGTTTAAAAATGGTTGTAACACTGTTCATTGGTATTGAGTAGTTCATTAGCTTGATAGATGGCTCTGGTCATACTCTTTAAATGACGGTTAAAATATGGTGGAGATTTTCAACTTGATTTGATACGGTTCGGGTAGTTCAGGTGGCTAGAACATTGCCCTAGTTAGGCAAAGGTCACAGGTTCAATCCCTGTCGCGAATCGAATTGTCTTATTCCACTTTATTAAAAATTTATAAAGTATGCTTAATGATTTATTCTGTTTGAACGTTACGCAAAACGAAGAGTATGGCAAAAAACGCTATGCAGTTATAAGTTATGCCTCATAAACTTGTGCAACCCAATGCGGACCCCTCTAGACCATAGCGCGAGCACCACATCCGGGAGCTCTAAGACCGCGCTGCCCTTGCGCTTGATCTCTGTCAAGCACACAACATCTAATTTTCTCTCGTTCATTACATTTATCAACTCATTCATCTTCTCTTCCATTCCTCATCTAACATTCCACGCAGCTACCCTGCACTCCGTCCTCCACTTTCCGCCGTGTCGGGCCGGGTAAAAATTGTCTATACTTTATAATGTTATAAAGTTGAAAACTGTTTGTCTGTATTTTGCTTAGAAATTCCGGACAATCTATTAAACCATTTGCAACGTTAGCCAAGAATTAGATATCATCAATATTGCACCTTGTTTCACGTGTCACGGACTCAGTGTTCTGTAAACGATCACAAACATCGCTACGGCTGGTCACGGATGGGTGACCACTTTGTGGCATTTACATTTGCAAGCGTTTCCGTGCTTCGGAAGGCACGTTAAGCCGTTGGTCCCGGTTGCCAGTAACATGGCAGTCGTTAAGTCAAGTTGAAGGCCTTATAGGAGGCTTAAAAATTTTCAATAGCAGGTAGCCACAACCTGCGTCTGTCTATATCAACTCGGCAATGGGCTCTTAGGTGGGACAGGAATAGATATGGTGAAAAGTGGGCATATGGTACGCCTCTGCCCCCCTTCGGAGTAAAGGTGTAATAGATAAAATGACGCCTAATTTTGTTCACCCTGTCTATCATTTCATCATCCAGTATATCCCTGATAACCGATTCAAATTAACTTACGAGTGAAAGTTATGTGATAAAACTTGAAAACATTTACTGCAATCTGTTTGTTCTACAGTATGATGTAAAGCGATCGAGGGTTGATAAAAGTTGTTGAACATCTGATAGATAGTAAATCGGCTTAATGATTCTCATATCGTTATTGTATAATAAAATGAGGGAATATTCAAAATCAGTTTTTATATCAATTATAAAAACAGTGAACACGAACGGCCTAAAAATGAACCCTGCGAAATTCCAGAAGGGACAGGATTCCATCCAGACGTATAACCATACAACACTACTGTCATGTACGTTATATTACGAATGTAAGAGGAGAACCATTGAAATAATTTAAGAATCAAAACATCTGCTGAAATCGGTATATATCACGTCCAACTGTCCCCCTCCTTCCATGTCTGATGTAACGTACGTTGTCGTAAATCGCCGATAATGAGGGAAACGAAGGATTGCCTTTTAATAAAACCGTGCTATTTATCTCCAAAAATTTATTCCTTTGCGGCATAAACTTCGGTGTGAACTACACTACGGTTTAGAACTTTGACCAGTAATGAGACCATACTTAATTTGAATATGTATATTTTGTTGAAGCGCTCGCGGCCCCGCGGTCTCAGTGTTCAGTAAACGATCACTGAGGTACGCAACTTTCACTATGGCTGGTACTCGGATGGGTGACCACTTTGTGGCATTTACATTTGCGAGCGTTTCCGTGCTTCAGAAGGCACGTTAAGCCGTTGGTCCCGGTTGCCAGTAAAATGGCAGTCGTTAAGCCTGGTTGAAGGCCTTATAGGCGGCTTGAAAAATGTATATGGCATACTAATTGCTTTTCAATATTGTTTCTAATGTTTAGGCAGGTGTCATCACAAATCGAATGATTATAGATGCAATTCTATACATTCGTACCGTGCAACTTTGCTAAGTGCCGGTAGACGGCGCCTTACGTCGCCTTAAGACGTAAAGTGGTGGATTAATTCGTCAGTTACGAGCAAGTCACGGTGGTGTACTTGGTAACGCGTCTGGTGCGTTGAACCAGAAGACGCTGGTTCGAGTCCAGCTCGTGATTGAAAAAAAATTCCACTTTAAAAAATTTAAATATAGAAAAAAGTTAGTATACTAATTGCTTTTCAAAATTGTTTCTAATGTTTAGGTAGGTGTAATCACAAATCGAATGATTATAGATGCAATTCTATACATTCGTACCGTGCAACTTTGCTAAGTGCCGTTAGATGGCGCCTTACGTCGCCTTAAGACGTAAAGAAGTGGATTAGTTCGTCAGTTACGAGCAGGACACGGTGGTGTAGTTGGGAACGCGTCTAATGCGATGAACCATAAGACGCTGGTTCGAGTCCAGCTCGTGACTATTTTTTTTTTCCAATTTCAATTTCCTATATTTTATTTAGAAAAAAGTTAGCATACTAATTGCTTTTCAAAATTGTTTCTAATTAGGAACTATGTTTTATTCGTATGTGACTATAAATATCATGCTAATTCAGTGAACTCTCTCTAGAACTTTGGCCAGTTAACATAATTTGGATATTTATAATTATGTAAATATTAGTTGATGCCCACGGCCCCGCTCGCATGGAGATGTTTTCCCGTTCCCGTTTCCCATAGGAACTTGTTTCTAGGATAAAAAGTAGCCTATGCGTTATTCTGCAGTAAAAGCTATATTATTGTAAAGTTTCATCAAAATCCATTAAGTAGTTTTTGCGAGAAATTGTAACATATATAAATTATTACAAACTTTCGCGTTTATATTATTTGTAGGATGTATATATCTACGTATTTTTAAAATTGTGTAAATATTTATACCTATGTTTAGATATTAAGAAACCGTAGTTTGAACTTATAAATACAATTGTAAACACCAGATTTAGTATCTAAGCATAGGCAATGACAAATTTGTCTATCATGACCTTCACGACTCATCACCTTCGCCCTCCTAAGCTTACGAGGGTGGTTTGATAAGTCCATGACTTTGGAAAGAAGAACGCGCACTTGTTCAATATTTTTTATTCGTTTTTAAATAATCTCCTTTCAACTCTACACACTTAGTCCAGCGATATTCCATCATCTTCAACCAATCAAAAAAATTTTTGTCAAAACCCTGAAAAATAGGCCTCAGTTTCAGCTACCACCTCTTTGTCTAATCAAAATCTTAGCCCGCCAAGCCATTTCTTCATGTTAGGGAAGAGAAAGAAGTCACAAGGGGCTAAATCTGGCGAATATGGAGGGTGTGGCAATAATTGGTATACCAAATCCGACAAGTTTTGATGTCGCGATTGCAGACGAGTTGGCCGGATCATTATCCTGATGAAACAGAATTTTTTTCTTTGCAAGATGCGGTCGTTTCTTGACTAACTCTTCATTGAATCTCTCTAACAATGCAGCATAGTAAGCTCCGATTATTGTCCTGCCTTTATCCAAGAACTAGATATGAATAACCCTTTGGCTGACCCGAAAGACTGTAGCCATCACTTTACCAGCCGAATTAACCGTTTTTACCTTCTTTGGGGCACGTTGCCCGGTAGAAGTCCACTGCTTAGACTGTTACTTAGTATCTGGTGTATAATGATGAATCCACGTTTCATCAACTGTTACGTACCGATGCATAAATTCACTCGGGCTGCGGTTATAAATGGCCAGGCACTCCTCAGAAGCGGTTACACAGTTTCGTTTTTGGTCAACTATCAGTAAACGCGGTACCCATCTTGCGGAAAGCATTTTCATGCCCAGAATATTATGCAAAATATAAAAAACTCGTTCAGTCGAGATGTGCACAGCATCAGCTATTTTGCGTATCTTCGCTCAATGGTCTGCCAAAACAATATCGTGGATTTTGTTAACGTACGTCCACAACGAAATTCATAAACCACTTATGTATCATCCCATGGGAAGGAGTAGAATCACCAAAATATTTTTTCAATTTCCTTTCGGTCTGTTTAATAGTTTTACCACGTAAAAATAGTGTTTAATTAACACTCGAAACTCGCTTTTCTTCATTTTCAACGAATACTTAGCAGTCGTGTCACTTTTTTGTTACTGAAAAGGTAATTTCGACGCTAAATTTGAAAAAAGAACTTAATACGAATCTAACACGATTCGTATTAAGTTCCCAAAGGCTTGAACAAAAAAAAAATACATTTAAAAAACTCTTATATTTATTAAAATTTTCCTATTTATTATTATTTTTTTAATTTATTTAATAATTTTCTAGGAATTAATCCAGAGGACCTATCCGGCAAGAAGATTGGTGTTTACATTGGCTCATGTTTCTCTGAAAATGAGAAAGCTCGTTTTTATGAAAGTAATTTAATAACGGGTTTTGGGATACCTGGGTATGTAATGCTTTTGTCTTTTACTCTATACTACACTTTTAATTCAATAGTTTTTAATACATATATTTATTTATTATTTATTTCTTTATTTTATTAGTGTGTACATTTTATATGGTTTAGAGGATGTAACTAAAACTCAGATGATGATGATCTTTGAAGAATTGAACTCGGGTTTCCTGCTATTCTCTTATTACAGCAAACAATAGTATTATTTGAGACACATGCAGTAAATGTTAACTGCCTTGGTAGCGTAAGTGGTAGTGAATGCGCTGAGGTCCCGGGTTCGATTTTCGGGTCGGAAAAAATATTTGTGTAATCTTAAAAGGTTTGTTTTGGAGTTTAGGTCTTTCCTATATGTATGTTTTTGAAATATATAAGTAGGTTTATTAGTTGTCTAGATCCCATAGGACACGCTTAAAGCTTAGTTTGGGTTAATGGCGCTGTGTGAAAAGTGTCCCACAATATTTATTTCTATTCTCTATTTTTTATTAGTGTGTAAAACTCATACTCTCATACCCATTCTTTCGTTCCTTGGCCCAATCGAATGGAGACTAAAACTGGGAGAAAGTCATTATGATGTTTGTGGTTGACAGCGTGCTTAAACATGAAAGGGCTTTCATGTCCCAGAGAGCCTAGGCCATATATCTTGCTTTGCCACTGATTAGCTGCGTCCTCCATTTTGCTGTTTAATATTTGCGTTAGATTGCAGGTCTAATTGCTTTTCGAAAAACTAAGAACCACCTGAATATGTGAGGATTAAATTTCAATAAACCTTGAGGGTGAAGACGTTAGGTTAGGTTAAAGTATCATAACAGTAGTAAACTAAAATTGTATTTAAGTCACCTAGACTTTTTGGTCTCAGTGTTTGGGGAAAATTCCTTCTAGAATCCGAAAATGCTTCAAAACGATAGCGATATAAATATCGAATACACCACTTTCTTTGACATTATTATCCACGTAAGTGGTATATCCTTCACGTATTTGTTTTACTCCAAACTTATCATTGTATTGCTTGTTATACCAGATCCAGTAGATCCATGTATGCTAACCGCATCTCGTACTGGCTAAACGCCAAGGGTCCATCAATGGCAATTGATGCGGCATGCAGCAGTTCTACAGCCGCATTAGAACAGGCGTATCAGGCTATGAATCGTGGGGAGTGTGAAGCTGCCATCGTTGGTGGTGCTTTCATCTGTCTACATCCACAATCTTCAGTACATTATGGAAGGTATTTAAATGGTTTTTCCTAGTGTTAATACTTTATGGCACAAAATTATAATTATAAGTCTTTTTACTTACAGAGTTTTAAAAACGAGCAGTGATGGCAAAACAAAATCGTTTGATCAAAATGCTTGTGGTTGCGCTAAATCTGAAGCCGTTAATGTTTTGTTTTTGCAACGGGCTAAGGATGCCTTGAGGTAAATAACTTTTATTTGTAAATATATATTCATAGCAAGCTGTACCCCTCGGCATCGCCCGTGACATACTTTAAACATCTATAGCACCCCATACCTCGAACCAATGTCTCTTATTAGTTTTCTAATAATTTTATACAAACATAACCTAATCTCCTCTTTTACACCCTAATGTGTAGAATTTTGAAACAGCCTTTTAATCGTGTTTATATATTTTTGATTAAAAGCAGATATACAAAAATTGGTGTAGCTTGTTTTGAAAATGAAGAACTTTCCATCTAAACTTACAACCCCTATTTTACCCCTTTATAAATACAATTTTGCAAAACAGCAATATACATGTCCATTTGTTACAAACAAATGGAATGGTTATGCATTTTTTTTTTAATTTCATATTTCTAACTTTGAAAGTTACGAACTTTTATACCATCATTTTCCTTTATTTTACCTCCTAAAGAGGATATCTTAGGTGTATAGGATTCGGCTGGGCATTCATAATGAGTAACTGAATCACTCCGTAATTTTATTAATATAGATTTTAATCACCAGAAGTTGTAAATGAACAATTTTTACTTTATCTTAGAATTTACGCTGAAGTACTCCATGCTAAAAGTGAATTTACGTGCCTGTTGAAAACAGAAATAGGTCCGAAATATGGATTATATCGAGACCTTAACAGTAGTACTGATTTCCTTGAAACATTTTACAAAGAAGCTAAGATACCTCAGAAAAATATTGAATACGTCGAAGCTTTTGGATCTGGTTCGTATACTAATATGCTCCATATGATTAAAAACATATAATTTTTATCGTAATGAAATACTAATGATGTGTTTCTTACAGCCATATCGGAGGTGGACAAGGTAGAGCTACAAGTTTTTGAAAATGTCTTTTGTAAGAATAGAGATGACTCTCTATTAGTAGGTAGTGTTACCTCCAATATTGGGTATGCGGAAGCTGCTTCCGGCATATCTTCTATAACAAAGGTACGAAGATTTCAATAATTTATTAATAATATTTATTGAATTAAGGATAAACGAATGATTGAGGATTCAGAATTATAGGCTATTCGTTGCATTAGCGCATAGTTTCTTAAGGAGGTGATAAAATAAATTTGGATGTAAAACTAATATTTTCAGTATAATTGATAATTTCTTTGACCGTTGAAAACTACTTGCACAGAGAATAGATAGAACTTGTATGAATTTGCCAATTTGACAAGACATGGCGAAAGACACGTTGGTAACACTTATTAATAAAAATCGCAAGAAAGTGCCATGAAGAATTAAAATAAGCTTTAAAAATTTATTAAAAACAGAGGCAGTCAATCATTCTCAACTGAATCATTTTCTTAAAAGCTTTCTTGTAATATTTATTGCGCAGGTACTATTAGGTTACCATCGCGGCCAATTAGCAGCCAACCTGCATTGTGATCAGCCACGAGAAGATATTAAGGCTCTGCAGGACGGACGCATGCGTATTGTGACTGAGCATCAGCACTTTGACCGTTCTTATGTGGGTGTAAACAGTATATCTGTTACGGGTGTAAACTGCCACGTGTTGCTTCATGGCAATTATAAACATAAGGTAAAGCTGAAATAAACGTTTTTTTAACTCTTATTCTCCCAGAAATCTTATTCCAATCATTACATATTGTTAATATTTCAGGACCTTAATCGCTATACCTCCAGCATACCTCACCTAGTAACTATATCTGCTAGACATGAAGAGGCTGTAAAGTATGTTCTTGATGTTTTAAAATCAAGCCCTGTAGATGCTGAGCAGTTGGCACTATTACATAATATACATCAAAAGAGTATTTTAGGACACATGGGGAGAGGATTTACCATTCTTCGTAAGTTAATAATTATTACATAATGATACGGGGGTTTAAGGGGTCTAAGTTGCACGTGGTTCATCTGTTAACTGACGGCCAAAGATATATGGAGTAGGTTCTTCTTTACGGACCTAATCCATATATCTAGTAGTCAAACAGTCAAATAACAACTCCTTAAGGGATGCCAAGTTCCGAAGTTGAGAATGAATTAACTATATGGGAAAAGTAATAAGAGTGGTGTAGAAGCATTTAGTTTTTAACATATTATTAATGCAATTATGAAATTAAATATATTTATTATAGGGACGGATGAAGACAAAAAAACAATCAGTATTTCCGAGAAGGTCGAATACTTTAATGACGTTAAACGGCCACTGTGGTTCGTTTACAGCGGTATGGGTTCGCAATGGGCCGGTATGGGTGTACAACTCATGCGCATACCCATTTTTGTAGCAGCAATAGAAAGGTCAGTTACAAAAAATAAGGCTAAGCCTGATTCTAGTACTTATGGCTTTCGTAAACAACTTGTATTTTCACGAGACAAACTCAGTAATGGTTTGTGATAATTACGACAACTTTTTCAAGTAGTGGACAGATAGACAACGATAAAGTTCTTTTGAATTTAGACGTACAAAAACTTAAATAACCCTTTTAATAATTTTCTTGTGAAATACTTAGTATATTTCTGCCTACCCCAGGTTAACTTCTGCTGATGTGTTACCTGGTTTTATCTGATTATTAGTATGAAATTGGTTAGGCAATGAGACACATTACTTTTTGATGTGAAACAGTCCCACCACCAGATATAAAGGTGAAACCTTGACAGACAACCACTTAGTTTTATTCGATTCTTGACATTCCCATCTCATCTCATGCAATAGAATACAAGTGATTCAAAATTGTCACCTCCTATAATGACCGCTTCTTCTGACATATACTTTCCATCTAAATTTAAATTTAATTCAAATTTTCTTATTCGAATTCTCGTCATCTTCAGTGCGTAAATTCTGGAACCTTGACCTTAAAAGAAATTTGGCACAAAGACAAGACCTTTGGTAGGTAAAGGTCTTGTCTTTGTGCCAAATTTCTTTAAATATTTTTTAACGATAGAATACGAAAATATTACGAAGACTCGTATAGACCAGAATATGAGAGTTTGGCGAAAGTATTATTGATATTTTTCAAATTTATATTTTGTATTTTTGTCCAAAAAATGCAGATGTCGAAATGTTTTGGAGCCCAAAGGACTGGACATTGTAAAAATTATTACATCCGATGATGAAACAATGTTTGATAATATTTTGCACTCATTTGTTGGAATAGCTGCTATTCAAATTGGACTTACTGATATTCTTCATGCATTAGGTTTGAAGCCAGATGGACTCATTGGTAAGAATATGTTTTATAACTATTAAGCATAAATGAAAAAAGTATTTAACTGTACCCGTTCTACAATCGGTAAGGAACCTTAACCCAGGGATCACCTAAATAAACTACGCCCTAGCAAGCTGAACTAGCAACAGAAAGTGCCAGTAAAGGAGACCCGGTTTTGCCTTTGGAAAGTTGGGATGCTCGCTTTTTCTCTTATGCTACTGTCCCTCAGTTACCTTCCTCGCTTAGTACTACTATTTAAAACAAATTTGGCCTAGATGAATAAGGTTCCACTACATGTGGACATTAATAACTTGAAGGAAATAATAGCCTACCACTACCTGGATACAGCGAAGCCAACCTTGTATTTCCTGGGGGTGATGCTCGGACAATACATATTACATGATGTAACCTGGCTACAAACTTAATTATAACTTTAAGTTACCACATCCTAGATTGATAAATGCCTTCTTATCGTCAGTGAGTGCACCACAACGTGAGTGCGTGCATTTTTTATCCGTCACTACACTAAAATGTGGAACGTTTATGAATAAGGTAGATTAAGTAGTTAATACGAAATGATCGATATTTTAGATATTTTTGCATTATTTTTGCATGACTACTTGTGACTATAAGCGTTTAAAACCGTTTCAGCGTGAATATAGTAAGTAAAATAATTTACTATCGAGTTGTGCATTTGGCGAGATGAGTTCTTGTGATAATTCTGTCAAGTCGCCTGTTTGTCCGCTTTCGATCGAATTACCTTTACTGTAAGATGCCAATGAATGTCGACTTGAATATTTGACCATTCCGACGACATACTGTAAAGGAATTGTTTTAATAAATTTTTATTTCATTAAAAAATATTCATAAAAGGTTGCCTGTAAGAGATTGCCTCGTGCGATAAGGCCGCCAATTGTTATAACATGAAGTCTAATAGTCATGTTCACATTGTGTTTCCTGGTGTACAATAAAGAGTTTTATACTTTTTTCTTTTACTTTAAACTTAGAAGAATTTTAATTAATGCAGGACATAGCGTAGGTGAACTGGGATGTGCTTACGCTGACGGCTGTTTGACTGCCGAGGAAATGATACTATCTGCGTACTACCGAGGCTTGGTATCGCTGGAAACAGAGTTAATACACGGATCTATGGCTGCCGTTGGCTTGGGTTACGAAAAAGTAAGGCTTTAGCAAACGTTTTCGTTTTCGTCTATTTTTCATAAAACATTTTGCTTAACGCTACAAGATATTTATTTTAATTTCCAGATTTCAAAAATGTGTCCTCCAGAGATTGAAGTCGCCTGCCACAATGGACCTGAGTCTAGTACACTGTCTGGACCTTCAGATGCGATGCGTGAATTCGTGACAGCATTGACATCTATAGGAATTTTTGCTAAAGAAGTCCCGTCTGCTCATATTGCATATCACTCTCGTTATATAGCAAATGCCGGTAAGATGAAAAATTTATATTAATAACTAAACGGTGTACGGCTGTGCTCACGATTTATTACGATTTAATCGCACATAATTTCCATCAAAATTACTTAAATTTTCAAGGTTTTTGTAATATGTCTCTATTGGATAGAAATCTGCATACCTATCCGCAGAATCCCTCGGCAAGTCCGGAGTTCACTGCTAAAGCTAAGACGTTAAGATGGGGGTAGAGGATCTCACCAAAATACCTGCTTATTAACGGATGAAGTAGCCGCTCTCAACAATGCCGAAAATCAATAGTCAAACAATAGCTGCTCCAAGTAACCATATAAAAGTGGATCCCAGACTCCGAATTCAAGTAGGGTTTGCAGTAAGACGAAGAAGAAGACTGTTGAGAAGGGGAAGTTTTTATTTTCAATAGCTATTGTCCAGTGTTTTGTGTCGTACACGAAAATATCGTTCGTCATTCAAAAATGACCAAAATTGTCGATTTCATCAAGCTCCATATTTCATAAGCGAAAGTAGTGATAGCAATGGAACTGTAAGTCTATCATATCAGCCTTCTTGGATATAAGTGTGCATTCCAGTCACATAATACCTCTATTTCTTCTGTGATACAGGGCCAGGATTGTTAAAATATTTAAAACGCACTATTCAAAATCCAAAAGCACGAAGTGAGCGATGGCTCTCAACATCTGTGCCGCAAGACAAGTGGGATGAGCCCGTAGCAAAATTATGTTCAGCAGAGTATCTCACAAATAATTTACTGGTACGAAGCTCTTATATTTCTAGTCTTTGTAATATGTCGGAAGTATTGTCTTAGGTGGTGCTTCATCAAGTATTAAAACTAAACAAACCCTTTGCAGAATTCAGTATTGTTTGAAGAAACCTCTCGTCTGGTGCCTAGTAACGCAGTGTTAGTGGAAATTGCACCACATGGATTACTGCAAGCTATTCTTAAACGCTCAATGCCGGCTAGTTGTAGAAATATTCCTCTTACGAGACGAAACCATTCCGACAATGTAGTTTTACTGCTTGAAGCTATTGGCAAGTAAGTATAATTATATCCGCCGTCGATTATAACATAGTAATAATAATAATAGGGACAGGATAGTCGTTATCTTTTATAGGATTAACGCAACCCTATGAGGGCATAGTAGATTCGCTTTTTGAGTCATCCACTTTCTGATATCAACAAAAATGTATCAGAAAGTTAATGAAAAGCATACATCTGCAGGGCAGCTTTTGGCGAGCTGAATGTGCGTGGCTACACATCGGTCCCGACTGCTAAGAGTTTTGTTGCCCTTCTGCACCGGTTAGGATTTAATGGCCTATCGGGCGAGCAGTGAGATTGTTACTCCTGGGAGTGCAGCAAATCTCTACTCTGGCTTGCCTTAATAGGCCGGAGGGAGCCTTAGCTATATGCTCGGGCGTGAAAGTGTCATTATTAAAGGCATAACTACGGGAAGCCCGCTCCGGGTCTGACCCGCGATGGTAAAATCGGCGCCGCACCGCTCAACTCCTCTAGCCGCTCACACCGGTGTTGCCCCCTGTCGCCTTACAGGCTTATCATGCCTATGGTGATTGTATAGGGGGGGCATCTAGTGAGTTGGCAAGTCATCGTGTGCCAATATTTTGATAATATAATATTAAAAGGCAGATGCAGTTTTCATCCGTAGTTTAAGTCACCCAGTACATTTAACCGTTAACTCAATAGCCCAATAGTAGTTAGCATATTGTACAATAGTTTAACTCCCATTGGAGACGGTCCATTACCGTTCTTATACATAAGGTGGACGTGGATTGTCTGCAGTGTGGGTCCTATCCACTGTTACATAAAAATTATCAAAGGGCCTCTGCGTGTTGGACCACTATGTCCCCATGTAAGCCTACCAAAAACCGGGTATATTTGTAAAAAAAAAGAAGATACCCGAGAAAACAGACATAATAATAAGAAAGTCTTCGTCCTTATCCCCTGAGTACCATACCAGAGAATTCAGTGTTATGCTATCGACCTCATATACAGGGATGATTTGAAACTATTTGCATCCATCAAACACCAACTGGTTGAGTTATTAAAGGTGACAGAAACTTTTAGTAATTCTATCAGGATAGAGTTTGGTGTGGACAAATGTGCGGTCATGTGTGTAAATAGAGGTAGGATAATAGAATCTAAAGAAGTAGAAATTTCAGATTTTGTACGACTTGGATGACTCTCTGTAACCGAAACATAAATATACCTGGGTATGTCGCGGGCGTTAGGCATCTCTGAAACTGGTATGAAGCAAACGTTAAAAGAGCGCTTCTTAGGCTGCTTGAAAAAAGTTCAGAAAAGACTTTTATCAAGTGGTAATAAGGTACGGGCTTTTAATGGTTGGATTATATACTTTGCAAAGATCCTGAGACAAAAGAGGAGACCTGGAAAGCAACTAGGTGTAAATCCTATAGAAATAGGGAAGCACTACGGTAATAGTATATTACGGGTCCTATGTGAGCTATGTTTGATTCCAGTAATATGTATGGCAGAAACGTTTAAAATATATAAGGATGAGTAAAGAGTTGTGTTGTTGGTTTTATCAAGCCCTACATGAGGCTGATATAGATTTACCATCCTCTATATCAGGGCTACGATTAGGTCCGTCTTTTAGGGGTCAGATAGCCACAATCTGCTTCTGTCTATTTTAACAAGACAATGGGCTCACAACCTATTATGTGGGACAGAAATAAAAAGGTGAAATGTGGTCGTATAAGAGGCATACTCTGCCATCCCTTCTGCGATAAGGCGTGATTAAACTTTAGACGTCTTGTTAAATATAAACTTTTCACTGGACGCCTACTCTCTGAAAGTTCACTATCCTGAACGCCTACTTTCTGAACGTTCACTTCTATGAATGTTTTTTTACTGCAACAATTCCTAAAAATATATTGCAGAAACTGTACAATGAGGTGAATAGCGATGCTTACTGGCAGGTTACCATGTCAATTCTTTGCTTTTATTGATTGCCTTGGTGGTTTAAGTGGTAAGTTATGTGACTGCTACGCTGAGGTCTCGGGTTTGGGTGTTCCCTTTATATAATTTGTATGTATTTGGAAAAATATAAGTGTTTTTATAACGCTCTCATCACATACAAGAGTACATTATTGATAGTGTAAGGCCGGTCGACTGTGGTAGCACCACTCTCTAGGATGTTTAAGCAAGGAAATACATATCAAAACTTGGTAACATATAATAATAGCAAATGGGTACAAATTAACGACTAACAGAAAAAATATTTTACTCTAACATTATTTTCTACATCTCACACTGACATTCTCATTTTGTCAATACAAAAATTAAAGTTTCTTTTTACATTATAATGCTATGAGATTATAACTATGAAACAAACCTCTTTGCTACAATAATTAAAATATTGTATACACGTTAAGTTTGGATGACAATGTATGATTAGCTGTGTGATAACATTCTGAGTGCAACATGGTGAAACACCCAAGATGGCGGACTACTTACTACTACAAACAAAAGGGCGTGTTGAGAATAACTCGAAATACATAGTGACGTCACTGTTAATACAATATTGCAGACTATTAAAAATCTAGAGACTAAGTATTTTATGATTTCCTACAGTATGGTTATCAAATTTTGTAAAAATTATTCTTTTTAACGCATTTAAATATAGACTTGTATTTAAACAATTTTTTTAACAATTGACTCATTAGTAATCCTGTTTATGATTGCAGATTATATATTGAAGGTTACAACTGTGATGTGAAAGTTCTATATCCCAAAGTGGAGATGCCAGTTTCCACTGGCACGCCGTTCCTGTCTCATTTCGTCAAATGGGCTCACGGGGAAAAATGGTATGAATTTACATATATTATAATAATATTGAAAAAAAATGTTATGTACAAACAAAATATGGAAATCAATTCTGCCCTCTCATTTTTGTCAGTCCTAGGCTATCTTTGACTTTGCTATCGTGCTAACAGCTATAAGCGCATCCTGTACAAAGGTGGGATACCATTTGTGGTATTTTCATTTACTATCATTTCCGTTCTTTCGAAGGCAAAGGTCCTGAGTGCCATTAATATGGTACTAACTTTTAAACTTTCGCGTTGCATGATTAAAATAAGTGTAAAATACAGGTATTATCGCGTTAATACCTGTATTTTAAACTTACATTAATATGGTAGTCATCTGCTGCGCCAGGCCTATTACAGATGTAGTTTAAGAATAGTATAAAATATACTTAGCCTATGGGAGAAAAGTAACTGATACATAAATTATTTAGACTCTTCTTCATCTTAAGTATTTCCCAGTTGCTTCCAATCCTACCCGGATTCATTTAAATTCTTCGGCTTTATTCAACAATTCTAGCACAGAATTATAAAAAAAAATATCCTGCACGCCTTATCCCCGAAGGGGTGGCAGAGGCATATTATATACCCACTTTTTACCGTGTGGATTACTGTCCCACGTAATAGGTGGTGAGCCCATTGCCGTGTTGAAATAGACAGACGCAGGTTGTGGCTACCTGCTGTTGAAATTTTTCATGCCGCCCATAAGGCATTCAACCAGGCTTAACGACTGTCATTTTACTGGCAAGCGGGACCAACGGCTTAACGTGCCTTCCGAAGCACGGAAACGCTCGCAAATGTAAATGCCACAAAGTGGTCACCCATCCGAGGACCAGCCATAGTGAAAGTTGCGTAACTCAGTGATCGTTTACAGAACACTGAGACCGCGGGGCCACGAGCGCTTCGAGAATTATAATGGCCACGAGAATTATAATGATTTCAATTAAATTAAGAATCTCAAAAACTTTTGCGCTTAATAAATTATATATCCTGTTTCTTGTAAAAAGAGATCCCAATGGATCTGACAAACGTTTTTTACTTTAAATGCCCAATAAATCTACAAAAAAAACGAGTGAAACGGTGTTTTACCATTTTTTTATTTTAAAAATGGCTGAAAAATTTACGATCAAAGTGCGTATAACGTGGGTGACCGCATACGTCACAGCCTTGCTCATTCAAAGGTAGCGCTCTCGTTCGCACCAGAACGCCGCGCCGCGCCTTGTCACATTCTGAGCGAGGGTTTTTCGTCAAAATAGGCGCGTCTAATCTCGAAAATTCGAAAAAGGACTAAAACTTTTTGTCGTTATATCTTCGGAAATACTGCATGTATTGAAATGAAATAAAAACTAATTTATTCTAAATGAGCTACGCCTTAATTTTTGCTGTATTTGACAGTAATATTTTGACCCTTTTGTGTTCTCCATTTCAATGCTGTGAAGAAGTTCATCTAATCACATAATAACCATCTAATCGATAATCTAAACCCATCTGATTGATTCAACTGAAATTAAAGTGGATAACTAAGGTCTTAATTTTGCAGAACGTATGCTCACTGTTATATACGTTAAAATAATATATTTTTGCTTTTTTTGTATGATTCACTGATTATGCTATATTACAGGCCACTGCCACTTTATCGATCAGCAAACAGAAAAACTGCTGCAAGTTGTAATTATATTTTATCCATACATGATAAAGAACATGAATATTTAAGAGGAAACAAAGTACGAGGTAATGCACTTTGGATTAACATTAGTATTCTAAGCAAACGTTTTCTATTACACTTGACACACCATAAGTGTGACAGTACTCTAATCTACATAATCATTTCAATTGGTGTCTGTCTAACTAATTAAAATCATTGTGTAGATTAGAGTACTGTTTTTCTGTCTCTTTTTATTAGACAGAATAAATAAATAGAAATAGGTATCTATGTATGTACCTATCAAAAAATAAATCAGCAGCATCGCTTCAAAGCAATATTCTGTACAATTTGACACTATGAAAGTAGGCTAGGCATTGATAGTTGAGTGAGCCACCCAATATTATATCTAAACTAACTAACTAACTATCTTTACGCTGTATCCCTGACGGGGTAGTCAGAGAGGACAGATCGCCAGGCTTCGCGATCCATACATACTTCTTTCGCTTCTTCGAGATTCATCAATCGCTTCATACACGCAAATACTACTAATATCTATACTAATATTATAAATCTGCAGAATTTATTTAGCTTTACATTGAAAAAACTATTTGTATTGGATAGACTAACTAACGAGGAAGGCTATATAGGTTATAAATCATCACGCTATACCCAGGAAATTTTCTAAGTATGTCGCGGACGAAGCTCAGTTAGTCATTAAAATAGATAAAAACAAACAAACAGAAAAGAAAAACTATAATTATTTTGTTTTAAATGTTATTTTTGCAATATTCCGCTTTTTTAAATGTCGTACAATGTCGATACGCGTTTCGCCTACACACGAGGCATCACCAAGACTGTTTGGCAACATACAGAATTTCGAAGATTATTACCGCGAGTCCAATTCCTTGGTTCGGACCTCAGTTGGCGACACGGGAAAACTCCAACCCGGGGCGACCCCTTTCCGGGTTGTATTAATTTAAACTCTGGCCTATCCTATGACCTAGGTAAGGCGAGGCCGAACAACAAAGTAGTTTAGTGGGTAGGACGGCGGTTTTCCTACAGTCGAGAATCCTACACAAAGATGCTCTGTTGCCCCCGAAGCGTGATGTGTGGACATGTATTACTTAGGGCTAGTGCATATATATATACAACTTGTAGTTGAACAACTGTTTAGTTGTGTATCATATGTCTATAGGACTATATTGAAGCGCGCATACTGTAATCTCAATAGTTGTTCGACAACTAACTAACTAACTAACTATCTTCACGCTGTATCCCTGACGGGGTAGTCAGAGAGGACAGATCGCCAGGCTTCGCGATCCATGCATACTTCTTTCGCTTCTTCGAGATTCATCAATCGCTTCATACACGCACGTCTGGGTATCCGAGTACTTTTGACCTTTCCGTTTTTGAGCAATCTGCTCACGTGGTCTTCATATGTAAGTCTCGGCCTACCCTGACTCCTTCTACCCTCTACTTTTGAACAATATATTTTCTTCGTCAATCGTTCCTCACTCATTCGTTGGACGTGTCCAAACCAACGGAGCACGCCCTTTTCCAGCTTAACGCTGACACTTTCATTCAAACCTGCCAAATTGCGTATCACTTCGTTACGTATTCGGCCAGCCAAGGTAACGCCGCACAACTTTCGAAGTGATCGCATCTCCACAGCATTCAATTTACTTTCATGCATCTGCTGACATACCCAGGTTTCACTACCGTAAAGCAAAGTTGGCACTAGCACTGCGTTATGAATCGCCAGTCGTGCTTCTTTTACGATGCTTTGTCGCTTTACTAACTGGGACAAAGCACCGTTAACTTTGTTTCCGGCAGCTACTCGCCGTTCCACATCCGAATCACATCTTCCATTCGCGGTAAACATACTTCCTAAATACACAATTTCATTCACTTGCTCTAGACGTTCCTGGTTTACCCTAATCTCGCATTTAGTTCTTACGTCACCTCTTTCAAATACTAGAACCTTAGTTTTACTTGCATTCAAGCGGAGACCCTTACTTTCACACCCCTCTTTCATATTAGTGACTAATGCCTGAAGGTCGGCTTCTGATGAGGCCATGAGCACCGCATCATCAGCGTACAGCAGATAGTTTACTGTAAAGTCACCCAAATTCACACCCATATTAAAATCTTTCAACTTCTGCAGGCAACTGTCCAGATACACTATGAACAGCCAGGCGGACATGACACATCCCTGTTTGACGCCTGTACAGACATCAAAAAGAGGTGACACATCCCCCCCTACTCGCACGCAAGCCTTACAGTCCCTATAAAGCGACTGTATTGCCCGCAGTAGCGAGCCGTCCACACCATATCCTGGCAGCAAGTCCCACAGCGTTTCTCTCACAACGTTATCAAATGCTTTCTCTAGATCCACAAAAGCGCAGAAAACCTTCTGGCTAAGAGCCAGAAACTTTTCCGCGATCATGCGGAGAGAAAACACTTGATCCATGCAACCTCTTCCACGTCGGAATCCGCATTGAGCCTCCCATAAATACCTTTCAGACTTTTCTTGCATTCGTGCCGTTATAACCTTTGCATACACCTTACTAGCTAAGCTGACCAAGCTGATCGCCCTGTAGCTGGAGCAGTTTAGGCGCGAGCCTTTCCCTTTGTAAATAGGTACTACAACTGCTACTCGCCAGTCATCTGGGACCTCACCCGTCCGCCAGCACAAGTTGCATAACAGACATAGTGTGTCCCAGACACGCGACCCACCGTACTTGATTATCTCAGCAGTGACTCTGTCTTTTCCCGCAGCCTTACCACATTTCATACTTCTTATCGCTTGTTCTATTTCTTTCATACTAATGACTTCAATGACATCGGGATCCGGAGCATCGAAGTGAGCTCCACTTCCCGATGTGGCATCTCTGTCTTTTCTTGCATACATCTTTCCATAATATTCACTCCATCTCTGCAGGACGTCACTTTGGTCTGTTAGGACGTCATTGTTAACACTAAGCACTTTATTCATACTGCAGATTGCCGAACAACTCCGGGTCTTGCCTACCTCTTTCCAGAAGAGCTTGGCATTATCCCGGAAATTGGACGACAACCTTTCATCCGCTTTCATTCTGCACCTTTCACGAGCTTCTTCTATAAGTGCCTTCGTGTTAACTTTCTGCAGCTTGTATCTCTCTTTCATATTAAAATCATTTCGCGAGGCTAAGTAGTCTAGCCATGCTTTCTTCTTCATTCGAACTGCTTCTTTCACTTCCTCATTCCACCATGCATCACGCTTATTACTACTGCCTCTTTTCGTTTCTCCACACACTTCCACAGCGGCATTTATCATACTATCCCTAAGGTTCTGCCATACACTTTCCACATTCTCACTGCTTACATTGACATCGCCAAGCTTTTCGGCTACCCTTTCATTATATTTATCCCTAATGGATGCATCCTGCAGCTTCCAGCTTTTGATGCTATAAGTCGGCTCAGGTTCAGGACATTCGGTACGATGACGCCAACCCGCGAACAGACCCCTAATCCTAGTTATGACTAGGTAGTGGTCTGATCCCAGCTCAGCGCCTCGATAAATCCTTGTGTCCATCACCTGTTTACGGAGCCGTCTATCCATTAGGAATAGATCTATCATGCTTCTCTTTGACTTACATCTCCTCGTATACATATGAATTTGTTTGTGGTTGAACATTGTGTTCGCCACAAACAAATCCTTTTCCTTGCAAAATGCCAGTATTAGCTTGCCAGCGTCGTTCACCCTTTTATCCCCATACTTCCCGAGTACCGACTCAAAACCATCGCGAGCGGTACCCACCCATCCATTCAAGTCTCCACATACTATAAGTCTTTCATTTCCTTCTATCACATTTAGAGCTTCTCTCATACTCTCCCAGAAGTCCTCTAGCTCACTCGCGTTCGACGAAGATACTGGCGCGTAAGCAGCAACCAGGAAAATCTTCGTCAAACCAAGTTTTACACGGATCCAGAGGATTCTAGGACCTATCAGTTTGTACTCATACTTACCGGAGGCCAATCGCGAGGACAGCAAAATTCCAACCCCCCGACTGCCATGCTCGCTCTCTGGTACTCCAGACCAAAGCGCGAGCATCCCACCCGGGAGCTCCAAGACTTCGCTGCCCTTGCGCTTGGTCTCTGTCAAGCACACTGCATCTAACTTTCTCTCATTCATAACATCCATCAACTCATTCATCTTATCTGTCATTCCTCCCCTAGTAGTTGTTCGACAAAAAAGTCAAAAAGCTGTATCGATCAAGTTTTGATTAAAAAGTTAGACAACTATCAATAAATCGCTTTATTTGTATTGCATTGCATTGATGTGCACATACCATCGACTAAACAGTCAATCCGCTACTGTCAGTCTCGCAAAAGCATTTGAAGTGGCGCTACATCTTTTGTCACCATGACGACGCGGAGGAATTTATTAATAGCGTAGAAAAAATCTTATCGGGGTGCTCTTTCGGCCTAGAATGTAACATATGAAATATTCCACTAGATAATCTGTCACTGAGCATAGGATATACACAGTATTTTTTCTCTTTTACAATGTCTATTAATCAAAGCACAAACTAGTACTTTCTTGTTAATTTGACATTGTTCGACTGAAAGACTGGTTGATTTGAGGATTTAAAAAAAAATGTGTGTGTACCAGAGCACACAGGTAAGAAACTTCTTTACGATATTATTTTTACAGCCTTAAAATTTCTCTCATACTTCGATAAAGAAGTTTTACTTATGATAAAGAAGTTTTACTTCAAAACAACACGGCGAGTAACCGAAAAACGAGTAGATTTTTTTTACAGCTATACAATTTCTCTCAACGTCGATAAAAAAGTTTAACTTCATAAAAATCGACGATCGACTGCATCAATTGTATGCATTAGTTGTGTGGAAATCATGAGATCTACGAAGCTCGACAAAACAGTTTAATCTATGCAAAAGTTGTACATATGCGCTAGCCCACGTTTAAAAATGTCCTAACTTTTATTTCATTTTGTCAAGCTTTTTGTCAAGTTTCTTGCTGTATTTTGTTTTTCACGGGACATTACAGCTAAGACTGTGATTTTATTGGCATATGGTGGCATTCGTATATATTAACTGGTTCTTTTTTCACAGTTTTACCTATTGCACTAATCGATATTTTGACCATAGGAACCAAAACTTAAAATATCTCCGGGACTTGTTAAACGATGTTTGTGGGACATTTTTTTTACACACTGCCATTTAGCCCAACGTAAACTAAAATTAGCTTGTGGTATATGGATATAGACATATTTATATATTTCTAAATATATACATATTATACATAGGAAACACCCAAACTCCGAAACAAATATTTGTGGATTATATACAAATATTTGTTCAAACCCGGGAATCGAACCGGGGACAGTTGCATGCACTGCCATCAAGGTAGTCATACAAGAAAATAAGTCATTAGAAACGAGTTATGTAAGTTTACTATATGAAATACTCCATAACAATAATACGTATTGTCAATAGGAAACACACTCTACCCATTTGCTGCAAGCCTTTCGCTAGTATGGGATACACTGGCTATGGTATTGAACGTACCCAAAAAAGAGCTCTCCGTGAAGTTTAGTGATCTAGAATTGCTTTCACAACCTAATATACACGATCAACGTCAACTGAACCTAAATGTGTCAATACATAGAGGAGCAGGATACTTTGAGGTACATACAAATATATAAATGACGAAATATAAATTAAACGCTTGTGAAAACAAGACATTTGATAACCATACTTATATATTTCTCAATACATACAATTATACCTAGGAAATACCGCAACAAACATTTGTTTCTAACTCAATATAAATATGATAAGGAGGATTGGGTGGAATTAAACTAAACACGGCAATGGGCTCACCACCTGTTACGTGGGATAAAAATGCATACGGTGAAACGTGGGCGTTTAGTATGCCTCTGCCTACCCCTTCGGGGATAAAGGCGTGACGATATGTATGTATGTATGTATGTAAACAAAAAGAAATTAAAGTTTGCGAAAAGGTAGCCAGTTTGCACAACCCAATGGCAATGGCAACAAAATAGTATGACTCCACGATTAACTCTAAAAAAATAAGTTTAGTGCGAATATAACATATTTATCAATTAATAAAAGTTTACTTGTCTAATAAAATATTATTTTAAGGTATTAAATGATGGTTCTAAAATCTTAACTGGATTCATAACGCCCCATGTAGAAGAAACGAAATATGACGTCATATATGACCACAACAATAAGATATACTTTAACACAGAAGATATTTATCAAATGTTACGGGACAGAGACTATTTCTACAGGTACGTTTACTTATAAAAAGAAAAAAATAACTAATTAATAAACTAATTAAATAAAAACCAAATCTATTTACTAATATACCGTATATACCGTAGTGACGAATTCCGAAGCATTGCTGGCGCCGATGAATCACTAAACAATGCTGAGCTTATGTGGTGTGATAACTGGATTACGTTAATTGATGGTATGCTGCAGCTTTGTGCATTAAAACAGCCTCACAATGCAGTTTCACAACCTAAAAATATTCGCCGAGTAAATATTGATACCAATGCACACAATAAAGCAATTCAGAATTCTAAAAAGTCTGATAGCACTACTTTGTTGAAGGCTAACTTGTCCGATGAACATGAAAATATCAGGTGAATTACTTTACCGTATTATATATTTGAAAACTAAACACGTAAAAACGAAAAGTGTAACCGTGCAGCTGAATTTTTATTTACATCATTATTTATTTCATATAGGTGTGGAGGAGTTCTGATCGAGACTATAAAATATCACCAGTTGCCGCCATATATGGCCACTGCAATGGCACTAAAATCATTGAAATTTGTTTCTCATTTTGATTCAGGATTTGATGTAGGTAAACTTTACACTTGTAATGTTTTAGAAAATCAATATTAAATGTTACTGATTCCGTTTTATTTTGATGTTTAGGTGTCTTCATCTCTAGAAGTTTATCTTCAAATAGTAGCTGAAAATTTAAATAAGAGCCCTATAACTGTAGTAGGAATACGAAGCAAAGTAAACGAAGAATGTATGTTCAAGAAAATCAATGATGTTACTAAAAATATATTTCAAATAAATGTTGATTACAAAGAATATACGCGAGAAATTGCATTGGAAAGCTACAAATTTAATGATGCAGATTTGATACTCGTTGGGAATTTATCTGGCGATACGAAAGTATGTTAGAAAATTATTTTAAATTTTGTGAAATATTTTCCAAAACCTTCAGTATTATAATAATACTTTTAATGTTATCTTTTTATCAGATGTGTCAACGTTTTGAAGAAGTACTGCCAAAAGACAAGTTTATTGTAAGCGAAGAATGCATAAAAAAAATTTGTGCATCAGTCTCATCTACACAGTATCGTGTACTTTCTCTTCATAACACTAAGGATCAAATAAAATTACGGTTGATTCGTTGGGGAGGAGTGAGGCCACTGACAGCTATTACAACTGTGTCAGTTCGCCAAGAAGCTGACTTTGGTTTTTTGGCTTCAGTTCGCAATAATTTGTCACATGGGCAGCACCTTTTAGTAACGGCTTGCCACCCAACTCCACGTGGCCTTAAAGAACTTATATCATCATGGAGAAATGAAAGCGTTAAAAATAAAGTTAACCTGATTACTATCAACAACAGCAGCAACGATATATTCGAAGAAAAAATCCATGATATTAATTTGGCATTTAATAACATAACCAATGTAAGATAGATTCTACTATTACCTGCTACTATTAGAGGAAATTTAATTAATTTTATTAAAACACTTTTATCATGTAGGGTAAATGGGGAGGTGAATACTTCTTGTCAGTGAATCCAAGTACTAAGAAAAGTCACAATGTGTTATTAGACGGTGGTCAAATTGAAGATTATGATTCTTTGAAATGGATAAACGTCTCTGATGTGACTGGAAGTGGAATAACAGTGAATGTAAGTATATTTCAAGTATACTTAGGATTAATATAAAAGGATGTTTTATTTTAAAGAATAATAACATAAGTTGATAAAAAAAAATTAGTAAAAAATTATTATTACATTAGTAGATCTTTACATTTACTTCATTATTCTAATTATTAATACAACTGTTCAGGTTCATTTTGCTGCGATCAATAAGAATGACTTGAAAAAAGTGAACGGCTCCTTATTATTTAAGAAAACCACTAGTATGGGTTACGGCATGGATTTTAGTGGAATAATGGAGAGGTAAAGATTATTATTCATCTATAGAATTTCATAAGTAAGAATAAAAATAATCAATCAATAATTGAAGCGCTCGTGGCCCCGCGGTCTCAGTGTTCTGTAAACGATCAATGATTTAAGCAACTTTTACTATGGCTGGTCCTCGGATGGGTGACCACATTGTGGCATTTACATTTGCGAGCGTTTCCGTGCTTCGGAAGGCATGTTAAGCTGTTGGTCCCGGTTGCCAGTAACATGGGAGTCGTTAAGGCTGGTTGAAGGCCTTTGGCTTGAAAAATTTCAACATTAGGTAGCCACAACCTGCGTCTGTCTATTTCAACACGGCAATGGGCTCACCACATATTACGTGGGACAGGAATACACACGGTGAAAGTCGGGTATATAATATGCCTCTGCCACCCCTTCGGGGATAAGGCGTGATGGAAAAATAAATAAAATTCGAAATAATCGATTGGTACTGGTATGCTTGTCAACACATCATTCACAGTAAATTTTCTATGGATGTTAAAATATTATTATTGTGAACCGTTAACATATACGTGTGACAGTATAGAACAAACCATGTGGTAAAAGGATAAAATACAGAAGTTGTTGTAAAAGGCGAGGAGGGGAACTCGTTTGCAAAAGTACCCATTGCAGAATTAAAACAAACTTATAATTAAACCCTAACCCAACTAGCGTGTTTATAAGATGAACTCGTGCGCCGAGGGTTCAGTACCTACCCATTATACCGCCATAATCTAATTGTTTCCTTTGGTAAAATGGATTATTTGAGGTAATTTCAAATTAATTTCTCTATATTGTACGAGCGCCAATACAAAGAGGTTTATGTAAATTGGTGTCCACTATGTATGTATGAGGACAATCATTAATTTTTAACATATTTTTATTTTTTTGTAATATTTTCTTTATTTGTGCTATAAATCTGTAATATTTAAGGGGTTTCTTTTTGAGATACGATATCCTAAAAATTGTACAGGTATTCCAAATGCGGAAAACCACAACAATGATATTAATGTAAAAAGATATTAAGGACATCGTGATAACAGTTTATTTTACTGTTACAGTGGCAAACGCGTCATGGGCATAGTTAATAGTTGTGCAGTAAGTACTCAGGTAAAAGTTCAACCAGAATTGGTTTGGCCTGTACCATCACATTGGAATCTAGAAGATGCTGCAACCGTGCCACTTGCTTATGTACAAGCCTTTTACTGCCTTGTAAGTATTACATGATTAACATTAAACATCATAAACATATTCTTAATAACTGCATCACACAAATATGACACATTATATTAATTCTTTCAAAAGGCAATCAAGTGTCAAGTTCCTAAAGGCAAGAGAGTATTTGTGCACGGAGGAGCTGGTGCTTTGGGACAAGCAATAATATCCATTCTTTTGGCTTTGGATTGTGAAATATTTACAACAGTCAGCGATATACGCAAAAAAAAATTCTTACAAAAATTATATCCAGAATTGAAAGGTACAGCATCAATTTAATTAAATTTAGGGTAGTACTATGTTTGGATGCGTGTAAGGGTAACAATATCTCTAGACGGGCAAAATCGACTCCACCTGCTAGCAGTGCTCCTGCTGAATAAAAGGTAGAGGCCACGCTGCTAGGTTGGGAGCTCTGATGGCAGTCGCTACCAACAATAGCGAAAATTAAAAGCCGATGGCTACTGTTAGCAGCCAAAAAAAGTGAACCCCCGGGCTCCAAATCCAGTTTATGTTTAAAGGCAATGGTAAAAACTTATGGTGAAAAACAAATACCAAAAATACTCATAAATTTCAATATTTATAAAGTACTTTAAGATAATATTTCTAAATATATAAGTATTTTACTAGTTGTTTAGATCCCATAGCAAAAGATAATATCAGCTAGTTTTAACTCCAGTGGTTCCACGGGAAAAATGCTATTGATGTCCGACCGTCCGTCCGTCCAATCAGTCCACAGGTCGCATCTTTCATCGGATCTGCATGCATATTGGCATGGACTTGATGTAGACAAAAAATTTTAGCGAGGGGGTTTTTCGATCGGGAGGGAAATGGAGGCAGGGAAGGCGAAATGGTCCCGTAGTGGTTGGCAAGAGTGCTCAAAACGAAAAAAATAAATCAATTAAAATAAAATACTCCGAAGTCTAAGGTTCACAGAACTACTAGTTTTACTTAGATGTGTTAAATTGACACAAAAATTATGTTCTACTATTGCAAAACTAAATATGGTTGAATGAAATCAGTTTTTTTTATCTAGTTATTTTCTGAAACGTTTGCTTTTTGAACTTCTCATTTTGAATCTATACTACATAATAAAATTTTAGCTGATCATATTGGCTGTTCGCGCGACCATACGTTTGGAGAAATGGTTAATATAATCTCCGAAGGGAAGCAGTGTGATGTCGTAATAAACTGTGTCAAGGATAAACTAAAAGACGTAAGATGTTTTTCACATACAATATTTTTATAAGATGACAAACTATCTTCACTCGTAACAGATCTTGAATTTCCGTTGTCCCTATTACGCTGGCAGTTTTTTTGTCATAGTAAATCTTCATTCAGAAATTTGATTTGGGCGTTAACGAATGCGCGATTTATGGCTGTTATTATAAATAAGGAAAATAATTAAATCGACTGCCTCTGTGGCGCGGTGGGAGTGTATCCGATTGCTACGCAAGAGGTCCCGGGTTCGATTCCCGGATCGGAAAAAATATTTGTGTGACCCTTGGGTGTTTGCTATGTATAATATGTGTGTATTTAAAAATATATAAGTATGTTTATCAGTTATCTAGATCCCATAACACAAGCTAATATTAGCTTACTTCGGGCTTGATGGCGCTGTGTGAAAAGTGTCCCAGAATATTTATTTATTTATTTCAGAATATATACTATATATTCTGAAATACATTAATTATACATTAATTAAATTGAAGCGCTCGTGGCCACGCGGTCTCAGTGTTCTGTAAACGATCACTGAGTTACGCAACTTTCACAATGGCTGGTCCTCGGATGGGTGACCACTTTGTGGCATTAACATTTGCGAGCGTTTCCGTGCTTCGGAAGGCACGTTAAGCCGTTGGTCCCGGTTGCCAGTAAAATGGCAGTCGTTAAGCCTGGTTGAAAGCCTTATGGGCGGGTTAAAAAATTTCAACAGCAGGTAGCCACAACCTGCGTCTGTCTATTTCAACACGGCAAAGGGCTCACCACCTATTACGTGGGACAGGAATCCACACGGTGAAAAGTGGGCATATAATATGCCTCTGCCACCCCTTCGGGGAAAAGGCGTGATGGATATTTATTTTATTTTATATTTTAATAAAAAGTATATTTTTTTGGAAAACAACTCCAATCAAACATCAGGTTTAGGAGTTAAATTTATTTATGTTTAAAGATATTTTAGTCTCTCTTAGTAAAATTATTTTTACTATCTCTTTTATAACAGCAATTCGCCGAGACCTAGATCCTTTCAAAAATAGTTAATAGCTTTGATCATAATACAATATGTATTTAATTAATATTTTAAAACCTCAGTTGTGATTAACTACAGGGCATGATTATCAGTATTTTTTATTATTTTTTGTTAATTATTAGCTTTCAAATAACTGTATAGCTGTGCGTTTAGTTAATTATAATCTGATTCGAACTATATTTGCAGGTATCAGTTAATCGTACAGCTTTTGGTGGTTTATTTTTGGACATTTCACAACTTCAAGATGAAGATGACTATAAATTTGGAATGTTTTTCTTAAATAACGAAAGGAGTTATCTATCAGTAGATTTTTCATCTATTTTTGAAACTAAAAATTTAGCAGATCTTCAAGTAAGTAAAATATTTGTAAGAAATGGAAATATTATATTCTAGATATTATTCTAATAGAGTTTCGTCATTCTTTAAGTGTTTTTGTAATATAAGCTTGGACTATGACAAGGTATCTAGATTCCATGTCATAATCCAAGTTTATATTAACTTTATTGGCAACGTTAAAATCTCCCAGAATTGTTTACAGTCATTTGACTGTAAACAATTCTGGGAGAACATTTAAAATTGTGGAAATAAAACTATTTAGTTTTATTTCCACATTCCATCAGGAAGGTACGTTTTATTTTGTGTTGTGTATAATAATATTAATGATATCCATAGGCTATACAGAAAATGGTAAGCGAGGGTATTGCTATGGGCTACGTTCGACCACTTTCACGAGTAACGTACGCCCCACATGAAGTGCCGCGTGCTTTTCGATTACTGGCATCGAGTTCACACCGTGGCCGAGTTTTGATTCGTATGAGGGAGGATACTATTCAAGCACAGTATAGGTAACTAACTAACTAACTATCTTCACGCTGTATCCCTGACGGGGTAGTCAGAGAGGACAGATCGCCAGGCTTCGCGATCCATGCATACTTCTTTCGCTTCTTCGAGATTCATCAATCGCTTCATACACGCACGTCTGGGTATCCGAGTACTTTTGACCTTTCCGTTTTTGAGCAATCTGCTCACGTGGTCTTCATATGTAAGTCTCGGCCTTCCCTGACTCCTTCTACCCTCTACTTTTGAACAATATATATTCTTCGTCAATCGTTCCTCACTCATTCGTTGGACGTGTCCAAACCAACGGAGCACGCCCTTTTCCAGCTTAACGCTGACACTTTCATTCAAACCTGCCATATTGCGTATCACTTCGTTACGTATTCGGTCGGCCAAGGTAACGCCGCACAATTTTCGAAGTGATCGCATCTCCACAGCATTCAATTTACTTTTATGCATCTGCTGACATACCCAGGTTTCACTACCGTAAAGCAAAGTTGGCACTAGCACTGCGTTATGCATCGCCATTCGTGCTTCTTTTACGATGCTTTGTCGCTTTACTAACTGGGACAAAGCACCGTTAACTTTGTTTCCGGCAGCTACTCGCCGTTCTACATCCGAATCACATCTTCCATCCGCGCTAAACATACTTCCTAAATACACCATTTCATTCACTTGCTCTAGACGTTCCTGGTTTACCCTAATCTCGCATTTAGTTCTTACGTCACCTCTTTCAAATACTAGAACCTTAGTTTTACTTGCATTCATGCGGAGACCCTTACTTTCACACCCCTCTTTCATATTAGTGACTAATGCCTGTAGGTCGGCTTCTGATGAGGCCATGAGCACCGCATCATCAGCGTACAGCAGACAGTTTACTGTAAAGTCACCCAAATTCACACCCATATTAAAATCTTTCAACTTCTGCAGGCAACTGTCCAGATACACTATGAACAGCCAGGCGGACATGACACATCCCTGTTTGACGCCTGTACAGACATCAAAAAGAGGTGACACATCCCCCCCTACTCGCACGCAAGCCTTACAGTCCCTATAAAGCGACTGTATTGCCCGCAGTAGCGAGCCGTCCACACCATATCCTGGCAGCAAGTCCCACAGCGTTTCTCTCACAACGTTATCAAATGCTTTCTCTAGATCCACAAAAGCGCAGAAAACCTTCTGGCTAAGAGCCAGAAACTTTTCCGCGATCATGCGGAGAGAAAACACTTGATCCATGCAACCTCTTCCACGTCGGAATCCGCATTGAGCCTCCCATAAATACCTTTCAGACTTTTCTTGCATTCGTGCCGTTATAACCTTTGCATACACCTTACTAGCTAAGCTGACCAAGCTGATCGCCCTGTAGCTGGAGCAGTTTAGGCGCGAGCCTTTCCCTTTGTAAATAGGTACTACAACTGCTACTCGCCAGTCATCTGGGACCTCACCCGTCCGCCAGCACAAGTTGCATAACAGACAAAGTGTGTCCCAGACACGCGACCCACCGTACTTGATCATCTCAGCAGTAACTCTGTCTTTTCCCGCAGCCTTACCACAGTATAGGTAATTCTATAATCATTAAAATATATAGTCGTACATCTAATCATACTAATAATCGGTTCTTTTATTGATGCATAATCTTTAAATTCAAAACACCTATTAAATTACATTTTACAAACCATTACGATTACAAAAAGCAAAAGGCTTTTTAAAATATATTTGCTACTAATGTTAATAGAAGTCGAGACGATGTAGATGTAGAATTTTATATATTTTTAAGATATTTGGAATGAGAACCAATCAAAATTACTAAATAACTTTGACAAGCGTATATTAATAAATTCAATGTGTAATAATGATATTAATAAATTCAATGTATATATTATTTTTTGATTAGTTTTTGAGTAAGTAGTATATTTATTTCAATATTATCTTTTTGATATTTTATTAAATTTTTGTGTTAAATAGTGTTAGTAGGTTAGAATGTTATATTTATTGCATTTTTAATTTTTTTAAATTTAATTTATTTTTTATTGATGTTTTAACTATAATTTGAAATATAATTAATGTTTATTTTATGGGTTTTTTGCCTGAAATAAAATAAATTCATTCATTCATTCACTCATTCATTCATTTTACATTACTTTCAGGTTGAGATGTAGAGCACATCATTCCAACCTTATTATATGCGGTAAGACAGAGTTTGGTCTACAGTTTGCTGATAGAATTGTAAATAGAGGTGCTAAACAAATATGCCTTCATGTACCAGCACAAACGTCGTATTTAGAACAGAAAATAAGGTACGTCTAAGCTTTAAAAATCCTAAATGTATTTAACATTCAAGTTTAATTCACCTTAGACTTATTTAATAAGTTTTCTAACCATATAGAATTGATAACTTAAGTAGACTTCTTTAACGTGGTTACTCAGCAGCTCGGGATTTTCCAGTAGGAGTCGCGCACGAAATCAAACTATTGCCCCCACAACAGATAAAGTAAATGATAGCAATGGAGCGCTTGTGGTCCCGCGGTCTCAGTGTTCGGTAAACGATCACTGAGGTACGCAACTTTCACTATGGCTGGTCGTCGGATGGGTGACCACTTTGTGGCATTTACATTTGCGAGCGTTTCCGTGCTTCGGAAGGCACGTTAAGCCGTTGGTCCCTGTTGCCAGTAAAATGGCAGTCGTTAAGCCTGGTTAAAGGCCTTATGGGCAGCTTAAAAAAATTTCAACAGCAGGTAGCCACAGTAAAAATATATTTTGATAAGGATTAATGGCATGAGTAAAATAAACGCGTTAAAATGTAGTTCAAAAAAAATTCAAGATTTTTAAATAAATAAATGGTTGATGTGCCTTACTCGACATAGATAGGTATAGTGTGTCGCGGACTTGTTTGTAGATATTTATAAGATCTATAAATAATTAGAACATTTTATGGATATATATCTTTTATAGTTTAGGCAGCGTACGCAAAATAAATAACTTTTCTGGTTGATTTTTTACACCTTGTGTCCGAAAAACCCAAATATCTTACGGAACCCTATTTTTTTTCCAAAATAAAATATAGTCTTTGTTACTCGTGGATAATGTAGCTTTCAAATGGTGTAAGAATTTTTAAAATCGGGCTAGTAGTTTTTGAGCCTATTCATTACAAACAAACAAAGAAAGTTTTCTTCTTTATAATATTAGTGTAGATAATAAACGTTGAGACAGTGCAGATTGTTGAATCTTTACTAATATTATTTATTTATTTTATACTTTATTGTACACCAAAAAAATATAAATAAACAGAGTGATAATTTGTTACAACTAAAGTAGTACAATGGGCGGCCTTATCGCTTAAAGCAATTTCTTCCAGGCAACCTTTGGATGGAAAAAATATGTTAGTAGGAGTGACTGGTAGTTGTTGGTGTTCAAATAAATCTAACAAAAAGGAAAAGATGTAGGTACAATAAAAAAAATATTAATAATAATACATAAATAATATCATTACATATATAGAAATATAAAACACATATACAAATACATACATAGACATAACTATATACATAGGAATAGATATAAATATATTATATAGACTTACGTGCACATACAGAAAAATAAACTAACAGAGGAATTTTGACTCTTTATCATAAATAAAGGTTTTTAACCAAAAATTTGAACTTAGTCAATGTCTTGGCTCCTCTAATTTCCACAGGCAATTTATTCCATAACCGAATTGATGTTGCGGTCAACGAAATTTGTAGTATGATTTGGCATTTTTAGTTCTAGGTTTTCTGACGACCTCAGACATCTATTATGCGAATCATAAAGGAATTCAAAAAGTTCCTTTTAAATAGGAAGCTGTAGATGGGTTAAATAAAATATTATACAATAAGGATAAAATATGAGTATTCCGGCGAAGTCGTATAGGTAACCACTTGAGCTGTGTACGAAATTGTGAAACATGATCATACTTGCGCAAACCAAATATGGATCGTATGTAAACATTTTGGAGACGCTCAAGTTTATCTAGTTGGTTTTCGGCGAGATCTAAATAGCTGGTATCAGCATAATCAAGGGTAGAAAGAAGCAAAGAGTTTGCCAGCGCATTTTTGTAGATGTAGGAAGAAAACGTTGTAACCTCCTGAATGAACCTGCAGAAGCAAACACCTTTCTGCTTACCTCTTGGAGTTGTGTGCTCCAGGATAAATTTGAGTCCATCATTATTTCTAAATTTTTCACACAATTACTAATGGGAATTATAGAACCATCAAAAATTATTTGTGGAACCTGCAACCAATCTATTCTTGAAGTAGTCTTAGGACCTCCAATTATAATCACCTGCGATTTAGATGGGTTTACTAGAAGTCCATAAGATCTGCTCCAAGAAGCTATACGAGCCAAATCCTCATTGATAATATTCACCGCCTCCGATAGCTGATCCAAAGGCGACTGCGTGTAAATTTGGAGATCGTCTGCATAAAAGGTAATAGGAAGAGTATGTTCATTTGAGATCGAATTTATGGGGCCACCCTGGGGCACTCAGACACTCGCATTACAACAATTATAAACAAGATCCTCTACACGAATGCGTTGTCGGCGGCCGCACAGGTAACTACAAAACCAATCAGTTACCGCTGGAGATATGCCAAGAGAGCGGAGTATACAGAGTAGAACATCAAAATCTACTGTATTAAAGGCATTAATAAAATCTAATAAACAGAGTACAGTTAACCTTCCACACTCCATACCAGTCCTGATATCCTCAGTAATATTTACTAAAGCTGTGGTTGTGCTATGACAGGGACAGAATCCAGACTGGAAGGGATTAAGGAGATTATTTTTACAAACAAAGGAACTTAATTGATTTTTGACAAGGCGTTCAAGCACTTTAGGCAAGAATGGCAAAACAGATATTGGACGGTAGTCGGATAATAATAAGGGATAATTTTCTTTCGGTAAGGGAGTAATTAAGGCATCTTTCCATGATGAAGGAATAATGCCACTGGATAAGGAAGAGTTTAAGATATAACAAATGGATAGTAGGACTTTATTTAGGATAGGAAGTATCATGTTCCACCCTATACAGTCACCTCCAACAACTTTGGACATAATTGCCATTATTCTTTTCTTAACATCACAGGCGGTAACTAGATTAAAAACAAAAGGTGAATGGTTGGGGGTTGGAATCGATGAAAGATAATGTATTATCTGTGCCTTTAGAGTCTTATCAAAATTGGACTGGGCAGTGAAATGTTGGTTAAGAACTTCAATGTTCAACTCCTTTGGGATTACTTCTTGTCGAGTTTTACCAACCCCCAAAGTTTTTAGGAAATTCCAGACCTTTGATGGATCACTATTTAGTATTGAACTATGGATATACTGGCGTTGTGCATTCCTACACGCCTTGCCGCAGCGATTCTGAGCTCAGAATCGCTGCTATAAATATATAAAAATATGTAACAGCTGTTACATATTTTTGCAAATTAGCTTCGGTAGAATTTATTTTATATCGAAATTTTGCAGCAGCTTTTCTAGAAATTAACAATTTAATCTCCTCTGTCAGCCATGGAGACGGTGGATGTTTTATTTTAATTGCTCGAACAAGTGCATGTATGTCATACAATTTGATGAGGTTTGTTGTGAAAATAGCAACCTGTTCATCTACTGATTCAGAAGTAATCAATGTTGTCCAGTCAATATTGCTAGCATCTTCTCTCCGACTATCAAGATTCATTCTACAAAAATTATGCTGCAAAAGGATTTTAGGTTTAGCCTTAGGAGGACGGATTTTAAATAAAAGGAGCAGGTCATGGTAAGAAAACTGGTCTGCTGGGTATTGAACATGTTTAGCAACGTATTCTGTGTTGGAAACTATGGTAAGGTCTATAGGGTAGGATTACAGTTTGGAAAATGGTGAGTAACATTCGAAGGTAGAATGTAAAGGTTACAGGAATTAATAAGATTAAGAAGAGAGGAGGAGCGAGAATCATTTTTAAGCAAGCAAGTATTCAAATCCCCCATGATTATGGTATGACTGTAAGAAGGTAATTATATTAAAATGGTAAGAAGGTAATAAATTCACCCAAAGGGTTTCGAAAGAGGAAAAGTAATTAATTTTCATAGAAGGACAGTAATAAACGCCGAGTAGAAGTTTGGTATGGTTGAGCTCAACTTCAAGAAACAAATGTTCACCCGCATCAGGTGGAGGCGGTTGTTGTGACATACTTATGACGGTATATGGTATATATGATCGGAGAAATATGGCAACACCACCACCGCGGCAATCTGTGCGATCATTTCTTATAAGTTGAAACCCAGGAAGGGAATATGAACTGGAGGAATGCCATGCTTTTAGCGATGACTCTGAAACAAGGATGGCATATATATTCTTACAGTCAAAGGTGGTCAACATTTCTGTGAATAGTGCCGGAATACTTTGAGCATTGAAATGAACGACATTGAACTGCCTAGGAACGTCAAAAAACCGAGAATTGAGACTTTCTGACAAGGAGGGTATACTAAAAATGCTAACTTCAGAGCAACTTATCGACTGAAAACTTTCAGAGTCACTAACATTGTCAGCATCAGACATTAAACTCTGTTTGTAAATAAAATACAATAAACTTAATGAAAATAACTAATTAAATACAAAATATGTATAAAATATAAATATTAACAATAAATAATAATAATAATAAACTCCTCTAGGACAGTCGTTATCTCTTATAGGATTAACGCAACCCTTTGAGGGCATATATTTTCTATCAAAAACTTTACAACGAAAGGTAGCTCTGTTGCTATCTATTTTTTTATTTTTAAGCCAAATTATCGGCAAGTACAACTGCTTTTATTGAGCAGGATAATTTTGACACTTCACATTTGGAAAGTGAAATTCCAAAAAACTAGTTTGTAGGACAACAGATAATAAATCTGGCCAGTTTTGTCAGACTTTGGCCCCTGAGAATAATCATAATAAAAATATAGTTTTTATAAACCTGGTGCACCATAATGTTAGAGGTTTAATAAATGGTAAAGATTTAGAGTTGGAGCTATACATTAATGCAAATTCTATTAATATTTTTTGTGCTACAGAGCACTGTTTAAAAGATCATGAAATCACATTGTTGAACTTCATAAATCACCAGGTTGCTAGCTCGTTCAATAGAAAACATTCTAAAAGTGGAGGCTCTTTAATATTAATTAATAAAAACTTAAAATTTAAAGAACGTAAGGATTTAGTAGTCCTCTCCATTGAGCGAGTTATTGAGATTGCCAGTATTGAGTTTGAGCATTTCATCTTGTTAAGCGTATACAGTCCCCCTAAAGCTCCGTACATTAAATTTGAAGAAAAGCTTGAAGAAGCACTGTTCAAATGCCAATGTTCTAAGAAATCTATAATAGTTTGTGGAGATTTTAATGTTAATATACTAAATACATCATTAACTCCATCAGAGAGAAATAAAATGAAAAATGTATTTAAATCCTTTAATCTGCATAGTACTTTCTTAGAACCTACTCGTATTACAGCCACCAGTGCAAAATGTATTGATAATATTTTTACTAATATTAAACCAATAAATAAAGGTATTGTGGATCCTGCAGAGTCAGATCATCGTAACCAATGGATAAAGTTTCCTAAAATTAGTAATAAAGTCTGCAAAAACAAATTAAATATGTACCAATTAACCAAAGTCGTATGAATATTTTTAAAGAAAATATAGTAAAGAGATTGCCATATCTACCTGACTTTACTAGTGTAGACCAGTCATATACAAACTTATTTAATTTGATTAATGATGAGTTTGGCAAAGTTTTTACCTCAAAAACTCTACAGATTGGTGGTCGTCCTGTTTTCAGTGATTGGGCTACACCAAGTATTTTTAAAAGTAGAAACAAATTATTTGAATTTTATTCAGAAAAATCAAATAATTTTAACCAAACCTTCCAGGAATATGTTAAAAATTATTCTAAGATATTTAAACAAACATGTTATCTTGCAAAGTCAAACTTTATTAAAAATAAAATTGCTAATTCTGTGAATAAAATAAAAATGACTTGGAATATCATTAACTCTGAATGCGGTAGAACTATGGTGACAGAAAGGGATTTCCACTTAAAAGTAAATGATTGTCATGTTACAGGGGACCTGGAAGTGGCGACGGAATTTGAACATTTTTTTCGAAAATGTACCTTTTTTGACAACTAAATCTCTGCAAGCGTCTTCCAGTTCCTCTGAACATTTATTAGAAGAATCTGTTCCTTATTGCAGGGATGCATTTGTATTCACAGATATTTGCGCTCAGGATATTATAAAAACTTTTAAATGTATTGAAATTAAGAAAACCGCGGACCTTTGGGGATTATCAGTTAAAACTGCATCATGTATCATTGAGGTCATAGCGCCGCATCTAGCAAATGTGTTTAATGACTATGTTTCCAGTGGTTTATTTCCTGATTTAATGAAACACAGCAAAGTCATACCCTTGTTCAAGGCTGGCAGCGCTACAGACCCGTCTAATTTCCGACCAGTGTCAGTGCTGCCAACTTTGAGCAAAGTATTTGAAAAAATAATTTTAAATCAAATGCTATCCCATTTTGATATTCATAAAATATTTCATACAAAACAGTTTGGTTTTACGAAAGGGCGCTCAACTTCCGATGCTGGTGTTGAGTTATTAAAATGTATTCATGAAGCCTGGGAAGACAAGCAAGATGCATTTGGTATATTCTGCGATCTATCCAGGGCTTTTGATTGCGTTCAACATGAAACATTGTGCAAAAAATTACATCACTATGGAATAAGAGGCAAATCTCTCGACCTTCTGTCTTCATATTTGAACAATAGAATACAAAGGGTCGATATTAATGGTACAAGTTCTGTAGGATCCATGGTTACAATGGGTGTGCCACAAGGCTAGATACTTGGGCCATTCTTGTTCCTCATTTATATTAATGATTTACCATTTTATGTAGGGGACAGGAATAGGCTTGTTTTGTTTGCAGATGATACCTCATTGATTTTTAAAATTAGCAGACAATTAAACAATGCAATCACGAGAGTAGTTCATTGGTTCAGCTCAAATAATCTTTGCCTAAATGAAAACAAAACTAAATCTATTAAATTTACTCTACCAAATGTAAAACAAGTTACGACCAATATTCAACTTAATGGACAAGTGTTAGAGTTTGTGGAATCAACTGTGTTCCTTGTTATAACTATTGATGCCAATTTGCAGTGGGGCCCGCACATAGAAAAGACGGCCTCTAGGTTAAGTTCGGCTGCATACGCTGTAAAAAAGATCAGGACTCTTACAGATGTAGATACGGCTAGAATGGTTTACTTCAGCTATTTTCATAGTATTGTCTTACGGTATTCTCCTTTGGGGGAGTGCTGCAGATGTAAATAACATTTTTGTTCTTCAAAAGCGGGCTGTACGCGCTATATATAATTTGGGCCCTAGAGTCTCCCTCCGAAAAAAATTCAAAGAAGTAAATATTCTAACCGTAGCATCACAATACATTTTTGCCAATCTTATGTATGTCCAGAAAAATCTATCACAGTTTACTAAACTCTGTGATATACATAAAATAAACACTAGACATAAAAACAATCTTTTAGTTCACCACAGTCGGCTGCATAAGATTGGCGATTCTTTCCAGGGTAACTGTATACGCTTTTACAACAAGCTTCCCTGTGACCTGAGAAATTTACAATTAAATAAATCTAAAAAGTTTATTAAAAGAAAGCTTTGTGAAAAAGGTTATTACTCTATTCAAGACTATTTACAGGACAGGGATGCCTGGAAATGATCTGCTGGCAAATAAAATATTATAGTCATAATATATTAAATTGTAAATAGGCTATCAAAAAAAAAGCCTTCCTAAGTTTCTTGCCGGTTCTTCTCAGGTGGGCCGCGTTCCGAACCGGTGGTCACTTTAAATATACATTTTTGTTTCTTTAGGTTTAGTGTATGACATTTTGTAAGCGCCGTTGAAATGGTCTATGCAAAATAAAGACATTTTTTTTTTTATCATAGTAGATTCGCTTTTTGAGTCATCCACTTTCTGATATTAACAAAAAAATGTATCAGTAAGTTATTGAAAAGCTCACATCCGCAGGGCAGCTTGTGACGAGCTTAATGAGCGTGGCTACACATCGGTCCCGATTCCTCAGACTTTATTCTGCACCGGTTAGGATTTAATGGCCTAACGGGAGAGCAGTAAGAGTGCTACTCCCGGGAGTGCAGCAAATCTCAACTCTAGCTTGCCTTAATTGGCCGGTCAGAGGGAGGAAGCCATAGCTATGTGCTCGGGGGTGGAAGTGTCATTTTCAAGGGCATAACTACGGGGAAGCCCGCTCCGGGTCTGACCCGCGATGGTGAAACCGGCGCCGCACCGCCCGACACCCCAAGCCACTCACACCGGTGTTGCCTTCTGTCGCCTTCTGTCGCCTTACAGGCTTATGATGCCTATTTTTTATTTTATTTATTATATTTATGGCGATTGTATAGGGGGCCTATGTAGTGACTTGGCAATTCACCGTCTGCCAATATTTTTATAATATTATATTAAAATGGCAGACGCAGTTTTCATCCGTAGTTTCAAGTCACCCAGTATATTTAACCTCCAACTCAATAGACCAAGAGTAGTCAGCATATTGTACAATAGTTTAACTCCCACTGGAGATGGTCCATTACCGTTCTTCTACATAAGGCGGACGTGGATTGTCTGCAGTGGGGGTCCCATTCCCTGTTACATTAAAATTCTCAAAGGGCCTCTGCGTGTTGGACCACTATGTCCCCATGTCAGCCTATCAAAAGATCGGGTAATTTCGTAAAAAAAAAACAGAAGATACCCGAGAAGAAGAGACAAATAATAATAATAATAAAACCCTCGAGGACAGACGTTATCTATCATAGGATTGCCTTAATTGGCCGGTCAGAGGGAGGAAGCCACAGCTATGTGCTCGGGGGTGGAAGTGTCATTTTCAAGGGCATAACTACGGGGAAGCCCGCTCCGGGTCTGACCCACAATGGTGAAACCGGCGCCGCACCGCTCGACACCCCAAGCCGCTTTTTGCCCTTGCCTTTTGCCTTTGCTTGTTGCCCTCTGTCACCTTACAGGCTTATCATGCCTATTGGTTGCGCCGGTATACGATTCGAAAGTTGCCGCGTTATTTTTTCTATGTTGCATCGCCGATCTCCATTTGTTTTAAATTAATTAGTTGTCGACACTCCCACCCCTCTTCCCTTTATTCCATTTCTCTTTCGCACCTACCTTGTCTCGCATAACAGAAAAGCGAGACAGCTGTATTACACGCCATCTAAAACTCCACCGCAGCGCTGTCAACACACAGTCAGTGAAGTAATGACGTAAACCCGCAATGGCCGCGCGCGCGCTCGCATAAAACTTTCGCAATAGTTGTGTTTTCCATGGATAAGTAGTATTTTCGTGCAAGGAAACCAGGAATGCAAGTCCAGGGACGCCCCCGGCAGCCTATACCTCAGCATCTCGCAGCAGCAGCAAGGTAGCGTACCCATTCCTGTTTCCATTTCTTTTTCGTCGACAACCGCGTGTAAATTTCATTTTGTCTTTCCCCGCCAATACAGTCCACTTCTAATTTATTTATCTCGCCCGCTCAACCATTTTCTGGTCCTAACGATCCGGGTTTTTGATCCATTCGCTTTAGTAGTATGCCAATAGAAACGCAATAGTTTTTATTCCATAGGGAATAAAGGCATAGGTATAGGTTATGGTTTTTATTCCATTCGGAATAAACGCATAGATTAGGCAATAGTTTTTGAAGTGAAAACTTCTTTAGCGGCGTTGAGCACTTTTTCTGTAATGGGTATAAAATCTTAAACTCGCGTCAGGACACGTGACCTGATCGAAAAAGCGTAAGACGGATGGAGTTTTTAAGTGAAAACGCCTCTTAGCGTGGTACACATATTTTTAGAGGAGATAAAATCTCTGGATTTGCGACTATAATCATCATCATCATCTAATGTTGAACCCGGTCATCTACAGGTCTTATTAAATAATATTGTGTAATCAATTAAGACTCTTTCAGGGTAGAATTTTTTTTTCATCATCATCATTAACGTCCATCCCGGTCAATTTTTGAAGTGAATATTCTTTTAGCGCGGTACGCTTATTTTTAGATGAGATAAAATCTCTGGACTCGCGACCATTATCATCATCATCATCTAACGTTGATTCCGGTCATCTACAGGTCTTATTAAATAATGCTGTGTAATCAATTAGGAGTCTTTCAGTGTAGATTTATTTTTCATCATCATCATCATTAACGTCGATCCCGGTCAATTTTTGAAGGAAAAACTTCTTTTAGCGCGGTACGCAATTTTTTAGATGAGATAAATCTCTGGACTCGCTACACCCCGTTACGATACGCAGCTATAGTGTGTGCATATATGCATGTACCAACGCGTCTAGATAAATAAATTATTAATAAATTGAGTTTTCACTTCTGTCGGCACTCCCGGTGTGGTTAGGTTTTTATTCCATTGGGAATAAACGCATAGGTATAGGTTATAGTTTTTATTCCATTTGGAATAAACGCATAGATTAGGTAATAGTTTATATTCTATAGGGAATAAACGCATAGATAATAGTTTTATTCCATTAGGGAATAAACGCATACTTACCTACTGTTTTTCGCATAGGTAGGTACTAAATAGTTGGTAATTTCGACTGCACCGCATAGTAATAGGTAGACCACGCGGGTAGGTACCTAGGTCGGCGCGCACAAGTACCTACGCTCGATCGCGTCGCGTCTCGCTGCTCGTCACCGCTTCCATTTTTATCGTTCGTTAGTTTTGCACTGTAGGTATCTATAGTTGTTTTGCTTTAACAAGGCCTCCGAAAGAGATTCCGGATCCATAGTTAAAACATGCATGCATATCTTCTCATTCTATCCTTCTTAGCATGTTAAAACATGCTAAGAAGGATAGCCTTTTCAAGCGTATGCAATCAATTTGTGATTATTCATCGAGGATCGCAGATGAATCAATAAAAGAATTGTTTTTATCCTCGATCGAAACCGTAGATACTTTGCGCTTAGATTTCGAAAATGTTCTCGATAAAATTAACTTGCTTGAATTAAAATCAAATCCCAATTTCTTATTAAGTTATGACGCCATGTCATCTTTCGAAGATTTAAATTGTCGCATAAAACGTGTCGCTAAGTCATTGCAAGCGCCCGTACCCGTAGTAGTCACCGATTCGAAACCCGGGCCAGCCGGTTTTAATTTGCTGAAACGGGACCGACCTAAATTACCGCCCATACAAATACCCGAATTTGAAGGCGATATTAAAATTTGGCCTTTGTTTTTCGCTAGTTTCGAAAATACGATCCATAATAATAATTCGTTATCGGATCACGAAAAATTACATTACTTAGTTAGTAAACTAACGGGGAAAGCAAAAACCGTTTACGCCGGTGTAACGCTTTGCGCCGAAAATTATAGTTTGATTTTGAATTCTTTGAAGGTCAAATACAAAGACAAACGCTTAGTAACAACCGCTTATTTGGATCAATTATTTAATTTGAAAAATAGGTCATCGTGTAATGAACACGACTTAGAAAAATTCTTAGTTCGCACCCGAAAGAATCTCAAGGTCTGTGATTTTTTATTTTTGTATATCGGTTTAAAGAAATTAGATTCCGAAACCGTTAGCTTATTTGAAATGGATAGACGTGGCAATCAAATACCTAAGTTCGACGATTTAGAAACTTTCGTTCGTCAACATATTCGAATTTTGCAACTAACTTCGTTAAACCACGGAGTAGCGAAAAATAGTCCGACTAAGCGTAGTAGTAGTAGTAAGCCCACGAAGTCCACACACACTCTTTTGTTAATTTTGAACCCACAACTTCGCAATCGCAAGTGTTGCATTCGAAAAATTGTTCTTTGTGTCAAGGTCACCATGACCAACTTTATAAATGTTCGGAGTTCAATAAACTCACTCCTAGCGATCGCTATTAATTTGTTCGTTCTAGTAATTTATGTATCAATTGTCTCAGTACGAAACATCGTGTTTCATTCTGTAATTCGAATCATTTTTGTCGCAAGTGTAATGGTAAACACCATTCATTATTACACTTCGAAAACAATAATGCCGCGGCCAATTTAAACTCAGTTGGTACCTCGCGCGTTAATGGTAATAATTCGCATGTAGTTAGCAATGCACCTGCCATGTCCGGTAGTTCGTCCGTCGATTCCGGCTGCGCGAACTTCGTGCCTAAGCGTCCGACCGCTGTGACGTCACAGCCGCCCGCCC
This sequence comes from Thumatha senex, assembly GCA_948477245.1. Taxonomy (NCBI): domain Eukaryota; kingdom Metazoa; phylum Arthropoda; class Insecta; order Lepidoptera; family Erebidae; genus Thumatha; species Thumatha senex. The sequence continues at coordinate 18,685,048 of OX419744.1, forward strand.
CTGAGTGGCGACTCGGAGCGCTCTCGCGTGTTTTCGTCCCCGTCCGATTTGCATGGTAGGGGACATAGTGTTCGCGCACTTTTTGATAGTGCTTCTCAAAGTAATTTTATTAGTAAAAATTGTTGTAGTCGTCTTGGTTTGCATATAAATAACCGCCCCGCCTGTAATGTTGTGAAAGGTATTGGGGGTTCCACTAAAGCCGTTCAAGGTTCTGTAGGGATTAAATTCCACTCGCATTTTGAATTTGATGTTAGTTTTTCGATGGATTCGCTAGTCGTCGATAAGGTTACCGAACTTTTACCGACTGTCGCAGTCAATACCTCATTATTGACTAATTTTAGAGATTTGCCGTTGGCCGATGATACTTACGCCGTTCCAGGAGATAATGATTTGTTAGTTGGCGCTTCGATTTTCCCGCACCTCCTGTAGCAGCATAAGGTTCAAGGTCACGCATCCCACCCCGCGCCGCTCGTCTTAGAGGCGGTTCTTGGGTTTGTTATTGTTGGTTCCGCACCCGCTTATTTTGATTGTAACTCGACAGTGTCATATTGTAGCGCCGTCGAGCCGATGGACTCCGCTGTCCGTAAATTCTGGGAGATAGAAGAGGTGATCGTCCCTCCTGTTGTCAGCCTGGATGGTAAACTTTGTGAAGAGTTTTATAGTCGCACGACTACTCGCGATAGTGATGGTCGTTATGTTGTCGCACTCCCCTTTAAGGGTGATGTAAATTCGCTTTGAGATTCGTTTCAGTCAGCCGAAAAACGCTTCTTTTGTTTAGAACGGAAAATGCAGACATCTCCAAAGTTGAAGGAGGCTTACGATAGCGTAATAGTAGAATATTTGGATAAAGGTTACATTCAACCGCGCATCCCGAAACCGAAGAGACGAAGCACGCTCCTTCGTATACCATACCGCACCATGGAGTTGTCCGCGAGGATAAACTAACCACCAAGTTGCGCGTTGTTTTAGATGGCAGCGCCAAAACTAGTTCGAATGTTTCGGTAAACGATATTTTGCACAGTGGTCAAAATCTCCAAGGTAATTTGTTCGAAATTGTAGTTAACTTTCGCTTATTCGCTGTCGCGCTTTCAGCCGACATTAGATAAATATTTCTTTGTATTGGTGTTCGCGAATCAGATCGCCGATTTCAACGCATTTTGTATAGATTTTCGCCGCAGGAACCCTTACAGGTTTACGAATTTAATCGCGTTTGTTTTGGACTTAAATCCAGTCCCTTCCACGCTCTTCGCACTGTCAAGCAGCTCGCCGCCGATGAGGGCGACAGTTACCCGAAGGCTAAGGAGACTGTAGAAACTGGTATGTACATGGATGAATATTATTAAACTGTGCAGACCGAAGATCAAGCTGTCGCAACTGCGGCTGAAGTTATTGATCTCATGAAGGCTGGTCATTTTCATCTCGTAAAATGGACTTAAGTAATTCGCAAACGGTCTTGGATTCGATTTCACCGTCGCACGACTTGTCGACTGTCAAGGAGTTTGATAGTAATGATACGCACAAGGTTCTCGGTTTGCGTTGGTCACCTTTGTCCGACATGTTTAGTTTGAAGGTTTGTCCTACACCGTCAACCTGAACTAAGCGCACCATATTGTCGTGTGTCGCACGCATATGGGATGTAATGGGATTTGTAGCACCTGTCGTCTTGTACGCAAAGCTTCTCATAAAAGAACTTTGGCTGTCGAACTGTGACTGGGACGACACTCCTCCTGACCACATCATTAAATTGTGGGACCGCTTTAGAGCCGAGCTTCCTATGCTCGAGCAAATTAGAATACCGCGCCATGTTGGCATCTCCGATGATAGTATTGTAACTGTTTTAGGTTTCGCTGACGCTAGTGAGAAAGCGTATGGGGGTGTTATGTACTTCCACGTTCGTAACGGTGATGACATTTCATTTCACCTTATCAGCGCTAAATCTAAAGTAGCCCCTAGTAAGGTAGTCTCTCTCGCTCGTCTCGAGCTGTGCGCTATATTGGTTCTAGCCCAGCTAATTAGTTCGATTGTTAGTAGTTGTCGCAACCGCATTAATATAGATAGAATTTTCGCATTCTCGGACTCGACCGTCACTTTGTTATATTTGTCGCAAATAGGGAGGCAGAAATTCAGTCGGAATTGGCGACGCAAAACTTTTATCACGTCTCAGGTACGGACAACCCTGCCGATTGTTTGTCTCGTGGGTTAACACCTGCACAGATTTTGGATCATCCGTTGTGGTTCCATGACTCTTCCTGGTGCCAAGCCCCACCTAATGAATAGCCTGTTAGTCCTTTCAACCCCGCTACTGTGTCCACGCCAAACCTCTTTAGTTACTACCGCACCACTCGAAAAATCGCCTATCTTAGAGTTGGCTAGCCGTGTTTCATCGTGGTCGATTCTTTTACGTAATGTTGTTTTTATTTGTTGTTTTTTGAAAATCCTTCCTCGTCGCGAGCATGTTACCGCTTTTGACTTAAACAGGGCTGAGTTAATCGTGCTTCGTGAACTTTAGCGATTTTATTTTTCGTCTGAAATTAGACTTTTGGAATTAAATAAACCTTGTAGTCGCGCTTTTGAAATTGAGGAAGATCGACTACATCTTCTCTTGCGTCATGCCTTATTGGATGAACTCGTTCAATCGTTTTGGAAGCGTTAGAGAACAGACTATTTGCATACGCTACAGTCACGTCAGAAATGGAATACTCCATCGAACCTCATTACTGTCGGTACTGACGTAGTTATTGTAACTGAAAATATGGCCTCTTGGGGTGGTAGAAGAAGTTTTCCCTTTGTCAAATGGGATCACCCGTATAGTTCGCGTTAAAACCGCAACTGGTTCGTACTTGCAACCAGTTATTCGTCTTTGTCCTTTGCCTAATCAACAGTAACGTCAATAACAAATTTAGCTTGTTCGATTAGGTTTAGTTTAATTTAGTTCGATAGCATTTTGTTTATTTAGCAGCTAAAGCTTAGTGGCAACTGTGTTCCTTTTTCGAAGGTAACCCTTCAAGCCGGGGGGGAAATGATTGCGCCGGTATACGATTCGAAAGTTGCCGCGTTATTTTTTCTATGTTGCATCGCCGATCTCCATTTGTTTTTAATTAATTAGTTGTCGACACTCCCACCCCTCTTCCCTTTATTCCATTTCTCTTTCGCACCTTCCTTGTTTCGCATAAAAGAAGAGCGAGACAGCTGTATTACGCGCCATCTAAAACTCCACCGCAGCGCTGTCAACACACAGGCAGCGAAGACGGACTGAAGACGTAGTACTGCAATGACCGCTCGCGCGCTCACATAAACTTTTCGCAATAGTTGTGTTTTTCATGCATAAATAGTGTTTTCGTGCAAGGAAACCAGGAATCTAAGTCCAGGGACGTCCCCGGCAGCCTCCACCTTAGCATCTCGCAGCAGCAGCAAGGTAGTGTGTTCATTCCTGTTACCATTTCTTTTTCGTCGACAACCGCGTGTAAATTTCATTTTTGTCTTTCCCCGAAAATACAGTCCACTTCGAATTTATTTATCTTGCCCGCTCACCCCCCTATGGCGATTGTATAGGTGGCCCATCTAGTAAGTTGGCGAGTCACCGTCTGCCAAAATTTTGATAATCAGATATTAAAATGGCAGACGCCGCCTTCATCCTTAGTAATAATCACTTAGTTTATCTAACCCCTAACCCAATAGCCCATTTCATAGTATATTTATATAAATAGCATATTTTATAATAGTTTAACTCCCATTGGAGGTGGTCCATTATCGCTCTTCTACATAAGGCGGGTGTGGACTGTCTGCAGTGGGGGTCCCACTTCCTTTTAGATTAAAATTCTCAAAGGGCCTCTGCGTGTTGGACCAGTATGTCCCCATGTACGCTTACCAAAAGCCCGGGTATCTTCATAAAAAAAATATACCCGTGAAAAGAAGATACATAATAATAAAAGCAGGTGTATACTAAACTAAAATATCTTTTTACCACCAGCCAGCTGCGTTACAATAACATTTCTTCTTTCATATAATAACAAGAAAATATTTGTATGTTTGTTTGTAATGAGTGAATAGGCTCAGAAACTACTGGGCCAATTATAAAAATTATTTCACCATTAGGAAGGTACATTCTTCGTAAGTAACATAGGTTATATGGAATTTTCAAAAAGTTTAGGGTTACCAAAATTTTGAATATGTAAACTTCACCACGCAGCTGAAGCTGAGGGCCTCAACTAGTTTTATATATCTTTAAGGTATTGAAATGAGGCACCCGCTCATTGAATATAAGTTTGGGGGCCAAAGCTTTATGTCATTTGTGTACTTTGTTGCAGATTTTGGCAAAGATTGGGTGTGCGCGTTATAGTGTCGTCAGAACCATTAAACAGCCAGAATGCTATAGTGCCCTTGTTGAATAGTAGTTTAAGTTTGGGTCCTCTGGAAGGTGTTTACATAGTAGCAGAAGAGACGACTACTGATAATGATTTCATCAAGAATGTGGATGCTGAATTAAGGCGCTTCAAAATTGATTTAAGGTAAGTCGCCAAAGTTGTGATTTCCTAAACATATGTTAATTAAAATATTAGAGTTTTATGTGATATTCCAAGAAACCTCTCTCACGCCATTCTTAATTGAATGGAGATTGTATTCTAAGGGTAAAACGTTCCCTGAAAAATTCAAAACCGTTTATTTTCTCTTTAGCTGATTTTATCTTTAGATGAACCTGCATACACAACTTCATCCTGGTTGTATAATAATAATAATATATTTATTTGCATTATACAGGTTAAAAGTAGGATCTTACAATTCAATTTGGATCACTGTATACTACCTTTTCAGCTGAACAAATTATTTTTTAAATATGTCTAATTATATAATGCAAACTAATATTTAATATGTTATAAAAATCAAAGTCAATTAAAATTATCTTAGCAATCAAAATATAACTAGGCACATAAAACACGTTATTATTGGTATTTATACATTATCTAATAAAAATTCATTAAACTATAATATATGTTATCAGTGTATTGTGAGGCCATACTCAGCTTATTTCCGTACCACTATCATCATTATCATTATCGCTTTCGGTTTCAGTGTCAGTTACCACTTCTATAATTAAAGGTTTATCTAAATACAAATCATGTTTTAAGTATTCTCCTTCTAACCTGCGAACGTGTTTACAATGCTGTGCTCACTCATGAACTGTAATAGCGTCAAAAGCTTATCTAACTAAGCGGGAAATTACAGCATTTTTGTGCTAAATATTTACATCAACAACTTTTCTTTTCATTGTGCTCCACATATAAGTTCAATCTGATTGAGATCACAGTTATAAGGTGGCAAATATAAGAATCTGTGCCTATTGTCTTCTAATTTTTTATTCATATACATGTTCAGGCTTGTTTCTCTAATATACATATATATTATAAATATTTAATATATAATAAATTATTGCTAAAAGCTGAGGTGAGGTTTATTCAAATTCTTTCCGTAGTCAATTTTATTTTGGGTCAACCATAATTGCATATCTTTTTTTAAGGAATTCGTATTTGGGACTTTATTCACACAAATACGGTGATAAGCATTATCCATCACTATTATGGAAGGCTCTCTTAAATTAGGCACAAGAATTTCTATAACCTACTTCTTAAAGTTGGAACGATTCATCTTGTCATGATAATCACCACTTTTTGTGTTTAATTTATACACAAGAAGTGCATTTGTAACAAATCCAGTATTTGCTCCCGCATGAACAGTAATATATCTTTGCTCTTTCGATACAGGCTCCAATACTCCATCTTCACCCTCTCTTTGCCAACATTTACCCGATGTATGTCAAGAGTGAAAATAGGTCTCATCTAAATAAATTAGCTGCACGCTAGTACTTAGCTCTCCAAGCTGATATTTTATTACGCTCCATAAGAACCTTCCGATTGGATCGAGATTTTTTAAAACGAAATCTCACTTTGTGAAGTAGCTTTCTAGCAGACTAACGCGCTGTACTGTGTAATATAGGTATATTTCTGTCTTTAAGACCTTTAGAAGCTTTTTAACAGTTAAGGACCTCTTTTTTAGCAGAATAAAATTCATGTACTTTCCTCCGAATAACTCCCATGTCAAAATCATCAACATGCCCAAAACAACTTTTACGTTTTCTCTCCTTGACTGGTGTCCGAATTTTTGTAACAGTTTCTTCTGCTGCGTGTTCTTCTTTAACTATTTTTAAAATTTGTCCTTGACTCACACCTGAAATAGAAGATAATAAAATAAATGTTAGTACAAATTTCAAATCTGGCAGGTTAATTTGCTCCTATTAGATGTACAGACGCCAGCGTCTGTACGTTACCGTTACACTAACCTGCAGCAAGAATAAAAACGAATATTTCGTGGACTTAAATAATTAAGCGCTCGTGGCCCCGCGGTCTCAGTGTTCTGTAAACGATCACTGAGTTACGCAATTTTCACTATGGCTTTTCCTTGGATGGGTGACCACTTTGTGGCATTTATATTTGCGAGCGTTTCCGTGCTTCGGAAGGCACGTTAAGCCATTGGTCCCAGTTGCCAGTAAAATGGCAGTCGTTAAGCCTGGTTGAAGGCCTTATGGGCGTCTTGAAAATCTTCAACAGCAGGTCGCCACAACCTGCGTCTGTCTATTTCAACACGGCAATGGGCTCACCACCTATTACGTGGGACGGGAATCCACACGGTGAAAAGTGGGCATATAATATGCCTATGCCACCCCTTCGGGGATATGGCGTGATGGATATTTATTTATTTTTATTTATAAATAATTAGTTAAGTATTGGGTAATCGGTCCGTCTTGTTCTCGGGATAAAAAGTAGCCTACGTGTTATGTGTAAGCTATATTATTGGCTTGCGTGCGAGTAGGGGGGGATGTGTCACCTCTTTTTGATGTCTGTACAGGCGTCAAACAGGGATGTGTCATGTCCGCCTGGCTGTTCATAGTGTATCTGGACAGTTGCCTGCAGAAGTTGAAAGATTTTAGTATGGGTGTGAATTTGGGTGACTTTACAGTAAACTGTCTGCTGTACGCTGATGATGCGGTGCTCATGGCCTTATCAGAAGCCGACCTTCAGGCATTAGTCACTAATATGAAAGAGGGGTGTGAAAGTAAGGGTCTTCGCTTGAATGCAAGTAAAACTAAGGTTCTAGTATTTGAAAGAGGTGACATAAAAACTAAATGCGAGATTAGGGTAAACCAGGAACGTCTAGAGCAAGTGAATGAAATTGTGTATTTAGGAAGTATGTTTAGCGCGGATGGAAGATGTTATTCGGATGTAGAACGGCGAGTAGCTGCCGGAAACAGAGTTAACGGTGCTTTGTCCCAATTAGTAAAGCGACAAAGCATCGTAAAAAAAGCACAAATGGCGATTCATAACGCAGTGCTAGTGCCAACTTTGCTTTACGGTAGTGAAACCTGGGTATGTCAGCAGATGCATGAAAGTAAATTGAATGCTGTGGAGATGCGATCACTTCGAAAATTGCGCGGCGTTACCTTGGCCGACCGAATACGTAACGAAGTGATACGCAATATGGCAGCTTTGAATGAAAGTGTCAGCGTTAAGCTGGAAAAGGGCGTGCTCCGTTGGTTTGGACACGTCCAACCAATGAGTGAGGAACGATTGAAGAAGAATATATATTGTTCAAAAGTAGAGGGTAGAAAGAGTCAGGGTAGGCCGAAACTTACATATGAAGACCACGTGAGCAGATTGCTCAAAAACGGAAAGGTCAAAAGTACTCGGATACCCGTAAAAGTATGCGAAGCCTGGCGATCTGTCCTCTCTGACTACCCCGTCAGGGATACAGCGTGAAGATAGTTAGTTAGTTAGTTTTATATTATTGTTAAATTTCATCAAAATCCATTCAGTAGATTTTACGTGAAAGAGTAACAAACATCCATACTTACAAACTTTTGCGTTTATATTATTAGTAGGATTTTATATATTATACTCTCTCGGAGTGTCAATATGGGTTTCGCCCTGATCATGGGACCACGGACCCTGTTTTTGCCCTGAGGGTTGTCGCAGAGAAATACAGGTTCGAAGAACACGCCTCTGCTCTGTTTGTTTCTAGACATGCAGAAGGCCTTCGACTGTGTTCCTCGGGCGATGATCTGGTGGGCACTGCGGTCCAAAGGGGTTCCAGAGGTCTATATTGACACTATCCGGGACATGTACTGTGACTCCGATTCAATTGTTCGGACTGCTGTTGGCGACACGAAACCCTTCCCCATCACCGTCGGGGTACACCAGGGTTCTGTCCTTAGTTCGCTTCTGTTCTGTGTAATATTAGACGAATTGTCGGACAGCATCAGAAACCCGCATGAGCAGCCTCCATGGTTGCTCATGTATGCTGACGATATTGCGCTGGCAGACGCGGACAGGGGCAGATTGGTGCGACGTGTAAAGGCGTGGAAGGAGACGCTTGAGAACGGCGGTCTGAAACTAAATGTGGCGAAGACCGAGTACTTGGCACTAAACTCGACAGATCCCACATCCGTCCGCATAGGCGGTGATTTGGTCGAGCGCACGGACCAGGTTAAATACCTGGGATCCCAGGTATGGCATGTCAAGTCACGCATTGCTGCCGCGTGGGCCAAATGGCGGGAGATGACCGGTGTCATTTGTGATCCTAAAATGCCGATCCGGTTGAAGGGACAGGTCTACAAAACCATTATTAGACCTGTCCTTTTACATGGCAGTGAGACGTGGCCGATATTGGAGCGACACAAGCAGGAGCTGCGTGTCACGGAAATGAAGATGCTGCGGTGGATGTATGGAGTCACGCGGATGGACCGCGTGAGGAACTCTCGCATCCGCGGCAGCCTTCACGTCCGTGACATTGCAGACAAGTTGCAAGAGTGTCGCCTTCGTTGGTATGGTCACGTCTTGCGGCAACCGCCGGGCTACGTAGGTAACAAATGTCTGGCCATGTCAGCCCTGCCGGGTCCCGGTAAGAGGGGAAGACCCAAGCTGGCTTGACGTCGTAAGGGATGACATGCGTGCCAATGGTCTCACTACAGGGGATGCCGACGACCGTGCGAAGTGGAGGAGAAAATGTAGGAAAGCGGACCCCGGGCATCGCGAGACGCAACTGGGACAGACGCTCGGATGATGATGAATATTAGTAGGATTTTCCTTTATTTATTATGTATGTTTCTAACCGTTTAAACCTACCCTGAACTATCACAAACATTTCAACACTAAAATTAAGCAAATCTATCCAGTGGTTCTCGAATTTTGGCGAGATTAACGAACAGCAATTCACTTTCATATTTATAGATTAGAATTTAATTTTCTATTTCAGCTATTTTGCCGTAATAAATTTGGTTGACAGTTCAACTGCCAAGAATATTTGTCTGAACCGTCTTCGTACTAATTTACCAGCTACTGAACTCAGTTTCCCAGAAATTAAAGCTGTAAGTAAAATTTTATGATTTTATATCACGAAAATTATACATTATACTAAAACACGTTGTTGCAATTTTGGTCCGTCAAAAATATTGTATTCTTCTTACTCTTAGCATATTCTTACTTGCTTCCAAGCCCTACCTGGCCTTGGAGATTGCGTTTACACTTTAATTTGGTTACTATCAGGAGAAGAGCGCTCGTGATCTCGCGGACTCAGTGTTCTGTAAACGATCACTGCGTTAAGCAACTTTCGCTATGTCTGGTCACGGATGGGTGACTACTTTGTGGCAATTACATTTGCAGGCGTTTTCGTGCTTCGGAAGGCACGTTAAGTCGTTGGTCACGGTTGCCAGTAACACGGTAGTCGTTAAGTCAAGTTGAAGGCCTTATGGGCGGCTTGAAAAATTTGAACAGCAGGTAGCCACATTCTGCGTCTGTATATTTCGATACGGCAATGGGCTCAACACCTGTTACTTGAAGAATACACATAAAGAAAATTGGGCATATTATATGCCTCTGCCACCCCTTCGGGGATAAGGCGTAATCGATAAATAAATAAAACTCTTAGGAGTTATTGTTTGATTTTTCTCTTACTTACCTCCAAAGCCTGTAAGGTCGCTTAGGTCGTTGCTTCCTCCATTAGCCAGCAGGTGAACTGCCATCTGGTAAGGTGACTTGTGTACCAAAGGTCTTAGTGGGAAACATTATAACTTAACTTAACTTAACTATCTTCACGCTGTATCCCTGACGGGGTAGTCAGAGAGGACAGATCTCCAGGCTTCGCGATCCATGCATACTTCTTTCGCTTCTTCAAGATTCATCAATCGCTTCATACACGCACGTCTGGGTATCCGAGTACTTTTGACCTTTCCGTTTTTGAGCAATCTGCTCACGTGGTCTTCATATGTGAGTCTCGGCCTACCCTGACCTCTTCTACCCTCTGCTTTCGCACAATATATATTCTTCGTCAATCGTTCCTCACTCATTCGTTGGACGTGTCCAAACCAACGGAACACGCCCTTTTCCAGCTTAACGCTGACACTTTCATTCCAACCTGCCATATTGCGTATCACTTCGTTACGTATTCGGTCGGCCAAGGTAACGCCGCACAATTTTCGAAGTGATCGCATCTCCACAGCATTCAATTTACTTTCATTTTTTCGCTACCGTAAAGCAAAGTTGGCACTAGCACTGCGTTATGAATCGCCAGTCGTGCTTCTTTTACGATGCTTTGTCGCTTTACTAATTGGGACAAAGCACCGTTAACTCTGTTTTCGGCAGCTACTCGCCGTTCTACATCCGAATCACATCTACTATCCGCGCTAAACATACTCCCTAAATACACAATTTCATTCACTTGCTCTAGACGTTCCTGGTTTACCCTAATCTTGCATTTAGTTCTTACGTCATCTCTTTCAAATACTAGAACCTTAGTCTTACTTGCATTCAAGCGAAGACCCTTACTTTCACACTCCTCTTTCATATTAGTGACTAATGCCTGAAGGTCGGCTTCTGATGAGGCCATGAGCACCGCATCATCAACGTACAGCAGACAGTTTACTAAAAAGTCACCCAAATTCACACCCATATCACAATCTTTCAACTTCTGCAGGCAACTGTCCAGATACACTATGAACAGCCAGGCGGACATGACACATCCCTGTTTGACGCCTGTACAGACATCAAAAAGAGGTGACACATCCCCCCCTACTCGCACGCAAGCCAATAATATAGCTTACACATAACACGTTGGCTACTTTTTATCCCGAGAACAAGACGGACCGATTACCCAATACTTAACTAATTATTTATAAATAAAAATAAATAAATATCCATCACGCCATATCCCCGAAGGGCATATTATATGCCCACTTTTCACCGTGTGGATTCCCGTCCCACGTAATAGGTGGTGAGCCCATTGCCGTGTTGAAATAGACAGACGCAGGTTGTGGCGACCTGCTGTTGAAGATTTTCAAGACGCCCATAAGGCCTTCAACCAGGCTTAACGACTGCCATTTTACTGGCAACTGGGACCAATGGCTTAACGTGCCTTCCGAAGCAGAAAAAGAGAAAGAAAAAGAGGTGACACATCCCCCCCCTACTCGCACGCAAGCCTTACAGTCCTTATAAAGCGACTGTATTGCCCGCAGCAGCGAGCCGTCCACACCATATCCGGACAGCAAATCCCACAGAGTATTCCTCACAACGTTATCAAATGCTTTCTCCAGATCCACAAAAGCGCAGAAAACCCTCTGGCTAATAGCCAGAAACTTCTCCGCGATCATGCGGAGAGAAAACAGTTGATCCATGCAACCTCTTCCACGTCGGAATCCGCATTGAGCCTCCCATAAATACCTTTCAGACTTTTCTTTAAACAACATTATACCTAAAGTTTATCAAAGTTATTGTAACTATTGATAAGTAAATTTTGTTACGACTTTCTGGTAACACTGTGTAATCCAGGTAAGTAAATAATACCATGCAATACCCAAACTGCTGCATTGATTTAAAAAGTATAACTAAGTAAATTTCAAACAATTTACTACTGTTTTAGTTTCGACCAAGGCATATTAAAAGTGTTATGGAGTCTGACATAGTTTTAATATTTACAATAAATGTTAATTGTATTTGTCTGAACCCTGAATTTGGACGTGTCAGGGAACTACTAAAACATATTACATTTTTCGATATAGGAAACGTACAGCAGTTACATGAATTGGCGAGGTGCAATGGATGCTCTGGAACATGCTTTGCATAGCGATCATGGCTTGATTATAGCACACGAGAATAAAAACAAACCCTCTCTTCTGGAACAAATTACTAAGTTTACCGGTAAGTTGTTTCCTAAAGAGAATACTGAACTACATTAAAGAGTATTTCTTTCTATTGAACCCATTATAAACAAATTGTGTTCTGGTATATATTCAATAAGATAGTTGTTGTACAGGAATATGCGTGCCAGATAGCGCTTCTTACGACGTTACCTTAAAGGAATTGGGAATTCAAAATCATCAATTACAGCCACTTAGCACGTTTCTGCGAATTCAGCACAACCTAGCATATAGTGATGAACAGATTCTATCACTGACAATAAATAAGTAAGTTGACATGTTATCTCTAAATATCTATCTATCTTTACGCTGTACCTCTAAGGGGATAGTCAAAATGGACAAACCGCTAGGCTTCGCGATCCATGAATACTGCTTCCTGCAAATTCTTTCTAATATTTTATCTTCTTTATCATAAAATGGTCCAATGTGACTTATTTATTCATTCATATATTCTAATGATCTGCCAAAACTATCACCATTGCCTGTGCTGGAAAAATAAAAGTACAATACGCTCAGTTGCTACCTTGTTGACGTTATCAATATAATTTACTGACATTGCATTCTTAAAATGAAATTTCTTCTGGGTGAGTCAACCACTTTCTGGTGCTGTTGATGACTATCCACCTAGAATACACAGAAAACATGAAAAGGGTATAAAGGTACTCTTTATACCCTTTTCATGTTTTCTGTGTATTTATTATCTATCCTATTATCTATAGGCTTAAAATCTAAAAGCCTACAACGGAACTTAATACGACTTCATATTTTCAAAACTTTAGGCAATATGCGCTTATGCCACAAGCCGTCACCGGAAATTTATTTATTTTAATTTATTATTTAATAACCAATAATTTAATTTTATTCTTCTATCTATTTCAGAATATTAGAAATAGAAAAAACAATTCAAAACTTCCCACGTGAAAACACAAAAGGCTTGTCTACTTTCTTTAATTACATAGACGCAGACGAACTCCTTGCCACTACTGAAATGGTGTTTATGCCGACGATTGTAGGCAGTGCATCAATGGTATGTTTTAATTTTTCTAAACTCATTTTCTTTGTTAAATTCTTCTTTTTCTCTCTGTATATATATAAATATGAGAGACATGATATTAATATTTTTTGTATTTATTTATATTAGTCCCCGTAATTGATGAAATAAAACAAACAGAGTCAAGTTGTAACTACTTGATGTTACTTTTTTTTAAGTTACACATTTGCGAATCGCAAAGAAGAGATGTATTGATGTTATGTAAGAAATTATGCGAGACTGGAGCATGCAACATTGTCCTTGCTTTTCCTACTTCAGAATCAGCAAAGATGCTGTGCAGGCTCGTAATTATTGAATTGAAGCTTAGAAATACATAACATTAATTTTAAATTCACCCAATGTTGTCATGATGATGGTGGCATAATTTATATAATCAAACCCTCTATATGTCCTTCAAATTAGTTTAACGAATTTACCATGGCACCTGTACCCAGAACCAACGATAAAGCTCGTAAATATATCTGCCACAAACGTACCGGACCGTAGTGTACTAGGTAAGATGCTAATTGCACTTATCGTTACAGTTACACAGCAGTATAAAAAGCTTCGTGGAAACCAGTTACGTAGACGTATATAAAACCTTCAAAAAAAACCAGTTACGAAACCCCGGTTTCATTGATAGCCAAAGAGTTTATTTAGTCACCCGTATTTAAAACGTTGTAGCTACTTGCTGTGGATTTTTTATTCAGACAAAATTATCAACTTACCTAAATGAAAATGCTAAAACGCCTCAAGAGCTCTTTAGCTGTAGATTATTTGCAATATATTAATTTAGAATGTTTTTTTTATTCAGAGAGACGACGAATTCAAATCAGATCAAATCAACTTATGTATAGTGCCGGGGATGGAAGGTTATCACGGACGGTTTCGTACTCTTTGCCAGCGTCTTAAGCTACCAGCTCTCGTTTTGCAACCTGATCTTGATCATCCTCATGAGACTATTTTAGAAACAGCTCAAAGGTTTGCCGAGGTTTGTTTATTATTTATTTATTTTGAATACTTATGATTTTTAACAAATAAATATCCATCACGCCTTATCCCCGAAGGGGTGGCAGAGACATATTATATGCCCACTTTTCACCGTGTGGATTACTGTCCCACGTAATAGGTGGTGAGCCCATTGCCGTGTTGAAATAGACAGACGCAGGCTGTGGCTACCTGCTGTTGAAATTTTTTAAGCCGCCTATAAGGCCTTCAACTAGGCTTAACGACTGCCATTTTACTGGCAACCGGGACCAACGGCTTAACGTGCCTTCCGAAGAACGGAAACGCTCGCAAATGTAAATGCAACAAAGTGGTCACCCATCCGACGACCAGCCATAGTGAAAGTTGCGTACCTCAGTGATCGTTTACAGAACACTGAGACCGCGGGGCCACGAGCGCTTCTGATGTGAATGATGTGAGTGAATGATTTTTAAACATTTTTTTAAAGTGAAATAAGACAACTTGGTTCAGGACGTGGCTTAAACCCCGTCATCTTTGTCTAACCAGGGCAATGCTCTGCGCCACTGAGCTACCAGAAGCGGCTCTGGTATAGTATGATACGTAATATGGCAGGTTAGAATGAAAGTGTCATCATTAAGCTGGAAAAAGGCAAACTCCATCGAATGAGTGATTAAGAAAAAATATGATAAAGAATATCTATTGTGCGAAAATAGAGAAAAGTCAGGGTAGACCGAGACTTTTTGCTCAAAAACGGAAAGGTCAAAAGTACTCGGATATTCAGATGTGCAAATATGAGACAATTAATGAAAATGCAGGAAGTGAATCAAGTATGCATGGATCTCAAAGCCTCGACCTTTTCTCTCTGAATACTCCGTCAGGGATACAACATCAAGATAGTTATCTATAAATGTGTTGAAACTTAGGTTTATTTCTAAAAAATAAAAATTGCATATCTGACGTGACTATAAATAACGCTACTGTTTGTAACTACGTGCGTGTGTGTGTGTTTGTGTGTGCATCTGGGACATCTCCTTACGTATTTTCACTGCTGATTATGATCAGCTTCATAATCCGCAGCATGAGACTCCCTGTTGTGGTTTATACGCTACAAGTTAACGCCGCCACAGCCCCTGTAATTATGACACTTGGTAATTGGCTCTCATTGTAACTGCTTCAGAAGCTCACTGAGTCAACTGTGTTTGTAGTATCATGTATATCATGAATTTTTTAATCAAATTATCTCCACGGTTACAATTTCCTTAACATATTTGAGCTCATGAGCGTGTGCTCCATTATATATTTCGATGTACAACTACGTCTTCCTTTCATTATGATCGGATTTTTCTCTAGATTACTCAAAGGAATGTGATATTTATATTAAAGAATTTTATTTAGTATAGAACCTTCTTTTCTTAAATTACTTATTTTGTAATGCCAATATCATCACTATTACTAATCATTTTAAAAAGCAATAAGTATTCTGACTAAACAATTTTAAAGTGAAAAATTTTACAGCCTCCTTCTTCTTTTCTTTCTACTTAAATGGTATAATAATTTAAATATTATTTTAACAGGTTTTGTTGAAAAAAACAGGAATGAAAGACGCTTTTTATCTGTTGGGCTACGAAAGTGGCATTTATATTGCTTTGGAATTAGCTGCTATACTTGAAGATCATGGTAATTATATTATTATTTCTATCCTGTTTTAAAGACAGCGTTCAAACTCGGTTCTAAAAAATTGTTTTTTGTATTGTCAGGATTATCGGGTAAAGTATTTTGTCTTGGATGCACACCTGAGGAGTTTGAAACGGAACTTGAAGAACAATTGTCATCTTTTGAAAATGAACAGCAACTACAAGATGGAGTGTTACGACACATGTATTCGTTAATGAGTGGGTGTGATACTTCTGGACTGGAAGATATGTTACAAAACTTGAGTACATGGTCACAAAAAATAGAAGTATGTGTGCGTACTCTTCTTGGACGTGTTTCCCACTCAGCGCAGTATGCCCGCTCGCTCATAGAATGTGCACTGGCACGCATTGTTAACACACGGCGCCATAAATTTACATTTAGACCACTACGCTCTCAAGTAATTCTACTACGAGCTGCATCGGACCGTAAATTGGGTGAAGATACTGTTTTGCATCGTGTATCGCAACAACCTCTCATTGTCCACCAACTTGCTTCCCCACTTGCACATGTCACGACGGATTTACATTGTACTGCAATCATCAATAATCACTTAGACCCTACGATATTAAACAAATTTGAAGCTACAAACATCTGTGATACGTATCTTATGAATGCTAATTCATTTATGTCTTTAGATAGGTAATGTTATTAATTAAAAGGCAATATTGTAACAATCGTCTAATTTAGTTTACCATTCACATCCTAGATCCCGTATATTATACGACTTCATTGTGTGCATTCCTGTCCTACGTAATAGGTGGTGAGCCCATTGCTGTGTTGAAATAGACAGACATAGGTCGTGGCTACCCGCTGTTTTTAGTTTTTTCAAGCCGCCAATAAGGCATTCAGCTTGGCTTATCGACTGTTATGTTCAACGGCTTAACGATCGTGAATTTTAAAATGTGTAATACGCACATTTTACTTGATAACTCTAACATAATAAAACCTAGATAATTTACGCCCTCGGCTGCTACGTGGTGAAACTAAATATAACGAATAAATCAATTTGGTGTAACGGGGGCTAAGTCTACTTTATACCCTCTATAATACTGTTGGGTGTAAGGGACCATGCTTACCAGCCATGATCTCTGGGGACCAATCGTGCACCATCTGATAAAGAGCATTGGCTAGAGATGTGGGATGCCACACGAGTAGTTAAGGGTGAAAATAGGGGGACATCTTGTCTATATATAAAAGGCAAAATCACTGACTCATTGATCACGAAATCTCTGAAACTACCAAAATTTTACTTTTTATATGGGGGTAAGGGACCATGCCACAGTAAACAAGGGTTGAAAGTTTATATGGAAAATTCTTCATTTTCAAACATAGCAACACCAATTTTTAATACCTGCTTCTGTATAAAAATAAAAAATAACGTGTTAAGGAATTTTGATAAATTCTACCCTTGAGGGGGTAAAACAGATGTTGTAATAACTGACTCATTGATCACGAAACCTATAAAACTGACAAAGATACGAAGCCCAAACTTTGCACGGGGGTTCCTTTTAACACGTAGGTTTCTCCTAAGAATGGATTTTTTTAAATTCTGCGTCTAATGAAGTAAATAAGCGATAAACGGTTGTATGAAAATTCGTCATTTTCAAAGTTAGAAACATGAATTTACGTATACCTGTTTTTGGTTACAAATAAATGGGCTCGTGTATCGCAGTTTTGTAAAAAAATACCTATAAGGGGGTAAAACAGAGATTGTACTAACTGAAAATCTAGCAAGCTAACGAAGCTATGAATTCCAAACTTTTCATGGGGGTTCCTTTTAACTTACGTGTTAAAAGGAACCCCCATGAAAAGTTTGGAATGCCCAATGAAAGTGCCCCCAAGAAGGAACGTAAATGAAGGATAAACGTTTGTATGGAAGATTGTCATTTTCAAAGTTAGTAACATGAACTTACGTAGCTACACCTGTATTAGAAGAATCTTCTAAGGCCTGTATTACTAGCAAGTTCGGTGTTTCCACGGGAACAGAAACTATGCGAGTAAACCACGCACAGCCTAAACATTAAACATGGAAACCTAAAATTTGGTGAATGTATACTTTAAGTCTTTGGATAAACAATAAAAACGGAATTTCCGATTTTTCCATGGAAACGGGAACTACGCAGGTTAAACCACATACAGTCTAAACTATCAAACATAGGTACATATCTGAAAATTAATGGTATTTATTATGTATCTACCTTGGATCAGCACTAAAAAAGGAATACCCGGTATTCCTACGGGAACGGGAACTACGTGGGTAAAACCATACACAACCTAAAATTTGGTGAACGTATTCTTTACGTACCTACGTTAGATGAGCACCAAGAAAGAATTCCCGGCATTGCCGCGGGAATGTAATCTTACTAATATTATAAATGTGAACGTTTGAAAAGATTTCTATATTATTTGGACGTTTGTTATTTAATCACATTTTGATTAAAATCGGCATATAGGTAGAATATTTCCGAAAGTTGTGCCCGCGGCTCCGCTCACGTGAAGTCGTTAGTGCACAAAAAGATTTTCTCGCGGGAATAAGATGTTTTCCCGGGATATAAAGTAGGTACCATATGTATTAATTCAGGAAATGTTTGACACAGGATTTTCAGTTCAAGCAGTTTCGCCCGCGTGTAAATTATTCAGTTGTAAGTAACTCATCAACAAGTATTCAGATTTCATTCGGTTTTTTGTTGTCTGTTTCTGTGGCGCAAACGAAGTTGCGCGGGTCAGCTAGTAAAAAAAATAAAAAAGTACTTACAATAAAAGCATAAAGGAACTAAACTTTGTACAGTAAAGCTATTATGAATGTTACTTTTCTATAAGGCATTCTGTATTCGAAAATGTAGGTAATCGTCTTTTTTCTGCTATCTCTCTGTATGACGATCAAGTTAAGTATTGAAACGATAGAAACTTTCAATATCACCTATTTCGGCTTTGAACTTCGGTTTTATGTTCTCAGATAATCAAAAATTAAAAAATTAAGACATTTATTTATAAAGTAGGCATGCACCAAAAGCTGACGCTGGAAATAAGTTCTTTGACTGTGATTATTGATGAGTTTAAAGTATTCATGGATGAGGTTCCACGCTCTAGCCACGAAAAATACACATTAAACTATTATTATATTCTTATACTAGTTGACGTTTGTAGTGAAGTTTTCGCGTTCCCGTTTCCCACAGGAACTTGTTCCCGGGATAAAAAGTAGCCTATGTATTATTCTGATGTATAAGCTATATTATTGTAAAGTTTCATTAAAATCCATTTAGTAGTTTTTACGTAAAAGAGTAACAAACATCCATACAAACTTTCGCATTTATAATATTACTAGCTGACCCGCGCAACTTCGTTAGCGCCACATAAGAGAGACAGACAAAACAAGAGACAGTAGTTAAAGAGGGTGGTGCGTAGGCTATTCTTATGAAACAACTTCTGAATTCTATCAGCAAAAAACTGAATGAATTCGGAATACTTGTTGTAAGTAACTCATACTTACAACTGGATAATATACACGCGGGCAAGACTGCTTGAACTGAATATCCTGTGCCAGAGATTACCTGAATTTTCTCGGGATATAAAGTAGGTTCCCTATGTATTAACATAGGGAACCTACTTTAAATCCCGGGAATACATCTTCTTCCCGCGAGAAAACCATTTTGTGTACTAATGACTTCACGTGAGCGGAGCCGCAGGCATCAACTTTCAGAAATGTTCTACCTATATGCCGATTTTCATCAAAATGTGATTAAATTACAGAAGTCCAAATAAAATAGAAATCTAAACAAACTTTCAGATTTTTAATATTAGTAAGTTTACATTCCCGTGGGAATACCGGGAATTCTTTCTGGGTGCTCATCTAAATTAGAGAATGCGTTCACTAAATTTTAGGTTGTGTATGGTTTTACCGCCATGGTTCCCGTTCCCGTGGGAATACCAGGTGAGAATACTTTTCTTAGTGCTGATTCAAGCTAGATATGTAATAAATACTTTCACCAAAATTCAGGTATGTACCTATGTTTGATAGTTTAGACTGAGGTCCGTATTTCAGAACATTTCTCAATACTCAATCAACGCTTGAGGCTAGTTTTTGCCTTATAAAATCTACCCTCAAGCGTCGATTAAGTATTGAGAAACGTTCTGAAATACGGCCCTGTGTGTGGTTTCAATCGCGTAGTTCCCGTTTCCATGGAAATATCGGGAATACCGTTTATATTGCTTATCCCAAGACTTAACATAAAGTATACATTCAGAAAATTTCTGGTTTCCATGTTTAATGTTCAGGCTGTACGTGGTTTACTGACATAGTTTCGGTTCCCGTGGGAACACCGAACTCGCTGGTAATTCAGGCCTTAGGAGATTCTTCTAAAACAAGTGTAGGTACGTAAGTACATGTTACTAACTTTGAAAATGACAATCTTCCATACAACCGTTTATCCCTTATTTACGTCCTTGGGGTTAATAATTCGCAAAAATCCTTCATAAGGGGCACCTATGTGTTAAAAAGAATCCCAATGAGAAGTTTGGACTTCATTACTTCGTGGATAATGCTGCGTGTGTAAGCTCCATGAAATATAGATAAGAATACTTCTTTGCTTCATATACATGTAATGAACTAAGAACCTAGGATTTGGGTCTGCATCAAATAAGGGCCTGCTGTACCCCTCTATAGACTGTTTACACTGTTGATTGATGGCACTTGGTGGAACTTGCTACACATCTTGAACTAAGCAATATGTGCTTACCTTTGAAAATGCCGTAAGGTGAAACCGGTCAGGTTTAGTTAATAATTAAGTGAAACAGTACAATTGTTTTAGTTCAAGATGTGTACCCCTCTATCTTGTTAACAACTTAGCACCCACAAATGATGAAAATAACAAAGTATTTAAAGTAAAAAAAAAAAGTATTGATGAAGTTAAAGAAGCTGTTATTGAAATGAAAAATGGGAAAAGCAGCAGGCCTGAATACCAGCAGAAGTTATTAAAATGAGATGTATGGAAATGGCTGGCTTTGTTCTTTAATTAGCTGATGCATGAAGAGTACCTTAATTAACAGATACATACATACATACAAATAGTCACGCCTTTTTCCCCGAAGGAATAGGTAGAACCAATTGCCCACACATCACAGGCATTTATGCCCACGTAACACATGGTCTTTAAGGCGCCCATACTTTGACTCGGCTTAATGACTGGCATTTCTCTGTTTAAATTTTTCAAGGCTCCCATAATAACTTAGATTTGTAATTTTTTTTTATAACACTAAAGTGGTAAACAGGCATACCACCCACCTGATAGAAAGTGTTCACCATAGCCAATGTACGATTGCAACACCGCTGTTGCGGCACTCACACTGCCGACCCTGTAAAAACATTCTAATGCCTCTATTGAAGAACCCCATACTGTAAAGTTCCATGTAACTGCCAACCGGGACCAACAGCTTAATGTGCTTTGCGAAGGACGGAAACGCACATGAATAAAAATGTCACAAAGCGATGACACATCTGAGGATCGGCCATTATGAATGTTGCTTAAATCTTTTACCGAGTACTGTGTTAGCGGAGCCAGAAGCACTTTATTTGATTTGAAGATGGCTGATTTTATGAGCTGTAACGTAGGCTCCATTTTATCCGTATTGTGTAAGGTATGCTAAGCCATTATTCAGGGTTGCCAGTAAATGACAGTCGTTAAGCCAAGTTTAAGGCCCTATGGGCGGTTTGAAAATTTTCAACAGCAGGTCGCCACAATCTGCGCTTGTCCTTTTCAACACGGCACAAAAATACACACGTTTACCGTGTGGGCGTATAACATGCCTCTGCCACCCCTTCGAGGATAAAGGCATGATTGATAAACATGTGTTTATTTTTGTTACTCTCAAATCTTTTTAAACTTCCTAACGTGTTTACGTTGCCGGCGTTTGGATGTTGATGATGATGTTCGTATAACATGTATGTCTATGTAAAAATATATTAGTATGTTTATTAGTGTCTAGATTCCACACCACAAGCTTGTGTGTATCACAAACAAGTAATTTTAACAGATTCGGTCCACAAAGATGTCCTCGGTGATAATTATTGTGTAAACCAGAGACTAAGTAAATTAGGTACAAATATTTTTTTATACAAGGTGGAAATTCATTATCAATGAATAGCCAGCATGTATTCTGATCTTAGCCTGATAAGTGTAGGATTAATAAAAATGACGTGTTGAACCATAGAGAAAAAGAATCGACGTTGATCGGGTCTGGCGCCATTTCTTGAACATGACGCAGGACCTCGGACTGAGGACTCGACATCGACAAAGTAATAGACATGACTATAACTAAACAATTTAAAAATAAATATAATAAAAAAAATTGTATAGTACATATTATTAAAGAAAAGGCTAAAAAGCTCAGATTAAAAAAAAGGCCAGGCTGTATAGACTAAGTTTCCTTTGTCTGGCCAAGATGGGCGAAGAAAACTAACAACAACTACGTTGACAGGCGTTGACGGGTCATCACGGTCTTTGGTCATCACATCGACTTGAGCGGGCGATTTACTGTCGTCTTTACTGCTTCAAATTTGTATACTAAATAGTCGCCGCCGCGGCGCCAACAACAAAGCAACAAAATCTGTTACTTTCTTTTCAGCGTTGTGGAAAAAACTTCTAGCACTGACAACACTTACAGCCTTTATGCGTTCCTTCAAAAAAAGTATGCCGTGCTCATTTTAAATTTAACGGACTAAAATGATAGCTCACACTAATTAGGTACACTTCTATACTAATATTATAAAGAGGAAAACTTTGTTTGTATGTTTGTTTGTTTGTAATGAATAGGCTCAAAAACTACTGGACCGATTTTCAAAATTTGAAAGGTACATTATCCACGAGTAAAATAGGCTATATTTTATTTTGGAAAAAAATAGGGTGCCGTAAGATATTTGGTTTTTCGGACACAAGGTGTAAGAAATCAACCAGAAAAGTTATTTAATTTGAAGCAGTAAAGACGACAGTAAATCGCCCGCTCAAGTCGATGTGATGACCAAAGACCGTGATGACCCGTCAACGCCTGTCAACGTAGTTGTTGTTAGTTTTCTTCGCCCATCTTGGCCAGACAAAGGAAGCTTAGTCTATACAGCCTGGCCTTTTTTTTAATCTGAGCTTTTTAGCCTTTTCTTTACACCTAAACCTAAACCGGTTTAGGTGTATAATTCATGATAGTGATGATGAAATATAACTATTATTGTTGAAGAGGTCGCAAAAAATCTTATGCTAAATAAACTAGGCGAAAAAAGGATCACGGTTACCGATAACCACGCGGGCGAAGCTGCGGGCGGAAGCTAGTAACTATCATAAAATGATTAAAGATAAAATACAAGATTGTTTACACATCTCACAAAAGATTAAGGAGTCATTCAAAATGGTTTTAACAAATAACAACAAGATTGATAGAATGATTTCACTTACTCTACACTATGCGAAAAATTTTTATATTTACTAATATATAAAGCTGAAAAGTTTGTTTGTTGGGTTAGACGCGCTAATCTCAGGAACGATTGATCGGATATCAAAAATTCTTTTTGTGTTAGATATTCGATTTACCGAAGAAGGCTATAGGCTATATATCATCACGCTACACACTGGAGAGCGGAGCAGTAGTCATAAATATCGACAAATCTGGCAATTTATTATGCATTTTACTAGAAATTATAAGCGATGGGATTAAGCGTAGTTTAATACAGCCACATTGCGCTCGTGGCCCCGCAGTCTCAGTGTTCTGTAAACGATCACTGAGTTACGCAACTTTCACTATGGCTGGTCCTCGGATGGGTGACCACTTTGTGGAATTTACATTTGCGAGCGTTTCCGTGCTTCGGAAGGCACGTTAAGCCGTTGGTCCCAGTTGCCAGTAAAATGACAATCGTTAAGCCTGGTTGAAAGCTTGGCTTGCCACGGCAATGGACTCACCACATATTACGTGGGACAGGAATCCACACGGTGAAAAGTGAAATGCCTCTGCCACCCCTTCGGGGATATGGCGTAAAGGATACAGATTTTTTTTTTTAATACAGCCACATTGATTTCATAACCGCAAAACGATCATGTTTTATTGAAAATAAACAGGTAAGTTACATAGTAAGTGTCACAAGTTAAGTTTTCCTTTACCTTTATTGCCTTAAGGGTTCATAAAGCTTGCCTTAGTAGTATTTAAATATATTTCTCATCTTAGCCTTCGTAATTTCTTAATCGGAAGGAAAGGTAAGAAAGGTGAGGAATAAAATATGCCGCGTGCTTGTCTGCCACCTCAGTGGTATAAATAATAACATGCACATGACATTGCGTCCCGATTTGTTGACATTTATGATTATTGCTCTGCTTTCCAGGGTGGTAGCGTGATGACATGTAGCCTATAGCCTTCCTTGAGAAATGGAGAATCCAACACACAAAGAATTATTACCAAAAAAAAACAAACTTTTTAGCTTTATACGAGTATATTACTAGTTTAGTTTATAAACCATTATTAGACCTGTCCTTTTACATGGCAGTGAGACGTGGCCGATATTGGAGCGACACAAGCAGGAGCTGCGTGTCACGGAAATGAAGATGCTGCGGTGGATGTGTGGAGTCACGCGGATGGACCGCGTGAGGAACTCTCGCATCCGCGGCAGCCTTCACGTCCGTGACATTGCAGACAAGTTGCAAGAGTGTCGCCTTCGTTGGTATGGTCACGTCTTGCGGCAACCGCCGGGCTACGTAGGTAACAAATGTCTGGCCATGTCAGCCCCGCCGGGTCCCGGTAAGAGGGGAAGACCCAAGAAGTGCTGGCTTTACGTCGTAAGGGATGACATGCGTGCCAATGGTCTCACCACAGGGGATGCCGACGACCGTGCGAAGTGGAGGAGAAAATGTAGGAAAGCGGACCCCGGGCGTCGCGAGACGCAGCTGGGACAGACGCTCGGATGATGATGACGAGTATATTACTAGTAGTATAGATTACTCTATTCACGCGTTTTTCTTGTAAGGATTAACCACAATTCTTAAAACGGAAAACAATTTATGTTAAAGACAAAATATTACTTTATAGCTATTACATAAAATTGATTGCAATGCCCATTTACGCATTGCTGCCGCGTGGGCAAAAAGGCGGGAGATGAATGGTGTCATCTGTGATCCAAAAATGCCGATCCAGTTGAAGGGACATTCCTTTAAAAACATCATTAGACCTATTTCATGGTAGTGAGAAGTGGCTAATATTGAAGCGACACAAGCAGGAGCTGCGTGTCACGGTAATGAACATGCTGCAGTGGATGTGTGAAGTCACGCGGATAGACCGCGTGAGTAACTGTCGCATCCGCGGCAGCCTTCACGTCCATGACATTGCAGATAAGTTGCAAGAGTGTCGCCTTCGATGGTATGTTTTGCGGCAACCGCCGGGCTACGTGGGAAACAAATGTCTGGCATGACGTCGAAGGGAGGACATGCGTGCCAATGGTCTCCTCTCCCTACAGGGGATGCAGACAGCCGTGGGAAGTGGAGGAGAAAAAGTAGGAGCAACTGGGATAGACGCTCAGATAATGATGAGTTATTACATGAAATAGCTAAATCTACTTTTTAGGAATATTATATAAAAAGTTGTTATAGCCCGCAAAAAATTTCGTTTAGTTGTCTTGTTATTATTTCGTCTTATGTCTTCATTATTATTTTATCACTACTTGTTTTTAGTTTTGTGAGTTCAACTTGACAAATTATATATTATAAAACTTTTAGGTATATTATACAAAACGTTGTTATCGCTAGCAACTCGCCATCGCTGCGTGTGATCCTCACATTAGGCACGGATTGTTTTTTTTAACGATAATACAATTTATTTTTAATAAAAAATATGAAGGTTATTCGTTGAGTTGTCTTGTCATGTCTTCATTGTTATTCTGTCACTACATGTGTTCAGTATTGTGAATTTAACTTGACAAATTCTAAAATTTAAGCAACAAAAATGAAAATAATACAATAATGTAGGCGTAATGGCAGTTTTGAATTTATTTAGATCCCGGAAATACAAATTTTTGACTAAAACATGGAGAGTAAACAAAATACATGCACGATCTGCAGTCGATTTGGTTCATGAAATCCAAGGCCCCAATATTTCAGAGAGTCAAAAACACATTATTGCTCTGCATGGTCTTCTTGGGTCTAAAAGAAATTGGAGATCGTTATGCTCGAATATCGCAGGTTTTACTAAAGCCACTGTCATAGCGGCAGATGTCCGAAATCATGGAGACAGTCCACATAACAACTCTCATTCATATTTAGACCTAGCCGAAGATGTATCCCAACTACAAAATAAATTATTGCTTAAAAAGAGTCACATTATTGGACACAGTATGGGAGGAAGGACAGGAATGACTTTAGCACTGACCGAGGTAATTTATTTCACATAACTTATATTTTTATTGCTTTATTGTGATGGTGTTTCTTGAAGAAAACAACATGTTAAAAACCGGTCAACCGCGAGTCGAACTTGTGCACCGAGGGTTCCGTACCTACCCATTTTACTGCTGTAATAATCTAATATTATTATGGCAGGTAATGCGTAGGTACAAAATAATATTAGCTTCGACGCAAAACAGAGGCGTGTGCGTTTACCGCTAAAAAACCCATTCCTACATAAAATAATTTCTCTTCAGAACGCTTCAATATCAATGAAGGACAATCTAGACATTGACCTCGGCATTGGCATATGGATTTTTTAATTCTTCTATTCTACCTCATACACCTTAGGGGACTTTTCAAAGAGGTATCCAGCTTTTTGTCAGGTAGAACTATCAGAACCGTTGTTGACGGCTGCTGTTTGGATTACATGGGCGTGAATGTTAAAGTCCCACAGGGCTCAGTGTTGTCACCTACTCTGTTTTTGCTGAATATCAATGACATGCTGTCCCTTGACGGCATTTATTCGTTTGGACGTCTCCCTTTTGCCTAATCGGGTTCCTGAGTTGACTCGACTACCGTCAGTCATCATGAATCCCCCGGAACCGCTTTTGGCGATTAAGGCCCGTTATGATGGGGAGAACTTCTCGTCGAAGTCTCGAAGATACGCTTCCGCTTTGACGATAATTGTTTCGCAATAGATTATTTATAGTGTCCGGCTAAACAAAATTTTAATGCAAAAATCGTATTTCGAGATTTTATGCCAGTTGCTATCATTAGTGCAGTGCGCGAGGGTATTTTAATTATATGCGCTCTTCTAAAACAAAAATTAACTAAACAGAAACTGAAAAAAAGGTGTAAGGAATAAAAATTGATAGATAGAAGTAACAATTTTGTAGCATATATTATTAGGTACAAAGCCTACCTTATATTTCCCGACGTTTCGACCGGATTACACCAGCCGTGTAAAATCACTATTAAATCTTTATGCTTTAAAACAAAAAATAATTTGTACCTAATAATATAAGTCGCGAATAAGACCCGATATATCATAAATATGAGTGACAATCGCGAAAGTTTAAAAACATTAATTTTGTAGCATCCAACACGTTGTCCCTTGAGTTACAATTGGAATATGAAGAGATATTAAAAACATATTAAGGTTTCCTTCATAAAGTCCAATTTTTATATTTAGATACTTTAAGAAAGTTAACCAACTATACAAAAAAGAAGATACAAATATAGCATTACTCCAATAATCACTAAACTCGAATAAGCAAATCTCGCACGCAAATCGCTTCATGTCGATTTGTTCGATATCGTACGAACTTGATAAAATGTCATACGATATCCAGTCCAGACATTATATACATTTGGAAATGCAAATAAACCGATAAAGCGGATTATTTATTGGATATTACGTTGCTAGAAAAGCTTAAGTTCAAATTGTCGACCAAAATGACTTGATGGGTTTTCCGCCATCTTGAAAAAATTATGAAAAAATAAAATAATAAAACTAAAAAAAAAATTCGTATCTCAGCGGGGATCCGAGTTATGATGAAAAAACTGATTTTTCTGAGATTCTTGTAGGCAAGAATGATCTTACTATAATTTCGTTGTGTAAACAGACGCAGCAAATTACCGTCTAGCGATTAGTCCCTTGCGAGTCTCGTATGACACGATTTTAGGCGAGAATTTAGATTTTAAACTAAAAGTACAACAAATGAGCCTTTAAACGACAAATTTGGAAAGCTCGTCTGGAAGTGGCCATCATACAGGCCTAGATTTTGGCACTGGAGTGGTCTGACGATATGCCAAGACAGAGTGATTCTTGAGAGCCAAACCCACTGTTTGATCGGTCTTAACTTAGTAATACAATCTATTTGTGTCATCTTGTACCGGCTAGACAACCAAACACAAAAATTGGACATATATCTTAGTATTTCTTCGAATACTTCCTTCATTATAACCTACACTAAAATATTAATTAAACTACACTAAAATATACCTGAGACTAATTATTTATGAGAGCTTAATATTATTTTAATTACCTACCTCTTATAAAAGTCATTATTATATTTAAATTAGTGAAGCACGCTACCAAGTTAAACATAATTATCATTTTTTTATTCGACATTTACGTATGGGCATTGTAAGCATTTTCTTGTTGATAAAAATAATGAAAGGAACGACCTAACAGTTGACCTTTATTATGCATGCATGTTTATAAAAAAACTGTACAGTCGTTTCTCGAAACCATGGCTCGAATGAAATAAGGATATGAAATTAACTGTATGTGTCATAGAATTTGGAAAAAGGTTTTTACAGCTACTATGGTATGTATATTTAGTCCGTAACGTCCAATTCAACCACTAACGCTTAAGTGTTAAATAAAACTTAAATTTCTATTATTTTTGCTCCTCTATCGTAGTTCAACTAATGCATGGTGCTTACTTAACGCAGTATTCTGTAAACTATAGAATAGAATGGAATAGAAAACACTTTATTGTACATCATAACGTACGTATGTGTACGTCTTACAAGAAATAAACTAATACATTAATTTATAGTGTAATGGGCGGTCTTATGGCTGAAAGCGATCTCTTCCAGACAACCATGATGGATTTAATGTTAAGAACAATATTACGTTCTTATTACGATCACTGCATTTAGCATTTATCGCTATGGCTAGTCTTAAATGGGTGACCACTTTGTGGTGTTTCCAATTACCAACGTTTCCGTGTTTCGGAAGGCGCGTTAACATGATAGTACTCCGCGGTCCACTGTGGTTTGTGGTTGATTCAGAAGAACGTCTGCGCTTCTCCCAAATTTCGCTATAATACATGTTCCTGTTGTATCCAGAACTTACCTGCAACTTTATCTAGGTTGTCAATCCATTGGACTTATTGGTTCATTTATTCTTGGTATGTAATATAGTATATAATCTTAAATTATATATTATATATATAAACATAGTCTTAAATATTTTTCAGCATATTTTTCACGAGATACCAAGGCTCAGTTCTCCATGTCACTACCCCTTACATTGATCGTTGGTCTCTCGAGAAATGCAAGCCTTAAAAGTGAGGCGTTAAAGTCACCGAGAACGAACACAGAGTGCGAGTGACATGTGGCCAAGACAACAGCCACTATTGCTGCCGAGACTATTGCTGCCTTATAATATGAAAGGAGGAAAAATCAAACTCATCTTCGTATTTATTTTGTCTGCACATTTACAAATCCTAGATCACCTGGGATGTGGAAAATTAGTAAAATAATTGACAATATAAAATTACTAATAATTAAATTTTAAACCCTAATATGTAGTGGCCCTAATAGGTAGTGGCCCTAATATGTGGTGGCCCTATTATGCAGTGGCCTTAATGTGTAGTGGCCGAAATATGCAGTGGCCCTAATATGTAGTGGAAGAGATTGTGTGGTTTTATGAAACCACAGTAAAAGTGAATCTTTTAAACTTACTCTTAATACTCTTTTTTAATACTCCACGGCCGACCGTCACACGACATGCAACACAAAGACCAAAAATTTCAAGACGATGTAATAAAAGTTTCACTTTAAAATATTAAAGTTTCACTTGGTACGTGAAGTTAGCGTCTCATATGTTAACGTCTCATAGTTTTTGATGGAGTCCTTAAAACGTCCAGCATTGTTCTAGAGTTCTTGATAGTTTTTATCGATAGTTCTGTTGAATTAAATACCAAAAACAGCATTTAAAAAAAAATTGACGCTTACGATCGGAAACTATAGCGTCTCCTTATAGTTAAAACGACAAAATTTAACAGAATTCGTTATTTAATTAATAGTTCTGGAGTTCTGGACAATTAACCTATAATAGTTCTTAAAATTATTGACTTTTAACTAACAACAAAATGAATTAGTATTGAAATACTACGATGGTCATACGTTCTAAACGATGAGTAGTGTTTAGGAATCGTTTGGTGTAAAGTTCCGCTGAGTTCTAGCCACTGTCGCCGTCAAGAGTGTTCAAAACACTTAGTGTGAATGAAAAATCGGGATGAATAGTGAGACGCTGTCGTACCACGACGAGCTCTGGCTTAACCGAAGGGTTAAACGATGAGTAGTGATCCTTTGTGCAAAGTTTCGTAGAGTTCTAGCCACTGTCGCCATCGAGTGTGTTTGAAACAATTAAAATGAATGAAAAATCGGGATGATATTGAGATGCTGTCGTAATACAACAAATTCTGGCTTACACGAAGGTTCTAATCAATGAGTTTTGATTTTTGGGTAAAGTTCCGCAAAGTTCTAGCCATTATCACCGTAGAAAGTGTTCAAAACAATTAGAGTGAATAAACATTCGGGATGATAGTGAGACGCTGTCGTATCACGACGAGTTCTGGCTTGTTGGAAGGTTCATCTTCTGTGTTAAATTCCGCAGAAAATTAAAATGAATAAAAAATCAGCATGATGCTGAGACGCTGTCATACCACGACGAGTACTCTCGACGGCGATAGTGGCTAGAACTCAGCGGAACTTTACACAGAAGATCACTACTCAACGTTTAGAATCTTGTATCTTTTTGTTAAATAAACTAACCATCTTCACGTTGTATCCCTGACGGGGTAGTCAGAGAGGACAGATTGCCAGGCTTAGCGATCAATGCATACTTTCTTTCGCTTCTTCAAGATTCATCAATCGCTTCATACACGCACGTCTGGGTATCCGAGTAATTCATTTTGTTTTTAGTTGAAATTATTACATAGGGGATGATTCAAGAATATTAATTATCATAGGTTAACTGACCAGAACTCCAGAACTATTCATTAAAGAACAAATTCTGTTAAATTTTGTCGTTTTTACAGACGCTATAGCTTCCGGCCGTTAGCGTCTCATTTTTTAAGATGCTGTTTTTGGTATTTAATTCACCAGAACTGTCGATAAAATGTATGAGGATTGTTAGAACTATGCTGGACGCTTTCAGAACTTCTTCCAAAGTATACGAATTCTGTTAGATTTTGTAGTTTTTACTGAGAGACGCTAACTTTCGGTCGTCAGCGCCTCATTTTTTAAAATGCTGTTTTTGGTATTTAATTCCACAGAACTATCGGTAAAAGTAACAAAAACTCTAGAACTATGCCAGACGGTTTTAGAACTCCTTCCAATCTAAGAGACGTTAACATATGAGACACTAACTTCACGTACGCAGTTAAACTTTCCAATAAATAAATATATTTAATTCCAACTGGTATCATTTTGGTTTCACGAAAGGTCGTTTCCAGTTGATACAGTTTACTAAAACGTAATATTTTCGTTGATTGATTGCGTTAATAATAATACATTTTTGCGAATACTGGCGATCTGTCTTCTCTGACTAGTGGTAAGGGATACAGCGTGAAGATAGTACTTGTCTTGGTTGCGTCCTACGTCAGCAAAAGGATTCAATGAAGTGTATAGAGTAGTCCTCTGAATTGCCAGAGTTACTATTGTCACACAATGGGTGTACGACAGGGTTCTTTTCTCGCAGACGCCGAAGACACATTACCTATTTTAAAAATATACGTCTAGACGTTTTGGCTTTTACATAAACTTGGATATAATCAAATTCAAATAGAACATCAACCCTAATACAATAGCAATACATTTTCACTAAAACACAGTTACAAAAATGTTTTCTTTTTCAGCCATCAAAGGTTGATAGTCTAATAGTTGTAGATGTGTCACCTATACCTAGAATACCCAGCCCACTCACAACCTTCTTTCCGAAACTATTAGCGGCTATGAAGGGTGTAAATTTTGCTGGAGCCGATAGTGGAGTTAAAGCAAGAGCCATTGCGACTGAATCTATCATAGCCACTGGTGTGACAAACAATCCTGCTGGGCTGGCGTTTATTTTAATGAACATAGGTGAACTACCGGATAAATCATATGGATGGAAATGTAATCTAGATGCATTACAGGCTAACTTTCACTATATTAGCTCGTTCCCAAAAGAAGTTTCAGGAAAACAGTACAAAGGACCAACATTGTTCATTGGTGGTGGGCAATCTGACTACTTACCGTAAGATATAATTTGTGATTTATTTTCTTATTTATTGATAACAAGAGTTATGTGCCTAACTTAGTATGCATGGGCTAATTTATTTATTTAGAACTTTCTGCACATGTACACAGGCAGACTTATTGCCGTAGGCATTCTCTACCAGTCAACCTTTATAGTTCCTTCTAGTTCTTGGGTATGTTTGGTGATGGTAATATAATTATATACATTTTTATTAACTATGTTTAACCGTGTAATGTGATTGTGTAAGATCAAACGACGGTCTTTTCCAATAATGCTAAATATTAAAAGCAAAAGAATAGCTGCCCTTGCAGCCCATAAAAATAGACCTTGGACTCCAAATCCAGTTATATTTGAGAAGCAACTGAGAAAACAACGATGAAGGAGGGTAATAATATTACCCTCCTTCATCGGGTAATAATATTACCCTCCTCGTTTTTCTTCTTCACCTCCACTTCATCTGCATTTTTACTACCATATAATATATTTTAATACAACTGCAGATAGACTGGAGGTTGGATAGCATATCTGCTGGAAATTACAATATACTATCAACGTTTCTCAAGTGTTGCATATTATAGAACTTGGAATTTTTTGATGGAAAAATGTATATGTTCTGAAACAATAATAGCCTATACCAATCCATACCTCCTCTATTCCCATACACAAAATTGAGTCCATACATTGAACATGACAGAGAATGAACAAACAAACATGCATATTTATAACAGTAGTATAGATAGATTACCCAGTATGGATGCTAAGGAGCCCTATTTGCACTTTTTTTCTTTAATTTGTTTTAAAGTGTCGTCAAAATAGTGTAGTGCTTGAACAGTAATTTGTAGTCTAGGTATGCATCTAAATCTAAAATTAGCACAGATAATAATGCTGGGTAGCATGAGCGGCCCGCAGTAGACGTACTGTTGCTTTTATAAAATTGGATGCCATATTGATCCAACATTATAATTACAGGCCAAGTCATGAACCGCAAATCAAAGAACTCTTCCCTCAAGCAGTACTTTTATATATAAATCATGTTGGCCACAACGCACATGCAGAAGATCCTGGAGCTTTTTTAAAAATTGTAAATGATTTTTATTCTAAGCACTTGTGATAAGTACTAAGGTGTGTTTTTATTTTTTGATACACTATCTGCTGGCTATTATACTCCTTATAACATCACTATACTACTATAAACATTACACAACACCTAGGTATCCTTGTCTCAGCGCCTATTTCATGTTTAGTCTGATAACTCCGTTCGGCTCAACTAATCCTGATGATAATGAGGATAAATGAATGACCAGTCAAACTTGATATCATTCTACATGAAATACAGACACTTACTTTTACACCAGATTACATATATATAATTAATTAAATATTTGCGTTTTTATGAATGTTTTGTTATAACAACAACGACAGGGGACTAAACTTGTGTCGATATTTATGTTTTTCAGATTACATAATTGAGATATACGTTTTAGGCAGTTTCGTTGGTAATTATTGGGTAACCATAAGATATGTATGACACTCATTATCAACATACACCCTGTACTGACTGTCAGGATCATGGCTCACTGTATTATTAAGACACATCGATATAAGATACATTTCGGAAACTTTCCTTGCATATGTTAACTATTCATTTCTGCATTGACTTAACAACCGCCATTCTGTCTCTCTCAAATTTAAATAATTATCAAATTGCATTTCACTTCTTAATAACACTTCGGGCCATAAAAGGTTGGTACAAAAACAATAAACTCCCAAAGTACGTGTTGTAGTTTATTTTCTCTTCACTTTTTATTTACATTCACCTTAATATTAGTACTCGAATCATCCTGAGTGCAATTTAACCCATGAGCACGACAGTCATCACTATTATAATATGGGATTTTAAACGTCGCGTTTCTGGTACATTGCTGTTAATATGAAAACAGGCGTTGGTAATTATCATAATTTATACATTTTTTTACTGCTATAGCAAATAATGCTGGCATGCCTGCCTGTCTTAATGCTGTAAAATTATTATATTTAGACATAACTGGCAGTTGTATCTTGAGTAGAATATTTTATTTTGTTGTTTTAAATATTTATTATTTTATTTTTTAACTTATTGTGTTTTTCGTATTTAATTTACTATTTGTACACATATATCGTATACCTCAGTGAATTTCTTACAAGTGATGACTGATCTGAGTATTGGTAGCGATAGTGATGATGAAAGTTACCACTCTGTTAGCAGCAGCAACGATGGTAGTTTCACTAGTTTTCCCTCTTTAGCAGATACTCTGGAGTCTCAGTTTTCTGAGGTTCCTAGAAACTTCAATGTGGTTCATATCAATGCCCAAAGTATTCCGGCTCACTTCCCGGATATGCTGGCAAACTTCGAAAATAGAAACATACACGCTGTTCTTGTGTCGGAGTCCTGGTTTAAACCGTATCATTCTTCCATTTCTTTTGCCCTTCCTGGATTCCAATTAATTAGAAATGATCGTGAGGTTATCAAGGGTGGAGGTGTTGCCATTTATCTACGGTCTTACATACCATACTCTATCCTCAACATGTCAGCACAACCACCTCCATCCAATGCAGGCGAACATATCTTCTTAGAAATTGAACTCTATCATACAAAAGTCTTACTTGGCTTATACTATTCCCCATCTTTAAACATTAACTACTTTTCCTCTTTTGAGCTCCTACTTGAAAATTTGGTCCCATCTTATTTACATACTATTATTTTAGGTGACTTTAACACCTGCCTTGTAAAGAATGATCACCGTTCGTCTTCTCTTCGAGCTATATCAAAATCCTTCAACCTTTCCATTCTTCCTCTCACTACAACCCACCATGTTCCAAACTGTTCTCCTAGTCTTCTTGATCTTATTCTGGTCTCTTCCGAAGATCATGTCGCTAAATACGGACAGTACCCTGCTGACATGTTCTCCCTTCATGACTTACTATTCCTATCCTACAAAATTCGTCCCCCAAAGAACAAGTCCAATATTGTAATGCAGCGCAATTTTGGTGGCATCGACAAGGATTCTCTTTGTGAAGATGCCGCAAATTTTGATTGGTCTCCACTCTTTGCGTGTAGTACGCCCGATGAGCAAATAGAGATATTTAATAGCAGACTACTACTACTGTATAATAAACATGCTCCTGTGCGACCGGTCAAAATTAAGCATACTCCTTCTCCCTGGCTAACAAAAGAAATCCGGTCGCTCATGTCCAGGAAAGCGGCGGCAAAATTTAAGTACAAGACCAGACCGACTGCCGCTAACAGGGAGAATTATACGCGTATACGTAATCACTGCAATAAGGTATGTAGGGACGCACAACGCCAGCATATTCACAACTCTGTCCAAAATAACGATCCAGCGAAAGTCTGGAAATTTCTTAGAACAATGGGGGTGGGAAGATCGCACCACAATGCACTATCTAAAGATTTAAATATTGATTTGTTGAATCAACATTTCACCGCTTCGTCTAATATTAATAAGACAACCAAATCTCACACGATTAATGATCTCTCATCCCTACCAACCCCTCAGTATCCACTATTCGTCTTTAATCAGATCACTGCCAGTGATGTTAGGAGGAGCATTATGTCAATCACGTCCAATGCAGTTGGAAGTGATGGTGTGAGCCGTAATATGATCCTACCCATCCTTGATGAGATCCTCCCAGTCATCTGTCACATCCTAAATTCATCATTATCCTCTGGTATCTTCCCCTCTTTCTGGAAAACCGCTGAAATCATTCCTTTGCCTAAAAATAAAAATCCTTCTTGTTTCTCTGATTATCGACCAATTTCAATATTACCATTCCTCTCCAAAGTAATTGAACGCCTTGTACATAACCAACTCAATACATTTCTAATCAAAAACAATTTATTGAATCCCTATCAATCAGGCTTTCGACCTGGTCACAGCACCGTCTCCGCTTTGGTGAATATTACGGACGACATCCGACATGGCATGGAGTGTGGGAATGTCACAGTTTTGGCTCTGTTGGATTTTTCCAACGCGTTTAACACAGTGGATTTTGACATATTGATTGATATATTGCGATCTCTTGGCATATCTCCAGTGGCGACTGATTGGTTTCGCAGTTACCTGTGTGGACGCCGACAGCGCATACGCATCGAAAACACTCTCTCCTCATGGTGCAATACTTCTGTTGGTGTGCCCCAGGGTGGCGTTCTTTCTCCTTTACTTTTCGCATTATTCATTAACTCAATCTCGGATCAACTTCGTTCCTCCTATCACCTTTATGCAGATGATCTACAAATATACAGCCAAGTACCCCTGACATCCATTACAGATGCTGTGGATGCTATTAATAATGATCTGGCCAGTGTAAGTGCCTGGAGCGAATCGTATGGACTCAAGGTGAACCCCTTGAAGACCCAAGTCACAATAGTTGGCAGTCCTTGGATGGTTTCAAGGATTGATTGGCCACTACTCCCACCGGTTATTTTCAACGGTACCATCATACCATTTAGTGACCGGGTTAAAAACCTGGGAATATACATTGACTCCAATCTCTCCTGGGTCACTCAAATGCAAGAGACCAGCAGAAGATTGTATGCAGCTGCGGGATCTATGAAACATTTGCGATCTTTCTTACCGACTGCCACCAAGATTGCGCTTGCAAAAACCCTCCTACTCCCAATTCTAGACTATGCAGACGTCAGCTATCCAGATCTCACCGAACGCCAGCTAGATAAACTCGAGCGTCTTCAGAATTTTTGTATCAGATTTATATTTGGACTACGCAAATATGATCACATTACTGTTTTTCGGAAAAGACTCGAGTGGCTACCTATTCGACTTCGCCGGAATGCTCATATTCTTTTCTTGTTATACAGTATACTGTTCAACCCTTCTACGCCTACCTATCTCAAAGGACGTTTTGAGTTCCTTCATTATACTCATTCGAAGTGCTTAAGATCATCGGAGAACATGAGACTAAAAATGCCGTCACATTCCACAACATTCTTAGGAAAATCCTACACTGTCTCGGCCGTACGATTGTGGAATGAGCTACCATTAGATATTCGTCGCGCGAAGTCACTCGCTATCTTTAAGGACAAGGTTAAAAACCACTTTCTGTCCTCTAACTAAGTACTTAACTTTACTTGTAGTATTTCTTTTCTTTTACTTCTTTATTGTGTACAACTTAACTATTATCCACGTTTTCATACTAATCTTTAGTTATATATTATGTAAGTACGCCATCAACTACCTCTTTCTTTGTTTTCCTGATCTTCTCTTTCCATACTAAGGTTGTCTGGAAGAGATCGCTTTTAGCGATAAGACCGCCCATTGTACTCTCACTTGTAGTTTTAAGTCTTGTAAATACTGTATTTAATGGTGTGCAATAAAGAATTATCTATCTATCTTTTAGCTGTGTACTCGTATATTTCTATTATAAGTGACATTAGTACCGTGATATAGTGCATCCTTTAACATGACTCTTAAACACATTTCTTCATCACTGTAACTCGACTCATTTATTAAGTGATTTCGTACAGATCGTTTGTATGTTTCCTTAGAGGTATATAATTGTTTTGTGAAATTGTATGACTTGTTATTTGAAAAGGTATACTATAATTCCTAATATAATTATTAATAGTGTGCTCTGTAAAACTTAAGCGATCATTCAGATTTCTATTGTTATCTTGCAAAGGTCGCTGTATACTTGCAAAATGTTTTTGGAATCCATTACTATCATTCAAAGAAATATTTACTGTTTCATTTATACTATATCCTTTTAAATAATTTTCAGTTTTGGAGAGCTTCTGAATTATTTCCTTGGTGTATTTCTTATCAAATATTTTATTAATATTTTTATGAGTGTAGTTATTGTGTTTTAAAGTAGATTTTACAGGTTTTGTGTCATTATTTTTTAGTGTATATTTATATTGTTCAGTAATCTCTTGAAACATAGCTGGATATTTTACCAAACCGTGATTTAAATACCTTCTATGACATTTTATGTCTTTGCTGTCTTTACATTTTGGTCGTAGCAGAACTTTGTTAGTTAACAAGTTTCCTGTAACAATTTGTATTTTATTTATTTATTACTTGTCTCACATTAAAATACATAAAAATTAATAATGCAGTTACAATAAAATATAAATATAAATAAATATTGTGGGACACTTTTCACACAGCGCCATCTAACCCAAAGTAAGCTAATATTAGCTTGTGTTAAGAGATCTAGATAACTGATTGCCTCTGTGGCGCGGTGGGAGTGTATCCGACTGCTACGCAAGAGGTCCTGGGTTCGATTCCCGGGTCGGAACAAATATTTGTGTGATCCACAAATGTGTGTTTCGGAGTTTGGGTGTTTGCTATGTATAATATGTATGTATTTAGAAATATATAAGTATGTTTATCAGTTATCTAGATCCCATAACTTACTTTGGGCTAGATGGCGCTGTGTGAAAAGTGTCCCACAATATTTATTTATTTATTTATACTTATATATTTCTAAATACATAAGTATAAATAAATAACACCCAGACACAGATAAACCAACGTGCTCATCACGCAAAGTTTTATTCTGGGAGGGAATCGAACCCACGACCTCTTGCGTAGCAGTCGGATGCACTCAAAGCTTCATCTGAGTGGTACCGATTTCAGGCAAAAATATGTTCCTTAGTCTTTTATCAACTGAAGATAATAAAGATGACAAGTGCGGACGCTTGCTGTAAATTATTTTCTAAAACTAGTGCATTTATCTTTAATATGTGCGGGGTGGTTTCTTGGACATAAAAGTTGTGTAAACATGCTGTAGTGAAAGACAATGATATATATGCAGTGAAATGCTATTTTGTATTTGCCGCGTAAAACCCACTGAAAACCTCAGTAAAACAACTACCATTATACTGTGGAACTGACCTTGCCTTAAGACTAGAATTGACTAAGACGTAGACGACTAGGACATTTTAGATAATAAGAAACAAGATTGAAGAAATATGAATTAAGATGTGGCTAAAAGGTCTTAGTAACCAGACCACAAAATAATTACAAAAAAAGAAGATAATATCTTTGGTATTACTGAACCAATATTGTAATTTAGCTTTATAATGACAGTATCGGAATCAGGCAAAGAGCTATTTTATAAAAATATTAATCTATATCTATCTCTCTGTTTAAGAAATAATAAAATTGATGTCAATAAAATCAATCAAATCAGCCTATAGAAGTCCACTGCTTGACGTAGGCCTCTCCCAATTCACGTCACAACACATGATCCTGCTCCTTCCGCAACCAGTCCCTCCCTGCGGCCTTTTCAGGTCGTCTATGGCCCATATGGTCGAAGTCGTCCTACCGAACGTATTGAAGTGTGCTTTTCACAAAATTTATATTAAGCGCTAAGTATATTACACGGTACTTAGTAACTAAACAAAACCTATTTTTAAAATTGTTGTCTGTTTGTGCTGGATAATCTCAAAGCACGGAAAAAGTCGTAAATGGAAATTCCAGAAGCGGTTACCCATCCGAAACCAGCCATGGCGAAAGTTGCTGTAAGTTGAAAGTTAATGTAGTGGTCGTTTATAGAACACTGAGTTAGCAGGGCTACGAGCGCTTCTTATTTCTGTGAACAGTATTAACGTTAATAAATAAACTTACCAACGCTTAAATCAGTTGCAAATTTACGCTCACTCGATGGGTAATATTTGGAATAAGCCACATTTATTTCATTAATCAATGCCTTGAGACGAAACGAGTGTGTAGCACACAGACGATGTATTGGGGCAATGAATTTCATTATCCAATTTTCCCATAACTTATCAGCTTCGTTCTTATCTAGTAATAATTTTAAAAACTTATAAAATAATATTTTTTTATTTTTTTTTAATGTTTATTTATCTTAATAATTAAATAAAAGGCAAAGTCCTGACTCACTGGTGACAATCAACGCCCAGCTTATACCCTTAGACCTAGATACCTGAAATTTTGCTCAGATGTTCCATTTATGATGTAGGCAAGGAATAAGGAAGGATTTTTTGAAATTCTACCCCTACGGGGGTAAAAATGGTGCTGAAAGTTTGTATGGCAATCCGCCATTTTTAAACTAATATTCATAAAAATTTGAATGTGCACTTTCATTTATAAATTAAGAAGAACGTGTTTCACGAATTTTGATATTCGACTCCTAAGGTAGTAAAATAAGGTCTAAATGTTTGAATAGAAATCAGTCATTTCTGAACTAATCAACCTATAAATTTTACTACTGGTATTTTTTTAATACCACTGAAGTGACAGACAAGCATACGACCCATTTGATAGAAAGTGGTCAATGTGGCCTATGGACGTTTGCAAAACCAAAAGTGCAGCACTCGCGCTGTCAACCCTTTAAAACCCTTCTAAGATCTCTTTTGAAGAACCCCATACTGTAGACGTTCGGGAAAACCCAGGCAAGGAGTTCATTCCACATTCTAAGCGTACGCGGAATAAAGCCTCCATCGTACCTAACCGTATGTAAGCGCTCCGGAGGCAAAGTTGTGAGGGTGCACTCACTGTCTATGGCGAGCGGTGCGATGATAGAAGGTAGCCGTGGGCATCATATCAAAAAATACCTCTGAGCAAAGACCGTTGTACAGGCGATAGAACACATATAAGGAGTTTGCGGTAAGAAATTAAGCTAGACGTGCTTTAGGATTTTCTGAAATTCTACCCTTGAGGGTTTAAAATATTATATGCCACTTTCCACCATGGGTATTCCTGTCCCAAGTCATAGGTGGTGAGCCGTATTGA
The DNA here is from genome assembly GCA_948477245.1 of Thumatha senex. Classification (NCBI taxonomy): domain Eukaryota; kingdom Metazoa; phylum Arthropoda; class Insecta; order Lepidoptera; family Erebidae; genus Thumatha; species Thumatha senex. Next base: position 18,726,191 of record OX419744.1, read on the forward strand.
AATATACAGACGCAGGTGGTGGCTACCTGCTGTTGAAATTTTTCAACCAGGCTTAACGACTGCCATTTTACTGGCAACCAGTAAAATGGCATTTATGAGCGTTTCCGTGCCTTCCGAAGCACGGAAACGCTCGCAAATGTAAATTCCACAAAGTGATCATCCATCCGTGACCGTTTACGCAGTGATCGTTTACAGAAGACTTAGTCAGCGGGACAAAGATCGCTTAAAAAAAAATTATAATGTATGATTTATGAAGGAAAAGGGTCACGCTCATCCATCATACTGCATCTCTTTTACCTTATTGTATTCCCAGTTACTTCCAAATCCTACCTGGAATCGGATCGAGGTATCGTTTGACGTTTGGTTTACGACATTGTTAGAAGCTACTACCGTCTCACTTCCCAACCTGTAAAAGCGCCTGGGGGCCGAGTCTGCTATTTCAATCGTATCGAATTAGAATCGAAATCGTCGCTCAATAGAAAGCCAATCCAATCTTGACAGTTTTATGTAGTCTACTATTACAATCGTACTCCAATAGACTTCTTCTATAGAACTCTACTCAGACGCATTTTTAATAGTGTACTAATATTTTGACAGCTAAAAACAGCGATTCTGGTTCTATTCTACGGCTTGTCAATAATAGGCTCGGCCCCCGGCGTTGTTTCCTCGGGCCTCCGTCAGCAGGTGTAACGCTTGCAATAGGGCACGTGGGCCTTGGAGATCTTGGTATTTTGATGCAGCAACTCATATACATATAAGTACTTACTTAAACCTTTTCTAATATCATATGCAGCAAAAACTACAACGCTATCAAGTAGTTGATCTCCTTCTTGATCGGTGAATAGACTGTCATATGTTAATAGAGTTTCTTTAGATTCTTCCTCCAGAAAATATCCTTTATGTAAACCCTTATAAACATTTATAATGTATCCTGCAAATAATTATGTTAAATGTGACTCCAACTTGCATTTCATATTCTGTGCTTAAGTTTATATAGTATAACACTAAGTACAGAATTCACGAACTACATATGTTAACTATAGTGTTAACTACACACGCTACAAAAATCGTTACGATTTAACAGTACCGTTCAAACTGAACCGATGATCGGAACTATGTATGTTAGAAGCTGTACAGTTCTGCCTATAGCGGCATACGATAAAGCTGTAAAGTTTAAACTGAACTGAACTTTAAATTGTACAATGAATTTGTTCGTTAGAGATTGTAAATACATATATCACACCGTTTTGCCCAAAGGGGTATTCAAGTTAGAGGCCTACTATATATTGACATTTTGTCATTGTTATTTCTCCCACGTAAAAGTCGGTTCGCCTACTAAAGCGTTGAAACAGATGGCAGGTTATGGCTAACTGCTATTAAAATATTACAAAACCGTCCATAACCCGTTTAAATTGGATTAACGACTACCATGGCTTAACAACTATGGCAGCCATGATCATCAGCTTAGGTTATCTATTGAAGCACGCAAACGCTCATAAATGAAAATGTCACAAACCGCTCACTTTGCGGCCCGAGCGCTCGCATACGGTTAGGGCCCGATAGGGGTCTTCTTCCGCTTAGATTGTGGAATGAACTTCTTGCCTGGATTTTCTCAAACTTCTACAGTATGGGTTTTTCAAAAGGGGTCTGAGAAGGGGCAGTTACTAACTGTATTGTAAGATACGTAATGCAGGTCGTTTACAGAACACTGAGTAAGCGGGGCTATAAACGCATCACTCACAAGCTAAACCCACATAAATGTCAAAATACTGTAAAATTATACTTTACGTCTAATATAGATTGGTGCCACCAGCCTCGTCCATAAGCCTAATCGCAATATTCGGCGCTTTAGAAATCCGTCCAAACAATTTAGCTTGCCTTGTTTGTCCAATCTGCAAAACATGGCGATGATTTTGCATTAGATATATATGATTTAAATACACTTTTAATTTCTTTTCTACATTATCCAATCCAACCTAATTCCAATAAAACCCTATTTAAATTTTTGCTTGCAAATTTAATTATTTTCCTGACCCTTTAAAGCCGATTTCATAATTTCTTCACTACACAAGATGAACTGTGCCTCAAATTTGCTATTTATATACTATTGTAATTTCACTGTCATTATAAAAAACGGCATTTACTCTGTGTTTAAAATAACTGTCATTTTAGAGAGAATATGGCAAAAAGTGTAATTTTTGTAGAATTTTTAGAACGAATTTTCGGTATTCTCATTAATTGATGATTCTTTTAAAATAGAATAATTAAGGTCGTTTTATATTGAGTCCCTTGGTCCCACGTAGTATAAATTGTAAGCTAAGTTTATACGATTATTAAAGGACCAGTTATTCAATTTTTCCCAAAGTATACAAAAGAAATCTTGCAGTTTGTGTACTTAGGGAGAATTTTTAGTGTAAGTACTGCTATCTAACCTTTTTAGCGTAACTGAAAGTCCACTGGCAAATACTTCTATATCTTCCGGTGTCTTGTCGCCTAGGATATCAACTAATCCAAAAACAGCGCCCAAGCAATATGAAACATTGTGTTTCTTCATGTAGAGTAGCATTCCTTGTTTCGCGTCAGTTTCATCCAGTTTGTTTACTGCTTTAGTTGATGTTGTTGGTGCTGGGAATAGATTATATACCCTTTTGTAATATTATTTGTTATGTTACAGTGTTATTACCTCTAAGGCCGAGTCTATTTCAGTGTCAGTAAAACACCATAATCGTCGCTCAAGCAAGTTGCCGGTACAATTTGATTATTTGGCGATCCAATAAATTTCTATTAACCTACCGGTTGTCATTTGTATCATTACTATGTCAGTGTTCCTCCTAGTTGCAACAGAAGTCACGTTGTTCCATCCACTAATTTTATATATCTTAGTTTAAATGTATGTTAATGAAACCTACTAGTAAAAATATCATCTTCTAGTGGTTCTGGTGGTAATAATTCCGGCACGGTACGCCCTACTTTAGACATTTTCCATAAGTTGATCAACTGTCTTGCTGCTTGTATGTCAGAAATTCTATTAAAACTGTCTTGATATGTGGTTAATACGCTTTTATATACAAGCTTTGTGGTTTTTGTCTCTTGTGATTCACGATTGTGTGTATCAGTATCTGTACAAATAAAATTACTATTACTTTGACTCTAAAATTCATCAAAGTGTAACATTAAATTAAAACTTTAAATAAACCTTGACCTAAAAAATACATCTAATACATCGTCAATTAGAAATATTAAATAAGAATTTTGCTATTGCCTTAAAATTTTAATATATATATATATATATTTTATTTGGCTTACCAACAACTATTTACATTAATACTTGTTACATAATTGCACTATAGAAAAAACTTTAGACAATGTAATAATCTGTTACAGGTAACCACCACATGCAATAACAATTTGAGGAGACATTATAATAAATAAACCTTACATAGCTTATTTACTAAAACGTTTTTATACATAAATCAGAAACAGGAGAAGTGACGAAAAATATAAATTATAAATTTGGCAACTATTTGAGAATTAATTTTTGTTTGGTGATCGAATCATAATTTAAATCCACTAAATTACTAACACTGTTTACAATCCTACACAACACTGTTTAAATCATAGCTTAGTATCATCTAAATCAAGAATTAGTGTTAATGGATATCTATTATCTAAGTATTTCGCTGGTGCATTTAACAATGTCACTGATTTTATACCTATGTCAGATCCATTGTCTATTTGAGATATTAGTTTTCTTTCCAAAACTATTCCATCGTCGATCTGAGCTAGTAGTTTATTTACATGTTTAAGTGACATTTCCAATTGCTTTGGTGGCATCTGACCTGTCAACGTTAAGTGTGTTTACAATTATAAAAGAAAGTTTGACTCTACTTAGTTTAATAAAGTCACTATGTTAAATTGTTACACTGATAATTGGTTTACAGGTTGCAGTCAATTCAGTTATACGGTTATTGTCAAAAAAATCTTTAAATCAACGTTTTTGTTGTCAAAATGATTTTTTTTCTCTCTGACGTTACAAACAGGTTGCACCGGCTGTCTGACATCCTCAACTATATCTAGTATATTCTCAGGAAACATTTTTTAAGAAAACAAACCTTTAAAGACTGCACTATTCAACAAAAACTTCAAATTTTAAAATATATTAAGTTTCAATTGCTGGCTTTTTGGTGAAAGCTGCAATTAGTTTGAACTAGAACTACATAAATTTCTACGAAAATCACATTTATCTATCACGCGTTATTCCCGAAGGAGTGGCAGAGGGATAATATATGCCCACCTTTCGCCATGTGTATTCCTATCCCACGGAATAGGTGCTGAGCCCATTGCCATGTTGAAATAGACAGTCGCATATTGTGGCTGCCTGCTGTTAAAAAAATTTCAAACCGCCCATGAGGCCTTCACCTTGAATTAACAACTGCCATGATACTGGCAACAGGGACCAACGGCTTAACGTGCCAAAATGATATCATGGTCGATTTTGGTATTAAGCACAGTGAAGCCACTGTGCTTAATACCAAAATTTTATGCCAAGGTGTCAATAAACTTGGTCGACTACAATGCGCAGCTGTAACCGAGCTGCGTCTTTCATCTGATTGTGCACCACGCATAATGTCACCGAATGTAAATTAAAACAAAGTAACAGTTTAAAGCTGAGACTGTTAATTTTTATACATTTTAAATATATATTTTGTTAAATGAACTCCTATAGAAAAACTTACAGTTATTGCTAACAAGGAACTGCAAAATACAACCAACGCATAAAAAGAGCATTACCATTTGTAATAAATCTTAAAGTTAAATAGTAAATCGGCCATAAAATTTGAACTATAAAACATTTTTTAGGTACTAAAATGTATTATGGCGTGTAATGAAAACTGAAGAATACGTGTATAACATTTTATTTTCCATTCGCAGAAACCCTTCGGAGAGATGTAACTCGATCTCGCTTTGATTCTTTTCGGAAATCATCAGGCATATTATATGCCCTGTTTTCGCCATGTGTATTCCTGTCCCACATAATAGGTGGTGAGCCCATTGTAGTGTCGAAATAGACAGACGCAGGTTGTGGCTACCTGCTGTTGAAAATTTTCATGCCACCCTTATGGCCTTCAACTTGACTTAACGACTGCCATTTTACTGGCAACTGGGACCAACGGCTTAACGTGCCTTACGAAGCACGGAAACGCTCGCAAATGTAAATGCCACAAAGTGTTGACCCATCCGTGACCAGCCATTGCGAAAGTTGCTTAACACAACACTGAGTTCGCGGGACCACGAGCGCTTCATACACACAAGCACTTTTGCGCTTGATCTTATCCTAGTAGCACTACCACTTGAACAATATCTTAAACATTGACGGACTAGGTTGGTCTAGGTTGCGTTGTTCCGTGAGTTTAGCACTGATCTGAAGTATGTGCTTGATACCTTTAGAGTTGCAGGCCATGTACTCATTTTTACCAAATTTTGTCTCGTACCGTTGTCAACTAACTTTTCCACGTATTCACGTGTTGGCGGCAAACAAGTGGCCAATCACAAAATTCGTGTTTATTAATTTTGAATGTATGAATATTACAGCATCCGTTTTAAAAGTTGTTGACATTTCAGTTTATCCTAATCCACATGTGCAGCAAATAGATTTTTAATATATAAATACCATCTGCATAATATTACGTCACTTACCCCACCAATTGATTTGACATAAAAGGCAGTGCTCGCACAAAAACGGTTTCATTCGAAAAACGCTGTTAGTTCGGTGCACATGTGAATTGTTAACTACGGCGATTAATACTAATGATACAATTATATTATACAGTGAGGTATATACCTATATAAGTAGGTATATAGTCTTAGCAGTTAAGTATAGTATAAGGTACAATGGGTTTGATGTATTTCTGTAGGAAAAAAACCCTAATTTAAATTAAATAAAAAAAAAAAATACATATATGTGTAATTTTATGGATTGGCAAGTTAGTTGTATGACAGTCACAGGACGAAGTATCAAAAAACCCCTTTCAGTCCAGAATGTCAAATTCCCAAAATGTCAAGCGGTTTCAAAATGTCAAGTTCCCGGAAAGTCAAGTTCCCAAAATGTCAAGTTCCCAAAATTCCAAGTTCTCAAAATGCCAAGTTCCCAAAATGTCAAGTTCCCAAAATGTCAAGTTCCCAAAAAGTCAAGTTCCCGGAAAGTTAAGTTTTCAGTTAGTCCATGAAGATAAGGTAGTTATCGTTTAATAACAAAAAAATCCATAAATCAACAGCTTTTTTTTAATTAGATTTAAATTTAACAATCAAGATTTTAACTTACTATTTAAAAAGAACTTATATTTTTAACTTACCATTCATACCATCACAATACATCTTAAAATGTAAAAATAACATAATTTTAATGAAACTATTATTATTAGAATTAGAAACTATTAACTTTGCAGCAATTTTAAGAAATTGCTGCAAAGTTAGTTGTTTGTTTTCTAATTGGATCAAATAGTTTTTGTATTTTTTATCAAATATAATGTCTATGACTCTTCTTTTATTTCTCATATTTTAAACAGAGAATCCTTCAATCGACTATCCCAGTACTAGCTTTCTTTTTTTAATTTTACAGAAACAAATAAAAATTTGGTTTCTTTGGTATCCGCCCATTTAATCGCCTGTGCCATCCTTCTAAAGGGTTTGTTGTCCGGTGACGTTGACCAGCACAACTTAATATAGCTGGCGACTTCTTAGGGTACCACGTGGTTTCAAAATATTGACGAAATTTATGCATTTCATCTGAGCTTAAACTTGTTTCTAATATGTAGTGCCACGCAGCTGGTATGTCATTCGCTGGTAATAAGGGGATAATAGCACACATTCGTGTAGTATTACGTAGAAATATCTTAATACAGATTCATTAGTGCACAGTGATAAAAGTGCCAGATTTTATTGGCTTTTTTTTTATTTCTGAAGATGGTGACGCAGATAAAATCTTAGTATTTGCAACTAATACTGCGAAGAAGTTCATGAAAAAGCCGGGCTCGTACTACGCAGACGGGACATTTAGGTCGGCTCCTAAGCCATTTTATCAGTACTTGTCATCCATTTAGATGTAAAATCGGAAATGTATCGGAAAATACAACAAATGTGATACCAGTAATTTACGCTCTTTTACCCAATAAATCGGAACACACTTATGTCCGTTTATTTTCACTAATAAAAGACAAGCTAGGGGTCCAAATCAGTAATATTAAATCAGAATACGAAATCGGTATCAAGAATGCAGTTTCATCTGTATATCCTGAAGCTGAATTAACGGGATGTTTCCATCATTACAATGATGCCATTTGGAAACAATAAAAAAAGGTCAAATTAAATGCGACTAGCAAAGGACGTAATACTACACGAATGTGTGCTATTATCCCCTTATTACCAGCGAATGACATACCAGCTGCGTGGCACTACATATTAGAAACAAGTTTAAGCTCAGATGAAATGCATAAATTTCGTCAATATTTTGAAACCACGTGGTACCCTAAGAAGTCGCCAGCTATATTAAGTTGTGCTGGTCAACGTCACTGGACAACAAACCCTTTAGAAGGATGGCACAGGCGATTAAATGGGCGGATACCAAAGAAACCAAATTTTTATTTGTTTCTGTAAAATTAAAAAAAGAAAGCTAGTACTGGGATAGTCGACTGAAGGATTCTCTGTTCAAAAATATGAGAAATAAAAGAAGAGTCATAGACATTATATTTGATAAAAAATACAAAAACTATTTGATCCAATTAGAAAACAAACAACTAACTTTGCAGCAATTTCTTAAAATTGCTGCAAAGTTAATAGTTTCTAATTCTAATAATAATAGTTTCATTAAAATTATGTTATTTTTACATTTTAAGATGTATTGTGATGGTATGAATGGTAAGTTAAAAATATAAGTTCTTTTTAAATAGTAAGTTAAAATCTTGATTGTTAAATTTAAATCTAATTAAAAAAAAAAGCTGTTGATTTATGGATTTTTTTGTTATTAAACGAGAACTACCTTATCTTCATGGACTAACTGAAAACTTGATTTTCCGGGAACTTGACTTTTTGGGAACTTGACATTTTGGGAACTTGGCATTTTGAGAACTTGGAATTTTGGGAACTTGACATTTTGGGAACTTGACTTTCCGGGAACTTGACATTTTGAATCCGCTTGACATTTTGGGAATTTGACATTCTGGACTGAAAGGAAAAAACCTAATCTAAGTACCCTTACTGTTACATTCCGAACCGGTGGTCGCTTTAAATATTTTAAATAGTGTATGACATTTTGTAAGCACCGTTAAAATGGTCTATGCAAAACAAAGTTTTTTTTTTTTAATTTGTATTTATTCATATTACAGTTACATTTGGTTTATACAAGTAATATACTGCTGTTATGTTGATAAACTAGTTATTTTATTGATTAAAAAGTATAAACCGATTTAATATTTGTGTTTCATTATGTACCTACCTACCTTCTTAATATTTCACATAGTGCCACATTAAGTATAAAGTTCCATCAAATAGATTTCAATTGATGGTTACTGTTGCAATAAATAACTAATAAATATTTAAGTTATAGTTTAGGTACCTAACCTTACTGTATCTAATAATGAAATAGTATGCCACTAAAACTATTATTGATATTGGAATTTATAGTTAAATTACTTCTTTGCATATATTTGTATTAGCTACTCCAACAAACATTCAATATATAGGATTCCTCGACAGTTAGTTTATTATATCGCATAATCATTTCTAACATCAGAAGTGGGATAGCTAAAGCCCCTTATAATATTTTATCCTAAACATTTCAGGTTGGATTGTGATGACCAACTATTCAAGCCAATTCGGGATGCTGTCTTGACAACACATCGAAAGGATGAAGACATTATTCAGCCGTTGTTTTATCCAGACTCATGAAATGACTCTGAAACTACGAATTGGTGCTGCAGCAACAAATTTCTCGCCACAGAGTTGAAAGTGGTCATAAAGACAGCAGCTAAAGCTGGTAAAGCCCTTCAGGGCTCTGTATTTATGTGGTTCAAATGATCACACTGAAATACAAAGTAGTTTATGGAAACATATAGAAGGTCAGATTCTAAAAAAGAATCTGACTGATATTGTTGTATGTTTTTCAAAAAAAAAAAAACTTGTTTGAGAGTCTTAGTAGGGTAGTTTTACATACTCCGGACTCGGCTGAGTCGTGTGGGTATGCAAGAGAAAAACTAAGATGGTTAAAACACTAAAGTCGCCTTGAAATGTTTACAATTTATATGATAAACAATCGATTGAATTAATGTGTTGACGAAAGAAAGGCTAATTTAAATAGTGGTGTCACTAGTATATATATGACTTTTCTAATCTCTCTTCTATACATATTTATGTGCGAAAACTAAAAAGAGCCCTTCTGGCAGCACAGATTTATGGCCCTTAGCAAAACAAGTTAAATGTCTCACTTGTAATGTAGTAACTAGGTCACCAATTGCAGCGTCAAAAAATAATACGGTGTTTCAATATTCTCCACGGGTCCTATGTCAATCTCCCAAGGTCCAAACTTCAGATGAAAATATAACTTATTTTATTGAAAATTTTTATTTAGTGCACAAAAAAAATGCTCAGAAAGAAGCTGTTTGTTACCAAAAATAGAGAGCAAAATCATTTAGTTCAGATTTAAAACGGTGTTCCATCTAAGGAGTTTTTTTTTAAATTAAATTTATCTTGAGGACGGTTATCATTAACAATACACCATACACCAATCGATTCCTTGATAGACACTGGAACAAAAGGTCTATTTATTTTAGTGTAATAGGACGCAATAAAAATCTTATTATTACTGATTTTTAGCTTACTATGATTGTTTAAGTACCGCCTTATTCATAATGAGTTATGATAGGTTTAATAAGCCCTTATTAGAGGATTGCTAAGTGATACGCAATATGGCAGGTTTGAATGAAAGTGTCAGCGTTAAGCTGGAAAAGGGCGTGCTCCGTTGGTTTGGACACGTCCAACGAATGAGTGAGGAACGATTGACGAAGAATATATATTGTTCAAAAGTAGAGGGTAGAAGGAGTCAGGGAAGGCCGAGACTTACATATGAAGACCACGTGAGCAGATTGCTCAAAAACGGAAAGGTCAAAAGTACTCGGATACCCAGACGTGCGTGTATTAAGCGATTGATGAATCTCGAAGAAGCGAAAGAAGTATGCATGGATCGCGAAGCCTGGCGATCTGTCCTCTCTGACTACCCCGTCAGGGATACAGCGTGAAGATAGTTAGTTAGTTAAAAAGTATTATTCATAATCGTTCAAAAGCACTAAAACGTTCTATAAACCTCTGATAAATCCATTTGATTTTATAGAAGCCAGACCCCTTCTATAAACCTATTTTAGTAAACAAAATGGCCGACCGCGATCAGCTGTTCCGTGTTTTGGGGTTTGATTGTCACTACAGTCAGGTATAAAACTAAGTTGCTTCCCGTTCTCTGTCTGCCCCTATATATGTTTAGATATTTAAAACTACGCAACGGATTTTTATACGGCTTTTTAATAGATAGAGTAATTGAAGAGGAAGGTTTTGATATATAATTTGTTAAGTTTTTGTATAGGTACATTGAGTAAATTGTAACGATATTGGTTGATATCGAAATAAAATAAGCCTTCTGGGAGCTTTCAACGAAAACTCTATCTAAATACTTTAAGATATTACAAAATAATGTATTGTGGAGTTGTGTATCTTAATTAGATCCACAGATAAGTTGGCGACGGCATTTGTCTAACTTTTCAGGATATCATGCTATATCCAGTTTAATACTACAAAAATGGACAATTATAAAGTGATAATTGGAAAGCTATTTTACACAAATTCGATTTTAATCCTTATCATTTTAAATATATTGGTTGGCTTGAATATCTTATAAAGATTATTGTTTCCTTTTATACTACGCTATTTAATACGAGTATGTATAGGTAAAATCTATAATAACACGTAACGCAATTAATTTCGGGCCGGGTCACTAGCCTGTGATAAAAAAGTAGATAGAAATTATTGTAACTATAAGTAATTGAAATTTACATAGGTACCAATAATGCAATAGGAAAGCATTGCGAGCGTTGCAAGCTTTACAAACCTCGCGTAGCATTGAAATCACTGCAAATCGTTCGTGCAGTAAAATTTATCGTTTAACATTAAATCCATTTCTATAGATGATGTGGTGTTTATCCACATCATTAGATGAATATTTATTTAGTTAGGGAAGATTTTCCCTCAACCACTAAAGGTCTTCAGCGGTTTGGAAAGGAGGCGGTAGAACTCCACTTATCCACGCTTTGCAAGAGTCCGTCATCATCATACACGTGGTGAACAACCTTAGCTACTAATGTCTCTCTCTGAAGCTGTCTGATAGTTCGTCAAATAGTAAGCTAAACAGAAATGGGCGAAGGATAGAACCTCGGCCGCCATATCCTTTTTTTTTTTTTTCTTCGTGTAGAAATCCTCATTGATGCTATGCTGGACTCCTACCGACTAAAACCACACGTTACCCTTCAATCTGTCTATGGCCAGGAGTCCCCTTCAGGGGGGGGGGGGGTTCGGGTGTGTATCCTGCCTCTTTGGGGGGTTCGAGTGTTATCTCGCTTCTTTGGGGGGTTCGGGTTATATACAACTACCTTGAGGGAGTGAACTACGTGCGTGTAACCCTCACGCTACGCTACTTTCCCTGGCCTGCTTCTGTAAGCACGGCGAGCAGCCCGCCCACCGAACTCAGGCCCCCGGTCACGGAGGCCGGTTGTCTTGGGCGAAGACAAGTCTGCGGCGCCCTCGTCGCAGACTGCGGAACTCGGGAGGGAGAGTTCTTTCTCGCTCTTTCTCCGCCGCCTCTTTTGCGAGCATGACTTGCTCGCAAAAAGACGCAGCGGCGTCCCACTTGCTCCGGCTGGAGATCATGGCTCTCACCATGGTCTCCAGCTTGAGAATGTCCACGCCCAGACCCGCAACGAGGTTTCGGCGCTGCATCTCCCACGCTGCACACTCTGCCAGTGTATGCAGAGCCGTATCCTCGCTGCAGTCCGTACAGTGCTGGCACTCTGGTGTTAGGCCGCCATGTCCTTGATGATGTCAACATAGGTATAAATAAAGTGACACCCATACATACATATTGTCGTATGGGTGTCACTTTATTTATACGTCGCCTTTATCTTCGAAGGGGAAGGCTGAGGCATTATACACACATTTCACAGTATGTATGCATTTTGTTCCACGGAACAGGTGGTGAGTCCTCTGCCGTATTAAAATCGACAGGCGCAGGTTGTGACGACCTGCTGTTGAAATTTTTCAACCGGACACGAACATGGTTTAACGACTACCATATAACAGGCAACCGTGACCAATGACTTATCGTGCCTTCCAAAGCACGGAAACGTTAATAAATGTAAAATAAAATTACATTAGTGATTACATATAATTTTTATTTTGATAAGATTAGACTTTTCTTCATCAAAGTCCCTTTCAATCCTAAATTTTGCTGCCGTAGGGTCATTACCTATTTGAATGGAGTACAGTTTTTTAGGGCACCTAATTTCAATATGCACTATTTTTTCCGCTGGCGTCGTAAACTGAAATACGTACAAGAAAAATACAACAAAATTAAACGGTGCCTACATAAGTTAGGTAGAACATAACCTTTCCAATATTTCGTTGCACATTCCGCTATCTTAGCGGAATTTGTTTTGTGCCAATATATTTATGTTCAATAACTGTGAGCTACCAAATAAATACTTTAAAATGATTTAAATCAATAATAAATTAGATATATCACTATATACAAACAATCTCATGAAATTATTGACACCAACCTTGTCTTCTAGTAACTTATATTCAATTCTTTGGCGCTTATGTTTTGGCGGCACCATTATTGAAACAATAAAAATTACTAGCCTACTTTTATTATATTTAACATTAATCTGTTTTGACAAGCTCATACATTTACGCGCTCACAATATGTAATAAAGTAAATGATAACTTTGACAACTATGACATGAACGGTGATTGATTTTCAATACCTAGCACGGGGTTTTTAATTAAAAATCATGTTTTTTCCATCAATTGGCAACATTTTGTATTATAAAGCATTATGAATAAGACCATGTTTAAGCTTAATCTACATATATGTCAGGGACTCAAATTTTTACTATTATCTACTATTACGTAGAAATAATAATAATAATTTACCCCTCGAGGACAGTCGTTAACTTTTATAGGATTAACGCAACCCTATGAGGGCATAGTAGATTCGCTTTTTGATTTATCCACTTTCTGATACCAACAAAAAATGTATCAGTAAGTTATTGAAAAGCTCACATCCGCAGGGCAGCTTGTGGCGAGCTGAATGTGCGTGGCTACACATCGGTCCCGATTCCTTAGAGTTTTGTTGCCCTTCTGCACCGGTTAGGATTTAATGGCCTAACGGGAGAGCAGTGAGAGTGCTACTCCCGGGAGTGCAGCAAATCTCAACTCTGGCTTGCCTTAATTTGCCGGTTAGAGGGAGGGAGCCAGAGCTATATGCTCGGGGGTGGAAGTGTCATTTTCAAGGGCATAACTACGGGGAAGCCCGCTCCGGGCCTGTCCCGCGAAGGTGAAACTGGCGCCGTACCGCTCGACACCCCAAGCCGCTCACACTGGTGTTGCCCTCTGTCGCCTTACAGGCTTATCATGCCTATGGCGATTGTATAGGGGGCCCATCTAGTGAGTTGGCGAGTCACCGTCTGCCAGTAGTTTAATATTAATATATTAAAATGGCCGACGCCGTTTTCGTCAATAGCTTAATTCATCCGATCCATTTATCCTCCAACCCAATAGCCCATTTCATAGTTAGCACATTTTACAATAGTTTAGCTCCCATTGGAGGTGATCCATTACCGTTCTTCTACATAAGGCGGACGTGGATTGTCTGCAGTGGGGGTCCCATTCCCTGTTACATTAAAATTCTCAAAGGGCTTCTGCGTGTTGGACCACTATGTCCCCATGCAAGCCTATCAAAAGTCCGGGTATCTTCATGAGAAAAAAAAGAAGATACCCGTGTAAAGAAGAGACATAATAATAATTTAAAAAAATAAACTTTTGAATTTTATTATGCAGGAATATCGGTTTATACCTTAAAAAAATAGACCACGGTTACCACGAATAAAAAAAATGTAGCCCTAGTATGTGCCCTGGATTCGTTAATATCAAATTATCTTGATAATAGCGAAGATCTTGGTGATACACATTCGATTTTATATTGCGGAGCTGTTGCAGCATGTCGTGTTGCAAATGTGAAGTTTGTAAATAATAACATTGTTACACGACCAAAAACAGCAGTACCAGCTTGGCAGTGTAGAATCGAGCGTCGTATTGCCGAGACTAGGGCACTTATTGGTAAGCTCATTTGATTCAGATCAGGAAATACCCGTCCCAGAGTGATGCGATTTGTGACTCGGACTTTCTCGGGGACTGATATCAGACCTCGAGATTTTTAAGCATTAGTCACAGAGCGCATAGATTACCTGAAACAAAAAAATTATGCATGGGCAAATCGTGTTCGTAGATATAAAAAAAGAGTGGACCGATATTATCAAAATAGAACATCTCAAAGAGACGAAAGATGGGTCTATAGAAATTGGGAGCATCCTGACTCGAGTAGGACTGAAGTGCATCGGCTGGATGATGATGTCACTACTTCATTCTGGTGCAACATCTGGTCGATGCCCGTCGATCACACCGAAGGGGATTGGATGCGAGATGTCGAACGTTTGTGTGAACCTATTAAAATAATGGAACCAATTACTATAACACCGGATGATGTTTCCAATGCAGTCCGTCGGTTGCAGAATTGGAAGTCAGTAGGACCAGACGGACTGCATAACTTTTGGTTTAAGAATTCACATAAACGTTTGGCATGTCAATTCCAATCATGCCTAGAGTCAGGATCGTTGCCAGATTTCATGACTACTGGAGTGACCCTTCTTTTGTTTAAATCTGGAAATGCCTCAGATCCTAAGAATTATAGACCTATTACGGTGTCTCCCCACGGTCTATAAACTTTTAACATCTATTCTGAGAGAGAAAATATCATCTCACTCGATTGACAACTCCATCTTGTCCTCCTCTCAGAATGGATGTAAAAGTGGTTCTCGTGGCACGAAAGAGCTCCTTATTATTGATATGGTCATTAGCCAACAGATACGCCATAACCGTAAGAATCTGTCTACATGTTGGATAGACTATAAGAAAGCTTTTGACTCTGTGCCACTTACATGTCTTTTGAGGATACTGGAGTTGTATAAAATAGATGCAACTCTTCGTGCCTTCATGAAGGCATGTATGGGGCAATGGGAGACAGTCTTATGCTATCCAGGATGTCCACAGTTTTGCGGGGACAGTGTGCCTGTAAAGATTGAACGGGGTATATTTCAGGGTGACAGTCTTAGTCCTTTATGGTTCTGCCTAGCACTGAATCCTCTGAGTACTATACTAGTGAATTCAGGGTTAGGCTATCGATTGCAGAGAGATGGCCAAGTTATATCCCACCTCTTATACATGGATGACTAAAAACTGTTTGCATCCAACAAACAACGAGTTGAGTTGAATTATTAAAGGTTATCGAGTTATTAAAGGTGACAGAAACCTTTAGTAATTCTATCAGGATGGAGTTTGGTGTGGACAAATGTGCGGTCATGCATGTAAATAGAGGAGGGATAATAGAATCTGAAGGAGTAGAACTTTCAGATTCTTTACGACTTGGATGTCTCTCTGTAACAGAAACATATAAATACCTAGGTATGTCGCAGGCGTTAGGCATTTGTGAAGCTGGTATGAAGCAAACGTTAAAGGAGCGCTTCTTTGGCCGCTTGAAAAAAGTTCTGAAAAGTCTTTTGTCAGGTGGCAATAAGGTGCGCGCTTTTAACGGTTGGGTCATGCCAGTTCTGATGTATTCCTTAGGCATACTCAAGTGGACTCAGACTGAGCTTGAAACCATGGATAGGAAGGTCCGTACGTTACTTACTGCATTCCAAATGCATCACCCGCGTTCATCAGTGATGAGGTTGTACATACCGTGGAAATGTGGGGGTCGAGGTTTACTTAATGCCAAGACCCTCCATAACCGTGAGGTGTACAACCTCAGAGAATATTTCTTACATACTGACACGGATGTGCATCGGGATGTAGTTGTAACTGATAACGGACTCACCCCGCTTGCTCTGGCTAAGGAGAATTGGAATAAACCTATGATACTAAGTCTCAATGATCGTAGGGATATGTGGATTAGTAAAGAGTTGCATGGTCGGTTTTATCGAGCCCAACATGGGGCTGATATAGATTTACCATCGTCTGTATCCTGACTACGATTCGGTGATCTCTTTGGAGAAACCGAAGGTTTTGTCTTTGCTATTACTGATAAAGTTATGATGACTAATAACTATCGAAAATATATCCTAAGGGACGGTACGGTTGACATATGTCGGGCGTGCCACCGTCCCGGAGAATCCCTTAGGCATATAATTTCTGGTTGTTCTAGTCTCGCCAATAGTAAATATTTGCATAGACACAACCAAGTAGCTAGGATTATCCATCAACAACTTGCTCTGAAATATAACCTTGTTGAATCAGAGGTACCGTATTATAGATATGTGCCCGATCCAGTTCTCGAAAGTGACCATATCACGTTGTACTGGGATCGATCTATTATCACTGACAGGACTATTGTTACCAATAGGCCTGATATAGTGATAATAGATCGTTCAGAGCGCCTTGCAATAATAATTGATGTCACTATTCCACATGACGACAATCTCGTGAAGGCAGAAGTAGACAAACAAGCTAAGTATTTGGATTTGGCCCACGAGATTGTGGACATGTGGAATATTGACTCAGCTATTATTGTTCCTATAGTAATCTTTGTGCACGGACTAATAGCCAAAAGCCTCGACCAAAACCTTAAGTGGCTCGCGTTTCACTTTTACTTCACTTTTTTCACTTGGTCCCTGTACCCGATACCGGTGGGATACTATGGTTTATATTTTTAAATGAACTTTTTATATATGTATATTTAAAAATATAATTTATATGTAAAATGTGAAATAAAGAGAAATAATAATTTATTTCTCAAAAATTTTACACTTTCATGAACAATAAGCTTTTTGCTATTTATTAGGAGTTTACATAAGGTTTAGGTACTCTAAAATTCCAATCTAGGTAGGAACTTGTATTTTGGAATTCAGTGAAATTCCAGGAAACTTTTATATAAACAACGATAATACGGTACTCGAGATTTTTGTAGTGGCACAATGCAAATCTTCAAGACAAACAAATAAATAAAATAAAATTATATAACATTAAAATGAGAAAAAAACATATGAGAGATATGAGAAAAAACGCTGTCTAATATTCAGACATAGTGTATGTCACCAATGTAGTTGGTAGCCGTTTAACTAGAAAAACTGTTAACTTAGAGGTAAATTAGAGGTGAAAACGTTAAAGAAATATGTCAAGAGCTTTTAAAAATAATTTCAATTCTTGAAAACGATTCATCATTTGCAAATTCAGTAATTTTGGTTTGGAAAAAAGACTGTAACATAAATTGTGTATCGACTGTCGATGTTTAAACAAAATTTTACCCAATCACTTTTATCGACCAAATATAGGCGATATTCTTTAGTTCTATTGACATGAAAAATGGATTTTATTAAATTCTAGTTTCATCAGACTATGAAATATATTATGATCCATAGGTGTTTCAAAGGGCTATTACAAAAGCTAAGCTTAAAGTTTTAGAGTACCTAAACCTTATGTAAACTCCTAATAAATAGCAAAAAGCTTATTGTATTATTAAACATAACATCATTCAAGCACAACATCACCAGCATTCAAGCACATCGTAATGATGTCCCTTCCCATATGTAACATAGACTTAAGCGCTGACATTTAACTAGCTTATCAACTCCTATGTCAGGAGGCAAATAAAATCAAAAATCGATTTGATACCATAAGACGAAATAATAATAAATCGAAGAAGCGAGAAGCGCTCGTGGCCCCGCGGTCTCAGTGTTCGGTAAACGAACACTGAGCTCCCCCGACCTTCCGCCCACGGCCAGACACTATTCGGGGGCGCGCATGTATTGAGCACGTCGACGCCCCCTAACCGGACGGCGGGGCGGGAGCGTCTGTCCTGTACGCTCCCGCACCCGCAACTCCTCACGTTTTGCCGCCATCACCTCGCTAGCAAACGAGGCGACGGCGGCCCAACACACCACCTATTACGTTTTTTTTTTTGTTTTCGCGGGGAATGCATTTACGCACCGTCATCTGCTGCGGGGGCAGCAGGGACGGTGTGTGGGGCTCCCGGCCCATGAGAGAGGGCCGTCCTACCTACTAAGCCCCGCGGTGTTCCGCCTCACCTTAAAACCGACTCGCAGGGTAGGCCTGAGGTTAAATCACTGCAAGCCGGCAAGGGGCATCCCAGAACGGAGGGGTCCGTCTCGGGGCGGTCGATAAGCGACCACCTGGGAGGAGCTGAGGAACTAGCCCGCACCTCCACCGCTCTCGAGCGCTCCTCTGTAAGCAGAGGAGGTGAGAGCGGCCGGTACGGGCGTGCGCAAAAATTGGGCACCCCTTGGAACACAGAAAGGGTGCCCGTCGCCAAGTGGCCAGTTGAGCGGGGTCCCCCGACCTTCCGCCCACGGCCAGACACTATTCGGGGGCGCGCATGTATTAAGCACGACGACGCCCCCGAACCGGACGGCGGGGCGGAAGCGTCTCTTCCGTACGCTCCCGCACCCGCAACTCCTCACATTTCGCCGTCATCACCTCGCTAGCAAAAGAGGCGACGGCGGCCCAACACTGTTGGCTGCCGACCATGGCTTGCACCACAGCCGGCAGCGACAAATTTTCACCGACAAGGCCCGTAAGGGCGATACGCGGCCCGTCCCACGCCGGGCACACGGCGAGTGTGTGCTCCGCCGTGTCCACGACGCCACTTGAGCAGTGACGAAACACGGGGTCCAGCTCCACCCCAGCCACCTCCCACAGGTACTTGGCGAATACGTCATGCCCTGTGAGGAGCTGACTGAGGTGAAATGTCGGCGCTCCGTGTGCCCTCTCTACCCAATCCCGCAGGACGGGCCGGACAGCCCCCACGAGTCGGGGGCTAACTGAGGGGCCTACCAACCTCTCGGCCCACTTCCGGAAGAGATCGTCGCGAGCCGACTGTCTCCAGCGGTCGATCTCGTCCGGAAGGGGCCGTCCACCGTTACCACCTTTTACGTGGGACAGGAATGCACAGGGTGAAAGTGGGCATATAATATGCCACTGCCACCCCTTCGGGGATAAGGCGTGATGGATTTTTATTTATTTATTTAAAGTAACAACGACTCATGATGAGTTTTAAAACTCAAAGGAATTTAAAACTATGTTAGTAAGCTATTATATAAAGGTTATCTGATATAGTATTTATTTAACATTGTTATTATGCAATGTGTCAATCAGAACTGCAGCCTTACCACTGACGTAGAGAGCCTGCAGCAATGATGTACATAAGCACAGTCGATCAGCAATGCTTTCAGCGAAATCAGTGTTTGCAAATCAGTTCATGACACTGTTTTTAAAATAAGGTTTTTGTGGTTGCTAATATGCTCGCAGTATAAGTAAAAGAAGATCCATCGACACAATAATTTGAACCTTAGATTTAAGAGACTACGTGCAGTAGCTGTCACATACTTATAACATATATATAACTTACCAATGACATACTTATATTGCCTGAGAGGGGTAGATAATATAAGTATAGGTAAAGACTAAATGAGACTATGGCCAGGCGAATGGGCTGACGAAGATGAGATTCCGACTTGAATGATTTATTTTGATGTAATTGTTTATAAACTATGTACTTAACCTGTGCGTTATAGTTTATTTGAATGTACTAATTATTTATTTATTTATTTATTTATTTATTTATGTACATACACACAAAGAACATGACAGATAAACAACTAAAATTACGTACAAAGGCATTATTATATTAAGGAACATTGGTTGCGCCGGTATACGATTCCAGAGTAGCCGCGTTATTTTTTCTATGTTGCATCGCCGATCTACATTTGTTTTTAATTAATTAGTTGTCGACACTCCCCCGTTTCCCTTTATTCCATTTCTCTTTCACACCTACCTTGTCTCGCATAAAAGGAGAGCGAGACAGCTGTATTACGCGCGATCAAAAATACCGCTCACAGATTCACGGATTGAAGGCTCGCTGTATTAGTACTGCAATGACCGCGCGCGCGCCCGCACCAACTTTCGCAATAATTGTGTTTTCCATGGATAAATAGTGTTTTCGTGCAATGGAACCAGGGAGCCAAGTCCAGGGACGTCCCCGGCAGCCTCCACCTCAGCATCTCGCAGCAAAAGCAAGGTAGTGTGCCCATTTCTGTTTTCCATTCTTTTCCGTTGACAACCGTGTGTAAATTTCATTATTGTCTTTACCCGCAAATACAGTCCACTTTGAATTTATTTATCTCGCCCGCTCAACCATTTCCTGGTCCTAACGATCCGGATTTTGATCCACTCGCTTTAGTAGTTTGCCAACAGAAACGCAATAGTTTTTATTCCACCACGGAATAAACGCATAGGTATAGGTTATAGTTTTTATTCCACCACGGAATAAACTCATAGGTATAGGTTATAGTTTTTACTCCATTCGGATTAAACGCATAGATATAGGTTATAGTTTTTATTCCACCACGGAATAAACGCATAGATTAGGTAATAGTTTTTTATTCCATTAGGGAATAAACGCATACTTACCTACTGTTTTTCGCATAGGTAGGTACTAAATAGTTGGTAATTTCGACTGCACCGCATAGTAATAGGTAGACCACGCGGGTAGGTACGTAGGCCCGCGCGCACAAGTACCTACGCTCGTTCG
This sequence comes from Thumatha senex, assembly GCA_948477245.1. NCBI lineage: Eukaryota > Metazoa > Arthropoda > Insecta > Lepidoptera > Erebidae > Thumatha > Thumatha senex. Next base: position 18,747,165 of record OX419744.1, read on the forward strand.
CGTCGCGTCTCGCTGCTTACCACCGCTGCCATTTTGATCGTTCGTTAGTTTTGCACTGTAGGTAGCTATAGTAGTTTTGTTTTAACAATGCCTCCGAAAGAGATTCCGGATCCACAATTAAAACTATTACACGCTAAGAAGGATAGCCTTTTTAAGCGTATGCAATTAATTTGTGATTATTCATCGAGGATCGCAGATGAATCAATAAAAGAATTGTTTTAATCCTCGATCGAAACCGTAGATACTTTGCGCTTAGATTTCAAAAATGTTCTCGATAAAACTAACTTGCTTGAATTAAAATTAAATCCCGATTTCTTATTAAGTTATGACGCCATGTCATCTTTGGAAGATTTAATTTGTCGCATAAAACGTGTCGCTAAGTCATTGCAAGCGCCCGTGCCCGTAGTAGTCACCGATTCGAAACCCGGGCCAGCCGGTTTTGATTTGCTGTAACGGGACCGACCTAATTTACCGCCCATACAAATACCCGAATTTGATGGCGATATTAAAAATTGACCTTTGTATTTGGCTAGTTTCGAAATTACGATCCATAATAATAATTCGTTATCGGATTACGAAAAATTACATTACTTAGTTAGTAAACTAACCGGGAAAGCAAAAACCGTTTACGCCGGTATAACGCTTTGCGCCAAAAATTATAGTTTGATTTTGAATACTTTGAAGGTCAAATACGAAGACAAACGCTTAGTAACAACCGCTCATTTGGATCAAATATTTAATTTGAAAAATAGCTCATCGTGTAATGAACACGACTTAGAAAAATTCTTAGATATTTTTGCATCAGCTGTTCGCGCCCTAAAGAATGTCAAGGTCAATGACCTCTGTGACTTTTTGTTTTTGTTTATCGGTTTAAAGAAATTAGATTCCGAAACCGTTCGCTTATTTGAAATGGATAGATGTGGCCATCAAATACCTAAGTTCGAAGATTTAGAAACTTTCGTTCGTCAACATATTCGAATTTTGCAACGAACTTCGTTAAACAACGGAGTAGCGAAAAATAGTCCGACTAATCGTAGTAGTAATAGTAGTAAGCCCACGAAATCCACGCATTCTTTTGTTAATTTTGAACCCACAACTTCGCAATCGCAAGTGTTGCATTCGAAAAATTGTTTTTTGTGTCAAAGTCACCATGACCAACCTTATATATGTTCGGAGTACAATAAACTCACTCCTGGCGATCGCTACAAATTTGTTCGTTCTAGTAATTTATGTATCAATTATCTCAGTGGGAGGCATCGTGTTTCATTCTGTAATTCGAATCATTTTTGTCGCAAGTGTAATGGTAGACACCATTCATTATTACACTTCGAAAACAATAACGCCATGTCCGGTAGTTCGTCCGTCGATTCCAGCCGCGCGAACTTAGTGCCTAACCGTCCGTCCGCTGTGATGTCACAGCCGCCGGCGCCGTTGAGTCGCGACTGGGAGCGTTCTCGCGTGTTTTCGTCCCCATCCGCACCTACCGACGGCGGCGCCACTGCCGCGCGCCTCCAGCCGAACGATGTCGCTTTGTGCTCGCTATCAAGTTTGCACACAAGCCCTACTACGGTACTTCTGGCAACCGCTCGAGTTGTTGTTTACGATTCGCATGGTAAGGGACATAGTGTTCGCGCACTTTTAGATAGTGCTTCTCAAAGTAATTTTATTAGTAAAAATTGTTGTAGTCGTCTTGGTTTGCATATAAATAACCGCCCCGCTTGTAATGTTGTGAAAGGTATTGAGGGTTCCGCTAAAGCCGTTCAAGGTTCTGTAGGGATTAAATTCCACTCGCGTTTTGATTTTGATGTTAGTTTTTCGATGGAGTCGCTAGTCGTCGATAAGGTTACCAAACATTTACCTACTGTCGCAATCAATACTTCATTATTGACTAATTTTAGAGATTTGCCGTTGGCCGATGATACTTACGCCGTTCCAGGAGATATTGATTTGTTAGTTGGCGCTTCGATTTTCCCGCACCTCCTGTCGCAGCATAAGGTTCAAGGTCACGCATCGCACCCCGCGCCGCTCGCCTTAAAGACGGTTCTTGGGTTTGTTATTGTTGGTTTCGCACCCGCTTATTTTGATTGTAACTCGACAGTGTCATATTGTTGCACCGTCGAGCCGGTGGACTCCGCTGTCCATAAATTCTGGGAGATAGAAGAGGTGAACGTCCCTCCTATTGTCAGCCCGGATGATAAGCTTTGTGAAGAGTTTTATAGTCGCACGACTACTCGCGATAGTGATGGTCGTTATGTTGTCGCACTCCCCTTTAAGGGTGATGTTAATTAGCTTGGAGATTCGTTTCAGTCAGCCGAAAAACGCTTCCTTTGTTTAGAACGGACAATGCAGACATCTCCAAAGTTGAAGGAGGCTTACGATAGCGTAATAGTAGAATATTTGGATAAAGGTTTCATTTCACCCGCGCCTTCCGAAACCGAAGAGACGAAGCACGCTCCTTCGTATACCATACAGCACCATGGAGTTGTCCGCGAGGATAAACTAACCACCAAGTTGCGGGTTGTTTTGGATGACAGCGCCAAAACTAGTTCGAATGTTTCGGTAAACGATATTTTGCACAGTGGTCAAAATCTAAAAGGTAATATGTTCGAAATTATAGTTAACTTTCGCTTATTTGCTGTCGCGCTTTCAGCCGACATTAGACAAATGTTTCTTTGTATTGGTGTTCGTGAATCAGATCGCCGATTTCAACGCATTAATATAGATAGAATTTTCGCATACTTGGACTCGACCGTCGCTTTGTGTTGGACACATTCTTCGCCAAATCGTTGGGATACATTTGTCACAAATAGGGTGGCAAAAATTCAGTCGGAATTGGCGCCGCAAAACTTTTATCACGTCTCAGGTACGGACAACCCTGCCGATTATTTGTCTCTTGGGTTAACACCTGCACAGATTTTGGATCATCCGTTGTGGTTCCATGGCTCTTCCTGGTGCCAAGCCCCACCTGATGAATGGCCTGTTAGTCCTTTCAACCCCGCTACTGTGTCCACGCCGCCAGAGGAAAAGAAAACCTCTTTAGTTACTATCGCACCGCTCGAAAAGTCGCCTATCTTAGAGTTGGCTAGCCGTGTTTCATCGTGGTCGATTCTTTTACGTAGTGTTGTTTTTATTTGTCGTTTTTTGAAAATCCTTCCTCGTCGCGAGCATGTTACCGCCTTTGACTTAAACAAGGCTGAGTTAATCGTGCTTCGTGAACTACAGCGATTTTATTTTTCGTCTGAAATTAGAAATTTGTAACTAAATAAACCTTGTAGCCGCGCTTTTCGACATTTGAAACCTTTTTTGAAGGATGGCCTCATTCGAGTTGGTGGTCGTTTGAGCCAGTCCGCATTAGAGTACGATCAAATGCATCCTATAGTTCTCCCGCGCAAGGATCATATCGTTGATCTTTTATTTAAATATCACTATAGGGTGAATTGTCACGCTGGTCCAGATTTTAACTGAAAATATGCCTCCATTACATTGGCCTCTTGGGGTAGTAGAAGAAGTTTTCCCTGGGTCAAATGAGATCACCCGTATAGTTCGCGTTAAACCGCAACTGGTTCGTACTTGCTATTCGTCTTTGTCTTGTCTTTGTCCTTTGCCTAATCAACGATAACTTCAGTAACAAATTTAGCTTGTTCGATAAGGTTTAGTTTAGTTTAGTTCGATAGCATTTTGTTTAGTTAGCAGCTAAAGCTTAGTGGCAACTGTATAGTCAGTTGTTCCTTTTTCGAAGGTAACCCTTCAAGCCGGGGGGGAAATGGTTGCGCCGGTATACGATTCCAGAGTAGCCGCGTTATTTTTTCTATGTTGCATTGCCGATCTACATTTGTTTTTAATTAATTAGCTTTCGACACTCCCCCGTTTCTCTTTCGCACCTGCCTTGTCTCGCATAAAAGGAGAGCGAGACAGCTGTATTACGCGCGATCTAAAACGCCGCTCACAGATTCACGGATTGAAGGCTCCTGTATTAGTACAGCAGTCATTGCTGTACGAAAGTAGGTGGTAGGTGCAAAAGTAGGTGCGCGCGCGCGTCCGCACCTACTTTCGCAATAATTGTGTTTTCCATGGATAAATAGTGTTTTCGTGCAATGAAACCAGGGATCCAAATCCAGGGACGTTCCCGGCAGCCTCCACCTCAGCATCTCGCAGCAAAAGCAAGGTAGTGTGCCCATTCCTGTTTTCCATTCTTTTCCGTCGACAACCACGTGTAAATTTCATTATTGTCTTTCCCCGCAAATACAGTCCACTTTGAATTTATTTATCTCGCCCGCTCAACCAAACATTATTATATTAAGGTTGTGAAATGTAAAATATTTAAAGTGATTTTATTTATTTATTTAGATTAAGAATAACTGTACTGTAAGCTCCTCGCCTTCTCCTGCCCCTCAAATGAAACATGATACCCCTCATAATCGCAACAAACTCATTGAAAACAAAATCTGTGACGGAGATCTCAAAGGTGCCGCTCGCCTTTTGTTCTCCAACGACGTGCTATCACCAGACACTCTTGACACCCTTCAGGCCTTACGGACAAAACATCCTCCAGCTCCAGTAAACCCATATTTTCTCGACCCACCAACAGCAGGGCATGCATGCCTTCAAATTCAAAACAAAGATGTTACGAATGCCATTTTATCTTTTAAACCAGGTTCGGCTGCAGGTTTGGATGGAATCTCACCCCAACATTTGAAAGACTTAACATCGCATTCTGTGGGTGATGCAGGCGAGCAACTTGTAAATTCGATCACTAAATTAATAAACTTTATGTATTCCGGTAATGTCAATCCAGAAATTGTTCCCATTCTTTTCGGCGCGAACCTCATTGCCCTAACCAAAAAGGACGGAGGGGTGAGACCAATTGCTGTTGGATCAACACTACGACGTCTGGCCTCCAAAATTGCTGTTCGACATATTTTACCAAAATTAATTTCGGAATTTGAACCCGTACAGTTAGGCTTCGGTGTAAAAGGAGGGTGCGAGGCAGCCGTCCATGCCTTACGCTCGTTCCTAACTTACGGACAGCCTGACGTTTTGCTCAAAATTGATGTCAAAAATGCATTCGATTCGGTAAATAGGGATACCCTGCTAACGGAAATAAAACAACATATACCGGAAATTTACAATTATCTTCTTCTCAGTTACGCTGACCCAACTAAATTGTTATATCGTTCTAATGAACTGTCTTCGGAAGTAGGTTGTCAACAGGGTGATCCCCTTGGGCCTGCAATTTTTAGTTTGGCTATAAATCCGATAATCAAAAATTTAAATTCTAAATTCAACGTTTGGTATCTGGATGACGGAACCCTAGGAGGTGATGTGGATACTGTATTTTCGGACCTTTTTTTAATCAAAAATAAATTTGAAGCCATTGGTTTGGAGCTTAATTTTAGCAAATGCGAACTTTTTATAAATAACTGCGACTTAAATATTAATGACATTGAACAAAAATTTAATATTTTGGCTCCAAATATTAAAATAGTTAATAGTAATTCCCTTTACCTTTTAGGTTCTCCGATTTTTGATGGATCTATTTCTGAATATATTAATAATTCAATAACTAAATTTCAAAATACTGCTGACCGTCTCCTTGAAATTAGTCCACATTATGCACTCTGCATCTTAAAATTCTGTCTTTTCGTCCCAAAATTTACATATGTGCTCCGTTGCTGCTCTTTTTGGAATCACCCAGATCTTTTGACACAAGTAGACGACATAATTAAAATTAGCTTAGAATCGATTCTCAATATGCAGCTAAACGAGCTTTCTTGGACCCAAGCATCCCTACCTATCCGTTATGGTGGTTTAGGGATTCGCAAAATTTCCAGTGTCGCTTTACCAGCCTTCCTATCTTCTGTCCATAGTTCAGCAAATCTCATAAGTAAAATTTTAAGGGCATCCCCTTCAAACTTTGAGATTGCTGGCTTGGAAGAAGCTAGAAACGCTTTCTTAATTGCATGCCCAGGTCAAAATTTTCCAGATTCTCCAAATTTACAGAGGAGCTGGGACGACATACATTGTAAATTGATTTATAACAATCTTTTGAGCTGTAGTACAGGTTCGGCGCGTGCTAGGCTTTTGGCTGTGGGTGCGCATGAGGCCGGCTACTGGCTTCACGCGTACCCTTCGTCAAATACAGGAACATTTCTTGAGCCTGACACGCTTCGAATCGCAACCTGTCTACGGCTTGGGGTTCCGGTCTGCGTTCCTCATAAATGTCCCTGTGGCAGTGATGTCGACAAGCTTGGACATCACGGACTGTCATGCCAAAAAAGTGCAGGCCGCTTCTCGAGACATGCCGCACTAAACGATATCATTCGCCGGTCTCTTGCCACTGTCAACGTGCCAAGTCTACTTGAGCCGACTGGTATTGCAAGAGACGATGGCAAGAGACCGGACGGTATGAGTTTGATTCCATGGAAGATGGGCCGAGTGCTGGTATGGGATGCAACCTGTTCAGACACGCTGGCCCCTTCCCATCTACATGGAACCAACAACAGAGCTGGTGCGGCTTGTGAAGCGGCTGAAAAAGCTAAAGCATGCAAATACAGGAGTCTAGGCTCCGAATATGATTTTGTCCCATTCGGTGTCGAGACCCTTGGTCCGTGGGGTCCTAGGGCTACAAGGCTTTTTAAAGAAATAGCAAAAAGGTTAGTCGACATCACAGGAGACCGAAGAGCTGGCAGCTACCTCGGCCAAAGAATTAGTTTAGCTATTCAAAGGGGGAACGCTGCCAGTATCTTCGGAACCTTGCCTAAAGGGACTCCTTATATTAATATATTTTAAATTTTCATATTTTAAGGTTATTTAATAATTTGTTTTAAAGTTGATGTTATGATGACTGACTGAGATGAACTGCTGAAGTCTTTTGCTTTGGTCTAGCCAGTCGCATGTGCAGCAGGTGTGAGGCTAGTCGGTAGCAAAGCAACTGACCGTTGTTAGTTAGTTCCCTTAATGTGAGAAGGGACTATAACAATGAAAAGATGTAATATTTCTGAAATAAGTATTATGATTAGCTAAGTATGTGGGAAATTTATTTTTAGGTCCCTTAATGTGAGGAGGAACTAGATAATAAGAGATAATAGATAGATGTAATAATTTTAAGTAAGTGATGATTTGATTATTATATCCAAGTATGTGGAAATTTTTAGTGAGGCTGTACTTCGAGAACGAAGCATATGTCAGAATCTAGAATAGATATAGGAAAGTCACAAAATTCGTGTTTATTAATTTTGAATGTATGATTATAACAGCATCCGTTTAAAAAGTTGTTGACATTTCAGTTTATCCTAATCCACATGTGCAGCTAATATATTTTCGATATATAAATACCATCTGCATAATATTACGTCACTTACCCCACCAATTGATTTGACATAAAAGGCAGTGCTCGCACAAAAACGGTTTCATTCGTAAAACGTATTATATATGATATACAGTAATTTTATGGATTGGCAAGTTAGTTGTATGACAGTCACAGGACTAGGGTTCAGAACCGGGAAATCCCGGTACCGAAAGAACCGGATATTCCCGGTTCTTTCAGGAATCAGAATCGATAATAATATGCGATATTAATTTTTAACGCGACAAAGTCACGTTGATAATTTGTAGCGGTCGAAACTAAACGTCAATGGATGCGGAGCTGAGGAAGGAAAAAACATTAAATTTCTAGTTGACGCCCGCGGCTTCGCCCGCGTAGGAAAGTATTCCCGTTTCCTTTTCCCACAGGAACTTGTTCCCGGGATAAAAAGTAGCCTATGTATTATTCTGATGAATAAGCTTAATTTTTGTTAAGTTTCATTAAAATCTACATACATACATATTGACACTCCTTTATCCCCGAAGGGGTAGGCAGAGGCATATTAAACGCCCACATTTCACCGTATGCATTTTTGTCCCACGTAACAGGTGGTGAGCCCATTGCCGTGTTGAAATGGACAGGCGCAGGCTGTGGTGACCTGCTGTTGAAATTTTTTTAAGCCGCCCTTAAGGCCTTTAACTTGGCTTAACGACTGCCATTTTATTGGCAACTGGGACCAACCGGCTTAACGTGCCTTCCGAAGCACGAAACTGGGGTGGGTCTAAAAGGCCGAATAAATTTAATAAAATGTGTCTATTTTAGATGTTAAATTTGGAAGAAATTTTAAACCCGTTGCCTTTTTAGTGAGGTGGTAACAAAAAGGCTAAAAGGTCTTATGTGCTAGACACTAATTAGCACGAAAAATTACAGTCCTGGTAGTCTCGGACTTTCATTAAAATCTATTCAGTAATTATTACGTGAAAGAGTAACAAACATCCATATACACTTTCGCATTTATAATATTATTAAGATTAAGATTTGCAGTATCCAGAATTTTATTTTCTTCAAAAAAATGACGATCTATCAATATTTTCTCGTCTAAGTGGCGACGAAATGTGCAGTGAAATAATCTTACTGCTAAGACGCACGAATGCCTAATCATCTCCGTTGTCTCATCCTCAATCATCACAAATTGAAGAAGCGGAAAGTGACCCTGAAGTGCAAATTATGCAAAATAATGCTTTAACGAAATGCGAAGAGTTAAATGTAGAGCTCGCAAAAAGTGTCAGTGAAAAACTTTTAAGATCTGCAGCTGAGCAGAGTGAACTTGACCTTAACATGACTGTGAAGATCATGGTTGGACCTTTTTGCGAATGGAGGTGATCGTTGACGCTACACACTTACAAGTGTATGACCATCTTTTAACGATTCCACCGACTATTGTCGAACCTTAAAAGGTTTTATCTTCGGCTGGTTTGCTATGCAACAAAATAAAGTCTCGTTTGAGTGATTCTATTATAATTTTGATGTATAGTATTTATGTTGTGTTTTAAATTTAAGATTGTTTTAAAGAGGAGATATTAGATTTAGGTATAATTTCCTGTTAGTTGCATTATGAATTTTTTTTTTAATTTAAAGAAGAGTGTTAATTTGAATTTATTTTCCTGAGTTTCGTAAAATAGTTGATTTTAATATGAAAGCTAAGAAGTAAGACTAATTGAAATTTCAAGTTGACTGATTTGTACAAGTTATTTTTTTATAGATGCGCTCGTGTGCCCCGCTGACTTATTGTTCTGTAAACGATCACTGCGTTATGCAACATTCGCTATAGGTGGTCCTTGGATGGGTGACCACTTTGTGGAATTTACATTTGCGAGCATCTCCGTGCTTCGGAAGGCACGTTAAGCTGTTGCCAGTAAAATGGCAGTCGTTAAGCCTGGTTGATGGCCTTATTGGGCGGCTTGTAAATTTTCAACAGCAGGTAGCCACAACCTGCGTCTGTCTATTTGAATATAAAAAAGTGGGCATATAATATGCCTCTGCCACCCCTTCGGGGATAAGGCGTGATAGATAAATATATTTTTATTAAAAATGATTGTAATATTCATCGTTTTTACTTTAAAGACAACCGCTTGTTTCATACGTTAAGTGCTATTGCTTCCTATTTCACTGATGGTGGAGTTCTTTTAGTACCAAAAGTACCGAAATAACCGGGAAATCCCGGTTCCTATGAAGACTAGTACCGAAATTCCCGGTTCTTACAAACAGTACCGGTTCCGGAAACCCTACACAGGACTGTTACATTTGTATTTATTCCTATTACAGTTACATTTGAGTTTATACAAATAATATACTGCTGTTATGTTGATAAACTAGTTATTTTATTGATTAAAAAGTATAAACCGATTTAATATTTGTGTTTATTTATGTAACTACCTTCTTAATATTTCACATAGTGCCACATTAAGTATAAAGTTACATCAAATAGATTTCAATTGATGGATACTGTTGCAATAAATAACTAATAAATATTTAAGTTATAGTTTATTATATCGCATAATCATTTCTAACACACGCATGGCTCCAACCTGCCTTTATCAACGCTAAATGAGCAACATTGGAGATTTTTATGCTAGTCTCTATAAGTGTCCTCGCTTTCGCTGAGGCATTTACGTTTATAGAATTAGAATCGACATGAAGCGTTTGCCACTTGTCTAGGCCTGCTTATATCAAGTACAACATTACTCAAAACTAGAATAGGCTAAGGGCAGTGCCCTGGTGTACTCAAATGGTAACTTCTAGATAAAAAAGACAACTCGGTTCAGACAGGACTTGAACCCATGGTCTTTGCCTAACCAGTTCAATGATCTAAGCCTACTACGCTACAAAACACGTACCAAAACGCCACCTCTAAAATGATGCTTACGAGTACAACTAAGTATATTGAAAAAAAATCCTCAAAAATGCTGTTGAGAGTCGGCAGTCGATAAGTCACTTCGTCTCATCATCATCACCTTTTTTTCTCGGTATCAGCTGCACTCCTGCACCGATCTTCTGTCTATGAACGCCAGGGTAATAATCCTCAGCTTCCGTTGGCATATTATGACCGCACCTCGAAAAATACCTTCCAATCTTCAATTGGGATGCCGTAACCACAGCTTTCCAATTTTCTATGCAGTCAAAGGGCATCCCAACTCCTATAGACGTTAGTAGTAGCACTAGTCCTAGATTGAGAGGTAGGTCTGGTGTTTATACTTCGTTGTGCTGCTTGTTTTGGCAGCTCTTAGAAGCATGAACATCGTCCCTCCTTTACTACGTATATACAATCTAGTACGAACTAGATTGTCCTTTATCCCGCTACATTTGGTAATGTTATCTTTCTCTCAGACGATTTTAACTTATCGTACAACGGTTCGATGTGGTCTCATCTCAATCTGGTAGCAGCTCTCTTATTGACATGCTTAGCCAGTTTAAACACATCTGTATCCTTTAGAAATTTATTGGCTGATTTTTTAGCGCTGGTCTCCCTCTAGACTTTAGTCACGGCGTTCAATACTAAGAATAGAAAGAGAGAAAATATGATTTATTGCAAACACAGCTAATAGATAGGTACATTACCTTCTTTTCTTTTTTTTAGTACAATGCCCGTTTCATTAAATTTAAATATGTTTACCTTATGATTGACTCCACGCCACAAAAAATCCCTCATGATAATTAATGTTTTTTTCTTATGCCTGCGTCTCTATACTGGCTAAAGTCAAGACAGAAAAAAAAATTACCTACTCAGACAACATGGTTTCTGACAAAATCACAATAACTTGGTAATATGGATTCAAACTCCTCCGCCGGCTTTAGAAACAATCACTTCTCTACGTTAACACCAGGTCGAGCACCGCTGCCGCCACTTTTGGATCGCACCCTGAATTTTATTACAGCAAATTTGCGCAAATTCCCTCTTTGTGATAACATTTATCAGCAGTATCATGGTAAACCAACCGGTACCATTTTACGCGAAGCAGGCAATACTCGATACGTTTCATTTCGGGCTTATGTATGGTTTAGATATAAAGTTAGACTCCTTACAGGCATTGACTATACTGATGTAGATGTCTCCTAAAGAGTGGGAATAGGTAGCGTAATGTGTGTGCTTACCTGTTTTATTTACTACTCGGAACTTCACGCGAAACAAAACTCTACTTTCATTCACCGACGTTTCGAACGCGTTGCAGCGTCCGTGGTCGCCGCTTGACCTCCTTACCTGACCGAATCGGTAATGACACATGTCTTGATGATATCCAGACCATTTAGTTGCATGTGTCACCGACGCACAGTTCCTTGTAAGGGTTTCGTTTTTAACAGATTTAGAATCGAAACCATAAAGAAAGACAATAAAAATCCTATACACATTCCAAGATTTTACTATTCTAGTAATAATGTTCCATTGATAGTTACAATTTTATTATGTATATGATAATTATAAATTCATTTTTAGGTTTTAATGTAGGTAGAACTTATATTAATATAAATTTATTCGTCTGCGCTTTACTTTTCGTAGTCTACTTTTTGCTAACCAATTTGAAACTATATCTGTAATTTTGAGATTTTTTTTTTCAGGAGCCTGTTTAATTTTAGTTTTAAAATTCATCTGTTTAGTTATTTCTTTAGCGTTACGACCATTTACTGGTGTAAGCTTAGCAGTACTACTTGTCCAAATACTCGGTACAGGGGTATTTTTACAGTTATCATTTGTGTACGTAGCTAAAAAAATAATTTCTTTAGCAATTTTTTCATCTATTTCTGCCAACAATTTATTAACATTTTGTAATATCTGCAACTGATTTTGTGGACTCTGAGTGAAGGCTGAAATAATAATATTTTGTTAGTATATATTTATTAGTTTAACAAGTAAATTGAAAATTGTTTAACAGCTTACTTCCTATTACTAAATTGATTTTTAACATGCAAATGATCGTAATACAATTCATTCTTTATTATTGAAAATAATAAAAAAGCCCTATTGATGTCTGTGTCAAAAATTTGTATAAACTTAGAAACAATTTGTGAAAAGCAATTAATTCAATTCTATTATTTTATGACAATAATTAGAATTTTTTTTAGTCTCGAGCGAATTAATCCACCTTTTTTCGTATAACGTAAAGCGCCATCTACCGGAACTTAGCAAATTTACACGGTACTAATGTGTAGAATTGCACATATTATAATCATTCGATATGTGATAACACCTGCTTAAACATTAGAAACAGTTTTTGAAAAGCAATTTAAATTATTATGCTAACTATATCGTAAATTTAAAAACTCAAGACTGAAAAAAAATTCTACTTGATATTCAGGATTTAGTATAAACTTGTAAAAGAATCATAAAATAACTTTATAAAAATGTATTTGATGTTTTATGGTTTTTAAATAATAATAAAATATGTTGTTTAAACATATTATTGTACTTAAGAATTGAATTTATGATCGATAAAATAAATATTAATACCAGTAGAGTGTCTGATGTCGTGTACAAACACCACTGTAACATACTCCATATTTTATTGTTTTCAAAATTCTTCTCTTTAACTTGGGTAACATTCTCATAGATAGTATAATTTTCAAACAAATTTAAAGATGTTTGTTTTATTTATGGGTTGTGTGATGCAATTTTATTTTGCAAAATGCAGTAAGTGAAGGTCGTTATTATATAAATTGGTTTTTTGAGTTAATAGCAGAGAAACAGTCACACATATTGGTTAATAGTTTACTGTTTGTGATATTCGTGTTCTTTTTAGCGCCACCAAATCTGATGCCACCGCAACTTTTAGAAATGTCATTACAGCAGGTAAATAAATTATTGGCAGATATTGATAACAAAATCGCTGTTGAAAGGGAGTTATTATCACAAATAGATGAAAGTGAAGGTACTGCTTTTTATATAATAGTTTTAGTAAATATAGTAAATATAGTCTTATTTATATTAAATGCACATTTTACCAATTTAGCATATAATACATTTTAGTTATTTGGTCTTTTTCGCGTCCTATTTGAGAGACTATATTGCTAATCGCAAATATTGCTATATTGCAAATATTTTAAATTTATTTCCTCCTGCATTTCCATTACTGTAATTCCTGTTAACCACGGCCTACATCAAAGACGAAAGCCAAACAGTAACAGCAATAAGCGAGCATTATAGCCTAGGACGATTTAACCACAACTCGTGGTCACGAGTTGTGGTCACGCCTATTACCAAAGCTGTGGTCACGGCTATTAGTACAAGCTTATAGCTTAGTTTGGGCTAAATGGCGCTGTGTGGAAAGTGTCCGACAATATTTATTTATTTTAGTTATTTATTGCAATTATTGCAATGGTCAAGAGTCTTAATACTCAAAATAATACCCAATTACCATACAAATCGTGCGAGTTTAAAGAGACATTATAACCAGATAATAATTCTAAATAGTGCAACTATGTAATATATTTTTTCACCTAAATTAAAATGTATGTAAACAATGTAATAGTTATACTTTTATAAATATAAGTATGCCTATGCTCCGCAATTTAGAAAATAAACTCATTCAAAGTTAACAAATTATTTCGTATTTTCTTTGTCCCTATACTATATGTTGGGCTGCTTCCATGGTCTCCTTAGGGCCACCAAGATCTGCGGGGTCCAAGTGACCTCACCTGCTATTGGTGCACCTACTGACTAATGAACAAGAGACATAGGCGCCCTTACGGGGTTGGTAGGTGAAACGTTAGTTGTTCCAAAATCAACAGTTAAACAACTGTTGCTCTTACTTCCCAAATAAAAGTGTAGACTAGGCTCAAAATCCAGGTAGGATCTGGAAGCACCTGGAAATAACACTAATATGAAGAAGATTTCTGTTTGCTTCCAATGCCACTTCTGGCGACAATTCTGGCTCCATTTAATTTGATCATGATGTGCCCAAATTTGGTCTTACTTCAGTAGACAGCTGGGCTTAGCCATCGCTTTCACGCTGACATTCATGGGTGTAGATCAGTTAAGATTTCATGCACTCAGACAACGTGTAGAGCCTGCTGCTATCAATACGGCCCCCATAGTCTTGATATTCACTCAAGTAAAAGAACCTCTTAAGCAACCCACGTACGTATTGCATGCACCAGGAGGACAAACAGGCCAAACAAATAAATCTTTATTAGATTGTAATTGAAAAAACAAATCCCCCTAAAAGCATAAAAATTCTGATTTGATTGCGTTAACTAAACACGAAGAAAGGAGTTTTGCATACAAACATCTAAAAGCCAAGGTTTCAGTTTACCAATCAACACCTGACGTAATCTTCAAGCCAAATTACCCTCCAAGTGTCAATATTGCCCCAATAGTAAGACAACCAACAGAACCGCAAATTTCACCACAAAAAGTATTCAAGAGGATCGTGCCAGAGTTTCCAGGCTTAGAACCTGAGTGGCCCTTTGATGACCCATCAAAGCCCCGTAAGTACCTATATAGAATTATTACACTATTAAATTAGACCTGATACCTAACTAAACAAGTTGTATTTTGGCGTTAATGTACTGTACCTATATACCAATAGATTAGGTAGTAAGCTAGTATGTTATCCTTAAACGATAGATATATGCCAGCGCGGACTTTTCTGTAGACCTCTATAAGATACACAATGCCACCAGACATTATTTTGTTCTATCTCAGAACTTTTGCAATATTTTCGTTGAAAGCTCCCAGACGGTACATTTTTTGTCAACACCTTCAACAAATATCGTTATATTTTAGCCAATATATACAAAAACATAACAAATTATACACTAAAACATTTCAAGAGAACCTTTCTATCTCTTCGTAAAAACAACAGATAAATCGGTGCAGTAGTTTTTGAGTTTATCGCGAACAGACAGACGCGGCGGTAGACTTTGTTTTTTTATATGATAGTGATTTTTTCGCTAAATGGTCATTAATTTCTAAAATTCGTTCCTAAGTGATGATATACATCTTTTTCAATTAGTGGTTACGAATATAGCTTTTTCACGAATCCAATACTGAATTTTTAATGTTTATCAATATCAGGACCAGCCCTGATATTGATGATAATCAAGTTCGTTTCCACTTTTTTGAAAATGGTTTGGTGGATTTGACCACGCGCGCTAACCTTAATCATAGGTTCCCAGTTACTCCCAAACCTTTCCTGGTTTTGGGAGCCTGGGGTCATTACCTATATTTGACTGCTTGGAACAGTTATCGTATCGTTTGGATTTTAATTGTCGGCATTACTGATTGCGATAGCAATCCAACCCCTTAAGTTTGCCTCATCCGTTATTCAGCAAGTGCACCGCCAGCAGGTGAAATTGTTTGGGCCCCGGAGATATAGATGGGGCCCCGTTACGCCCAATGTGACTACAGGATTTTCACGGTAATACGATGGTTAGTTTCATTAATTTTTTTTTCTATATGATGTGATAACAGACAAAATATCTAGTAAAATTATGTGTTAATCTTTTGTCAGACGTAACATCATTTTCATTATTACCATCTTCAACAATAAAAACAACAACAACAAAAATGCCAGATATGGTAATGAACGCTATCCTCAACCATCCTATTAGAAAAAGTATGTTGTCTTTCATGCAAGAAGAAAAAGTCAAATATATCTGTGCTTTTGTGAAAGGACTTCTTGATACATTGTCACGAAAATCAGATGAACAGGTAGGAGTTCTCTTGGATGCGTTTGGAACGGCGCTTTTACGGTTAGTGACTTATACAATTTGAATTGTTTTATATTCTTAATATAGTAACTATCAGAAAGGAACTTTTGCAATGTAATTAGTCGTACGGCAGTTATACAGTTAAGCAATTTTTTTTTTTTACTTTTTTTAATGACTTTTCATTAACTATTATATATTAAGGAATCAAAAGGTAAACTTTATATGAGAATTTAAAAACAGATAAATAATATTCATTACTTCTCGAATTACATTATTATTATTATATTTCATGAAGTGATAGTTTTTCAAGAGTGAAATTTCCATCCCTTTATTTGTGGATCTCACTTTCCCGAATTGATAGGGCCCCCACCGCTTGTTGGCATCCTCGCGGATCTTGATGGGGCCCTGCATACTCAACATAATGAGTTCCGTCAAGCCCCTTTATGGGGCTGTTCAACCCTTGTTCATGAAACCCCTTCACTTTAGTTTTATTTAGGATATTTTTACTTGACATTTCAATTTAGAATGTAAGAAAACGCGGATCATTAATGAGCATAATACTTTATTGCAGAATAACTAACGATAATAAACTAAATTGTGCCGGCGATCTATTAGTGAAAAGACTTCAAAACATAGCAAATCTTGCGAAAACAGTGTTACCAAGTAATGTGAGAAGTACGTTATAAATTCTTTTACTATATTGTAAACCTTTAGGTTGTACAGGACCCTACGGGAGATAAATGAAAGTAGAAGTATGTAGATAGAATATTATATTTATTTCCCGATAGGGCCAAAAGTAGTTGTAGCCAGGGTCGCGGGTGTTGAATATCGATAGGCAACCGTAAGGTAGACTCTGCCGCGAGAGGCCGCTGAATCTGGACTTATCTGAGGAAGGGCCAGGTGATCTTCCACGGGTCGGATGTTGTTCCTCTCGCTATCGTAGTAGGGTTCTCCGGCTTGGCGACGGCTTCCACTCCCGGTCTAGGCGCGACCAGAAGGAGCCTCGGAGCAGCGCTCAGCTATCAGGTAGTAGTTGTAGTGGTGGAACCGTAAAGGTTCAACCGTAACAAAGGACCCGGAATATTCCGGGTCCAATATTTTTTACAAATATTTTATAAATGAATATATTTTTAGAAAAGTACTTTAAAGAAGAGCAAATTGTATTTAATTTGCAATTACTTTATTTTATAATTATATTTTTTCGAGACTGACTATTGTGTGGTAGTACACAGTAGCGTAATTGGCAAATCTAGGTTGACCCCGAAACTTTCTGTCAACTGCTTACCCAGAGGTGGGTCAATGTGCGGGGGACGGGACCTCAAACTTCCACTCCACGCTTATACGGAGTAACTTTAATGCCACATCAGTCCGACAGATGGCGTTAGTCGTATGATGGCGCGGCTCGACCACGCATCATTACAATATTTCTTTGTTATAAACTTCTATATCTATAACACGTCATAATGATTTCAATCACCTGATAGTACGAATACCAACATCCCAAGGCTGAGAAAAAAATTATCATATCAGTCAATAGTCTTCTAAATTAGACACATTTTGCAATTCACAACCTTATTATGAACATGGGGTTGAAAAAGGATGGACCACATATGGACCACGACCGAATTGTATAATTCGGTCCAAAACATTTAAGTGGTTACTCAAACACTTGATCAACTTATTCGGTTAGGCGAATACCGATATTGTTCGGAATCAACTGATGACATTGGAATTGTAACTTTTATTTATTTAGGTCCACCAACAATCGTTTACATATTTTAACTATGCAATAAACATGTATTATAGTAATCACTATGTAACAATCACTTATAAGTAGACTCAGCATGCATAAAGATCACAATAAGAACTACAAATATCTTAATGAGCTAATTACTTAAATAACTAAGTATACCTCAGTATTACATATGATAGTATATTATAATTATTTATATCAGAGATACAAAAAATTTCCTTACGCAGACGCGCGCTGAACCATTCCACCCAGGGTTCTGATGATAACTGAGCACTGATTCGAATTTTAATAAAGAATTAAAATAAATGTCGGTAACATCACTGCATCCATTTACCACCTTAAACAGCCTTGCACACGGAGAATTTGTGCCCATTTGTGTTTATGAGTTCTGACAGGACAACGTGCCAATTTTGCAGGAACGCGAAATTTAAAAACGGCTAAAAGTGGAGGACATTCAACACTATGGTGGAGAACTTTATGGGCAAACATTGCGTCTTTGATAACTTTGCAGTCGGAACTTTTATGGTGGATAGGGATACGATCTAAACTTTTGTCAGCTTGGTTATCACAACAATCTTAATTTTAATTGGCATAACATATTTTATTGCCACGAAATACGTGGCAATTCAATTCAAATCATCTTAGAATAATAACTTTTATGAATGTTTTTCGTGAGTACTAACTTAATGGTTGTATTCACTGTCTAGTTTGGTATAACTTGACTAGTTTCGGACATACAGGATGACATTTCTCAAGTAGCAGTTATCTAATGAATTCTATTGTCGACACCGACCCGTGAAGACCGTGACCTTTCTGGCTCTGAGCTTGGTTGGATTATACGGTTATGTGGTTCCTAGCCTTGTGTATATGACTTATACATAAGGCGTCAATGTCGCAGTCATCATTGCACACATCCAAGTGACTGTTTCATATGCCACGGTTGGAGCACTACGTTGTAGACAGCAGGCTTCAAAGTTTAAGATTCTGTCCCTAACTTCATTATCCCGAAATAGATCAGTGATAGTACATCTCTTTAGTTAATATTTACGTTTATTTCATTCTTTTACAGATATGGTGAAAGGAATGCTTATTGCTTTAGAATTCCGCCTAGTGACATATCCTGATGGTATCGGATTACTCAAAAGTTATGATCATTTTTTCATCACTCAAGAAGGGAGTAATTTACTGAATATCATTGTAGCACTTAATAATTATGACGTAAAATCTCATGGTAAAGTAAAAGAAAATTAGTATAACTATTATACGGGGTCATTTGTATAACACCAGCTAGTCAGACATTTTTTTTTGTTTTTAATTTATCATTATAAACAATACTTGTTTTTCGCCTTATTTCAAAAATTTCATTTTAGTTTTTTGTATCGATTTATTTGAATTCGTGGAAATCACAGAGAATGAGGTGGACAGGCGCCAGCTCTTCTGAATTTGACCTATGTCAGCCGTATGTCACATATAAAGTGTACTTGACGAATAATAGACACTGGAGTTCTTTGAGACGAATCCACTAGCGAGTAACTTTTATTTTTATTTTTTTTTCGTGTGGAAAAACTCATGGATGTTATGCCGGACTCCTACCGATTAAAACCACACGTTACCCTTCTATCTGTCTATGGGAGTCCCGGGTAAGCTCTCGGAAGGACAGCCCCAGGGCTCCCGACAGACCTTGTCCGCTAGCGAGTACCTATGACATAAATCGATGGTCAATGCATGACTGTTCTTTGTTTCGTAACGAAAATATCGACTACATACGTGTGAATTTGTCCATTGCTAAATCATTTTACATTATTAAAGTCGATTGCAATATTGATCTATTCCGAATATCCATCCTCTTACTCTTTTACATTTGGCTGAATGGATCTATATGACACTAAAGAAAAACAATTTATTATTTTTTTTGTTTCTTTTTCAGGAAAGCCAATTGCTGTGTCATTATGTGAACGCATGATAGAAGTATTTATAGCTCCAGTACAACGTCTATGTGGTTCCCCAAAACTTGAGGCTTTTCTTAGTGAAGTAAATAAGGTCTACTCGAAGAGGTTTTTGACGCAACGTTCAGGACCTGAAAATATCTTACATGCGTTAATTGGTTAGTAATTAAAAATGTAATTTGTAGAAGTGTGAAACATGAAATTAAGTGTACCTATCGTTAAAAATATCTGCCAATATTATGAATAATTTATAATCAGTTTCTCAAAACTTTTATCTATATCGACTTTAACATTGACCAAACCATAATATTGGAGTCCAAGTTTGGATAAGTAATATATTTTCTGAATCAGGCACATCCTACTCGAGGGTACCGTCCGTGTTAAAAAAAGGAATTTCCGACCTGTTTCTCATTAGAACTTGTTCCCTGGACTACAAATATATGACTAATATAAATATAAAGGTTAGTTTAGTAGTTATATAAGGTAAAAAATATAAAGGTAGCGTGGAAGAGATTGCTGTTTGCGATAAAGCCGCCCATTTTACTAAATTTAAAAATGTAAAAATCTGTAATTTGTTTTTTTTCTGGTGTACAATAAACAGTGTTATTTTTATTATTTATATATAAACATTATAATGCATATCAAACATGTCTACAAACTTTCATATATAATTTTAATTATAATCACATATAATCCCTTCTTCCCTACTAATATTATAAATGTTAATATTTTTTTTGTTTGTTTGCTACGCTTTCACGCAACTACTTAACCAATCATCATGAAACTTTGTACACATATTCTTGGAGGTAAGAAGTAACATAGGCAACTTTTAATAGAAAAAAAATGGTTTTTACGAAAGATAAAAAAATTGTGTAAAGAAATCGCTATCATCTTTAACTAATCTCCCTTTTTCTGTTAATCTTAGTTGCGCGGGTCAGATAGTATTATTATAATGTGAACCAGCTAATTGTAGAGGACCTACATTTATTGGCCCTTAATGTCTGTATTCAATCAGCTTTAAAACATAATGACAGTTTATTTATTTTTTTTAAAGTAGTATTATTTATTTTATTTTGTTGTTACAGAAAGTAATTTGACACAAATGTTACCTCTTCGTCGATTTATGGGAAATAACTACAAGCATATCAAATCTGAATATAAAAAAATGATTCGGCATTACATGATAAAACATCCAACTCTATTTAGGACGTTTGCTAAACATTATAAACGCAGCAAAGAACGCAAGCATCGTCATTCAAAGCATAAAAAACATCATACGTCGCACCATAAAAGACATCGACATAGTAACCATAAGCACAAACACCATAATAGCCAAAAGTCAACTGACATTAAAAATGACACTGATAGTAACAACAATAACAACAACGCAAGTAGTACAAATAACACTACAAAATTACCACGTTTCCGCGTGATAGAAAAAAAAAAAGAAAGAAAGAAGAAAAGAAAATTGCATGAAGCTACTACAACATTAACCAAAATTCAAAAACGATATAACATTATTGACAAATCCTCTAAAAACTTAAAGAAAATCAAACCTCAAATCGGTTTTCTCATGTCAAGAAGGTTTATGAAGGATAATGAAAACTTTTATATCGGAGCACATGATAGAGACCTGGAAAGTAATAGAAGTTTAAATTCTCCATTAAAAATAGCCAAAAGTCTCGATCATAAGAAAAATGCATTAGAAAAGATAATAGTTGAGTCTAGTTATAGCGATGACGAAATGTATTTACAGACCATGTTAAAAGATGCATTCTTTCATGGAAACAATAAATCACATATTTAGAATATTATAATGGATATTTATAAATTCAAATTGGGATAAGTACTTTTATTTGTGAAATAACACTGACAAAATGTTTCTACTTATGAACAAGATGTTTTTCAAATATTAGACAGATCTTTATCTCATTTTTTAAAGTATTTTAAGTATAGTGATAAAGCAGATAGCCCAATTGTTGATTGTATTTAATTCCTATTTGCTTCACCTTAACTTAAGCATTAAGGGCCATATTCCAGTACGTTTCTCAATACTCAATCGACGCTCGAGGCTAGTTTTTGCCTTATAAATACTACTATCAAGTGTTTCTTGACTATTGATAAACATTCTGGAATACGGCCCTAAATCTTAAAACATTTCCATCCTTATTGAATAAGACCCTTTTAAATAAACTAGTAGTTTTGAAGTACGAGTAATGCACAAAATATCGTTTAATAATAATAAAAGACGTGTGGCACTCGGAGACTGCCGCGGTAAAGCTATTGCATTTGCCTTTGTTTTTCTTTGATATTAATTCAAGTTACACAAAAAAAAAACATCCTCTCCCTCACCCTCACCCTCACCCTCACCCTCACCCTCACCCTCACCCTCACCCTCACCCTCACCCTCACCCTCACCCTCACCCTCACCCTCACCCTCACCCTCACCCTCACCCTCACCCTCACCCTCACCCTCACCCTCACCCTCACCCTCACCCTCACCCTCACCCTCACCCTCACCGTCACCTCACCCTCACCCTCACCCTCACCCTCACCCTCATCCTCACCCTCACCCTCACCCTCACCCTCACCCTCACCCTCACCCTCACCCTCACCCTCACCCTCACCCTCACCCTCACCCTCACCCTCACCCTCACCCTCACCCTCACCCTCACCCTCAGCATCAACCTCAGCCTCACCCTCACGCTCACGCTCACGCTCACCCTCACCCTCACCCTCACCCTCACCCTCACACTCACCCTCACCCTCACCCTCACCCTCACCCTCACCCTCACCCTCACCCTCACCCTCACCCTCACCCTCACCCTCACCCTCACCCTCTCCTTCTAACGGTCCGAGCACTTACAGCCACTCCGTGAAAGTCCCTGAGCTGTTCTTGTATCTGAACAGAGTTAAGGCGTCGATTTCGTAAGCTAGTAGTGACAATGTATTGATCTTGTCTCGCCGTTGTCACTCGGTAACAAGGTCCTCCTGTTCGCCGAACGCAGCCGCCAGTCTCCAGGGTATCGGTGGTACACTCTTTGAACAGCGGAACGATTTATGTGAAGTTGTGAACTCACAACTCGCTGACTTAGCCCAGATTGAAGAAGTGCTACAGCTTGCGCGGCTACTTCAGGTGAAGTATCCATAATTTTATAGCCAAAAACGGTTCAAATTATAGAAAAACAACTAAACTAAACTTTGGTTTAACCAAATCGACATTAAAAGCAACTTTCAACAGTCATAATTTTTTTCAAATCAGTGACCAAGCTCGACTTTTGTTCTTTATTTTAAATTCTAAAATTCAAATTTGGAATAATACATACGGGAAAGACGATGAAATTTGCCAGCATTAAAAATGCATAAAAACTTTTTTGTTATATTGTATATTTTTTGTGTATTGGACTTTTAGGCCCGGGAATGTAAGGTGGCTCGATTCAAGAGTCCGGGAGTGTATATGTACATACACGTTAAGCCAACGCTCGGCCGTGCTCGGTGAACGTCTTAGGTTCTTTTCCTTACGGAATTTTTTGATTAAATCCCACTCAAAGCCCTCGATAAAAACTATGCAATAGCTTAAAAAAACACACTCACCCTCACCCCCACCCTCCCTTCACCCTCACACTCACACTCACCCTCACCCTCATCCTCACCCTCACCCTCACCCTCGCCCTCGCCCTCGCCCTCGCCCTCGGCCTCGCCCTCGCCCTCGCCCTCGCCCTCGCCCTCGCCCTCGCCCTCGCCCTCGCCCTCGCCCTCGCCCTCGCCCTCGCCCTCGCCCTCGCCCTCGCCCTCGCCCTCGCCCTCGCCCTCGCCCTCGCCCTCGCCCACGGAATTTCTTGATTAAACCCCACTCAAAGCCCGCGATAAAAACTATGCAATAGCTTAATAATAATTGAAAGTAACAAAGACTCAGTTGGTTAGTTATAAAAAGACTTAACCTATGTTGGTATACATATTTTCTGAAAGTACATTGTTGGGGCTTCGATCTTCTTCAAAGGAAACTCCCAAATAGTAATTTCAACTTGTTTTAATGATATTTTAGTAACAACAGTATATTGTACAAAATTGTATGCTTCGTGACGATCGTTAGAAAAGTAGGAGGTGAAGTGACAAAAATATTGTCGGTACATAGACAACGATGAAGTTCCTGGTAATTTCATAATAGCAAATAAAAGTGTTTAGTCTAAAACACTAAACACATAACGCAGGCGTTAACATCCTCCCCGCGTTGAAACCTGAAGATTTCAACTCTCCATGAGTTCTTCTTCGGTTGGTAGAGGACAGACGCGAACTAAAGGTCGACGTACAGTTCCACGAATTGTTTTGACGTCGGCAACACGTGCTATTCCGTCTGGTCCGGGAAATAGTTGTGCAATGCGCCCAAGTCTCCAACATAGTGGTGGAACGTCATCTTCCTGGAGTAAGACCATATCTCCAACTTTACAGGTAGCTTTGTTTGTCTTCCACTTACGACGGTGTTGTAGCTCAGCCAAATATTCGCGCTGCCAGCGACGCCAAAGGCTTGTAGTATTTGTTGCATTCTTTCATATCGTTGCAAGTTATTATAGTTGCAGTTTTGTAAAGCAGGTGATGGTAGCGAGGTCAGCGCTCGACCAATGAGAAAATGCCCAGGAGTAAGGCAGTGGAAATCGTCAGGAGAGGTAGATAGAGGATAGAGAGGTCTGCTATTTAAAATAGCCTCTACTTGTGCAAAAAGGGTAGAAATCTCTTCGAAAGTTAAATGGGAATTACCCATAACCCGTTTTATATGGCCTTTTGCTGAGCGTACACCGGCCTCGGAAATTCCGTTAAAATGAGGCGCGTAAGTTGGTGAAAAATTAAACTTTATGCCCTCGGAACAAGCAAACTCAGATAGATCATTACACTGAACTTTGAAAAAATCATTTATTTCCTTTGCTCCTGCAACGAAATTGCGTCCGTTGTCGCAAAATACTTCCGTTGGCCTACCCCTTCGTGACACAAATCTACGAAAAGTCATAACAAAAGCGTCTTTAGACAGATCGCTTACTGCTTCTAAGTGTGAAATTTTGTATCGTAAACATATGAAAATGCAAAGGTAGCATTTACTTAAGGTAGCACCATGCCCCCTTTTGTTCAAAATTAGAAAGGGAGCCGCAAAGTCCAATCCCACGCTTTGAAATGGGAAGCTTGGCGTGACACGTTGTGATGGTAAATGACCCATTAAAGGTTGTGTTCATATTCGAATATTAGTTTTGTAAAATGATGAGAAGCATGCAGTAAAATCGGGTGTTTTTGATCGTAGTTTACGTCCGACAAGCCGAGTCTGCCACCCACTCGAATGACTTTCTGGTCATCTAAGAAGGGACTCAATGATAAAATATTTGATTTAGGACTTAACGGTTTTTGATTAAGTAATAAATTATATTCATTTGAAAAGGACAATCGTTGTGAAAAGCGACACAATTGTAAGAATGAATCATTTAACTCTTCGACGGTAAAAATTCCATAACATTTATTATTTTTATTTTTTAAATTATTGATGAATCTTAAAACATAAGCAAAAGAACGTTTTAATCTAACAAAGTTAGAATATTTTTCAAATATTATTATAGGTTCGACATGCAATATATTATTGTAAGAATTACTACTAGCATTATTAACTTTGAATTCTGGTAAATTCATAGTATTAATAGGCTTATTTAAAACAGGCCAAGTATCTTCAGGCTCCAGAAGAAATGGAGGACCTGAACACCATAACTTGTTTTGGCCAATCTGGTCGGGACTTATTCCTCTAGATATGAGGTCAGCAGGGTTAACAGAGGTGGGGATATAGTGCCATGATGACAAATCTGTTAACTCAGATATCTCGACAACCCTATTTGCTACAAATATTTTTAAATTTTGTGAACCAGCGTGAAGTCATCCTAGCACAACAGAAGAATCACACCAGTGAACTTGATACTGAATTTTGCACCGCAGTGAATCAGTGACTGCTTTACATAGCCTTGCTGCTAGTAAAGCAGCACATAATTCTAATCGGGGAATTGTTGTACTCTTAATAGGAGCAACTTTAGATTTTGAACAAAGTAATTTTACTGTCACTATACTAGTGGCGCACACGGAACGCAAATAGACACAAGCTCCGTATGCTTGTTGAGAAGCGTCACTAAACGAATGTAGTTCAATGGATACAGGATCATCACAAAGAACTCCTCGTGGAATTTCCATTCTCAAAATAGATTGCAAAGCTGTGGTGAATTTCTCCCAATCCCGTTGAATTTCAATGGGAACCGGAGAATCCCAATTCAAGTTTTTGAACCATAATTGTTGTAATAAAACCTTCATTTTTAGTACTATCGGGCTAATCAGACCTATCGGGTCGAAAATCTTAAATAAAGAAGAAAGTAATGTTCTTTTAGTTAATCTTTCGGCATTAGACAATAATGGAATTTTAATAGGAAAATGTAATGCATCATTTTTAGGATTCCAGCCCATTCCCAACGTAGTGGTAGACTCACTAACTAGAAGATTGTCGTCAGCGAAATCTGATGAGCTGAACAATGATGGTAAGTTCGTTTTAAACTTACGTAGATTGAAGCATCCTTGCTTCAGTGCATCAGTGACTGCTTGTTGGATATAGCGCAAGGAGTCTTCACTTTCAGAACCAGTGATAAGATCGTCAACTAGAAAATCATGTTGGATTATACCTTTTATAGTAGGATCACTAGTCTCTTCGCCCATCTGCCAAAGACAACGCGTACTCAAATAACTGGAACTTGCCATACTGTAAGTCACAGTATTCAATTGATACGTTTTGATGGGCAAGGACTCCTCATGGACCTGGATCTGACGGTACATTTTCTCTACGTCACCAGTGAGGAGATATTTATGTTGCCGAGCTCTAATCAGGATCGAAAAAAGAGAATCCTGGATATTGGGCCCAACTAGTAGGATATCATTAACAGATAGACCCGAGGAAGATGGAGCAGAGCCATCAAATACAACTCTAATCTTTGTGGACTCACTATTATCCTTAAATACAGCATGATGACAGAGATAATATGATGGTTCATTTATAGGTAAAATGGCTTCTGAAAGGTGACCCAAATCTGCGTACTCACGCATAAAATCTACATATTGAGATTTAATTTGAGGTTGTTTACGAAATCGTTTCTCTAAATTCAATAATCGTTTTTTGGCTAGTGAATAAGATTCACCGAGACAGTCCGGCGTATCTTTTAATGGTAGACTGACAGAGAATTTGCCAGATTCAAGGCGAAAGGTGTGAGATAAATAGTGTGCTTCACACGCCTTCTCGCTTTGATTTAAAAGGGGTTTATTTTGAGGGAAATTTTCTAAGTCCCAGAACTTTATAAGTTCATTATGCAGACTGTCATTAATTGACGTATAAGACATCGTAGATTGATTGCATTGTATATTCGAATAATTGTATTTGCATTTAGGGTAATTTAATTTAATAGGACCTGATATCAACCAACCAAATTGGGAATTTCTTAAAATAGGCAAACTAGGACCAAGAGAAAGTTGCTCGCGGCCAAGAATATCCCAAAAATGATCGGCACCGATGAGGACATCAACAGGTGCTGGCTGGTGAAAGCTAGGGTCTGCAATAAATATATCTTTAGGAATATTTATTTGTTTTATATCGACAGGTATTTTAGGTATGTTACCAGTTAGGTCGGGTAACACTAGAAAAGTAGATGTGACACTAAAACGGTTCATGAGACTGCTTAATTTCATAATACACGTATCAGTAGCCTGACTGGTTATCTTGTTGCCTATGCCAATTATATTGACATGAAAAGTAGACAAAGTTTCTAAATTTAATTTAATCTTAAGCGCTTCAGTTACAAAAGAAGACTGACTACCGCAATCTAATAATGCCCTAATCTTCTCCCTTTGGTGTGTTTTTGGGTTAGACACTTCAATAAAGGCAATGCACAGTAAAACTTGGTTAGATATTTCGTGGGAACAATTAACAGAAGTACCTTCGATACAGTCACCTGATGAGAATTTTGTACAAATATTAGAGGCACTTTGATTGGTTGTATGTTTATGTAATAGACTATTGTGTTTAGATTTACACATACGACATGGGCCCATACGGCAAAATCGTACAATGTGGCCAGTCCTTAAGCAATTCAGACATAGTTTTAATGCATTTACTTCTTTGATTCGTTCGTCCACACTCATGGCTTTAAATTTGGGGCAGTCGTAGATGCGATGATCACCTTTACATACTACACACAACATATGTGTGGAAGAACTATCTGAAATATTTGAAGTGCTTGGACTACAATCGGGGCTAATGTTTGGGTCATTATTTGAAATATACATATGTTTAGATTTTATGTTAGAAACCATAGGCTTTGACTGCACGTGAGATTTTATTTTAGTATGAGAGTGACTATGATTTATAGACTCAAGAACATCCGCGCGATCTATGAGAAATTTAAAAAATTGTTGCAAATTAGGAACACCTTCCAACGTGCCACGGCACTCTTCCCACTTCGTTAGGGTGTAACTATCAAGCTTAGAACTCATTATGTGAATGATCAAAACATCCCACTCGCTAGTAGGTTGTCCGAGACTAGACAAAGCGCGCAAGTTCTTTGTAATATGGTCGACAAAAAATCGCAGAGATTTTTCAGATTCACGTGATATTTGTTGTATGTTCAATAATGAATTTAAATGATGGCTAATTAATAGTCGTTTGTTGTCGTATCGGTCACACAATAATCTCCAAGCAGTGCTATAGTTAACGCTTGACACCTCCAAATTGGCTATAATGCGCGCTGCATCGCCCGCCAGGTACGAAATCAGGTAGTGAAATTTATGAATCGGAGTGATGCGGTCATTGTTGTGCACTACACACACAAGAATGTGTCACGAAACTCAAGCCAACGGAAGTAAGAACCATCAAACTTAGCGATCTCAATTCGAGGCAATTTAAAACCTGAATCATTATGTTGATTATTGCCTTTTGTAGACAACAATGTAGAATTTAGATCCTTGTAATTACTCTCATCACGCTGATGGGAGGTATGTTTTTGGATAATATCTTGAGCTATCGCAATGTTGGAAATAAATAACTGCTCAATAGTATCACGTTCATCAATCTCATTTTCCAAGTTATCAGAATTTAATTTTTCTATTTGATTTTGCAGTTCATCAAATCGGCTATAAACGGTTTGAAACTTATTTAACTTTAATGTTAATTCAGCTATCTCAATCTGAGAAAAAATATCTTTAGTAGAAATATTTGACAAAAAGTTTCTAAATTTTGTAATTTGACCCTTTATGGAACTTCGCTTTACTAATAGGTCTTGTAATTCCTGAGAACCCATATTGCTTTCTTCATCCTTAGTCATATTGACTTTAAAATACCAGACAGTTAACCCGAGAAAATAAATTAATAAAAGAAAAAAGAGTTTCAAATAATAAGTAAATTTTAGCTCACGTTCCTGGACAGCGAATCCCGAGTCCGGCCCTGTGTACTCTCAGCAAAATGCAACTGCTACCCGGTTGTATATCGTCTTGAGGTTCAGATAATAACCTGGAAATATTCGGCAAAAAATATGTAATATTCGTCTAAACGACGATGCACTAATCCCTACAGGGTAGTATACTAGATAATTGTAAGATGTATGACTTCTTTCCGAGTTGGATATGTAATGGATTATAACAAAAAAGTACTTTGATTGAATTATGTAGTTTTACAAAATCTATGTAGATTATGCGGGTATAAACATCTTGAATTGCTACTAAAATATCGTACTATGAACTTTGGCACAAGTTGAAACTATTTGTAATAGATATTTGGTATAATAATTAGGTAAATTTGATGAAAATATACTAAATAAAAATAGGTAGTTTGGATAACGGGAATTCGAAAGGAAATGACACTTAGCTGCATTGGCCGATGCTGCGGTTCGATGCTGTAGGCTGATCGTAGACCGGCGGTGGCTGCAATGGCTTGTACACCTCCAGAGAATCCAGGAAAATAGTTTTATTTGATCAAAAGTCGGATACGGCGCAATAGCTAGACCGCCCAGTATTGTCTTGATGGTTGATTTGGATTTGACGAAAATTGCTGGTTTTGTCCACGGTCGCCAAATCCAAATCACAAACACTTATTTATTATTTACGCCTCACGACTCCTGCAGATAATTTACAGCAATGATTAATATAATGGCAGTCCAGTCTGCTCGCTATCATAGACAGGATGCTGTTGGGGCTGCCACGCACCCGGCGCACCAGAGACGCACACCGTTTCTGAATAATAGCGTAGAAGCAGTCCACTCTCGCTTCAGCAAACATCCCCGATGCGCTGCAATGCCTGCCCAGCCCCATCAGCACCCTGAATGCATTGTTGAATTGGACCCGCATTGCGCCATACGGTGTACGAGGACAATCGGCCCACAAGGTAGACGTGTAAAAATTTGTGCAATAAGCTCTGAAGAGTGTTATTTTACTGACCTCGAGCAGCGCGCAACCCTGCGGGCCAACATATTCGCTCTTATCGACAGCGCCCTGCGTTATCTCTCAACATCATCACTATCTTTAAGGTCGGCAGTCAACAAGTGGCCCAGATATTTGAACATGTTCACTCTCTGCAATAAGCAATCATTCAAAAACACGTCTGGAACCTGTTGAAGCTGCTTCCATCCTTTCCCAAATACTACTACCTGGCTCTTTTGCACATTGTACACCAATCCGTGGGACTTGGCATACCCCTCACACATAGCTATGAGCTTACTCAGGCCACAAATAGACGCACTCAGCAACACCATATCATCCGCATAACTTATATTGTTCATACAAACACCATCAATGTGAAAACCGGCTCTGGTGGTACTGAGATCCTCTATCAGTTCATTGACATAAAGGTTGAAGAGCGTTGGTGAACTCAAACCCCCTTGCCTCGCCCCGCACTACAACCTGTATGGTTGAGACAAACATCCATCCCATCGCACGCAGTTGTCCTGGTTTCCGTACCAGTATTTAAAGATATTTAAAAGCTCACCTGGTAATTGGGTACCCTCCAGTTTCTCCCATAGCAGATCATAGGAAACCAGATCAAAAGCCCTCGAAAGATCGAGAAAACAGGCAATCACATGTGTCTCACGCTTATTATAGTAAGTGATAGCGTGCTTAACACACAGAACTGCTGCCTCCGTGGACAGACCCTGTCTGAATCCAAATAGGTTACCGTGAATTTTCACAAACTTATTTAAGTGAAACTTATTTATTGAAGTTTAGCAACGGAAAAATGCGTTTTTGTAAAAGGTTATCCTCAAGTCAACCCAAATAATAATTAATAACCCTTTAATCGATAGTACCACTAGCCTACAGGTATGTACGTTCATATGCAAAATCGTTTTGACATCGATAGTTATAATTATTTCAGGTTATTGCGTGCTTACTTTGATTAGGAGATGTTGGCCGCAACGTCTTCTTTTCGTATACTTAGATATTACTAATACACTTAGATTCTTCATAAGCATTACAGGAGGCTACAAACACTACTACCTTTTTTTCGACATTTTTAAATACTAATGCAAGAATGAAATGAAAATACAGAGTTATGTGTCCACATATTTTTATTGGTCGTTTTATGCGTTCGTATGTCGGCTACGGTTTGATAAATCTTTACGGAGATACAGTAGTTTTTGTCTTTGTAATTACGAACTACGCTGTTCGATTCAAATTCTGGGTCCTGGTTCGATGTCTAAGGTCCGTATTCCAGAACAGTATTTCCAGTACGTATTCAATCAACGCTTGAGGCTGGTTTTTGCCTTATAAAATCTACTCTCAAGCGTCGATTGAGTATTGAGAAACGATCTGAAATACGGGCCCAAGAGTCTCAGTAATTACCTTAAAACATTCTCACTAGATCAAGGATTAAGTACAGTTATTCACGACACGGCACGTATTGTGAGATGGTTCTGTAGCTTTGTCCCTGCACTGAATGCTGTTAGGACATTGTTTTTAATTTTTTTAAACATTTGTATTTACGAGCATATATATTAAGATAATCATTTTTCGTAAACGGGGTGAAAAATCAGGAAAGAAAAAGATCAAGAATTCCTCTCATGGTCTTGGTGTACTACCGCATTCAAAGCGATTTATTTCGGTGATTGTTTGTTAAATGATACTGTTATTTTTATTTATTGATCTATCACGCCTTATCCCCAAAGGGGTGGCAGAGGCATACATATTGTACGCCCACTTTTTACCATGTGTATTCCTTTCCCACGTACTAGGTGGTGAGCCCATTGCTGTGTTGAAATAAACGGACGCAGATTGTGGCTACCTGCTGATACAATTTTTCAAGCCGCCCATAAGGCCTTCAACTTGACTTAACGACTGCCATGTTACTGGCAACAAGGACCAACGGCTTAACGTGTCTTCCAAAGCACGGAAACGCTCGCAAATGTAAATGCCTCAAAGTGGTCACCCATCCGAGGACCAGCCATAGTGAAAGTTGTGTAACTCAGTGATCGTTTACAGAAGACTGAGTCCGTGAGGCCAAGAGCGCTTCAATTGTTAAATTACTATTTTCTTTAAAAATAAAATAATAATAATCAAATCAGTACTTTGTGTTAAAATGTTATAGTGTATAATTTATAAAATATTAAAAGTACTCTAGCTGAGGTAAGTAGTAAAGTAGGTAGCAATTTAGTCAAGTTGAAAGTCTAATTCGCGACTTGAAAAATTATAATAGCAGGTCACCTGTCCTTTTCAAAACAGTAATGGACGCACCACCTGAGACGTGAGATAAAATGCATACGGTGCAATGTGGGTGTATAGTGTGCCTCTATCTACCCCTTCGGGAAAAAAAACATTGGGCATACTGATAAGTAATCTTGTTTAGATAAGTAATCATAATGACTTAGCTGACAAGCTAAGTCATTATGATAAACAAGATTATTTATTTTCATTCATTCATATGCAAATGTATGTATGTGTACGAAAAATCTTTGATCGATTTCACCTTTCAATTTCATAGATTGACCATTATTAGACAGTAAATCTTAATTCTTTATTAAAATAGTAGCATTCTTTTTTTGTTGCTAATCACAATTATTTAGGTAATAAGCTAATAGAAACTGAAGGATGCCATGCTTGAAATAAAGTCACATGATATAGTTAAACTATCGCTTAAAGGTGCATTAAAGAACCACGTATTTGCTAAAGAAATACTACAGCTACAACTTTTAAAATAACACGTTTAATACTATTTGTTTTTTCAAAGATTTCCGTAATTATCACAATAAATACACTTAAACTTCAGCTGATTTTCATCATTACGCTATAGTAAATAACAACAAACAATGATCTAAGCGATTCCAGATATTAATTGCCATGAGTCCGACTTAGTAATTTTGCAACTTTCTTGGTATCGGTTGTCTCAGGACATATACCAAGAAAGTTGCAAAGTTAGTTAGCATTCATCTATGTCAATAAAGCTACGCTTTATTATGTACGAATATCTATTGTGGGTCCTAATTTGTACTCAAGCTAGTTAAGTCTTTAAATATCTACCACGCATTGGTGCGATCTACATGCACCAATTCAATACTATAAAACCGATAACTGATGTTACGAAATGTGTTTAAATTTCATTGATTTCAATTTTCTTTATTGTTTTCACTCAACCTAGTTATGTTTTTTACACAAAAGAAAATCAGTACAATATTTTTCTTACATATAAGAGTATTTTCACTATGCTATTTAATAAACAGTAAGTGTTTGTTACAATATAATATCTTACATGTATATAAAAAACTACAAATCATCAATTTTGAATCGGAATATAGATTCGCGATAATCCCAAAAAACTATTTTGAGTGCATTAAAATGACTGCATAATACATCTATTAAGTATTTACGCTGTCGTAAAATAGAATCTTGTTGTTTTTATCAGCGCGACAGCGCACAGGTCAACCCTTCAGTTAAATCTTGAAATACGGCGCCGTAAAATCTTTAGTAATCCATGACTTACCATCAGACGGTGAGCGGGTGGCGTCATTTGGCGAGCTAAAACATCGGAAATAATTTAATGACATTTGAATTTCGGCTTTATGTCAATGTTATTAAATTCTATATTATAATCTTTATTATTTCTAAGAACTTTATCCTGCAGTACAATCGTAAATTATTTTTAATTTTTTGCATAGTTACAATTTACTCGAAACACCAAGCAATAATTTTAATCATGTAGCTACACGCTGATTCCAGAGACGTCGTCGAAGAACATGCCACCACAACTTTTACAAATTGTGTTGGGACATCTGAACACCTTATTATCCGACATCAATGATAAAGTAGCGATTGAAAGGAAGATACTCTCTGAATTAGACGATGAAACTAAAATTCAAGGTTTATGCACTGTCTGCTTAATTAGCATAATTTTTGACCAAAAAAAAAATAGTCTTTTTGACTAAAGCATATGTTACACTGTTATAATCCAGCTCCCCTAACAGTTACAGTAACAGCCCCCTTAATTGTTACCATCCCTGTAGGGGTGCCCTTTCGATCGCATAAATTTTTTCAGCATAATGTATTTGGCATAACAGTTTCAGCATAAAGTTTTCTCGCATAAATTATGATAAGCAGAGTGTTATAAACGCATAATAGTTTTATTAGCATAACATTAACTTACTCTAATTTTTTAATCATAATTTTAATCAGCATAAATGTAAAGAGTATAATTGTTATACGCCTAAAGATAATTTATCATAAAATACAAAACGCATAATGGAGGTATGGATAACCGTTTAAATCATAAATGAATAATAATTTGACTAAGAATATTTAAGAAATGATAAGACACCATTGTAAATAATCATCTCACTCATAGCCAAGACTTTACGCTGTAACATATAAAACGATATTTTAAGTGTTATTTTTTTAGACTAGTCTTGAGCAAAGTCGTAAATAGGTACGACGACGAGCGAAGCAAGGAGGAGTGTTAGGTAACTTGTGACCACAACGCGCGAGCCGAGCGAGCTAAGCGAGCGGGCCTCGGTAAGGGCTGGCGATCATGGCATCGCTCGTTTTAATCTACCTACTTTCTTTTTGTATTTTATTTATATATTCTATTTATAAGTGTTGAAATTTTGAACTTCAGTATAGTGACTATCGACATTTTTAATCAGTGGGCATTTCAATCTTAGACAGTTCAAGCTTAGATATAAAAATAAAAATATGTACTCGTTGACATTATGGTATTCTATATGTATGGCTTGTAATCTTTATGCGAGAGTGAGTTAGATGCCAATAAATGTTATGATTAGTAATCGTTATTGTAAAAAAAATTATGCGTAAACATTTTATGCGGGTATATCATTATTATAAAAAAAGTAATGGGAAAATGAAGTATGCCTAATCATTTATTCTGTTTGAACGTTATGCGAAACGAAGAGTATGCCAAAAAACGTTATGCAGTTTTAAGTTATGCCTCTAAAATTTATGCAACCTAATACGGACCCCCCCCCTAGATCGCAGATGTGATCCAAATTATATAATGACCTTCATCGTACTTGGTAAGATCAATCAAAAGTCAAATCTGTTGCGACACTGGATTACAACCGTGTACAAAAAAAAACAAAATGTGGTCGTATTTTACACTGTGCCATTTAGCATAAAGTAAACTAATATAAGCTTGTGGTATGGAGTCAAGACAACATACTTTACTGTTATGTGTTGCGTTTAGAAATATATAGATTCTATCTTTTTGTCGAGACTCTTGGTCCGTGGGGTCCTAGCGCTATAAGGCTTTTTAAGGAAATTGCGAAAAGGTTAGTCGACATCACAGGAGACCGAAGAGCTGGCAGCTACCTCGGACAAAGAATTAGTCTAGCTATTCAAAGGGGGGACGCTGCCAGTATTTTCGGAACCTTGCCTAATGGGACCTCTTTTAATAATATATTTTAGTTATGTATCATATTTTTAAGGTTATATTTAATGTTAATATTAAGTTAAGTTAAGTATCTATTTTGGTGTATATGGTATGAATTATGTATATTTAATACAAGTATATGTTTCTTCTTCACGGGTATCTTCTTTTTTTTTCTTACGAAGATACCCGGTCTTTTGGGAGGCTTACATGGGGACATAGAGGTCCAACACGCAGAGGCCTTTTGAGAATTTTAATGTAACAGGGAATGGGACTCCCACTGCAGACAATCCACGTCCGCCTTATGTGGAAGAACAGTAATGGACCATCTCCAATGGGAGTTAAACTATTGTACAATATGCTAACTACTATTGGGCTATTAAGTTGGAGGTTAAATGAACTGAGTGATTAGAACTATGGATGAAGACGGCGTCTGCCATTTTAATATATTATAATCAAAATCAAGTATATGTATTATTAGGTATATTAAATATGAAAATTCTAGAAAAATACAAATAAATATGTCACAGTACTTATATATGTATAGAGATAAAATTAAATGATATTTCTATACGCAACACATTATAAGTAGTAAACACCCAAACTCCGAAACAAACATTTGCGGATCAAACAAATATTTTTCAACTGCATCGACCGATACTTATCGATACGATTCGCAAAACCCAGAAACACGAATTTATTTATTTTTAATAAAAAGTAGGAATGTTAAGTTGGTGTTGCTATCTTTGAAAATGAAGAATCTCACATATGAACTTAGGACTCTATTTTACCCCTTTACAGGTAAAATTATAAAAAACCGCGTGACACTTATCCATTTATTTGTAACCAAAAACACGTGTACGTAGTTTTGTTTCTAACTTCGAAAATGACGAACTTCTATACAACTGCTTATCCCTTATTTTACCCCCTTAGGGATCAAATTTTGAAAAATCCTCTCTTAGTAAGTGCCTACATTATAAGCGTAGTTTACTCTAAAAAAATAAGTTTTCTAGGTGTAAGGGTTTCGACTGGGTGTTGATAGATGAGTGAGTCATACGTAATTATATTACTATATAAAGATAGATAGATTTAATAATTGATAGGTATAGTTATATCCTTTAGTGGGATACTTTTTTTACACAGCGCCATCTAGCCCAAAGTAAGCTATTGTTAAGCTTGTGTTATAAGATCTACATAACTGAGAAATATACTTAAATATTTCTAAATACATACCTATTATATATAGGAAACACTCAAACCCCAAACCTAACATTTGTGCAAATATTTTTTCGAAAACGGGACCTCAGCGCGGCAGTCGCTTACAAATAGATAGGTAAAAAAAGAACCATAATAAAACATTAACTATTAACATAGGTTCAGTGAAAAATGAAATAGATGACTGTTCTAAAGAACTTGCGAAAATTCGTACAAATCATCTTGAGATATTACCAAACCCTGTGGTTGAGAACCATACAGAAGCACAAGTGGAAGAACAACAATCAGAACTGTTTGTTCTACCGGAGCCTCCAACAATCATACCAGACCCTTTCGATGACGAAATATTTAATAGTGAGTCAAAACTTGTTTAAATACTACTAATTTAAAATGTGAGTCAGTGTATTTGTTTGTTTGTTCTTCTTCTACGTCGAAAAGAAGCAGTGGATTGATTTGTATTAATATACTATATTATAAATGGGATTGGTTTTGGAGAATTTCTACGAGAAAAAATAGTTTTAAATACAATTCGATGTAAAATGCAAACATACAATGAAAATATGTAAAAACATTAGAAAAGTGTTCTCATGTTATTACATATTTTCAATATAATGCGATATTACATAGCCTATAAAGCCTAAAGTTATATTAATAACAAAACTATTCTAACTGTAATAGGTTCATAAAATTCACTGGTATGACACTTTACTTTGAAAAAAAAAACTCAACAACTACACATACTTATAATGTAATAAGGAAATATTTACAGAATAGACAGGGTGGGGTACAAAGTACAAGGCTGTCGAAACCTTGTCTAGGCATCAAAAATTCCACTCCACCGAAGTCCAGCAGGTAATAATAAGTCAACTGGTAATATTCCCATAAGGCTAGCCGCATTGACCCACGTTGGATGGCAATGCTTATTCTCTGAGCGAGAAAGAGCTATTGCTAGAAATAATACAAAAATCGCTAGGTATTTTAAGCCTGATTTATTAAATTAAGTGTTACCTCATCTGTTCCCTCATACATGCATAATTCAAAATCATAACCAACCCGGATTGCTACACCGCCGTTAGGGTAACTGATTCAATATAATAAATTCATAAAATCACTTTCGCTTCCTGCGGAATCATCAATCGCAGTATCCGAGTACTTTTAACCCTTCCATTTTTTGACTAGTCTGCTGCCGTGGTCTTCATATGTAAGGCTCGGCCTATCCTGACTCCTCCTACCCTCTCCTTTCGCACATATTTATTCTTCGTCAATCGTTCCTTACTCAATCGTTGGACGTATCCAAACCAACGTAGCACGCTCTTTTCCAGCTTAACGTTGACACTTTCGTTATTTTTAAACTTTCGCGGTTTATACTCATATTTTATATACTACTCGGGACTTCACGCGAAACAATTTGACACTTTCAAAAGTTTACACTTGAAAAAAAGTTGACACTTTCATTCCAACCTGCCATATTGCGTATCACTTCGTTACGTATTTAGTTGGCCAAAGTTATGCCGCACAATTTTTGGAGTGATAACATCTCCAGAGCATTCAATTAACCAAATAAC
This sequence comes from Thumatha senex, assembly GCA_948477245.1. NCBI lineage: Eukaryota > Metazoa > Arthropoda > Insecta > Lepidoptera > Erebidae > Thumatha > Thumatha senex. The sequence goes on from OX419744.1 coordinate 18,785,560, forward strand.
TAGGCTATTGCCATAGAGAGTATATTGACTATAGATTTCATTTTACCATTGCTTTAAGCGTACCTACTATTTAGTCCATGCCTACGACATTATTAACTTATCTCTAAGTCTCATTAACCTATTATGTTTATTTTATCTTAATGTTACTCATTTCCGAATCTTTGTTTACCTACTAAACTAGTATGTATTGTTAACAAATTAGCTAATTATAGTACTTTAGACTTTAACTATCCTTGCTATCATACTTTAAAACTTCGAATTCACCAAATATCAAGTAGTTCATTCCAAACTCTCGACGAATTCACTCTTGTTCTTATTATTATAAGATTAAGTTTATAAAATATTTTTAAACATGAAAATCTTACTTCTACTGCAACAATTTGGCGCAGTGGGTAGAATTAAAATAAAGAAAGTTAAAAGACGAATACAAACGTGTGTCACTAAAGAGACCAAAATTACACTAAAGAATCAAAAGACTATACTTGTGTTTCTGATCTCTACGCTACTGTGGTAAGTAACTTAATTTGTCCTCTAAACTCGATTTATTTTTACGATATCTATTTAGTCTCAATCGCCCCGTGTCCAGTTTCAAAGATCAAAGTTTAACACCTGAATCATACATACATTCTTAAGTAAAATATATTAAGATGTCGCTACTCTTTTTAACTAATCCATCATTTGAAAATCCATCAAATTAACGGATACACCAAATTCTGTGATTGTACATTTAACGTATCAAACTCCGAGCAACACTAAGTATTATGGGTTTACCCCCTTACGCTCTCTGCAGACAAAATGCTTTTTGACAAGATCTTAAAACCTTTGTACATACTCCGACTTAGAGCAAAGATTGACCACTTGTTCTATTTCTATTTTGTACAGAGTTTGAAGTTTTCATTGGTCTGCATTCTTCGTTTTTAGTTATGAGTGTAGTAGTTGCAGTATTGAATGTAGTCATTGGTACAGTCAGATGCAAAAGTTGGTTCACGTGTTTTATATTTAGAAAACAGCGATAAACATTTTAACAAATGTAGTCATTGGTATAGTCAGATGCAAAAGTTGGTTCACGTGTTTCAATCAATAATATCTGGGACGAAAAAATATGAATGTAGATTAAATTAATAACATCGTTGTAGTCATAATAAGAGTTATTATTTTATGTATGTTACTGACAATACATAATTGTGTGCAAAATTAAACATTAAGCCTTAAACATAAACACGATAACATTAAATGCCATAAAATACAGAGCTGATAAAATATAAATAAAAATTAGAACATAATTATCAATAACTACTATAACTAAATAAAATAAACTTCGTAAAAAAATATTATGTTAAAATAAGTAAATAAGTATGATGAAATGAAGTTGTTAATTTAATTACATAATTATATATTTTTTTATTAATGACGTGTATGATCTAGATTCGCGCCATAACGGCCTGTAAACTTTTACTCATGGAAAATACCATTTTTCTTATCCCCTAAAACTCTCTGATGTGTGGATTATCAGTGCATTTCTGTTTGGTAGTGTATCAGGGTCTCATGTTTGCACCATTAGAGACCATACATTTTCAATGACATTATAATCTGGGCTCTTCGTTGGGAAACAAATTTCAACAGTATATTCTCTACTTGCTTCAAATTACGCTATGTAAATTCAGAACTTGTCTATGGGACAGTTATCGTGAATGAAGTTGATAGGCCTCTCTCTTCTGGCAACATAATTTGCATCGTCGACAATAAAACATCATTCAAAGTGTAATATTTTTAAACCTTGCTGTTAATTCGTTCTTCTCTCTACCATTGGTTATGGTGTGGTGTATTGTTGGTATGCAAATGGTTTGATTTGATTCCAAATCTAATGATTTCGTTTGTGCTACATTCGATTATGGTTTCTGAGTATTGAGTATGACATGAAATTGTTTTTTATGGACTATTTGTTGTGGAACGTTGTTTAGAGATAATATTGAGTAAGATTAAATGTTAGTCGTATTGTATTGAGTGCAAGTATTCGATTTTGATTTAGGATTTCAAAGATATTGCGGTTTGATTAATTTAAAAGATTTTTTATCTGTTCTGTTCATATTCACTAACACATCCCGTCGTAAGGCCCAATACTCGCCGCCTCAAACCATGCGGAATTTGGATGCTGCTTGTTTACTTTTTTAGCAGTTACAATATAATAGCTACAGGAAAAAAAATTCTTTATAAATCATCAAGACTTTTATAAATCAAAAATATTTATTTTAAAAAATTGGTTGTGATTATTTATTTAAATAATGTTTAATATGAGTAGTAAAAACATCTAAAAATCTATTTCGTAAGCATAAAATATCATTAAAATACTTAAAACACTAACAAATTTTATTTACATTTAATATACATACATATCGTCACGCCTTTATTCTCGAAGGGGTAGGCAGAGGCATTTAATATGATGCAAGAATATTGATAGTATTATTAATTCTAAGTAGCAAAATTACACGAATCAAAATATATTTCATTGCAAATACGCAAATTTCTAATGTATTGAATACCATATACTTCTCAGTATACTATTTCTAATTAACAAATTTAAAGACAATATTTTTTACGAAACCTTAAGTTTTAGTTTTCGGTAAATATCAATCAATTCAGCCGTACCTGCTGTCTTCAGATTTTTTATACTGTTGATTGATGGCGCTTGATGGAACTTGCTGCACATATTAAACAACACCACTTGTACTGTTTCACAACATTTACTTTGTAAACCTGACCGGTTTCGCCTCACGGCATTTTCAAAGGTACACAATTTAATATGTTTTACGAAAACCGCTACGTTTTTTATTTTGGATTCTTAAACCAAAATTTGGCTGAAATTGAGAGTGTCATTTTGGATTAAAAGTATCCCGAAAAGACGACGGCCTATTTTTTAAATTATTCTATCCGCTGTGCAGCTGTGCTTGGTTGTCGTTGGTAAGTTTCTAACTTAGATTATGCTGTAGTGTCTTGATTTATGTGAATACTAAAGTATGTAGAATTGGAGTTCGTTTGTATTGGAGCGTTTATATTATTTTCGATAGACTGGCGATACTTGTACAGGACTGGAATTTTTATTTTTTGCGATTGACTGAGTATGTGATTGGTGAAGAATTTTATTTTTCATTTCATTGAATTCGGAGTTACTCCATCAGATGCTTCAGAGTTTAAATGTTAACACACGTTGGTGAGATATTAGTGACTAAATAATATTACATGGTACATGGTAAACAACTGCTATTAACAAGTAGTTAAATATAATCATATATAATATGCAATAACATGTTTTATCAGGCTCGAGCGCCGATGAAAGTTTCATAAATTATTATTTCATCTAACAATTAAATCACAAAGTAATAACACAATTTAAATATTCATGCTAATAACAGTTATGAATTAATTAGTTTTAATTCATTAAATGTATTGCACAATAATAATTTTGTATAACAAAATAAAAACTACTAATGTAGGTTGGCAAGTAGAACTGCGCGTGCACTTATTACTGTCACCAATTTGGAATAAATCATAGTGATGAGGACAGCGATAAGTACCATAACTATGGCTATTAGGCAAAACAGAAATTTTCAACTGTCCCATATTTGAGATCAGTTTTTAAGAATGATTTTTTATGTTTACGCTCGGCCAAAAACTGAATTAAAACATTTTTTTTAAAACGGTGGTTTTTAAAGTATTTCTAATCTTTTCTTCTTCCACGGCTAAAGAACCGGCTTCAGTTAAGGTTTCAAATCCCAGTTCTAAGTATGGTACCTCTTTATTAATATAGACTATTGGATTTGGGCGGTTTCAAATGATGAGGTTATTTTTAAAAGAGTAGCGATGCCTAGTAACATTTCACTTAATGAGAATCCAGGTGTAAGTTTGTCTTGGGTGCTAAGGGGCATATTGGAGAGAATGATAATAAATAGATATAGTAAAAATAATACAAAAGACTAGTTAAGCCAGTTACCACAATAACACAGAGGTGAGTAACAAGCCTTCAACTACCGTATACTGATAGTGTAAACTGTTTTTTTTCTAAATGTTAAGAAAACTGAATTGACAACATTTTTCTTTATATTCTCTGGTATTGAGGAGTGTTTGTTAACTAAAAAGTCTAAAACATGATTGTGTTAAAGCAACTGAATAAAGAATTTTATGTCCTCATCTGCAAAAAATCTAATTATAGCGATATCTCGGTGTCGGCAAAATTTTAGGACCGTATTAACCTATTGATAAGCAAAATCACTTTGTCAGTTGACCATTTCCTGTTGCATCAATTTTGTTAGGTACTAACACAACTTCTTATGATCTGATCATACACTTGTGAAGTGAAGTCCTCACAGTTTGTCAATTCTTTATTATAAACACAGTACTGTTTACGATGTTTATTCTTTACCTATTGTAAGATTCAGTACCTCAAAAGGAATAAACGGAACCTATTTAAGATAACTTTATAGTTCGTCCATTTTACCGATGTCTCCAGTCTTTTGAGATCCTCCAGATCAAAGATTAAAATCGCCTGAACCATTCTCGAGTTATAATTGATGTAACTAATACGACTTTGTTTATGTATATATGAAATATAATATATTTATTTAACTTAACCTTATTATTATAATAACAAGAGTGGAGTCGTTATAAAATATAAATAAGCTACCTACTTGACATTTAGTAGATCCGGGGTAAAATATAATAATTTTCAAACGATTTACCAAAACATACTTGTTTAAATTAAACAAAGATAAGTAAATGAGTGATATTACAAACCCCAATGTTACTCATTCACCTATCTTTGTTCGTGATAGGCTAATGAGATAAATTAACCCGAAGAATAGGCATGAATTACGAGTATATTAATGTGATATTCTAGATTTAGGATCCTGCTGAAACATTTAGTGTCTAACGTATAATTAAACTGTTGCTATCAATATCAGTGTAATCTAGTTAGTAAAGATTTTACTAGCTAAAATATAATACGTACTTTATTTTTATTACTATAGGTACTTTATTTAGTATATGATAGGTATTTTATTTTCCAACAGCACCAAAACCAACGACAGTAACTGTAAATCCTCTTGATGAAACTCCTGCCAAGAAATCTATGTTGTCGTTTATGAAAAATAATAATGTTAGTTATTTTTATGCTACCACATACGGATTGGCCCAAATGATGAAAGCAACAAAAGCAGACCATTTGCAAATTTTAGTATATGCGTTTGAGAAAACTATTTCTCGGTAAGTGCTTTGTTTACGTATGATTATTTCTATGTTTATATTCTCGATTGTTGGTATTGGGTAAAACTTGTAATGTTAGAAAACAGAAGCAAAACTTATTTCAAATAAACTTGCAATACTAAGAACAAAAGTAAATACGACGAGAGTTAGGATTGAACTGCCGCACATCGAATCGGATTCTTATATTATGACGGTGGTGCTAGTTAAGGTCTAAACTACATAAATTAGATTAATTTGTTAACAGATCATACAAAAAAACAAACGTGATTGAGTAACATTTGGTTATAGTAAACATGACAGGCTAATGAGATATAGTAATATAGAGAGTAGGTTAGGAACTACCTATAAACTTTACAGCTTATTTAGACTTCAAGACTTACAGATACTAAACTAAGTAAATACAATAAAAATAGGCTAGGTACAACATTACAAAGCCACTATACAAAGAGTAAGCTAGACCGTAGGTACTACATAACTTCCCCCCTTATAACAAATATTGGGCGATTGTGCCTGATTTTTTACGAGTTTTCACTTGTTTTTGGTTGTCGCTGTGTTTGTCTTCAGTGTTAAAAGTAGTACTTATTTGTAGTATTGAATGTGATCATCGGTACCTTCATTTTTTGATGATGATGGGAACGTCTGTAAAATTCTTAAATATCTGGATACAGCCGTCTCAACGACAGAACAATCTCGTATGTTCCTTTGTTTGAAGTAGCTACAGTATTTATATGCCATAAATAAAGCTCTTTTCCATAAACAATTCCAGCCGAGACCACGCTTTTGAGTTTTTTAAAACAGTCTGAGTCGTAGAAAAAAGAGTTTTTAATACTGAAAAAAATATAAATTATAGTTAAGGATTTAATCTAGTCAAATTGGCTTTCTGTTACAAAATCTAATAAACTTCACTTGATAGAAAAACATTCGAAATTCAACCTTTCGAAATATTTTTTTCAATGCCAAATATAAACTACAGATAATTTTCTTGAAATTTTTATACCCATCTATAGCTACTAAATATTTTTATAGTACAAATGTTTAAATAATACCAGGTGGCCTACCATAAACTCTTATAGCAGGTCAATTATAGCCGATAATTGAACGGCCGCCTTATTTTGTACCATAAACGCGTTAAACAGCAGGCGAGTCAGCGCTTGCCTGTCAGAGGTCACGTGATTAACATGTCAGCGGCTTGGCGTTACCATGAAGTGATATTTGACATGTTTACTACCGAAAACTGAGCTGCCGTGTTGTCATATTTAGCAGGCGTAAAAGAGTAACTTTATTTGAACTGTTTTCTTCAATTTTAATTTAAAATCGTAAGTATTTGTAAATTTGTACTAAGAATAATATATTAACATCGTTAAAGATTATTCTAAAAAATAAATATCATTATATTTGCCATTATTTTAGATGTGTGATGAAGATGAAATATTAGAGTTTTTAGAGAGTGATTATGAAAACTCAAGAATGAAATCTGTAAACAAAATACAAAGGAATATTATCCGAAATATGGTTAAACCTTTTGAAATGCAGGATGGAATGTTTTTACAGCGATATAGGCTAACTAAAGAGTGTGTTGTAGAGCTGTGTAACGAAATAAGACCTTATATGCCACAACCTACGAAGTCCACAGATTTAACCGTAGAGGTCAAGGTTTGTACTATATTATATACATATTTATATTGGTATGTACATAAATAAGAATCAAGTATTAAAAAGGCTTATATATTTATTAATTTCAGGTATTGATTGCATTGTCATTTTATGCAACTGGATCATACCAAAGACCAACTGGTGACATCGCTACACATTCTGTTGCACAGCAAACGGTTTCAGCTGTAATCACACAAGTGACCCAATGTTTAAATCTTCCATATTTCAGGCAAAAATATATAAAATTCCCTAACAGTGCTAATGAACGTCGAGCTACTACAGCCGGGTAAGAAAAATATTGTTGTTAATCTTTCAATACATTGTACCTACTTTGGTCATCTTATTAACAACTTTATTTCAGATTTTATAACAAATTTCGTATGCCTGGAGTGTTAGGATGCATTGATGGGACACATGTTGCCATAAAACGGCCAGTGGAACATGAAGAACGTTACTACTGTAGAAAGCAGTATCATTCTTTGAATGTACAATTGGTAAATATCTTGCTTTAATTAATTTATTAATACATTAACTATAGTACATACACATTTATACAGTAAATAGTTTATACTTAATACCTAACTGACAAAGGCAATTAATTCATACAATTTTAGAAGTGTAATATATACAACCATATTACTAAATTAAGTTGATTATTGCTATTGTTAAACATTGTTGTACCTGAAACAAAAAAATATTGTCTCTATTATGTTGTGAAAGACAAATTTATTTTTAGGTATGCGATTCTGACATGTCCATTATTAGTGTGGATGCCAGCCATGGTGGAGCAACTCATGATGCCTTTATATGGGGTAATCATCCATTAAAGACTGTTATGGAAGATTTAAATAACACATGGTTTTTAGGTTTGTATTCTACTTTATTATGATTATATTTTTTCTCTGCAGTAGCAAGTATACTTACTAGTCATAGATATTAACTGACTGCAAAATTTTTGTTACACACATACATATTGTCACGCCTTTAACCCCGAAGGTGTAGGCAGGGGCATTCTATACGCCCACATTTCACTGTATGCATTTGTGTAATGATTGTTAAGTAACATAAATATTAAAATTGTCCTCTTCCTACTCCAATGTAGAGATATGTATGTATGTAATATATACATATATTAAGATTTATCTCAAAGTGTCTTGTTATAGGTGATTCTGGCTACCCTTTAAGAAAAACCATGATGACTCCAGTGGTTGATGCTGCTCCTAACACACCAGAGGCTTACTATACTGAACAGCATGTGAAAACTCGCAATGTGATAGAACGGACTATTGGGCTTCTTAAAGCACGCTTTAGATGTCTTCTTGTGCATAGAGTTCTACATTATGAACCTATTGTAGCTGCATCTATTGTGAATGCTTGTGTGATTTTACATAATATTTGCAATAGAGCTAATATCCCTGTGCATGATATGACATCTGAAGAAGTGTTACAAGAATCTCAATTGCAACCTTATACTCACCATGGAGACAGCATTGCAGAGCAGCGTTCTTTTAGGAGTCAAAATATTGAATTGCAGGCAGGCATAGCTACTCGAAGGCAACTCATTGCTCATTTGTGGGCAAGCCGAAGAAACTAAAAAATAATTTTCTAATAATAATATATTTACCTATGTTTGTTTGCTATTGATAAGATTATTTTACTACATTGCTTATGTTATTTATTATTTATCTATCAAGCCTTATCCCCAAAGGGGTGGCAGAGGCATATATATTATATGCCTATGTTTGATTATAAATAATAACTACAGTAATATTAATTTGAAAATAGACCATCAAAAAAGCCTTCCTAAGTTTCTTGCTGCTTCTTCTCAGGTGTGATGCATTCCGAACCAGTGGTCATGTTTAAAATAGTAAATTTATCTTTAGTTCTAGTGTATGACATTGTGAGTAAAGGCCGCTAAAACAGTCTATGCAAAATAAAGACAATTAAATTAATAATTTATGGAAGCTAATTACCTCTGCTGTATCCTGTCTAATGTATCTGATATACGACAGAGATAATTTTCTATATTTCTCATTGAGTTCGCAATTTCTTGTGTGGCTTCTGCTCGTATACGACCAGACTCAGCAAGAGTTCTTCTTGCTGCCTCCTGTGACATTGGTGTAGGCCTAGGTCGCCGTCTAAGAGGCTGTGTAGACATCATCCTTGGTTCTAAGGTAATAGTTTCAGGGGGATGGGTAACTGACTGAGGGAGTTGGGTATTCAGTTGTGGGGGTGGCACATCCTGATCGGTGAATATTGCATGATCTATGACTGGGCCTGTATTTGTGTCTAGATCTACAGTAGCTGCCATTTGTGGTAAAATTTCGCTATCCATAATATGTGGCACTATAAATTCATTTGATATTGCCTGCAAAATTAATTAGTTGAATTTAACAAGTCAAGTTTTAATTTTGTACTATTTCAATGTTTATGTAGAAAATATATTAAAAACTATGTTCACTACATTGTAAAAATTTACTACAGTTATCCCATATAGTTAGATGATAACAACCCTATACATATAATAATAAATTATTTATGATGACAATGATAACTACATTTATTTTTATTTAAAACATTACTTACCTGAGGAATTATTGTATTCACTGGCACTTGAATCCCTGGGAGACCCGAACCAAGGTCTTCACCAAGTATTGATAGAAATTTTAACTCAATGTCTGTCAAGTCTGGTACTGTGGAGGGTCCACCTCCAGTGCTTGAATGGGATGCTCTTATACTGGCACACTTTCTCTTCAATTTCCCTTTGTAATCTACCCAATACTGAAAAGGCAAGATATTTGAACAATTAACACACATTATTATCGTAGTTACGACGTAAATAAATGCAAAAAGAAAACATATTAACTTACATTTGACCAATTTTTCCAGTCTTTAATAGCACCGCCCACTATAGAATTCAAAGATTCTGCTAACTCCGACCACAATCTCCGGGACGTTGCTCGAGCTTGAGCACTTTTATTGAAGCCCACAGCGATATCTTTGTGAGCATTTAGAAACTCCCATATTAGTTCTAATTGTTCGAACGACACTCTCCTTGAACTCATAGTTGCACAAATTTACTTCAATAGTATTTATTTTATTTTATTAATAATTGTACACACGCAGTAATTGCCACGGATGCGACCGGGACAAACGAATAGACGATAATGTTTGTATACAGGCAAAAACCTTTAAAGGGCTAGAGGACATAAATAACTAAACTAAAACTTAACAATAAGCAATCCACTTACGAGTTTCAAATTCCCTCGTAAATTTCATTCCAATTGTCAACATGTCTTATTATGTCGTTCAAGAATAGTAACACTTGATAACTTTTTCAGCCGAGTATATGAAGTGGCTTCTAAGAGTCCCCAACGTCTCAAATAATGTTTTATGGTTGTTTTTATTGATAGAAACAGAGTTTGTTTAAATAACTTTATAATTATTTAATTTTTATATTCTAGAATCATAAATCCGAAAAACCGGTAACGTTTACGATAAGTGTTTTAGAACGTTTGTCTTTATGACGTTAAAATAGGTGAGTTGCTTCAAATAGACCAGAGATAATTACGCGTGTCAGAATTCGATACATTGCAGCTCAACCGAAAAGGTTCATGGTACAAATGAAAAACCTGCCAGGTTACGTGTCAAGTTGAGCTGCTCTGCGTTTGGCAGATATAGGAAAAGTTTATGGTAGGCCCCCAGGGCAATGTTCTAGCCACCTACCTAATCGAACCGTATCGAACCAAGTTGAAATTCTCCACCATATTTTGATCGTCATTTTAAGATTCCATTTCACTTCAGGCTGTTACGTAATCCTAGTTTACTTAATGTTCCAATCAATATATTTAACAAATAAAAAAAATGGGTATGCAGATATTTAACACAAGTGTCGCACGATTGAGGCGTGACATGGCCAACAAAGTAGTTGAACGAGATCAATAAGCGGCTCACTGTCTTATCGACTGTTTTGTTTTTGCTTTTAAATAGACTATGTATGTTTGTCTGTGAGAACTTGTAAATAGCCTTCAGCTATATATTAATTACAAAAATGTTATGTATATTGTTGTAAGTTATCCTAATAAAATAAAAATAAATAAAAAATAATAATATATGAGCACCTCCAGGATCATTAATATTGAGTTTGGCTAAATGTTGAATAATGGAGTCGTAGCGTTCTTTAGATATTTCTTTTGTAATTTGTAGATTGTGGCGTAAAATGTCTCGTAGAACTTTTAAATCTTTCGTTTGAGTCTCTTTATTAGTTATTTGTTCTGTAATTACTGTCCTGGGTTCAACTTCGAGTTGTTGAAAACCTGAGGCCAGATCTAGTGTAGTGAAGCCCTGAGAATGTCCTAGTTTGTCGAGTATATCTGTGATATTAGGTAGAGGGTAACTATAGCCTATATTTACAACATTTAGATTGCGATAATCGAGGACTAAGCGCCATTTTTGTTTACCAGAAACGTCGAGATTTTGGGCTACCAGATTGGGCTACTCCAAGGAGATGTACTAGGTTGAATGATAGCTCGCGTTTTCTGAATCTGAGTATTTACTTCTTTTTCGTGAATTTGTAGGAACCTTTATGTTTTTGTATGAATTGGATTATCCGAATTTGGTATTTAGTATGATTGTTACGTAGTAATAGCACAACTGGTATTTTTAAAAACTATTTATTTAACATAAACTTACAATACTAAGAACAAGAGTGAATTCGATGAGAGTTAGAAATGAACTGCTAAGCATTCGGCGTATCGGGCTCTTATATTATCACAGTAGCGTTAGTTGAGTCCAAAGTATATTAATTAGCTTAATGTGTTAACAGAGTATACAAAGATACGTGAATGAGTAACATTAAGGTAAAGTAAATATAATAGACTAATGAGATGATTAATACAAAGAGTAGGTTAGGAACTACGTATCAAGTAAAGTAAACATGATAGCTTAAAGTGACTTTGAGACTTACAGATATTGTACTAGGTAAATACATTAGGAATAGGCTAGGTACTATATTACAAAGTAACTATGCTAAGTCGAGGGCAAGTACTACATAACACCTCCCCCCTTAGAACAAAGATTGGGCGCTTGTGCCCGATTTTTGACGAGTTCTAACTTCTTGGTCGTCGCTGTCTTCGTCTTCGGTGGTGACAGTAGTGGTCGCCGTATTGAATGTGGTCATCGGTAACTCCATTCTTTATTGATGACGGGATTGGCCGAAACATCCGTTAAAAATCTGAATACAACCATTTCGATGAGAGAAAATCCTATTACGGTTTCTTTGTTTTAAACAGCTACAGCATTTGAATATCAGAAACAATAAAAGTCCAATTCCAATGGAAATATTATAAAAAAGAAAATTTTTGATAGTGTCTTTCTAAAAATGAGTTACTGTTTCTTGTTAGTAATTTGGTGTGTTGTTGAATTTGTTCGTTTAAAGACTGCAAGGAATCCAGTGGGATGTTGTTTATTTTTATCTTATTAAGTTCTGGAGTTTCAGGCTTCAAGTTCTCTTCTAAACAAGCAGTATCGATGTGTACTGTTATAATTGGGTGAGTGATGTTGAGGGTTTCCGCTTCTTCTGCTGATAGTGTAACAAATGCAGTGAATAGTTTACATCCTGGTTCCAGTGCAACGATACTGGAGTCTTTTTATTCGCCATGTTTTGTTTTGCCATCACATTCCATAGCGTATGGTGCTTTTGTATGTAAGATGAAAATCCATCTATTGTTTTTCAGAGGTTGGAATGTATCTATGTCCGCAAAAAATGTGGCTGTCTCACATATGTCTGGAATTTTTAGTGCTTGTACTTGTTAAAATTGCCATTTCGCAGGTCGGTTTTGTGTTCACATTGTAAACCAATATGTTGTTGCAAGCTCGCTGTTGAGGTGCGAAGTTCTTGCAGTTTTCCAGCGTGTTCATTGTAGCATACTTGTGTTGTATGGCGTTCGTGGCTAGATATGTATGCTCAGGAATAGATTGTGGAGTATATAGTGGATTCAGGTCGTTGGATAGGAATAGAATAAATATGATATAATGTGAATCTATCATTTTTAATTATAGGAAATTCTAAAACATATACTAATTTGTTCATGTATATATAAGAAGTTATCGCGGCGGATTCTAAAATGAAGTGTATATTTGTAAGAGTTATAGGGGCTACAAAATTTTGTCGAATATGTATAATGTTTTGTCGAATATGGTTAGAAGCAAGAAGTTCTTTATAAAGTCGAAGAGATGATATTATAGAAGGGTGGATAGCACCAGATTTTATGAATAATATACTTGTTACTATGTCGTCGATGTCTCTTTCTAAAGACATGACGGTTTCTAATATTTGAATAGATACTAAGGATATCTCTTCTGAAATTGTTAAATTAAAAAGTATCTTGTTCGTGGTGTTAAAATATGAATTGATCTTTAATATATTATCATTGATAGTTCGTTCATCGTATGTTATCTTTAAAATAGTTTCATTTAAGTTAGAGACAGTGGAGGAAATTATTTGTAGTTGTTGTTTAAAAATGTCATCAGTGGAAAGTTATTGAGCTTCTAAAAGTTTAATACATTCATCATAGTGCTTAGCATCTTTCGCGTCTGGTTTTCCAATTAACCATTTTAAAACAGAGCTTAATCCATCTAAGATTTCGCGTTTGGATCGCCTGTTGCCAGTATAATAATGGAAATCATCAAGCCTTGAATTAATTTTTTCTAAGTTTAGTTTAATAAAAGAAGTTGTAGTGGAAACGATAGGTGAGTTAGAGTAACTTGAAATTAGGTTATTATAGTTGTTTACTAGGCGTTTTAAAGAATCCCTTGACATGAATAGCGGATCTAAGTTTCGATATATTATTAACTTCCATGAATTTTCAGAAATAAGAATTTCTCCGTTGTTTTCATAGTATAAGCCTGATTTAAAGGGTATAGGGTGTATATGGGTATCTCCATGAATAATGGTAATGGAATACCTGAAATAATTTTAATCTATATTAACCAACTAAAATGTAAATGACTTAGGTCTAAAAGAATAAATTTATATATTTAATAATAATTGTAATAATATATAATGTTGAAATAAAGTATAGATGATATTTATTTATTTTTTATGGGGACTCATGCAATGGTCTTAAACGATTTGCATGCACCTTATAGTTTCTACCGGATTTCTGGATTATATATTCCGGATAACTGTATAGGGTCCGTCCTATTTACTATCTAAATTGTTAGGATTGGGAACTTTTAACATCACTTTATCATTAATATTGAATTTCGCTATGTGTTTAATATTGGAATCGTAGCGTTCTTTAGATTTTTCTTTAGTGATTTGTAGGTTTCGTCGTGAAATATCTCGTGATACTTTAAGTCTTTCATTTAGGTCTCTTAAATAGACATTCGTTTTATAGTCATTATTTTCTTTTAAGGAGTAGAGTGAGCGTGGTTTGTAACCAAACAATAACTCATGGGGTGTGAATCCTGTGGATTGATTGATTGATGTATTATGACACATAATAGCGAACGGTATGATTTGATCCCAATTTGAATGATTTCGATTATAATACATTCGAATATGATCTCTAAGAACGGCATGGAAACTTTCTAATGCACCATTTGTTTGTGGGTGATATGCTGTGCTAAATGTGTGTTGGGAACCTAATAATTTAATAAGTTGTTTTAATACATTTTTTACAAATTCGCCTCCTTGATTGGAGTGAAAACGCTTAGGAACTCCATAACGTTGGCAAAAATATAATAAATACTTAGCAATAGTAGTAGATCGTTTATCAGGAATTGGATATGCTTGTACGAATCTAGTTAAATCGTCTTGTAATGTTAGAATATATTTATTAGAGTCACCTGTAACATCAGAGTACGACACTAAGTCAATTGTCACACGTTCGAATGGTTCTGTAGAAGACGTGGTAATAACCATAGGAGCTTTAAATGTTCGTCGTTGTATTTTACCTGGTTGACATGTTTGACAATTGTTTACATGGTCTTTGATAGTGACGGTCATTCCTTTCCAAAAGTATTCGGATCTAATTTTTCGCGTGGTTTCTACAATACCTCTATGTCCGGATATAGGATCATCATGAAAAGTTTTTAGTATTTGAGGTGTCTCTTCAGGTGATGGGTGTTTGATTCTATCTTGGCAGATTGTGATGTCACAATTATAAAAGTCTGCTAAATATGCAGTTATGTGTAGTTGCTCATTTCCTTGTAATTTACAAGTTGGGTCATTTTTAAGATCAGGAATGTGTAAAGTTTTGAAGTCGTTATTTTGTAGGCAACTTAAGAGGGTTTTAAAATAACTTTCGTTATCCCAAGGGTCGAAGTGCTTTGGTCGAGTACAGCCAAATAATAAATTTTGTTTTTTATCTGAGACTAAAAGGTCGACGTCGTAGAGTGCTTTCGGTTTGGCTAAATATGGATCTACTTGAGAACATGTTGAAATGGCTAGGTTAAAAAGGTCGTTATTATCGGAAGGTTCACATGAAATTGGTATAAGTATGTTTTTATGTTTTTCGTCTAAAAGGTTATCTGGTGAAATATGAAGGTTAGGAGTGTCGAAACTATAAGTGGGGTTTTCGATAAAGTGTGAGAAATTTATTTGAAGAAGAAGTCATCTGGAGGTTCTTGAGTGTGGTTTGGAATGTTGTCATTATCAAGTGTAAGGTCGATAGTGTTTGTGTTGAGAAGAGAGGGTCTTGAAAGTGCGTCAGCATTTGTGTTATTTTCACCTGCTTTATAAATAACTTCATGGTCGAATTCTTCTAACTTTAATCTCCATCTAACTAGTCGACTACCTGGATCTTTTATAGAAAACAACCACGTCAGCGGTTTATGATCTGTTATAATTTTAAATCGTCTACCGAATAGAAAGGGCCGAAAATGTTTCACAGCCCAAACTATAGCCAATAATTTACGTTCTATAGTGGAATAGTTAGACTCAGCTTTATTTAGCGTTCGAGAGGCATATGCGATAGGTAGGTCTTTGCCAATTTGGCCTTGAGATAGAACCGCGCCTAATGCATGTATTGAAGCATCAGTAGTTAAGATGAACTCTTTAGTGAAATCAGGATATTGCAGAATAGGAGGGCTAATTAATAATTGTTTGCACGTATCGAATGACTTTTGTTGGCAATCTCCCCATATAAATGGAGTATCTTTTTTTAGAAGGCTTGTGAGAGGTTTAGTAATTCTACTGAAATTTGGAATGAATCGACGATAGTAGCCAGTGAGACCTAGAAATGCTTTAATATCTTTACAGCATTTAGGAACTGTGAAATTTTCCACAGCATTAATTTTATCGGGATTGGGCTTCACACCTTCATTCGAAATGATGTGGCCTAGATATGCTACTTCACGTCTTAGAAATTCGCATTTTACGGGCTGTACTTTGAGTTCGTATTTTTGAAGTCTAGAGAACACTTCTCGAAGTTTTTGTTCGTGTTCTTGTAGGCTCGCGGCAAAGACTACAATGTCGTCTAGGTACACGAAACACCTTTTGCCTTGTAAACCAGAGAGTACGGAATCCATGACGCGTTGGAAGGTAGCGGGAGCATTTTTAGACCAAATGGCATTCTTTTATATTCGTAATGACCGTAAGGTGTATTGAATGCTGTTTTAGGAATATCTTTGGGTTCAACTTCGAGTTGATGAAAACCTGAGGCAAGATCTAGTGTTGTGAAATATTGTGAATGTCCTAGTTTGTCAAGTATGTCAGTGATATTAGGTAGAGGGTAACTATCGCCTATGGTAACATCGTCAAGCTTGCGATAATCGATGACTAAGCGCCATTTTTGTTTGCCAGAAGCGTCGAGATTTTTAGGCACTACCCAGATCGGGCTACTCCAAGGAGATGTACTAGGTTGGATGATATTCTGATCTAGCATTTTCTGAACTTGACTATTTACTTCGTTTTCATGAATTTGAGGGAACCTGTACGTTTTTGTGTGAATTGGGTTATCTGAGGTTGTAGGAATTTGGTGTTTAGTGTGATTGCTAAACGTGAGAGAATCGCCTTCAACAAAGAAAATGTTGGAGAATTCGGAAATTATTTTATCTAGTGATTCTGATTCTTCAGAATTTAAGTGTTCTCGTCTTATAAACTGTAGTACTTTGTGTTGTCTATCTAATGAATTTAAATTATTTATTGTTATTGGGGATGATGATTTATTAATAGTGCTACAGTAGTTTTCAGCTTTGAAAGGATCTACATTAATTATAGGTGTAATAATGGATTTATTTGTCTTCGAGGTATTAATGCAAGTTATCGTGAATGTGTTATTTACAACATTTACTAATGAGCTGGGGATAATGACATCATTATCAAGAATTTGTTTTTCTAATATGGCTGTTCCTGAGTTGATGCTATTTGTTTTGCATTTAATGATCGTTTCTGATAGATAAGGGAGAAACTGTTTGTCGGGAATGTCATTAGTAGTGGGGTCATTAGTAATGGGTTCATGAAGATAATGGAGTTTATAAGTTTTATTACGGATGCGTATGGTTTTCGACTGAATGTATATATTGGCATTAAATTTAGTCATGAAGTCGTTACCTAGTATGCCATCGGCTTTAATATTTAAATTAGCAACGTGGAATTTGAATTTTGGGAGACCGTCTAAGGAGATTTCTGCTGATCCGTAACTGATACATGGAGAATTTGAACTAGAGATGCCAACTATTAAAACTTTTACACAGGTATTTAAAGGAATAGTGCCAATTTTATTTTGATTGATGATAGAAATGCCTGAACCAGTGTCAATGAGAAAGGTGACTGGATGATTTTCTATGTGAAAAGTGCAATGTAAGAGATTTTCAGGTGGAACGTCGTTTAATGATGAGATGGAGTATGATTGTATCTTGGTTGCGTCTTCTTGGGTGTAAGAATTAGGTTTAGATTTAGGATTTTTAGATTTAGATTTAGATATAGCATTTTTCTTAGATTTAGTAGATTTTGTGACTGTGTTGGAACTAAAGGTTTGGGGCTGTTTACCCTGCTTGTAAGTTTCCAACGTGGGTTTTGATGCGATCTCTAGCTTGCTAGAGCATATAGAAGCGTCGATTGTTTGAGTAGAAGCGTCTTTGTATTGTCTCCGATAGACTGGGGACGCTTCTTCTAAACTTGGTTTATTAATTTGTCCCCGATGTACTGTGTTTGTGATTGGTAAAGAACTGGTTACCATTCGATTTGAAGTTGTTTCTTTGTCGTTGAGCAAAATTCTGAAGCGATTTCCAAAGAGTTGCTCGCCTCGTTGGACGCTTCGAAGTTTAAATTGTTCACCTTCGTTGATGTAGTGTTAGATGGTTATGCTGGTAACGCTCGTTGTGGTTGTGAATAAGGCGGTTTATTGCGGGAATTATTATATTCCCTTTTTCGACACTCGGTTATTAAATGACCGGGTTTCTTGCAATAATTGCAAAATTTTGCAATCATTTAGGACGTATTCTGGGTTACGCGATTTGGAATATAATTACGTATAGGGTTTGATTTTTCTATAGCACTAATTTTGAAAAGATTTTGTCTTTCTTTGTTCATATTTCTGATTTTTTCTTCTCTTCGCTTCGCTGTTGGTCCCTAAATATTGTTAAGGGCATAAACCAATATTGAAGTTTGCTCGGAATTAGCTATTTTAAAAGCGGAATCGCATGATATTTGTTGAGGTTGAGTGGTATCGAATGTAGGGATTAGTTTTAAAAGAGTGGCAATATCTAGCGACATTTTTTGTGATGGAATATTAGACTCTAGTGTGATTTCGTCTTTAATGCTAAGGGGCATGAGTAAAAGTTACAATAAAATAGATATAGTAAGAGTTGGAAGGAGTAGGAATTGAGCAGACAAGTTAAGCGACTTACCAGAGTAACGTAGTAATCAGGAGCATCACGTTCGGCGAACACGTTTAAAAGCCTTCGGCTACCGTAGTGTCTCTTCGAGCAATTTGGTCTCTTCAGTAATACACGTTTGCGTTCGTCTTTTCGCGATTAATCCTACCGACTGCGCCAAATTGTTACGTAGTAATAGCAAAACTTGTATTTTTAAAAACTATTTATTTAACATAAACTTACAATACTAAGAACAAGAGTGAATTCGATGAGAGTTAGGAATGAACTGCCAAGCATTCGGCGTATCGGGCTCTTATATTATCACAGTAGCGTTAGATGAGTCCAAAGTATATTAATTAGTATAATGTGTTAACAGAGTATACAAAGATACGTGAATGAGTAACATCAGGGTAAAGTAAATATAATAGACTAATGAGATGATTAATACAAAGAGTTAGGTAGTAGGTAGAGGTTAGGAACTACGTATCAAGTAAAGTAAACATGATAGCTTAAAGTGACTTTGAGACTTACAGATATTGTACTAGGTAAATACATAGCTAGGTACCATATAACAAAGTAACAATGCTAAGTCGAGGGCAAGTACTACATAACATGATTACTTAATGTGAGGATATCGCCTTTAATAAATAATGTTTTTGAGAATTCAGATTTTGATTCTTAGTAATTTAAGTGTTATTTTCGTATGAGCTGTGGTATTTTGTTTTGTTTATCTAATGAGTTTAAATTGTTACGTAGCAAGAACAAAACTTGTGTTTGTAAAAACTATTTATTTAACATAAACTTACAATACTAAGAACAAGACTGAATTCGACGAGAGTTAGGAATGAAGTGCCAGGCATTCGGCGGATCGGGCTCTTATATTATGATAGTAGTAATAGTTGAGTCCAAAGTATATTAATTAGCTTAATGTGGTAACAGAAAATACAAAGATGCGTGAACGAGTACTCGTAACATTAGGGTAAAGTAAACAGACTAATGAGATAGATTAATACTAAAGAGTAGGTTAGGAACTACGTATCAAATAAAGTAAATATGATAGCTTAAAGAGACGACTTACAGATGCTGTACTAGATAAATACATTAGGAATAGGCTAGGTACTACATTACAAAGTAATTATGCTAAGTCGTGGGCAATTACTACATAACACCTTCCCCCTTAGAACAAAGATTGGGCGCTTGTGCCTGATTTTTGACGAGTTCTAACTTCTTGGTCGTCGCAGTCTTCATCTTCGGTGACAGTAGTGGTCGCCGTATTGAATGTGGTCATGGGTGGAATGGAGATTCTTGGTTGATGACGGGATTGGCCGAAACATCCGTTAAAAATCTAGAATACATCCATTTCGATGAGAGAATGACCTCTTACGGTTTCTTTATTTGAAACAGCTACAGCATTTAAATGTCAGGAACAATAAAAGTCCAATTCCAATGGAAATATTTAAGAAATGATTTTTTTGATAATGTCTTTCTAAAAATGAGGTACTGTTTCTTGTTATAATTTAGTGTGCTGTTGAATTTGTTCGTTCAAAGACTTCAAGGAATCCAGTGGGATGTTATTTATTTTTATCGTATTAAGTTCTAGAGTTTCAGGCTTCAAGTCATCTTCTT
Organism: Thumatha senex; assembly: GCA_948477245.1. Taxonomy (NCBI): domain Eukaryota; kingdom Metazoa; phylum Arthropoda; class Insecta; order Lepidoptera; family Erebidae; genus Thumatha; species Thumatha senex. Next base: position 18,805,918 of record OX419744.1, read on the forward strand.
AACAAGCAATATCGATGTCTACTGTTATAATTGGGTGAGTAATGTTGAGGGTTTCCGCTTCTTCTGCTGATAATGTAACAAATGCAGTGAATAGTTTACATCCTGGTTCCAGTGCAACGATACCGGAGTCTTTTAATTCGCCATGTTTAGTTTGGCCATCACATTCCATAGCGTATGATGTGTTTGTATGTAAGATAAAAATCCATCTATTGTTTTTCAGAGGTTGGAATGTATCTATGTACGCAGAAAATGTGGCTGTCTCACATATGCCTGAAACTTTAGTACTTGTACTCGTTAGGATAGCCATTTCGCAGGTCGGTTTTGTGTTCACATTGTAAACCAATCTGTTATTGTCAATTCGCTGTTGAGGTGCGAAGCTCTTGCAGTTTTCCAGCGTGTTCATTGTAGAATTCTTGTATCGTATGGCGTTCGTGGCTAGGTATGTATGCTCAGAAAGGATTGTGGAGTATTTGGTGGATTCAGGACGTTAGATAGGAATTGAAATAATATGATATAATGTGAATCTGTCATTTTTTATTACAGGAAATCCTAAAACATATACTAATTTGTTCATGTATGAAATTATCGCGGCAGATTCTAAAATTAGGTATTTATTTGTGAGGGATAAATGGGCTAAAAAAATTGTTTTGTCGAATATGGATGGTAGAAAGAAGTTCTTTATAAAGTCGAAGAGATGATATTATAGATGGGTGGATAGCACCAGATTTTATGAATAATATACTCGTTACTATGTCGTCGATGTCTCTTTCTGAAGACATGACGGTTTCTTATAAATAAATAGATACTAAGGATGTCTCTTCTGAAAACGTTAAATTAAAAAGTATCTAGTTCGTGGTGTTAAAATATGAATTGATCTTGACTATATTATCATTGATTTTTTGTTCATCGTATGTTATCTTTAAAATAGTTTCATTAAAGTTAGAGACAGTGGAGGAAATTATTTGTAGTTGATGTTTTAAAATGTCATCAGTGGAAAGTTGTTGAGCTTCTAAAAGTTTAATACATTCAGTGCTTAGCATCTTTCCCGTCTAGTGTTTCCATTAACCATTTTAAAACAGAGCTTAATCCATCTAAAATTTCGCGTTTGGATCGTTTTTTGCCAGTATAATAACGGAAATCATCAAGCCTTGAATTTTTTTTTTCTAAGGTCATATTTTTTTTTTATTAAAGAAGTTGTAGTGTAAACGCTCTATTTTGGCAGATTGTGATGTTACAATTATAAAAGTCTGCTAAATATGCAGTTATGTGTAGTTGCTCATGTCCTTGTAATTTACAAGTTGGGTCATTTTTAAGATCAAGAATGTGTAAAGTTTTGAAATCGTTATTTTGTAGGCAACTTAAAAAATAACTTTAGTTAACTTAAGGGTCGAAGTGCTTTGGTCGAGTGCAGCCAAATAATAAATTTTGTTTTTTATCTAAGACCAAAAGATCGACGTCGTAGAGAAATCTTGGTTTGGCTATATATGGATCTACTTGAGAACATGTTGAAGGCTAAGTTAAACACGCATATAAATAGAGTAAATTTTTTAGAAGGCTTGTGAGAGGTTTAGTAATTCTACTGAAATTTGGAATGAATCGAAGATAGTAGCCAGTGAGACCTAGTAATGCTTTTATATCTTTACAGCATTTAGGAATCATAAAATTTTCCACAGCTTAAATTTTATCGGGATTGGGCTTCACACCTTCATTTGAAATGATGTGGTACTATATATGCTACTACACGTCTCAGAAATTCGCATTTATCAGGCAGTACTTTGAGTTCTTAGATATAGATAGACACCATATTTATTATGTAACACCATATTTATTCGCATTAAATATGATGTTACAGTTCTTAAAATTACATAATTATGATTTGGATCTTCATATTCGCCTACTTTGTTCTTCAGCAAGCAAATATTTATAATAATTTCACATAATAATCAATGAAACTAGCACAAACAAAATAAAAAATAAAATAAAAATACAAATGTCCCGAAATTAATCTCGAAAGACTGGTCATCATCCTTGTCAATACAATTAAAACAAATGACAATACTATCATTGTTCATGTCAATACTATCATTATTCATGTCAATACTATCGTTATTTAAAAAAAGTATAATTATCTATAGCTATAGGTCAAATACTATGATTACAGATTACATTTTAAATTAATTACATTTAAGTGAATTATTTTATTCTCTTTTTCGACACTCGGTTATTAAATGACCAATTTTCTTACAATAATTCCAAAATTTTGTATAGATTTGTGACATATTCTGGGTTACGCGATTTGGAATATGATTACGTATGCGGTTTTTATTTTTGTATAGCACTAATTCTAAAAAGATTTTGCCTTTCATTATTCATATTTCTGATTTTTTTCTTCTGCCATAGCGTAACGACCAGCGTCGGTCAAGGTTGCAAAACCTCGTGTCCTAAGAATGGAACCTATTTCAGAATATAAACCATTAATAAACACGGTTAATGCGGTTTCTTCTGTTGACGCTATCTGGTCTGACATGGTTGAGTCTTTAATTTCTATATTGAGTTGGTCCCTTATATTGTTAAGGACATAAACCAACAAAATTTAGCTTTGCTCGGAATTAGCAATTTTAAAAGCGGAATCGCATGATCGAATAAACCCATATATTTGTTGAGGTACATTTATAGAATGTAGGGATTAGTTTTAAAAGAGTGGCAATATGTAGCCACATTTTTCGTGATGAAATATTAGATTCTAGCGTGTTATTGTCTTTAATACTTACAATATTAAGAACATGTGAATTCGACGAGAGTTAGGAATGAACTGCCAAGCATTCGGCGGATCGGGCTCTTATATTATGACAGTGGTGATAGTTGAGTCCAAAGAATATTAATAAGCTTAACGTTAACAGAATATACAAAGATACGTGAAAGAGTAACATAAGGGTGTAGTAAACTTCACAAGCTAATGAAATAAAGTAATACAAAGAGTAGGATAGGAACTACGTATCAAATAAAGTAACCATGATAGCTTAGCGAGACTTTGAGACTTACAGATACTATGCTAAGTAAATATATTAAGAATTGGCATTATGACGGTATGATACCACGAGCAAAAAGCGATCGCTCCAGTCTGGTTACCTCATCGACCACACCAGAGTCTAAGCACAGCATACTGAAACTACGGTAAATGAGAGCACAGCATATCTCTCCCGTCTACGTAGCAGCCAGCTAATACGATACGCAGAATAATTGGGACCGTGAATAATTGGGGTTACCTCGCAGCAGCACTGCAGTCAGTCCCGTCTCACTGTGACTAGCAGCATTCGATTTCGACTTACTGGAATCAGCAGCATACGAATCCGCTAGACTGGGATCAGCGGTATATAGTTCCGACTCACTGGGACTTCACGGCCTGACTGGCACTGGCACGATTTGAAACAGACGAAGAAACCAGACTCATATTCGCTGTAGACCTCTGGTCTCGGAGGATAGTGATGTGGCGTCCAGCGCCACATAGTAAAAGAGTAATTGAACTACAACGATACAATAAATCCTACATCGCGCTATGAGAATTCTCCTGCTGAAGAATCTTAATTTCAACAGCTCAACATCGACAACAACTGTCAACCTTCGATCGTCCCTTTGGTCAGGGGAACATCTCCACCGTTCCTTCACACACAAAATTATGTTTAAATAAATACAATTAATTTATTATTTAATAATTATTAACAAGACATCGTTATTTTCTTAGAACTAGACCTATACGCTCAAAAACTTATAAACAGTGAATATGATGATCTCTATGTCACTTAATTATTAAGCACACATTTTGAGTTTTTCCATTTATAACAAATTATTGTAAAATTATATTCGGAACAGCTTAAAATGGATTCTAATGTGCGAATTCTACTGAAAGACTTCTGAAGATCATTTTCTCCTAATATTTTCCACTCAGTCCAGTCTCGTGTTGATCTATTTTACCAACAGAGTATAAAAATAGTCACTATGTGCTCAAACTATGTTCTATTTTACCCAGATCCCTGATCCTGGACCACAAAACCCTAGAGCTTGGATTGTAGACCTTAGACTCACTGCCATAGACCCCGACTTTTCAAAATCTCTATCCTGGACCGTGAAGCCTTATCCCAGCAGCTGCTACTGCTTTGAACCCTATACACTGGAGTCAGAAATTTACAAGAAATGGTTTCTTAGTGGTTGTTGAAATTATATATATCTAAGACCCTGGAGCTTGGTCTTGGGTCTTTAGAACGATCCAGAGTTCTGTCTATCGAGCATGAATTTTGAACCTTAGACACCAAATATCTTTTGCTCAGCTGCTCGTTCTTCGTGCTCGTTAAGTACTTGTTAAAATATTTGGTATTTCTATAATATGTGATTTGTAATTCTTGTATATTTTGAACTATTAACATACTTGGAACTGTTAACTGTTTTTTATTTACTTTCCATACAAAAAATTCTAAAATTTGCAGCTAAGGAATCGTACTTTGCTCGTGACCCGACACGAATTTGACTAGTTTTATTTTTAAAATAAATGGGCACAGACGTGAAGAGAAAGTAAAAATCCAGTCAGTTTTGAATTTACCAGTTTGAATATTTGAACTGGGGCCGAGGTAGCTTTGTTTGCTTGGGACCTCGTTCTATTTAACTTGATTTAGCCAATGATCAGCAGCTCATACTGCTGTTTCTGGTCTTTGCCATTGCGGTTTCAGTATTTCAGTGCAGTATTTGGAACACAGCATATTATTATTGATTGCAACTAATACACAGATAAACTATTGTGTCTTCTTATGTTATAGAATGATATTACAAAACAAAATACGTTGTTTGGAGGAGTTACTAACTAGACGCTTAAAGAAGTTCGCTGTATTGGCTAGAGTTACCCCAATGGCCAGAGTTAAAGGTAACTATTATGTCCAGTATATTTTATTAACAACCTAGCGCATCCATTTACACTAGTGCATTATACACATGCACACGCCTAATTTGTCTTGCATATTTATCATCCACGTGATAAGTGATTATATTACTGCAGCGATGTAAGAAAAAACAGGTTATGTAACCAATTAGTTATAAGGAATACCATGTTGAAATTTATCCAACAGCTTAGCCTACATTCCAGAGCTAATATGCTAGTAGACGGAAATACCACTAACGTTCACCCATCTGGTATGCTGTAGAGTGACAATTATGAATTGTTTTGTTTATTTATCTATCCCCGAAGGGGTGGCACAGGCATATATATTATATGCTCACTTTTCACCATGTGTATTCCTGTCCCACGTAACAGGTGGGGAGCCCATTGCCGTGTTGAAATAGACAGACGCAGATTGTTGCTATCTGCTGTTGAAATTTTTAAGCCGCCCATAAGGCCTTCAACTTGGCTTAACGTCTGCCATTTTATTGGCAAACGGGACCAACGGCTTAACATGTCTTCCGAAGCACGGAACTAGGATGGGTCTAAAGTGCCGAATAAATTTAATAAAATGTGTGTATTTTATATGTTAAATTTGGAAGAAATTTTGAACCCGTTGCCTTTTTAGTGAGGTGGTAACAAAAAGGCTAAAAGGTCTTATGTGCTCAGACACTAATTAGCACGACCAATTAAAGTCCTGGTAGTCTCGGACTAAAATGATATTAATGAATAATTATATAAATGAATTGTTTTGCGTTATGGCTTTTCCAATATGTAATATTTAAGCGGGTATACTTAACCATCAATGGCGCTTTATTTAAGCAATTTTGAAACATTTAACTTAATTTTTGAAGAAGTTAACAAAACTTGAATGAAAAGAGGATAGTGTGCGTGGAGTTTTGGGCGATAGACGAATCAGTTTTACTTAGAGATCAACGCTGTAACTTGCTACGCTGATAATACTATATTCATAATTTATATTGGGACGTATCACTACAATCTCGCATCACCTATCGGGGTCAAGGGTCAACTTTAAGTCAAAAGAGATAGTTACATCGCTTGCAGACCAAGAGCTAAGCTAAGTTGGTTTAGTTTAGCTCGCATAGCTGACGTAGTTCTTTATACATGTGAATAATATACTTTATAAAATCTGTGTGTGTACTGGGACGCGCTTCTAGAGTTAACAGTAACAGGAGTACGAGGTGTGGGCTTGCAACTGTCCACTACTAGATTGTGCTGCTGGTCCACGCCTACTCCTGTGCTAGGGACGTGGGATACACTGGTTTGTAAATGCAAACACTGATATGAACTATACGTAATTTATTATTCTGGTTTATCGCGTGTATTTTACGTTGCACAGAACTTTAACATTCGGATCACAAACGCGACTGCAAATTCAATGCAGTATCTAAACCGGATTTTTTACTGGTGGCGATCAGCAGCGAAGTCGTCGCCACGGAGCTCAGCCACCCAATCTTCAAAGAAGTGATATAAGCCTATCTATCTTTTACTTTCTGTTCTTTATTTTAAAACAATTATTGTTCATTCGCCTAATGGCTATCGCTGCAACGAGCCAGCACGCTTGGCCCCATACCGTGATATGCGTCCTCCATGCATAATAAATATGGAGACGAAGACCACAGTACATAAGTAAGAAGTGAAACTTCTTTATGACATTTTTTACAGCTATAAAATTTATCTCCTACGTCGATAAAGAAGTTTTCATTATGATAAAGAAGTTTCACTTCAAAACAACATGCCGCGTAACCGGAAAATAGGGGCCTTTTTTTTACAGCTATAAAATTTCTCTCGACGTCGATAAAGAAGTTTTACTACAATTTGCGAAGTTAAGTTAGTTGTGTATGCCATGCGCAGCTAAACGAGCTAAGCTAAGCCCCTCCCGTCTACCCCTTCGCACATGCTTTGCCATTTTTGCCAGTGCTGTCCAGGGCCTTGTGTCGTGCTCACGGTCGTCTTGTAGCGAATATGAACCAATTTTTAGAAATTTATAATAAATTTATAATATACTCGTGTGATGAACTTTCTTGTTCCCGTTTCCCACAGGAACTTGTTCCCGGGATAAAAAGTAGCCTATGTGTGTGTAAAGTTTCATCAAAATCCATTCAGTAGTTTTTACGTGAAAGAAAACAAACGTACTTACATACAAATCTTTCCTCTTTATAATATTAGTATAGATTGAAAAACTTCGCAACATTGGCTGAGCTTTTGTTTAGTTCTTAATGTGCACGGGACATATTATTAGATTATTTTGACTTAGCATAGCTAAGCTAACTTAGTTTAGCTTCGGAATAGCTTAGTTTTTGAACTGCAACCTATACTTAGAGCCGTACTTTAGAACGTTATCCAATACTCAAGAAACGCTTGAGGCTAGTTTTTCCTTATAAATACTACTCTCAAGTGTTTCTTGAGTAATGAGTAACGTTCTAAAATACGGCCCTTAGATTATACTCGGAGTGAAATTGCAATAATAATAACATCCCAATGAAGAATTACATAATACTGTGTTGAGGAACAAATTGCAATGACAAATGAAACCGGAGACTGAATTAATGCAGATTTATTTTGGGTTATTTTGTTATTATTATGTAGTATTTAAAAATAAAATATTGTGGAACACTTTTTACACAGCGCCATCTAGCCCAAACTAAGCAATTTTTTTGTGCTGTGGGATTTAGACAACTGACATACATACTTATATATTTCAAAATACACACGTATTATACATAGAAAATACCCAAACTCTAAAACCAATATTTGTGGATCACGCATATATTTATTACAATCCGGAGTCAAACCCGGCACCTCAGCTCGGCAGCCGCAAACACTACCACTGCGCCACTGAGGCAGTCACATACATTATACTAGCGGCACGCTCTGATGGCCGTTTTGACAATAGTGATGATATTTTACCTGTTTTACATAAATACTCTGTTTTCTACCGTAGTTAGTTAACACTCTAATGTGATTACAAATAAAATGTAATTAAAATTAATACGAAACTTCATGAAAGGACAAACGTCAAAAAGGCCATCTTAGCGTCCCGCTAGAATAGTATAGTATTTATAAAAACACAGTATATTGAAATATAGAAATAATATAAATAGGAATAGAATAGAACAGAATTTTTAAATTAATTTATAAATTATAATATAATAAATTTGTAATTCTTATTTTTCTTGTTCCTAGTCTTCTCACAGCGAATTATTCTTGCGCTAGAGAACTCTGATTTAATGTATCCCGAAGTAAGAGGTCCGTTTTTAAAATACGACCATGTTTTTGACGATGAAGAAGGGGATAAGTTATTAGACAGTGTTGTATTGCTACAGGACTATGGCAATAGTATATATGGTCACGGTAATATAGACATAATTTATATTAAAAAACTAGAATAAGTAATTCATCATCATTCAAGCACCTGTTCCATTTGCGTCTTTACGCCCGGGTTTCGCTTTCTTAGTACTTTTCTTCCACTTCTCACTTTCATCGGCATCCCCTGTAGTGAGACCATTTAATATATTATACCAAAAAAAAATCTACTAAACTTGTGATTCCGGTGAATTATGCCCAGCCTTAAATTCTCAGAAATATTTTCTATTTTAGAATTATCCAAATATTTTTTTACCTCAGTTTGGCCCCTTTACTATGCCGTGGGTAGCAAGAGGCACCACCATTTCTACGGGTCTCCCTGGCCGGCGGGTCGGCTCGCGCCACCCACATTAGACGCCACTTAACACCCACTGGTCCCACACCTGCATCTCTTTCAAATACTAGAACCTTACTTGCATTCAAGCGAAGACCCTTACTTTTACACTCCTCTTTCAATTTAGTGACTAATGCTAGAAGTATTGACTACCCCGTCAGGGATACAGCGACAAGATATTTTTTTATATATTTAGCTCGCCAAAATGACGCCATCCGCCTGATGGGAAGCCATGACGACATCTAGCGAATTGAGGGGCACTCTCTTAGTCTACATGACTACTGACAGCGTCCCTCAAGTTGGCGGCCCAATGATGTGCCTCTTTACGCTCCGCTTGAAGAACCCGTGATTGAAAGAGGAAGGAAACACGTGTGCTGGCAGAGCGTTCCAGGTGACTATAGTTCGACAGAGGAACGATCTTTTAAATCGTTCCGTTCTGGCGAAAATTCTTTCCACTGTATGGGAATGGCACTTCTGCCCAGCACGCGTTGTTCGGGAACGAAAAGGAGAGGGTGGGATTAGGTTGAAGAGCTCTTCAGAACACTCGCCATGGTGCATGCGGTAAAATGCAGCCAAGGACGCTATAGTTCTGCGCTGCGCCAGCGGCTCAAGGCTTCCTGTTACCTCAGGACAATCTATAATGCGAATAGCACGTCTCTGCATAGCGTCGAGCGCGTCCAGCAAGTACCTCGCAGAATCATTCCCAAGGTGAGAACAGTATTCGACGCAGGGACGAATCTGTGTTTTGTACAACATACATCTCTGATGCGGCGTGAAAAAACGTCTCACCTTATTCAGGACTCCTAGCTTCAGCGAGGCTAGCCCAATACAGCTCTCTATATAGGATTTGTTACTGAGCTCACGACGAACGTCTATGCAGAGGATGTCTAGATTGTCCTTCATTGGTATTGTAGTGTTCTGAAGAGAGGGTAGAGGTAGGAAAGGGGATTTTTTAGCTGTGAACGCACATGCCTGTGTTTTTCGGGCATTGAAATCGACCAGGTTTTCAGAACCTCATCCGGAAATGCGATAGAACCCGGTCGACATCAGCCACAAGTTGCCATCTTTTTTCCTCAATTTCAGCCCTTCCCACTGCTGGACGGGCAGAATAACTCCCGTGCAACGTGCTGTCATCTGCATAGCAATGGTAATAGATATGATGATAATGAAGATAGATAATTAATGCCAAAAGGTCACCTTTTGATGAGGCCATGAGCACCGCATCATCAGCGTACAACAGACAATTTACTGTTAAGTCCCCGAATTCACACCTATATCACAATCTTTCAACTTCTGCACAGCTGTCTAGATACACTAGGCAGTCGGACATGACACAAACCTGTTTAACGCCTATACTGACGTCGAAAGCAGTTGACACATCACCCCCTATTCGCACACAAGCCTTACAGTCTCTATAAAGCGACTGTATTGCCCGCAGTAGCGAGCCGTCCATACCATATCCGGGCAGCAAGTCCCACTGAGTTTCTCTAACAAAATTATCAAATGCTTTTTCCAGATCCACAAAAGCACAGAAACCCTTCTGGCTAGCAGCCAGAAACTACGTTTTCCAAATCGGAATCTGCATTGTGCCTCCCAAAAAAGCCTTTTAGATTTTTCTTGCATTCTTGCTGTTATAACCTTTGCATAGACCTTACTAGCTGGTCAAGCTGATCGCCCTGTAGCTGGATCAGTTTAGGCGAGAGCCATTCCTTTTTTAATAGGTACTACAACTGCTATTCGCCAGTCATCTGAGACCTCACCCGTCCGCCAGCATAAGTTGCAGGTGTCCCAGAAACAAACAAACAACTCTTCAGCTTTAATATTCTACATACATATTGTCACGACTTTATCCACGAAGGGGTAGGCAGAGGCATACTATACGCCCACATTTCACCGTTTGCATTTTATGTTATCGGATTGTACGATTTATATATAAGTATAGATAATATTGATGATGTTCATACACTCAAACATGCATCATCAAAATTTATCAGTTTCTTTTCATTTTAATTTAAAGCAAGGTTATGAAACCGTTAACTCTATGCTTTTCAAGAAATCTTAATATTTACTATTGTTTTATATTTTAGATAAGATGGCTCCAAATTTGGCTGAAAAGTATATAGAAGCGTTGCTAGCTCCAACCACTCGTATATGTGGAACATACCAAATGAAGACTTTAATAAATGAAATTAATCAGGCGTACAGGTTTATGTTTCCTACTTCAATTCCCTAGCAATTTTGACAAGAGAATGAAGTAAAATTATAAATATTTAAAATACGACCAGTAATTCATTATTTTATCATTATTTAATTAATAAATATTGTATGATGGGATATTATTTGTAAATTGAGGAACGGAGTATGCAAGTAGTTTGAAAGAGAGGTAATATAAATGTCTATTATATAAAAGTGAGATCGAAGTATGTGGTTAAGTGGAAGGTAATTTGGAAAGGATATAAATAAATCGAGTTGCAAGCTCTACAGGGACGTGATAAATTGTTCTTAATTTATTATTATTATTGAAGAAGTTTATTACAGACTTTCGTAATATATAATATAATTCGTAAGTTTATTACTGACCCCACAACATTATCTATATAAATAAAAGGCAAAATCACTGACTGACTCATTGATCACGACATCTCTGAAACTACCAAAGCTATAAAGCTCAAACTTCGCATGGAGATTTTTTATAATACGTAGGTTTTCGCTAAGAACGGATTTTGCGAAATTCTACTCCTTAGGAAGCAAATAAGCGATAACCGGTTGTATGGAACTTCGTCATTTTCAAAGTTAGAAACATGAATTTATGTACACCTGTTTTTGGTTACAAATAAATGGACACGTGTATCGCGGTTTTGCAAAATTTTACCTCTATGGCGGTAAACAAGGGTTGAAAGTTTATATGGGAAATTCTTTATTTTTAAACATAGAAACACCAAATTTCATATACCTGCTTCTGTATAAAAATAAAAAAATACGCGTTAAGGAATTTCGATAAATTGTACCCTTGAGGGGATAAAGCAGTAATTGTATTAACTGACTCATTGATCACGAAACCTATGAAACCAATAAAGCTACTAGGCCCAAACTTCGCATGAGGGTTCCTTTGGACACGTAGGTTTTCCCTAAGAATGTTTTTTTCGAAATTCTACCTCTAACAAAGTAAATAAGCGATAAACGGTTGTATGGAAGTTCGTCATTTTCAAAGTTAGAAACATGAATTTACGAACACATGTTTTCTGTTACAAAAAAATGGGCACGTGTATCGCAGTTTGGAAAAAAATTATCTATAAGGAGGTAAAACAGGGCCTGTATTAACTGACTCATTAATCACGAAATCCATGGAGCTAACAGAGCTATGAAGTCAAAACTTCGCATAAGGGTTTCTTTTAACACGTAGGTGGAGTTTTGCGAATTTTCACCCCTAAGAACGTACATAAGGGATAAACGGTTGCATGGAATATTGTCATTTTCGAAGTTAGTAACATGTACTTACACTAACCTAACCTACACCTGTTTTAGAAGAATCTCCTAAGGCCTGTATTACCAGCGAGTTCAGTGTTCCCACGGGAACCGAAACAATGTCAGTAAACCAAGCATAGCCTAAAAATTAAACATAAAAATCAGAAATTTGGTGAATGATTACCTAAAATATTTGGATAAGCAATAAAAACGAAATTCCCGATATTTCCATTGAATCAGGAACTAAGCAGATGAAGCCACACACTATCAAACATAGGTACATGCATGAAATTTGGTGAAAGTATTTATTAGGTGTATACCTTGAATCAACACTAAGAAAGGAATACCCGGTATTGGGAACTATGAGGGTAATACCATGCACAACCTAAAATCTGGTGAACTTTTCTTTACGTACCTACGTTAGATGAGCACCAAGAAAAGTTCCCGGTATTCCCACGGGAATGTAATCTTACCAATATTATAACTGGGAAAGTTTGTAACTATTTCTATATTATTTAGACGTTTGTTATTTAATCACACATTGAAGAAAATCGGCATATAGGTAGAACATTTCCGAAAGTTGATGCCCGCCGCTCCGCTCACGTGAAGTCGTTAGTACACAAAAAGGTTTTCTCGCGGGAAAATGATATTTTCCCGGGATATAAAGAAGGTACCATTCAGCTCAAGCAATTTCGCCCGCGTGTATATTATTCAGTTGTAACTCATCAACAAGTATTCCGATTTCATTCAGTTTTTTGCTGTTAAAAAGTGAACACTTCAGAAGTTGTTTCATAGGAATAGCCTACACGCCACCCTCTTTAACTAATGTCTCTTTCTTTGTCTGTTTCTCTTATGTGGCGCTAACGAAGTTGCGCGGGTCAGCTAGTCTAAATATATAAGGGGCAAAATCACTGACTGACTCATTGATCACGAAATTTCTGAAACTACCAAAGCTTTGAAGCTCAAACTTCATATGTAGATTCTTTTTAATACGTAGGTTTCCACTAAGAAAGGATTTTTCAAAATTCCACCCCTAGGGAAGTAAATAAGCTAAAAACGGTTGTATAGAAGTTCGTCATTTACACCTGTTTTTAGTTATAAATAATTAGGCACGTGTAACGCGGTTTTGTAAAATTTTACCTAGAAGGGTGTAAACAAGGGTTGAAAGTTTATATGGAAGATTCTTAATTTTGAAACATAGCAACACCGAATGTCTTATACCAGTTTCTGTATAAAAAAAAATACGCGTTAAGGAATTTTGATGAATTCTACCCTTGAGGGGGTAAAATAGGAGTTATAATGACTAACTCATTGATCACGAAACCTATAAAAGTAACAAAACTACGAAGCCCAAACTTCGCATGGGGGTTCCTTATAACGCGTAGTGCTTCCTAAGAAAGGATTTTGCGAAATTCTATCTCTAAGGACGTAAATAAGCAATAAAGGGTTGTATGGAAGTTCGTCATTTTCAAAATTAGTAAAATGTACTTACGTATCTCCACATGTTTTAGAAGAATCTTCTAAGGCCAGTACTACCAGCGAGTTCAGTGTTCCCACGGGAACAGAAACTAACACGTGGTTTAATAAGTCCCGAGACTAAGTACTAAAACAAGCGATTTTTTATAAAATTTTATTTTTATTTCTCAACGTAGTCTTCTCCAAAAGCGATACAGTCCCTCCAACGCTTTTCTAACTTATTATTAACACCACTTGTACTGTTCCACAACATTTACTTTGTAAACCTGACCGGTTTTGCCTCACGGCATTCTCAAAGGTACACAATATGACGACTGGACCTAGAAAGTATACTAAAACTAATAACCGTACAATGTAGGTATATCGACATTACAAGTTACCAGTTTAGAAATTAACCCCAAAATTAGGGAGAATACAATTTTATATATAAAAATTAAATCATAATTCTATTTAAAACATTAGAATTGCAAATGTCAAAGTGTCATATTATTCAATGTCAAGAATTTAAAATGTCCAAAAAACTGTTGATTTAAAATAATGTTATGTTGTCAACAGTTAGATTTAAATCGTTCACCCTTATTACATTATTACAAGTGATGACATCTATATATTTATAATATTAACACAGAATATGTAAATTTTAATTTTTAGTTAACCAAAAAATGTTTGTAATTTGTGTAGTTAATGACATAGTTCAATATGGCAAATTATAGTAATTTGGTACCTAATTAATATTTAATAATTGTGACAATTTTATATCTTGACATTTAATACTTTTGACACTTTAAATTCTTGACATTGAATAATATGACACTTTGACTTCAATTCTAATGTTTTAAATAGAATTATGATTTAATTTTTATATATCAAATTGTATTCTCCCTAATTTTGGGGTAAATTTCTAAACTGGTAACTTGTAATGTCGATATACCTACATTGTACGGTTATTAGTTTTAGTATACTTTCTAGGTCCAGTCGTCATATTGTGTACCTTTGAGAATGCCGTGCAGCGAAACCAGTCAGGTTTACAAAGTAAATGTTGTGGAACAGTACAAGTGGTGTTATTTAATATGTGTAGCAAGTTTCACCAAGCGCCATCAATCAACAGTATAAATAAGCTTTTCTAACTTTTCTATCCCATGCGTGTATAAAGATTTGTCTTTGGCTTCAAAATAAGCCTCCGTTGCTGTGATAACTTCACTATTTGAGTCAAATTTCTTACATTGGAGCATTTTTTTGAGATCTGCAAACAGCCAGTAATCGCTGGAAGCTAAGTCTGGCGAATAAGGGGGATGATGAAGCAATTCAAAGCCCAATTCATTGATTTTGGCCATCGTTCTCACAGACTTGTGACAAGGCGCGTTGTCCTGGTGAAACACCACTTTCTTTTTGTTCATTTGAGGCCGTTTAGCCGCAATTTCGTACTTCAATTGCTCCAATAAGCACATGTAATAGTCACTATTAATATTTCGCCCCTTTTTAAGGTAGTCGATGAAAAGTATTCCATGCGCATCTCAAAATATAGACGCCTTAACCTTATCGGCCGATTTCTGAGACTTTGGCCGCTTCGGGTGGCTTTCACCAGCCGCTCTCCACTCCGCTGACTGCCGATTGTATTCTGGAGTAAAATGGTATATGTTATATTATCTATCACGCCTTATCCCCAAAGGGGTGGTAGAGGCATATATATTATATGCCCACTTTTCACCATGTGTATTTCTGTCCCACGTAATAGGTGGTGAGCCCATTGCCGTGTTGAAATAGACAGACGCAGGTTGTTGCTACCTGCTGTTGAAATTTTTAAGCCGCCCATAAGACCTTCAACTTGGCTTAACGACTGCCATTTTATTGGCAACCGGGACCAACGGCTTAACGTGCCTTCCGAAGCACGGAACTGGGCGAGTCTAAAGAGGCGAATAAATTTAATAAAATGTGTCTATTTTAGATGTTGTGTTTGGAATAAATTATGAACCCGTTGCCTTTTTAGTGAAGTGGTAACAAAAAGGCCAAAAGGTCTTATGTGCTAGACACTCATTAGAACGACCTGTTAAAGTCTTGGTAGTCTCGGACTCGGAGTAAAATGGTGTATCCATGTTTCATCCATTGTCACATACCGACGTAAAAAAATATTTTTATTACGATTCATCAGCGCCAAACATCGCTCTGAATCATTTATACGTTGTTCCTTTTGATCAGTTGTAAGCAAACGCGGCACCCACTTGGAAAAAAGCTTTTTCATGGCCACATTTTTTGTAAAATAGTGAAAACACTACCAGCTGAAATCTTCACTATCTCGGCTATCTCGCGCACTTTTATCTTCCGATCTTCCATTACGATTTTGAGGACTTGGTTAATATTCCTGACCTGTTCCCCATCATTTGTGTCCATGCGACCGCGTTTGAAGTCGGCATACCACCGACAAATGGTTGCTTTAGAGGGAGCTGATCCCGCATAACGTTTTATAATCCATTGCTGTGTTTCAACGGTATTTTTTCCCATTAAAAACAATGTTTTATCAACATGCGAAACTCGTTTTTTTCCATTGTATCGAAACTACAAGCGTAGCGTCACTTAAATGTCTGCAAAATCAATATTTTAATGATCCATTTTTTAAAATTTGACACATTTATTTTACTGAACCGGCCAGTACTTTTTAAAAATCGAAAGAAATTTTTAATATATACTCCATTTCCAAGTTAGTCTCGGGACTTATTGAACGATCTTGTATGTCAGTAAACCACGCACAGTATAAACACAACGATTTCTTGTTGTCAAAACATTGTTTTCCCAGGATATAAAGTAGGTACCCTATGTATTAATTCATAAAATGTCTCGCACAGGATATTCAGTTCAAGTAGTTTCGCCCGCATGTATATAATTCAGTTATAAGTAACTCATCAACAAGTTTCTGATTTCGTTCAGTTTTTTTTGTTAAAAAGCGAATACTTCAGAAGTTGTTTCATAACAATAGCTTACGCACCACCCTCTTTAACTAATGTATCTTTCTTTTTCTGTTTCTTTTATGTGGAAAGAAAGAAAGAAAGAAACACATTTATTAGGCACATACAATAACAACAATAAAAATAAAAACAAAATAAATAAAAAACCCGAACGAACGCTAACGAAGTTGCGCGGGTCAGCTAGTCTTATTATATTTTACCACTAGAGGACGCGTGCGTTATCCACGTGAAATTATACGTAGGTACATACATACATACATATTGTCACGCCTTTATCCCAGAAGAGGTAGGCAGAGTGTTCACCCATCCAGGGACCATCTATAGCGAATGTTGCTTAACGCTTAACACAGTAATCGCTTACAGAACACTGAGTGACGATTGCTTCTACTTATTTTACTTTTTATACGTAAAGGTTTATCCCTAAAAATATGTGTCGTGTCAAAGACTGGCCAGGAAAACTGCAAATTATCACGGAATCAAATTATCAGTTCAGAAGTGTATTAAGCTATGACATGTATCCCTTTTCCCGTAATTTATTTCTCTACACTGCACTGAAACACTAAAACTTGAACCATTATGGTAAGGCCTCGGTCTATTCTCGGCACCGTCACGTCCACGTGTGAGAACAGATAACACATCTTACCACGGCCACGATCTAGCCCCGGTTCTGACACGCCACTGATGTGTGGGGATTAGACCTTAAACCTTTTTGTTGAACACACATATATACATACATATTGGCTCGCTTTTATCCCCGAAGGGGTAGGCAGAGGCATAATAAATGCCCACAATTCACCGTATGCATTTTTGTCCCACGTAACAGGTGGTGAGCCCATTGCCGTGTTGAAATGGACAGGCGCAGGTTGTGGCGATCTGATGTTGAAATTTTTTAAGCCGCCCTTTAAGGCCTTCAACTTGGCTTAACGACTGCCAAATTATTGGCAACCGGGACCAACGGCTTAACGTGCCTCCCGAAGCACGGCACTGGGGTGGGTCTAAAGGGCCGAATATAATATATAAATTTGAACGATATTTTGAACCCGTTGCCTTTTTAGTGAAGTGGTAACAAAAAGGCTAAAGGGTATTATATATTAGACACTAATTAGCACGACAAATTAAAGTCCTGGTAGTCTCAGACTTTTTTTTTTGTTGAACATCTCCATATATTGGTGTAAACTTTGTAGGCATCTGTTCAGTAGTTTTAGAGAAGTGCGTGTAATGGAACTACGTGGGTGAAATCACGGGCGTCCACTAGTATATAATATACAAAAGCAACGTTAAAAAGAAACGCAGTGAGCTTTCCAGTAGACGCAGATGCAATTCAACGCGAGAGAACATCGTTTTTAGGGTCCCGTACCTCAAAGCAGAACTTTTATAAGATCACTTTGTTGTCCATTCGTCCATACGTTTGTCTGTCAAAACCCTATTTTTGAGCACCCGTGAAGGTATCGAG
This sequence comes from Thumatha senex, assembly GCA_948477245.1. Lineage (NCBI taxonomy): Eukaryota > Metazoa > Arthropoda > Insecta > Lepidoptera > Erebidae > Thumatha > Thumatha senex. Next base: position 18,823,917 of record OX419744.1, read on the forward strand.
TAGAAATTAAAATATACTCTAGTTTACGGTCCCTAAAAGCTGTGAAATACTTCTAAGTGAACGATACTACCTTAACTGTATTTTACCACATGTACTGCGGTGAGTGCTCTGAAGAACTGTTCCAATTAGTTCCACCCTTCCATTTTCCTTCAAAAGCGGACAGTGCGAGCATCAGAATTTGTGGTCTAGCAATGTATTATGTGATGATTTAATTTGGATGAGGTGCAAAAAGAAATTTTCACATAATCATGAATGTTTACTATTCAGCTAAAGTTTTGGACATTTTATCAACAACAATTCTTATCCTATCCGATAGGTACTGGTCGATTTTACCCAACACCTTTACAAAATGTAACATTTTATGGACCCCTTTTTTAAACTTTTCCATCTTTTCAGCACTTGATTCTTCTTCAGGCAACATTAATGGGGTGAATTTCATTGGTGCTCCTATCCTCGGAGCTTTGTGATGGCTATCACGAGCTTCTAGCTTTGGTACATTCAATTTTGGAATCCGTAGTCGAGGTCCTTTACTTTTTATTAAGCTCAAAGTAGGTAAGTACCCTTTTGGCGGTGCAATTGCCGTCGGAACTTGTGTATCACTAAAGGCTTCTTGGTCTGTATCTTGATCAGTGAGAATGAATTTTCCATTTTGTACTGCTTTTGGGATCACTTTGTGTATGAGATTGCAAAACGACTCGATGTCAGACCGAGAGTTCCGGTCGTAGTTTGACGACCTGAGAAAAGGGCTACTACGGCGTGCGCTGTATGACTCCTGAAATTATAATTAAAATGGATAAAAAGAAATGTAACACGGCAATGGGCTCACCACCTATTACGTGGAAGAGGAATACACATGGTGAAAATTGGGCATACAACATGTATGCCTCTGCCACCCCTTCGGGGTTAAGGTGTGATAGATAAATAAATAAATATAAAAAAATAACGAAACTAACATTTGTGGATCACACAAATATTTTCCGACCCGGAAATCAAACCCTAGACCTCTGCGCCACCGAGTTAGTAAATAATGATATATAAATAAGGATATGTTTATAATGATCTTGTGCTGATAATGTTGTGGGTTAGGGGGTCCTAGCAAGATGTTGTCATAATATTGGACCCCAGGCTCCAAAATCAAGTAGGGTACGGGAGCAACTGGAAAAAAACACTTATGTTAAAAAGAGACGAGAGAAGTGACATGATTGGGTCAGACTCTATTCTGTAATATCTCTTTTTCTTCACCTTATTGATTTCCAGTTGCTTCGAAATTCTACTGGGATTTTGAGCCTGGGGCCTGGGGTTTAATTTTATTTAGCTGCTAGAAGAAGCTATCGAATAGTATTTTTGGTTGTCGACATTGTTGGACCAACTGCCGTCTGACCTCTCAACCCTGTAAGTGTTGTTAAGTCGTTGCCTCGTCCGTTAGTCAATAGGGGGCCAAGTCTGCTATTTCAATTGTGACGACATAGAATCGAAATCGTCGCTCAATAGATAGACACCGGTACAATTTTCACAGTTTTTCGTAGTCTACTATTACAATAGTACTCAAATAGACTTATATCGGCCGACCGATAGAAGTCTATAGAATATTCTATATACTAACACGTACCGCGCCAGTGGCCGCAATTCAGTGACATTTTTGATTAGTCTACTAACATTTTGACATTAAAAACAGCGATTCTGGTTCTATTCATCGACTTGCCAATAGTAGACTCGGCCGCCAGGTCAGGTTACTGGGGCCCCAAAGACCTTGGTTCCCTTTTATACCCCAACTACTGTATTCTGTAATATTATGTAACTGGGAAAAAGAATGAAATGAATTACTATAAACTATATTTTTTTGTATGTAATATTTTATTTTTCAATACGAGGCATTATCAAGATTGCTTGGTAAGCAGCCAAGCAATCTTGATAATGCCTCGTGTATAGGCGGAACACGTGTCGACATCATACGACATATAAAAATCGGAATATTGCAAAATAACTAAATAAACTATATTCACGCTGTATCCATGACGTGGTAGCCAAAGAGGACTGATCACCATGCTTCGCAATCCATTCATACTTCTTTCGCTCCCTGCAGATTCATTAATTGCTTCATACATGCAACTCTGGTATCTGAGTACTTTTGACCCTTTTGTTTTAAAGCTATCTGCTCAAAAATAAAAGGTTAAATCAAAAAATAATTATGGTTTAATAATGGATTTCCGCCATGTTACGCCATTATCCTGGCAAGGCTAGGCCAAGTCCTGGCAGTGGTGGTGCATCTATCGGGTCGCCTTATTCCCTATAATACGGTTGAGCAGGGCGATGGCTGATATATGCGTCATACCCGTGAACGGGTGCCGTCTGTTGGGACTGGTCAGCTCATAGCTGTTATAGCAATTATTACAAAAAAAACTAAGGCATTAAAAACACGAGGCATTATCAAGATTGCTTGGTAAGCAGCCAAGCAATCTTGATAATGCCTCGTGTATAGGCGGAACACGTGTCGACATCATACGACATATAAAAATCGGAATATTGCAAAATAACTAAATAAACTATATTCACGCTGTATCCATGACGTGGTAGCCAAAGAGGACTGATCACCATGCTTCGCAATCCATTCATACTTCTTTCGCTCCCTGCAGATTCATTAATCGCTTCATACATGCAACTCTGGTATCTGAGTACTTTTGACCCTTTTGTTTTAAAGCTATCTGCTCAAAAATAAAAGGTTAAATCAAAAAATAATTATGGTTTAATAATGGATTTCCGCCATGTTACGCCATTATATTTGAAAGTGAAAGTGAAAAATCTTTATTCATGTAGGTCACAAAGTAACACTTATAAACGTCAAGATTATTGCTTCTACATTTACATTTACTGCCAGATTCGCAACGCAATAGGTAGAGTCTGAGGAAGAACCTGGCAATATAACTCATGGCCACTCTTTTCTAACTGCCAGTAATTACATTAGTTATATTTACATGATATTTGAACAAATTATATAGTAATGAGTCTATACAAAAGTAACGAAATCCAATCAAAATGAAAGCGTTTCTAGTTGCCAAATTTAAAGGTAGCCCACCCTTATGAGGAAGACTCCGGCAAGAAACTAAATGGCTGCTACTTTAAAATGCAGGTATGGTTTAAAATAAAAAACTTACATTGTTCCTTTGGAGTTACGTGAGAACAGTCGACTAAACTTAATTTGCCTTAAATATAAATAGTTTTTTTTGTAATAATTGCTATAACAGCTATGAGCTGACCAGTCCCAACAGACGGCACCCGTTCACGGGTATGACGCATATATCAGCCATCGCCCTGCTCAACCGTATTATAGGGAATAAGGCGACCCGATAGATGCACCACCACTGCCAGGACACTTAGGCGAGCATGACATACTCAAACTGCACAGCAACCATCATGTCAATTTCAAAAATTATAAAAAGTTATGTGGACGGTGCTCACACAATAACAAACTCAAATTACATATAATTATATTAGTTAACCTGACGTTTCAGATCACTTATGTTGAACAGATGTACATTATATTTATAATGTTTCTTTATTATTATTATTAATTATATTTGTATATTTATGTGTGTTGACTTAGAGCGACTTACTCCCATGCATTTTTATCATTAATATAGTCTGAAATTTTATAATATGCCTTGTTACACAATTTGGCCTTGACTGTTGTCTTAAACATATTTATTGACAATATTCTAATATCATCGGGAAGTTTGTTATAGAATCGTATACATTGCCCCATTAAAGAATTGCTGATTATTTCGAGACGAGTAGAATGTAATACAAGATTATCTTTATGCCTAGTGTTTACATTATGTATATCACTTTTTTTAAGAAATGTGTCTATGTTTTTGTGCACATAAAGTAAATTCTCATATATATATTGTGATATAACGGTAAGAATATTAAGGTCTTTGAATCTTTCTCTTAGAGATGCCCTGGGACCAAGCTGGTTTATTGCTCTCACAGCTCTCTTCTGTAAAATAAATATCGTATTAATGTCCGCTGAGTCTCTCTTCTCCCCAGAGAAGAATTCCGTGTGATATAACGCTATGGAAATAACTGAAATAAACTATTCTAGCCATTTCAACATCAGTGAGCTGTCTTATTGTTTTTACTGCCTATGCAGCAGAGCTTAATTTGTCTGTCAATTTTTCTATATGTGGTCCCCACTGCAACTTTGAATCAATAGTTATACCCAAAAACACAGAAGCCCCAACAGTATCCAACCCTGATCCATTAAGTTGCACATTGGTCGCCACCTGTCTCACATTAGGTGTCGAAAATTTAATTACTTTAGTTTTTTATCATTTAAAAGAAGATTATTAACGTAAAACCTATGAACAACTTCTGAGAGTGCACTGTTAACATCGTCATAATTAATTAATTGTCTATTAATTTTAAATGTCAAAGAGGTATCATCCGCAAACAGCACAATCTCATGTTTATCCCCAACATAGTAAGGTAAGTCATTAATGTACAAGGATTGATCCCTGTGGAACACCCATTACAACTGGAGATCCTGCTGATCGTTAGCGTTTACTTCAACCCCCTGAATTCTATTGCTTAAATAAGAAGTCATAAGGTCGAGAGCTTTATTTCTGATACCGTAGTGGCGTACTTTCTTTATAAGAGTTTCGTGATGAACCCAATCGAAGGCTTTAGATAAATCGCAAAAAAACACCTAATGCATCCTGCGAATCCTCCCAAGCCGCATAAATACTTTTGAGTAAAGCAACCCCTGCATCCACCGTTGAGCAACCCTTTGTATATCCAAACTGTTTCCTGTGTAGTAAATTATGTATATTAAAGTTACTAAGCAACTGTCCAAGCATTAGCTTTTCAAATATTTTACTTAGTGTTGGTAGTACGGAAACAGGCCGAAAGTTAGAGGGATCTGCATTATCCTTTTAAACCTTTTAAACCTCGAATGTTTTGATGCACCAGGTTGAGACACTTCTTCATACTGTTACAATTCACAGATATGTTTGATGGGTTCATATTTTTATTTGAAACCCTAGTTATACATTTTATTTCTTTAGCCCCAGAATAGGGAGGTACATATGTTGGTAATATGCAAGAAAAATTATCTGTTGTCTTATTACTCAGTTTAAATTAAATAAATTTGAATTGTTAGTAGTAAAATTACTGACATTGTGAATATCATATAAACATTGCTCAATAGGAGCAACTTGTTTAGCCAAGTTCTTGGCTGATATATCTAATAAATATGATAGCGAAGTAGCTATTTGTCTTATAGAATAATTGGAAAGATAATAATAATTATCTTTTGTCAAATAAAAGAATGATGAATTACTATACTCACTCTTTCATCAGAGCAGTCGATTTTAAAGCGTAATGGCGGCACTCCTACTGCGTCGTTGACCTGGAATAGTATAATGAAAATATATTTAGCAAAATAAGTTAAACGTATGATGTAAGGGAACCTGCGATAGCCTATTTTTTCTCGTACTTATTAATAGTATTTAAGAGGCCATAAGAACTGCTTTCAGTTGACTTCTCATACAAAAAAAACTATGACTGCTGCGCATTGGTAGCATTCTAGTCTGCTAGTGTGGTGGGTTAAACTTTTTTCCAATACCGCCGTCACTACTTGATCAATAGTGCAGAAAAGAAACATTATTCCCTATGGCAGTTCCAGTAAGTAATGTGGGCTGGTAGTGTGGTACCGAAAGGGTAATTATATTACAAGATGCCAGTAAAAATCGACAAGGTCTTATATACGGATAATTACTATGGCTGGCGCTTGCAAATACATAATTTGTGTAAGTACATTCATGATATTGTCATTGTGGCACTTGCTACATACATATTGTCACGCCTTTATCCCTGAAAGGGTAGACAGAGGCATACTATACGCACACTTTTACCGTATGCATTTTTGTCCCATATACGTAACACGTAGTGAGCGCATTGCTGTGTTGATATAGACAGGCGTAGTTTTAGCGACCTGCTGTTGAAAATTTTCAAGCCGTCATAATAAGGCAAATAAGGCTTTCAACTTGGCTTTACGACTGCCATGAATTGAACTGCCAAAAAACTTACAATTATTTGTGTACTCTATTATCATACCATGACAAGCAGACATCTGAAATTAAATTTTAAAAACGAAAAATGTAAATATTTAAACTACAAAAATCCAATAATATCTAATTATTATGTATATAATAAGCCCTTCCAAATAATTGTGCATTCGTGAAATTGCTCTATAGTTTTTTAGATTATTACTTTATAAAATAAACCCTAAATTATTATTGGGTTGAATAATTTCAGTTTCGAGCGGGACTCTAACAGTCTACGCCTCTTTTGTTGGGTAGGTCTATCTCTGATCTGTTTATCTAACTAAGCTACCGCCATTTGAAATTTATAAATGTATTGACCTCTTTTATCTTAAGGTGATATATAATGAAAAAAAAACTACTAATGTAGAACAAAAAAACAAAAAAATATAAGTTAGGTACATGTAAATATGCCTGATTTGCAAAGCAATATGTAGAGCTGTGAGGTATTGGCGTTTCTTGCCTGGGTGTTAATCTAGCTATTTTATTATGTTGAACATCATTTGTGTAAAATCATTTCTCGATCAAGGAACCCGTTTTTGATTTTGTCACCGATTTAACGTAGTCGTGTCTGCAACTCCTACCAGATAAAGGGTTGTTTCTGGTCATGCGGCAATATGTAGTAGGACATTATAATATCATGAAAAAGAAATGTATAAAATATAAGTGAACTGTAGAAGTAAGTAAAAGTAAGTAATACGTAGTCAACTGAGAAATTGAATTTCATTATGTTAAAATTTTCGTATAAATTTCCAACTACGGATCACTATACTTCGCAAATGTACTTTGCCGGTTTTAGATTTATTTGAATTTCGAACTAGTTTATTCGCTCAAACGTTTAGACATTGTTCAGACAGAGGCAGGCCGAGGGACTTCATTTTTAACCCCCGACGGAACAAGTCTGTGGGTCTGTCCGTCTGTGTCATCATAGCTCGTAAACGAATTAAGCGATTTCAATTCAGTTTATTAGGTATTAAAGGTGACTTATAGGCGAGAGTTGTTAGACGTGTTTGATGAAAATCGGTTGAGTCGTTTAAAAGTTGTAGGGGGTAAAATTAGGGACGAATAACTGAATGTCTGCAAAATATACTCGAGTGGAGTCTCAAATAAAAGCGCATCACGACATTGACATTACAAAATAATATGTTGCTGTGACAAAGTTCTGGGGGTAAAAGTAGGGAAAATACCCAATGTCTGCAAATATATGTGGAGTAATTTTCAAAAAGAAGCTACAACTTAACAAAATCTATCCATCATTATAATAAGTATGTATCTATAAAAAGTATAAAATAATACATTTAATAAAAATAAAATTACTCTGACACAAAAAACTAAGTTCCCTTTCTAAAGTAAAAAATAATAAAAGAAACTCGATCTTAAAGTACCTAACTATGTATTAATAGTTCTAAAAAGTACGTCACGTTTGGGGGACCGCGCCAAACTAACAATTTAATTACACATAGTCCAACCTAACCTAACTAAGCAACATAGGCTAAATATTAATGACAAAAATATCGTAGATAATAAATAATTAGGAGCGGTCACCCAAAGCAAACGTATTATTTTTTAATTATTAATACATACGTAGGTACTTTATAGTCAGTATTATCATAATACTTGAAATGAGTTGCCCCTAAATAGTTCCTGTGCACAGGTCCATAAAACCGACTCCGATACCATACTGGCACATAGTAGCGCCAAGTCTACACCAAGAACAAAATATATCTCCTACTGTCACTACTCTGATTTCTTCCTTTATAGACTAGAATGACATTTGGAGTGTTGCCGCTTTATCGCAATAAAAAGATAGTGTCGTTGCCAAAAATAATACGTGGATAGTTGATTAGTTTGAAATTGTGTCTATGCTAATAATTTTTGAAATTGATTATTGAATTGAAATTACTACCCGCTCCCTCTACGCCGCCCCTTTCGCAAGCATGACGTGCTTGGTCCCGTAGTGCTATCGTCATCCAAGAGCAAAAATAATAACTATCTTAACGCTATATCCCTGACGGGGTAGTCAGAGATGACAGATCGCAGGCTTAGCGATCCATGCATAATTTTTTCGCTTCTTGCAGATTAATCAATCGCTTAATGCATGCACGTCTGGGTATCCAAATACTTTTCCGTTTTTGAGCAATCTGCTCACGTGGTCTTCATATGTAAGTCTCAGCCTACCCTGACTCCTTCTACCCTTTACTTTCACACAATATATCTTCTTCGCCAATCGTTCCTCACACATTTGTTGGACGTGTCCAAACCAACGGAGCACGCCCTTTTCCAGCTTAACGCTGACACTTTCATTCAAACCTGCCAAATTGCGCATCACGTAGTTACGTATTCGGTCGACCCCTTGGCCGACTCACTTTTGATCACTTCGAAAATTGTGTGTGAAAAAACCCAGGTTTCGCTACCGAAAAGCAAAGTTGGCACTGGCACTGCGTTATGAATCGCTAGTCGTGCTTCTTTAACGATGCTTTGTCGCTTTACAAAATGAGACAAAGCAACGTTAATTTTTTTTTCTGCAGTTATTTGCCGTTCTACATCCAAACACATCTTCCGTCCACGCCAAACACACTCCCTAAATACATAATTTTATTCATTTGCTCTAGACGTTCCTGGTTTACCCAAGTCTTGCATTTAGTTTTTACGCCATTTCTTACAAATACTAGAAACTTAGTTTTATTTGCATTCAAGCCTTTACTTTCACACTCATATTAGTGACTAATGCCTGAAGGTCGGCTTCTGATGAGGCCATCTGCGCACAGCAGACAATTTACTGTTAAGTCACCCAAATTCACACCCATATCACAATCTTTCAACTTCTGCAGGCAACTGTTTAGATACACTATGAACAGTCAGGTGGACATGACACAACCCTGTTTGACGCTTGTACCGACGTCAAAACGGGGTGACACATCCCCCCTAATCGCACAAAAGCCTTACAGTCCCTATAAAGCGACTGTATTGCCCGCAGTAGCGAGCCGTCCACACCATATTCGGGCAGCAAGTCCCACAGAGTTTCACAGAGCAATAATAATAGTTAAGAAATATTTACAACATTATTGTAGTATTAATATTAATAAAATAGTATTTATAATCCTTTCCTACTAGTCGAGTCATTCGATTCATAAACTAAATCGACTAAGTAAGGCACTACGGTTGCAAACTTGCAACATTAAAAAGAAATAATGACATACGAAATGTCATTCTAGTATATAAAGAAAAAAATCAAGGTATAAGTAAATCAATATGTAATCCTGACGCAGCTGACTGACGGCGAAAGTGATTTGCCTTGTCAATGATATAGTGACGTCATGGCGATTATCGTTTCATATCTTAAAAATTATTGGGCCCAATTTTTGGGCTGCATGTTTTGTGTACGCCGGTCTGGACTGATAAAGTCGCTATACTAGTACCTTTTTAGTACCTCACTTCTGGGTCATCGAAGATTATAAAAATAAATATCCATCACGCCTTATCCCCGAAGGGGTGGCAGAGGCATATTATATGCCCACTTTTCACCGTGTGGATTCCTGTCTCACGTAATAGGTGGTGAGCCTATTGCCGTGTTGAAATAGACAGACGCAGGTTGTGGCTACCTGCTGTTGAAATTTTTTAAGCCGCCTATAAGGCCTTCAACCAGGCTTAACGACCGCCATTTTACTGGCAACCGGGACCAACGGTTTAACGTGCCTTCTGAAGCACGGAAACGCTCGCAAATGTAAATGCCACAAAGCGGTCACCCATCCGACGACCAGCCATAGTGAAAGCTGCGTACCTCAGTGATCGTTTACCGAACACTGAGACCGCGGGGCCACGAGCGCTTCTTAATTTATTATAAATTTTTGAAGATTATAATTTAACATTTTATCACTAATAATAAAATAAAGCACTATTACAGCTTTCACCTTCTATGAATTACGTCACATAATCACTAGAACACCAATCAATAGATTACAAAACTTCCAATCACTATTTCAGAACAATAAAATTGATAACTGTTTAGTTTATATATTCGATATTACAACAGAATAGTAGATACGAACCAGTATGAATGCTATCACCACGTACAGATGCATTATCCGTTCGTGCACACAGTTACGACATGGTCGGGCGTCTACGTTCAACAGCGAAACATCACGTAGCATACGCACCTTGGACGCTGCTTGAACACTCAGCAGAATTTTACTGCAAGTAGTGTGTCCACGCGATTTGCATTGGCAAGGATATTTATTGAAGTGAAACTTCTTTATCGACGTTGAAAGAAATTTTACAGCAGTAAAAATATTGACTCATTTTTCGGTTACGTGCCTTGTTGTTTTGTAGTAAAACATCTTTATCATAAGTGAAAATTCTATGAGAGAAATTTTATAGCTATAAAAAAGGTTTCACTTCTTACCTGTGTACTCTGGTACACACACATTTTTTTATGGAATTAGTTACAAATATTTTTTTTTCTTAATCATTCATTCATTATTTTGGCCATTATTTATTACGCAGCGCCATGAACCCAAACTAAACTCATAAACCAAACCTTGTGCTATAGGATCTAAACAACTGAAATACATACTTAAATATTTTTAAATTATAAAAATACAATTAAAGTGTTGTGAAGAATATATGAGTAAATTATGTTTTAAGTATAATCGAAAAATATATAGCTGTACTTGTTTATTTAGGTATTTTATTTTTTATTTTATTTAGTCGTGGGTTCGATTTCCACCCAGGATAAAACTTTGTGTGATGAGCACGATGGTTTATTCTGTGTCTCGATGAAATATATAAGTATGTTTATCCGATATCTGGTTACCATAGTACAAGCTCTGCTTAGTTCGGAATCAGATGGTGTTGTGTGAGTTGTCCCAACGATATTTATTTTATTTTTTTATTTATTTATTATGCAAGCAAAATAGATTTTGCTGACAAGTCAAACTATGATACTTTGATAACTTTTTAATAAAGTGGAACTGAAATATCTACCAATTGATGGTAAAATAACTACCAATGTATGTGAAATTTATTGCAAATGTAAGATACGAGTAATTCAGAATATATACATACATCACGCCTTTATCCCCGAAGGGGTAGGCAGAGGCATACTATACGCCAACATTTTGACGTATGCATTTTTGTCCCACGTAACAGGTAGTGGGCCGAGTTAAGCCAGAAATGACGAGTTATATTGTCATTTGAATTTATGAGGCAAGAGTGGGTGGATGACGGTCATCCGCCAATTTATTAGCATTATAAGGGACACAGATTTGGCGGAGAATTTTATTTTCCAGGAAACATAGCGTCGTACATACATACATCACGCCTTTATCCCCGAAGGGGTAGGCAGAGGCATACTATACGCCAACATTTTGACGTATGCATTTTTGTCCCACGTAACAGGTAGTGGGCCGAGTTAAGCCAGAAATGACGAGTTATATTGTCATTTGAATTTATGAGGCAAGAGTGGGTGGATGACGGTCATCCGCCAATTCATTAGCATTATAAGGGACACAGATTTGGCGGAGAATTTTATTTTCCAGAAAACATAGCGTCGGAACACCTGCAATTTGAACTGGTGACTCATAAGGATCGTAAGAATTTGTGTATTTCAGGCGATGCTGGTGCAAGGACCAATTTCTGAGGGTTAAGATGTGGTGATCTCTGAGGGCCAAATGGCCAGCACTAGATGTCAGCTAGGATGATGATAATATAATGATTTATAACGTTTACACAAATTCTGCCAATCAAATGCCAAAGAGTATGTCCGTATTAGGCTTAAAGCATGGTGATCTTACAACCCAGTTATATTTTTAATAGCAAGGTCACGATTTAAGAGTGAAAATATTTGAGATGTCATTTATTGCTTATCTGTAACGTGCTGTTTATATTTTTACCAACCCCCAAAGGAGCCAGCGTATAAGGTTCTAAGATGCAGTGGCTTTATACCAGTTACTATGCGAGTACACTAGTACTGTATTTAGTCGTTAGAATATATTACGAAAATGAAGTTAAGGAGACACTTAATTTGGACTGCTCTTGTGGTGCTCGTAGTCACTGCTGTCGAGGTTAATATTTTGCTTATTTTTTATGCTTTTATTAATATTTGATTATTTATAAATATTTGAGTAATATATGGAAGTTTACCTGATTTGTTGGATCAATTGATGTGATAGTTTGGGAACTTTTTATTTTTTATAAATATTGTTGGACACTTTTTACACAGCGCCATCTAGGCCAAACTAAGCTATACCTAGGCTTGTTGATGGGATCTAGACATCTGATATACATACTTATATATTTCAAAATACATACATATTATACATAGGAAACGCCCAAACCAACACATGTGGATCACACAATCAGTTCTTTGTCCCTCTGGAATTGGGAAAGGAAACAATTTGTTCCAACCCGGGAATCGAACCCGGTACCAAATGCGCGGCAGCCGCATATACTACCACTGCACCATCGAGGCAGTCAAATTCTACGTCCATTGTTGTATGAGCTAACAACCCGGCGACGACGATATGTGTTCGGAAGGTACGTTAAGCTGTTGATCGAGCCGATTGCCAGCAACAAGCGTCGCCAAGCCAAGTGAAAGTCCTTATGGGCTGCTTGATAAATTTCAATAGCATGTCACCACAACTTGCGCGTATCCATTTCAACACGACAGTGGGTTGAGTGAGTTCTCTTTCGGGATAAAGATAAACATACAACTTTTGGGAAATTAGTCCATAGGTATAGAAATTACCAAATGTGTCAGGAATTAGGTACTTGACATACAAACTTTTAAAATAAATAAATAAATAAATATCCATCACGCCTTATCCCCGAAGGGGTGGCAGAGGCATATTATATGCCCACTTTTCACCGTGTGGATTCCTGTACCACGTAATAGGTGGTGAGCCCATTGCCGTGTTGAAATGTACAGACGCAGGTTGTGGGTACCTGCTGTTGAATTTTTTCAAGCCGCCCATAAGGCTTTCAACCAGGCTTAACGACTGCCATTTTACTGGCAACCGGGACCAACGGCTTAACGTGCCTTCCGAAGCACGGAAACGCTCGCAAATGTAAATGCCACAAAGTGGTCACCCATCCGAGGACCAGCCATAGTGAAAGTTGCGTAACTCAGTGATCGTTTACAGAACACTGAGACCGCGAGGCCACGAGGCCACATACAAACTTTTAAAAAAATAAAATGAATAAATAAGTAATACGTGATTTCGTCATAACCTTTAAACCTCTTTCTATTTCAGAGTAGCCTCCTTCTTAGGAAATCCCTGTTGAAGCCTCGTATTGAAGAACCATGTTTCTCTTGCCGATCCGAAGACCGACCATTTGCTTATCCGCTGATCGGTTACATGGTCAAGCTGAAAGACATATTGGTTAAAGGACTTAACGTCATCGTATCCAACGCTAAAGAACACAAGCTTGCTTGAAAATGTCTGACTACGAATCACGATCTCACATGAAGGGCTACAATGGCACATCCCCCAGTAAATCGCGGTACATAGCGTATTTAATATTCAGTATATTATTCTCCTGCTACTTACTTTTATACTTATCATCATCCTCTTGCCCTTGTCCCAATTTACTTGGGATCGGGGCAGTATGTCTTCCTCTTCCATTCATCCTTGTTATTCGTCATCTGATCATTCACTCCTTTCATATTCATATCACTCCTTACACAGTCCATCTATTTTGTCTTTGGCCTTTTAGTGACATGACTTTCATGCCTTCTCATCACATTTTTCAGTCTCAGGCGCCACTCTCAGACTCCCTCTAAAAACTATCTTACTTTTATACTAAAATAAAAAAATATTAAAGTGTTTGTTAATTTGTTTATTCACCGTTTTTTAAGTATGTATTGTATGTGTATATGTATATATTTTCAAAATGTATACTTGTTTAAAGCAAGCAACGTATTGGCATGATTTAAAATGCAGGATTGTAGTAGGTCGAGACAGTTACGAGTAAATGTGCTACTATTTATTGCTATCACGATACATCTTAGCTCTACAGAACAGTATGTCAAAGTTTAATAAATAAATATAATTGTATGACCAAAGTAAACTAACATAAAAAGCATTAACAAGCAAGATTAACGCATTCAACCAAACAAATTCTTCAGCTTTGTTTAAGTGTTTAATGATTTTTTCTCTTTTCCCGCCAAAAGGTTCGTAAAATTGACCTGATTTATTAGGGGGATATCTGGAGAGTAACATACGAGTAAAAACTCTTCTCCTGGAAAATATCATATTCCCACGGGAATCGCGTTTGTGCGATAATCTAATTTCATGCAACTCTTGTTCAACATTATTTACATTAACATATTTATGAAGCTTGATACGAAATCCTTTTGTTTGACCTGTGACAATTTATCTTTCAAAATAATTCCCTGTCTCGCTTTGGCTGCAATTTCTTCACTTACATCATCTGGAATACCTAATTTAAATATAACATTTAGAAATGGTAGTGACATTAAAACAAAACTGTTCAAGGTTTCTTTTGGCAACAAAGGTAACATTAACAAAGGCATTACGAATCTCCGTATTTTCCTTGACGGCGATTTAACATTGGACGATTCCGTTTCAAAAATATTCAGTTTTGGATTTGAAGATAACATCGTTTCAATTTCCGGAGATGTTTTTATTGATCTTGTCAAATCAGATCTTACATCAACGGCCACGGGTGCATGTTTCTCGACCTTATTTAACGCCACCGGATTTCTTAAGTGTGGTTTATCATTGGCAACCAATCTCAAACTTACAGCGTACGTAGGTGTAACCTGCAAATTCAAATTGTAATATTTCTTATAAACGCGAAAGTTGGTAAGTGTGGATGTTTGTTACTCTTTCACGCAAAATCTACTGAATGAATTTTGATGAAACTTTACAGTAATATAGTTTACACATCAGAATAACACATAGGTTACTTTTTATCCCGTGAACAAGTTCCTGTGGGATACGGGAACGGGACAACTACACCACGCGTGCGGAGCCGCGGGGTGAAGATTTGTCTAGAGTATTGTATCATAATGAGGTATTTGTATTTGGTTGTTGGCCCGTATTCGGTGTACTTATTTCACATACATACATACATACATACATACTGCCACGCCTTTATCCCCGAAGGGGCAGGCAGAGGCATATTAAACTCCCTCGTTTCACCGTATGCATTATTGTCCGACGTAACAGGTGGTGAGCCCATTGCCGTGTTGAAATGGACGAGCGCAGGCTGTATTGACCTGCTGTTGAGATTTTTTTTAAGGCCTTCAACATGACTTAACGACTGCCAGTGGTAACCGGGACCAACGGCTTAACTAAACTGGGGTGGGTCTAAAGGGCCGAGTAAATTTAATAAAATGTGTCTATTTTAGATGTTAAATTTGGAAGAAATTTTGAACCCGTTGCCTTTTTAGTGAGGTGGTAACAAAAAGGCTAAAAGGTCGTATGTGCAAGACACTAATTAGCACGACCAATTAAAGTCCTGGTAGTCTCGGACCTAATACTACTTATTTCACCTACAAATTATATTGCTATTAACCGATGGACGAAGATTTCAATGAACTCTAAGAAAAAGATGTAAAATGATAATTCTGAGATCTTTCGTGCTGGTTGGAGAAACTTTGATCATTTTTAAAATGGTTGTAGGCGTCTAAATTATTTTAGACGTACTTATACGATTCTTTCAGCGGCTTTTCATAATGAATGTGTTAAAAAACAAGCATCGAATTTTAATAGCACTTGAAACTATTTTGATCAACTGCTTTATGCTATCATTGTTTTTATACAATCATTTGTAGTTTGTGATAAAAAAATCACAGTATGGCAACCATAGAAACCGCAATAGCATTATAGCAACAATAGAGATTGTAATAAAAAATAGTACAGTGAACATAGTTCTCGTAATAATGTTTTTTTCGATTTTCATGATAGCAACACCATCATATGATATTTATGACAGTAAAAAGAGAATTTATCTACACCAAACTAAAAGAACTTAGAACCAACGCTCGCAATTCTTTCCTCTTATAACCTTGGATTTTTCAAGTACAGTGCAATAAGGTATTTATAAGGATACTTACGGCTGGAGGACCATCACTATCATTAAGCCTTATCATTTCTTATAACAACCCTCACTCTTCGAACATCAATCTGTCTTTCCATCAGGCGATTGACGTCATCATATCTGGAAGCGATGAAAGATGAAAAATACATCAATTATGTCAATAAATACTTACAATTGTAAGACATGAAATAATGTAACTTATTTCAAGTAACCCCGACATGTTGTTGCTATTGTGGTTGCGGAGACAATCTCAATAAACCGACAACTTGTATTCTACTAATGTTAGGTATATGGTTCACTAAATGATGAAAACACCATTGTTCCAGTTACCGATCGTTTATTTGATATTTTTCAACAACTCTCATTGTAACCTTAGTGTCATTAGTGTCTGTTCCATCTGTATGCACGCTAAAGTCACAAAAAGTGTCCGCGACTATAATATATCGACAACGTGTTGTATAGGCAGTGGCCGCCAAAGGCCACACGTCTGTCAGTCAGTAAAAGGGACACCGCACGCTAACTACCCTTAGCGCCTACAACTACACTTACAACAGCGCTGGCCAGCTCTATTGCGCAATTTGTGACCGAGTGTTCAAGACGAAGTTTGGATTTTTGAGCCACCTGCGAGCACACGCCAGGGACACGGAGTGGATTCAATTATGATGACCCTTAGCATCCACAACCCGCAATTTTGGGACAATATAAAAAAAAATAAAAAAATTGTGGAACACTTTTCACACAGCGCCATCTAGCCCAAAGTAAGCTAATATTATTTATTTATTATTATTATGTCTCTTCTTTTTACCCGGACTTTTGGTAGGCTTACATGGGGACATAGGTCCAACACGCAGAGGCCCTTTGAGTCGCTTACGAGCTCGCCTTATGTAGAAGAACGGTAATGGACCACCTCCAATGGGAGTTAAACTATTGTACAATATGCTAACTACTAAATGGGCTATTGAGTTGAAGGTTAAATGGAGTATGTAACTAAAACTATGGTTAAAGACGGCGTCTGCCATTTTAATATATTATTATCAAAATACTGGCAGACGGTGACTTGCCAACTCACTAGATGGGCCCCCTATACAATCGCCATAGGCATGATAAGCCTGTAAGGCGACAGAGGGCAACACCGGTGTGAGCGGCTTGGGGTGTCGAGCGGTGCGGCGCCGGTTTCACTTTCGCGGGACAGGCCCGGAGCGGGCTTCCCCGTAGTTATGCCCTTGAAAATGACACTTCCACCCCCGAGCATATAGCTCTGGCTCCCTCCCTCTGACCGGCCAATTAAGGCAAGCCAGAGTTGAGATTTGCTGCACTCCCGGGAGTAGCACTTATTATTATTATTTGTCTCTTCTTCTCGGGTATCTCCTTTTTTTTTCTTACGAAGATACCCGGTCTTTTAGTAGGCTTACATGGGGACATAGTGGTCCAACACGCAGAGGCCCTTTGAGAATTTTAATGTAACAGGGAATGGGACCCCCACTGCAGACAATCCACGTCCGCCTTATGTAGAAGAACGTTAATAGACCATCTCCAATGGGAGTTAAACTATTGTACAATATGCTAACTACTATTGGGCTATTGAGTTGGAGGTTAAATGTACCGGGTGACTTGAACTATGGATGAAAACTGCGTCTGCCATTTTAATATAATATCATCAAAATATTGGCAGACGGTGACTTGCCAACTCACAAGATGGGCCCCCTATACAATCGCCATAGGCAAGACAAGCCTGTAAGGCGACAGGAGGCAACACCGGTGTGAGCGGCTTGGGGTGTCGAGCGGTGCGGCGCCGGTTTCACCTTCGCGGGACAGGCCCGGAGCGGGCTTCCCCGTAGTTATGCCCTTGAAATTGACACTTCCACCCCCGAGCATATCGCTCTGGCTCCCTTCCTCTAACCGGCCAATTAAGGCAAGTCAGAGTTGAGATTTGCTGCGCTCCCGGGAGTGGCACTCTCACTGCTCTCCCGTTAGGCCATTAAATCCTAACTGGTGCAGAAGGGCAACAAAACTCTGAGGAATCGGGACCGATGTGTAGCCACGCACATTCAGCTCGCCACAAGCTGCCCTGCGGATGTGAGCTTTTCAATAACTTACTGATACATTTTTTTGTTGGTATCAGAAAGTGGATAACTCAAAAAGCGAATTTACTATAACCTCATAGGGTTGCGTTAATCCTATAAAAGATAACGACTGTCCTCGAGGGGGTTATTATTATTATTATTATATCGATGTTTCATTAGCTAAATGCTTGACCTTGAACACCTTGACACCGTGAAAATTGTCGGTCGGCGTTGCTAGAAGTAGGTAGTCTGCGATGGCTCTAAAATATATCTGTGGTCAATCAAAGAATGGATTACACATTGTCTGTTATAACTGGCATCAAATTACGTTTCCTTTGACATGCTGAAAAAAAGTTAACCCTTTTATCGGATCTTTGACATTCTATCAAATATAAGACGGCTTACTTAGTAAGAGTGGAAGTGCACCGGACAAAATCATTATTCACACATGGCGTCAGGCGCCTGATCTAAAATTGCTAATTCCCTGAAATCCTCTTTTTACTGCGAGTAATTCGTCAAAGGTTGGCAATCTAGGCTGGTCAGGGTCCCTGGGATTTCCTTTCGAGGGTATACCAAGTTTCTTGACTACATACAGCCGGTAAGTATAAAAAATAGGGGGACAAGTTAAATCGTTGAAGATTGGAAAATGTTCTAGCTAATAGGGGACAGAACAAACGATTTTCAGATTTGTCCTCTGGACATAACAGGGTTTTTTTGAAGCATGAAAATCCTCGTAAATGAAAATGCCACGAATGGTCAATCATCTTAGGATTCACTATAGCGTAATATGTATGCTTAACACTGTGATCGTTTACACTGAGCAAGCGAGGTCAGTCGCTTCGATTTTATCTGAATTTTAAAATCATTATTTTAAGTACCTGAGCTGTCTCTGAATTAAAAAAAAACTAACTAACTATCTTTACGCTTTATCCATGACGGGGTAGTCAGAGAGGACAGATCGCCAGGATTTGCGATCCATGCACACTTCTTTCTTATTTTTTTATCTCTGAATTCGTTAACATATTACAATCTTCATTCCTATTAAGTAAAGAAAGGAAATGTTCAACTATCTCAGGGCTAACAATAGCGTAAAGTGCGTGCCTAATGCAGTAATCCTTTACTGAGAGCTTCGAATTTATCTCAATCTAAAAGTAATTATTTTAGCTGATTGAGTTATCTCAGGATATGTTTACAACTTACAGTCTTTATTACTATTGAGTAACCTCTTAGTTTCAACTCACAAGAAGGAAAATATTTGTTTATTAACATACTTATTTTTTCATTGTAAAATAATAAATATAACATAATCGTCATCGAGTCGTCGAGTCGAGGTCGTAATAAATTTCAAATTCCAGAGCGTATTATGACATAAAAAAAAATGATAATTTTAAAAATAATTTGTATCACCACGTCGATCTTATCAATGTAGTAGGTTTAAGTCACTAGCTGTAATAATTATGTAAATTCTAGATAATATTCATTATGACAGCCACATTCAAAAACTTTATATATGATTTGATTTTTTCATATAATCGTATATACTGTTTGTATTTTGTTCTGAGCATCAAGAAAATAATGGGGGGTCAAAAAATTATTTGGTCCTCCATAGGAGTACTTCTGCTTTCGTCATGTTACGTCATGGCTTGTGATGAGAAGGGTCTTTGTTTGGTATGATCATTTCTACTTACTTCTTTATCAATTGATTTTAAAGAGTAATGAGATTGTGATATGATAACTAGTACAAATCAGCTTAGCAGTTTTGTTTTTTTTGTTTTGCAATACTCTTGGGAGTTCTAAACATACGAATTTCTATTAAATTTTATGATTAACGTGTAAAGTTTTTTATACGTAAAATTATTTAGTAAGTAATCGATTACCAGATTTTGCAATGAAATATAAAATTGTAGGTATAAATATTACATTATATTGTACCAAACACCAATTATTATAATAATATAATATAATATTATTGAATGTTACTTTATATTTTATTTTTCTTTTACAGTTGGAGGCGCTGAAGGAAATGAAAGAATGCCAAAAATCAATTCTAGCGTCGTGAGTATCTAACCGTATCAATGTTTATAACCATTTAAGAAGTATTTGTAACTTTCTTATAATCCATCCAATCTTTATATCTCACCAGCCTTTGTAGTATTTTATTTGATAGTTTTATTTTTATTATCGATTGCGATGTCAAGTCACGCATTGCTGCCGCGTGGGCCAAATGGCGGGAGATGACCGGTGTCATTTGTGATCCTAAAATGCCGATCCGGTTGAAAGGACAGGTCTACAAAACCATTATTAGACCTGTCCTTTTACATGGCAGTGAGACGTGGCCGATATTGGAGCGACACGAGCAGGAGCTGCGTGTCACGGAAATGAAGATGCTGCGGTGGATGTGTGGAGTCACGCGGATGGACCGCGTGAGGAACTCTCGCATCCGCGGCAGCCTTCACGTCCGTGACATTGCAGACAAGTTCCAAGAGTGTCGCCTTCGTTGGTATGGTCACGTCTTGCGGCAACCGCCGGGCTACGTAGATAACAAATGTCTGGCCATGTCAGCCCCGCCGGGTCCCGGTAAGAGGGGAAGACCCAAGAAGTGCTGGCTTGACGTCGTAAGGGATGACATGCGTGCCAATGGTCTCACTACAGGGGATGCCGACGACCATGCGAAGTGGAGGAGAAAATGTAGGAAAGTGGACCCCGGGCGTCTCGAGACGCAATTGGGACAGACGCTCGGATGATGATGATGAGTTTTATTTTTATTATATCTCATACATTTATTTTATTATTACACTTTAATTAACATTTAATTATTATTTATTTATAATTATATTACAGATTACTAAAACCTCTTGTAGCTACGAAGAAATGTGGTAAGTTTACAAATGATTCTATTATACTTTTGAAAATATTGGTTATACAATACTCATTCAACTAAATGAAAAGTTTTAAGTATCTACCTTAGTCCGAAAATACGTATTTTCTAGGATAATAGTAAATATTTTTATTAATTTCACTAGAATTTCACAGCAAATAATCGTCCTGTAAATTAAACGAAAGCCGAATTGTTATTGTTTGCAGGTTGGCTTTTTTCATTATTTCTTTTACACTGTTACAACATGAGTAAAAAAATATTATAAAATTTTGGGAAATTAATCTTTCAAAGGGGAGTAAAATACATTATATTTGTAAGTGAAATTTGCCCTTTGTGGAAATCTCTAGTGCCTGTATTCAGGCCTAAGACTCTTAAAATTATTTTTATTGTATTCAATAAAAATAATTTTAAGAGTCTTAGGCCCGTATTTCAGAACGTTTCTCAAGACTCAAACAACGCTTGAGAGTATTATTTTTAAGGCAAAAACTAGCCTCAAGCGATGATTGAGTTTTGAGAAACGTTCTGGAATACGGCCCTTAGTGTTGAGACAGAACCAGGCATAATAGGCACAAACTGGTACCTACTCGATAAAGTCGATGTTCAAAAGCGATATTTTTATTAATAGATTTCAACACATATTTCTTAGCGTCACTTCCAGGTCATCATTTCCTTTTAAAGTCATTCCACTAATGATAGTAATTATATCATTGCTAATGAACAATTAAACTATTTCAGATAAGGAAGATAAGAAGTCATGTAAAAAATGCGACGAATTACTACTCCAACCACCCTGCGGAGCTCCACCTCTGCCGCCAATTTTATTATCACCACCTGCACCATCAGCGCCGTGCTGCCACACACTACCACCAGCTCCTTTAATCCTGCCACCTTCAATTCCTGCACCTACCTGTTTACCAACACCTTCTCCAATAGTAATTCCTGCACCTCCGCCAGCCGCTCAATGTCCTCACACGTTACCTAATCCACCCCCTGCACCAATTTACATACCCGCACCTTGTCCATGCACTCCACCAAAACCGATTGTTTTACAAGCACCTGCACCAATAACTTGTCCACCACCGTGTCCCGCACCGTGTCCGACACCGTGTCCGACACCGTGTCCGACACCGTGTCCGGTACCGTATCCAGCACCGTGTCCGGCACCATGTCCGGCGCCGTGTCCGGCACCATGTCCGGCGCCGTATCCTGCACCAATAACATATTCAGCACCTGCTCCTGCACCCATGGTTATTCCTGCACCACATCATTCACCCTGTTGTCAACCTCCAGCATCACCTCCCATTCCAGGACCTTTCATAGTATCTCTTATTCCCCCACCACCTCCCGCACCATGCCCATCGCATCCGCTTCCTCCCGGAATGCCCATGACATCTTACATGGTACCACCTCCAGCACCATGCAGTTGTAAATATTACTAATTTTATAAAGGTATACATGATCCTATAGTATATATATTGATATTAAAAAGTTGCATTTAATTAAATACTGTCTTCGTATTTTAGTACGAAATAAACTTTGTTGTAAAACTAACCAGTAATTTGACTTGTACACGCCCAAATTGTTGCCACTGCATTTTGTATGCACTTGTATAGTCGCAAACAAAACAAATACGGTTGCAATTTATTAAATGACAAAACTACATGACACATTGTTCTCGAAAGAATACTACGAGTATAATTATAAAACGATTCAAATACGAAGTGACATACGACTGTTATAGTAACCACATTGGCATGAGATCCGACATTCATTCAAAACTTCGCAAACAACTTGATCGGTCCTGTCTAAAAATAATAAAGAACATTGCTATGGCTTTTTGGCATTTATTTTCTTACATATAAATAATCACTGTTACAATACTAGTATAATATGATCACACCGCTCATCTCAAAAGTTGAGTTTAGCATTTGGCGAAACGAGAGATATAATATGCTAAACAGTTTACAAGAAATATGCGGATATCGTGGCATCAAGGGTGAATTTTTGTGCTATTAAATGCTTCTGCTGTACATATTACTGGAATCAAACATAGCTCACAAAGGTCCCGTAATATGCCCGTTACGCTCCCCTTTTTCTATAAGATTTACATCTAGTTGCTTTCTAGGTCTCCCGCTTTGCGAAGGAGTGAAGGCGTTACGTTCTTTTTCCAAATTCCTCAAATTACCTTCTGATTAATTTCGTTGCAGGTTCCAAGACTTGGGACTTTACCGAGTTCGAGCTAGGTGTATTTTTTGTGGTCTTGGTCATTGCTGTAGATTCTGGGTTACAAGAGTCACAGTAATGGGAATGCCCAACATAAAAAATACTAGTAACTGTAATTGGCAATGTTTCTAAAGAAGCGCTCGTGGCCCCGCGGTCTCAGTGTTCTGTAAACGATCACTGAGTTACGCAACTTTCATTATGGCTGGTCCTCGGATGGGTGACCACTTTGTGGCATTTACATTTGCGAGCGTTTCCGTGCTTCGGAAGGCACGTTAAGCCGTTGGTCCCGGTTGCCAGTAAAATGGCAGTCGTTAAGCCTGGTTGAAGGCCTAATGGGCGGCTTAAAAAATTCAACAGTAGGTAGCCACAACCTCGTCTGTTTATTTCAACACGGCAATGGGCTCACCACCTATTACGTGGGACAGGAATCCACACGGTGAAAAGTGGGCATATAATATGCCTCTGCCACCGCTTCGGGGATAAGGCGTGATGGATATTTATTTATTTTATTTTATGCTTCTGTAAAATTCTTTAGCTAAACAAAAGTAATTAAATAAAAACTGTTTCGGGCATGGATATGACTGGGGATAGAACTAAGTTCATTTAAACACTAGTAACCACTACGCTAGCGTTATTTTACAAGTGCAACAAGTACAGCAAATAGTAAGAAAATTATTTTTACGATGACATAAAGAAGTTGCTCAAAAACGGAAAGTTTAAAAGTACTTGTGGTATACAGTGCATGAAGAAAGTGAAAATAGAACGCATATCATGGAACGCATATCATATGCATGGAACGCGAACCCTGGAGGTCCACTCATGACTACCCCGTCAATGGTACAGCGTGGAACTAATTACTCCGATCAGCAACACATTTCACCTGTATAATATTTATCGAAATTGGCCGATCATTTCGTTCGTGACTGTACCATACCCTACGTGAAACAAACTATGATTATTATGTTTTTCAATAGCAGTCTGTACACTACAAGCTATTTGTGGTAGATACTTAAAAACATGCTCCTTCGTGCTGTAGTGGAATTCTTCAAATATAAAGTTGTAAGAAGTGTTATTATATTAACATGTTGGCCTTCTATTGGTGGGTATTTTAGCAATAAGTACTACTTTTTCATTATTCTTATTATTTAAATAATAGTGACTAGAAAAACCACCGATTTTGTTTGGATGACCGCTTTGTGGCATTTACATTTACGAGCGTTTCGTGCTTCGGAAGGCACGTTAAGCCGTTGGTCCCGGTTGCCAGTAACATGGCTAGCGTTAAGCCAAGTTGAAGGCCTTATGGGCAGCTTGAGAATTTTCAAGAGCAGGTAGACTCAATCTGCGTCTGTCTATTTCAACACGGCAATGGGCTCACTGCCACCTTACTTAAAACACACGGTGTAAATTGGGCGTATAATATGCCTCTACCACTCCTATGGGGATAAGGTGTAATTGAAAAACTAAAACTTTAGAATGTTTGGTTCCATCTTTTTCAGATCAAATAAAGTTAGCTCGTCAGATATCCCAGTACGGATTGAGCGCCACAATTTCTTGTAATTTATCCATTCTCGATCACATCGATAAGAATGGACTTCAAGGAGTGCTTTACTTCACAAATGAGGACAGGATTCTCCAAAAGGTTTAAGTATTAAGTTTTTTAGTAGGTATCTTATTGATTTATCTTTTCCATCTTTCATTCTTATGAAAGGGTTAATGTTTATTAAACATAAATTAAAGGTTATTTTGTAGGGATTTTATATTAACTAAGTAAACCCCACGACTTCGCCCGTGACGTACTTCGAGCTCCCGTTGCACCTTTTTAATCCCATCGTTTATAAGTTCTTCAATAATTAATAAAATTTGCCCCATTTGTCGACATTATTGAACATTACTCCGCACTTCGGAGTAATAGCTCTCCTCGATAAAAGCGCTATCCAACCTAAAAAGATTTTTTTCAAACGACCATTGGTTTCTGAGATTAGCACGTTCGTTCAACCAAAAACTCTTCAGCTTTAAATATTAGTCAAGGGTATAGATTTTTGACAGCCAAAAACATGGTAAGTTCCACGACGTTTTTACTAACCAAATATTCTCGCAGAACTAACCAACTACGGGGGACATACAATTTAATATTTTGCTAGTTATTTGTTAATTACATATTATTACAATATTTCAATACATAAAATAATAAATAAAATTGTAAATAAATAAAAATTACCTGCGCCATTTACCAATATTCTTTACTTATAGGGGTATTGCGGTCTCGCTGATTTCAGGCATAAATACTGCGAAATCTAAGTATCTAAGAATAAATCTCTATTTTGACTCAGTATTCTCTAAACGATCACCGTGTGAAGCAATTTTCGCTATGGCTGGTCACGGATGGGTGTCTGCTTTGTGATATTTTCATTTACGACCATTTCCGTGCTTCGAAGGGCTAGTAACATGGCAGTTGTTAGCTCAAGTCGAAGGCCTTATGTGCGGCTTCAACAGCATATAGCCACAACCTGCGTCTCAATTTAACATGGCAATGGGCTCACCACCTATTACGTAGGACAGAAATAGACATGGAGAAAACTGGGCGTATAATGTACCTCTGTCACCCCTTCGGGGATAAAGAATTAATATTGAGATTTGCCTATACCAACTATAGGTGCAACCTCATCACTTCAGAAACAACTACAAATGGTTGATCGTAGGCAATCAACTGCCTGAAGACCTACAAGAGATTCGATATGACGCCGATATGGTCTTCTTAGAACTGGATTCCAATAATACAACTAATAAAACAAATACTGAAGGTATCAACATCACGTTTTAGATTTGATAGGTATTGTACGTCACATGTAACACATGATTACGCACCATAACACTATGGCTACGCTCCACTTACGCCCCCAACGATTGTAACAACCTCTGTATCGTGCCCGCAGGCTGATTACGTATGTTTTTTAAAAAAGCAAGCGATAGCGAAAATCTCGCCATAATCGCTGTCCAATCGCTGTTTGATCCGTGGTCGTTGCGAGCGATCGCTTGACGTGATACATGACGTCACTGTTCGCTAACACATCTCGCCCACTTCGGCCACACTATATTGGTGGGTTCGAGTGGCCTTTTAAGATCTAAAAATGTGCGTCTCATCTATGAATTTCACCCACAACCCCCACGGTCTTTTTACGTTGGTGGAACGGCAATTTCAGCGGTCACTTACGGATCGTACGTTTCATAAGATACAAAAACCATCTAGATTCCACAACTTTAAAATTTATTTGCCTGATTTCCAAGTCTACAAAGCGATGGCGCTTAAAACAAAAAAAAACAACTATTGATGAGTGCCATCTCCCACCAGGTGATGACTATGATATAGGCATTCATAATAGAGTCATGAAATTAATAGTAGTTGCTCCTAAGAAGTGACATCCTACTAATATTATAAACGCAAAAGTGTGTAAGAATGGATTTTTTTTACTCTTTCACGCAACATCTACTAAATGGATTTTGGTGAAACTCTACAATAATATAGCTTAAACATCTGAATAACACATAGACTACTTTTTATCCCGGGAACAAGTTCCTGTGGGAAACGGGAACGGGAAAACTTCACCGACGCATTTTATTAATATTGCAGCTGTCGTTTCTCAGCTCACTAACATCGTCTACTTTTCTGATGTATATTTTCATCCAAGAGACGGAGTTTCTCTCCATCGATGGGCATATTGGACGGCATCTGACGGTTTCATGCTTACTCACGAACACGAAAGAATTTTACGGCGTCAGGATTTAAAGAAATATCCATTGAAAATTGCTACTCCAGTGTGTAACTATTTCATTACTTAAATATTAAATTAACAATTTATTTATAAGTACTATTATTTTTAAGACATCAAGCATAAAATTATAAAGAGAATTTTCGTACCGTTCCATCAGAATGTTAGCAACTCTCAGCACCTATACTACTGTAAAGCTAATGCATTATTGTACAAAATGGCGACTAGATGTAATCAGCTATTTAGCCAATGACGGTACCTTTAGACTATATGAACTTTTGCAGGCAAAATTTGGATTACTAGGAAGTTGTTTAATCAATTACAAAATCTCGTACCTATTAAAAGAATCTGAAAAAGAAATCAGACTTTGTCTACAACAGTAAAACACCGCACTTAAAGATTGTTGCGAGCTGAAAGACCTCTCGTCAAAATCTGTGAGGTCTAAACCACTAAGGAACTCCTACTTGCCAAACGAAATATATATGTTACACACTTCATTTACAAGACTCTGTTCCTTTATTGAACCAGTACTTACTTGTTTAATTTATTTCAGATTGGTCACTACTCAAGTGATCGATATGATGGTACATTCTTGCAATGGCTGTATGACGAATCCATATCTGATCAGGACCCTGGCATTCGCAGCGGGTACCATACATCAATGTTGCTGGTGGAAGCAGTCAAGGGACAGTTAGTAACTTTTTCTTTACCTTTGGAAAATATATAATGTGTTGCTGTCTTAGATTATAATCTAAGGTTGCTACGCCATCTTCGTAACGTTTATTTCTATGTCTAATTTTGTTTTTGCCTTTCGTCGAAAAATAACCGCTGACATCAAAGTTGGAGAGTACGACAAAGGTTTTACACCTGTTTCTGACCAGCAAACTGCGGCGCATATGTGGGTTATTAATGCGAAGAACTGTAGATACTTTAAGCCTAGAAGAGAAAAAAGTGCCATTGTCATAACTTTGACAGTATCGTACCCCACAATACGAAGTTCAAAATATATTTTCTTTGTTTTAAATGAAAACTTAGAACTCTCTACTAGCACATATGTTTAATCTGATCAAATGTCTTAGAACAGAAAAAGACGACATATACTTTAATTATCTAAAGTCCCCCAACTACAGAAATATAATCAATACCTGTTTCGGTTATAATAGTAGCCTTTTGTACGAGTATATGACATTGGCTATGAATATAACTTTGACTTACTATTGCTTTTTATGAACTAAAAAAAGTAAAAAATAAATAAATAATGTTCGGTATTTTTGTTACAGAAATGTATTAATTATGAACCAACTGTGGTCAACAACGATCAACAATGACAGTATGTACATAATGCTATCCACCGGTGATGCAGATTTGTCCGGAGGCATTCTAAGGATACTATTGGACCGGACTTTAGTGCTTGACTACGTCTTACCTATCTGGCCTTTCAGGTAAATTTTATTCAGGTTATTTAAACGATAATAAGGTAATACACCTCATTATCGTTTGAATAACCGTGTTTTATTCATTCCAAGGACCGGTATTACTACTGGGAATAAAGGGTAAGGAAGGGTCTTGAAACATATGCACTGACATGCAATCTAATCTAACAATGCACTGACATCTAATCTAATCTAACGAAACCTTTCTAAATGAGTTTAAATTCAATCAATAAATCACGTCTTATACCCGAAGGGCTGGCAGCGGCCACCCGCGCAACTCACGCCCTCTTTTCACCGTATGTCGTGCGCAACGTAATAGGTGGTGAGCCCATTGCCGAGTTGAAATAGATAGACACAGATTGTGGCTACCTGCTGTATATAATATTTTTCGTGCCGTCCACAAGGCCTTCAACTAAGCTTAACGTCTGCCATGTTACCGGCAACCGGGTCCCACGGCTTAACGTGCCTTCCGAAGCGCGGAAATGCTTGCACATGTAAATGCCACAAAGTGACCCATCCGTGACCAGCTATATAATGAAAGTTGATTAATGCAATGATCGCTTGCAGAACACTGAGTCAGAATGGCTAGTTTAAATTCAACCCTACGTTTACTATTTATCCTACTAATATTATAAACGCGAAAGTTTTTAAGAATGGATGTTTGTAACTCTTTCACGCACTACTGAATGGTTTTGATGAAACTTAACAATAATATAGTTTATACATCAGAAAAACACATAGGCTACTTTTTATCCCGGGAACAAGTTTCTGTGGGAAACGAAAACTAGTTTAGAATAATTTTGTATCTGTTGAATAATAACTTCTTATTTCAATAACAGGGTAGGCTTTACTTACCTAGCGGAACGCGAGAGTAGCTCTAACATGTACTTGGAGCCATTTTCTTCAGGAGTTTGGTGGACGTGTCTTGGTACGATGGGCATTCTGGCAGTAGTGCAACGAATCACATCGAAAAACCGCTTGGAACAGGACGGTGCACTGTATACTGTACTTACAACTTATTTGCAACAAGGTTACTTTCTCACTTCTTTTCTTCTTATTTATTATTTTTCTGTTATTTCTTTGGTTTGAACACGTTCAACGAATGAGTGAGGAACGATTGCCGAAGAATATAATATATACTGTGCGAAAGTATAGGGAAGAAGGAGTCAGCGTAGGCTGAGACTTACATATGAAGACCACGTGAGCAGATTACTCAAAAACGGAAAAGTCAAAAGTACTCGAATACCCAGACGCACATCTGGGTATTCGAGTACTTTTGACTTTTATATATATATGAAGCGATTAATGAATATACAGAAAAAAGAATGCATGGATTGCGATGCCTGGCGATCTGTCCTCTCTGACTACTCCGTCAGGGATGCAGCCTAAAGATAGTTACTTTCTTACCAGTTACCTCAACATATATTTGTTTAACTTGAATGCAGGTTTCAACTTGACAAGTCAAAATCGTTCTTATTTTTCTAGTCATGGTCATTGCTGGAAATCCTGGTTTACAGAATTCATAGCTGCTGACTGTGAGCTGTTAAATTTTCTTGATATTTCAACCATTGAACTGTAAATGAAATCCTTCACACCGAGAAAAACGTTTCACATTATAGAGCTATTGTTACCAACTTAATCAAGAAGTATAGCATCTTACTCTTTTAATAAGACTATTCTTAGTCCTATTTAGTAAATAAGATGATTACAAGAAATTCCTTTGTATAATAATACCATCTAATAACACCATCTCTACAATAACATGTAAAAATATTTGTAAATTAGCTTTAACTTGGTTTACAAATAAAGTTTCAATTTATTCTATTCTCCAGATGCGAGTGCAGTTCCAGAAGGCGTTTCTGGTCGCTGGTCTTTCATCGTCCTTTCAATTAGTGCTATGTTAGTTCATGCATATTACACGTCGGCCATTGTATCTGCTCTCATGAGCAGCGGTACAGGAGGGCCAGATTCTCTAAGAGGTCTTGGAGACTCCAAATACGCCATCGCTAGTGAAGATTACGACTATATGCGATATTTGTTCTTTGATGTAAGTCGTAACACATATTTGATGTATAGTATGGATATATATAGAACGATTAATAAATAATATATAACGTGGGAAAGAAGAGGGTAGATGGAGTCAGGGTAGGTTGAGACATATGAAGACCACTTGAGCAGATTGCTCAAAAACTGAAAAGGCAAAAGTACTCGGATACCCAGACGTGCATGTGATTAATGAATGTACAGGAAGCAATCTATTTCATGATCGAGTATTGTTATTGCACTACAAATGAAACCACTACAAATGAAGCGCTCGTGGCCCCGCGGTCTCAGTGTTCTGTAAACGATCACTGAGTTACGCAACTTTGACTATGGCTGCTCCTCGGATGGGTGACCACTTTGTGGCATTTACATTTGCGAGCGTTTCCGTGCTTCGGAAGGCACGTTAAGCCGTTGGTCCCGGTTGCCAGTAAAATGGCAGTCGTTAAGCCTGGTTGAAGGCCTTAACGTGGTTGGCGGCTTGAAAAATTTCAACAGAAGGTAGCCACAACCTGCGTCTGTCCGTTTTCAACACGGTAATGGGCTCACCACCTATTACGTGGGACAGGAATCCACACGGTGAAAAGTGGGCATATAATATGCCTCTGCCACCCCTTCGGGGATAAGGCGTGATGGATATTTATAAATAAATAAATAAATAAATATCCATCACGCCTTATCCCCGAAGGGGTGGCAGTGGCTTAACGACTGCCATTTTACTGGCAACCGGGACCAACAGCTTAACGTGCCTTCCGAAGCACGGAAACGCTCGCAAATGTAAATGCCACAAAGTGGTCACCCATCCGAGTACCAGCCATAGTGAAAGTTGCGTAACTCAGTGATCGTTTACAGAACACTGAGACCGCGGGGCCACGAGCGCTTCTATGGATATTTATTTTATTTATTTTATAAAAGCACGATTTTTTCCAGAAAACTAATTACTGGAACATAGCTGCTAACATAGATCTAACCGTACATTACTTGACCCCCGTAGCACAGTTTTAAATATATGACAGTAATTTACAATGTTAGAAATGTCTACAGCAGGTATTCACAATTCGCCCCTGTCCTTTAGAACACGACTATAAGCTTACCCCTATATGGATAGTAATATTTTTCCTACGAATTGTGGGACAAAATATAACGTTTTGTACTCCTCTACCTACTTGAGGAATGAGGTATGACTATATATGTATGCAAAGAAGTCTATCTTATTAGTTGGCATTTATGATTACCGATCTGCTCCCTTAAATAGTAGCATGATAGCATTTTTTTTTATATCACTGGGGTGGCTGACAAGCATACGGCCCACCTGATGGAAAGTGTTCTATGGACGTTTGCAACACCAGAGGTGCTGTACTTGCGCTGCCGACCTTTTAAAAAACCTTCTAAGACCCCCATACTGTAGACGTTTAGGAAAACCAAGTTCGTTCTAAGACATACTCAATAAAAATGCAAAGAAGAATTTCTCTACTCACAGGTAGAAACTTCATGGGATGACTTGGAATACCTGAAGAAAAAAAAGATGACGTCCAGATTCTATCAGGAATTAGAGAAAGGGGTGGAACTTATCGAACAAGCGAACACCGCCTTCCACGCGGAGTATAATCAAATCTATCCGCACTTCAAGACATTTAGCGATGATCACCTATGCAAATTGAGGCATGTGGATACTATTCCTGAGGTTATAATAAATACTTTTTACTTAGAAGCTCTCGTGGTCCCGCTGACTCAGTATTCTGTATACGTACAATGCGTTTAGCAACTTCGCTATGACTAGTCACGGATGGGTGACCACATTGTAGCATTTACATTTGTGAGCGTTTCCGTGCTTCGGAAGGTACGTTAAGCCGTTGGTCGCGGTTGCCAGTACATTGGCAGTCGTTAAGTCCAGTTGAAGGCTGATATAGCGAAGTGAAAAATTTCAACAGCAGGTAGCCACCACCTGCGATTGTCTATTTCAACACGGCAATGGGCTCTCCATCTATTACGGGGGACAGGAATACACACAGTGGTGAAAAGTGGGCGTATAATATGCTGCTGCCACCCCTTCGGGGTTATGGCATTATTGAAAACCAAACTGTCGAGTTACTTCCCAATCCCGTAGTCGTCCGTTAGTCAGCAGGTGCTCCGCTAGCAGGTAACACTTGGATCCTGGAGGTATTGGGGCCCCTTACATCCAAGATTTTCAGTTCTACCACAGTCTTATCACAGTTTATATACACCTGATTTACTTGTGTATATCTCTGTGTAAAAACTGATTTGTAACCAAAAATTATACAATTTTAATTATTGAAGTGCACACTTCTTTTAGCGCGGTAGTCATATTTTTAGATGAGATAGAATCTCTGGACTCTCGACACCGTTACGGGACGCAGCTATAGTGTGAGCATATATGCATGTACATATAGAAGACCGCGAACGCGTCTGGATTAATATAAAAAAAAGGTTAATGATGATTCATAAAAGAAAATTAAGTATATTTTAAATTTACAATTCATAAGTAAAATGCAATTAATAACCCAATAACCCTAGTACCCATCTAAAACATGTCTAAGGCGCCAAAATAAGTTTTCACTTCTGTCAGTACTCCCGTTTTTTTTTATACTTTACAGACTTTAACTTGGATAACAACAACAAAAAATGGGCAATGGACTGACGTACTTCGTGTAGCTGGAGTTTGGTTGCTGGAAACTGGTCTAGGAAAACGACTGGTTACTCGTTTGCGTATTCCTCAACCTCCTTGCAGATCAGCTTTGCTTGCGGAGAGAGTAAAGCTTGGAGATGTGGCACCCCTAATTTTTCTGACGATTTTCGGTGCCGCTCTCTCGTTTCTCATTTTAGGAATTGAAATTTTGGTCTCCAAGGCTCAAAAAAGTAAAATTATAGTAAACGAGTGGAGAAATACTCAAACAACTATCAAGAACGATATCTCTAACGTAGAGGATTTCATGGAATACGATTTAGAATAATAGATGAAACTTGTGAATTCACATATGGGGCATAGTACTGTCACTACGCTCATCAAAGTAATAGATGACATCCGTGGGGCTATGGTGCGGAAAGAGTTAACCCTCTTAATTCTTCTCGACTTTAGTAGTGCTTTCAATTCCGTCGCTTCTGATATATTTCTTGGTACATTGAGATCTATCAATATTTCCCCTTCTGCTTTATCCTGGTTTGACTCTTACATTCGGGGGCGCTCCCAGTGCGTTCGTATCGGTCAGACATCCTCGGACTGGTGTGGGCTATCTGCGGGCGTTTCTCAGGGCGGTGGTCTATCTCCTCTTTTATTTTCCATCTTTATAAACTCTGCTACGAGTCTTATCTCCAACAATTTCCATCTCTATGCTGATGATCTGCAGCTATAATGACATTGTTCGACTACAGACGCCCTTTCTGGGATATCATCTATAAACAGGGATTTGTATAGACTTAGCGACTGGGCCAATTCGGTCGGATTGCGCATTAACCCGACGAAGTCACAAGCTATAGTTATTGGTAGTAAATACCAATGTAGTAATCTTCCGGTGTCTGGACTGAATCCTGTACTTTTGGCTGGTACTCAGATACTATACTCAGACACCGTGAAGAATTTAGGGGTGATTATGGACACGACGCTATCTTGGAGCGCCCATATCAACAATGTCAGCAAGAAGGTGCATTTTTCCTTTCATTCTTTGAGATGCCTCCAGGGCTTCTTGCCCATTATTCTTCATATTCAACCCATTATTGACTACGCTGATGCTTGCTATTTGGACGCCACTGAGGAGCTTCTAGATAAACTTGAGAGGTTGCAAAATTTATGTAAACGCTTTATTTTCAATCTTAGAAAGTATGATCACGTTTCTCATCTTCGCAAAGAACTCAAGTGGCTCCCGATCCGTCTTCGCCGGAACACTCGAATTCCCAGCCTCCTTTTAAATATACTTTACAATCCATCTTCACCTTCGTATCTGAGGGAGCGGTTCTCGTTTGTTCGTTTTCCTGACGCTCCCTGCATATCAAACCTACGAACGAATCTCAAATTTCCTAAACACAAAACCGATTTCTACTCCTACTCCTTCACAGTACATGCGGTCAGATTGTGGAACTCTCTTCCGCCTGGTATCAGAGACAGTAAAACTATTACTACGTTTAAAAGGAAAGTCCGTGAACACTATATCTCTTCACGGTAAACCTAATTATTTATATATGTAAGTTTATTGATGTTTTATATATTTGTGAGTATGTAATTTTATTGATATTTTATGTATTTGTAAGTATGTAAGTTTATTGATAAATTATTTATTTATACTACGCTCTTAGGTATGTGTGTTAATTAAATCCTATCCTACTCTTCTATTTACACAATTTTACTTGACTTTTTTTTATATCTTCACGTTCTCCTCTCGCCGGTCTGCTGGGAGATATTTCTTATAGAAATAAGCAGTACCATTATACTTATGTTTCCTCATACTGTTATTTTTTTTATTATTAGTGTGTACATGAACAAATAAATAAAAATAAAATAAAAAAGTCCTCCGCCGCATGTGTCTGTCTGTCGCGATGAACTCAAAAACTACTGCACCGATTATTCTACTGTTTTACTAATGGATAGAGTAGAGTGGTTTTCGAGGTATGTTTTAGTATATTATTTGTTAAAGTTTTGTATTATATTTTGGCTAAAATACAACGATATTTCTTGACGGTGTCGGAAAAATATATACCATCAAGTAGCTTTCAACGAAAACCTTTTGAGATAATAACAAAATAATGTATGCTGGAATTGTGTATTTTATATACGTATACAGAAAAGTCCGCGATGGCATATGTCTATTTCTTAAAAATAACAAACAAGCTTATTATAACACTGGGAGACGCCGGTACGGGAAAACTTCACCACGCGGGCGTAGCTGCGGCCGTCAGTCAGTATACAATATTTTTAATTAAGACTTAAAACTATGAATGAAGTTCTACATGCAGAGAGAAGATCAGGAAGGAACAGACACAGAACGCGTCCCTGATGAACTTCAACAGACATATTGCACTAAAATAATAACATAATTACATAAAACAATTTAAAAACCTAAAAATGTTAATTATCGATAAAATAAGTTATAATTAAAATAATAAATAAATATCCATCACGTCTTATCCCCGAAGGGGTGGCAGAGGCATATTATATGCCCACTTTTTGTAATTCAATCTTAATAATGGTTTTTAAGTAAGCATGAAAGTAAGTTGAATGCTGTGGAGATGTGATCACTTCGAAAATTGTGCGGCATAACCTTTGCCGAATACGTAACGAAGTGATACGCAATGTGGCAGGTCTAAACGAAAGTGTCAGCTTTAAAGCTGGAAATGGGCTTGCTCCGTTGGTTTGGACACGTCCAACGAATGAGTGAGGAAAAATATATATTGTGAGACGTGAGCAGATTGCTCAAAGACGGAATAGTCAAAAGTACCCGACTACCGAGACGTGCATGTATGAAACGATTATTGAATCTGCAGGAAGTGAAAGAAGTATGCATGGATCGGATTCCTGATGGCGATCTGTCCACGCTGAGTACCCCGTCAGGGATACAGCTTGAAGATAGTTAAGTACTGTGACGCCCTTCTGAGTCAGCAGTAACATGAGTAAGAAGTGTGGGCTTGCGTCGGTCCAATATTGGATTATGCTGCTAGACTACGCCGACTCCTTAGCTAGGGACGTGGGATACACGTAGTATTTAGAGAAAAACACAAGTATACACTATAACTATGTTTATTATTTGGGTTTATAGCGAATTATATGTTACATTGAAGTTTTACTTTTGGATCGCAAACGCGACTGCAAATTCAATGCAGTATCTAAACCAGATATTTTACTTTGGTGACGATCAGCAGCTAAGTTCAATAGTTATCACCACGAAGCTTATTATAGCTCTCTTTGAGCTCAGCCATCCAATCTTCGAAGAAGTGACATCAGCCTATCTAACTTTTATTGTCCATTCTTTCTTTTGACATTTTTTTTTCATAAAGGCTATTGCTGTGCCCAACCAGTACGCTTGACATCATACCGTGGTATGCGTCCTCCATACATAACATAGGGACAAATACCATAGTACTCCGATTTCATTAGAAGAACTGTATTCAGCTAACATTGACACTGAAGGTTTACATAATGGCTGTTAATCAGTCACGCCATTATCCCCGAAAGATATTTTGTCCCACGTAAAAGTTGGCGAGCCCATTTGTCGGGTTGAAAATGGACCGGCACAGGTTGTGGCTGCATGCTGTTGAAATATTTTCAAGGCCTTCAACTTGACTTATCGACTGCTATGTTACTGGCAACCAGGACCAATGGCTTAACGTTCCGATCGAAGGACGTAAATGCTCCTATATAGAAATGAAACAAAGCCGTCACCCATCTGAGATCAGTCAAAGCGAAGATGCTTAACGCAGAGATCGTTAGCGGAGTGAGTACTACTTAATGCATGATCTAGTAACTTTGTTCTTATGAAACTATACAAAGAACCTTCTATTACGGACGTTTCGACCAGAGCATCTTCCAAAATCCTCGGTCTGGACCCAAAAGAATATAGGGCATCCTTTTATCTATGGTCTTCAAAAGGGAGGCCGTGAATGATATTCAATCATCGCATCGCAATAATGGTGACAATACCAGTTGTGAAATAATAACATTTTCACGGACATTTTCGCCCAAACACAGGGTTTCATCTTGTATTCAAGAGATGCACAAAGTATGAAATGAAATTGAACTGATTTCGAAAACCCTAATTGGAACCGTATTACCACATCACATTTAAAAAAAAAGCTTTATGAATCAATTGTAATCTATGATTTTTTATCCTCACGCGTCAAAGACAGCCTTTATCAAAGCCCACCTTATCTACCTCTTATTGTTAGCACGTATCAAATATAACTAAGATCATTTAAATATGATAGTTGGCTGTCGAATGCAGTAACATTTTGTAAGAAGGTGAAAGTAAGAGTTGTCGAAACTTTAGCCTGTGCGTTTTGACAAATTTTCAAAATGATTTGGTTAGTAATCAAATTAAGTGCGTTATCGATTGGACTGAGTCATGCCACTCCGACCAGCTGTCAGAATTCCGCTCAAGCTCAGGTAAATATATTTGCTATCATTTTAGTACCTACACAAATGATGTTACAATGTTTATATGTAACTTGTAGTTAAGTGCATTATCAATATGTATGGGTTTATGACGTGATTATATCGTCGTTACCCGAAAGAATTCAAAAGTGGACCACATGGTCCACTTTCGAATTTTTTTTCACTTTGGAGCTTGTCCAGCAGAATTCCAAATCAACCGATAATATCGCTCAAAAGACGACAGCAGTTTTTAAAAGCCCCATGTATAAAGGTTGTAGAGTCCTATTGTTATCAGGGCGCTTTATTACACTCTACAATGATAATGAGGTTTTATGCATATAGTGAAAAGCTGTTAATTTGGAATAACTTCAATATTATTTAGCTGTATATCTACTAGAAAGGATACTTACAAACCTTGAAACAATTATTTTTGGGTTACACAAATATTTGTTCCAACTTAAGACCTGTATGGTGTAGGGCAGTCGTAAAAGTGTATTACTACCAAGGCAGTTAAAAAATACTGCTAATTTTCCTATTAATTTTAATAAGATAATGATTAGTCCGCCATTTATACTTTTTACTATGATGTAATACTTAATTTTAAAGTAATGATCGGTGAGAAGAATATTCTATTTAATTCTGTTTCCTTTAGATGGCGTCTCTTCACGACAGAATGAACGAGATGATTAGCAATTTATACTCCTCATGTAAGTAAATCCTGTTTAAGGTCTTTTTGACTAAAACAAACAAAATCAAAATTTCTAAGTGAGTGAATGAATGAATGTAGTATTTTCCTATCTTATTTGTACTTTATAAAAAAAAATATTCTGTGAAAATCTGACAATATACCTGCTACGCTAGTGTTAGCAGCGTCGATTATCTACAGTCTGGCCACTGTAATACTACATCTGAAGAAACTAATGCACAATAGGGTTACACTTTACAAGTGCTCTTGAAGATTGTGAAAGAAAAAAGAAGTTCTCTCGTACATAGCTATAAAATAGAAAAAGCGAGAAAACACAAGGCTAAGTTAGAGACTCATTAACCTACAAATGTAATCTTTGAAAACGGCTCTTCTTCCACCAATTTTTTTATTCAAACGAAATAATTGGAACGAATCAAAATGCAATAATATTCACATTGTCTCTGCAGCTGCGTCGTACTGTCAGTCAGCCCTTATGGCAATCTTTGATAGATTCTGAAAGTAGTCATTGCGGAACTGACTGCATCTGACCACCCTATTCTGGAAAGGGTGCCTGTTTCAAGAAAGTTCTTTAAATTGCAATAACGGCTAGTTAGTTTTGGTCTACAGAATATGGTAACATGTCCTACTAAGCACATAAAATTTATCGAATTGATATAAATTATCAACCAAATAAATTATTATTGGAGGGAATAAAAATGTCACTCATACATTTTTAATAAAGTGGAAAAAGACAATTCGATTCGAGACAGGGATTGAACCTGTGACCTTTGCCTAACCAGAGCAATGTTCTAGCCACCTGAACTACCCGAACCGTATCGAATCAAGTTGAAATTCTCCACCATATTTAAATCGTCATTTTAAGAGTATGTCACAGGTTCAATCCCTGTCTCGAATCGAATTGTCTTTTTCCACTTTATTAAAAATGTATGAGAAATTTAGCAAAATAATTGCTTTAAAATTTTTTTAAAAATGTCACTGTCTCTAATTTTCATCCACGCAGATATTTTGCGAGCTGCAACTAGATCACA
This sequence comes from Thumatha senex, assembly GCA_948477245.1. NCBI lineage: Eukaryota > Metazoa > Arthropoda > Insecta > Lepidoptera > Erebidae > Thumatha > Thumatha senex. The sequence continues at coordinate 18,863,314 of OX419744.1, forward strand.
TATTTTGTATTGTTTAGTGCGCCTGATAAATATTAAGTCATAGTATGCATACAAGTTACTACTTAACAATATTCTGCAACCATTACAAATTACTCAAGAGTTAATTTTGCTGACGAACGAGTTCGTTGAATTATTCTTTTTTTATTTTTGCAATTATGAAATTTAATAAGAACAAATGTTGACAATGATGGAATTATGTTGTACCTATAATGATGTAGTGAGTGACTAGGCCTTACGGTTTACTTTTGCTCTCTAAGGTCCATATTCCAGAACGTTTCTCAATACTCAATCGACGCTTGAGGCTAGCTTTTGCCTTATAAAATCTACTCTCAAGCGTCGATTGAGTATTGAGAAACGTTCTGGAATACGGCCCTTCGTGTCCCAAACGTAATTGTTTATTGATAATTTTTAAACGCTTTTATTTCTTTTATAATACCAAGCAACCAGTTGTACAAAGTTTTCTTTAAACGTTGATAGATTTAACTATATTCATTTAATGTGACAATATGTTGGGAAGGTTCTTGATCTCGGGTTTCATAATCAGATTTGACGTGCAACCCGACCTCAATAATAAGATGATACAATAAATTAAGTATACATTAAGTGCTCGTGGCCCCGCTGACTCGGTGTTCTGTAAACGATCACTGCGTTAAGCAAGTTTCACTGTATCTGGTAACAGATGGGTGACCACTTTGTGGTATTTACGTTTGTGAGCGTTTCCGTACTTCGGCAGGCACGTTAAATCGTTGGTCCCGCTTGCCAGTAACATGGCAGTCGTTAACATAATTGAAGGCTTTATGGGCGGCTTGAAAAATTTCATTAGTAGGTAGCCACAACTTGCGTCTGTCTATTTCAACACGGCAATGGGCTCACAAGCTATAACTGGGCAGTGAAAGTAAAGAAAGTGGGGTTGTTAAATCGCTTCAGAGATAAGGAAAGTTTATACATACAGTCTTTGAGAAAGTATTAAATCGATAAGGCAAATTTTATTCCTACGACTGGCAATCATCCACAATGAGTTGTATTCATAATGTATCCTAATAAGCATTTATGCAATGCTACGAGTATATATTTAAAAATCTTCTATGATTTTACTACTAAGATTACTACACTATGAGATGGTACTACACTATGGCACATTGGTTGTTTGCGTAGTGAAAGCTTAACCACGATGATTTAGGACAACGCCTTATAATGACCATTACCTTTTCCAGCGATCCTGACAAAACTAAATCCATCAGCTTCAAGTTCTACGTCATCTTCAGGAACACCATTGGAGGTCCCAGCATCACCTGCCATAGCACACGAAACACCAGTATACAGCTACCCGTATCCCGTACCACAAGTTGTGTACGTCTCTCCATCACCTATAACGCCTGCACCACCAAATCCCCCACCGGTAACCGTGTCAAAAACATCATTACCAACCCCTTACTATACTTACGAACCTCCGACTTCACCACCAGAAGTTATTCCATATCCTTATCCCGTCGCACCAGCTCCACATCCTTGTCCTAACAGCTACGAATATTCATATCCTCATTATCAACCACCTGCACCTTATCCGCTACCATCACCTCCGGAACATCCTCAACCTTACGCGCCTAGTCACAAAAACTACTACTACACAGATTATCCCACAAATGTAGCCTATAAACCGTACTCTTCTCCACCACCTCCTGTTGCACCCACACCTCCAACTCTATATCCTCCACCATTGCCTTCACCGACTTATCCGACATCAGCGTATTCTCCTTCAGCAGTATACGCGCCTGCTCCGGCTTGCCCCCCACCACCGGCTTGTCCCCCACCCCCAATTTATCCTCCCCCATCAGTATACCCACCACCACCCGTTTATCCACCAACACCAAGCTATACCCCTAATCCAGCATCTACCTATTATCACTATCCTTATCACCCAGAAACGTATAGGTAAATATATATAGGTAATATAGTATAAGTAAAACATTAGCGTAGTCATTTTAAATTAATTCTGCGTAAGTTGTCAACAAATTAATGTATTATTATAATAAGTCGAATGAATTGTTTATCCTTTTTAAATTATTTATTTTAATAGTATTTTGTGATTCATTGTTGTAAAATGATTTTTCTACACTATTTTTGAATAAAAATTTAATTTGTTACAGTTGATTTGTTTATAATTAATTAAAACAGTATCAAACCGATAACTTTAACAAATTTATCCAGAATTAAATTACAGCAAAACTTATGGAGGTAAAAAAACAATCTCGCATAATTGCTATCTATGTTACGAAATTTTCTGAGGTTTAGAGTAAGTAAGTGTGGGCAACATTAATCAGCAAAGTTCATTAAGTACACAGTTCATCAGAGTCATGGGGAGATATTACACAACCTCATAAAAAATAATTAGCCTTTTAGGAGGAATATGAGATTGAGATGTGATTGGGTAGGCCGAGACCGGTTGTCTATGGCCGAGACTTACATATGAAGATCACGTCAGCAGATTGCTCAAAACAGTAAGTCATAATTACTCAGAAACCCAGAAGTGCATGTAAGAAGCGATTGATGAATCTGCAGGAAGCGAAAGAAGTATGCATTGATCTATTAACAAAGCCTGGCGATCTGTCCTTTCTGACAACCCCGTCAGGGATACAGCGTGAAGATTGTTAATTAGTTTTGTTTGATGTGATTTGGCAAAATCTGATTCCATCTTCATTGATTAATTTGTGTAAGTAAAGTAACGTTAATTATGGAGCTGTCCTACGTTAAGGCTGTAGTGCTGCCTAGTTCTGCAGTCTCTACGTAGGACTACTCCATACTTACATTGGAAATTAGTCGTCCATACCACCATTACTTGGATTCTTTTAAGCATACGACTACCATGGTGTCCTGGATCGATCAGGTAGTGATGTGACCAAATGACATAATTAAAGCTAAATATTGGATAAAGGATCCCTTAATAAATAAGTTGTTTTAATAAACCTACACCTTGGAACACTTTATTTTTATTTTATTCAATCAAAATCAAATCAGGCACAGTCCACTCTTGGAAGTAGGTTTCTACCTGTGATTTTCTCCACATCACTCCCTTCCGGGACCGGTGGTCGATTGCGAATAGAATCTGGTGTCTTCGTCTGTTGTGAATTGAGCCAGTGCCAGATTGTGCAGTCCCAGTGAGTTAGAACTGTATATGCCACTGATCCCAGTGAGTTGGAATCGAATGCTGCTAGTCCCCACCAGGATGGAGCTGTCGCTTCTGGCTAGTGGTATCCCTGATTAGGACGGAGTAGCTGGCTGGCAAATACTTAATTACCGTTAATACTGAAGTGCTGTGATGCTGGCTATGATGCTGCTGATCTGCTCCGTAAAGGCTGCCTACAATTACGTCGGGGTCACCACTGTCGAGGAACGGGTGGAGATGTCCCTCTGACACAGAGGGAGGATCCTCCGACCAGGCAAGGTGATCACGCTTGGTGGGCCGCGGCTCAACGGTTAATGTTGAGCTGTTTTATATATCATTCTTTAGCGCAAGAACCCTTAAAGCGCGATGAAGGATTCTTAATATGGATGTAGTTCGATAGCACCACTTACGAGTTCTTTTTTCCAGAATATTGTCCGTTAGTCAGCAGATGAGACTGGCTTGAACCCTGAATGTTTACATTGAGTTCCATGGAACTAGTTAAATGTTTTTGTATTTTTATTTAGGTATTACTAGTCCATGCCCACGGCTCCACCCGAGTCGTGAATTTAAGTAAAAAGTTTTATAAGTTGCCTTTTTCCCTTTGTTCTTCAGATTGATAAAATAATATCTGTAAAATCACATCCACATTTTTTAATTAGTAGGATAAATAGGCTGTATATATACTTTGCGAACTTATCTTAGCATCAGGTAGGTACCGAAAGCATTTTTTATTGCTTGATATTTTGCTTTGTTGGGAGCTATTGCCGTTCGACTTTCTAAATCTCTAACAGATACAACTGGTAGAGGTAGAGATAGAGCTTTTTTCATCGGTTGAGATAGGCTGAACGCTGAAGATTTAAATGAGATAAGGAGTAAATGATCAGATAATGAACGAATGATCAGATGACGAATAACATTTTCCATCAGGTGAGTCGTATTAGCTTGTCCACCACCTCAGTGGTATAAAAAACATTTATTAAACTTCTTAGTATACGAAACTGATCTTCAAAGATATGTTGGCCCTATATTTCCACTTTCTATAATCTAGGTACTTATATTTTGGCAAATTCCACGGAGCATATTGGGTATACTGTATTGGATATAGGAATAACTTTTTATACAGGGTCATATGTAAAACACCAGCAACCTGCTAAATAGTTAACATCATAAACAGGTCCATCGTTCATCGAGGTATGCATTACGTGATGAAAAAGAGACCCAGAAGTTCTCTTAAGCGAATCCAAGAGCGAAAACCTGTGACGCAGCTCGTTTAAAGTATAATAGTACTCGTTTCGTAACGAATTGCCAAAAGTTTTAAAACAAACGTTGTTGGTTATGACCTTAGCTATTCACTCCTAGCAGGATGCTGGAATTTTATAAATGACCCTGTATATGCGTCACTTTTGCTCCGTATACGTTTTACGCAACCAGCGTGCAACGTAATCTAGGCCTTCTTTCCACAGTCTTCTTCATTTTAGTGTATTCCCAGTTTTTCAAAGACAATGTTGAAAGTGACAGCCATCTGACCTCCCATTCCTCTAACCGTACCCCGTGTACCGTAACCCGTAACCCCTGCAAGTGCACCGTTAGCAGATGAGTTCGCTGAATTCCCGGAGGTCGTGTTGGAGACACTAAACACTAATAAGTTACAAGGATGCTAGTGGTATCATGTGACCCAAAAAGATAATACTCTTATAATGGTGTAGGTGTACAATGGCTGGTTTTTATCTATTTGTTTGGAAAGCATTAAATGGCATTAATTATTATATTTTCAATATTTCATGGTTTATGTAGATGTAACGACCACCATCTAACATGCATAATAAATATAACAATATAATTGATAAATTTTTAAAGCAATTATTTGCTAAGTTTCTCATAAATTTTTAATAAAGTGGAAAAAGACAATCCGATTCGAGACAGGGATTGAACCTGTGACCTTTGCCTAACCAGGGCAATGTTCTAGCCACCTGAACTACCACTAACAAGACCTGAACTACAACTTGTAACTGAACTATAAATATGGTGGAGAATTTCAACTTGATTCGATACGGTTCGGGTAGTTCAGGTGGCTAGAACATTGCCCTGGTTAGGCAAAGGTCACAGGTTCAATCCCTGTCTCGAATCGGATTGTCTTTTTCCACTTTATTAAAAAATTATGATAACAATATAAGTTGACTAGGAGTCTAATATTAAGCTAAGAATCGCTACACAACACCACGGCCTTTCATTAGGCGGGCGACGGGTCATTTTGGCAAGTACAATTTATAAAAAAGGAGCCCTGTACTTTAGATAAGTCTCAGTGACAGTTATTGAACCGCGAATTATGTCTCAAGGACCTACATCATTCTTCTATACATGTTCTTATGTTCTCTTTGTAGGTCATTAACTAATAATGTACAAAATAATGTAACACTCAATGATATATTATACAAAAACTCACGGATGCTAGGTAAGAATCAAATACGTAGTACCTAAAGTGAAAATTCTGTTTAAATATCTGAGTATATATTTCATAACAACGTGCAATCTAAGTTTGTAAAACACATGTTTCGTTGCCTAAATATCAAAACATGCTCTATCTCAATTTATCCGTACAAATATTACAAAACTATTTCCTAATACATAGATAGTATAACATATAAAGGAACTTCCGACAAGTGTAAGATTCACAATATTCACCATGGCTCGCTGGTACTTAATCATCGCCTTGGTCGTTCAGGTAACGTGTTTATACAGTTTCTTTTTCTCTTCTGTAACCAACGTAATTCAAAAAATTGTTAATTTTTTTGCCTAATTTCAAATAATTATATTTATAATTTTGAAATAGTTTAATATCTGAATTTATTAATCTATTTAAGAAATTTCAACATAATAATTTATTTTTTGCGTATCAATTATTGATTTTAGGGCTCATTCACGTATGCGAACCAAGAACTCAACGACGAATTAAGTGGCAACCCGAACACTACAAACGATAACCTAGAGTTAAATGATGATGCCGACAAGGATTTTCACAATATCAAAAAAGACTGGATTGATTTCTTTCTCCAACCTGATATGCAATTATTTCCATCATCTTCAGTCACCATGATAAGTCAAGCTACTATGTCAGAAAAACCGGTGGAAGAACAGCTTGCCGACATTAAAGAAGCAACAGACAAAATCACTGTAGCTATACAAAGTGAAATGGCAACGCTTCTATCATACGCACTAGGCACAGTTGAGAACGATAATGAAAAAACAGATGGTGATAACCAACTCCGTAAGAAAAGATCGATAGAAACCCCAATGGATAGTACGAAGTTAATTACTAGATTACTAAAACATATTAAATCCAATAACGAGTATCAGAATATAGCTATAGAAAAAATGATGACTGCTCAAGAAATCGCTGACAAATACGGAATTGAGTTTAGTCCCGATACTGAAATCATATCTGATCTTGCTTTTGCTGCTAATGAGCAAGCACGAGAAATGAATTCTTTATTGCATGATACACTACAAATGAAAAACTCCACAAAAAATACAAGACAGCTAGACGCTGCTCAAAATACTCAATACGTTTACCCACAGCCAGAGTATGAACAGAAACCATATATAGAAATGTCTCAACCAGTTATCAACCATCACCATCACACTGAATCATATCCAAGCAATAATTATCATAATATTAATTATCCTTATGAATCTCAAATCCCATCGCCAAATTATTATAATGCACCTGTTACGACACGTCCAAACTTCTACGATGCAGTTTCCTACTCTCCTGACTATTATCCTCCTTACTGTTCCATGGATCCTTTCTCTGCAGGTTCATCTGATGTCTTATATTACGATGAACCAAATGTACCGGAGCCTGAATTAGCTGGAGAAGAATTTGAAGAAACTGTCTCATCTAAATTGTACGTTGATCGTGGAGACGAACCCGGTTCAGCAACAGTGAACCACGTAATGACTTATACCATCGGTGAAAAATCACATTTCAGAGCCCCAGAAATTCAACGGCTTCCACAACAATTGCAATATTGTTTTTTTCTACTGTAAGTAGTGTTTAAGATGATAAGTTTTAAAATAAATATTGTCATTGTGCCAATTAAATTATTTTAACACTTTTTTTTTATATCAGTCAAATCATATAAAACCAAATTGTCTTATTACTAATTTTACATGAACTTAGCGGCAGTGGTGTAACATATTATCTACACTAATATATAACGCTGAAGTGTATGTTTGGTTGGTTGAACGCGCTAATTTCAGGAACATACAGGACGGGCTTAAAAAAATATTTTTGTGTTATTTAGTCTATTTATCGAGGAACGTTATAAGCTATATACCATCACGCTACCCTGGAGAGCGAAGCAGTAAACATAAATATTGACAAATCGGGACTTTTTTATACATTATTGTATAATTTTTACACGATGGGATTAAATAGGTGCAACAGGAGTTTGAAGTATGTCACGGGCAAAGCCGTGGGTGTCACCTAGTAATATTAAAAGACCACTGCTAAGCTCATATCAAATTAATATCTCATATTCTAGACTGATAGTTAAAACCAGGTCTCTCCACAGTTTTTACAATCCAAGTAACCAAAAACCACACAAGGTTTCATTAAAACCTATGAGAATGTAAAACGAAAGCCCAACTCAAGAACAACAGTCGATCTTAGAAAATGAATTTTATTGCATAAAGCCGCGGCCTACGTTACACAATAAATTAATGAAGTATTACAGTAATATAGCTATGGTGATCTCTACAGTTTTGCTAAAAGTTTTTGAAAGGGGTCATACAAATAATATTCAAATCAGATTTTTAACAACTTTAATAGTTTTTAATAAATATTCAAGCATATTTTCTAAATCTTAAACTATTTAATGAATCATGTTCCTTTGGTTACACTTTGGCAGCTTATGCATTCACTTTCAATAATTTATATCTAAAATGATTGAGAATGCTCCATTCCATAAAATCTTAGCTTTATATTAAAGACAAATCACATTGTATAGATATATAATCAAGACGGGCGAGGACAGGTTTACCCCAGGACACTTGTGATAGTTCATATGGACGAATACGAATGATATGATAATAATATGATACGAAAGGACATTTGCGAGAAATTTTTCGCCATAAAAGAGTTGGGAAGGATAGTCAGTGCAATTACCAAATACATTATGACGCAAATATCCATTGGTGGTACTAAGTGAATATAAAACGAAGAAGGGACACGGAAGCACTATTTTCATATATAACTAAATGATGCCCGCAGCTTCACCAGTGTGGTGAAGTTTTCCTATTCGAGATTTTGTACGGAATCTTAAACTTTTTGAAAATCCAAAATAGCCTTTGTAACTCACGAAGAATGTAGCTGGTGAAATGGTGAAAGAATTTTTAAAATCGACCCAGTATTTTCTAAGCCTATTCATTACAAACAAACTAACAAATCTTACCTCTTTGTTATATTAGTATAGATGTAAAAAAAAACAGTAAAAATAAAGTATACAGGACGTTGCAGGCTTATGTCACACTTAGGTAGAAATTCCAACCTCTCTCAACGTTTGCTCGTTTTAGACTTCTTCTAATTACGTTTCAATTAATATATACATTGGTGATTAAATCATTTATAAATACATAAAACTGTTTCAATACTTTATATTTTTCATATAAAATAATTTATCTACTATTATCTTTATTTCTACTACTACTAATGTCAAAAATTTAAAGTTGATGACAATAGATTATGTTTTAAGTTTACCTTATAATACTATACAAACAATGAAGTTATAAATTAACATTATTTAAAAAAATATTTTACTTTGATAAAGGTGATTACAGCGCCAACTTGAGCGCTTCAAAATTCAATAAGATTTATTTATGGTTTACTTAAATATGATCATGTCTCGGAATATCGCAACAAGCTCAAGTGGCTTCCAATTCGCCTTCGTCGGAATACTCATATACTTTACTTACTTAATAATATTTTATTTAACCCTCTAGCTGCTTCTTACCTCAAAGATCGTTTTAAGTTTCTAAGTGATACACATTCGAGGTTCTTAAGGTCGTCAGAAAATTTGAGACTGCACATCTGCAGTGCATTCTACAAAATTTTATGACAAATCCTTCACAGTGCAAACCGCGCGTTTGTGGAATGCTCTACCGGTATTTTGTAGGCGATCTCAATCATTGGCATCTTTTAAAGCACAGGTAAAACAATATTATTCATCAATGTAAACTAATTAGGCCCATATGTATGTATTTGTGTATGTGTAAATATTTATGTATGTATGCATGTGCATGTATGTATATTTATAAGGAGTATATATGTATGACTAAATAAACGGCTTTACTCACGTGTAAATTTCGTGCCAGCGCAGCTTCCGACGTAGCTTGACGCTCGCTCCTCTTGAAGAACGACCTTCGTTAGATCCGAAACTAGTCGGGCTATCCCGAAATTTACACGTGATTAAAGCCGTTTATTTAGTAATAATGAACATCGCTCACGAAAGTTATTATTCTAGTATAAATGTAGTATTTAGTTGAGTATATATTTTAGTTGCACAGAAATACGTCACCATTGAAACTTCCCACACTCGATATTAATACAATCCTATCCATCTAAAGGTTGCCTGGAAGAGATTTCTGTTTGCGATATTGTACTATATTTATGAATGTAAAAAATCTGTAATTTGTTTTATTTATGGTGTACAATAAAGAGTATTATTATTATTATTACAGAATAATTCTTTATTCTGAATCAAATTTCTAACGTTTATAAATGTTGTTAAAATAAAAGTCGAGATTTTAAAATCCTATATATGATAGCATTACGAAATTGATAACATTACCGAATAACGATACCCAAATCGATCGATACGAAAAAGTTTTACAGATGGTTGAGAATATACGGGTACTGAATTTCTTTGATATTTTCTAAAATATTATGGCTCTAAAATTTATGCAGAACATATTTATTAACAAGTAAGTATGTATATGCAATAACATTAACCTAAGCATTTTAAATAACATTATTCTATGCTAATTGTTAGTAATTTTTTGGTACAATTAACTTTGATTATAGACATTAATATTACGTTACCGTCACTGTCAATATTTAACTGTCTACTGTCACTGTCAAACTGTCAACTGTCAAAATAAACTTTTTAAAAACATATTATTTATACAATTCTGCTGATCAGTAAAATAGTGGTAGTACGAGATCTATTTTACTCTGTTTGTACTTTCATTTAAAAAAATTATCGTGTATAATGGTTTACCTAGATTTAAGCTTTAACACTGCTTGATAATACTATAATCACAATTAAGTCATGCTTATTTTCGTTCACACTTCGTTGTTATTTTTCAGAAGAACTCAGACTTCTTTGTGTAGTAATACCGAAGTAAATATGCATGAAATAAATATGCATGAGATAAATTCTCGAATCTATCCAATGTGGTGTGTCTTGTTTTTTTTTTTGCTGTATACAACTAATATTAATAATGGGATTATATACAGTGAAATCTTTGCAAGAATAAACATTTATATTATTTGGTTACAGCTTCATATTCAATAGGTATCTATATGTAATTCAAATTAATAAAAATAATACTTTTAGTAAGTAGTATTTTAGCGAATTTAACTTAAGCTTCAAATAAGTCACCAAAAAATGGTGAGCACAGAACACTGAGTAGAAATTCCATTACTAGCTGCTTCCTCACTGATTTGACGGATCGAATAATGAATTAAAATGACTACAATGTCGAAAACTTATTTCATGAGAAACCTACATTTAGTAAAAATTTGTAACACTGAGATTATCAATTAAAGATATTTAGCTTTGTTAACTATTTACGAGGAACATGTAATTAGTCAACAAGTCTGTATCATAAATATGTATTTTAGATATGGTCTTCAAGAACAGATTTTTTGTATTTATACTCATATTTTTAAACACTTTATATACAATTTAGAACGCCTTTTTTCTAGACCACAAAAGTCTTAAAAATAATTACATCTCCGAATCATTATAAATACATAATATTTTTTTTAGTCTACAAAATATTATAAACAATAATTTTTACTTATATTTAATGAATTTTTGGCGGTCATTTTTGGCATTATAATTTGGAACAAAATTTTGAATTTGAGAGATAGCATACATTCCGTACAACGCAAGGTGACTTTCGTTGATCTCTTGTCTGTCTGTGCAGTCAACCAGTTGTTGTCACTTCATACCTTTGACGATTACTTACAATACCATCGGCGGCTATCTGTGTGCATAATATGCGCTGTAAGCGCTATTATGACCTGCATGAGGTTGGTAACTGAAATGAAAAATAATAAGATGTATAAAATATGTATGTATGTGTGTATTTAGGGAGTATGTTTAGCGCAGATGAAAGATGTGATTCGGATGTAGAACGGCGAGTAGCTGCCAGAAACAAAGTTAACGGTGCTTTATCCCAATTAGTAAAGCGACAAAGCATCGTAAAAGAAGCATGAATCGTGATTCATAACGCAGTACTAGTGCCATCGTTGCTTTTGGTAGCGAAACCTAGGTATGTCAGAAGACGCATAAAAGTAATTTGAAGGTTGTGGTGATACGATTGTGTGGCGTAACTTTGACCGACCGAATAAGTAACAAAATGGCAGATTTGAATGAAAATGTCAGCGTTAAGCTGGAAAAAGCATGCTCCGTAGATTTGGACACGTCCAACAACGATCGATTGACGAAGAATATGTGTTGTGCAAAGTAGAGGGTAGATAAAGTCAGGGTATTACTACTATGAAGACTACGTGAGCAGATTGCTCAAAAACGGAAAAGTCAAAAGTACTTGAATACCCAGGCGTGCATGTGTGCGATTAATGAATCTGCAGGAAGTGAATGAACCGAACTGACCATCTGTCCTCTCTGACTACCCTGTCAGGGATACAGCGTGAAGATACTTAGCTAGTTAGTTATAAAATATGTCGTTTTATATCATATACATTATTTACATTCATAGACAAGACATATTAATGTTTAAATATGAATTTGACGAAATATGAATTTGAGCAAAAAAAAATTGAAATTGCCTCCAGTACAGAAACATGTTATGTTTACGTACATAGCGAAAATTAACAAATTAGTCAAACAGCCAATAATAACTTGATAAAAATTTTAAAAGCAATTATTTTGCTAAATTTCTTATAAATTTTAATAAAGTGGAAAAAGACAATTCGATTCGAGACAGGGATTGAACCTGTTTATCAATATACTGAGTGGAGTCTATTGCATCAATGTTTAATAATGGTTGTAACACTGTTAATTGGTATCGAGTTGTTCATTAGCTCGATAGATGGCTCTGGTCATACTCTTAAAATGGCGATTAAAATATGGTGGAGAATTTCAACTTGATTCGATACGCGGGTAGTTCAGGTGGCTAGAACATTGCCCTGGTTAGAGAGATGGATAAGTAAGTAAAACCATAGCAACGGCTAAGAAGTAGAAATGTTTTCCCATACAAATCTAATTAATCTATTCAGAACGTATGAAGCTGTCACAACGTAATATTTAACCAAATATAAGATGGATTCACATAAGTGCAGTTCGTTGTGATTTACAGAACTAAACACTGCTGCTTATTACCGGACGGGGTGAGCATGCGGTGAGTACAGTGGTCCACAAGCGCTGGGTTCAGCGGCATACGGCTGCGATAATTGAGTGCAGACTTCTGCAGGTGCTGACTCACGTCGCCGAGTGCTTGCTGCTCCACGCTGACCCGTCTGTTCGGGAGGGCTGTAGATAAAAAAAAACTGGTGTTGGTACTTAAACGTAATTTTACAAGTTATGTTTTTATGCATAAAGTCACTGATAATTTAATCTAAGAAATAAAATATTAAAATTATATTATTGTCTCTTGGTCTAGTGGTTTGGCTGCCTACACACCAAAGCCTCCGGCCCGCCGGCCTTGCCCGGTGAGGTAAAACCCGCGGGCCGGCGGCTTTGGTGTGCGCGGACAGCCTTAGCGTACGTGGTGACTATTGAATTACCACTTAGGACAAATTTCTTTGACCTAAGTGGGAATAAAATTAATAATAAAAAAGGAAAAAGAGACTTATCCTAAGTGGGAATAAGAATAAGTAAATTGATGTGTCTCAGTACATTTATCTATTATCAAAAAAATAGAAATATTTATCTAAGTAGGTTTGTTTATCAGTCGTCTAAATCTTAAAGCACAAACTTAAATTAGCTTAATGTGTAACAACAATTTAAATATTTTTACTTTTAAAAAATGGAAAATGTTCGACATCTTATATGTAAAATAAAATGAAAAAAAAAGATAAGATAAGGATAAGGCGTGATGGATATTTATTTATCTTATATGTCATACATACATACATACATATTGTCACACCTTTGTCCCGGAGGGGTGGTAGAGGCATATTAATTGCCCACGTTTCACCGTATGCATTTTTATCCCACGTAAAAGGAGTTGAAATGGAAAGGCGCAGGCTGTGGCGACCTGCTGTTGATATTTTTCAAGTCACCGATAAGACCTTGAACTGGTTAAGCTGCCATTTTACTGGCAACCGGAACTAACATCTTAACGTGCCTTCCGAAGTTCGGAAACGCTCGCAAATGTAAATGCCACAAAGTGGACACCCATCCAAGGACCAGCTATAGAGTAAAGTTGCTTAACGCAATGATCGTTAATAATTATCATCCGTACCCGTAATCCGTAATCATCACTATACGTTCTTTTCTTACTTCCTCACATTATCTTCTGATTAATTTCGTTGCGGGTTCCAAGACATGGTAACTTCTCTTGGGACTTTACCGAGATCGAGCGCGATGTAACTTTTCTGGTGTTTTGTTCATTGCTGTAGATCCTGGTTTACAGGAGTCACAGTAATGGGAATGCGGGTGGGATAAGTCCCAATTAAAAAAAAATATCATCCATTAATATGTTTATCAATCACATTTTAGTCCCCAAAGAGGTTGCAGAGGCATTTTATATGCCCATATTTCACCGTGTGCATTTATCCACTAATATGTATGGATAAATTCCATTGATTGAATTTTATGTAACATATTTTACATAAATATCGAGCTATTACAAAAATATGGATTTTTTGGAAGTGATTATTAACGACTGCTTCAAACATCGATACAGATATTTTCAAAAAATACCTTAGTTGCGTTAAAACAAGATCGGATATTGTACACATTTTTTATCTTCATTATTATTTTTTTATTATCTTCTTTCAGCATTGTTAGGAGCGGCTCCCTTATGATCTCACAACCCCAAGTGCCAGAGAGTGCTAGAACCTTGTCTGTGGATTAGACCTAAAGATATTACACATTTCAGTCCACCACAGTCGACTACATAAGATTGGCGATTCTTTCCAGGGTAACTGTATACCCTTTTACAACAAGCTTCCCTGTGACCTGAGAAATTTACCATTAAATAAATTTAAAAAGTTTATTAAAAACAAGCTTTGTGAAAAAGGTTTTTACTCCGTTACAGACTATTTGCAGGACAGGGACGCCTGAAAATGATCTGCTGGCAAAGTGAAATAATATTAAATTGTAAATAGGCCATCAAAAAAAAGCCTTCCTAAGTGTCTTGCCGGTTCTTCTCAGGTGGGCCGCGTTCCGAACCGGTGGTCGCTTTAAATATTTTAAATAGTGTATGACATTTTGTAAGCGCCGTTAAAATGGTCTATGCAAAATAAAGATATTTTTATTTTATTTTATACCGATGAGACTGCCTCTGTGGCGCGGTGGGAGTGTATCCGACTGCTACGCAAGAGGTCGAGGGTTCGATTCCCACCCAGACTGACCAGACAGACCCAAAACTTTGTGTGATGAGCACGATGGTTTATTCTGTCTCTGTGTGTTTTTATCTATAATATGTATATATTTAAAAATATATAAGTACCTATGTTTATCTGTTATTTGGTTACCACAGTACAAGCTCTGCTTAGTTTGGAATGAGATGGCATTGTGTGAGTTATCCCAACTATATTTATTGACCGGGGCACAATAAGTACTTACAACATTGTTAGGACTTTAGTCACTATTTTCCTAGAATACCTAACTCTGATCGTGACCTTAGACATTGTTTAAGCCTCAACTTATAAAACGTGTACTTAATAGCCAGTAATCTACATTAAAAAAAAGAACTTAAGCTCACCACCCGCCCAGAAGGCGGAGTCCTATTACAGTCTACGCGTTAATTCTTTATTTTGACTGCTCACGACAAATGGCATTCATACGTCTCAGTGTTATTAATCGATTGTACCAGGAAGCGAAAGAAAAAAATGGTAGTTTATGATATTTTTTGTCCCGTTCTAACGGAGTGTTTGTACATGTGACGAGTACGCAGAACTTTTAGTAATTAATCAAGTTAGATAATGTAACTGTATCGGCCATTTATATAACTCTGATGACAGCAATATTATTTTTAGTTCAAGTTATGTTTAGTTTTAGGAAATAGTTTATGATACGTAGTTAATCGATAACCTAATAGTATGAGAAGAAAAATGGACAATTCGCTTTTGTTCACGTGAACATTTTTTGCTTCTTGCTGTCTACATCACTACATATTATAAAACAAAGTCGTTTTTCGCTGTCTGTCCCATGTATGCTTAGATCTTAAAAACTACGCAACGGATTTCGATGCAGGTTTTTTTAATAGTTAGAGTGATTCATAGGGAAGGTTTTTTTGTATAATTTGTTAGGTTTTTGTATACATTTACTTAATTATAACGATATATGTAGGGGCGTCGGAAAAAATGAGCCATCTGGGAGCTTTGAACGAAAACGCTGCCTAAACCCTTTGAGATATAACAAAATAATGTATCGTGTAATTGTGTATCTAATATAGGTCTACAAAAAAGTCTACGACGGTATATGTCTATCTCTTAAGGATAACATACTATATCCATTTTTATACTTAAAAAAACAGCAATTATAAAGCAGTAGTTTGAAGGCTATTTACACACATATATTATTAGTCCTTATCATTTTTAATATGTTAGTTGGCTTCAGCATTTTATGAAGATTATTTTGTCCCTTTGCACCTTTCAAATTAAATGAATATCTTTGGAGAAATATCAAAATCAAAAAAAAATGCAAAGAAATTAATTTCGTGTTAAAAAATTCGACCGGGCCGTGCGATTGTAGGTACTTGAGAGCGGAGGAGTAGGTAATCAAGTAATTTGGAAAAAGTTCATACATTATTGTGAAATTAGTAAACGACGGGATTAAATGGGTGCCACGGGGTTCGAAGTATGTCACGGGCGAAGCCGGGCGGGACAGCTAGTCCTACTATAAACGTAAAAGTATGTATACTGTATGGATATAGGTTTTTATTTATATTTAAGGTAAACTTAAGTTTAATCGACTGTTCTTACATAAATCCAAAGGAACAATGTAAGTGTAATCTTAATGTTGTAAGCCATTCCTACATTTTAAAATGGCATCCATTGACTTTCTTGCCAGATTCTTCTTCTTCAAGCTGGCTGGCAAGGCTGCCCTGAGAACCGGCAACTTTAATCGCTCTAATTTTGATATGATTTTAAACACAACATTGATATTTTTTTTGTTTGTATAAATTCATTACTATATAATTGGTCAACTTTCATGTTAATCAAACTAATGTAATTACTGGCGTTTAGAAAAGAGTGGCCATGAGTTTTATTGCCAGGTTCTTCCTCAGGCTCTACCTATTGCTTTGCGAATCTGGCAGTAAATGTAAATAAATAAATATCGTTGGGACATCTCACACAACGCCATCTGATTCCAAACTAAGCAGAGCTTGTACTATGTAGAGCTTCTACATTTACTTTGTAAATGTAGAAAGAAGCATTATTCTTGACGTTCATAAGTGTTACTTTGTGACCTAAATGAATAAAGATTTGTTATTATTATTGTTACTCTTTCACGCAAAACCTACTTTTTTATTACTTTTTTGTCTTTTTTTATCTGCCATCAGCCATTTTGGCTGTTATCTGATTTGGAAAACATACTGAATGGATTTTGATGAAACTCTGCAATTATAATAATAATAATTTATTGTCATTAGGCAGTATATAAGCTTTCACATCAGAATAACACATTATTATATTATCCAACGATCACAGGATCAAGTTCCTGTAAGATACGGGAACGGGAAACTTCTTTACTCGAGCGAAGCCGCGGGCGTCAGCCAGTAACACATGAATACGTAATTGACTTGTTTCTTTGTGTATTAAACTTTAACTTGTAAATCACTGACTGAATAATTAATTCGCGCTCGTGGCCCCGCGGTCTCAGTGTTCGGTAAACGATCACTGAGGTACGCAACTTTCACTATGGCTGGTCGTCGGATGGGTGACCACTTTGTGGCATTTACATTTGCGAGCGTTTCCGTGCTTCGGAAGGCACGTTAAGCCGTTGGTCCCGGTTGCCAGTAAAATGGCAGTCGTTAAGCCTGGTTGAAGGCCTTATAGGCGGCTTAAAAAATTTCAACAGCAGGTAGCCACAACCTGCGTCTGTCTATTTTTAACACGGCAATGGGCTCACCACCTATTACGTGGGACAGGAATCCACACGGTGAAAAGTGGGTATATAATATGCCTCTGCTACCCCTTCGGGGATAAGGCGTGATGGATATTTATATTTATTTAATAATTAATTGTATTTAAACGTTACCAATGTAAAAAAACAGTTACTCTATTTTACATCGAGAGAAATATTTTGTATTCACTCGATTGTTTAAGATTTATGATACCTAGTATTATAAACTTACTGTGTTGTGATTACGTAAGACTTGACTGGTAAGATTTATTCACATGATAGGAGCCAATGCAGTAGCCAGAACGGCAGTAAACGCTTAGTAAACAAAACGATGCGCGGGCGCCGTATGTTTATATTATGGCATTTACGAGTACAGTGCAGTACAGTAGTGGTTTTCATAAAGTCGTAAAGAAATTAAGATCTTTAGTGTGGTCTTTAGTTTTCCCTACAATAATTTGTGAACCAACTCTAAACATTTCATTTTTCGAATAAAAATGAAATTATTGTATGACAAGCGTGTAATTCTCTGTAGTGTCCTTTCATTTTACCACCATTACTTTATGGCGACCAGTGTCACATAATAAATATCAATCGAACAATTTCTTGTTCTTGTCTTGTTCTCGTTGTAGTAATATTGCAAAGATGTAAAATTTGTGAGTTTAGACGTTGTAGCACAGAATAATTAGAAGTACTAAAGTAGTATTAATTTATAGGGACTGTAAGGCTAGTGTGCGAGTAGGGGGGGGATGTGCGTGTGTGTGCGTGCGTGTGTGTGTGTGTCTGAACAGTTGCCTGCAGAAGTTGAAAGATTGTGCTATGGATAACTTAACAGTAAATTGTCTGTTGAACGCTGATAATGCGGTGCTCATGGCTTCATCAGAAGCCGTCAGGCATTAGTCACTAATATGAAAGAGTATGAAAGTAAGGGTCTTCGTTTGAATGCAAGTAAAACTAAGGATCTAGTATTTGAAAGAGAAGACGTAAGAACTAAACGCGAGATTTGAGCAAACCAGGAACGTCTAGAGCAAGTACTCGGATACCCAGAACTGCATGTATGAAGCGATTGATGAATCTGCAAGAAGCGAATGAAATATGTATGGATCGCGAAGCCTGGCTATCTGTCCTATATGCTATCCTGTAGTCAGAGGACTACCCCGTCAGGGATACAGCGTAAAGATAGTTAGTTACTGAAGTGGTCATGTAGAAAGGGTGGTTGTAAGGAGTAATCTCTGGATTTACGAAACTGATTTTGTAAAATGATATAGTAATGTTTATTATCTCCTAATGCTATTTACTACTTAATATCTTGGGAACCAGTTCTGTGGAAAACGGGTACCTACAGGAATACTTCTCCACGCGGGCTGAGCCGCGGGCATTAGCTAGTATATTATACAATAGCCCAACAACTATAGTTATGCCGCGCTCTGCTTGGCGGGATCATCTAGCCAGGGGGCTGAGTCTGCTATTTCAATCGTCTCGGAATAGAATCGAAATCGTGACTCAATAGAAAGCCAACTATATTTTGACAGTTTCGTACCGGTCGCTAGTCAGTTGCATTTTTGATAGTCTACTAAAATTTTGACAGCTAAAAACAGCGATTCTTGTTCTATTCTACGGCTTGTCAATAGTAGACTCGGCGCTATGGTTGTAGAATTTTAACTTAGGATCAGAGGAACAACTCAACTAATTTCTCTACATCGATTATAACTTTGCAAAACCTTTAAATACTTTTGCACTTATCTGTACACTTTTGTACAAAATGCATTCTTATACTCCAGTCAGATACATAAACATCTATTACCAGACGAAGTTTATTAAATTATAAATCTTCTAAAAGAACACGCCCGCTCTTTATGTTTCGATATAGAACAGGTAAAACTTTAGGTATTTGTACAATCTATCTGTTTTCTTCAACATACTCGTACTTATTAAAAGTAGAGTACCTATTTCAAGTACATTAAGCACAAATTCATTCTAATTTTATTACTTTAGGTATCTAGAATAAATAATGTAAAGAAAAACATACTTTTAAAAAAATCTAATAAAAGAAACGACATAATTTGCAATAAATTAAAATTAAGGTTAAGTGAAGAAAAAAAAAATTATTGTAAAAATAAATCTATCATTTTAAAAGGGGTGAAAAACAAGTTTTAAGATTAAATAATGTACCTAAAGGAGCATAAAATTCGATCCCGAATTCGAGTTCATAACCCTTTATTCTTAAAATCAAACTCAAACCCACTCAAACAAATTTTTCATTACCATTACCTACTACACATATATTTTTTATTAAAATTAGAACGATTTTATATGTCGACATCCTAAACTGAAACCAAATCCTACAGGTAAGTGAATAATTAAAACTTAAATCGTTCCAGCTTTGACTTCAAACTAATTTACTGGAAACACTAAAACTATAAATTTTAAGGTAAGATTTTTTTTATTTCAGCGGGAACGGGAAACGAGCCGTGTCCGCCATAACTGTCGCGCGTAACTCTTTACTCTATGGGCACATCGTAAAACTAAATTGTCACCGGCTGTTGAAATGAGTCCGTAATGTGGTATGGTATGAAACCTTTGTAAATACTTAAATTGATTCATAGCCCTTTGGTGTGGGTTGGAATGAAATAAATGTGGCCACGCTTAGCCGATCGTTAATGTCTCATTAATATCTCTTGTAAAAACACAGCATATACAATTTGTGGAGATGTATCAAGGCATTTAAATAAAATACCACTGTTGAAGTTAGTAGCTAATACCTATTGACGATCTGTGACCGAAAGAAAAAAATCCCACCATACGTTGAAATTTCTATAGAGCATTTTTTTAAAGGAGCTAATCCCACCCTCATCCTCATTACTGTGACTAAGTGACACCTGTAAAGCAGGATCTACAGCAATGACTAAAAACCAGAAAAGTTACACCGAGCTCGATCTCCGTGAAGTCCCAGGTAACATCTCTTGGAACCCGCAAGAAAATTAATTAAAAGATAATTTGAAGGAGTCGGAAAAGGAGCATATTGTTCTTTAGAGCATGACTCAGGGCTTAATATCTGATTGGCTGTAGTATTACGTGAAGATTTCGGAAGTTTTCCTCAAAATAAATTACAATCCTCACGCTCACGGGCTTTCAGAGAAGACAGATTCCCAGACTTCGCGATCCTTGTATACTTTTACGCTTCCTGCAGATTTCATACATGCACGTCTGGATATGCGAGTACTTTTAACTTCTTCGATTACTACCGTGTAACAGACGCTTATGTTTTGTAGGTATAAGCATCTTCTGCTATGGTTGGTCCACGGATGGTTGACCGCTTTGTAGCATTTCATAAATGGAATTTCGAGCATTTCTGTGCTTCGAAATACACGTTAACACATTAGTCCCGTTTGCCGTTAACATGGCCGTCGTTAACCCAAGTCGAAAGCTTTACGGGCGCCTTCAAAATTTTCAACAGCAAGTCGCCACAACCTGAGCTTGTCCATTTTCAATACGGCTATGGGCTCACAACCTGTTACGTGGGACAAAATGCACATGGTAAAATGTGGGCGTATAATATGCCTTTACCACCCCTTCAGGGATAAATTTGTTTGTTGTCTGTTTGGTTTATTTTTTTAAGTCAACCAAACAGTCATTCATAGCAACAGGAGTTTTTATGTCTAGGAAACATTGAGTAAACAACTAACATATTGCAATTGTTCCTATATGCTAACAAACACAATCCAAAGGCTTTTCCTTTTCTGCATAAAGAATGATACCATTATTTTTATTCAAAACGTGATTACTAATGCCATGGGTACTAACCAGTCATCAGGATCGCAGTCTCTGAATCCTTTCGCAAATGGATTGCTCGCTATTTTCAGTTGAGTTATCTGAAACCAAATTAATAAATGTTTTAACGTACAAATTAGGTACTACGTTCATGTCAGTGCTACGAGTATCTTAAGCGTGTCACTCTTGAGACCCACCGTTTAAAGAGCAGTTTGACGATATCTTCCATTGAAACTAAACTAATACTTTGAATGGAAGGTATCGCCTAACTACTCTTTAAACGGTGTGTTTCAAGAGTGGAATACTTAAGATTATATTGTACTAGTCGACGCCCGCGGCTCCGCACGCGTGATGAAGTTTTCCCGTTTACATAGGAACTTGTTCCCGGGATAAAAAGTAGCCTATGTGTTATTCTAATGTGTAAACTAAGTATACTATTGTAAAGTTCAATCAAATTCCATTCAGTAGATTTTGCGTGAAAGAGTAACAAACATCCATTCTTACAAACTTTCGCGTTTATAATATTAGAAGGACATATACTAACCCTGTGATTCTGATAAGCCGTGACGGCCGTAAAGCCAGTCTCAGGAAACACAAAAGTGCGGTAAGGCACCGTACCGGGCGCTGTGCTCTGGCCCTCGCCCGGCAGGTACACCACGTGGAGCCGCGGCTGATAACGGTGCATGGAGTTTAGGATTATCTGCACAGAGAGAATGGAAAAGTACAGTAACGCTTCCCTCCAGGCTCAATAATATTTTACAGCTTGAAAATTTACCTATATATGACTTTATCTCTTTCTAACGCCTTATATAGAGCATAAAAGGCAGCAATAGGCAATCGGCAGACCACACAGCAAGGAATGTTGCTCGTGTCGTTATGTCGTTGGTAAAAATCTGTAAAATGGGGACCACTGCCATGCCAATGCCACTGATATGTGACTTACGCTGTCTGTTCTACTCTAATAAATGGACTGAGAAAGAAAGAAAAAAGAAGAGATATACTAAAACTTACATGTCCATTATCGTCAAGCTGATTGTTAGTGAGCTTGAGTTTGTCGAATGAGACCAGCTGACGCATCCAGTTGGATCCAGGAGCTGGTGAATCCGGATGCACGTGAATACGAGGCGGGGATACCGGGTCGGCTTTCCCTGCTACCACCCAGCTTGAACTACGCGAACACAAATAAAAGACCAGACTAAAATACAGCTACTTATACTTCTTAACGTAATACTCTGTTCAACCGATTTGATCGAATCGATTGATTTTGTTTCTTTTGCATAGATTCGTTACTATATAATTGTTCAGATATCATGTAAATAAACTAATGTAATTACTAGCGGTTAGAAATAAGTGGCCAGGAGTTTTATTGCCACGTTCTTCCTCGGGCTCTACCTCTTGCGTTGCGAATCTGGCAGTAAATGTAAATGTAGAAGAAATAATCTTGACTTAAAGAATTTTTATTTTCAATAACATCTGATTTTCTCTAATTTGTTATTTACAATGTCTTTCCGATCTTACCGCGTACATGTGTACCAGTTGTCTATCTTCATGGTGAATGACATTCTTAGCCACAGAAGTGCACAAATTAAAGAAAACGCGGTTTAGTTTAATAAATATAAGGCTCAATGAAATGTATAATATGACGTATACATATAGGTGATCAAGCCTGTAATCGTTGCACTATTTAGCCTTATATTGGGAATTCTAAGTCTGATTTTATGGTTAATAAAAAATACTTCAATTTAAGAAGATACCTTCTAAATCAAGGTCTGTTATGATTTTTAAGTACCTACCTGTGAAATGCATATCGATATCTCTTGTCATCCAAAGGCACAAAATCGACGAGCAACAAGTAATCAGCGTTGGGCAGCAGACCAGAGAGCCGAGCTTGCAACGCGGGAAACATTCGCCGACCGGCCTTCGTTACAATCATCTCGGTGCCGAGCTCGTGGAAACTGCGCCATAGTGCCGCCAACTCTAATGTCGCACTACATCGGGATACTGCAGGGTGAAGTGTCACATTCTGGCTCGATGCCTGATAAAGAATTTGTTATTTTTGAAGTAAATGTGAATTCTTGAGTGCATTGTGATTAGAAAAAAGAAAAATTATATTTCTTTTTAAATGTAACACGTCAATATGGTGTCAGCTGCCTGTTGGTAAGCAAAGACGACGACCCGTGATTGGGGCCGCTATCTCAACCCGCAGGGCTTCGATAGAAATATGCCTTTTCACGATTCTCTTAAAAGACCCAGGATTATAAGAGGAGCGAAACACGTGCGCTGGCAGAGAGTTTCATGCTTTTATGAAAGTGAAAGATCTACGAAATCTTTCCGTTCTAGGCACAATGGTGTCCACAGTATCAGGATGACATTTCAGCCCGATGCTGTTCGATTATTTCAAGAGTCTCCCCAAAATAACCACAAACCATAAGTGATTAGATTGAAGAGAATAACAAAGAAAAAGTAATTATTATCTGGAGACCGGACCTAGGTATTTTAACATGATTCGAAGGGGATTTATTTATGTTAAATCCTAGAAACAAGATATTTCGCTTTCGTTCTCGTTATTTCGTGTAAAACTATCTTGAAGACTCAGCAAGGCTTCGTAAAATCACGAACGAGTTAAAAGGTAAACATGAATATAAAATAAATAATAAGAAATTACCAAAAATTGCTAAAAAAAAAAGGGCTAATACCCACCTGCACCCGTGGCGGTGGCTGCGGCGGAGGCACGGAGTGTGCGCCAGGATCTCGGCAAGTACTTTCACTCAACGCTTGCAGCGGTGAGTAAGTACTGCGCACGCACACATTCTGTATGATAAAAACTGTAAATATCAACAACCAGGCATACCATTAAATTCTCGATAGTGTATTTGGAGATAGCGAAAATTGAGTCTTTCGACAAAAAAAGAAAAAATAAACGATCAAGCAAGAGTTGAACTCGTGCGTCGAAGGTTCGGTAAAAAAAATTTCCTAATTTGAGTAGACCTCTGAATTGTATGAGCGCCCATACAACTAAGAGATCTATGTATGGGCCCACCCCTTAATTTTTATTTTTTTTTATATTTTAGAATTTTTCCTTTATATGTGCTTTAAGACGTTGCTTCGTACTAAATTTAAGATTCTGGGAAGGTTAGAATAGGTTTGATTCCCTTGCGAGTGTTGCCAAGAATTGCCGAAATTTGCGGCATTAACGGCTGTATCTTTTGATTGCGTTGGCTTAGAAGTTTGATGTTTTCAGAGCTCAAAGAGACAGTAGACTTGAGTATTTGATATAAATTTCAGCTTGATACCTCCGTGCGTTCTTGAGAAAAAGAGTCGTGACAGACTGACAGACGGACGGACAACAAAATGATCCTATAAGGGTTCCGATTTTTCCTTTTGAGGTACGGGACCTAAAAAGGTACCAATATTTTTTTTTAATTATTTTATGTCCTGGTTACTAAGACCTTTTAGTCATATCTTAATTCATTTTTCTGCATCCTTCTTTTTTATTTTCTAAAATGTCCCCGTCCTCTACGTCTTAGTCAAGTCTAGTCTTAAGGCAAGGTCAGTCTCACCCCAGTATAATGGTAGTTATTATACTGAGGTTTTCAGTGCATTTTTCATTTTTCAGTCATTATTGTCTTTTACTATAGCACCATTACACAACTTTTATGTCCAAGAAACCACCACTCCCGCACATAACACAAGATAAATGCACTAGTTTTAGAAAATAATATACTGTAAGCGTCCGCCCTTTTCAACTTTCCCGCGTAGAATCAAGAAATATGTAAATTTGTATACTATGCTATGTGAGTGTTAGGTCCATATTCCAGAACGTTTCTATTGAGAAACGTTATTGTTAAATAACGTAATTGTTAAAATCTTGTCTCAAGTATTGATCTAGTATTGACTCGATCAATACTTGAGACAAGATTTTGCCTAATAAAATCTACTCTCAAGTGTTTTTTGAGTGTTGATAAACGTTCTGGAATACGGCCCTAAGAGGCCTGAGTAATGAATGAGTCATCGACGCAAGAGACCTTACTTACGGGGTTAGGAGGTCAGACGACAGTTGCTGCCAACAATGCCAAGTAAAAATCAATACTAAACTTTTCCTGTACCACAGGAACCTGATCACAGAATAAAAAGTAGGCTATTTGTTGATCCAGTGTGTCACTTATCTTCACAACAAATTGAAAAATTCTACACAAGAGCACGTTGTTCCATAGTAACTTCTCAATTCATTTTCCACCCCCTTAGGGATAAAACTTTAAAAATATTCGCTAGGTTCAACTGTGAGTTGATATCAGTCAGTTTTTGCTTTTATACTAGGTGACTCCGCCGGCTTCGCCCGTGACATACTTCGAACTCCCGTCGGACCTATTCAATCCCGTTCTTATAAATTTAACAATAATGCATTAAAATTCGCCCAATTTGTTGACATTAATGACTACTGTTCCTCTCTTCAGAGTAGTAGCGTGATGATATTTAGCCTATAGCCTTCCCTGATAAATGGGCTATCTAACACAAAAATAATTTATCTAATCCGACCAGTAGTTACTGAGATTAGCGCGTTCAACCAAACAAACTCTTCAGCTTTATAACATTAGTATAGATATAGATAGAACAATACAAACGTCTCTGAGAGGATGATGGTTCAAGGGTGGTAGCACCGGCGGCTGTTCATGGTCACGCCCGAGCCTCTCCACCAGTGACTGTGACAGTGCATACCCTCCTCGCGAACACTGGCTTGTAGACACGAGCCCTGCATACAAACAAACAAATTACAGTGTTTTGTAACAAAATTTATAATCACTACATATTCTAAAACAAAGTCGTTTTTCGCTGTCTGTCCCTATGTAATCTTTAAAACTACGAAACGAATTACAATGCGGTTTTTATTAATAGTTAGAGTGATTCTCATAGAAGGTTTTTATGTATAATTTGTTAAGTTTTTGTATACATTAACCAAACTATAACGATATTTGTTGGGGATGTCGAAAAAAATAAGCCGTCTGGGAGCTTCCAACAAGAACGCTGCCTAAACCCTTTGAGATATAACAAAATAATGTACTGTGCAATTGTGTATCTAATGTAGGTCAACAAAAAAGTCCGCGACGATATATGTCTATCTTATAAGGATAACATACTATATTAATACTTTTAAAAACCATCAATTATAAAGTGGTTATTTGAAGGCTATTTACACAAATATGCTATTAGTCCTTATCTTTTTTTCTATGTTAGTTGGCTTCAGCATTTCATGAAGATTATTTTGTCCCTTTACACCTTGCAAATTAAATGAATATCTGACGAGTTATCGCAAATTGAAAATAAAGCGCAAAGAAATTAATTTCGTGTAACCATAATTCGACCGGGCGGACCGGGCGGGCCGTGCGTAGGCCGCGTGCGAGCGTAGTAGGCAGGTAGTTAGGTACTGGAGAGCGGAGAAGTAATCAATGAATTTGGAAAATGTTTATACATTATTGTGAATGTGAAATTAATAAACAACGGGATCAAATGGGTGTCACTGGGTTCGAAGTATGTCACGGGCGAAGCCGGGCGGGACAGCTAGTTAAAGTATATGTTAAACTTTGATACTTGTAGGAAGTAACGTATTCACCTATTTGTAACGCTAACTTGTACTCGTAATGGAAGCACTCGTGACCCCGCTGACTTAGTGTTCTGTATACGATCACTGCGTTAAGCAACTATGGCTATGGCTGGTCTTTGGATGGGTGAACACTTTGTGGAATTTACATTTGCGAGCGTTTCCATGCTTCAGAAGGCACGTTCAGCGGTTGAAAAATCGTAATTTTTGTGAAAATCTAAATCTAAATTTATTTAATTTGCAATTAATATTATTACCAAAAAACATGGGGTCAATAGGATTTCTATTGAAACAAAAAGCACGCGTTTATTGAAAGTTTTTACTCTTATGGAATTATAAAATTGTCATTCGATCCGTCCCATCCATCTCTTTAGTCTTTTTTTCTGATGCTCCAATATACGGTGCCGGCGACGGTTTATGCTTAGCGAATGCATCTAGTTTGCTATTCAGGGTAGAGACTATTTTAACAAGTAAAGATAACAAAAATCAGCCCAAAAAAGAAAAAAATCCTGTCAGTAGTTCCTCAGATTACCGCGTTCAACTAAACAAACTCTTCAGCTTAATATATTAAGTAATCTACAAATATTATAAACGCAAAGGTTTGTAAGTATGGATGGGTGTTTATTACTCTTTCATGCAAAATCTACGGAATGGATTTTGATGAATTACAATAATATGGAGCTAGGAAGAACAGGGAAATGAAATCACAATTCGGTATCGCGTCTGTCAATCTTTCAATTAGATGAATTATTTTAATTCATTATTCTTCAAATATCTCTAAGTATCAACAAAATAGAGAAAAGTACTATAAGACATTGATAAGCTTTTTAAATAATCAACAAAAACGTTAGAAACACGTGGAGTCGATGTCGATCGACAATTGTTTCGACACGAGACGGTGAGCGCCTTGCACTCAATATCCAGGCTGATGAAGGCTTCCGGATGAAGCCGAAACAATTGTCGATCGACCTCGACAACATGTGATGTGTTTCTACGTTACAATTCCGTTTTCGTTTATTATGTTACAATGTGGCGCTCGTGGCCCCGCGGTCTGTGTTCGGTAAACGATCACTGAGGTACGCAACTTTCACTATGGCTGGTCGTCGGATGGGTGACCACTTTGTGGCATTTACATTTGCGAGCGTTTCCGTGCTTCGGAAGGCACGTTAAGCCGTTGGTCCCGGTTGCCAGTAAAATGGCAGTCGTTAAGCCTGGTTGAAAGCCTTACAGGCTGCTTAAAAAATTTCAACAGCAGGTAGCCACAACCTGCGTCTGTCTATTTCCACACGGCAATGGGCTCACCACCTATTACGTGGGACAGGAATCTACACGGTGAAAAGTGGGCATATAATATGCCTCTGCCACCCCTTCGGGGATAAGGCGTGATGGATTATTTTATGTTACAATGTGTGTGATATTTAATAAAATTATTGATAAGTTATGTTTCATTTATCTCTGAGATACCGCTTCTTAGAAAATTTATTGCTACTTACCTAAACAACGGGTTGAAAGTGATATAAATATATGTCACCGGAAAATGACAAGAACCACAAATAGTGAAATTTACTAACATTTTCTAGGAAATGACCTGAAATGACCTTTCGGTTTAATGGTGTTTCGCCTTCTTCCCAACCGGGTCGCAGGATAAGCCTGAGGGCTATTCACCACGGCCCGGCTATGGTAATGTCCTAATATGAGGCTCTCCGCGGGAGCCTAGATGTGCTGCACCCCACAATCTCCCGGAGGAGATTAGCCTATGCCCGCTTCGAACCGTTTTCGAACATTCCACTGAAAACAGAGGGGTGGAGAGCGATCGAGCGGGCACTAGAAGGCACCCCACCCCACATGAAGGATGCCAGCCGCCAGAAAGCCAATGTGAGCGGGGTGCCCCGACCTTCCGCCCACGGCCATAAACTAGTCGAGGGCGCGCTGGAGCTACACCCGGCGTTCGCCCCCGAGATTGGCTCGCTCCCGCACCCGCAATTCCTCTCTTTTTGCCGCCATCACTGAAGGCTGCCGGCCATGGCTCGTACCACGACTGGCAGCGACAGATTCACCACTTCGGGGCCCGTCCCAACCCCTACACACAGCGAGCGTATGCTCAGCCGTTTGCACAGCGCCGCTAGGGCAGTGACGGCACACGGAGTCCGGCTTCACACCCCCCAGTTCACACAGTAGGTAGGTATTTGGCAAAACAGCGATGACTGTTTGCCCTCTCTACCCACTGCCGTAGGACAAGCCGGCCGGCTCCCATGAGCCGAATGCTCGCGGTGGGGCTCTCCAGTCTTTCGGCCCACTTCTGGAATAGATCATCGCGAGCCGCCAGTCTCCAGCGATCTATCTCCTTCAGAAGCGGCCGATATAACCTTTCGGTAGGTTAGGTTAGGTTATTATTTTATAAATTTTCTAGAACATTTATAAATTTGAGGTTCTTGTTATTTTCCGGTAACATAAAATTGTCATTCTTCAGCAGGGACAAAAATACTTACGGTGAAATATGGGCGTATCCCTTCAGGGATAAAGTTGTAACGGATTAGGAAATTGTTGAAAATGTTCTATTAAAATATAGATAACAATTATCTACGGATGTAAATATAATATATACTCTTTCTTTCTAATAGGCCTTTGATTCTAGGAAAGTCAATCTTTTGGCGACAAATTAAAATATTTCATTATAAATAGGTGCATGACGTCTTCTTTTTAAGTTACTTAACAATCTACAGTTTTGTATTGGAATTATCAGGACTTTTATTAGGATACAATTTTAAAACCACCAAAATGTGGCCAGTTTTAAGACTTTTACAGCAGCCGTCTATAATATCAAGTCGAACACTCACAAAGACTTAAAAATCTATAGGCATATAGCCAACTACCTAATTTTAAATTACATAAGTTCGCATAGTATTGATATCAGAAATCTCTTGTACCATTGAGTTATTATAAGCCATTGAGATTCTACTCAACTTAATGCAATACAGACTATTATGGAAATAACTAACAAAAATTAGACCTCAATCACAACATCACTGAACAGAAAATGAACCCATTACAGTTAGAACATGTTCACAACTTTAAAGAAAGGGCGTTTACAAAGCTCTTCCACACTTGAGTCAGTATAAACAACAGTTGTAAACATGAAACGGAACACTACACAGAACACACAGTCCCATAAAAATCATAAAGCGTCCACCCTGCAGCGGACATCTCACTCAACTAATTGATATAATGGCGGGAAAACTCAAAACAGTGTACAAAATGGCCGCAATAATTTCATCGCCCGATGTCAAGAAAGGGATTATAAATAAGACGGGTGATGAAAACTATCATTGCGTAGAAACGACAATGATCTTAAATTTATTTTGGTGAGCGATCGACGCTTTATTTTTGTGCGCACAATATTGTTATTCCGATGCACATGTTAATTGCGCTTAGTTCTAAAAATAAAATGTGTAATGTAGACCAAAATGTTACAATAATATACATAGTTTACGATTTTAGTACAAAGTTATGTGATCGATAGGTATAAATTAAACTATAACACCAAATATATTTCTATGAGTTTAGAATACCTCATTGTCAA
Source organism: Thumatha senex (assembly GCA_948477245.1). Classification (NCBI taxonomy): domain Eukaryota; kingdom Metazoa; phylum Arthropoda; class Insecta; order Lepidoptera; family Erebidae; genus Thumatha; species Thumatha senex. The sequence continues at coordinate 18,893,967 of OX419744.1, forward strand.
AATCTGACAGTAAAATCACATTTTGGCAATTGTATAGTAATTACAAATATAGATTTCTACGACAATGGGCTCACCACCTGTTACCGGGGGACAAAAATGCGTACGATAAATGTGGGCGTATAGCATGCCTCTGCCTACCCATTAAGGGGTTGAAAATGTGACAACGCTTGGTGATCGATTAAAAGAAATAAATCAATAAAGTAGCCAAATAAAAAATTAAAGTTGGCCCCATGTAAAACATACTTCTTGTTTTCATTATTCTTTATCAAACAGAAGATTTAGACGTTGTTGTTGTAGACGTCGTTTACAGAAATATGAAGTATTTCTGTAAACGATCGCTGCGTTAAGCATCTTTCTCTATGTCTGGTCCTTCGATGGTCGACCGCATTATGGCATTTCCATCTACGAGCGTTGCCGCACTTCGGAAAGCATTGTTGCTGTTAAGCCAAGTAGAAGGCCTAATGGGCGGCTTGAAACATTTTATTGGAGTCGCCACAACCTGCTCACCACCTGTACTTACATAATAATATAGCCGCCTTAGGGGATTGAGCCGTTCGGTAGATTTGTGAACACGAGTTAGCACGTTAGATTTCAGTGGTAATTAGACTCCTAAACCCTAAAGTTTAAAAAAGTCTTATAAAACGGCAGTCTGTCTATCCGTACTGTGCGCATTTATTTCTCAGGAACCTTAGAGATAGAGACAAACGGTTTGCGACATTCGATTCAGGATACTATGAATACGTGCATAGACGATTTTGAAGTTTCTACCACTTTCAGTTTTGAAACCGGTTTCGGTTAAGAAGTCGTCTGATTCCTTCCCTACGATAGTAAAGGGCTCGTTACTTGTTGAAGTGAAACTTCTTTATCATAAGTGAAACTTCTTTATCGACGTATTAAATAAATTTTACAGCTGTAAAAAATGTCGTAAAGAAGTTTCACTTCTTATCTGAGTACTATGGTATACAAACATTTTATTTTTCAATTTTGATACCTATTTCAAATATAGTACGTTCATAGTCAAGTATAGGTGATTAATACGAGTACGCACTACATTCCAAACTGAGTGAATGCAGGTCAATTGAATCGTGGGACCATAAATATTGCTGGTATGGACAGCCAGCTTCTGTGTGTCACATTTGTTCCACTCCAGTTCCGCTAATATTCAATGCACTTGCCAAGAAACTATAAGTGTGAAACTCGTTATGTATGGATGACTATAAAAATATATACAAGTGACAAGACTTGGTTACAGGTTGCTAAGTCACACTGAATTTTACCCTGGAACATCCTACAGATGTATAATTCGGGTGTTCGGCGATAGACAATAGAAATTGACCAACATTTATTACCCTTACATTTCTAGCAGAGCCTCACTTCACCCGTTACATACTGCGAACCCGTCTTGCGCCCATTTAAGTTATAAAATCCTACTAATATTATAAACGCGAAAGGTTGTATGGATGGATGTTTATTACTCTTTCACGCAAAATGTACGGAATGGATTTTGATGAAATTTTACACATCAGGATCAGGATCAAAAGCTACTTTTTATCCCGGGAACCACGCGTGCTGAGCCGCAGGCGTCATCTTTTTATTTTTTAAGTGTAGAATTCTTCTTGGATGCTATTCCGGACTCTTACCGACAGAAAACCACACGGTGCCCTTCCATTTGTCTATGGCCAGGAGTCTCGGGTAAGCCCTCGGGAGGATAGCCCCAGGGCGCCCAGCAGCGCGGGCGTCATCTAGTATATAATAGACAAAGACGTAGATGTATTGTCACACCTTTATCCCGAAAGGATAGGCTAGGATAGGATATTGTATGCCTATATACAATACGCCCACATTTCACCGTATACACTTTTGTCCCACGTAACAAGTGATGAGCCCATTGCCGTGTTGAAATGGACAGACGAAGGCTGTGGCGACTTCCTGTTGAAAATTTTCAAGCCGAGCGTCCATACTGCCTTCAACCAGGCTTAACGACTGCTATTTTATTGGCAACCGGGACCAACGACTTAACGTGCCTTCCGAAGCACGTAAACGCTCGCAAATGTAAATTCTACAAAGTGGTCACCCATCTAAGGACATCTTTAGCGAATGCTTAACACAGTGATCGTTTACAGAACACTGAGTCAGCATCGCCCGAGCGCTTCAACCTGAAAAATCTGGATTAACGCATAGCTTATTTTTTTATTTTGGGTCAGGTTCCTGTGGGAAACGTGTGAAGGAAAACTTAACCACGTAAGGCAGCACCACGAAAGACAGGAGTCCATTCAGTCGAACTCCATTCAGTCTACAGGTCGCATTTTTCATCGGATTTGCATGCAACTTGGCATGGACAATCCCTGATGTAGACAACCACTTTTAGCGAGGGGTTTTTTTGATCGGGGGGGAAATGGAGGCAGGGGAGGGGAAATTGTTTCGTAGAGGTTGGCAAGAGCGCTCAAAACGAAAAAAAGCAATGTCTTTTTTTTTAAATCGATAAAAACAAACAAATAAAGAATATAACATTAAAAAAAATCACAGAACCACTAGTATTTAAGTTCAGTTTGAACGGTTTTTTATACTACTGAGGCGGCAGACATTCGTACGGCCCACCTGATAGAATATGGTCACCGTAGCTTAAGGACGTTTACAACACCAGAGGTGCAGCACTTGCGCTGCCGACCCTTTATATACCTTCTAAGACCCTTTTTGAAAAACGTCATTCTCTCTCACGTTCGGGAAAACCCAGGCAGGGAGTTCATTCCACAATCTAAGCGTACGCGGAATAAAGCCTCTATCTAACCTAACCGTATGCGTGCGATCTGGACGCAAAGTGTGAGGGTGAACACCCTGTCTATGGCAAGCAGTGCGATGATAGAAGGTAGCCGTGGGCATTATATCAAACAACTCCTTAGAGCACAGACCGTTGTACAGACTATAGAAGAAGACAAAGTCTCTCCTGTCGGGTTCGGTTCGAGCGGGCGCTAGTAGAGGGTCGTTGACAATTCTCATAGTACGCGCTTCTACTGAGTCAGGTGCACCAGCCCAAAGGTGACAGCAGTACTCAATGTGTGGCGACTCTTGCGTCTTACAGAGGTACCTACCATTATGTTTATTACAAAAAGTTCCACCAAGTATCATTAATCGATTTTAGATATAACAACATCATGTCTTAAAACACATAATCCAACGGCATCGAATGATATTTTTAGTAGTAATTAAGGTAAATTATAGTGGCAATTACATCAATTTGAATTCTATATATAGGTGGTAACAAAAGATGGGACTTGGCCGCTTCCTCAGCAATAAATCCGCATTGATTGAGGGCTATAAATTCAAAGTGCGCGAGTGCCGCGCCACACCGTCGTGCGTCGCTCCGGTTGCATTTCGTAGGGTTACCACACGGGTAAACAACTTAATGTAAGAAACAATTTTGAAAAGCAATTGGTATGTAAACCTTTTCTAAATTGAAATTTTAAAATAGAATTTTTTTTCGTCTCGAGCTGGACTCGACCCAGCGTCTTTTGGTTCAACGCACCAGACGCGTTTACCAACTATACCACCGAGACTACTACTGGCTACGGTGACCACTTTCCATCAGGCCGTATGCTTGTCTGCCACCTCAGTGGTAAAAACAACCGAGGCCTACTCGAAACTGACCAATTAATCCACCTCTTTACGTCTTAAGGCAACATAAGGCGCCATCTACGGGTACTTAGCAAAGTCGCACGGTACGAATGTATAGAATTGCATCTATAATCATTCGATTTGTGATGACACCTGCCTAAACATTAAAAACAAATTTTGAAAAGCAATTATTATGCTAACTTTATCTTAATTTAAATTTAATGTGGAAAAAATTTTTAGTCTCGAGCTAGACTCGAACTAAAATCTAGTAAATATTTCCATGTACATATAGTATAGTATTTCTTCCAAGGTGATACTAGAAAGGAGATTATTATTTAAAAGTAGAACGTGACGATCACGTCAAACTTCTTAAAAAAAAGCCCAAATTAAAAACGAAGGGATCAAATGGGTGCCACGGGATTCAAAGTATGTCACAGACATAACTGCGAAGCTCAGCTGGTTTACTTATTTTTTAATGGTAACCTTATAATGTAGGCAACCACTAACAAAGGGTTTTTTTAGAATTCCAACCTAAAAGAGGTGAAATAGTGGGTAAAACTCCGGTTCGAAATGTGTCACGGGAGAAGCGCAGTACTTTTTTTTTCGTGTACAAATCCTCATAATGATGTCTACGTTCCAGACCCGCAACACGTTCCACCCTGAACACTCCGCTAGTGTATGCAGTACCGTATCCACACTGCAGTCCGTGCAGTGCTGGCACTCTGGTGTAACCTAACGGTGTATATGCCACAATAAATTTCCGAAGCACCCGTGCCCGGTAAGTATATGTGACATCGGGTAGGTGAGGCTGCCGTGTTACCTCTCCAGCCACTCCTCCATGACTGGCTTCACCGCCTCAATTGTGGTATGTCCCCACTTAGGCTGTTGTAGAAGATAAACACTGGTTTACGATAAATCACAGAATTTAATCGATGTTTTACCAAAATACATATAGGTAGCATAGACGCGGATTGAGCGGCGAGCGGACGGTTGCGACTTTTGATTTTTCAAAAAACGATTTCCAATACTCAATATAAAATTACCTTAAATTTAAACTTAACACAAAAAATAATTTTATTATTACTTGCGTCGTCTACACTAATAAAGGTTTTTATCGAGGAAATTAAAATTACATGGATGGGAAGCGGAAACGGAAAATGTTTATTACACGGCCGGAGCCGCAGGCATAAACTAGTAACAGTAAAAACTCATCTAATATTTTTCCTGAATGGACAGCCCTATTTGATACAAACATGTGTTACAAAGCGGTACATCGCGACTTCGGGACACACGTTTGATTTACGCCTCCTACAACCCGCTACAAATTGCTGCTCATGCCACAAACGCATTATTATAACATACCAATATTGTATGTGTAATTATTGTTCGTTATGACTTTATCAGTTGTTAAAAATAAGCTTATTTATATTTAAGGTAAACTTAAGTTTAGTCGACTGTTCTCACATAAATCCAAAGGAACAATGTAAGTGTAATTTTAATGTTGTAAGCCATTCCTACATTTTAAAATGGCATCCATTGACTTTCTTGCCAGATTCTTCTTCTTCAAGGGTAGGCTGCCCTTAGAACCGGCAACTATAATCGCTCTAATTTTGATATGATTTAAACACAACATTGATTTTGTTTTATTTTTGTTTGTATAAATTCATTACTATATAATTGGTCAAATATCATGTTAATCAAACTAATGTAATTACTGGCGTTTAGAAAAGAGTGGCCATGAGTTTTATTGCCAGGTTCTTCCTCAGGCTCTACCTATTGCTTTGCGAATCTGGCAGTAAATGTAAATGTAGAAGCAATATTCTTGACGTTCATAAGTGTTACTTTGTGACCTAAATGAATAAAGATTTATTATTATTATTCTCTTTATTTATTTATACAACATATCAATTACATTTTTAAATATATCTATAAAATAAAAAATACATTTAAAAATATAAAAAATAGTGACCCACCGGTATCGGGTACAGGGACCAAGCTACCGGTGGTTAGGGCTCCAGAGAAAGGAATTTCCTCACAATACGTGCCGCGTCGAGAAGAACTGCTTTCTGTATCAGGCCCTTGATCCAGCTGTTTAACGCGAGCCTTTGTAGGTTTTGGTCAAGGCTCTTGGCTATAAGTCCATGGACAGATATGACTATCGGTACAATGATCGCTGAATCCACACCCCACACGTCGACAACCTCATGAGCCAAGTCTAAATATTTCTTTTGTTTGTCTAACTCGGCTTTCATGAGGTTTTCGTCGTGTGGTATGGTGATGTCAACAATAATTGCACGGCGTTCTAATCGATCGATAACCACTATGTCAGGCTTATTGGCGACAATAGTCCTGTCCGTGATAATAGATCGATCCCAGTATAATGTGACATGACCATTTTCGAGAACTGGGTCAGGCACATATCTATAGTATGGTACCTCTAAATCAACAAGATTGTACTTAAGAGCAAGTTGCTGGTGAATGATCTTGGCTACTTGGTTGTGTCGATGCAAATACTCACCGTTTGCAAGACTCGAACAACCAGAAATAATATGCCTAAGGGATTCTCCAGGACGATGACATGCCCGACAGATGTCCACCGTACCATCCTTCAGGATATACTTCCTGTAGTTCTTTGTCATTACAACTTCGTCAGTAATTGCAAAAACAAACCCTTCAGTCTCTCCAAAGAGATCACCAAATCGTAGCCAAGATACTGATGCATTGAAGTCTATATCAGGCCTGTGTAAGGCCTGATAAAAACGACCATGCAGCTCCTTACTCTTCCATACCTCCTTGCGATCAGTAACACCAAGTACTATAGGTTTATGCCAATTCTCTTTAGCCAACGTGAGCGGGGTATGTCCATTATCCACTGCAACCACATCGCGATGCAACCTCGTGTCAGCATTGAGAAAATATTCTCTGAGGTTGCATATCTCACGGTTATGGAGGGTCTTGACATTTAAAAAGCCTCGACCTCCACACTTCCGAGGGATATACAACCTCATTACTGATGAACGAGGATGATGCATTCGAAATGTGGTCAACAAGGACCGCACTTTCCTATCCAGGGCATCTAATTCAGTCTGCGTCCATCTAAGTATACCGAAGGAATACATTAGGACCGGTATGACCCACCCATTGAAGGCACGCACCTTATTACCGCCTGATAAAAGACTTTTCAGTACTTTTTTCAGACGGCCAAAGAATCGCTCCTTCAATGTTTGTTTCACACCAGATTCGTTAATTCCTAATGCCTGCGATATACCCAGATACTTATAGGTCTCAGTGGCGGAGAGAGATCTGAGTATTATGGAATCTGAAAGCTCAACACCTTCAGACTCCACAATCCCACCCTTCTTTACATGCATGACTGCACATTTGTCAACGCCAAATTCCATTCTAATAGAACTACTAAAGGATTTTGTTAACTTCAATAGTTCTATCAGTTCCAATTTGGTGGTGGCAAATAGCTTAAGGTCGTCCATGTAAAGCAGGTGGGATATAACTCGACCTTCTCTTCGCAACTGAAAGCCTAGCCCTGAACTCTCTAGTATAGTACTAAGAGGGTTCAGTGCTAGACAAAACCATAAAGGACTGAGACTGTCGCCCTGGAATATGCCCCGCTCAATAGGCAAGCCATTTGTTACAGTCTGACGACATCCTGGATAGCAAAGGTCTGTTCTCCATTGCCTCATACATGACCGCAGGAAAGTACAAAGAGTTGCATCCACTTTGTACAGCTCCAGCACCCTCAGAAGCCACGTATGAGGCACAGAGTCAAAAGCTTTTTTATAATCAATCCAACATGTCGTCAGACTGCGACGATTACGGCGTACCTGTTGGTTAATGATCATGTCAATAATAAGGAGCTCTTTGGTGCCTCGGGTCCCACTTCTACATCCATTTTGAGACAAAGACAAGACTGAATTTTTATCTAAATGTGAAGTAATTTTGATTCTCAAAATGGATGTTAGAAGTTTATAGACTGTTGGTAAACATGTGATAGGTCTATAATTTTTGGGATCCAAGGCATCGCCAGATTTATAGAGAAGGTGGGTTATTCCAGTTGTTATAAAATCGGGCAGAGAGCCCGACTCTACACATGACTGGAATTGAGCTGCTAAACGAGAATGTGAACTACGGAGCCACTTAAGCCAGAAATTATGCAGACCGTCCGGTCCCGCTGATTTCCAGTTGGGCAAAGAACGGACTGCATTTGCTACATCCTGTTCCGATATATTAATTGACTCCATCGCCTGTATAGATTCACATTCCCGTTCAACATCTCTCATCCATTCACCTTCAATATGACTAACGGGCCTCGACCAAATACCGCGCCAAAATGCATTTGTAATATCAGCATTTGGTCGCGGTCCGTTATCCACACCTGAATTGGGTTTTTCCCACCGTCGATAAACCCACCTTTCATCCTTTTGGAACATGCGGTTCTGGGTATATCGCTCTACGCGTTTCTTATAACGACGAATCCTGTTTGCCCATGCACAAACTTTCTGCTTCAGAAAGTCAACGCGCTCCGTGATACATGACGTTCCCACATATTCTTGAGGCGTGATGTTAGTGCCTGAAAACGCCTGCTTCACAAAGCGCATGACCCTCGGACGAGTGTTTCCCGATCTAAAGCAGATTAGCTTCCCAATGAGTGCCCTAGCCCGAGCGATACGACGCTCAATTCTACACTGCCAAGCTGGTACAGCAGGTTTAGGAGAAGAAGCAAGTTTCTTTTCAAAAAACTTTACTTCAGCTACTCTACATGCTGCAACGGCCGCACAGTATAGGATCGATTGAGTATCACCAAGGTCTTCACTATTATCCAAATAATCAGGTAATAGCGAATCTAGAGCACACACCAAGGCCATATTCCGTTTATGCATAGGCAAACGCGGTAGGCTAGGTCTACAGCCTGGACTCATAGATCGATATTCCAGAATCGCATCCTCCAATGCACTCCTTAAGTTATCATTACACTGGATACTTACGGATATAGCCTCAACTGCAACAACTTCATCATTGTGTGTTGTGTTTGTTACCGATGAATTTGTAACCTGTGATGAAGTTGGACAGTCAAGGCTATTTCGTACCTCAGAACGTAGCCGCTCAAGTACAGCACTATCCAACATGTTACAACGTTGAATAGCCCGCACCTGATCCGATAATCGTTGTGCCGAGACGTTAACAGCTGGTTCAAGACCCTGAAACACAGTTAACAGCCGATCACGGTATGCAGTAATGTTAATTCCCCCCTCTGTAGCCACAAAATATGCCCGCATGACGTTCTCATTCATAGAATCAGTCCATCGCATGCGGCGCACATTACCACCGGTAGCGGGAGCCCTATTCGAAGCCGGTGGGCCTCGGGACTCCAAGCGTGTCGGTGGCCGGCCTCTCCCACGCCGCCGCGCTGGTGGTGGTGACGACATCTAATGTCACGCATATCCATAATTATAGAATCTTGTATATTTCCGTATATAAGGTTTTATTTGTTATTTCTTGATTTTCATATATTATATTCATTTTTCCTTTACTGGAAATACGGTTTATAAGCTTTCCGGCTTTTTTTTTTTATTATTATTATTACTACCATTTTGTACTTTTTATAAAATTTTCGAATTAGTCCTTATCTTCGTCATGCAAAACTGCTAAGTCTTTTTGAAGTGAAAACTTCTTTTGGCGCACCGCACACAGATTTTCCTTAAGTAGTAAGTTAGGCTGATCCGTCACGCTCTGAGGTGAAAGGCTCGATCGGGTGAACTCGGGAACGCCGAGTGTACCCGAGCGAGAAAGAGACAGTCAGCTGCTCTTCGCTGTTGTGTCGTTGTATTTTCACTTCTACCGTGCGGTCTTAGCACACACTCTTTTTTTTTTGTTTACTCTCATTTATATTATAAGCCTTACATCTTATGATTAAGTCGGCTTAACTCCTAAGTCTTATTTTAACTGATTTTTTTGTTTCATTGAACGCGCTAATCTTAGGAACTACGGGTTCGAATTGAAAAATTATTCTTGTGTTGGATAGCACATTTGTCATATAGGCCAATTAATCATCACGCTACAACTCAAGACAGCGGAACAGTAATCATAAATATTAACCGATCGGGTAAATTTTCATACATTGAAATTAATAAACGACGGGATTAAAGCGCGGTTTGAGGTATATCACTGGCGTAGCCGCAAGGGTCAGCTAGTATAATATAAAACTAAAATAAATAACACATTCAAATCATCTGAAAATCTAAATAGTGTATTTTATTAAAGTGTTAACAGACTGCGATTATTGATTGAATTGACACTCAAAAATCAACTACAAGCTACTTGTATAGAACAATCAACCAGGGGGCCGAGTCTGCTATCGATAGAATTCTACTAACACGTACCGCGCTAGTGGCCGCTAGTCAGTTGCATTTTTGATAGTCTATTAACATTTTGACGGCTAAAAATAGCGTTTCTGGTTCTATTCTACGGCTTGTCAATAGTTGACTCGGTGACCTTGCTGTGGACTTCGTGACCGTTTGTGACATTGCTAGTTTTGTCTATAAAAGGTACTTTCAAATACACATGTTGAAAAACTTACTCAGATCTATGCGTTTCTGTTCATATTTTTTAATTAGCTAATGCCCGCAGCTTCGCCCGCGTGGTGAAGTTTTTCTATTCAAAATTTCGTACAAAACCCTAAACTTTTTGAAAATTCAATATAGCCGATGTTACTCACGAAAAATGTAGATTACTAATGGCGAAAAATTTTTTTTATAACAGCCTACAGTTGCTGAGCCTATTCATTACAAACAAACTTACAAATCTTTCCTCTCTATAATATTAGTATAGATACAATTTATACTATTCATCAAAACAAACATTTCGGCAACAAAAATCTCATTTAATGTTACCATTGCTTTGGCAATGTTTAAAACGATATCGTTTCCCAAAATGTTTCAAAGAAATCTCTACGATAAAGTCATTTCGTCATAAATATTGAAGTTTTTGAAGTAACAGGATTTACGGTTCTTGTACATGTATGAAACCATCATGAAAGCGATAAATAACTGGTAGGTACATTGTTTATTGTTCTTGCAAAAGCGACTGAAATAAAAACAATTCGCTGAATCATTGCACACTAAGAGTTGAAATCCGCTTACAAATAGACAAAGTTGGAAGGAAGTGCTAACGAATTAGCTACGGAGAGAGTACTTTGATCAGTGAGTTGATGTCAACATTGCTCACAATCCTCATTAACAAGCCGATCGACGGACGTCACTCGGTTGAATTCCTAAAATGTATACTCTCGGCTCTGAAGCTGCACAGAAAATAAGTGAAACGATGTAAGGAATCGCAAAATGGAACATAATAGAACACATGTTCTAGAACATAATTTTAAATTTATTTCCTTGTGGAAACGGTACAGTCGCGTTCAGAGTCAAATTTTATGAATTACAATAATACAATAACGATTTAAATTTCAATTTCAGCCTCAGCAGAATATAGCTCGTCCAAATAAAAATATAAGTAAAAGTAAATAAAATTCAGAAACATTTTCGGAATAAATTATATTTGTGTGATCAGCAAATGTGTGTTTCGGAATTTGAGTGTTCCCTATGAAAGTATAATGTGTATGTATTTAGAAATATATATGAGTTTGTTTATCAGTTGTCCAGATTCCATACCACAAGCTTATTTTAGCTTACTTTTAATCGTAAGAAATATCATCATCTATTGAATTACTTTGTTAAAACCCCAACATCTTTGTCACTGGGATATTTGACAGATAATGTACAAAAATTTCTCTCAAAAGATATCGTATCATATTGAAAAAAACCTTTATGTAGACCTGCTGCAGACTTAGACTATCTAACTAAGCAGCGGAGCTTTGAATCGACTGGCAGATAACAAACCTGTTTTAGATTTCAAAACCCTGAAGTTCAGAAAATTCTTATAAAACTCCTTAGTCTGTCCGTCCGTCCGTCTGTATGCATCTATTTCTCAGGAACTATAAGGGATAGAGACATACTGTTCGCGGCATTTGATTCAGGACTGTGGTAAATGTCCTACTAGTATTATTATGGCAAAAGAGTGGTTCAAGACGTCATTTAGCTTCATTAAAATAAGTTTACAAGTAGAAAAGCTTGTAAAATGTTTATGAAACACATATACATACACATATACATTTGACTGCCTCGGTGGCGCAGTGGTAGTGTATGCGACTGCCGCGACTGAGGCCTAGGGTTCGATTCCCGGGTCGGAAAAAATATTTGTGTGATCCACAAATGTTTGATTCGGAGTTTGTGTGTTTCCTATGTAAAATATGTATGGATTTAGAAATATATAAGTATGTTTATCAGCCGTCTAGATCCCATAACATAAGCTTATATTTAGCTTACTTTGGACTAGACGGCGCTGTGTAAAAAATATTCCCACAATTTTAGTTGCTCTTACTAGCACCGACTACTTGCTGTCAAAGCCACAATTATTGGCAATGTTTAGTTATTCAGGGTTGTAAAGAAGGAGACATATACAAGTAACTGGCCTTTTACTATCGTAGTGATATCAGACGACTTCTAAACCGAAACCAGTTTCAAAACTGTAAGTGGTAGAATCTTCAAAATCGCCTATGCACGTATTCATGGTGTCTTGAATTGAAACACTCTACCGTTTGTCTCGATCTCTTATGGTGGTAGAAATAAACGCGTAAATACGGACGGACAGATTAAGTTTTATAAGACTTTCCTAAACTTTAGGATTAAGGAGTCTAAATGCATAAATGAACACATATGCATATGAAATGCAAACAGAGATAGTTTCAAGCGAAAGTATATTTGTAAATCTCCAGGAATATCGGTCAGCCTGACAGTTGGCAGGGGCTGGTCGATCAGCGATCATAACACCTAGCTTAAACAATGTTGTTCCTAGAACACAATCTGGATGTTATACTACACGCAACACGCTACGTAAATATTGCCATTTGAATATGTTAGCGAACCAAAATGCTGTCATCCTCCTGGTGGCCAAGTCTACTATTGACAAGCCGTGGAATAGAACCAGAATCGCTGTTTTAGCTGTCAAAATGTTAGTAGACTATCAAAAATGCAACTGACTAGCGGCCACTGGCGCGGTACGTGTTAGTAGAATTCTATCGGTCGACCAATAGAAGTCTATAGGAGTACAATTGTAATAGTAGACAACGAAAAACTGTGAAAATTGTAGCAGTGGCTTTCTATTGAGCAACGATACTTTGATTCTATTTCGACACGATTGAAATAGCAGACTCGGCCACCTGGTTAAATGTATCGAGCTAGCGGTAGTGAAATAAGTAACCTGCTCCTAATTTTTTGATATAGCAATAGATAGATCTATATACTAATATATATGACACTAAAGATTTGTATTTTTGATTTGATTCGAAATAATTCTTTATGTATTGGATGGCCCATTTATCTATGCTATAAGCTATATAATATATAGCATATAGCCTCCCTAGATAAATTATCACACTACTATCAAGAAAAGCGGAACAGTGATCATGAATGTCAACAGATTGGGCAATTTTTTGTAAAATTGGTGCCATGGGGTTTAAAACGGTGACTCTGTTCTGTAAACGATCACTGCATTATGCAACTTTATGCTACGCTATGGCTGGTCTGTCAGGAGCCCTGGGGCTATCCTTCCGAAGCTCACCTGGGACTCCTGGCTATAGACAGATGAAGGAAAACCTGTAGTTTTAGTCGGTAGAAGTCCGGCACAGCATCCATGACGAAATCCACAAGAAAAAAAAATGTTAATTTACAAGAGGTTTACACAAAGCAATGTTTACTTAATTGCTATTAATATTAGAATAGAATAAACTTTATTGTTCACCAATATAAAAATAAATCATACAAGGAGAGAACAATTGTATAAATGTACAGAGGGCGGCCTTAATGCTAAAAAGCAATCTCTTACAGGCAACCTTTGGATGGAGAAAGTTGTTAAAAACCACGTTAGAAAAATGGGTAGTCAATAACTGTTAAATATTAAACTCGATTTAGAAAATAATACACGTCATTAATTTATATAGAATATAAAAATAATATTATATAGAATGTAAAAATACTACAATCACATAAACTATATTATGGTCTACTTGTTACGTTAATGGTGATTTGTGGCCCAGGTCTCGTTAATTGTCAACTGATCCTACAACGCTCCGTTACCAAACTCAAGTTAGCGTTTGTAAAATATTGGGGTTTCTTTCTCTGTTATAGATTATAGGCACTGGCTTCCACGAAGACGAACTCTATAATTTTTATGTTTCTAAATTAGAGAATGCCGTGTTGTGAATAACATGAGTGTAGTAAAAGCTTTTGTGATGGATATTGTTGCTAAGGGTGGCACATGGCAGTGAGACGTGGCCGATATTGGAACGACACAAGCAGGAGCTGCGTGTCACGGAAATGAAGATGCCGCGGTGGATGTGTGGAGTCACGCGGATAGACCGCGTGAGGAACTCTCGCATCCGCGGCAGCCTTCACGTCCGTGACATTGCAGACAAGTTGCAAGAGCGTCGCCTTCGTTGGTATGGTCACGTCTTGCGGCAACCGCCGGGCTACGTAGGTAACAAATGTCTGGCCATGTCTGCCCCGCCGGGTCCCGGTAAGAGAGGAAGACCCAAGAAGTGCTGGCTTGACGTTGTAAAGGATGACATGCGTGCCAATGGTCTCACTACAGGGGATGCCGACGACCGTGCGAAGTGGAGGAGAAAATGCAGGAAAGCGGACCCCGGGCGTCGCGAGACGCAACTGGGACAGACGCTCGAATGATGATGATTGTTGCTGAGGGTGGGTTTTATAATTTAATATGTTATTTACTTCCAAAATTAGGGAGGCCACGTGTGACATTGATTTTTTGTTCTATGCTGGACCCTAACTTACGTAAATGCTAAAATTTTAATTCGTAAGATCAATATTGATTAACATAGGCAAGCTATAAATGTATTACAAGTCTAGTTTCAGACAAAATAAAAATATGCTTTCTACGTTTCTGTTTATTTTTAACAAATCAAAATAATGTCACTTGTGTGATGGCAAGCTCTGACGACGTTCACGACGTTCAGAGAACTACGGCCAATCTGTGTGTACTAGCGATTATCATAATATATCAAGAGAGAGTGGAAGAATGCCTGGGTTGGGAATAAAAATTGCCGTGTTGAAATAAACAGACGCAGATTGTGGCAACCTGGTGTTGAAATATTTCACATTGAAATACTAGTTTCACTAAATACTTTGTGGTGTCAGTGGCCCTACCAAGATCTTAACGATCTAATATTTTTTTTTATATTGTTCAGTACATACGGTATTCCCTTACTCAAAGTTCCATCTCCATAATAATTGTTTACTCTAGGGATAACAGACGCGTATTTACCGGTAGTTAACACAAGTGATCAGTTATGCTCGCGATTGCCATGTTGATTTATCGTTAATAGCTGATATTTATGACTCAGACTGACTGGAAGGATATTACATAATTATTTTGAATATTTTTTTAAAATTATCTCTACAACTGATTTTGGTTTTATTGTTAACTAATAATTATAAAAATCTAATTTGATATTTTTCTATTTTATTAATAATTGAAGCGCTCGTGGCCCCGCGGTCTCAGTGTTCGGTAAACGATCACTGAGGTACGCAACTTTCACTATGGCTGGTCGTCGGATGGGTGACCACTTTGTGGCATTTACATTTGCGAGCGTTTCCGTGCTTCGGAAGGCACGTTAAGCCGTTGGTCCCGGTTGCCAGTAAAATGGCGGTCGTTAAGCCTGGTTGAAGGACTTATAGGCGGCTTAAAAAATTTTTCAACAGCAGGTAGCCACAACCTGCGTCTGTCTATTTCAACACGGCAATGGGCTCACCACCTATTACGTGGGACAGGAATCCACACGGTGAAAAGTGGGCATATAATATGCCTCTGCCACCCCTTCGGGGATAAGGCGTGATGGATATTTATTTATTTTTATTAATATATGATTTGAATGTTAATCCATGTAGATCATCCAGTAGATGCACCGCTAACATCCATTTGTTAGCGGTGCATCTACTGACTAACCGACGAGAGACGGTGCTGAGGCGCTCTTACCAGGTTGTGAAGTCAGATGACTGTCGCTCAAAATTAAAGGTTAAAAAGTAGCTATTTATACTGTTGATTGTTGGCACTTGGCAGAACTTGCTACACATTTTGCATAAAAATACTTGTACTTTTCCACATAATTTACTTTTTAACCTGACCGGTTCCGCATTACGGCATTTTCAAAGGTTGACTTACCAAAAATAAAAGTAGTCAACTTTTGAAAATGCCGCATGGCGAAACCGGTCAAGTTAAAAAGTAAATTTTGTGGAAATGTACAAGCGTATTTATTTAAAGCACCTGAGGAAAAAAAAAAACTTGAGAGGTGTCAAGGGACACCCGGATGGAACGAAGTTCCTTTCGATTAATTAGTGAAGGAATTGTAATATTTTTTTTTTTTAAATTTATAATAATATTTTTTTTATTAATAACAAATATAATATTATATCGACACCACACTGTTCAATGCGAAATAGAAATGAAAATATCTGGCTTGCTTTCTATAAGAGAGAGAGAGACAGACAGAGAAACATGCGACGCCGCACAGGTTACAATAGCTTACTATAGCAAAAAGTGTCGTGACAACTTTTCGTAAGAATTTTTTCCGTCTAGCCCCCTTTCACAACGCGCGATAAGGAACTTCGTTCCAATAATATGAAGAATAACAAGAACAATAACAAGGGTTTTAACTTAATAGTTAGTTAGTTTCATATCGACCTACGCAGTAGTCAGACTAGTCAGCGTTTAAATGCGATAATCAAATGGATTGAGCTTATATAAATATGGATCAACATCACCACTGAATTCACCGTCAAAATATTTTAATCGTCTCACAGAATCGCAGAGCAGTTTGGATAAGAGGGATTGGGGAATTGAAAGACACTTCCACACACCGTTTCTTTAACTCACCGTAAAATTACTGAATTGATTTGATCAGTCCTGAGGACTATTTGTAGTGAATAATACTTAATGCAGTTACCGTTTACAGAACTCTTAGCAGGAGCTTGCTAATATTTTATTTTATAATCATAAAAGTACATCACAATGCGCGTCATTCTGATGTCTTCTTCAGTACAGAAATGCGTGCATACAGCAATAAAGTTCATTTATTACAAGATTTGTATGAAAAACAAACACGGTCACGTCAAACAATCCCCTGTATAATTGATGTGATGCCACAGAATAAAGTTATGACGACGCGCGGGAAGTGATGACCTGACCGATACGTAAATCAGACGTTCAAACTTAACTCCAATGGTTGTCACACACGAGATATTTCATTAACAAGTAGTTAAACTTAATAAACGTGTTGATTTTATTAAACTATCTCCACGCTGTATCCCTGACGGGGTTGTCAGAGAAGGCAGTTCGCCCGTCTTCGCAATCCATACATATTTCTTTTGCTTCCTGCAGATTCATTAATCGGTTCCATACATGCACGTCTGGATATCCGTTCTGTTTTTGAACAATCTGCACAAATTGGATTAAAATATAATTTCTCACACACGCATCGAAAAAATGTATGCGGCGTTTTTTTAATTTGAAACATCACGCGCGCTTGGATTGTTACATACTCTTTGATTGGATTTATTGTCTCTATAATCTAAATCTAATCTTAATAATATTATAAATGTGAAAGTTTGTATGATGGACGTTTGTTACTCTTTCACGTAAAAACTACTGCTACTACTAATAGATTTTAATGAAACTTTACAATAATATAGCTTATACATCAGAATAACACATAGGCTACTTTTTATCCCGGGAACAAGTTCCTGTGGGAAACGGGAACGGTAAAACTTCTATACGCGGGCGAAGCCGCGGGCGTCAACTAGTAATCCATAATTTATGAAACGTGATCAATAACAATATAGGAAGAACATATCTATTTCGAACTCCCGAACAAGAATTGATAATACATACGTACCTATTAGTTACAACAAAAATACCACAACTTCAAGTAAATTATGTCAAACACAATGAAAAATATCAACCAATAAATAACCACCATTAAGCAAGCAGCAACCCTATCTTTTGAAAAAGGAATAATATGGACGAAAGCGCCCTCCGCTTCGACATTGGAACTAATTGGGCTAATTTATCCAGAATAACGTAACAGAGTATATGGAAACTGTACGATACCGATACGAGAATGAGACGATGAACGAGGTATGTGACTCGTACGGCTCGCGTTACAAGTGATTTGTTTCTATCAGGGTGTTTGGTAACTGCATTCTTTCTGAAATTTGCTGTGAATATAAGAAATTGATTTTGCTTTCAATACATAAAATAACTCTAGAATTTCTAACAGGTATATATTAAAATAATACACAGTTCTATAGTTTGTATTTTTTTGAATATGTATGTACTATATGAATGACTTTTACTAAATAAACGGTTTTACTCACGTGTAAATTCCGGGATAGCCCGACTAGTTTCGGATCTAACGGAGGTATTTTTTCAAGAGGAACATCGGAAGCTGAGCTGGCACTGACACTAACTGAACATTTATTTTGTGATAATCTCCCTCATAAACTCTACCGACTCCTACCGACTAAAACCCCACGTTTTTCTTCTATTTGTCTATGGCCAGGAGTCCCGGAAGAGCCCTAGGAAGGATAGCGCCAGGGCTCCAGACTTTGCCTGCTACCGAAGGCCGGTCCAAGGGGATTTGGATGTTATAGCACTTCCAATTTAACAATTTCGTTAAGGGCTTGCGTGTTACCCTCACGCCGCGCCACTATTTATTGTAAAGGGATTTTTTTCGCCGGATGAGGAAACCATTTGGTCTGAATTTCATTGATGAAATTTAAAACACTTTTATGAATATTTAGAGTTCGGGGCGGAAAAGGCCTACCAAGATTTCCAACAGGCGTAGTTCGGAGGTCAAACAGGAGTCCCTCCCAATAATGCGGATAGGCCTCCGAATATGACTCCGAATAGGTCTAGTTCAGAATGAATTGGGAATATGCTAAAATTAAAATAAGAAGACTAGATTAAAGTTATATTTTTCTTTGTAATTCTTCTAAATACCTATTTAATAATAGGAATATTTTCGTACCGGAAGAAACAAAGTTTGATTCTAAATTCCATAGCTAACTAATTTCCAAAACATTTGTGAATCATAAATTATTATCAAACGATACAATTATCTAAATTAAACAAACACCATTAAATATAGCGATACTTCAGAGCTGAGAGCTAGCTGCTTATAACAAACACGTTCAAAATTAAAATATTACGATAACAAACAAAGGACCCGGGTGTGTTTATTTTACTTACGATGCTATATCGCCGTTCGACGAAGATGAGCGTTCCGTTCTACACACGTATACATTATCTCACGCACAAGTCCAGTATAATTTTAATCGTATTTCGAATGTGGAATTCGAATTTCAAAACAAACAAGAAATTATTTCATTGTTTCTTTTTTTATAGCGTTTTACAAACAAATAGTTTTATCATAGACAATATTAGGTACCTATATATAAATGTTGTATTTGCTTGTGCAAAATATTATATGTTTTATAGCAAGGTTATTGAGATTTAATTATATTTAAATATTGAGATTTATTTTTTTGGGCACAAATACCTCAAACATGGCAGAACACGCTGTGTAAAAAGTGTCCCACATTATGTATTTGTTATTTATTGCGACTGTCATCATTCCAATCTTGTCTTGCGTTTTCACAATTCTATGGGAATGGTCCTTTCCTATACTTATGATATGTGACAAAGCTGAGCGCGAGTTCCATTTGCGACCATAAATTATATTATTAGACCACTTGTAACCAGTTCTGGGATATTTAGTCTACTTGAAGACACAAGAACATATTGGAAATTATGCCTCTGGTATTATTGCAATTGGCAATGTGGCAGAGGCTGGTATATTTATTGCTAAGTAGGTTTTTCATGTTAGGAAAGGCGGGACTTCAAGTAACAAAGCTTTATTAATAGACAATTTACTTTAGACTGCAGAGCCTGCTGAAAACAAAGCGGAAAATTTACCCCACTATTTCCGTTTATTTGCGAAAATTTATTTTTGGATTTGTCGGGAAATTTCATAAATAAAAGCCTGAAACTCCGAATCTGAATACGTCTCGAATTGACCAAGCATGTGTATTTCAATCACGTTTTAAATCGACGTACTAATGATCTTTTAATCGTCATCCTATACCATACACGTAACTGACCTAGTTTACAAACCGCATGTGAATTTTAATTCCATTCATATTTCCATCATCTCGCACAATATGCCGTCATGTTGGCAACACAGCTGTGTACGTCCACCGTTCGTCTCCGTCTGATGGTGAATTATATTCCAATTGTTTGTTTTCATTGCCGGCTCTCGTAATCCTGTATATTTTTTTGTTTCAATTTTTTTTCTGAAACACTCGAAATAGATGGTTTGTTTGTAAACCGTGAGAATTTTGAAAGGGCATGTCGACGTGGATTAGTAATTGAAACATCACGTAGGTGGTCTGATTGAATGAGTGCTTGCTTGTATACCTTTATAAGCCATTGATAAAATCTACTTATCAGTGTATCTTTAAATTTATTATGTGTTCTAGCTGAAGCTTACGGCTGCTTCCGAATAAAATATGTATTTAGTACCCTGTAGCAGTCGTTGCGCAAGTTGAAAATTTCATCAGCAGATAGCCGTAACCCGCATCTGTCTATTTCAACATGGCATTGGGCTCACCATATATTACGTGGGACAGGAATACACATGGTTAAAAGTGGGCGTATGCCTCTGCCACCCCTGATTAATAAACTTGTAGCAATGAAAAGTTACAAAGGTGCAGCGCTGCTATTCAAAACTCTCAGTGTAAATTCTCAGTGCTAAATTTTATTAAGACACATTTAGAATTTTTGGAAACCAAATGAAAAAAATATCTTAGATTATCAAAAATTGGTTTTGATGATAAAATTACCTATACAGATAAATTAAATTGAAGTGTCTGTTTGTGATTTCAATTTTTTCACAAAAAACATATGAAAGTATATACCTAGGTACCTACTTAAAAAAAACAATTTAAAATGTCTGTCTTTCCGTCTGTTTTTTTCAGCTAATTTCTGAAACAGCTGAACCGATTTATAACAAGGCTGTCACTGGCAAATAGCTGATGTTATAAGGAATAACTTAGGCTAAATTTTATTCCCACGTAAGCAGGCACTATGCGGGTGAAACCGCGAGGTGTTCTCTAGTTTTAGTCAGTGAAGGTTACAATGAACTCAGGAATAAATTTAAAATAATAATAAAAGAGCACTCTACGCCTTTAACTATTTTAAAGAAACAACGTATGAGGTATTATTGTATTATGCGCCTGCTTAAAATTTTATTGACTATACCTTATATGTGATATTAATATTTCATATCTTCTAATAATATAACACAGGCGTTGTATTAACTGAACATATGCTTCTCCGAATAATTATCGAAATATTAGGCATATACTTAATTTCCAATAGGAATTTCGAAAACATTACAAGAACAAACTGCAGTAGATATCTTGCTAATATTATAAAAGCGAGGGTTTGTAAGGATGGATTGATTTTTGAAGGAATGGATTTTGATGAAACTTTAGCACATAGGCTACTATTTATCCCGGGAACAAGACATGTGCGAAACGGAAAAAGTGAACATCACGACGTGTGCGGGGCCGCGGACGTCAACTAGTTATTAATAATATTTTCTTACAAAAAAAGAGCCGTTTCGTTTGTCACAGCACGGCTGTAAAAACTACCTTTGTGTAAATTTGCCTTAGCTCTTCAAACAACAGGTTAAGATTTTAATTAAAATAGTTATTAGGTAAAGAAAATAATCAAGGGATGTGTGGATATGCAAACAGGATTTACAAAATACTTAGATTCTATGTACGGGTGAGAAGTCACTTGATACTAGCAAAATGTTCACTTCTAAAAGAGTTCTAGTACCTGTATTACATAGAATAGCACTTGAACAAAAATTAGTTTATCGAAAAAGGTGTAATAAATTGTGATGTTGGTTATCTTGAAAGATTTGAAAGATAGGATGTATTTGATGCACTCTTTATCTCCGGCGCATACAAGTAGTACGAGTATGACAAACGGGAAAACATATATATTTTTGTCATATTTGCGTGACACGGTATGGCCCAAAATTTTTAAAATTTATGTAGCCAATAAAATAAGCTAGGTACTTTAATAATGAGCAATTTGCGTGCTGTTTATACTCTGTATGACCCGGTTAAGTGAAACAAAATGTATCACATATTGATATGTATGAAAAACAAAACTGTTATAAAAACCTCCAGTAAGTTTTATGTATAAAATTCCCTATAATAGTTTCTTTCCAAAATAATACAAAAACAAAAATACACTTTCATTGAGAATGATTACGACAAAGTTCTTTCAACTTTGTTCAAACTTTGTCATTAAACTTTGCCTCGATATATTTTTTATACTTATTAACACATTCATTTCATTTTATAATTGGTATCTGCCGACTAGGTGACCCCCCACGATTTCGTCCGTTACTCCCGTCGCATCTATTTAATCCCGTCGCTTATAAATTCTACTAATTCTAATTACTGCTCCGCTCTTCAGGTAGTAGCGTTATGATATATAGTCTTTAGTTAGATATATAGCCTTCTTCTCAAGAATGTTTCAAATCCGACCAGTTATTCCTGAGATTAGCGCGATCAACAAAACAAACAAATAAACTCTTCAGCTATATTAAAACTAGCCGATCCCTGCAGCCTCACCCGTGACGTACTTCGGACGCCCGTCGCTCCAATTTAATCCCGTCGATTTTAATTTTACAATAATGCATGGAAATTTTCCCGATTTATTGACATTTATGATTACTGCTTTGCTCTCCAAGGTAGTAGCGTGATGAAATATAGTCTATAGCCTTCCTTGATAAATGGGCTATCCAACACAGTAAGAATTTTTCAATTCTAATATTTGCTGATATTAGCGCTTTAAACGAAACAAACAAACACACCAGCTTTATACATTAAGTATAGATAGATATAGACAAATATAGATTAAGGCAACTAACATATATATACCTAGTCAGGTCATAAGTATTGTCACACAGTAAAAACTTTTCTTTTAGAATGCTGGCCACAAAAAAGTTTATTGAATTCGAATTTCGAATTGTTCATGAAAATAAAAATGTATACTTTTTAGAACTTTACTCATTTTTAAATATGGAGTGGACATTGCGTTGCATCGTTGCGGTTACGCGCCAATTCAAATTTTTGACACACTGAAAAATTTGAATATAACCAAAAGATTCGTTTATCGTACCATAAAACGATACAATGAAGACTTTAGTGTAGATGACAGGTCAAGAAGTGGTCGCCCTCGGTCTGTTAAGACTCCAGCAGTGATAAATGCTGTGAAGGCGCGAATTCAAAGAAATCCCAAACGTAAGCAGAAACTGTTGGCCCTTCAGATGGGGTTAAGCAGAAACACGGTGAAAAGGGTGTTAAATGAAGACTTAGGGCTTCGGTCATATCGAAACAGGACATCGTTTAAATGCTCGTCTAATGGACCTGAGACTGAAGAGATGCCGCGCTTTGTCGAAGCGGTACGCGGGAAAAAATATCGGGTAATTCTTTTTTCGGTGGAAAAAAATTTTACCGTAGAAGAGAGCTACAACAAACAAAATGATAAGGTGTACGCACACAGTAGTGAAGAAGCGAGCAACCGTATTCCGCGTGTCCAACGAGGTCATTTTCCACCCTCGCTCATGGTATGGTTGGGAGATTCTTATTGGGGCTTAACAGAGGTACATTTTTGTGAGAAAGGTGTAAAAACGAACCTTGTGGAACCTGTTTCTCATACCATGTTCAATAACAGGCACTGGGTATTCCAACAAGATTCGGCGCCAGCTCATAGAGCGAAGAGCACACAAGACTGGCTGGCGTCGCGTGAAATCGACTTCATCCGGCACGAAGACTGGCCCTCCTCCAGTCCAGATTTGAGTCCGTTAGATTACAAGAGATTGCAACACTTGGAGGAAAAGGCGTGCTCAAAGCCTCATCCCAATTTGGAGTCACTCAAGACATCCTTGATTAAGGCAGCCGCCGATATTGACATGGACCTCGTTCGTGCTGCGATAGACGACTGGCCGCCCAGATTGAAGGCCTGTATTCAAAATCACGGAGGTCATTTTGAATAAACTTTATTGTCATAAGAATCTATGTTTTGTTAAGTTCATTTTGGTATATAAATGGTTACATAATGAATAAACTTGTTTCAATTATTTTATATTAAACATGTGACAGAATTTATGACCTGACTAGGTACTATAACATAGATATATATGGTTGACCTACCCCTTTAGAGAAAAATATTAAATTGATGTCTGAAGTAGGTACGAGTGCCTATTTAAAAAAAAATATCGTTCTCTATCTTTTGACGTCAATAAGTGCTATGAGTTATAACCGCAGTTTACAAAGTAGAAAAAAAATTAACGTGTTGCAGACCTCAATCATGTCTACACGTGGCATTTATCTTATCTATAAAATTTGCTTTTACAACCCTTAACAGTTCCCTTATCGTATATATGTGACGTTTTACAATTATTAAATGTGGTACAATATATTTTCTTAAAATGAAGTTTTTGCATTAGCAGAGACTTGATTGGCACTTTAAAATAATTTTCGATTATACCTGTGCAATTGCTTGATGTCGGGTAATACCTACACATTTTAGCCAACTTCCCAAAAAGCGTGAGTCCTGAAGCCTCAAACTAATAATAATAATACTGTTCTAGAAAATGGTCGCGTCACATTGTACTGGGACCGATCCATTATCACTGACAGGACTATTGTAGCCAATAAGCCTGATATAGTGGTAATAGATCGGTCAGAGCGCCTTGCATTAATCGTTGATATAACCATACCACATGTCCCACTACAACACACACAATCCCACTCAAAGCCCGCGATAAAAACTATGCAATAGCTTAAAAATATTTAGCTATTAGGTTTTTGATATATTACAGCATGTGGGCGTAGAGTATGCCTCTGTCTACCCCTTCGGGGATAAAGGCGTGACAATGTGTATGTATGTACAGCATATGCCTACTAGCACAGTTTCTAAAGTCGGAAAATCGAGTGTAAACCACAACGGTATTCTGCGGAAAGCTGGACAAAAATAAAGAGCTCTACCAATTTAAAACCAATATCCGCTATTTGCTTAGAAATTCTTTTTACTTGGAATAACGAGAAAGCAGTAATGCGACGCGGCGGTAGGCTCTCATATGAATCGTATCACACCGTGTCGATCCAAGCCTTTACACTGCCTACAGTGCCTACGTAAGCCCAATTCTAGTACAAATAATTGAGCTTGGTTTAGATTGGTTGACAGCCTCGGTGGCTTAAGTGATAGTGTATGCGACTTCCGCGCTGATGTCCCGAGCTCCAATCCTTAGTCAAAATCTTACAAATATTTGCGTGATCCCCGAGAGTTTGTTTCGGAATATGGGTGTTTAATAAGTATGTATTTGTAAATATATATAAGTACGTCTATCAGTTGTCTAGATCCCATAGCACAACAAGCTTATATTAGCTTAATTTAGCTAAACGGCATTGTGTGAAAAATCCTAAAATATTTATAGAAAAAAGTGTGTGTGTTAAATGTGTGATGTACACGCGTTAGAAGGTAGTTACAAGATTTTATCACATATCCCACAATTCCTTGTTTGTAACAGGAATGATAAATTAGTAAGAATAAAACATCCAAAGAATGAAAACTACTTTGAATGTATTTATAAGTTGTCATGGAAACACTTATCAGCTAACTTCATGGTGTTGATTTTCCGAGAGGGTCTGCGCGCACATTGTAAAAATTTACTCTCATAATTTTTCCTAACGTGCCACAAAAAGTATAACTTCAAAACGAGAATGTTAAATACCACATTGTTGCTAGTACCGTTCTCACGAATACAATAAAGATAATGAATAAATATAGGCTTAACTGTTTTTTTTTCTTCTTATTGTATTTTACTTATCATTCACGCCTTAATTCTTGAAGGGGTGGCAGAACTATATGGACAAATTTCACTTTAATTATTATTGTCCCACGTTACAAGTTATGACTCCATTGCCGTGTCTTTTATTATAATTATTTTAAACACTGAATTACATTTGTATGCTCAAAAATGTAAACCTCTTACATTTTACGCTAAAACAATTTTAAGTATCTTAGTTTTACGGTACAATATCCTTTAACGACGTACTCAGTCAGAGCATTATTATAAGGGCGACCACATGTGTCGCATTCGAGTGGAGCAAGCCCTATTGAAGCATTCGCTAAAAATTTAACAAGATTTATTACTGCTCTTGAGGTGAAGTGCTCATGATATTTATTTAAGGTTATTTTGTGTTTGAATTATTGTCACAAATTATTCACTTATTACGTGTTCTAATATTTATGAAGTTATTCTTCTTTTGGCGCGTTAGGGGAAAATGATAAGAGTAAATTTTTACGATGCGCGCGCACACCGTCACGAAAAATCAACAGCCTGAAGTTAACTGATAAGTGTTTCCATGACAAATTAAAACTTAAAGTAGTTTTCAAACATAAGTTGGCTATTGTTAACATTTTAGTTTTTTCTACAAACGTAGGAAAAGGCGAAAGATATTTTTTTTAAAGATTTTTATCTTATTATGCCAAAGAAGTACTCGTACCTTCTAACGCGTATACATAAGTACACACAGGTTTTTTTTGTAACAATTTTAACTTTGAAAATATAAATAATAAATAGATAAAATAAATATTGTGAAACACTTTTTACACAGCGCCATGTAGCCCAATCTTTCTAAATACATATTATACATAGAAAACAGAAAAACTCCGAAACAAACATTTGTGGATCACAGAAATATTCATTCCGACTCGCGAATCGATCCCAAGACCTGTCGGACCAGTCGCAGTGGGATACATTACCAGGTACGCTGCCGAGGCTTCTATAGTTACATCATTTTTAATTAGGTTCTTTCCTCCTTTAATTTCATTTATTCATTTAGAGAAGCGCTCGTGGCCCCTTGGACTCAGTGTTCTGTAAACGATCACTGTGTTAAGCTACTTTCGCTATAGCTGGTCCTTAGATGGGTGACCACTTTGTGGCATTTAGATATGCTAGCATTTTCGTGCTTCGGAAGGTACGTAAGCCGTTGGTCTCGGTTGCCAATAAAATGGCAGTAGTTAAGCCAAATTGAAGGCCTTATGGGCGGCTTGAAAGTATTCAACAGCAGGTCGCCACAGCCTGCGCCTGTCCATTTCAACATGGCAATGGGTTCACCACTTATTACGTGGGACAAAAATGCACACGGTGAAATGTGGGCGTTTAATATGCTTCTGCCTACCCCTTCGGGGATAAAGGCGTGACAATATGTATGTATGTATGTAATTTCATAAAGTTCAACTTTCAAGTTTATAATCGGGGCCTGAAAGAGCATCGAGAGCTTCAATATGGGGAACTATAATACTGATTTTTGTTTGTACAATCGGATCAGTGAAGTATGTTTTCTTCCATTCATACCTTTTATTCGTCATCTGGTAATTTACTCCTTTCGTATTCATATCATTCCCTATATAATCCATCCATTATTCTTTTGGCCTTAATCTGGCTCTCAACATTCATATTGATCGTAATTTTAGAAAAATAAATATGACCAGGTCGATGCAGGCGCAAAGATTAAAGCTGTTTTGTCGATAGGTAATAGATTTTTAAGTAAATGTTGAAAAATCTACAAGAAAGAAAGTTTTTAATAGCGCGTGCTTTTTATAGGACCGGAAATCATACCTACATGTTTTTTATTTTTTCAAATAATAAGTTTTTATTTCGTAAAATTACAAATTTTGGCCAGGTTTTCGTCACGACTTGGTCTTGTTGATAGGACTATTACCAAAAATTAAAAATCGATTTTTTTTATAGGACTAATCCCACCCGCATTCCCATTACTGTAACTCCTGTAAACCAGGATCTACAGCAATGACCAAGACCACAAAAGTTACACCGAACTCGATCTCGGTGATGTCCCAGGAGAAGTTAAAATGTCGTGGAACCCGCATCGAATTTAATCAGAAGTAATTTGAAGTAGTTGCAAAATAAAATTAACGCCTCTTTTTTCCTTTGCGAAACGGAGGACCTGAAAGGCAACTAAGTGTACATCCTATAGAAAAAGGGAAGCACCACAGTAGTACATTGAATGAATCGAATATAATATATGAATACTGGTTGAGAACTCTATGTGTTACGGTTTTATACACATTCCGTCATTGAACATGGCCCATGGGAGCTCCGCTCCAAATATTTAATCGAATTAGCATTTTTTATAACTACTAAAGTTCCAAAAAGCAAACGGTTGATTAGATTGAAAGTGGTCGCTTGTAGCCATTGACGTTTGCAACTGTTTGCAACACCAACAAACATAGCACCTCTATTGAAGAACCTCATACTGTCAACGTACGTTCGTTTGTTTAGAAGGTAGCAAAACAACACATAGCGGGAAAATCAACTTCTCCGAACTCTTTTATCCATTAAAATGCGAACATAGTTATCAACAAAGTTCCTTCGTTCATTACAATGTTCAGCATTCAAAAACTAACAGTAATTAGTGAACTTTAAAATAACAAAACATTTTCTAAATGTTCATGTGAAGTAGCTAACATTCTTGAAGCTTGCCCGGTCGGCTAATTACTACAAAAAATATGGCCACCCCAGTCGGGTCATCAATCTGAATTGACATGTTGTCCCAGCTCTATTCTTTGGGATTATTAATGTTTTAAAAGAATTTTTTTTTTATTAAATTCATATATTTTCAAATGTAATATTCTAGGTCGAATATCGAAATATTGAATGATTAAAGTTTTATAGATACATCAGCTTTAGTTCCTTCGCCGTAGAAATAACGTTACTTAGTTTAATGCTAGGTTCTCTTGTATTTTATACAAATATACATGTGCCATATTTGTAACCCTTCCTCTTAAATCACTCTACCTGTTCCTGAAAACTGCATAGAAATTAGTTGAGTAGATTAAAAGATCTCAAGGAATAGACAGCGGAAGCGACTTCATTTTATACTATGTTAAGATATGAATCAAAAGTACAATGCTGTGCTCTAAAGCTTTGAATGAGAAAGAAATTTGAGAGAAGAGAAAAAAAATGTTCTCGTTTTAAATAAGTGTACGGGAATGTCCCATAAAAAGAATGTTGTTGATGGATAAATAACTGTATTCGGTAATAATAACAATTCACGATATGAATTGACAGTAGAAAAGTAATAATTATTTAAAATTATTATTTATTAAAAAAATCGACTATGTACGGTCTAACCCGACATGTACGGGTTAGACCGTACAATAACAGTTTTTGAATTAACAAAGAATTAAAATTATTTAATTGTAATACCAGGCTATGGATGAGTGGATGCCCAAATTTTGTTTAAGGTTGAATTTCTCGAAAACCAAAACTGTAATCCAAACTAAAATCAGGATAATGATTAAAAATAACAAAATGTAAATCACCAAATCTAATCTGGCGAAAACATAAAATTAAAAATAAACATATTGTTCAATAACCTGAAGAATTGGACAGGTGACAATAAAAATGAGATAAAGAGAGAAAAATAAAAGGGACACTTGAATTTTTTTTTTCACATTCGCGAAAGTGTCTCTCCACTCGACCTAGTATTACTCGTAGTTGATTAGAAATGCCTCAAATAGAATGCTTTATCATTAGTTGAGTGATTTTTACCTCTACCTTAGTTTATAATGATCATCTTAGAACGAAAAAAGGTACTAAGAACAAAGTCCGGAAATATTTACCGACAGTATATTCAAACATCGTTTACTGAAAAAAAAAAAGATTAAAGCTTACGCTTATAAGATGAGAAAACATTGGAATGACAGGCTGGGCGTCACTCATCGGCGCAGGCGTCGCGTCGCAGCGCTTGAAGCGCTTCCTGACGATTGATAGATGAATGAACACTATCAAAGTAGTGTGCGAAGAATCTGAGTCATGATCAGCTACCTATTATAGGGATTTAGTTGACGGTATAAAATATTTCAGTTGTGCGATGTGAGCCATTTGATACTTGGTTGATATCAAGAAATCCTAAATAAAAATAATAATGTAGAGCTTCTAATTTTAGTCTTTATTTAGACTTAGGAATGACTGAGATTAAAATATATCTTAATAATTTATAAATGGGTATCTTTAATCTTTGTTTCCAATTTTAATGCTTCTAATATGATGATAGAAGCATTACAGATTAACAAAACTTTTACAAATTCAATGACTATACAATTACACAGAGTTTTGTCTTTTTGACAAAGAGGTAAGAATGCAGTTGTGGTAACAACTAGAATAAATAATATGTAGGTATATGTAGGTATATATAGGTATATACAAATTTTTCACGTATGTAGTAGGTATGTGGAAAATATTTGTTTGTTTCGCTTGCTTGTTTCATATTTCATAGTCTTTTTAAAACTGACAGACGCAGCTTATGGCTACTTGGTGTTCTAATTTTGACTTAGCTTAGCGACAACTATGCTTCCGAGACACAGAAATCCACCCATTTCATAACTGACCGTAACGAACCTTGCTAAACGCAATAGCCCTTAACAAACCACCGATCATGCGGGACTATGAGCACCATTAGACACAGAATACATAAGACCTTTATTATAATAATAACATTATAAAATATGAAATAATAGTAGTTTATGATACTGTTGCATAATAAGGGTTCTTATAACATGAGTGTGTTTTAAAAAAACGAGCCGTAAGCGAGTTTTTTTATAGTATCACACGAGCGTTATAAGACCAAGTTATGTACAGTGACATACACTACTTTATCTACTCTCATACTATAATACGTAAAATAATATTGCAAATAAAATGATGAATATAACAACAAATTTATTTTTTAAATGTCAAATGTTGGCGCCAAGGCGCAAACATTGATTGCGCATGCGCGCTTGCGTCGCGGACTCGTTCATTGAAACCAATGATTGAAACCTTTTTTTTTAAGTAGAGGTTCTACCTCCTTGGTCCAGCTGGAGGTTGTATAGGTGTATCATTATGATTAAAAAGTTATATTATGATACAGGTGTCCATACAAGACCTGTATCGTAATTAAACTTTTTTATTATTATTTTTGGCCTGTATGTAATGTTTGTCATAAGAATTTTATTATCAGTTTTATAATCTTTGTATTATAGTATCAGAGTAGATAAAATAAATTATACATAAAGTTTCAACGGTTGAGTTACTGTAGAAATAAATTCCATCATCGACGGCATTTGTTGCATTGAAAATATCAAGAATAATAAATATCCTTTTACTCAAAATGAGAGATTAACGATTAAAGAATGTCGCGATTGCAAAAAATCGTTTCGACTTTCGCTAAAAGACATACCTCCAGCTGTGTTTTCTGAAGATAACTAAATTCATGCAAGTCATTAAAGCATGCAAAAAAATGTGCCTGTCTTTAGTGCCAACGTCTTGGAGGGTCTCACGGCTTAGACTATTGAAATATATTGGCAAAATGTTGAAAAATACGTAGTAGCTATAAGAATCAATGTAATTGGGCATAAAATTCGATACCTATTCGACTTAACTTTGACTGCCTACTTGGTACCTAGTGTATGCGACTGCCGCGACTGAGTTCCCGGGTTCGATTACTTGGTCAGAAAAAAATTTTTGTGTGATCCACAAATGTTTGTTTCGGAGTTTGGGTGTTTCCTATGTATAATATGTATATATTTAGAAATATATAAGTATGTTTAAGAGTCGTCTAGATCCCATAGCACAACCTTATATTAGCTTACTTTGGGCTTACTGTATAAAAACAAAAAAAGTCCCACAATATTAACTTCTTGGAAGTTTTTCAATAACTTAACTAACTTTATGAGACTTGAAATTTACACTGATACACTATTGAATTGGACTGAACACTGTAACTCACAACAAGTAATTACGAGTATAAACACTTAGGTTTTCAAGTTGTAAATCATTCAACAGTAGGTGTTCTCCTAGCATTCCTTGCGAGAAAGCTGGCAGGACTTTGACAACACGACGGCGTGGTGCCAATAAAAGATACGTAGATTTCGTTTTGCAATCGATCGATCCTGATTGACGACGACGGACATAGGCACAAAAGACATGCATTAACACTAGTTTGGATGACTGACCGTCGAGCTGTCGCGGCTGCTGCCATTCACCCCGCCACTCTTGTCCCTCCATCACATTTCCTCACCGATGGCCGATTATTTTTTCAACGCGACACAATAAATCAGTTTTCTGTGCGTTAATCAAGATATGCGGCGCGCGCGCAGACGGCGGCGCGAGAGAAGCGTTTCTGTCGTCAGCGCACGTCGGCAATACCGAGCCCGCCCTCGACCGCCCACCGCCCAATCGCAAGAGCTTTCATTCTCGCCTCGCTTCATACACTTTATTTATTTTCATGGGAATTTATGTACTGCAGTGTTTGTTCACTCCGTGGTACCTGAATTTCCATCGCTAGGTAGACGAATGTTATCGACGATGTACATTTTGATTTAAATTTTATGCTTGCACACCTATTTGTGTCTCCCATTTACGAGGAGATGTTATCCAGAGGCGTTTATTGAGTCTAAGTTATAATTTAAGCGTCAATATTGTAAAAATGCATATAGCCGATACGGTACCTGATAAACTACCTGAAAATAAATTTTAAACAGACAGGTTTTACGATTTTATTTGTTTATTTTAGAATAACCTAGAAAAAATCTAGTTCCAACAGAGATAGTAGATACCTGGAACTCATAATAGTAAAAAACAACATATATATATCCATCACGCCTTATCCCCGAATGGCAGGGGCATATTATATGCCCACTTTTCACCGTGTGGATTCCTGTCCCACGTAATAGGTGGTGAGCCCATTGCCGTGTTGAAGTTGAAGAAAAAACAACATAATATTTAAAATAAAGTTTCTGAAAATTAGGAAAGTTGTACTTACAATATACCTATTATTTTCGTGTTACTTTAGGTATCACTATTCAATTTATTTAAACAAAAGTATATGTGTAAGGATTCAGGGGAATACCGTAGCCACCTACATTATTTATAAATGCATAACCATTCGTACAATTTTATAATTGCAATTAAATGCCTACAATTTTATAACTCTACGAGTAAACACTTCGCTAAAAATTAATAATTTATTTATTTCCCTATAAGCCGTTAATTATCATTTTTACTTGACCGAACGTTCGAAAGCACCACAAAGACTCAGAACTCTGTCGGGAACTGAAGCAATGGAACTTGATTATAAATTTCAAGATCATCTGCATGAAGGTGGTAAGAAGAAAATAAATACTTAAAGATATAATTAATAGGAATTATGAACAGCATTGAAGAAAGCACACCACCCTGTAAAACGCTGACAGAAGTACTACCTATGAGAAAAGGAAACCTCAACTAGAACACGCTGCCGGCAGCATCCAAAAAGGTAACTATGAAACCAATCAATTACTCGCTGAGATATATTAATAGAGGGTACTATACCAGGAACTATATGGATATTGACAGTGTTAAAAGCTTGCTCAAATCCTCTGTGAGATTCCCGTTTTCCATGCCTAGGCGAATATCATCAGTAACATTGATCAATACGATGGTCGTACATACTTTGGCCTGATCGAAAATCTGGTCTCGTAAAGGATAGAAGTTTATATATATTGAATACGCATATCGCGTTTTGTTAGAAGTGAAAAAGCCGTTCTAAGACTTTAAACATGAACGGCAATATAGATTTAGACATTATTCGGTGAAGGGTGTTGTGTTGATTTGATTTTATGTAAAAGAACGATTTTTGCATCTCACCAGGCTCACATTTTTTTCTCTTCGGCAAAGGTAGCCGCCCACATTTCATCAATTGTAATTAATCTCAAGCTAGTAAGGTATTAAACGAACAAACTTGCTGTTGATATTTTTGTGTGAGCACTATCACTACAAATGATTAAATACTAGCTGTAGCATTTAGTTTTTTATTGAAAAGATGGTTCTTTGCCGAACCATAGAAAGTCGGAATGCTCTACCAACTGTTTTCTTCTGATAACCCTGAATTCTACAATCGGAATATCTGTCTGCCGCCAACCTGAGAGCCGCTGTCAATAGTCTAGTGGAGTATAAGAGTAGACCTCGATTCGGCGGGCGGCGTCATTTGGTTAGTTTAATTTATAAAAAAACTTAAAATGTTTAACGCTGTATTTGCAAAACATTGATGAAGTGGGGCTACGAGCGCTTCTAGTAAAAGTAGCTTCCTAATTCGTGACGTGCTATTTTCCACCTTTAGTTTTTATCTGAGATCCTATACGTCTTCCAGCAGCTGCCCACTACCCGCCAGTCCCGTGATACATACAAAAGAGTACATTTTCCAAGAAACTTTTGTCTGTGAATCTCAAACAATATTGACTATAGCAGAGTATAATTTTGGCCGTCTATCACCACATAAGTGCGGTCTGTTTACACTTATGATAAGTACGGCGGTGAGAGCTCACCGATCACTGGCGATAAACAATCGTTGCAGCTACCGATTCACAGGTAGGAATGTTGTTTTAAACATGTATACATAACTTCTTATAATTATATTATGCTGTGTTCATTATAGATTGCTTTAATTTACCAGTAAGTCCTCTTGAAAGTCACCAAACTTTCCATCAAGGTGTTCTATTAGAGCTTATTAGCTCAAACAGTCATCAAACTGTTCACTGATGAGCTGATGAAGCTGGATGACCGGCGCTTATGACGATTTCATCGAGTCTTCTGCTACCCCTTACTATATTTCCAGTTACTTCCAAATCCTACCTGGATTTGGACTCTGTGGTCCACGTTAGTTTGGCTGCTAGGAGCAACTATCGATTACATTTTCTCTTCGCTGTTTTCTTTTTAGAGCTCCCTAAAGTCCTAGAGATTTTGGTTGACTCCTTACACGCAAAAGTATGGTTTCGTCGAGTAATTACGTCGTATTCTATGGCACACATGAACAACACTACGACTACCCATGGTCGTTACGGGTAGTCGTGAATAGCAATTGGACCTAACTGGCCAATGAAAAACAAAACAAATTCTGTTATCATCTCTAAAACCGAGGTAGTTATTGTGATGAAGCACTGGCTTAAAAGACCCATAAGAATGTAGACAGATGGTCAACCACTGTTGCCACCTGAATTGACTCAATCATCTTAGTTAACCATTCTTCCACTATTGTCAGCTGTGAACTGAAATTCTAATCAAGCAAATTTGACGATTGAGCTGAGCTTTGGTCGCTCGTTACCACGAGGGTCAGTGATCTTGGCTGTAGGTATTCCCGTCACTGACTTTTCCAAAAATGTGTAATAATAAATAAATCAATATTGTGGGAATTTTTTTCACACAGCGCCATCTAACCCAAAGTAAGCTAATATTAGCTTGTGTTATGGGATCTAGATAACTGATAAACATACTTATATATTTCTAAATACATACATATTATACATAGGAAACTCCCAAACTCAGAAACACATTTGTGGATCACACAAATATTTGTTCCGTCGCATTTTAGCAGTCGGATACACTCCCACCGCGCCACAGAGTTGACTTCAGCGTTAACACACAAAATTGTACCGGTGGCTTTTTATTGAGCGACGATTTCTGATTGCGTCGATAGCTTGAGGTATTGTAAAATAAACTTGTGAACTGTATAATATGTTTGTATTGTACAAAATGCTTCGTAACAAGTAATATGTATTAAAAAGGTAAACTTGTGACGTGCGGTCGTCCTTCCAAAGGTAAGCGGCCAAGTGTTAACCGGGGCAGGCGCGTGCGGCGATCGGTCCCCGCGCCCTCGCGCCTCTGTCCTCTGCACAGTCACCCCGTAGGTTGAGTGGGTGACTTAACAATTTCGATACGATTGAAATATCAGACTCGGCCCCCTGTGCCTATTAGTAGAGGCTTAGTGTTAAAATAAAATAAATTTCGTTTTAATCATAGTTTAAACTGTTTAACGTTTGTTACGTATTGTAAGTCCACTTAAAACCTTTCAGTTGTAATTATTGTATGTGAGCGCCGGAGCGCCCCGGTACCCATAACACAAGTTGAATCTTATCATGGGTATCGGTGTCCAAGCTGCATCAATGTTATCGCAACCATTTACTGTCTAGCTATAAGTTATGTAGCCTTGCTATGGAACAAATAAATAATTTATTATTATATTATTATTATTCTTCACAAGAGGGAAAAAAAATTCACAGGGTCGGCAGCACAAGTGCTGCATGCACCTCTAGTGTTGCAAACCTAGGCTACGGTGACTGCTTTCTAACAGGTGGGCTTGTCTGCCACCTAAATGGTATAAAAATCATTCGTGGTTCCTCGTACTCAGTGTTCTGTAAACAATCACTGCGTTAAGCAACTTTCGCTAAGACTGGTCACGGATGGGTTACCACTTTGTGGGATTTACATTTGCGAGCGTTTCCGTGCTTCGGAAGGGATGTTGAGCCGTTGGTCCCGGTTGCCAATAACATGGCAGGCAGTCGTTAAGTCAAGTTGAAGGCAGAGGAGAAGGCGAGTAAGGTATACCTACTCAGTATACCTACTAGGTCCAGTGGTCATATATGATCACTGGATCATTCTCAAAGGCACACCCTTTGAGAATGCCGTGAGCCGAAACCGGTTAGGTTTATCAAGTAAATGTTGTGGAATAGTACAAGTGGTGTTATTTAATAACTGTAGCAAGTTCTACCAAGTGCCATCAATCAACAGTATAATCATTAAAATAATAATAATATTTGGGACATTCTCAAATAACGCCAAATTTATTTGTTATAAAGCCTATGTTTCAGGGATTGGCTATTTTGTCATTTACAATATGTAGATACCTATGAATTTACAAAAATAATATATAATTTTTACGATGCGCGCCCAGACCGTCACGAAAAACCGACACCCTGTAGTTAGCTGATAAGTGTTTCTACGACAACTTATAAGTTAGGTATAACTACATTCAAAGTTCAAGTTAGTCAATATTTTAGTTTTTCTACAAACGTAGGATAATGCGAAAGATAATTTTTTTTAAAAGATTTTTATCTTGTCACGCCAAAGAAGTAGGTATACTTCTAACGTGTGTTCATAATTACTTTTTTTTTACATTTACATGCATTGTCATCTACTTTTGAGCTATGGTCGAAATTTCAAGTATCTAACGCATCAGGAAGTTAGCAAACTAGTAAAACCAATTACAAACTAATGAATTCTTAGCAAAATTTGTAATATTATATTATTGATTAACTATAGGTAGATATTATTGATAATAATTCACATACCTTTTGGAGGTAGAATAGAAGGACTACTATTAAAATGAAAATAACACCTTAATGTACTCTATTTCACGTGAATAAATATAATTTCATTTCAAAATTTTACCTGAACGAACAGACGTACCTACAAGAAAGTGAGATAGACTTAAACACGATAAAAAAAAAACATAATTTGAAAACATTGCTCTACAATTTAACATAAAAAAAAACATTTCGTGCAGATAATAAATGATAAACCGAACTAGTTAGTATTAGAAAAAATAAACTATGTAGCCGTTGGACATTATATGAATATTTCACAAATCTCATTAATTTTTAGTATGAAATTATTTTTTATTTGTAACGTTCTGTCGATTGATATTCGCATATTACATAAAAACATAATAATTCATAAATGTATTTACTTGTAGTCTCTAATTGAACATTATTACAACTGTGGTCGGGAGAAAAACTTTTTTAGCCAACTGCGCATGAGCATCTATAGTTATCTCTCTCTAACATATGACAATAGTTAATTATAGAGCAAGAGGTTGCATTTATAGGTGGAGTTTAGTCGTGTAAGAACATCCCACGCATGTTGGGAAACAGTCAAAGTTAAAAAATAAAATAAATGACCAGCTAATAGGTTGTTTAATGTTGCAA
Source organism: Thumatha senex (assembly GCA_948477245.1). Lineage (NCBI taxonomy): Eukaryota > Metazoa > Arthropoda > Insecta > Lepidoptera > Erebidae > Thumatha > Thumatha senex. Next base: position 18,931,674 of record OX419744.1, read on the forward strand.
TCTATTTGGGTACTGAATGCAAAGTATTAATGCGTAGTGGTGACTCATTTGTCAACATGTGGTTAGCACAATCACTTCCAATCGTTAGGAGTACAGAACTAATGGGCCCAGACCATGTGAAGGGGAGAAAAAAGAAAGTTTTTTCTGGTACCTGAACTCGAACTAAACCGTCTGAACTCAGAGTACTAGTAAATAAATGACTTGACCGACATTTAAATTTAAAGGTAAAAAAAAAATTCATTCACAAGCTGGACTCGAACCAGCGTCGGTTCAACGCACCAGACGCGTTTACCAACTACGTCGCCTTATGACGAAAAGAGGTGGATTAATTCGTGAGTTCCAAAAAGGTCACGGTGGTGTAGTTGGTAAACGCGTCTGGTGCATTGAACCAGAAGACGCTGGTTCCAGTCTAGCTCGTGACTGAAAACTCTCCAATATAAATTTAACTAATGTTAGTTAGGAAGATGTCTTAGATAAATGATGATGAAACAGTTACTATATTTCATATTTATACTTCACGCCTTTATCCCCGAAGGGGTGACAGAGGCATATATACGCCCACATTTCACCGTAAGCATTAAACAATTTTACCTTTTTTCTATAGGTATTTATTTAGGACTTAAACATTATTCTTATTTTGACATAAACAGGAACAGAGATAAAGGCGTGTATGATAAACAAAATAATAAGAACACACAGGCTGTGCAATCAAAACGGCGGTGTTCATCTTGTTTTGTAAATTCCTAAATTTGTAGGTACGTATTATTTCTTTGAGGACTCGCGGTACCGAGTCTAATTCCGTGGTTCGGATGCCTTGCTGTCGAAAAACAAAAAGTATTCATTTGTCCTCGGCAGCTTTTAGTGTGCTCGGTGTCAGCCTTCATCAAAGTCTTACAATATCCGACTCCATCCTGGAATCAATAAATCAGTCAAATCAGCCTATGGCAGTCTACTGATGGACGTAGGCCGCTCCCAATTTACGCCACAACATAGGGTCCTACGCCTTCTGCATACAGTCCTATATTATATATCATATTTTTTTATATACGAAGAGGGTTCCGCTTACAGACTACCCACTGCTGGCTAGCAATGGGGATGCGTGCGGGTCGCCCAGCACCTGATCGTGGTTGTACTGGGGATACCCACTAAAACTCCTCGGCTACCTTTCTGCCCTAATGGAGGTGTTTTGGGACCAGTTAAACTCACCAAACCATATATCATCCTGTGATTACAACATTTATTGTGCTTTGGTGTATTCCAATTCCTTACCTAAAAATTCGACACTGCAGCGACCTCAATTGTAAATAAAAAGCTAAAAATAATACAAAAGGTACAGTAACATGGAAGCAGTGAAAAATCATGAGCTCTTAGCAGCAGTGTGCATCGGTTTTATTTAAGTTTAGTGTGCGCAAGCGACGACAGCGATAACGACACAGTCTTCCTGAGCACATTTGTCTGTCAGCGGCCACTCGTGTGCCGCCGGATGCATCGCCAGAAAAACGGTTACGTGCAAACACCAACTATTGTTGGAAAGTTCGGACAGTTTCATAGTGATTGTCTCCTGTATGCGCAAACATCAGAAGCCTCCTGAGTTGATAGAGATATGAGTATAGTCTTGTAAGCTATAACTGGACCAACTACTGGCTGTAAGTGCTCCTTTGGTTTGCACTCGTCCATCAAATGACCACGTAAGTAGATTGTTCAATAACGGAAAGGTCAATAGTACACGGATACCCAGACGCACGTCACATACAGAAAATTATTAATGAAGCTGCGGGAAACGATAGAAGTATGCATGGATCGCGAAGCCTGCCGATCTGTCCTAACCCAGATTTGTGGCTAACCCAGGGATACATCGTGAAAATAGTAACTATGACATGAATAATACAGATTGACTGCCTCTGTGGCGCGGTGGGTGCGTTATTCTGTGTCTGGGTGTTATTTATCTATAATAGGTATGTATTTAGAAATATATAAGTATGTTAACAGTTATTTGGTTTCCATAGTACAAGCTCTGCTTAGTTTGCAATCAGATGGCGTTGTGTGAGTTGTCCCAATGATATTTTTTATTTATTTATTGTTCCTTTTCTTTTGGTAATGATATCATTACAACCGTCACCATTTAACTTAACTTAACTTAACTTAACTTAACTTAACTTAACTTAACTTAACTTAACTTAACTTAACTTAACTTAACTTAACTTAACTTAACTTAACTATCTTCACGCTGTATATTTGTACAATTCCTTATTTTGTGCCATGATCAATATTAATGACATACCGATATTAATGACGTTACTTAATTTTTATTATACCTGATAGTGTTCTTCAATGTCGATCCCACGCGAGACACGACAATACCCAGCAGAAAGAGCTAACAAATGCATTGCTGAACCTTCTGCTGACTACGGACCAGGGGGCCTTTCTATTTTCCAATAGAAAGCCGTTCTAGTTCTATTCTATAGCGGTTCTATTGCGATTTGTCCAAAACTATGTAGTCTACTAAAACTATTATATATTTTACGATGACACTTCTCAAGCTGCAGAATAGAGACAAAATAGCTGGTTTTAATAGGCAAATATTAATATAGACAAGCAAAAATGCAAATTAAGAGCTCCTACTTGCAGGCGCTACACGTGTCAATAACAATCTATGGGCCGGCCGATAGAATTCTATTGGAGCGCAACTGTAATAGTAGACTACGAATACTCTATTGAGCGACGATTTCTATTCGTTTCTGACGCGATTGAACTAGTAGACTTGGCTCCCTAGCACCATCTCACTGGATGAAATTAAATGAAAAAATCTATCTCACTACTGGATGGATCGCTGCAGTGGATAAAATGGAACCATGATGGAGTCGGTTTTTTAGAGAAGCTCGAACGCTAAAGGAGTATTCACTTATATCGTGGAAGGAGTTTCCTGCCTTGGTTTTCCCAAAAGTTTACAATTTTGTTCTTCAAAATGGTTCTTAAAAGTATTCTGTGTAGCATCTCTGGTGTCGCAAATGTACATAGGCTACAAAAATCACTTTTGATCATGGGGCTGTATGCTTGTTTACATCCTTAGTCGTATAGAAAATCGAATCATGGTAACCCTACTCCTACAAAACTTTCACTGTAAACATGAAACAGTAGCGTTTGTTTACTGGAAGCGATCGTTCACTGCGCAGCCAGGAGTGCGCATAATGCTACTATAACTCTTTCCTAAACAGCGTCTTCAAAAGAGATATTTCTGTTTTTTATTTGATTTTCTATTTCTGAAAAAAATATTTTACAAAGTAATTACAAACGTAAACTCGATATAAGCTAACTTAAGTAGAGCGAATGAATGTTCCTTACAAACGGCGGGCGGCGGCAATTATTGCTATTTATCAATTACGTCTCTAACCCCCAAGTTGATGGCAGAGTAATATAAAATTTTACGCCCCCATTTCACTGCAACTATTTTAGTCATACCATGCATGTTTGTAATACCATGCAGTTATACACCTCAATATACGTTACCACACCTCTTCATAGCTAGAAATCGGAACTTTAATTAAAAAGCTACGTGACGTCACGTTGTCGTCGGGGGTACGTTTTCATTGGCTGTAATTTGGATTTTATTATTTGTCATTGTTAGATATCACAAAATAAATGTATGGTATTAATTAACATGATTCCTGAAAATTGACATAATCAAAGCTATGGCAATATTTTGAAATCGTGTAACCCAATCATATAGCTGGCAAAAATATAACAGAGGTGTTTACAACGACTATTCTGAGATAAAAACTCTGGATAGGAGCAGAGAAGTAGAGTATTTCAAGGCGGAAATTCTCAATTTTACGACTTAAGAGCTTAGGCAGATATTTACTTATAAAATATTATTTGTCGCTTTGTCTCATTTTTACATACATACGTATTGTCACGCCTTTTTCGCCGAAGGGGTAGGCAGGGGTATACTATACGCCCACATTTCACCGTATGCCTTTTTGTCCCATATTGTTGTCCCTTTTTGTCCATTGCCATGTTGAAATAGACAGGCGCAGGCTGTAGTGACCTGCTGTTGAAATTTTTTAGCGGCCCATAAGGCCTTTAACCAGGCTTAACCGGGACCGGAATGAAAACTACTTTGAATGTAGTTATAAGTTGTCATGGAAACACTTATCAGCTAACTTCATGGTGTTGGTTTATCGTGAAAGAGCGCATCGTAAAAATTTACTCTCATCATTTTTCCCTAATGCGCCAAAAGAAGTATACCTTCAAAAGGGTCCGTATTGGGTTGCATAAATTTTAGAGGCATAACTTAAAACTGCATAACGTTTTTTCGCATACTCTTCGTTTCGCATAACGTTCAAACAGAATAAATCATTAGGCATACTTTACTTCCCATAACTTTTTTATAATAATGATATTCCCGCATAAAATGTTTACGCATATTTTTTTTTACAATAACGATTACTAATCATAACATTTATTGGCATATCACTCACTCTCGCATAAAGATTACAAGCCATACATATAGAATACCATAATATTAACGAGTACATATTTTATTTTTATATCTAAGCTTGAACTGTCTAAGATTGAAATGCCCACTGATTCAAAATGTCGATAGTCACTATACTGAAGTTCAAAATTTCAACACTTATATACAGAATAAATAAATAAAATACAAAAAAAAGTAGTTAGATTAAAACGAGCGGTTCTATTCTGGCGCATCCCCGGCCGCTGCCGCGGCCCGCTCGCTTCGCTCGCTCGGCTCGCGCGTTGTGGTCACAAGTGACCTCGCTTCGCTCGTCGTCGTACCTATTTACGACTTTGCTCAAGACTAGTCTAAAAAAATAACACTTAAAATATCGTTTTATATGTTACAGCTTAAAAACTTGGCTATGAGTAAGATGATTATTTACAATGGTGTCTTATAATTTCTTAAATATTCTTAGTCAAATTATTGTTCATTTATGATTTAAACGGTTATCCATACCACCATTATGCGTTTTTTATTTTATGATAAATTATCTTTAGGCGTATAACAATTATACCCTTTACATTTATGCTGATTAAAGTTATGATAAAAAAAATAGAGTAAGTTAATGTTATGCCAATAAATCCATTATGCGTTTATAACACTCTGCGTATCATAATTTATGCGAGAAAACTTTATGCTGAAACTGTTATGCCAAACTACATTATGCTGAAAAAAATTATGCGATCGAAAGGGCACCCCCTTCAAAATTGGAAAGTCGAATAAACTTGAATATATTTGAGCTTGTCTGATATCCAAAGAGAGGAGAGGACATAATAATAACTTAAGTCAGGAGATCTTTGTTAACTTCAGGCATGAAATTCCTACATATGCTGCGGCATCGGTTTCCCCGAAAACTAGAACCTTTTGACTTATTGTGAAAGTCAATAGTGCTATGCGGGAAGCGTGCTTACCTACCTACTTTTAATCTACTTCCTGTTGAAGAATGAGACTTCGATTTACTTTGAGTCGATAGCCGAGGCCATTTAAGTGCAAGGAAGGCCAAAGCGAAGGCTAAAACATTCAGGACTTGCTAAAACCGTTTTTATGTAAGTCTGCAATGGCGAAGTAGCAGCCAACCTACTTGTCATGGTGGGGTATGGTATTTGAGGGCAGCGAAACGAAAATTTGCATCTTCAAGTGCTATTCATATGCTAAAGTTGAAAAATGTAGACAAGAAAACCAACAAAATTGTTACAAAATTTCTGAACTCATATCCTGTACTTTGAGGAATGCCATCTGCTTATCTCTCATCTTTTCGTCAAATAATTTAAGATTCCTATCCATCTACGTAGACGTCGTCAAATCCAAATTAAATAACTGGAGGTATGGTATTCCGAGACTACCAGGACTTTAAATGGTCGTGCTAATTAGTGTCTAGCACATAAGACCTTTTAGCCTTTTTGTTACCACCTCACTAAAAAGGCAACGGGTTCAAAATTTCTTCCCAATTTAACATCTAAAATAGACACATTTTATTTTTTTAAATTTATTTGGCCATTTTGACCCACCCCTGTTCCGTGCTTCGGAAGGCACGTTAAACCGTTGGTCCCGGTTGTCAATAAAATGGCAGTCGTAAAGCCAAGTTGAATGCCTTATGGGCGGCTTAAAAAATTCAACAGCAGGTCGCCGCAGCCTGCGCCTGTCCATTTCAACACGGCAATGGGCTCACCACCTGTTACGTGGGACAAAAGTGCATACGGTGAAATGTGGGCGTTTAATATGACTTGCCTACCCCTTCGGGGATAAAGACGTGACAATATGTATGTATGTATGGTATGGCCTTGTAGCAGTCTAAGCAGTGGAAATTTCTTAAACCTGATTGTACGAAAAAAAAACAAGTACAAAAAAACACTGTACCAATGTGAAAGAGCAATATGGAAAGGTGCTTAAGAAAATGGAAAATAAGGAAGGGAACATAAAAACTATTTACGACATATACAAATGTCATTGGTTATCTGGAATGTGATGCTCTTCTAAATAATAACCTGTAGGTATATTTAGATTCCGATACATTTTTTTATATCACTGAGGTGGCAAGTTGCAGCTGAGATGGAAAGTGGTTACCGTAGCCTATGGACGTTTGCAACACCAGAGGTGCAGCACTAAGTCTATCGGCTCGATCAGGGAGCCGAGTCTACTATTGACAAGCCGTAGAATAGAACCAGAATTACTGTTTTTAGTTGTCAAAATGTTAGTAGACTATCAAAAATGCAACTGATTAGCGGCCACTGGCGTGGTACGTGCTTGTTGAAATCTATCGGCTGGGAGTACGATTGTAACAGTAGTAGTCTACGAAAAACTGTCAAAATTGTACCGGTGACTTTCTATTGAGCGACGATTTCGACACGATTGAAATAGTAGACTCGGCCCCTTGGTCGACCGCACTATTTAGGTGCCTACCTACCCATGATGATAATGACAAAGCCACGATAAAAATATCATGTATTTACCTACGAGTACTTGTTTTCTTTTTATCTCATTTTCCGAGTAATAGAAATAGTAGATCCTTATAGCATCCAAAGCCTCCGATTTGGAGCTTGATGTTAGCTTTCCTGCCAAATAGGTACCTGTACTTTTCTGTTTGCCTTTTAGGCAATCGGTACCAATTGTTAAAAACTTAGCTACCAATTTCATATCAAGAATTACTATTCTATTGCGCAAACGGAATACGTACAAAAATACAAATAAATTTGACCGATATTTTCGCTTGGTCAAGGTGTTTCGATTATTTTTATCAAAACAAAATATAGGGAGATGTCGTAAAACTATCATCGCGGTTCAGGTGAACGGCCGGGCGCATGCGCGTCGTACGCAACCAAGATGGCTCCCATATATCTGTCATCGGGGTGGTTGATGCGCGCCAAAATAAGATTATTGGAAATTTGACAGAGACGAGCGCGCACACTTTACGATCGATGCTAGACGGAGTTTATGAGAAAATATCTGGTGCTGCTGACGCATGTAAGTGCTCCTCGGATATTTGTGGAGACTGTAATAATGTTTATCTACTTATTTTTGATACATATCTACTTATTTTTATTCGCACCTGACGTGGGCCCACCCACAAAGAAAATGATCTACGGAAACTGCTTCAAAATTCACGTCCAAAATCACTAAATATTATAAACGAAAAAACGATCTCTGCCGCGTCTTTGTGTCTGTTTCTTCGCGATAAACTCAAAAACTACTGCACCGATTTTTTATGTTATTTTCACCAATGAATAGAGTAGTTCTCGTGCAATATTTTAGAATTTAATTTGTTAAGTTTTTGTATACATTGGCTAAAATATAAGAAATATTTGTTGAAGGTGTCGGAAAAAATATACCGTCTGGAAGCTTTCATAGAAAACGCTGCTAATCCTTTTGAGATATACCTAACAAAATAATGTATGGTGGAATTATGTATCTTATATAAGTAGGTAGGTCTACAGAAAATTCCACGTTGGCATATGTCTATCTCTTAAAGATAACATACTAGCATAGTATACACTACCTAGAGGAAACGGGTATTGGAATACTTCTCCACGCAGGCGAAGTTATGCGCATCAGCTATAGTCCGGCAATCTCGTGCGCGACCCTCCCGCGGGTCGACAGACGGTGGCGGGGACAAGGTAGCACGTCATTCTAGCACACTGCTACACACGAAAAGAAGTGTGCCAGGATAAATCTTGCTATAAGTTGTAGGTACTTACTTGTGACGTAATATAGGAGTAAATAAAAAGATAGAACTACTTTTACTGTTTATAATTTTGTATTATGCTTGAGGACTAATTATTAGGAAAACTAAAATTAAGATAGTGTTACGTTCGTAGGGTAAAGGTACTTATAGAAATTGTACTAATGCCACAAATTTAAAAGAAACACTTTAATTACGCTAAATACAAACAATAACACCTCAATTAATAATCGCTACTAAGCACACTAAACACAAACCCTTCCCTTAGTTAAATCGCATTGTAACAGAATCGCACTATTTAACTTCGATCACTTCGATTCGCTTTGATTCGCACTGTTCGTTTCCTCAAAGGAGACTGTCCTGTAGCCGCGAGCTCGGCCCTTTATATACGCCTAATAATGTTATGGAACGTTCGAGAGAATTTCTTCCGTACCTACACTCGGGTACATTCTCTAGAATGTTCCAGACGACACTTTTTGTTCCTTCGGTGTGTGCCGCAAGTTCTCGAACTATTGCTGTCCCTTCTGGTGTTATCTCTAACACATAATTCTAGAATGTTCTAAGTGTACCTATCTCTTTTTAATAGTGCTGTCTCTGTCCAATAGCTCTGAAATGTTCTGAGTGTAGCTCTCTCTTTCTAATAGTGCTATACTTGTCACTCCTTCTAGAAATTTCGCTATATACTGAAGTGGGCTTCAAAGGCCCATAAGGGGTCCTGTAAACGCCTGAAAAAGGGTTTTCAGGTTATGATGTCATGTGATAGGGGGTGGCCTGAAACGAACTGAATACATGTTTCAGGCGCCTGTAAACAACGGCAACTGGGGTGAAATTCGGATAATTTGGTATGTGATAGAGCGTCCTCGGAAACGGTCTGAAACCGCTTTTCAGCCTGCTGAAAACGCTCCCAAGGCCCAGAAAATGACGTTTGAAGTTGTTCTCTAGTCCACCGGTGTAACACTACCATCCCGGCGTAACAATAGATTGTGTTATTATAAATCAATTTCCATATCACTTTCATGTTCACTCTCTGTTTGATCATTATAACTTTCGTCGTAATCATCATCGTCGTTTTCACCCAGTTGAATTATCAATCTAAAAAAACAAAAATGTACTATAGAAATAACAAACAACTTCATATACAATGATCTGATTCCGAGAATTATAGCTTGAGCACTCTGCTCAGTTAAAGCAATAATAATCGATTATGTCAATAAATAATAACGTTATAACGTTTAACGGTGGTGGTACGTTGTAGCCACAATATAACAGTTGTCACGCGTTGAAGGCACATTATAACAGTGGACAGGCTTGGTAGGGGTGGTGCGCACTAGGTAGCAACAACACATCTACATACACCCATCGGTTACGGTTGGTAATCCCTGGAGATGTGTAAGGAACACTATCTCAAAGAATCACCGGTGCACCAGCTAGCAGAGCATGAGTATAGGGAGTGAGTATGGACCAACCTGGAGCAGAAAAATACCAGAATTTATAAAGAGAGGGCGCCAGGTATCTCTCCATCAAACGAATGATGCAATTAAAAGCACAAGTACCAATTATTAGTTACATTTATTTAAACTATATCCATATGTAGACATAATTATTTATATATGAAAGTGAAAAGAAATGGTTTAATCATGCATAGTGGAATCCATATATATGGCCACTTTAAAATAAGTTTATAATTAGTACAAATAAAAATTTAAACCAAAGTATGAAAGTGGGCGTGGCCTAAAATGACAAATATTAAAGCAGTTGTCAAATGCCTTAAAAATATCTAAATTATATACAGACATACAGTTAAACTATCTCTGAGTTTTGTTAACACACAACACCGCTTCCTATCATCATCATCATACACTACAACATAACAAGGTAAAAATAAAGTTTCACATTAATATTCCTTTGTGATAATAAAAAGATTATAAAATATGTGTAACTGGAACGTCACATCGGTAGTCCAGTATATTAAAGTAGTTGAAATCTACATAGGTAACAGAGAAATGAATATTTAAATTTAAAAGTTATTCCTTTTAAACTATCAACATCAGTCGGCCTTTACCGAGCCATTATACACAAAAACTAATTAAGGATTACTACTTATCTGGATATAAGGTTGAGCAACGTCCAAATCCTTCACATCTCTTCCTATTTTAGAAGTCCAGGTAGTAGGTAACCAGAGTAGAGAAAAACATCCTCTTCTTTGAACATTGTTTCAGCTTACTATAAGTCTTCTTACAGACATTCACAAGGTGTAAAAAAACGTAGAATGCAGAGAACGTGAAAAACGTTTAAACTATAAAATATCCTGAAGATCCAAGATAATACTAAATAAAACAAAAAACCGTAAATTAAAAAAAAACCACTTATTTCAGTGGGGTTTTAACTAGATCATTCTACCATCAATCTTTTTCATGTTATTTTCTAAGTCTCTTGATAAGCAGACTCAAAACAACAATTATTGTGTCTACATATTAGCTATAAAGACACTTCGGATATTAATCTGAATTAAATCACCATGATCAGGCTATTTCTCAGGAGGCCACCTCGTAGAAAAAAAACGAGCTCCGTTCTTTTCTCTCGCTCGAGTACGGCAGGCTAAAGTCATACGGCCTATACAGCCTTGACAAAACATTGGCAGAATAAACAAAACCAACATGAAAACCTTACTATTCCTGTTTGTTACACCGCACGCAATACATTATGTGTGGATGCAAGTCAGGACAACTAATCTATCTAAGTTCAATGTCCAGCACCAAACTGAAAGACACCATAGACGCACGCGTTAATTTTAGAACGCGCCAAAAGATTCGAAACTGCCGTGACAGTTTTGACAACGTCAAACTCATGTCGTTCAAAACAAAAACAAACAGAATGAAATGTTTTAACATATTAAATAATTAGACAAATAAGTTTAGAGTTATAACTAAAGTATTGTGAAAATTTAGTTTGTTTCCACAAAAGGGATATACAGAAATAAGGTTAGTAAATCAAATCTTATGAATATGTAACCGACACTCAGAAGTGTTACAACGTACCTATTAATTTCATCGTCACATGCTCGATCTGAATTATAATATTCGTCCTCGTTTTTTATGACGTGATTATCACAATAGCGAGAATGACTGTTCAACCGAATAATTAGAAAAAGCAATTCTAAATCTTTTAACTTTTTATCCAAGTTCGAATCAAGGGAAGACCTTGCGAGCTCACCTTTTACGTACCCCCACACAAGTTCAATTGGATTTAAATCCGGATGGTATGGGGGTAAGCGAAGCACGATATGTCCATTTTCCTTTAATATTTCATCAATTTTGTACTGTTTTTCCGTATTTAGTTCATTAATTATTTTTATTAAATCACATTTACGCATAGCGCTATTATCCTGAACACCTCGCCTTTCTAAATACTGCTGAATTTCTCTTTTCAGGGTACTCATGTAGGTTTTTTATTGATCGGAGTGCTATGGTAAGCGGCGTTGTCCATTACAATAACAGAATTCGGAGGAATGTTTGGTAACAGTTTTTAATCGATCCACTTTCGATAATTTATGGCATTCATGTCTCCATGATAATCACCGGTCTTGTAATGCGATTTGAACAACAATAAAGCATTAGGTACAAAGCCATTGCGACTGCCAGCGTGTACAATTACAATACGAGGTCCTTTACTAATGTTTTGCATTGCCCCGCGTTCTGTATTAGACTGCCAATATTTTTGTGTCACGTGATTTTTTTTCACGTAGGTTTCATCTAGGAAAATTATGGACTTACCCTCTCAGCGGTATTTTTTAATGTCTCTGATATAATGCTACCGCAGCCGTATTATGTCGTAACGTTCAATTAATAGTTTCCTCTTTGACTGACATGTTAAATATTTGAAACCAAGCCTATGTATTGTCCGTCTCAAGTATTCACGTGAGCAATGAAGTATATTGTCTTGTTTCAATTCCGCATTTAACTTTTTCAACGACGGGATGCATTTTTTGACAGTATACCATAGTGTAATTTTTCGTCGTATGACACCTTCCGTAAAATTGTCGATTTCAATCCTTTTTTTAGGTAAACGGTTTTTCCGTGGTGATTTGAAAGTCGCTGTGCTGCCTTGTGCTTCCATGATTCTAGCTTCTTTTATAAGTTTCGCTGGTTTCAGACAAACCTGTGGTTTCAGCAACAGTTTTGCTAAATTAATGTCGTTTGCATATTCGTCTGAAATAAGGTCATTTTCGCTTTTCAAAAAATTGGTACACTTTATGTACAACTTCCTTAACTTGTCTTGAGATAGCCTTACTCATCCATAATCTCGTGTGCGTCGAATCAAAGTTGTACGGAATATCAAGCACGTGTTGCCGCTTTAACTGCGCGGCCGAGACTGCCGTATTTGATGCGCAGATGCACGCGTTTCCATTCCCCGCTACACCACCCGCTACTCGCTGACATCTTGAGTACCTGTCCCCCGCCACCGTCTGTCACCCCGCAAGACGGTCGCGCACGAGATTGCCGGACTATAGTAAGAGATATTTTGGACATGAAAATTTTATACAGATGGGTTCCGTAGTTCTCCATTCGCTTATATTTCGAGGCGACTACTTCTGTTTCCCCTAAAACCCATATTTTAAACTGTCCATCCATTAGAGCTCCTTGCTTCTACTTAAGGTAGGCTGAAGTTGCACACATCGAAGTAAAGGATCGCGACAAGTCAAAGTCTGAAACTAAGGCAACGCGATCCAGTTAAAAACAAGCGCGTAGGTAACAGATTGGATTAATTGATTATTATCGGATTTCTGAGAGGCTTCTTTAGTGGCGCTGTACCGACGCTGGTTCTAATGAACACGAAGGTTTCCAAAGTAGGTACATTATGGCATTGGTAATATAACTCAATGGCCTATTGACAAAAATGCTTATGGTCCTCACCATATGCATTTTTGTCTTAGGTATGGAAGATGTGATATGCAATGCCGTGTTCAAATAAAGGGCACACAAGGCCCACCTGATGGAAAGTGGTCACCGTAGCCTATGGACGTTTGCAACACGAGAGGTGCAGCACTCGCGCTGCCGACCCTAAAATTGATCCACAATTGTTGGTTTCGGAGTTTGGGTGTTTGCTATGTATAATATGTATGTATTTAGATATATATAAGTATGTTCATCAGATATCTAGGTCTAAAGCACAAGCTTAAAGTTTAGTTTGGGCTAGATATGATATATAGATATGGGCGCTGTGTGAAAAGTCTCCCTCTCTCATATTATTTATTTATTTATAGAAATGTGTAAGTACGTTTATTAACTATTTAGAGCCCACTGCACAAAGTAGTATAGACGACAATGTTTAAAAAAACGACGATATTTATTTATCTATTCGAAGCTGTGTCTCACTAACATGCAACACACACTTTAAACTATTAGCTATGTCTCTCATGAGTTTTTAATTAACTGAAGTGAACGTACTACTACATTGCAAAAGCAAGCAAATTATTTATTACATTGAAATCAAAATTATGAATTTTCGTTATGAAGAGTGAGATAGCACCGCGCGCTTGTTTCATCTCTTTAGTTAAGATATCTATGATACGGACTTTTGGCGCGGACATGATCTATGACGCCCTTCTTTTTTTATTCTAATATTTTTAAGCTCTTCGTTTGCTCTCCGATATAGTTTTATTCCTACTATTTGTTCAAAAATATTAGCGCCATCTAAACAATAATTTAAAGTTTCAAGAGCGATACAGTCCCTCCAATGCTTTTCTAACTTTTCTATCCCATGCGTGTAAAACGATTGGTCTTTGGCTTCAAAATAAGCCTCCGTTGCTGTGATAACTTCACTATTTGAGTCAAATTTCTTACCCTGCAGCATTTTTTTGAGATCTGCAAACAGCCAGTAATCGCTGGGGGCCAAGTCTGGAGAATAAGGGGGATGAGGAAGCAATTCAAAGCCCAATTCATTAATTTTGGACATCGTTCTCACAGACTTGTAAAAAATAAATAATAAAATAAAAATATCTTTATTTTGCATAGACCATTTTAACGGCGCTTACAAAATGTCATACCCTATTTAAAATATTTAAAGCGACCACCGGTTCGGAACGCGGCCCACCTGAGAAGAACCGGCAAGAAACTTAGGAAGGCTTTTTTTTTTGATGGCCTATTTACAATTTAATATTATTTCACTTTGCCAGCAGATCATTTCCAGGCGTCCCTGTCCTGCAAATAGTCTGTAACGGAGTAAAAACCTTTTTCACAAAGCTTGCTTTTAATAAACTTTTTAAATTTATTTAAAGGTAAATTTCTCAGGTCACAGGGAAGCTTGTTGTAAAAGCGTATACAGTTACCCTGGAAAGAATCGCCAATCTTATGTAGTCGACTGTGGTGGACTGAAAGATTATTTTTATTTCTAGTGTTTATATTATGTTTATCACAGAGTTTAGAAAACTGTGATAGATTTTTCTGGACATACATAAGATTGGCAAAAATGTATTGTGATGGTACGGTTAGAATATTCACTTCTTTGAATTTTTCTCGGAGAGAAACTCTGGGGCCCAAATTATAAATAGCGCGTACAGCCCGCTTTTGTAGAACAAAAATAATATTTAAATCTGCAGCACTCCCCCAAAGGAGAATACCGTAAGACATAATACTATGAAAATAGCTGAAGTAAACCATTCTAGCCGTATCCACATCTGTTAGAGTCCTGATCTTTTTTACAGCGTATGCAGCCGAACTTAATCTAGAGGCTGTCTTTTCTATGTGTGGGCCCCACTGCAAATTGGCATCAATAGTTATACCTAGGAACACAGTTGATTCTACAAACTCTAACACTTGTCCATTCAGTTGAACATTGGCCGCAACTTGTTTTACATTTGGTAGAGTAAATTTTATACATTTAGTTTTATTTTCATTAAGGCAAAGATTATTTGAGCTGAACCAATGAACTACTCTTGCAATTGCATTGTTTACATCGTCATAGTTATCTAATTGTCTTTTAATTTTAAAAAATAATGAGGTGTCATCTGCAAACAAAACAATCCTATTCCTGTCCCCTACATAAAATGGTAAATCATTAATATAAATGAGGAACAAGAATGGCCCAAGTATCGAGCCTTGCGGCACACCCATTGTAACCATGGATCCTACAGAACGTGTACCATTAATATCGACCCTCTGTATTCTATTGTTCAAATATGAAGACAGAAGGTCGAGAGCTTTGCCTCTTATTCCATAGTAATGTAGTTTCCTGCACAGCGTTTCATGTTGAACGCAATCAAAAGCCTTTGATAGATCGCAAAATATACCTAATGCATCGTGCTTGTCTTCCCATGCTTCATGAATACATTTTAATAACTCAACACCAGCATCGGAAGTTGAGCGCCCTTTCGTAAACCCAAATTGATTCGCATGGAGTATTTTATGACTATTAAAATGGGATAGCATTTGATTCAAGATTATTTTTTCAAATACTTTGCTCAAAATTGGCAGCACTGACACTGGTCGGAAATTAGACGGCTCTGTAGCGCTGCCAGCCTTGAACAAGGGAACGACTTTGCTGTGTTTCATTAAATCAGGAAATGTACCACTAGAAACACAGTCATTAAACACAGTTGCTAGATGGGGCGCAATTACCTCAATTATACATGATGCAGTTTTGACCGATAATCCCCAAATGTCCGCGGTTTTCTTAATTTCGATACATTTAAATGTTTTTACAATGTCCTGAGCACAAATATCTGTGAATACAAATGCATCCCTGCAACAAAGAACAGATTCTTCTAATAAAAGTTCAGCGGAACTGGAAGATGCATGGAGAGATTTTGTTGTCAATATAGGTACATTTTTGAAAAAGTGTTCAAACTCCGTAGCCACTTCCAGGTCCCCTGTAACATGGCAACCATTTACTTTTAAGTGGAAATCCCTTTCAGTCACTAAAGATCTACCGCATTCAGAGTTAATGATGTTCCAAGTCATTTTTATTTTAAATACAGAATTAGAAATTTTATTTTTAATGAAGTTTGACTTAGCAAGATGACACGTTTGTTTAAATATCTTTGAATAATTTTTAACATATTCCTGAAAGGTTTGCCTAAAATTATATGATTTTTCTGAATATAATTCAAATAATTTATTTCTACTTTTAAAGATACCTGGTGTTGCCCAGTCACTGAAAACAGGACGACCACCAATCTGTAGAGTTTTTGAGGTAAAAACTTTGCCAAACTCATCATTAATCAAATTAAATAAGTGTTTATATGACTGGTCTACACAAGTGAAGTTAGGTAGATATGGTAATCTCTTTAATACATTTTCTTTAAAATTATTCAAACGACTTTGGTTAATTGGTACATATTTAATTTGTTTTTTGCTGACTTTGTTACTACTTTTAGGAAATTTTATCCATTGGCCACGATGATCTGACTCCACAGGATCCACAATACCTTTATCTATAGGTTTAATATCAGTAAAAATATTATCAATACATTTTGCAATGTACTATGCAGATTAAAGGATTTAAATAAATTTTTCATTTTATTTCTCTCTGATGGAGTTAATGATGTATCTAATATATCAACATTAAAATCTCCACAAACTATTATAGATTTCTTAGAACATTGGCATTTGAACAGTGCTTCTTCAAGCTTTTCTTCAAATTTAATGTAAGAAGAATCAGGGGGACTGTATACGCTTAACAAGATGAAATGCTCAAACTCAATACTGGCAATCTCAATAACTCGCTCAATGGAGAGGGCTACTAAATCCTTACGTTCTTTAAATTTTAAGTTTTTATTAATTAATATTAAAGAGCCTCCACGTTTAGAATGTTTTCTATTGAACGAGCTAGCAACCTGGTGATTTACGAAGTTCAACAATGTGATTTGATGATCTTTTAACCAGTGCTCTGTAGCACAAAAAAACGCGTTGACAAGGCGCGTTGTCCTGGTGAAACACCACTTTCTTTTTTGTCCATTTGAGGCCGTTTATCCGCAATTTCGTACTTCAATCGCTCCAATAAGCACATGTAATAGTCATTATTTATATTTTGCCCCTTATCAAGGTAGTCGATGAAAAGTATTCCATGCGCATCCCAAAATATAGACGCCATAACCTTACCGGCCGATTTCTGAGTCTTTGACCGCTTAGGGCGGCTTTCACCAGCCGCTCTCCACTCCGCTGACTGCCGATTGGATTCCGGAGTAAAATGGTGTATCCATCCATTGTCACATACCGACGTAAAAAATCCTTTTTATTACGACTCATCAGCGCCAAACATCGCTCTGAATCATGGATACGTTGTTCCTTTTGATCAGTTGTAAGCAAATGCGGCACCCACTTGGAAAAAAGCTTTTTCATGGCCAAATTTTTATGTAAAATAGTGAAAACACTACCTACATCTCGGCTATCTCGCGCACTTTTATCTTCCGATGTTCCATTACGATTTTGAGGACTTTGTTAATATTTTGTTGAGTCACTGCTTCATTTGGACGACCTGAGCGTTCCCCATCATTTGTGTCCATGCGACCGCGTTTGACGACATTGTATCGAAACTACAAGCGTAGCGTCACATAAATGTCTGCTAAATCAATATTTTAACGTACCATTTTTAAAAAATTGACACTTATCTTTTATTGAAGGCCAGTACTTTTTAAAAATCGTTTTTAATTTTGTAACGAAAATAGTTGGTAGCTGTATTGATTTGTTATGTATTGGCTGGAGAGGTGGCAACGAGTAGTGGGGCGAGTCGAGGAGAGGAGAGAAGGAACAATGAGAGAAGCGAAGAGTATAAAAGCGGCGTGATTTGAATAAATTGTTTCATTAAATTTTCATAAATCGTTGAGTATTCAATGTCTGTCATTTTGTAATAAAAAGTATCAAATAATTGCAAGTTACTAATTTAATTTTATCAATTCCCGTGGTATCAACAAAGCAGCGTTACAATCAGAAGTAGGATAAGTTTGAACCAAGATGAAGAGTTCCATGAAAAACGAGATATGCTGAAAATCATAAGCGAAGCAAGAAATCTGAGGCAAGTGAGTCACATAACCATAATAGTTCATATTCCGTAAAAGAAATTATAAAAAATAGAGTTGAGACCGCGATCAAAAAGTGTTTGAGAAGCGATGATGATATGTTACATACTAGGCTAACCCGATTGCAAAATACTGGCAAATTAGTTCCCGATTTTGATCCGGATAATCGTGATTTGAACGTAAAAAGCTGGATTAAGAAAATAGAGCAGTTAGGAGAAATTTAGCACTGGAATGATGAAACAAAGTCTTTTCTATTACAATCAAAATTACAAGGTTAGGCTACATTGTGGTTCAATAGGTTAGATTCCTACGATCACGTGTGGGTAGAATGAAAATCAATGCTTATAAAAGCATTTCCACGTCATGTTGATTACGCATCCTTATTAGATGAATTAATTAATGACTGCCTCTGTTGCGCGGTGGGAGTGTAACCGACAGCTACGCAAGAGGTCGTGGGTTCGATTCCCACCCAGGATAAAACTTTGTGTGATGAGCACAATGGTTTATTCTGTGTCTGGGTGTTATTTATCTATAATATGTATGTATTTAGAAATATATAAGAATGTTTATCAGTTATCGGTTACCATAGTACAAGCTCTGCTTAGTTTGGAATCAGATGGCGTTGTGTGAGTTGTCTCAACGATATTTATTTATTTATTATTATTTAATTGCACGAAAGAAACTATCAACTGAATCTATGACTAAGTATTTTCAGGAAAAATTTGCCATGTGCTTCAGATGTCAACTTAGCGGTCATGCTGCGGTTTCGTGTATTGTAAGAGAGGAATTGCGAGCTAATGCTCAAGCATTTCAATGTTCTAGTCCAGATGAGCTATATGAAGGTTTCCTTTCAGCTTTAAATTCTTAGCAAACTGGTCCTTTGAAAACTCATAACCTCCACACAAAATCTTTAGGGGTTCTTAAAAGTAGTGAAGGTTCATCTAGTCAGCCTACAAGTGATACGACTATGCTCAAACCGCCTATCTGTTATCGTTGCTATGAAGTAGGACATGTCGTGACCAAGATGCCAGATAAACGTAAATGTTTTAGATGTGGAAAACTGGGCCACGTAGCTAATGCGTGTAATTCTGCAGAGAATAGCCGAACGGTAGTAAAGAAAGTCCTGTTGTTGTCGCATTTGAATGATGTGAATAAGAAATGCGTTAAAGTCAATGATGTGTTTATGAAGGCCTATTTGGATACAGGCAGTAAACTCAACGTAATTTCTGAAGCAGCTTCTGTAGCCCTTAAGATGAAAATGAAGCCTGCAAATACTGCCTTAAAAGGCTTTAATGGGTATTCTGTTCGAACATTAGGGGAAGTTCAATTTGATTTACTAGTAGACAATGTGCGCGTAACAACTACAGCCGTAGTGACCGACGTAGATTTGGGTGACGTCGTTCTGATAATAGGACAGACTGTCATAAATAGCGACGATATTACACTTAACATATCTAAAGGTTAGTCGACATCACAGGAGACCGAAGAGCTGGCAGCTACCTCGGACAAAGAATTAGTCTAGCTATTCAAAGGGGGAACGCTGCCAGTATCTTCGGACCCTTGCCTAAAGGGACCTTTTTTTAATAATATATTTTAGTTATGTATCATATTTTTAAGGTTATATTTAATGTTAACATTAAGTTAATTTATTTATGATATTATGATGGAAAAAAAAACATATCTAAACATGAAGTGCAACTGTCTAAAATACCAAGTACTAACTCTTGCGACTTAATGAATTTAGACATGTGTGATAAAGCTATTAGTTACAGAGTCGAGCTTGCTGAAGATACTACTATACCCGTTTGAGACAACTTGGTGCGAGTAATAGTCCATGGAGCTGGTTCAGGAGACTACTGTACGATGCCGAGGCGCTTCGGTATGGGAAATGTCATATATGCTGTTGCCAGTGCTGTACTACGTAACGGCGAAGGTTATGTAAGAGTCTGTAACATTGGCGAAAGCCCCATCACGAAGAAAGGCATAACCGTCATCAGGGCTGAAAAATGCACATCATACGAGGAGGTGAGTACTAACTTTTTTACTATGAGGAGAGATGAGGGTAGTAAGAATTTTAACAGTGAGCTAGCTAGTATTGATGTGGGTGACGTAGGATCGAAAGACTTTAACACGTTAATTGGAGTTTTGAAATCGTACTATGACTGTTTTGCTTCTAAAAACATAGAAATAGGTTGTACAAATTTAGGAGAAATATCTATCGAACTAAATACTAATAAACCTGTTGTTCGTAAACCATATAGGTTACCCCATATAGACGATCAGTTGTCCAGATTGGCAGGTAAACGTTGTTTTACAAATTTAGACCTTTTTCCGGTTACCACCATGTGAAATTAAGTGAAGATTCGATTCCTAAAACGGCTTTTATTACATCTGACGGTTTATACGAATATTTGCGGGTACCCTTTGGTCTCGCTAACTCGCCCTCTGTATTTATTCCTATTATTCAAAAGTTAGTAAAACTTGTGGGTAGTGACGAAATTATCACATTTATGGACGACATGTTATTAGCAACATCTAATGTATCCGATGGGATAAGTTTACTAGAAAATGTCCTCGTTCAATTGCGAAAGGCTGATTTCAAGTTAACTTTTAAAAAGTGTGCATTTCTTATATCGGAGGTTACATTTCTTGGCCATGAAATAAGTGCAGAGGGTATTAGACCGGGTAATCACAAAATAAGCGCTGTGTCTAATTTTCCTAAGCCAGCAAATTTACATCAGTTACGTCAATTTTTAGGCTTATGTAGTTATTTTAGAAAATACATTAATAGGTTTGCTGTCATAGCAAAACCTTTAACGGATTTGACAAAAAAGTACGTCGAATGGATATGGAGTGATATTCAAGACGATGGTTTTAATAATTTAAAACAAAAACTATCTTCACGTCCGGTTCTATCTTTATACGATCCCTCGTTGCCTTGTGAAGTTCACACAGATGCAAGTAAGATAGGTATAGCTGGTATATTATTTCAAACGCATAATCAAAGCGAAAACCTGTGTTTTATTATAGTAGAGTGACGTCACGTGAGGAATCTATGTATCATAGTTATGAGCTCGAAACGCTGGCTGTTGTCGACTCCTTAAAACATTTTCAAGTTTACGTATTCGGAACCAAGGTCAAAGTAGTTACTGATTGTTCGGCAGTTAGGTATACTTTATTGGAAAAAGATTTAGTGCCGCGCGTAGCTCGTTGGTGGCTTACAATTCAGGAGTTCGATTTTCAAATCCAATATAGACCGGGTGATCGCATGAAACATGTGGATGCTTTGAGCCGTAACCCAGTAGTTGATTCGAACGAGTCGGGAACGCGAAACGTTAATGTCAATATGATATCTAGTGATGATTGGTATTTGAGCATACAGTTACAGGATGACAAACTACGTAATATAATCACACAACTATCCGAGGGTAATGCTTGTGCGGGCGTTCTAAATTATTTTAAAATTAAAAACGATAGATTGTTTAGAAAAGCTCTGAATAGTGATAGGTTAGTCGTACCAAAATTTGCTAGGTGGAAGTTTATGCAGAAGTTTCACGATCGAATAGGTCATATCGGTGTCAAAAGATGCGAAGAATTGATAAAATCTGATTGCTGGTTTCCCAAAATTACCCGCTTTATACAGAAATACATTAATCATTGTTTAGATTGATCGTACGCTAAGGGTCACTATGGCAGGCCAAGTGGCGATTTGTATCCTATTCCTAAGCCTACAACGCCAATGGAAGTAGCCCATATTGACCACCTTGGCCCATTCTGCAAAACCAGAAAGGGATATCAGTATATTTTAATGATTGTAGATTCGTTCTCAAAATTTTTGTTGGCTCGTCCAACTAGGTCTATTAATTCGGGGGAAACTCATCGAGAACAAGAAGAGTCGTGTTTAGTTGGTTTGGTTTTCCAAAAAAAGTAATATCTGATAGAAATTTGGCATTCACTCATTAGTAGAGTTTTTTATAGAATTTTGTACCAAATATCATTTTCATCATACTTTGAACGCTATAGCTTGCCCGCGTGCTAATAGCCACGAGCGCTATAATAGGACATTGTTAGATGCTATGCGTACACGAAACATTGATCCCAACATGTGGACTGAGTGCATACCGGATATAGTCTAGGGTATAAACAATTCAAGCAATGAAAGCCTAGGTTATCATCCGTATGAAATTATGTTTAGTTGTAGAGACAAACTTATGCCAAATCTTGTAGGGAACGAAAAAGATAAGCGTTAGGCAAAAGCGAGAAAACGCTTCCAAGCAACTAAAACAGCAAGCTGAAAAGATGAAGCGATAGGCCTATGACGTTTATCATAATATATATTATGATAAACGTCATAGGCCTGAGCAAGTTTTAAACAAAGGGGACCTGGTACAGGCACCTTCGGGCGGTGAAGTTAAAAATGTTAACAACAAATTGCAGGTTTTATTCTCTGGACCTTATATCGTGCAAAGGGTTCTTAATAATGGTAGATATGAAATTAGAAACGTTAATGGTATGCGTGGTTACAAAAAGTTCTCTGGCATAGTAGCTGCAGATTCTCTCAGTACTTATCGAACTGCCCCTAGTTGTAGTGAGAGTAGTAGTGACGAAGACGTAGTCACCAGAGATGATCTAATTGATTTACTTGAGAGTTGAGCGCTATGTATGGCCGACTGTAACGAAAAAAGTTGGCAGCTGTATTGACTTGTTATGTATTGGCTGGAGAGGTGGCAACGAGTAGTGGGGCGAGTCGAGGAGAGGAGAGGAGGAACAATGAGAGAAGCGAAGAGTATAAAAGCCGGCGTGATTTGAATAAATTGTTATTTATATTTTCATAAATCGTTGAGTATTCAGTGTCTGTCATTTTGTAATAAAAAGTATCAAATAATTGCAAGTTGCTAATTTAATTTTATCAATTCCCGTTGTATCAACAAAGCAGCGTTACAATATATACGCCATTTCCAAGTTAGTCTCGGGACTTATTGAACGATCTAGTACATATTGTCACGCCTTTATCCCCGAAGGGGTAGGTAGGCATACTATACGCCCACATTTCACCGTATTCATATTTGTGCTACGTAAAAGGTTGTGAGCTCATTGTCGTGTTGAAATGGACAGGCGCAGTCTGTAACTGGACTTAACGACTGCCATTTTACTGGCAACCGTGATTAACGGCGTGATCCGAAGCATGAAAACGCTCGCAAATCTAAATGCCACAAAGTTGTCACCCATTCAAGGACCACTCATAGCGAAAGTTGCTTAACGCAGTGATCGTTTACAAAACACTGAGACAGCGGAGTCACGTTATTTTTAAGTTAAACTTCAGTTTTAATGTTAAACTTTAAAAATAATCTGATCCACTATATTTTAACTCTGCATTTTATTATTAATCCGAATAATAAAATTATTGTCATTCTTATAATAAACTAGCTGTATTCCGGGGGCTTCACCCGTGACATTCTTCGAACACCCATTGAATCCCGTAGGTACCTCAAACACATGCCCTTAGTTTTCTTACTTATCCTTCACGTCTATTTATCCCCGAAGGGGTGGTACAAGCATATACTACACCGTGAGCATTTTTGTCACGTAATAGGTAGTGAACCGTGTTGAAGCAGACAGGCGCAGGTTGAGGCGACTTGCTATTGAAATTTTATAAACCAATGTCATATAGGTCATGTTACTATGTTGTTATGTGAAAAGATAGGTCACAAAGTAGTCACTCATCGAGGACCAGCCAGTTGCCATCAATCAAGTGAATAATGTTGATCCCTATTTACCTACATATAATCCGTTATTAATATTTTTCGTTAATTTAATTTTATCTTTTTACTTTTTGTAAATGACATGATCGTGAATGCTTTCACATTTAATTAATTTTAAAGGGGCGACTCTTTTGCGAACATTGTTTATTGGTACTATAACACCGCGATTCTTGTGTTCCGCTTCACAGAACTCCTTCACCTTTAATATAATTTCTCGACCTGTACTTTTTACAACTTTTGGCATCGTAAATAAACCTTATTTATTTATTTATTTATTTCAATAGGAAAACCAACAGCAATATTTCAGCCTATAAACTAAGCAATAAGTGACAGAATGCCAATAATAGGTTTTCACGATTAAATTTATAGAATATAAAACTAATAAGTCACTTGCGTTATTCAAGCACAACACATCTAAATACATAAAAAAACATAAATTAACATGTATGTGAGAGTTACCATCTACAACAATATCAATGAGAACAAATAGTTAAACTTATGAAGAGAAAAATTTTTCATTAAGTAGTTTACGGACTAAGCTACTACTAGCGATATATGGATCAAACGACAGTTCCTTATTTAACTTATTAAAATCTTTACTCACTCGCACAATACAAGAGCTCCTCCTATAATTAACTGAGGCCTTTGGGACCGAAATAGGAGGATTAAACCGAGTTGACCTAGTCGGAACATTAAATTTTAGTTTACTTAGCAGTGCAGAGCAATCCAAATCATTCCCTATTATTTTTGAAAGAAAACTACTGTCCGCAATTCTTCGGCGATAGGATAGAGGCTGTAAGTGGAACCTTTTACAAAGACTTACATAATTTTCAGAGCGATACGGTATGCGAAGACGAAAACATAGAAATTTCATAAAACGTTTCTGTATACTCTCAATTATATTGATATATTTATCATAACATGGATTCCATATTTGTGAAGCATATTCCAGATGACTTCTTACATAAGTGCAATACAGTATTTTTAAAGTTTTAGCTCGTTTGAAACCAGTGGAAACCCTCATAACAAATCCCAAAGCCCTTGAGGCCTTGGCAACGATATGCTCAATATGACCTGCAAACGAAAGCTTAGAGTCATGAAGAACACCTAAGTCACGCACTACATCCAATCTCTCAAGCTCAATACCTTTGATCATGATATAGGAGTACACCTGGTATAGGAGACTACTGAGCATTTATAACGCACTAATCCAATAATAAACTCACAAAATATCTACCACAACAAACGCACCTTGATGACATCGACAAACGACAACATGGCCGATCTCCCCATCTAATCTTACAAATTTAGTTTTTGTGAAATGCACTTTATGACAGACCACGACAGACCAAATCTGCCAACCACATCTGTTCTCGCAACAGACGATCGATCTTGTCTTCGACAAGAGGCTTTGAGACACGATAGGTCTCTATAAATTCGGCATCCGGCATCTCAAATGGGTCAGCTAGGTGCCTTTGTTGGCGCATTTGCCTTTGTCTAGTACGTATATCGAATATACGAGCCCGTTCGAACAAATCAAGCCACAATCCTAATCGAGCCATTTTTTTAAGTCTTTAAATAAAACACTTCTTACACACCTAATTGAATAAATTTACTATACTAAGATGTAAAAATGTGAAAATACTAATAAATTCAATATAATATGTTTGAATCTCATGCTAGAAGTTTTGTAGAAGTTACTAATTATTAACTTTTGTTCAATTGCGTATTTGACACATATTAGAAGTTAAACTCCGCGTCAAATGGGTTCGGCAATACGAAATTTCATAGTAATTAGAGCACAATATACGTTAAGCTGCACTTCAGCTGCACGGAAAAGTTCAACTTCTCGCGCGCTGCTAAGTTGACACCGCAATACGAAACGTCATTTTCCGCGCTCCTATTCAACTACACTTCGACTGCTAACCGTGGCGCAATAGGCCCCCTGATCATACGTATTCCTTTTTTAGGGAAAATGTATAAAATAGTGTAATTTTGGGGAAAAGTTATATTCTGGGGACATTTACGAAAAAGTAACTAAGACGGCAACATTGGAAAAAAAATTATGAAAAAGTTTTTTTTTGGGAAAAATAAAATTAGATCTGGGGATATTTACGACAAAGGAGCTAGAACAGCAACATTGAATCGGCCCGACCTTCCAGATTTGGTATGAAGCAGACCATGTCCGATGCGGACCGAGGTAGACTCATAGATAATTATGTCCGCCGGACTGCTCTACTGACGGTTAGATTTGGTCGGGAGGCAAACCAAATCCGTTGTTGGTCATGCCAAATCCGAACTTGTGTTAGAGCTATTATATATTACCTTATAATGTGAAGCAAAAACATAATAAGCATTTTTTTTAAATTTTGCTTGTGGATGAAATTTGATTTATTTAAGTTTATTAGAGAAGGAAGCTATTAGTGGAATTTGCGCGACAACATGTAAAATGTAAATATGTATATCGCATTTCACTACAGCGCGTTGACACCACTTTTATGTTTAAGAAAAATCTACCACATTTTTACACAATGCAAAACAAGGTAAAAGCACTAGTTTTTGAACATCATACAGAGCAAGTGTCTACCACAGACATATAAGTATACTGTAATGATGCGTGGCCAAGCCGCGCCATCATACGACTAACGCCATCTATCGGACGCATGCGGCATTAAAGTTACTCCCTATAAGCGTGGAGTGGGAGTTCGAGGTTCCGTCCCCCGCACATTGACCCACCCCTGGGCCCTATAAAAGCAGTTGACAGGAAGTTTCGCGAAAAACCTAGATTTGTCTATTACGCTACTGTGTACTACAACACAACAGTTAGTTTGGACATAATTTGCAAATTAAATTGAAGAAAGAATCATTTATAAAATATTTGTAAAAAATATTGGACCCGGAATATCCCGGTAAGTTCTAATTATAATCAATCATCCTTACTAACTTTTGTTCCTGCAGGAAGGAGTGTTTAAATCTAATTTCTATCTATAGTGTTCTTACCTATTTTCTTTTCAGCGTATGTATTACCGCAAATAATAGATATTTTTATAACAGCTAAATCTATTACAATAGCTAATTTTCAGCTAGAGCTATAAGTGGGTAAGAATACGTATAAAACTATAATTTTCACAAGTGTGCCAACCAACCCTTATTAAATTCAATTCTATGTACCTACCACCTACAACTTATATGTAAGACTTCCCGCCTCTCCAGCCAACCTGGGCCTGAGGAGAGGCTGGAAGCCTTTTAGGTTTCCGGCTGAGGTTCTTACCCCAGGCTTCTGTCTTCCAGGGTCCTTTGTTACGGTTGAACCTTGACGGTTCCACCACTACCACCTACCTCTTGGCTAAGAGCTGCTCCGAGGCTCCTTCTGGTCGCGCCTAGACCGGGAGTGGAAGCCGTCGCCCAGCCAGAGAACCCTACGACTGCGAGAGGAACAACATCCGACCCGTGGAAGATCACCTGGCCCTCCCTCAGATAAGTCCAGATTCCTCGGCCTCTCGCGGCAGAGTCCACCTTACGGTTGCCTATCTATATTCAACACCCGCGACCCTGACTAGACTTCTTTTGGCCCTATCGGGAAATATATACTATTTTCTAACTATTTCTATTTTTATTTATCTCCCGTAGGGTCCTGTACAACCGAAAGGTATACAATACAGTAAGCAGACGCAACGTTAGCAAAAAATTGCGTATCCTATTACACACACATAGACTGATAGGTTAGCTTGGTTATTTCTGGTGATTTCTTGATAATGAAACTTCATCACTCTATGCACAACACCTTTTTGTATATTTTTTGTCCACTTTTTAAATATTTTTATGTAAAATTTTAAAATGTTACACACTT
This sequence comes from Thumatha senex, assembly GCA_948477245.1. Taxonomy (NCBI): domain Eukaryota; kingdom Metazoa; phylum Arthropoda; class Insecta; order Lepidoptera; family Erebidae; genus Thumatha; species Thumatha senex. The sequence continues at coordinate 18,959,493 of OX419744.1, forward strand.
CGACATATAAATCTTAGAACAGGACTAATTAGAAGATAAGATTGAAGAAATATGATATACCACCAACGTAAAGCTAAAAAGCTTTTGTAACCAGGCCATAAAATAATTATGAAAAAATGATTGCCGCGCTATGTCCTCATGGCAAAGAGAATGTAACACTACGGTTAAGGGTTGAAAACCAAAGCTCAAATTTACCGTAAACCATTATTAAAATTTTTCAATATAGCAACAAAACTTGTTTTCGTTTCGTGAGATGAAAACTTACGATGTAAATTGTGAATTTTATTTTGATTACAAATTTGGCATGGTATTCGTCACAAGGTGAATACTAGTGCACAAAAGTTTTCAGATTATAGTGTTTAGTGTTTAACATTACATATACGCCATCCAAGTGGAGCTCCTAAAGAAATTGCTTGCCATGGCGGGCCCGTCCGACGGCGATCCCGACGGATGGGTCGAGTTCTGTGAGCGTCAGGCAAAAGCCGCCGCCCAGGACTTCGCCAAGGCTTGCTTACAGTATATACAGACAGGGACCAACGAGAACGCAGCACGGGCACAAGCTACGCGCAAGGATCTATTGAAAAAATTTGTTGAATGTTTTTCGGAACAGTTTGAGTACGAATTCGGGAAACTGAAGACACAACACAAAGTTCCTAACGGCACGCACACAGGACACGATGATAGCGACTACTCGGAAGAGGCAGAGTCACCAAAAACATTACATAAACCATTTTTTCGAAGGTTATCTTTTAAGGGTTTAAGGCGTGGGAAAGGACTATTTCACAAACAACATTCTGATGAAGTGGAACTTTCATCTCAACTGAACAAACATAACAAAACTAAATTAGCTAAGATAGTTGTAGAATGTAGGAAAGAAGGTTTGGTAAATTATTTGACTGCGGAGAGTTTGGACCAACCTGCAGATCAACAAAAAGGGGAGAAATGCAGACTGGCGTTAGTGAAGACTGTTGGTGGTTATATGTTAGAATTCTATTCTCCACCAAAGGCACAGAAACCTCGTAGCGGTGTATTTTGTTTCCTTATATCAGAAGCTCGAGAAACTACTGAGCTTGAGATGCCAGACCATAAGAATACTTTTGTACTCAAGGTAAATATTAATTTTAACTCCTAAAATTATATACAGCTCTGATAATATTTATTTATTCATCTGAGGTGGCAGATAAGCGTACGGCCTACCTGATGGAAAGTGGTCACTGTAGCATAAGGATGTTAGCAACACGAGAAGTGTGGCAATCATACTGCCAAATGTGTTCTATTGGCCGGACGATAGAATTCTTTTGGCGCGTACTGACTATGAAATTTGCTTTTTTTTCTGTAGGCTCTCTATTGAGCGACAATTTTTATTCTCTTCTGACGCGATTGAATTAGTAGGCTTGGCCCCCAAGTGAGATTGCTTGGGCCATGCAAATCTTGGTCAGGCCCCGTACACCTCAACTGTTTCTAAAAGATCATTTAACCAGGTACTGCACTGGAAAACAGGATTTCCATACTGTAAACTGACAACATCACATGTCACGGAATCCTGCTGGGGGAGGCATATACCTACTCAGCAATGATTGTAAAGTCGACTAACCATTTTGAGATAGCTAATTCCTAAGTAAATCATTACTATATTATCAAAGATAGTGGATCACTATGGAGAGTTGTGCATTGGTATGTATTCTAATCTACCAGGAATTAGTGTATGTAAAAAATGTTCCTAGAGTCAGAAGCTAATTGCTAATTTTCAGTACTGCTTTAAAGCCATACTAAAAGTGTTTCCTTGTGCAACTATTACTATCATAGTTGACCCATAAATCGGATGTTTGTTGGCAGTTCTTCTCTAGAAAATGGACATCCAATAACTCTAGTAGGTGTTTTCCTCTTTTATCTAAGAGGCAAATTTCCCTTTATTGTTACCACAACTACCTATTTGTATTCCTATAATACATAGTATTCTTCAAATTGTTTGTTAAATGAATAATTTAACAAGAAGTATGAATATCACAAACATTCATAAATAACTTCAAGAAAGGAGGTGGCCAGTCAGTTTATTGATATTAGGGCCACTTCACAATAGCTACTTTTAGCATCCGCTACTGGCGATTTTGTTGCTTTTTAGATGCATCAATAGTCTCAAAATCGCCAATTATGACTAAACTGCAGTGGCCCTATGTGGACTCAGTTAGATAACAAGATTTTAAACCATGCTAATGCTATCATAGTATATGTCCATGTTGCCCAAGTCTCTAAAGGTACTATTTAGAAAAAGTGACTTCTGGGCTCTTTAAACGGGCCAATGGGTCTGATAAACGTTTTTTACTTTAAATGCCAAATAAATCTACAAAAAAATACGAGAAAAACGGGGTTTTTACTTTTTATATTTCAAAAAATAGCTGAAATATTTGCGATCAAAGTGCGTATATCGCGGATGACCGCATACGTCACAGCACTACTCATTTGACAGTCGCGCTCTCGTTCGCACCCGAACGCCGCGCCGCGCCTTGTCCCTGTCTGTGGTACGTTGTGACGTCATAATAAGCGCGCCTAATCTTGGAAATTCAAAATAGGACTATAATTTTTCGTCCTTATAACTTCGGAAATACTGCATGTATTGAAGTGAAATAAAAACCATGAACTACGCTCCAATTTTATCGGTATTTGATAGTACTATTTTGACCCTTTTGTGTTCTCCATTATTTCAACCAAGTAGCTTTTATAGCAGGAGTCATTGTGTACTATGATAATGACTCAGTAAGACTGTGGTCTATTTAAGAGCAAAATCTCAATACCAGTATTCGTAATTTCCGCAAATCATGCATGAATAATTTTCTTCAGTAATGTTTGTTGGGTCCTCAAGTAGCAATCGGTATTGCAGTAAGGAAAACTGTACTTAAACTTTTCATAAGGTTAATGGTTTGAACTGGGTATTGGTAAATGAATGAGTCAAGACAAGTAATTAAAATTATCTATCAACTAGGTGAACCAACTGGCTTCGCCCGTGACTTACTTAGAACTCCCGTAGCATCTATTTAACCCCGTCGTTTATAAATTCTACAAAAGTGCTTAAAAATTTTCCCGATTTCTGCTCTCCAGGGTAGTAGTGTGATGATATATAGCCTAAAGCCTACCCTTTATAAATGGGCTATCCAATACAAAAATAATTTTTGTAATCCGACCTGTAGTCCCTGAGATTAACGCGTTCAACCAAACAAACAAACTCTTCAGCTTTATAATATTAGTATAGATGAAACAGCAATTTGATATTATTTTTAGGCAGACAACAATATGGAATACGTAATAGAAGCAGCTGATGCTGACGATATGAAATCCTGGTTAGCAACCATCAAGTACTGCATGCGTTCGCCTCCGACGACGCAGCCCCCTCCTGATACGCTACCAGGCATACCAGAACCGGCGCCACCGGATCTGCCGCCTAGGAGAGATTTACCGGCTAGTACCAGTAATGTCGACTTGGCTGCTGAAATTACGGAAGAGGCTGAATTTTTATATAACAGTGAGATTTTTTTATTGTAATTTGTTATTATTATTTACTAGTAGACGCCCGCGTGCGCGTGGTGAAGTTTTCTCGTTTCAGTTTCCCACAGGAACTTGTTCCCGGGATAAAAGTAGCCTATGTGTAAACTATATTATTGTAAAGTTTCATTAAAATGAAGTGCTCGTTAAGCAACTTTCGCTATGGCTGGTCACGGATGGGTGACCACTTTGTGCCATTTACATTTGCGAGCGTTTCCGTGCTTCGAAAGGCACGTTAAGCCGTTGATCCCGGTTGCCAGTAACTTCGCAGTCGTTAAGTCAAGTTGAAGGCCTTATGGCCGACTTGAAAAATTTCAACAGCAGGTAGCCACAACCTGCGTCTGTCTATTTTAACACGGCAATGGGCTCACCACCTATTACGTGGGACAGGAATGCACACGGTGAAAAGTGGCTCTGTGACCCCTTCGAGGATAAGGCGTGATAGACAAATAAATAATTCATTAAAATCCATTGAGTAGTTTTTACGTGAAAGAGTAACAAACATCTACACAAACTTTCGCATTTATAATATTATATGAAGATTTGTTGATTATATGAACATTTGTTGATTAGTCCTCATCATCATCCGAGGGTCTGTCGGCGGTAGCGGTGTAGGGGGCCCCACCAAAAGTTTCGGGGCCCAAGTTAACCTCACGTGCTAGTGCTGAATAACGGACGAGGCTCTGGTTCTGGCTTTCCCCTCTGGGGTTGGAAGGTCTGAGGGCGTCGCTCCCATAAAAGTCACCCGCCAAAACGAACAATGAAAAGTATTAAAAGGAACATTTGTTGATTAGAAATTATAGTTTTCTAGATTATAGCAATATTGAATGAGTTATATGACAACACAAATGTTGATCTTTGTCTGAGACATCACTTTACACTGTGTTTATTCCTTTTCATTGGTTAGTTAATCTTAATTTATAACTCAAACAATAACAACCACCAATAAGCCTATAACAGCTCCCTGCTGAGCCTAGCTCGTAGCAGTATAGTAACCTATAAACAGATATGTGGTTAGTTTATGTATGGACCAAACAAATTAATCCTACAAAATGATATTACAAATACTTATGTGTAGAGTACGAGTAATACTGTGTAGAATACATAATATATTATTTAAATTTAATGTCTACTCTTGAGCAGGTGTGACGGAAAAGGTCACCACAAACCTATCATTTATTTAAAGTAGGTGCTATCTTTAATTACAAAACCTGCGCCACAGTCGGGCCACCATCAGCCTTTTTCTTTGCTTTCGAATTCCACTTACGATTTTTTTTCCAAAGTACCTAACCTTGAAAATAAAAAAGCTTTCTGTCTCAGCGAAGGGACATTGGTATCATTCCATTAACAACCCATTAAGGTTATTAGTTTTATGCCGGTTTTAGTGAATTCGAGGTAGAACTTTTTGTATTTTGATTGTATGATTGTAAAAAGTTCTCAAGAACATAATAGAGATTTCTATGACTGCAGCTTGTAAAGCGTCACTGTCTCCTACGAATTTACTCCTCAACAGGTCCAATAGTAGAAGAAGCGTGTGAAACAACGTCGCGAATCTCTTTAGTGGAATGGCCATGGTTCCATGGTACACTGGCCCGTTCGGCGGCAGCTAGTTGCGTACTTGCCGGTGGGGTCTCAGGCCACGGATGCTATCTGGTGCGACAGAGCGAGACTCGCCGGGGGGAATATGTGCTTACATTTAACTTTCAGGTATGTAAAATAGTCCGAGACTACCAGGACTTTAATTGGTCGTGCTAATTAGTGTCTAGCACATAAGACCTTTAAGCCTTTTTGTTACCACCACACTAAAAAGGCAACAGGTTCAAAATTTCTTCCAAATTTAAAATGTAAAATTGACACCTTTTTTTAAATTTTAATTTCCGTGCTTTGGAAGGCACGTTAAGCCGTTGGTTGCCAGTAAAATGGCAGTCATTAAGCCTGTTTGAAGGCCGTATGGGCGGCTTGAAAAATTTCAACAGCAGTTCGCCACAGCCTGCACCTGTCCATATCAACACCACAAAGGGGTCACCACCTGTTACGTGAGACAAAAATGCATATGGTGAAATATGTATAGTAAAGCATACTATACTAAACTTATTTTACCTGGGGATAAAGGCTTAACAATATGTATGTATGTTTGTATAATATGTCCATGGCGTCCGTAGAGAAGTTGGAAGGCAAAGGCAGTTAATATCGTCCAATCAAGCAAACCTCTGGTTTGAAACGAAGAGATTGATTACTTTTTTGATTTGATTTCGAAACAAATATTTGTGTGTCCTACAAATGTTTGATTCAGAGTTTGGCTAAAGGTTTCCATTCACTTGATTTTTTGCCCAATATCTTCTCTTAACACATTTTATCACTAACTTTCATCATCATCATCCGAGCGTCTGTCCCAGTTGCGGTTCGCGACGGCCGGGGCCCGCTTTCCTTCATTTTCTCCTCCGCTTCGCACGGTCGTTAGCAACCCCAGTAGTGAGACCATTGACTTAAGATGGAAGAGATGGATAAATTCGTTTCAAGTGTCCTCAGTAGCTTAGTTGGATAAGCATGTACTCGGCAAACGAGAAACTGCGGTCCTGGTGGCTAAAAATGTTCTCCATTTCAGTTCAATAGTCAGCTTATTATTAAAATAAACTAAACTATTTTCACTTTGTATCCCTGACGGGGTAGTCAGTGAGGACAGATCACCAGGCTTCGCGATCCATGCATACTTCTTTCGCTTCTTCAAGATTCATCAAGCTTATTATTGCTTTTCACAATTAATTCTAATACTTTAACATCAACGAATAGAAGGCCTTTGATGGTCAGTTCGTTTCTTTAAACTATATTTTTTTATTAAACTATTAACGCTAATAAAACATGCTCCTTTTCCAGGGTCGCGCCAAACATTTGCGTATGACTCTATCAGAAACCGGCCAATGCCGAGTGCAGCATCTCTGGTTCCCTAACGTGCACGACATGTTGGAACACTTCCGTGCCAACCCCATCCCGCTTGAGTCGGGAGGCGCCGCTGACGTCACGCTCACCGAGTACGTCGTGTGTCAAGACAACAGACAACAAGTGAGCAACTCTTAGTCGTCGTTTTGTGGTTCTCGATTGTTGCGCGTCTGAATCGGTTCGGTTGTCTCATAGCTTTAGCCTTTAAATCATAATGATAACACTTAAATCTACTTTAGTTTGTGGCATTTGTGAAAAGTCTACCACTGGTCTGCCAATATTATATTTTCATAAGACGAACAGTTGATGCGCTCGTGGCACAGCAGACTCAGTGTTCTGTAAACGAACACTGCGTTAAGCAACTTTCCCCATAGGCTTGTCCCGAATGGGTGACCACTTTGTGGCATTTACATTTGCAAGCGTTTCCGTGCTTCGAAAGGCAGATTAAACCGTTGGTGTTGCTTGTAGTTACATGGCAGTCGATAAGCCAAGTTGAAGGCCTTGAAGCTTGAAAATTTCGCGTCTGTCTATTTCAACACGGCAATGGGCTCACCACCTGTTACGTGGGACAGGAATACACACTGAAAAGTGGCCGTATAATATAGGCATATTTTGAGGATCTTAAATTGTCAACAATCCTTAGGTCAATCCTATAGATTCAAAATTGTTTGGGACAAAAATGCATACGATGAAATATGGGCGTATTGTGTGCCTCTGCCACCTCTTTGGGGATGAAGGCGTGATTGGTAAACGAAACTGTATCTTTTAAACATAACGTGGTTAGTCTTATATTACATTGGTTGTATAATAAGTCATAAAAACAATTTTCCACTGTATGTTAATGAATTTATGTTTGGTATTTAGACATCATTTGAAAATTAAACGTGCATTTTTTGCGTTACCACTATTTTGAAAACATATCGACATAACTAAAAATGTTGGTAAACAATCGAGAACCATCACAATACACCTCACTACCACTGTAGAATATACAAGTATGTATTTCAAACAAATTTACCGCATAGTTGTATAAATATTTTCCCGAGTGCTATGTTTTCGTACAAAATAATATAAAGTAAGGCTAACATTGACGTGGCAACTTGTTACATTTTTATTTAAGGCGTTATTTTTCTGATACTACTTTGTAAATATGCCGCAAATAGAATAATAATCTTTTTTTATTAAAGTGGAAAAAGACAATTTGATTCGAGACAGGGATTGAACCTGTGACCTTTGCCTAACCAGGGCAATGTTCTAGCCACCTGAACTACCCGAACCGTATCGAATCAAGTTGAAATTCTCCACCTTATTTATATCGTCATTTTAAGAGTATGACCAGAGCCATCTATCGAGCTAATGAACAACTCGATACCAATGAACAGTGTTACAACTATTTTTAAACATTGATGCAATGGACTCCACTCAGTATATTGATAAATTTTTAAAGCAATTATTTGCTAAATTTCTCATAAATTTTTATTAAAGTGGAAAAAGACAATTTGATTCGAGACAGGGATTGAACCTGTGACCTTTGCCTAACCAGGGCAATGTTCTAGCCACCTGAACTACCCGAACCGTATCGAATCAAGTTGAAATTCTCCACCTTATTTATATCGTCATTTTAAGAGTATGACCAGAGCCATCTATCGAGCTAATGAACAACTCGATACCAATGAACAGTGTTACAACTATTTTTAAACATTGATGCAATGGACTCCACTCAGTATATTGATAAATTTTTAAAGCAATTATTTGCTAAATTTCTCATAAATTTTTATTAAAGTGGAAAAAGACAATTTGATTCGAGACAGGACAATAAATAAGGTGGAGAATTTCAACTTGATTCGATACGGTTCGGGTAGTTCAGGTGGCTAGAACATTGCCCTGGTTAGGCAAAGGTCACAGGTTCAATCCCTGTCTCGAATCAAATTGTCTTTTTCCACTTTAATAAAAATTTATGAGAAATTTAGCAAATAATTGCTTTAAAAATTTATCAATATACTGAGTGGAGTCCATTGCATCAATGTTTAAAAATAGTTGTAACACTGTTCATTGGTATCGAGTTGTTCATTAGCTCGATAGATGGCTCTGGTCATACTCTTAAAATGACGATATAAATAAGGTGGAGAATTTCAACTTGATTCGATACGGTTCGGGTAGTTCAGGTGGCTAGAACATTGCCCTGGTTAGGCAAAGGTCACAGGTTCAATCCCTGTCTCGAATCAAATTGTCTTTTTCCACTTTAATAAAAATTTATGAGAAATTTAGCAAATAATTGCTTTAAAAATTTATCAATATACTGAGTGGAGTCCATTGCATCAATGTTTAAAAATAGTTGTAACACTGTTCATTGGTATCGAGTTGTTCATTAGCTCGATAGATGGCTCTGGTCATACTCTTAAAATGACGATATAAATAAGGTGGAGAATTTCAACTTGATTCGATACGGTTCGGGTAGTTCAGGTGGCTAGAACATTGCCCTGGTTAGGCAAAGGTCACAGGTTCAATCCCTGTCTCGAATCAAATTGTCTTTTTCCACTTTAATAAAAATTTATGAGAAATTTAGCAAATAATTGCTTTAAAAATTTATCAATAATAAATAATCGTAAATAAATCCGCAGCAATCAGAATAGTGATGTCAAATTACGGCATTAAAGTCAAAACTTTATAAAAATCGTATACATATTTAACGTCACTAGCAAGCCTAGACGTCTTATGTAAATATTTAGAATACCATTTGAGATTAAAATTATACAAAGTACGTGTTCGAGAACATTGTACTTTTAATGGGGAAGAAATAGCAAAACTTTTATGGAAAGGGCGCTGTGTGTTTGTTACACAGAAAACGTTAAAAGTTTCATAGCAAAATTTTTAATCTGCTTCGTCTTGCGTTTTGTTTTTGCTCTTAAGTTCCTTTTTTGTGGTGGAAAAAGCTTTACATCGTGTATTCTACCTGGCGAGTCGTTGAATTAAAAGAGGAATTGAAAAAAAGAAAAATAGACACAGCGTCCCATTCTTTAATAAATAATTAATAACGCGTATTTCTGACGAAATAGTATAAAAATTGACAGTTGCATTGTAACAAACATTTGGCGCCCTCTACAATGAACTATTTGACAGTTTTCTTCTCCATTGACAAAACTAAAGAGGCATGTAGTCCCACCGAAACTTTTTGCCATAAGCAATTGAAAAATTAAAAAAAGCCCTAGTAGCACGGCTCTTTTGAGTCATGTGTCACGATTCAGACTGTCAACTTGAAAACTACTATTTTAAGTATCATAGTGGCAGCTTGAGAATGTTGCCATAATTCACTGATAAACAGGCAGATTTTAATTTGGCGTTTTATATATTTACGTTTTATAACATACACTAGGTAAATGTAATGCCGTAAGCCACATTTGGCAAGGTCATGCTGCTAGGGCTGATGCTATGTTATCTTAACAATATTAACGTTGTATATTTTCTATAACAGCCGGCTGAACTATAAAACAATCGCGTGTTCTCTTTTGCATATATTTGCATGCGTTTCTGCTTTCAACTTTTTTTTAATTTTCATTTTATCGCTCGTGTTCAATATTTACGAAACTAATTATGAAAAATAAGTAGTATAATTGTGCCAAACAATTATATCCAGCAAGAAAATAATAATTGTATAAATAAGTGACATTATGGTATGAAATACTTAAGTAAAACCTTGCTCAAAACTTAGGCTACTTTCACACATAACACTTTTTAAGCACGATGTTTTTTTTTATATAATATTGTCTTTACTACAAAAAATGTATTGAAAAGTTTAGTTTCAATATGTTTCTACATTTCATCATACAGAGCTATATACAATTCGTATATAGCTATCATCCTGAAGATATACAAGTAGAGTATTAAATATCTAACTACCGACAAATACATAAAAAAAAATGTGTAGTAGAAAAACTAAACAGTTTTCAAAGCATCGCATTTGTAGTGAAGCCAATATAGTTTGACCTAGAGATTTTGTTTTGTTGATGTTGTCTACGTAGCTCGTAGTTATAATATATATTTGGTCATCATTCTTATTCGTTCTCATTCCCTAATAGTGGGAGGGTCTCCAGGGTTTAGAAAATTGGGTTACTACATTTTTGCCACTATAGAGGCTGATTAATCACATCAAACAATGTCAAATTGAAAAGAGAGTGAAGCCGGCATCACTATTACTCATTTCAGTTCTGAAATTATTATTTTTTTATTATTCAATTTTGCTTGCAAACAAGCAAAAATAAGAGAGACTTTTATTGGAACACAGTGTCTATTGAATTTATGTCTATCGATTTAATGGTCGAATTGATAGCTTAAAAAAATATTTAAAAATGATATGTTCCCAATTTTCCAAGAATGTCTCTTACCCGTTATATAATTTTTAAAGTAATTTACACTTGCTTTAATAGTAAGTTCGCCTGTCTTCGCCAGTAAAAGTAACCAGCTTTGATTTATGATGTCACATCCTATAGCTTTAACAGTAACTTATGTATATTTATATAATAATATATACATTAAATTAATATAGTATAATATATCGATTTCGGTTTCGCGTTTTTTAATAATGACATGTACATTTATATAGAAATATACTTGTCTTTGTAGATAGGTGTAAAGGAATCGCCTTTGTTAATAATCGACAGAGCAAGAAATGTTGCTCTGTCCCTCTCGCTCGCGCCCTAATAGAGACGAAAGTAATAACAATACCGCGTGCCAACTTTACGTCATACTGTAGGAGAAAATTCGTATAAGTAAATAGTGACGCCCCATTGGTTGAATGAAATATATTGATAACTAATTGAATCAGGCGTTACATGGTAAAAATCCATTTTAAAAAACTATAATTAATTTGTTTTATATGTTATTTTTGCAATATTCCGCTATTTTAAAATGTCGTACGATGTCGACACGTGTCTCGCCTCACACGAGGCATTGTCAAGACTGTTTGGCGGCAAAATTTTTTTTTTATCATTTGTAATATATAGAGTAAGTTGTCTCTAGTAGAACGCGAGTGACATTGATTCATTGTTCTGTGAATTAATCGCATTTAACTTAGATGTATGTATGTACGGTAAAATTAGTGTTGCATATAATTACTATGAAAGCCAACTATCGTACCAATATAGGTATATAATAATATACCCTGATATATAGTTGGGTATTAAGGATATTTTGGTTATAGTATTGCATTATACAATAATTATTTCATTACATACTTGAGTAATTTTGTCAAACATAAGAAAGGCAATGGATTGTAGAATCCTGTACCAAACAGTAAAATCGCTATACGTACCCTGATCCAAATAGATAAGACTCCGACAAGGGGCTACTCTAGTCACCTTAACTTTAGTGTGGTTAGTATAAGCCCCGAATATGAAAATAGATATAAGGAAATTTTTTTTGGGTGCAATCGTCACAACTAGTTTGAAGTCAAAAATTCTTCATAATCGCGAACAAAATGAAAGAACAATAGTTTATTAAACCATTACTAAAACCAAATATTTCTTTTTGTACATTATATTTATCGCTGTAACCAATTTTCGATAAAATGGACTGTTATAATCATAGTGTACTAACAAATTAAATAATATTGTTTATAGTTTGTACAAAATCATGTTCTTCCGAGCTTTAATTTTAATTCCTTTGTTGTAATTTTTTATTATTAAACTTTATTCTATGGAATGGCTTTGTTTTTATTATGCTGGTTTCTTTTACGTTTTAGTATGTGTGTTGTGTTGCAAGCATACTCATTTTGGTAAGTTTTAGTACATTTTATTTATGCATTGTACAGCTTTATTGGTAGTTTCAATTCGTATATTGCAGTAGTGCTTTTAAACTAATTTTTGATTTGCAATATTAATTTCAATCTCAAAAACCTCCCCTGTTATATAAATTTGATATGCAAATTTAGAGCCTGAAATATATTTACAACTTTCAGTTGGACGTGACTCATGGAAGCGATGTGCGTATGCGCAGAGCCGAACTCGTAGCTCTTCTAGCGGCCAGTGGAACCCCCGAAGTGAGAGCCGTAAACAATACGTATACGCTTATGTGATAGGAAAAGTAAACAGTACACTGTCTCGGCGACATGGGATTGAGCGTCCATGGTGGTGTACTGTTTGTGATGAAATATTTAACCTGTTTGCATAAATCAGGTACAATTTTATAGGTGAATGGACCGAGAACTTTTTCTTAGATAGTAATCTATTTATATTGATAACTCGACAACGGGTAGGCTGATTATTTTTGTGTTTATGAATTTACCTTTGTCCGGAAGAGGTTAATAAGTAAAAAAAAACAGGAAAGTCTTGAGGACAAAAAAGATTGTGATGTCATACATTTTCTATGGAACTGGTATAATAATAAATGTATGTATATGTTTAGTCAAAAAGGGAGGCTGTATTATACGAATCCTTTACAGTAGTATTATTTTTACTGAAACTATTTTATTACAGAAAAGAAGGGATAATACTTACTGTATTTTCTCCTAATCCCAAAGACCCCCCCCTACCCCCCACCCAACCTAAAATGAGCTTGATGACGCTGTGAAAAAAAAACACCTCCACCGAGCGATTTCCGAGTGGTATAAAAATATTATTAAATCAAATGTCATCATCATCCGAGCGTCTGTCCCAGTTGCGTCTCGCGACGCTTGGGGTCCGCTTTCCTACATTTTCTCCTCTTAAAAGTGTAACTAGGTAAAAAGAAAAGATGGAAATCATTTTCTGGTACATCAAAATTGTAACTATGTTTTAGGTTCCTACCTTCCGTGTTGACATTTAATCAAATGTCGAAAATAGATTAATATTTTGTCTTCAACATTTCCACTTTCATATGTCAAGACTGCCTAGATATTTTCCAGTTTGGTGAAATCGCACATTCGATTAGAAACAACTACGCTACGTTTTTCTAACAATTAAATCGATGTCTAATCGTACAACAATTTCTGTCCATTCATTTTATCCAGTTAGCATATCAAATGTTATCAAAAGTGCATTTTTTTAGGCCCCCAAATTCTGTTCCAGCAAATAACATGAAAAAACATAGTCATCACTACCGAATATTTCCTATGTTCGTTGTGCTCATGCTTATTAGTATATTGTCTCTATTATTTGAATACTATATAATTTGCGTACTCTGGGCTGATGCTCCGCAATTTAGTTGTGCAATAGGTTAGTTCTAATTATATCTTAGAATAATTTATTAATAATATTTATCAAGGCTTAGCCAAATATATGTTAATCTATGTGTACTTAATTTATGTTTAGTGGTAAGTATAATTGTGTGTAAATGGATTGAATGTGTCACTGCCAAATTGGAGTATAGAATAATATTATCGACTTCAAAAAATGTGTACAACTACTGCTTATCTATACATATATCATAATATGGCATGTAAATAATGAACAGCTATAAAACGCATTGAATATTATGTAAGTATATATACAGGGTCATTTGTAAAACACCAGCAACCTGCTAGGAGTGAATAGCCAAGTTCATAACCAACAACGTTTGTTCTACCACTTTTGGCAATTCGTTACGAAACGAGTACTATCATACATTGAACCATCGAACTGCGTCATAGGTTTTCGCTCTTAGATTCGCTTAAGCGCACTTCTGGGTCTCTTATTCGTCACGTCAATGAACGAAGGACGTGCGCGCATCAATGCGGTTGAAGAAGGTCAAGATCAAAGGAGCTATCACCGGCCTATCCCCATCCCCTGTGATTTTTACGAGTTGCGTAGTACTGCTATTCAATTAGTACAAGAAATTCAAGCGAAACCAGAAAAAAAATTCGTTAAAAAGAAATTTTAAAAAATCATAAAACTTTTTTATGATGTTAGATACCTTAGACCTAGCAGGTTGCTGGTGTTTTACAAATGACCCTGTATATACAGTGTAAACAAATCTCAAAGAAAAAAACTTTCAATTATAAGCAGTGGTGTGGTGTTTATTTATTTATATCACTGTGTGGTGTTAGCATAACCAAAAATTGTGTGACTGAGAGATATATACATTTTTTTTCACGATGTCAGTAAATAGGTAATTGTAATTAAAATAATTTGTAAAATTGTTGTTGATGTTAATAAAAAATATTATTAGGCGTAATTGGAATATTAACAAAATAATTGTAAAGGTAACTTTGTAAAAGGGTTTGGAATGAAAGTTGAACTTGTATTCCACTATTATTGCTCATTTTGCAACTTGTTTTACAAGCTTAGTTTCATTTTCAGCTAAACAAATCGAATATTCAATTTCACAGAGTATCATACAATATTAACCCAGACGACAAACGATATAAAAGCTTTTTTGTATCCACTCGGTATGGCAGCCAATGATTATTTATAACTAAACCTCCAAATTGTCTGAGCGCCCATGAGGTCTATGGTAATTGGTTCAACAATGTATGTATTGCATATAAACGAATAATTTATAACTTAACAAACATTCCTTTTAAGTTGTATGTAATATTTGAAAGAATGAAAATATAGTCATATATTTTACAAACGTTTTATTTTTTTAAATTATGTACATTATAAAAGTAACAATTGAATACGTGTAGCGCTACAAACTTTTCACAAATACTTTTCCTTTCTGGCTGTAGGTAGCAAATTCACACAATGAATGGCGTCAATCTCTAAATTTAGACAGCGAGATTTTTCTTTCCAGAGATGAGTCCGTAATGACCAGCACCGCCTAATCAATTGCATAATCCATACTAATGATAAAACTTGCTGGAATGTATTAAAGATGGTTCATATACATCTTTACATCACGCTGTTCCTTCACAGAGTTCTGACCTTGCAAGTATTTATCAACTAACTTGCTTATTGAAAATTGATTGTCCAAGGCGACTTTAGTATCCAAGTAGTAAATCTTTGGTACATTATGAAAAGCTCAGTCGTCTAATAAAGGTATGATGTAGAACTCTGAAAACATTTGTCTCTGATCTTCTTTTTCCAGCTTCAATTGGAGTAACAGAAGACCGTTAGAACTGCACCTCAATACAACCTTAAAACAAAAAAAAAGAACTCATTCATTACACACTTTTTAACGAAATTTATCCTCGCGGTTTTACCCGCTCGGTGCACAATTTGGCACAATACGGGGATAAAATGTAGCCCAAGTTACTCCTTATAACATCAGATACATGCCAGTGAAAGTGTATCTTTAAAAATTTATATAAAATGGTCTAACTATTTCAGAGATTAACCGGAACCAACATATAGAAAAAATGTTTTTGCAGTGAAACTTCTTTATCGACGTTGATATACTCTCATTTTATAGCTGTAAAAAAAGCGTCGCGTTTTTCGGTTATGCGCCATGTTGCTTTGAAGTGAAACTTCTTAATCGACGTATGACAAAAATTATTGCTGTAAAAAAATTTAAAGAGGTTGAAGACAACAGGCACATCCCTCCAAACAGCACACTGAGGTTTATTAAGGTGCTGCATAAGCTCTGGGGGGATGTGTAATGGGTAAGGGGTATAGCACAAAAGACCCAACAGGGTCGAAGTGCTAGGGTAAGGCCAACCCCAATAATAAGATAAGAAGATAAGTAGTATTAGAACTGTTACTCACCTTTGTGGATATAGCAAGCGCCTTCATTATGAGTCGAATATGATGTAACTGATACTTCAACGTGACAGGCTGTTCGCAACTGAAGCTTTGCACCATGTCAGATGATTTCGACACATCAATGCATGAGCGGTCCTGGAAAAAATAGAAGTTTATAATTCGAACATCGAAAGTGACATAGCAGTGGTGAATATGATTGTTTTATATCCGCACACTAACCTTCATATAGATGAATAATCAAAATCTTCATCTTAGTGTATTCCCAGTTGCTTCCAAACCCTAACACCTGGGGTCCACTTTTATTTGGCTGTTATGAGCAGCTATAGTTAGGCTTTTGATTTCGACAGTATTGCTACCTTATCATTGTCATTCGTTAGTCAGCAGATGCACACTATAGACCACGGAGGACAGAAAGAACAGAGATGTTGTAAGCAAATTTCTCTTTAGTAAAAGGCGTGCCAAACTGCGGGTGGGAAATGGGGCCGCGGGGGGAAAAGGGGCGGTTAATTCCGTCTTTAACGCGTCCCTAATTGTAAATCCGTCTAGCGACATAATCGTGCAACACATATAGAACTGAAGATCCAATGAACTTTTTAGTTTGTCTACTCGCAACAATAGCGCTACCTACTTTTTTAGAACATTCTCTACTCTGGGTCTGTTTATGCTATTTACCCATGCATTTCTAGTTTTTAAATATTATATTGTCACATATAAAGTTAAATATTATATACTTCTATGAAACTCCATATAATGCTCCCGCTAGAATAATGTACAATGTGTTACGAGTATCAATAAGATTGTTGGTTATGCACTGGTAGATGGTGTTATTCTTATTTAAAATTTCGTCATATCATGCAAATACGCTGCAGACTTACAAAATAATTGTCGTTTTGGGCAGAAATATGAACAGGCATTATAATGTGGCGTATGTACAAAGTACACATTGAGTATTATTTTTTATATTTTTCTTCAATAGTGCATGTCAAAAGTTACTTGCATCTATTGTCTCATAGATGGCCTTTACATTTTTGAAGAAGATGCAAAAAAAAAAAATTATAAATTGTTTTATTATTTATTATTATTATTTATCTATCACGCCTTATCCCCGAAGGGGTGGCAGAGGCATATATATTATATGCCCACTTTTCACCATGTGTATTCCTGTCCCACGTAATAGGTGGTGAGCCCATTGCCGTGTTAAAATAGACAGACGCAGGTTGTTGCTACCTGCTGTTGAAATTTTTAAGCCGCCCATAAGGCCTTCAACCTGGCTTAACGACTGCCCATTTATTGGCAACCGGGACCAACGGCTTAACGTGCCTTCCGAAGCACGGAACTGGGGTGGGTCTAAAGGGCCGAATGAATTTAATAAAATGTGTCTATTTTAGATGTTAAATTTGTAAGAAATTTTGAACCTGTTGCCTTTTTAGTGAGGTGGTAACAAAAAGGCTAAAAGGTCTTATGTGCTAGACACTCATTAGCACGTTCAATTAAAGTCCTGGTAGTCTAAATAAAAATACTTACAAATGAAATGTTATACCGTCACTATGTTTAAAATAAGTTTCTGAATCGTTTTTGCATCCAAGAACATCACACTTCATGGTGAAAACCGTCAATAACTATAGAATTTAGCGCAAATAAATTTCAGACTCAACCGAGCACAGCAACGATTTACATGAAACTGTGGCGCGTGGCTCCGCCCACTCTGTGACTTAACAACTCACCTGGTGGCACATAACTCAGTTGCCTTGCGGCATCTCCGCTTTTATTCTCTACTCCGTGCTATAGACGGTGAGGTCGCTAAGGCCTGGTAGAACCCAAGATCTCCGGACCTTACACAGTACTATTATATCATATACTACAAAGCAACTACTATACTATATTCTTACCTGCATCCCATAAGTGACAATACTGACATTAGGATGTTCCGGCGACAAGTTCAACTCAATGACGTCACAGGAGCGCTCTATGTCAGCCAGTAGTCCTAGGAATGCAGGTGCTTTAAGCACCAGTTTCGCTACTTCCTCAGCATCCTCGTCGCGTAATTCTAGAACTGAGTCCGCTGTCTGTGTAGATATTTCACAGTCTGTCATTACATTGTGGACAGATTGAGGCTGCAATCTAGAAAATAAAGTACAAAGTGTTGTGTGTTGATAAATGATAAATCAGTCTTCAGTAAATTCCATTTATTGGTTGTACAATCTCAGTATCAATTCTATTCAGACGGAGCACATAAGGCTCGCGCCATTTACATTTTTTTTTAATAATTATTTAATGGCCTGGTTTCTAAGACATTTTAGCCAAATCTTATTTTTTATATCATATTACTTCAATCTTATCTTCTAATTAGTCCTGTCCAGTCGATGTCGTGTCCTCAGTATAATGGTGATTCTTATACTAAGGTTGTCAGTGGAAGTTTCGCGGCAAGAGAGAAAATAGCATTTCACTGCATATATATCATTGTCTTTCACTATAGCACGTTAACACAACTTTTATGTCCAAGAAACCACCACTCCCTCACATAAAACAAGATAAATGTACTAGTTTTAGAAAATAATATAAAGCAAGCGTCCGCACTTGTCACTCTTCCCGCCAAAATCCGCGCCATATACAGAAATTAAGACAGGTCTAGAGATGTGACACATTGACAAGCAACCGTAACTAGTGATGTAACACATTGACAAGCAACCGTAACTAGTGATGTAACACAAAGTTTTGTTATTCCCAAAACAATTTAAGCAAATTAAGCATCTAATCAATTCGATAAATTTACTTTTTTGTGAATAGAAAAGAATAGAAGAAATGCGTGTATTCCCGATCAGCTTATGTCTTTAACCCATGAAAAATTGAGTTTCCCACATAAACTTTTAACAGCTGTTTGCAACATGGTGATGGTGCCCCAACGGTGATCTGCTTAATAAAAAAACTTCTCTATCTCCACGCTGTATCCCTGCCGGGGTAGTCAGAGAGGACAGCTCGCCAGGCTTCCCCATGCATACTTCTTACTTACTACTTCTTACTTACTTCTTTCGCTTACTAAGGATTCATAAATCACCTCAAACATGCACGTCTGGGTATCTGAGTACTTTTGACTTTTCCATTGTGATAAATCCGCACTTGGTCTCCATATGTAAATCTCGGCCTACCCTCTACTTTCGCACGATAGTCTTCGTCAATCGTTCCTCATTCATTCTGCTTAATTAACTATATTATTCTATCTGATGTATCTTGTATACAAATCACTTCCAACTAGGTTCAAGAATGCCATTGCTTCCGACGTGACTATGCGCACCTCTTGAAAATACCTTTTCAGGTCTGAAAATAGTTGGGTACTCCTGAATTTTACACATCAGTCAAACCATTTAGTTAGTTATTATTCCAGTATGTAATTGGTAGATCATAGTGGTAAACAGTGGTTCTTGGGTCTAATCTTAATCTTAATAATATAAATGCGAAAGTTTGTATGGATGTTTGTTACTCTTTCACATTAAAACTACTGAACGGATTTTAATGCAACTTTACAACAATGTCGCTTATACATCAGAATACCACATAGGCTACTTTTTATCGTGGGATCAAGTTCCTGTGGGAAACGCGAACGGGAAAACTACTCTACGCGGGCGAAGTCGCGGGCGTCAACTAGTAATATTATAAATGCGAAAGTTTGTGTGGATGTTTGTTACTCTTTCACGTAAAAACTACTGAATGGATTTTAATGAAAGTTAACAATACTATAGCTATTGCATTAGAATAACACAAAGGCTACTTTTTATCCCGGGAACAAGTTCTCGTGGGAAATGGGAACAGGAAAACTTCTCTACACAGGCTAACTAGTATTAATAATAATGCAAACTTACACCAATAGTAAAGGTGAACCCTCACCCTTGTAGTACATTTTTAAGCTAGATTCTTCTAAGGAGCCAAATATATTGAGACATTCTGCCAATACTGCAATGCTGATCTGAAAATATTAGCTATGATAACCAAGAAATTAAACAGACCAAGTGCTTTATTCTCACAATCTTTACTAATATTATAAAGAGGTTGTTTGGTTGGTTGAATGCGCTAATCTCAGAAACTACTGGTTTGAATTGAAATATTCTTTTTGAGTTGGATAGATAGCCCATTAATTGAAGTAAAGAGAAATTTGAACATGTTAGGCTAAAAGATTCATTACGATACTACGGGGAGCTAGTTTAATATAAAATTTTATATGTAATAACATATTGTGTAGTGAACACAGGTGAAGCCAGCTAGTTAGATATGTTTGCAATTATTTCTTTTTCACAGACCATCATAACATATGCAAGAGCCTAATGCAGCAGACTCAGGAGTTATCAGATCGATATTTGAATTACATACATGTCATACTCTTTTGTTTTGGAATTGGTGGCAAATTTGAGACAATTGTAAAATGGGCTCACCACCCATGGGACAAAAATGCATACGGTGAAATGTGAACGTTTAATATGCCTCTGCCTACCCCTTAGGGGATAAAGCAAGCTAAGTTCTGGACAGACTGACAGACATGTGTGACCACTGAAATGATGCTTATGGTATGTAAAGCTTAAAAGGTGGGTAGTTAAGAAAATCACACCACCACTTTGGCCCAAGTAGTGGAATATTATCTAACTTATTACAAAATTTAAGTACTCAGCTAGCTATTACTATATAGCCAGGTATGCTGCAACGTTTTGTAAGGAGAAATGCATAACATGTTTACTGCTTCAAATAGATAACATGTTAATTACACGAAAACATATTGCAATGGGCCCTGGGCGGCCGAATATGTACCTTACCTTAAACATAACATCCACATCATCTCGGACATGATACTCGGTAAAGTTGTCAGATGGTATGTATGCAGATGCTTGTACACATTTCCCTTCTTCTACAGTAAGCTTCAATCCCTCTGGAAGTGCACAGAATACTGCAGACTAGAATAAAGAAAAAGTTAATGAAATTTTAGCAACTACATTTCCCTTCTTCTATGGTAAGCTTCAATCATTCTGGAAATACACAGAAGACTGCTAAATGGATTACTAATAAATTTATGCTGTCCCAAACATCATGGTTTATTTTCTTAGTCTTGATATTAGACTCAACCCAAGATGAAACATCTTTACTAATAGCTTAATCCTACTAATTCTTTCAATGTGAAAATTTTGTATGTTACTTTTTCCCACAAATGACACACAGAAATATAGCTTATATATCAAATTAAGACATAAGCTGCTACTTATTATCCTGGGATATAGTTCCTGTGAGAAACAGTAATAGGAAAACTTTACCAAGGGGTTGGAGGTGAAGGAATAAACAACATTAAACAACACTCATATACATAAATTATTATTAATGCAATAAATACCTCTTGAAACTGTATAGCTTTTAATAAACTACACAAAGTTTTTCCAGAGTCCATAGAAGCAGTAAAATAATATGATGATACACCATCATCCATTTTTCTCAGTTAGATCATACATAGAGCGCAGTAGCATCAAGTACTGGTCTTGGGTCACTTCATGTTCTGTTGTTTGGCCAAGAATTTGGGCTATTCTAGCAGCCAAAACGTGTTTACAGCTGACCTGTGATTTATGCTCTAAAACGTGATGTTTAAAAGAATAGCATGGGCAATAATTAATCCGAGGAAATACTCTATAGCACCTGTCGTTTTCACCATTTATTTCCAACAGGGTTCTAGTCTTATTTTTCGTAGTGTAGGCAACGAAGCTAGGATATTTTTCCAATATATTCAGTGTTCTTTCTAGTACATCTCCGAAAATAGAATGCAGCGACAGTAGTTCATCGTCCAGAACTGAAAAAATGTGCTTATTTTAGTAAATTGTAGGTGATAAACTATACGGCCGTCCAGAGTATTTACTTAACTAGTTGACGCCCGCGGTTTCACCCGCGTAGAGTAGTTTTCCCGTTTCCCACAGGAATTTGTTCCCGGGATAAAAAGTACCCTGTGTTATTCTGATGTATAAACTATATCATTGCAGTTTCATTAAAATCTATTCAGTACGTTACGTGAAAGAGTAACAAATATCCACACAAACTTTCGCATTTATAATATTATTAAGATTTTGTATCCAAGTTTACCTACGGTCTTTGTTAATGGCACCAGAAACTCTTTCTTCAATTTGATTGAAAATACATTCAGCTATAACCGGCACTTTCAGTTGAAAAAGACTCATCTCATTGCACTAAAATATATAATAGGAAATTCCAATCAGTATATTTAGAGCTTAGTTATCCAAGAGGCAAAGTTAATTTTTCAAGTTTGTTTTTTTTTTTTAATATTTATTTAAAGGCCTGGTTACTAAGACCTTTTAGCCAAATCTTATTTTTTATATCATATTTCTTCAATCTTATCTTCTAATTAGTCCTGTCCAGTCGATGTCGTGTCCTCATTGTCCGTCCTGGTCCTTGCCCTCAGTATAATGGTGATTCTTATACTAAGGTTGTCAGTCGACGTTTCGCGGCAAGCATAGCATTTCACTGCATATATATCATTGTCTTTCACTATAGCACGTTAACACAACTTTTATGTCCAAGAAATCACCACTCCCGCACATAAAACAAGATAAATGCACTAGTTTTAGAAAATAATCTACAGCAAGCGTCCGCACTTGTCACTCTTCCCGCCAAATGTCTTTCAAGTTTGAATAATGTAAAAATGTTGTTAATTTAAATTTTTAGTAGATAGAAATCATGAAATTTGTATTTTTTTTTTAATTATTCTATGACCTGGTTACAAAGACCTTTTAGCTAAATCCACAGATGTAAAAGAGTAAGATCTTATTTTTTATATTTATCATATTTCTTCAATCTTCTAATTAGTCCTGTCCCGTCTTTGTCGATGTCGTGTCCTAAATTCTAGGTCCTGGTCCTTGCCGTCAGTATAATGGTGATTCTTATACTGGGGTTTTCAGTGGACTTTTCGCGGCAAGAGAGAAAAAAGCATATCACTGCATATATATCATTGTCTTTCACAATTGCACGTTAACACAAATTTATGTCCACGAAACCACCACTCCGCACATAAAACAAGATAAATGCACTAGTTTTAGAAAGCAAAGCAAGCGTCCGCACTTGTCACTTTTCCCGCCAAAAGTCCGAAATTTGTATTTTGCTGTTATTTTTAGTTGTCGCCCATCTTAGGCAGGCAAAGGAAACTTGGTCCATACAGCCTTGTCTTTTTATCTATATTTTCATATCATTTAGTCATGTCTAGTCCTTTGTACATATCAAGTCTCTTATTATGTAAAATGTCCCCGTCCTCTTATTAATATAAAAAATAATAAAAATATCTTTATTTTGCATAGACCATTTTAACGGCGCTTACAAAATGTCATACACTATTTAAAATATTTAAATTGACCACCGGTTCGGAACGCGGCCCTCCTGAGAAGAACCGGCAAGAAACTTAGGAAGGCTTTTTTTTTATGGCCTATTTACAATTTAATATTATTTCACTTTGCCAGCAGATCATTTCCAGGCGTCCCTGTCCTGCAAATAGTCTTTAACGGTGTAATAACCTTTTTCACAAAGCTTGTATTTAATTAACTTTTTAAATTTATTTAATGGTAAATTTCTCAGGTCACAGGGAAGCTTGTTGTAAAAGCGTATACAGTTACCCTGGAAAGAATCGCTAATCTTATGTAGTCGACTGTGGTGGACTGAAAGATTATTTTTATTTCTAGTTTTTATATTATGTTTATCACAGAGTTTAGAAAATTGTGATAGATTTTTCTGGACATACATAAGATTGGCAAAAATGTATTGTGATGGTACGGTTAGAATATTTACTTCTTTGAATTTTTCTCGGAGAGAAACTCTGGGGCCCAAATTATAAATAGCGCGTACAGCCCGCTTTTGTAGAACAAAAATAATATTTAAATCTTCAGCACTCCCCTAAAGGAGAATAACGTAAGACATAATACTATGAAAATAGCTGAAGTAAACCATTCTAGCCATATCCACATCTGTTAGAGTCCTGATCCTTTTTACAGCGTATGCAGCCGAACTTAACCTAGAGGCTGTCTTTTCTATGCGTGGGCCCCACTGCAAATTGGCATCAATAGTTATACCGAGGAACACAGTTGATTCTACAAACTCTAACACTTGTCCATTCAGTTGAACATTGACCGCAACTTGTTTTACATTTGGTAGAGTAAATTTTATACATTTAGTTTTATTTTCATTAAGGCAAAGATTATTTGAGCTGAACCAATGAACTACTCTTGCAATTACATTGTTTACATCGTCATAGTTATCTAATTGGCTTTTAATTTTAAAAATTAATGAGGTGTCATCTGCAAACAAAACAATCCTATTCCTGTCCCCTACATAAAATGGTAAATCATTATTTAAATGAGGAACAAGAATGGCCCAAGTATCGAGCCTTGCGGCACACCCATAGTAACCATGAATCCTACAGAACGTGTACCATTAACATTGACCCTCTGTATTCTATTGTTCAAATATGAAGTCAGAAGGTCGAGAGCTTTGCCTCTTATTCCATAGTGGTGTAATTTTTTGCACAGCGTTTCATGTTGAACGCATGCAAAAGCCTTTGATAGATCGCAAAATATACCTAATGCATCGTGCTTGTCTTCCCAGGCTTCATGAATACATTTTAATAACTCAACACCAGCATCGGAAGTTGAGCGCCTTTTCTTAAACCCAAATTGATTCGCATGAAATATTTTATGACTATTAAAATGGGATAGCATTTGATTCAAGATTATTTTTTCAAATTCTTTGCTTAAAGTTGGCAGCACCGACACTGGTCGGAAATTAGAAGGGTCTGTAGCGTTGCCAGCCTTGAACAAGGGAACGACTTTCCTGTGTTTCATTAAATCAGGAAATGTACCACTAGAAACACAGTCATTAAACACAGTTGCTAGATGGGGCGCAATGACCTCAATTATACATGATGCAGTTTTGACCGATAATCCCCAAAGGACCGCTGTTTTCTTCATTTCGATACATTTAAATGTCTTTACAATGTCCTGAGCGCAAATATCTGTGAATACAAATGCATCCCTGCAACAAAGAACAGATTCTTCTAATAAATGTTCAGCGGAACTGGAAGACGCTTGGAGTGATTTTGTTGTCAATATAGGTACATTTTTGAAAAAATGTTCGAACTCCGTCGCCACTTCCAGGTCCCTTGTAACGTGGTAACCATTTACTTTTAAGTGGAAATCCCTTTCAGTCACCAAAGATCGCATTCAGAGTTAATGATGTTCCAAGTCATTTTTATTTTATTCACAGAATTAGAAATTTTATTTTTAATGATGTTTGACTTAGCAAGATAACACGTTTGTTTAAATATCTTTGAATAATTTTTAACATATTCCTGATAGGTTTGCCTAAAATTATATGATTTTTCTGAATATAATTCAAATAATTTATTTCTACTTTTAAAGATACCTGGTGTTGTCCAGTCACTGAAAACAGGACGACCACCAATCTGTAGTTTTCTTTTTTTTTATTTAATTAAAGTCTAGTTTTAAGTTAAGGTCAGTACACCTCAGTATAATAGTGGTTGTAAGTTGATTTACGCGGCAAGATAGAAAATCACTTTTCACTACATATAACTAACTACATCAACACCGTCTAGGGATATTTTTTGATTTACTCAAAATTTATTAAAAATGACATACAACATGTATATATATTTTCAGACAACACTCCAGAATAAAAGAAAACTATTTTATTTAAACAAATTTTTATTCAAATAAAGAAAGCCAACGTGAAATTGAATGTGTTTCTCCAGAAAAAGTGAAAAATAAGGAAAAATTCATGTTCTTATCAGTTATGTGAAAAATCAGTTTTTAGTCAGTAAAACCACCCATGACGTCTTGCAAAGGTTTTTAATGCTTTGTATTAAGTTATTCAAGTCTTGTTGCTGTATATTGTCCCAGGTCAGGCTAAGATGCAAAAAAAGTTTATCTTCCGATCTTTGGAGCATGTCCCACGCGTGCTCTATGGGGTTTAGGTCAGGCGATTGAGCGGGCCAGCCTAAGACCGATACGTCGTGCTCCTGCAACCAGCTCTTCACCACTCTCGCTGTGTGCGGACGAGTGTTATCGAGCATGAGCATGAATTCTTGTCATATTTGTTATCGATGGGGGTAGATTATTAGTACTTCGTTGCGGTATTTTTCAGCCGTCATGGTGTTTCTGATCCAAAAAAAGTCTGTTTTTCCACTAACACGAATTCCCGCCCAAACCATAATTGTCCTGTCGTAGTATGAATGGACTTCCTGAGGATGTTGCAGACGGCTCTCACGACCAGGAACTCGCCAAACACGTACTCTACGCGTATCGGGATGGAAACCGAACCGGTACTCATCGGTAAACCACTGGTCTTCCCAGAGCAAATGTTCACGAGTCCACTCTAGTCGTCGTCCACGATTTCCTCGGCGTAGTGCTGGAGTACGAAGCGTTCAGCGAGCTTGAAGGTTAGCTTCATGCAGCCTTCTCCTTACAGTTTGGTCACCCACAAACAACTAGTGCTCTGACTGGAGCCTCTTAACCAACTGTATGGCCGTAACATTTGGTTGTCTTCTCGCAGCAACTTGCAAAATTAGTTTTGTCGTTGAGTGGTTATGCGCTTCCCACCTGAGTGTCTTTCAGCGACTTCACCAGTAGCACGATAACGTGACCATAACGTTGATATCACGTTTTGTCTTGTTCCAATCTCCTCAGAAATACTTGCTTGGAGCATGCCTACGACCCTTAACATTTCCTCTCTTGTTAAATACCTAGCACCGTAAAGCGCCAAATGTTTTTCCCGTTACTTCACAGCCCGCGCGAGCGCGCAGGCCTCAGTCGAGGTTCGCGCTGTTGGTGCACCGCTCCCCACACCCCGATTTCAACCCCGCTTTCGTCTCCCTCGTGGCTCTCAATGCTCCCGGTTCGGGCGCCGACGAACGCCGCGCAGTGTGCCGCGACATACGGGAGTGGAACCACGTGCGCCTGTGCTTCCACGTCGCGCACCTCGTACGATACGTAACCACATATTAGTCTGTGATGATTATCTATAGTTTGCTGCACAATAAACGTGTTTATGAATAACTAGCTTCCGCCCGCTGCTTCACCCGCGTGGATTTCGGTAATCGTGATCCTTTTTTCGCCTAGTTTATTAAGCATAAGATTTTTTGCGACCTCGCGGGTAGATCTAAACTCCCCTCCCGCACGCGCACCCCCGCCTTGGTGACGCCCACTTCGCAACGGGCCGAAACGTCCAATTTTAATCGTTCAAAGACCAAATATTATCTACATAAACTGTACTTATTGATGAAATAATTTATTTTGATAAGGATTAATAGGATGAGTCAAATAAACGCGTTTAAAAGTAAAAAAAAATTAAAAATTAAAATAAAATGAAATATCCATCACGCCTTATCCCCGAAGGGGTGGCAGAGGCATATTATATGCCCACTTTTCACCGTGTGGATTCCTGTCCCACGTAATAGGTGGTGAGCCCATTGCCGTGTTGAAATGTACAGACGCAGGTTGTGGCTACCTGCTGTTGAATTTCTTCAAGCCGCCCATAAGGCCTTCAACAAGGCTTAACGACTGCCATTTTACTGGCAACCGGGACCAACAGCTTGACGTGCCTTCCGAAGCACGGAAACGCTCGCAAATGTAAATGCCACAAAGTGGTCACCCATCCGAGGACCAGCCATAGTGAAAGTTGCGTAACTCAGTGATCGTTTACAGAACACTAAGACCGAGGGGCCACGGGCGCTTCAAAAAAAAATTCAAGATTCTTAAATAAAAAAATGGTTGTTGTGCCTCACTCGACATAAATAGGTATAGTGTGTCGCGGACTTTTTTGTAGAATATCTACAATTAATTAGAACATTTTATGGATCTATCTTTTATAGTTTGGGTTTTATAGTAAAATAAGTAACTTTTCTGGTTGATTTTTTACACCTTGTATCCCAAAAACCCAAATATATTGTGGGACAAATATTATTGTGGGACACTTTTCACACTGCGCCATCTAGCCCAAAGTAAGCTAATATTAGCTTGTGTTATGGGATCTAGATAACTGATAAACATACTTATATATTTCTAAATACATACATCATCATCATCCGAGCGTCTGTCCCAGTTGCGTCTCGCGACGCCCGGGGTCCGCTTTCCTACATTTTCTCCTCCACTTCGCACGGTCGTCGGCATCCCCTGTGGTGAGACCATTGGCACGCATGTCATCCCTTACGACGTCAAGCCAGCACTTCTTGGGTCTTCCCCTCTTACCGGGACCCGGCGGGGCTGACATGGCCAGACATTTGTTACCTACGTAGCCCGGCGGTTGCCGCAAGACGTGACCATACCAACGAAGGCGACACTCTTGCAACTTGTCTGCAATGTCACGGACGTGAAGGCTGCCGCGGATGCGAGAGTTCCTCACGCGGTCCATCCGCGTGACTCCACACATCCACCGCAGCATCTTCATTTCCGTGACACGCAGCTCCTGCTACACCTTGTGTTCGCGTGCAATACCTAGTTGTGTTCGCGTGTAATACCTACTTGTGTTCGCGTGCAATACGTACTTGTGTTTGCGTGCTATACCTACTTGTGTTCGCGTGTCGAATACTAAGTTGTGTTCGCGTGTTTTCAAACTGGATTGTGAACAGACTACTAGTGTTGAACCGTGCAAATATGGTGCTTACACGGTCGGGTCAACTGGAGTGCAAGGAGACGGTGAGACGCCGTTGTCCCCTCTTGGGGGTGATTTCGTTGACCAACGTGAATCAACGCCCCCGCGGAGGCTTGGCGACGATTGGCAATCTTTATGTAGATATTAGAAAATATCTACATAAAGATTTTGCTATTACATCTCTAAAAGTGGAAAACTGAGAATTTCCAGGGTAAATGATCAGATTTTTTTTTCGTTTAGGCGCAACGTGTCCAATTCTGACAATGTCCAGTGGTCGCAAAACGTCAAATTCGCAGAATGTCCAATTTGCAGAATGTCCAGTTCGCGGAGTGTCCAGTTCGCAGAGTGTCCAAATCGCTGAAATGTCCAGTTCGATAATGTTTAATATTCATCATAACGCTATCATCCTATCAATCAATTTTATTTTATTTATTTATTTATTTGTTCATGTACACACTAATAATAAAGAAAATAACAGTATGAGGAGACATAAGTACAATGGTACTGCTTATTTCTAAAAGAAATATCTCCCAGCAGACCGGCGAGAGGAGAACGTGAAGATATAAAAAAAAAGTCAAGTAAAAGTGTGTAAATAGAAGAGTAGGATAGGATTTAATTAACACACATACCTAGGAGCGTAGTATAAAAAAATAATTTATCAATAAACTTACATACTTACCAAAAATATAAAATATCAATAAAATTACACACTTACAAATATATAAAACATCAATAAACTTACATATATAAATAATTAGGTTTACAGTGAAGAGATATAGTGTTCACGGACTTTCCTTTTAAACGTAGTAATAGTTTTACTGTCTCTGATAGCAGGCGGAAGAGAGTTCCACAATCTGACCGCATGTACTGTGAAGGAGTAGGAGTAGAAATCGGTTTTGTGTTTAGGAAATTTGAGATTCGTGCGTAGGTTTGATCTGCAGGGAGCGTCAGGAGAACGAACAAACGAGAACCGCTCCCTCAGATACGAAGGTGAAGATGGATTGTAAAGTATATTAAAAAGGAGGCTGAGAATTCGAGTGTTCCGGCGAAGACGGATCGGGAGCCACTTGAGTTCTTTGCGAAGATGAGAAACGTGATCATACTTTCTAAGATTGAAAATAAAGCGTATACATAAATTTTGCAACCTGTCAAGTTTATCTAGAAGCTCCTCAGTGGCGTCCAAATAGCAAGCATCAGCGTAGTCAATAATGGGTTGAATAATGGCTTGAGCAAGATTGATTTTCGTCCGTAAAGGCAAGAAGCCCTGGAGGCATCTCAAAGAATGAAAGGAAAAATGCACCTTCTTGCTGACATTGTTGATATGGGCGCTCCAAGATAGCGTGGTGTCCATAATCACCCCTAAATTCCTCACGGTGTCTGAGTATGGTATCTGAGTACCAGCCAAAAGTACAGGATTCAGTCCAGACACCGGAAGATTACTACATTGGTATTTACTTCCAATAACTATAGCTTGTGACTTCGTCGGGTTAATGCGCAATCCGACCGAATTGGCCCAGTCGCTAAGTCTATCCAAATCCCTGTTTATAGATGATATCCCAGAGAGGGCGTCTGTAGCCGAAAAATGTCGGTATAGCTGCAGATCATCAGCATAGAGATGGAAATTGTTGGAGATAAGACTCGTTGCAGAGTTTATAAAGATGGAAAATAAAAGAGGAGATAGAACACCGCCCTGAGGAACGCCCGCAGATAGCCCACACCAGTCCGAGGATGTCTGACCGATACGAACGCACTGGGAGCGCCCCCGAATGTAAGAGTCAAACCAGGATAAAGCAGAAGGGGAAATATTGATAGATCTAAATGTACCAAGAAGTATATCAGAATCGACGGAATTGAAAGCACTACTAAAGTCGAGAAGAATTAAGAGGGTTAACTCTTTCCGCTCCATAGCCCCACGGATGTCATCTGTTACTTTGATGAGCGTAGTGACAGTGCTATGCCCAGTACGAAATCCAGACTGAAATGGGCTAAGGAAGTTTGAAGATAACAAAAAGACGGATAGCTGACGATGAACAATATGCTCAAGGACTTTAGAAAGAAAAGGAAGAATCGAGATTGGTCGATAATCAGTCAACAAGAAGGGATTGGTTGTTTTGGGTAAAGGTATGACATACGCTGACTTCCAAACCGCAGGGAAGGAGCCAGACAATAATGAGAAATTGTATATGTGAGTGATGACGGGAAGTACTATAGGGAGAATAGGGAGAATCATCCTTGAGCAAATGCCATCGATACCCGAAGCAGATGATGAAATAGAAAGAAGAGATCTCTTAACGTCGGCCTCAGACACCAAGTGAAACTCAAAAGAAGTAGTCCGTGGCACAGGCACACCCGAAAGTTTAAGCAATGTGTCGCTTTTCACATCGGCATCCAGTGAGACAGGTGGCCGTGAAAAGTGATTGTTTAGGGCATTGATGTCGATATCCTTGTTTTCCGAAACTGGAGATTTACCTATACCAACGGATCTAAGGAACCTCCAGGTGTCTGCAGAATTTCGACCATTAAGAGAATCATAGAAATGGCGTCTCCTTGCATCTCTACACATCCGACTGCAGCGATTCCGCAATAACTTAAAAGCTACAAAATTTTGTTCCGAGGGGTTTTTCCTAAATCGCCTCTTTGCCTTGTCTCTGCGTCCCATTAGATTTTTTATGGTAGCGTTCAACCAGGGTGCAGGGTAATGTTTGATTCGGATTTGTTTGACAGGGGCATGTCGGTCGAACAACGCACTAACAGTAGAATTAAAGATGTTAACCATATTATCAACATCAGTGGAGTTGAATACCAACGACCAGTCAGCTGATCCAGCGTCACTTTGTAATGCCTCCAGGTCCATACCTCTGAAATTGCGAAGGAAACAGATTTGCGGCTTGGTCTTAGTAGGACGAACATGGTAAGAAAGATAAAGCAAGTCATGAAAAGAGAAAGGAGCAGGCATCTGACCATGGGTACATACATCGGTTTGAGAGGATACTAAGATAAGGTCAAGTAATGATGGGTTGCAGTTTGGGACATGATGAGTAGAAGAGAGTGGAAGGACATGTAGGTTATAGGCAGACACCAAAGATAACAGTTTGCGAGAGCGGGAATCATCTTTTAACAAACACGTGTTAAAGTCACCCATTATGACTACGTGACTGTAGGACGGAGTTAGACTGTGAAGAAGGTTATCAAAAGAGTTAAAATAGTCAATGTGCAAATTAGGGCTATAGAAGACGCCAAGTAGAACTTTAGTGTGGTGTAGAGTCACTTCAAGGAAAAGGTGTTCTGCTGACTCAGTGTAGGCAGAAGGAGATGCACTAACAACCTTATGAGGTATGCTAGCACGCAGGTAGATTCCTACACCGCCACAACGTATTCCCGTTCTATCGTTACGTATAAGTACGTATCCTGGAAGTGAGCAAAGTGTAGAAGGTATAGAAGGCTTTAAGAACGTTTCAGAAATTAAGATAGCGTCGAGAGAGGAGTAACTAAAGGACGCCAGAAGATCAGAGTAGTGGCCGGTAACACTCTGAGCATTAATATGTGCTAAATTGAGATTTTTAGGATAGTTTGAGGAGAAAGAGGAGAGGCTATCGTGCAGGGTTAGAGAAGAAATAGAATCATCGTCCACACTGTGGAAACTATCAGAGACAGAAGAACACGAGTAAAAGCTGCTATTTAAGTTGCAGATGTCATCCGTATTATGCATGATCAAGAGGAAATATACATATAATATGATTTATTTATAAATATATCGATATGAAAAAACTAGAAAGAAAAAAAAAAAATTTGTATCTCACTAACTCGCTGATGTAGTGGCAGAGATTTGAACATGACATCGTCACTAATATTATTAATAGAGTAGCTTACAAAAAAAAAAAAAACAAGAATTCGGCATAAAATCTCATTAAAACGAGTAAATTAGGAAAAAAAAAAAAAAAAGAACTTTTAACTTGTCTTAGTCGTAATCACGCAAATTGTTACAAAAAAAAATCTTTATACCACTGACACTCGTCTATGCAATTAATAAAACTGTGACATGCATTAAAAGCTAAAACAAAAGTAAACGTAATACAAATCGGTCGAACGTGTGTGGTCAGCATTAGCTACAAATGTCAAACTTACAATCGATGTCAATGCCACATGAACTGTCAAGCCCAACAGATACATCAAAACCGAAAACAATCCGTAAACATTCATTAACCTTACATTAAAACTATAATTGTAACCTTGACATTAATGAAGTTTACTTTATTTATCACAGTTAATAGTGAGCAAACACAGTACAAATGACTAGACAACATGAAGGCGATAAGAATTTGTTACAAAGCGTTGGGCTAAGAGTGACGTATGCCAAGAAAGCTGAAGCGGGATTTTATATTCGGCGGCGACTAGATTTGCCTGCCCTCACCGGTTTCGACGCCTCCCCAGTCCTCGAAGATGAAGCAGGGACAGGTTCTAAGGACTTGTCGGTTGCGGAAACTGATCCAGGGTATTGCCGAATGACAGTGTCGAGCTCGGCCTTTGACTCAATTTTACGGCGTACTTTATCAGGAGTCAGAATGATTATTTTGCCATCAGCGGACCAGCAATTCCTCACACCAAAGTGATGTCTTGCAGCTGTGAAAACACGGTGCCGTGCCTTGGTTAAGAATTCCGAAACGGTAATAGACGTACCTTTGAGTGAAGTTTTATTGTCCCATACCAAGAGGCGCTGCTGCAAGCCATGGAACCTGACTAGGACTGGACGAACTTTTCCTCGCGTACCCCCCAGCCTATGACAGACATTCAGGTGCTGCAGACCAACTTCAGGGAGCTTCATCTCAGCTGATATTACTTGATGCACAGCCTCATGCAAGTTTTCATTCGGGCTTTCAGGAATGCCGTGGAACAGCAGTACCTTACCTCTCATTGCAGTCTCATGCCGGTCCAAACCCAGTGTGAGCAGTTCAATCTGCAACTTAATACTGCATAATGTTTGCCAAACAAACTTCTTGAAATCGCCGAATTCATTAGCCAGGTTTGTTATGTCAGGTGTTGTAGTAGCTCCAGATGAGAGTTTTTGAAGTTTCTCATCGTAATCTTGCATCCTGGCACTAAATAACTTCTCCAGTTCATCAAGACCGTTTGCAAGTTTAAGGTCCATTATGTGTGAGTGGTTAACACAGCTTGGTGAAGTGACAACGAAGCAATTATCACTGTATAGCGAGCACAGGTGAGTATTAAGTACAACTGTAGTACATAAATAGACTAAATACTGATATAAGTAATTTATATTAATAAAATAATGAGAGCTAAAAAATTATGTGTGTTTATCGTCTGACTACCCACTTTTTTTTTTCCCTAAAATCACTAATTGGGAATCAAGAGTAGTGTTTTAAGGGGAAACTAATCAGTCATTCTTCCATGATTACGAACTTCGTCGAATGATAAGTTAAGGTCGTATGACCAAAAGTAAGATATATGAATTATTCATGTTAATGACTCGTTTTGGCGCATGTCCTTGCACCTAAAATGAAACCTTTGTAGGACTTAGACCTAGACCTAGGAATTAGATTTTTTTAAGGTAAGCTACCCTTATCCCTACCCTACCCTATCTAAGAATAGATTTGTTATAATTTCACCCCTAAATAGGGAAATAGGGGGTTGAAGTATTGAAGTATTTAGTGATTTTGGAAACAGGGCTACGGTAATGAATATTGGACATTCTTCTAACAGGAGATTTTGCGATTTGGACATTCTGCGAATTGGATATTCTGTGAATTGGACGTTTTTCGACCACTGAACATTTTGCGCCTAAACGGTTTTTTATATATAGGTAAACCAACAAATTGTCAATAGACTTACATATGAAGACCACGTGAGCAGATTGCTCAAAAACGAAAAAGTCAAAAGTACTACTCTGTATCGAAAGGAAAGTACTCGTATCGAATCGAATCGTCGCATATTATCTACAACGAGTTTAGTCTCCTAAATATTTACAACCATTGCTCTCTTTGGGAAACTTATTAAAAGAAGACTTTTTTGTTCAATAAATTATTAATTAAAAAAACATAAACGAATGTGATGTATAAACCACTTTAATTAAACTAACTAAATTAAACAATCTATTTATATAAAAGCAGAAACGACGTACTTTTTTTTTTTTTGTTTTCGAGGAAAAAGCCTTTACGCACCGTCATCCCTGCTGCGGGGGCAGCAGGGACGGTGTGTGGGGCTCCCCGCCCGTGAGAGAGGGCCGTCCTACCCACTAAACCCCGCGGTGTTCCGCCTCACCTTAAAACCGACTCGCAGGGTAGGCCTGAGGTTAAATCACTGCGAGCCGGCAAGGGGCACCCCAGAACGGAGGGGTCCGTCTCGGGGCGGTCGATAAGCGACCACCCCGGAGCTCCCTAAGGAGCTGAAGAACTAGCCCGCACCTCCACCGCTCTCGAGCGCTCCTCTGTAAGCAG
The DNA here is from genome assembly GCA_948477245.1 of Thumatha senex. Lineage (NCBI taxonomy): Eukaryota > Metazoa > Arthropoda > Insecta > Lepidoptera > Erebidae > Thumatha > Thumatha senex. Next base: position 18,994,696 of record OX419744.1, read on the forward strand.
AGGAGGTGAGACCGGCTGGTACGGGCGTGCGTAAAAAGTGGGCACCCCCTGGAACACAGAAAGGGTGCCCGTCGCCAAGTGGCCAGTTGGGCGGGGTCCCCCGACCTTCCGCCCACGGCCAGACACTATTCGGGGGCGCGCATGTAATTAGCACGTCGACGCCCCCGAACCGGACGGCGGGGCGGGAGCGTCTGTCCCGTACGCTCCCGCACCCGCAACTCCTCACGTTTCGCCGCCATCACCTCGCTAGCAAACGAGGCGAGACCATGGCTTGCACCACAGCCGGCAGCGACAAATTTCCACCGACAAGGCCCGTAAGGGCGATACGCGGCCCGTCCCACGCCGGGCACACGGCGAGTGTGTGCTCCGCCGTGTCCACGACGCCACTTGGGCAGTGGCGACACACGGGGTCCGGCTCCACCCCAGCCACCTCCCACAGGTACTTGGCGAATACGCCATGCCCTGTGAGGAGCTGACTGAGGTGAAATGTCGGCGCTCCGTGTGCCCTCTCCACCCAAGCCCGCAGGACGGGCCGGACAGCCCCCACGAGCCGGGGGCTAACTGAGGGGCCTACCAACCTCTCGGCCCACTTCCGGAAGAGATCGTCGCGAGCCGACTGTCTCCAGCGGTCGACCTCGTCCGGAAGGGGCCGTCCGCCATTTCTACGCACCAGGGCGCTCTCCTCGTAAAACTGACGTACTGATCGATCAATGCACAGCTGAAACCGCTGGGTTTAGAACCATTAAATTGTGCAGAAATATTTCATAAGTGACGTAGGTTTTTTTTATTTTTTTTATTATCAATATAAAAATACATTTACAAACTTATTTCTTACATGACATTACCATAAACCACTGAGGTTTGTCTGCAATGTCTTTACCGTAGTTTACTTAGTCTGGGTTGTACCCAATAGTGTTTTTACATTCTTAATCTAAGTGAAGTAGGTGGGTGGGTTGCTTAAACAAAATAGGCGAGTCGAAATTAAGATCCAGACAAATGCAATCGCTAACTTTTAAATATATAAAATAGATTTTTCTTATCATAGTTGTTTTAAAAAAAAGGACTTAAGATTGTGTTTTATATATTTTGGATTTAATTTATTTTTTTGAATTGAGGGTAGTTCATTTATAAATCGAGGAACTAAGAAATGAGCGGTCCTCTCGCCGTAGACATTTCGAGCCCCAATTGTACTAAAACATTCCCGAGCGACACTGCGTGTATATACAGAATGTTCGATTTTTTGTGTTAATGCTGAATTAAAATATTGTTCTTTAAGTAGACTAAATTTAACTTGAAGTTGCATTGGCAAGATTTTGCAGTGTTTAAAAAGACCTAACTCGTTTTCTCTAAATTGATTTTTAACTACGGGAGATACTATTTGTTTTAATATTCTAAGCGTCAGATGGTATATACTGTTTAAATATGTCTTGTATGTACGACCGTAACTACTTATATTGTATTGAATGTATGATTCTGCAAGCGCATTATACAACATTAATTTAACCTTATAAGGAATACGATCTTTTAAAATGTACATACTAGCCAGGAATTGTCTCAATTTGTTACATACATGCTCAATCTGCTGAACCCAGTTAAATCTGTTATTAATGATAAGCCCGAGATATCTGTATGAATTAACTATTTCAATAGTAGGGCAGCAACAACTCAGAGGATTGTTATAATGTAAACAGTGGTGATCGTGAGCTCTCAGATGCCCCATATACGATGTCTTGAGATATGGTGACTTAATAAGCATTACTTTGGTTTTTTCTACGTTTAAAACTAACCCGGCATCGTGGCACCACTTCACAAGGTTATCAAAATCCGTTTGAAGCAGTTCAAACGATCTCTGCAACTCTTTATTGCTAATGACGAGACATGTATCATCTTCATATTGATAGCATGTACAGTTCAAAATGACACTGCTCATGTCATTAACGTATGACAAAAAGAACAGTGGCCCTAGATCGGATCCTTGTGCCGTTCCATACGTTGTGGTAATGGTCTCACTATAAGTATTATCTAGTTTAACCCTGTACTTACGATCAAATAAATAATTTTTGCACCAGTGAAGTAGCGGTCCACGTATACCGCAGTTGTTGAGTTTTTTTGTAAGCTTAACATGATCTAGGGTGTCAAATGCACGGGAAAAATCAATAAATGCAACTAAATCGCTTCTCCTATCGTTTAATTTTTTATTTACCTCATCCGTGAACTTAGACAATAGTTGTATTGTACCTTTTTTTGGTTGAAATCCAAATTGATTGCTAAAAATAGTGTTGTGTTGTCTATAAAAAGAATGTATTTGTTCACACATAAAATTTTCAATTATCTTATCAATAGATGGCAAAAGGGTTATTGGGCGATAATTGGAGTATTCAGACCTTTTCCCTTTTTTGGAAATTGGGCGAACACACCCTTGTTTTAGCTCGTCTGGATATAAACCTTCTTTTACACTACAATTTATAAGATTTGCTACCGCAATGGACATATCTTCACCTGCCATCTTTATATCCGATACTTTAGTTCCATCAAGCCCCGGGGCTTTGTTTGAGTTTAAGTTCCTTATGATACTATACACTTTATTCTTAGTAGCCTTATGAAAACGAATACTAGAGTTCGCGTCATGATTTTTGACTCCATTCAATAATTTAATACTACAAGAAGGTATTATTTTTTTAACGGCTTCGTCAAACCCCTTAGCAAAGTTATCAGCCACTTCTTTTTTAGTCAGCCCTTGTGATTCAAAAGCATTAATAATTACTTCATCGATTGATAACGTGATTCTACCTAACATCTCTTTAATTATATGGTATAACTTTTTTGCGTTATTAATTTTTTTTTCAATGTGTTTTATATAATCTAATATTTTATCTAGATCCCATAACACAAGCTATTATTAGCTTACTGTGGGCTAGATAGCGCTGTGTGAAAAGTGTCCCACAATATTTATTTATTTATTTTATTTTATATAATATGTGTTCCTACGATGTTCTAAAATTGTATGTACTTTGTTACGAACTTTGTTATAATTAAGTCTTAACTGTAGATCAGTAGGGTTCTTTTTCCACAACGCAAAAAGCTTGTCGCGTCTATCACATAGTCTGGTGATATTGTGATTAACCCAAGGTACACGAATTTGTTTTTGATGTTTTTTATAGGTAGTAGTAGAACTTGACAATTTATATGCATGATCAAATGACTCAGAAATGAAGGGGAAAATTTCATTTGGACTATTCATATCACTAGTTTGTTCCCATTTTATTTTATTCAATTCTTGTTTATAATTATTATAATTTACATTTTTTTTTGAAACATCCTGTTCATCAGTCCGCATACCATCGCTTACGCAGGCCAGGAGCACGGCACGATGGTCGGCTAGTGTAAGATCAACCGCGGCCGCATACGGACTTAATGTGTAGAATCGAGCGAAAACGTGGTCAATACAAGATTTTGTTATAACATTAAGCTTATTTTGAATTCTGGTGTAATCAGTGATTCCACACATTAATCTGTAACTGCCCAGTGTATTTAAATATGAGTCTTTGTAAGATGATGATGTTTTTAAATCTATATTTACATCACCAATAAGCAGTAGGTTGTGTTTTGGTTCAAATTGAGATATGCATTTGTCTAGTTCCCTCACAAACAAGGTTTTATTTAATGATGGTGGTCTATACACAGCACACACAACTACAGCGTGGTCATCAGTAGATTTTAGTGTTCCAAAAATACTCTCAAACATAAAAGTTTTACAGGGAATTTGGGTAAATTTTAGACAATCTTTAGTGTAGATTATTATACCACCGCCTTTGTTATATGTACGCAGCTGTGTATACATATTATAGCCAGGTATGTTAAACAAAGAAACTATACTGTCAGACACGGCTACCTCCGATAAAACAACTACATCTAACGGTACAGAGCAACGGTAGCGACCTAATATTAATATGGATACAAGAAAGTTTTAAATTACTATGAGTCGGTAATATTTTGAATAAATGATTAACGGTAGTACAGTCGAAGAATTCCTTAATATAACAATTATCCATATAATTAATGAGTTAATATGATAAATATAAAAATTCAGAAGGTAACGACAGTCTCACTCTTCTGCTTGTTGTTTTAATAGACTAATTTCTGTTGCCGATCGAATATAATATATTTTGGAATTGTTATCCTTTCTAGCACATACCTTTCCATCCTTATATCATACGAATTTGATTGTACCATGTAATTGTTGTTTTGAATTATAAAGTAGTGTTTTCATCGACTTGGTAAGAGCTTCTCTTACGAAAATGGCGTCTTCAGCTTTTTCTATAGGTGCTTCTGGTAGCACTGCTCCGACCGTAATTCGTTTCTCCTTGCTGGCTGAGATCCATTGATTTTTTGTAGCATGGGATTTCATTTCGACTATGATAATTCCAGGTTTATTTTTAGCCACCTTGATACGACGAGACGATTGTACATCTAGCTCACTAACAGAGAGTTTGCTTGCAACTTTACTTTCAAGAAGTGAATAAATTAATAAGTTAAGTAAATAGGGACATCCGGCAGCACTGCAATTTCCAATGAAGTTGCTAAACTTTTTTGTTCATATTGATGCATGCCTTGTTCCAATACAGACATTCTTAGTTCTAGGTTTTTGTTCCTATTATATAGATCCAAGTTCCTGTTCTCTAATTGTTTAATCCTAGTGTCTTGGGACTTTATGGATATGTTCATGGTGTCGTTTTGGTCACTAAGAAACTGCAGCGATGCATTGAGATCTACTATTTCCTCCCTAAGAATTTTTTTAAAGTCACGACTCATTTCTTGTGCTAGTTTACGTGGATCAAAAATTGGCTGTTCGCTGATACTATGACCTGATTCAGATTCATCGTCGCCTTCCTCTTCTGGGATGATAAAAGAAGATCTACGTGATAAATTTTGGATGCAACTGTCACAGCTCCATTCAATACCCGTAGCATTCCGAAGAGTACTTATCTGCTTATTCGATAGTTTTGAGCAGGCTGCTTCAGCATGTACGATCTTGTTACATCGGCTACACTCTAGACCCGGCGATTTTTTAGTTATATTTTTTTTACATGTCGAACACTTTTTCGGCGGCATACTGAGGGTAAAAGGTTTTTAATAAAGCTGTCACACAACTGTTAGGAAAGTTTACAAACACCGGTTAGGTGTGCACTAAGAAAGGATTCTTGAAAATTCAACCCCTAAGGGGTAAAAGTTGCGAAGTTTGTATGAAACGGCGTGTTTTTGTGGAATTTATCACTGCTGTTGATACACTGGATTAACACAATATAGGTAAGTGTTAATATTGATTCCATAATAAAAATAGGCTATGACTGGATGAATACATTGTGATCATCAAGTTATTATGGGAAAACTGTTCATGAAACCTTAACCACCAAGCAGGCGAAGCCGCGGGCGTCCTCTAGTTAAGTATAAAATAGTAGACTTAAAATATCTTATAATAATACTATACAATAACATGCTTCATAGTTTGCATAAAAAAAAACAAAAAGTATCGATATGAGTAGGTATCGATACTTTCATGGTATCGAATCATCGCAGCGCTGCGCTCTCTGACTACCCCGCCAGGAATACAGCGTGAAGATAGTTAAGTTACTTTAAGTTAAGTTAGCAAATTGTAGACCCTTTTTAATATACTCTTATCAGAGCCATTTCAATTTCGCAAAGTAAATTGTTGCAAAACACTGATATTAGAACCAATTTCATTTATTGGAAAGAAACGCGATTTCAGTTGATTAATAATTATATCTAACACTTGATAAAATATTATGTTTACTTTGAACAACCTTTCCAAATTTCGGAATCGCTCATCTTTGCAATGCTCGTCAGTCTGTCGTTTTAACTACCTCTGACAAAATTCAGGGCATAAGGACCATTTTTCTGCTACACTATTTGCTTCCATTTTTAAATTCATTTCAATACCCTAGGATCAAGTATCATAGCTTGGTCTTAGTCAATACCTTTCATGCCTGCGCCCACCACCAATGTACCGCGAACAAAATGAACAACCAATGGATAGAATCGAAAAATTTATCGTCATTTTTGTTTTAAATATGCTGAAATCTTAATGATTTTAGCATATTTAAAATTGAATTGGTATATTATGGTCTAAGTTGCGTCTCGTTTTAATTAATTTTAGATATTGGAAAAATAATATATTTAAAATAAAATTCTGTTAAAAATGTTAGGTTGTCTCTGAACTCTCAGCCGCTTGGGCCAGGGCCCTCTCGGGTCGGGGGCCCGTGGCATTTTGCCAGCCCGGCCACCTGTCTTTCACTATAGCACGTTAACATAACTTTTATGTCGAAGAAAATTCCCGCACATTAAATATACTAAACAATAAAAAAAAATGCACTAGCATTAGTTTTAGAAAATAAGCGTCTTCGCTTGAATGCAAGTAAAACTAAGGTTCTAGTATTTGAAAGAGATGACGAAAGAACTAAATGCGAGGTTTGGGTAAACCAGGAACGTCTGGCTAGAGTAAGTTACTAAATACACAACGTCATTCACTTTGTTTGATTGTGTAGCGCAGATACAGAGAGAAGATGTGTTTCGGATGTACAACGGCCAGTAGCTGCAGGAAACACGGTGCTTTGTCCCAATTCTTATAGCGACATAGTATTCAAAACGCAGTGCTGGTGCATTCGTTGCTTTACGGTAGCGAAACCTGGGTATGACAGCAGATGCATGAAAATAAGTTGAATGCTGTGGAGATACGATTACTTCGAATATTGTGGGGTGTCACTTTGGCCGACCGATACATAACTTAGGAACGATTGACAAAGAAAATATATTGTGCGAAAGTAAAGGGTAGAAGGAGTCGGGGTAGGCCGAAACTTACATATGAAGACCATGTGAGCAGATTGCTCAAAAACTGAAAAGTCTAAAGTGCATGGACGAAGGAATCTGTCCTCTTTGACTACCCGGTCAGGGATACAGCGTGAAGATAATTAGTTAATTCGTTTTAGAAAATAATAAACAGTCAGCATTCGCTTTTGTAATTTGAATCTTCTTTGTTCAGAAGACAAGTAGGACAGGCGAATGTTTTAGAAACCATTTTACAAACTCATTACTATTTGCTTATATTTCCTATGTGGATATTCCTGGCATGTCCTTAGTATTTGTTAAGTCCAAACCTAAGTCCCAAATACTTATGCCAATAAGGCGGTTAAAATATCCTTTTCAGCCAGCACTGTTTTGTCTAATTCATTTGAGTATAGTTACAAAAAAAAAAATTTTTGACAATGACAAATTAATTGAAGTTATGTCATTGTTGTTTTCATTTTGCATTATTGCTATGAAAATTGAGTAAAACGCTTTGGTTTTATTATTTTATAAACTTCATTGTCTGTAAGATGGTATTAATTAAGTTCTAATTGTGATATAACTGACTAGTCACTATCATTTAAAACAGGTGTGGCAAAAAGTCAAGCAATAATCTTAATTGTTTTGATAATTTCTTGATTTTATTTCATTAATAAATTTCTTGTTATAAATTATTGTGCGGTGCGGTTTTAGGTGGCGTTATTGGAATTATGCCGGAGCATTTGGAACTTCAACATCTGGTCGACGTATCCGCGGGAAGCGGCGATGAAACACTGCCGAACCTACTCGAAAATAAAAGACCTCTGATAAAAAGATGTCCGTACCTCGGCCTGATATTAGCGACACTTTCTTCGTTATTCTTCTCACTGTGCTCAGTTATTGTTAAGAGTCTGGATAATATTGAACCTATGCAATTGGCCATGTTTCGTTTTGTCGGCGTGTTATTACCAACCATTCCTATAGTGATATACACTGAGCAACCTATATTCCCTCAAAAGAAACGACTGCTTCTAATATCACGTTCACTCGTGGGCACATTCGGTTTGGCATTCAGTTTTTATGCTTTCCATTATATGGCATTAGCAGATGCATCAGTTATTGTATTTTCAGTACCTGTATTTGTAGCATTATTTGCAAGAATAATATTAAAGGAACCATGTGGTATTTGGAATGTAATATCTATAGTTTTAACTCTTATTGGAGTTATATTAATCACACATCCACCTTTTTTATTTGGAGATGACACAGATTCAGAACATAACCCAAAATATGATAGTATGAAAGGTGCTATAGCTGCCTTTCTGTCAACAATAATTGGGGCTAATGCTTATGTTCTATTACGAATGCTGAAAGGGTTACATTTCTCTGTAATTATGACAAACTTTGGTGCTATAGCAATACTGCAAACATTTTTATACTCATTAATATTTGGTGTATTATGTATGCCGAACTGTGGTACAGAACGCTTTCTTGTAGTTTGTTTAGCACTGTTTAGTTATTTGGGTCAAATATTGTTAACAATGTCCTTGCAAATGGAGCAAGCTGGTCCCGTTGCCATTGCTCGTTCTGCGGATATAGTTTTTGCATTTCTGTGGCAGGTTATGTTCTTTAATGAGATACCAGGGAAATACTCTATCTGTGGAGCTTTTTTAGTTTTGAGTTCAGTTATACTGGTGGGTTTACGGAAGTGGGCTCTGGCATTGCCAGCAGATTCACAACTTAAAGATAAGTTGGGTGCACTGGCACGATAATCTACAGCTGGATGAAGTCCTTTCACAAATTTGTCAGTTATTAGTTTTATGAAGTAATTTATTACTTACCATTTAATAGTCAGTATCAATAATATTGAGATTACATTTTATTCAAAATGATCTGATCAATTATGACATTTAATTTTAAACAAATTACATTTTTATCAGTGTATTGTGCAAAATGTGAAAGTCTGATTGATCAAATTTTTCCTTCTCTATGTTGCTGGGATCATTTTGAACAGTGTCTCTATATTTGAATCCTTATTTAACCATGGATATGCAAGTTTAAAATCAGATATGATGTTTTGCATTTTTATGTGTTAAAATTAATAAGATTGAAGGTTTTTGGTACTCATATTACACTTATTTCAGTGTACCTGTATGATTTAAATAAATGTAAGTATAGCAAGTTATGTAGATAGATATTTACTCATCTATAGATATGAACAACTTTATTGAGTAAGTCTTGAGTTATAAGTTATAATTGCTATTTATTTATTATTATATTTGGATTTGTTTTATTTTATCACTTTGATTTTATGTGTGTTTTCCTAAATTACATTTATAATTAAATATGGACAGGACACAATAACTATTTATAAATCGTAATTTAAGTAGAAACTTCACCCTAAAAGACTGTTTATCTAAGTCCACTATAACTTGTGTTGTGTATGGGCCTTTTTCCTTATTGGCTTTAATATATAGATCTTGTTGTATAGTTTATCACTGAAATTAGCTTTTAAATACGATTCACTTTGTTAAGCATTTGTTTGCAAAGTTATTCTTAAATTATTAGCTTGAGCACAAGGCCCCACATAAGAGCCACTGAATATTTTTCTTGTTATATGACTCAAAGGTTGGCAACTTATGTTGCATTGAAGCAATCACTGTTACATAACATATCATCACTGATATATTTATGTTCAATAATTAATAAAAAAGTTTGCATGCAATATTTAGCTGTTATAAGTAATTAAGTAGCAATATTTTGGTACTTAGTTATTTGTATATTTTAAGAAGTATAATCAAATTGAAACTTATACCAACATAATTATAACAGTTTAAATATTTGTAGAAAGATTATATTCGACAGGACAAAGAGGACAGTACTAACTACTCGCTTGTTTCTTCTTGAAAGTTTGATGAATGAGTAGTGATAAAATTTAATATTTCTCTACCGTTGAATACTTCTTAAAATATAATGCCTATTATTATAATCACATAGCCATTTATAAGTACGTACCTAACACATTCTAGTCAGGAAGTTTGTTTGTTATTAGATTTAAAACTGATATTTTTATAGTGTTATCTTCGTCATAATCTATTAAGCTTAGAGCTAGAAAATGTGTATCGGAACCATTTTATTTTCGATAGATGATACCATTCTAGTCAATGTATAATAATCATGGCACAACGTGTAGGTATTATAACATTCAAAAAGTGAGTCAAAACTCACTATAATTTATTATGTTACTACTTAGGTATGGTTAGCAAAAAAAGACGCTTACCACATCTTTTATAAAACATCCCCAGTTTTTACTATAGGTACATACTATGTACTGTATTGCGATATTTACTTTAATAAGACAGTTTTCTTTGTGCGTTTAACTACTTTTGTTACTGACTGTACTTATAAATTACTCATTATTGGGTGTTCTGTTAGTTCTTCCCACTCAGGGGTTCACTTTTTTTAAATCCTTGATGTTAAAATAATTTGGAAGAATATTTTAAAACAGGTTTAGTTAGATAGACCCATACTCCAAATACGTAGGTGCCTCTTTAACCTACGCATTTAAATGATCTTATATATCTATATAGATATAAAATATATTTTGAAGGTTAAATTGATATTGTTAACTGTACATACATTGATTGCATTGTGATATTTTTGATTCTAGTCATAAAAAAATATGTACACTGCTTAATTAAATAAAACATTGCAGCTAAAGCATTTTTATTGCTCTTTTTATTTCTTATAAGATCACACCAATATGTGAAACCAAGAGTAGTTGGTAGAGAGCAATTTGTAAGGGGCTCCACCAAGAAGAAACGGAAACCAAGCGACCTCACCTGATTGCGGTGCTCCTGCTGACAGACGAAACAACTACGCAGGGGGGAGGGGGGGGGGGGTAAAGACATTCGGGGTTAGACGGCAGTCCATCCTAACAATGGTGAAAAACAAGCCAAATCCTGGCTGTCTTCTAGCAGCTAAAAGTATACCCCAGACTTGAAATCGAGTTAGTGTTTGTAGACAACTGGGAATACACTAAGATGAAGAGATATGTTACTATAAAAAGCGATTTGTGGTAGGTATTACTCTCAAACCTCCATAAAAAACCCCAGCAGTTTTATATCGCTTTATTGAGACGGGAAACCTCGACTTGAGACTAGTTTTTAAAGCTTTGCATTGCATACCTAATAAAAAGCTATATTAACTGAGCTTCTTTGCCTGCACAAGTTTTTATCTAAGACTATTAAATAAAAAATGGTGCAGGAAGTGTGGATAATATTGGACAGTTGCTGTAAAAATGTATTATAAATATTATTTCCTAAAACTAGTGCATTCATCTTGTTTTATGTGTTAAATAGTTGTGAGACATAAAAATTGACGTGCTTAGTGATAAATCGCAGTCAAACCAAGGGAAACTCAATTTTTCATGTTATGTGTATCGTGCAAACTCCACTGAAAGCTCAGTACTTAAAAGCCGGCGCGCTCGAGCAACTAAGTTGCACGGTACTGTCTACGTTGCACGGCCATTTGTTTGGGAGTGGAACGGACAAATTACTAGTAGAGCGAGTAGAATAAAATTACACTCTCGCCCTCGTGCGCGCAACTTAAGGTCGATTTACATCTGTATTCAAAATCACGGAGGTCACTTTGAATAAACTTTATTGTCATAAGAATCTATGTTTTGTTAAGTTCATTTTGGTATATAAATGGTTACATAAAGAATAAACTTGTTTCAATTATGTTATATTAAACATGTGACAGAATTTATGACCTGACTAAGTAGGTAGTTATTATTTTTATACATACACACACCTATTATCACGACCGTAATTATTAGTGAAAGTAAGTAGATAAACTAAGAAAATTTATTTTTAAGATTTTATTAAAAAAACCAATCGGAGAACTTAGGTACACAAAAAGGAACTAGAAAAGAAATATTACTTAAAATTGTTAATAAAATGCAGCAAAGACTCTCTGGTTTCTTTAGTTGCGGCACCATCCGGAATGTGTAATTGTTGGCCTATGTTCACATTACTTTCTGAACTGTTTTCCATCTGATTGGGTGGATTGATCTGTGATTGCACAATGAATGTATTTTGTGAACTGCCTGAATTGTCTGAATATGAAGACATCAGAGTTGATGCTAAATATGACTCAAAATCAAATTTCCCCAAATCGGCATCGAACAGTATATTATTTATGTAATGTTCAACATACGCTTTCGTCCGTTTCGAATGTTCACGATGTTTTGAAGCAACATGATTTTCAAAAGTTTGACTCTTGTCGCAGGTAGGTAGCCAGATCGCAGGGACGTTGAAGGTAGCCATTGTGTTGTGGTGTTTCTTGAACCTACTGAAGCTGCAGGTTGTGGATGTGTTGTTGAATCTGACTGTGTGCCTGCATTAGGGTCCACTACCGCAGTTTCTTGTTCATTTCGCTCATTCTCCTGCTCATCAGCCTATGTAAAAAAAAACAGTTTAATTAATATACACTCTAAAATAAGTTTTTATTAATTTCAGACACCGTCAACAGAAGAAGAATGGCTATCAATCGCTCAGGAATTCAACGAGAAGTGGAATTTCCCAAACTGTGTTGGTGCTGTAGATGGGAAACACTGCGTCATACAAGCACCAATTAATAGCGGAAGCGACTTTTTAAATTATAAATCCACATTCAGTGTGGTGTTAATGGCTATTGTAGACGCTAACTACAATTTTATATTCTCCGATGTTGGTTGTCAGGGCAGAATATCAGATGGCGGAGTTTTCAGAAACACTTCTTTCTATCAGAAACTACAAAATAATGATTTAAATTTGCCTAATGACCAAAGACTTCCAGGAAGACAACAGTATGTGCCATTCGTATTTGTAGCAGATTATGCATTCCCATTACAAAGACACATCATGAAGCCGTATCCTGGTACTCACGCCAGGGGATCCGAAAAACGAATTAACAACTACCGTTAGTCTAAAGGAAGACGAATAGTAGAAAATGCGTTTGGCATACTTTCAGCAGTTTTTCGTGTAATACGAAAACGTATGTTGCTACAACCGGATAAAGCATCTCTCATCGTATTGACCTGCGTATACCTACATAATTATTTGATGAAAAGGAAAGCTTCTAGGAAGTTATATAATTCACCGGGCATGATGGACAGAATAGAATATGACGTCGTTATTCCAGGCCAGTGGAGAAATGTGGACCGTTTATCATCATTTCTCAAGTTACCCAACACTGGACGAAGACACACTTTACAATGTGAAAATATCTGGAAAGAATTTTCAGACTATTTTAATTTGACTGATATTTTGGCATGGCAAAATAATATTGTATAATTGCAGGGGTGTGCACTAGGGTTTCAGCCTTCAGGGCAAGAAGTTTTCGAAATGGTTATAAATGTAACTACTTAATTAAAGTAAAAGCACCAATGAAACTAATAACTTTTAAACGGCTGAAGTGATTTTTTTAATTCAACTTTCAAACAAATAAATCAAAATCGGTTCATACGTTCGGGAGATAAGATGCCACACACACACACACACAAACACAGACCGTCAAACTTACAAAACCCCGTAGTTTTTGCCGTCGGCGGTTAAAAACAGAAAAATATATTCAATTTTGCTCTTTTAAATCAAATTTATTTGTCTTGTTCAGTTTTTACAGCACTTAATATTTTGATAAATTAATTCTAAACTTACTAAAAATAACTAAGAAACAAAGACCTAACATGCGTCATAAAATTTCTCCGCATCGCAGTCCTCACGTGGTAGCGTTCCCAGAAGACTGGCAGCATTGCCACGTTGAATGGCAATGCTTAGCCTTTGTGCGAAAAAGAAACCAGCCCTCTGGTCACGAGTAGTGTCAATTAGGCGCTTTACAATCTCTTGATATAGATTATGAGCACTTGGACCCCAGGACCCTAACGTCTCGACCCCAAACGGCTCAAAAACGTAATCACTTACGAGTTGCAAATATTTCTGCCGTTTAAGGGTCTCCGCAGAAGCAGCGGCGGCACCGGCACAACCAGCAGTACCTGGAAGATGAGTAGGAGCAAGAGTGTCGACACACGTAGCGTCCCACACCAAACACCTACCCATCCTCCACGGCATTAACGACATACCGTCCGGTCTCTTGCCGTCGTCGCGCGCCAAACCATTCGGTTCAAGTTTAGCTGGCACACCGCCGGCGACAAGAGCACGTCGGATTAAGTCGTTAAGGCTCGCGTGCCGTGGTAATCGCCCAGCACTTCTGCAGCAAGACAAGCCATGATGTCCAAGGCGATCGACGACTACTCCACAATGGCACTGGTGCGGAGAAACACATGGCGCACCCAAACGAAGGCAGGAAGCAATGCGAAAGGTAGTATCGTCTAACATGGTCCCTATGTTAGACGAAGGAAGAGTTTGTAGCCACAGACCCGATTCCCACGTGCCCACTGCCAGTAAACGGGCTCGCTCAGCAGCTGTCGTACTGGAGCTTAATAAATTGTTTCTTACTAAACTGCAAAGCGGCCCGTCCCACTGACGCTGTGAGAAAAGGTTCCTTGGCAAGTCGGAGTTCGGACAGGCATTTTTCCAAGCATTTACTGCTTCAATCTTTCACAGTATTTCGGAATTAACTAGTGTAGGTGCGTGAATTTTCCTAGTTAACGCCTCCGTACTGTGGACTGAGGACAGGAACGCTGGTAAACTAATATCGGAAATTTTGCGAATGCCGAGGCCACCCAAACGTATTGGCAGAGTCGCTTGCAGTAACGAACGGTCATTCAAGGCCACATTTAAAATCTTACTGAGAGTGTTTATTATAATATTATCTATTTTATCTAAAAGGCCAGAGTGTTTCCAAAATTGAGTTGACCTGAGAACATTAGTAAATTTTGGTACAAACAAGCAAAACCGGAGAATGGTGTAAGCCGAATGAATGTTAATTTTGAGTAGACGATCGGAAATATCACAAAAATCTTGAATTTTCTGTTCTATAAAATTATTGTAGGCATCTTCGAAAATTGGGGACCCTAGGAGGCGAAGTGAATCTTTCCCGATAATTTTGATACCAGGAGTTAATAAATTAAATTTGGAAAATATTAATTTCTTGTCCATATTACCATTAATAAAAATTTCGCATTTATTTGTGTTAAGCTCTAAACCAATGGAACTAAATTTATTTTTTAAAACTACTAAATCTTGTAAAACTGTCTCAACTTCCCCTCCCAAAGTACCATCATCTAGATACCACACATTAAATTTAGAATTTAACTCGCGAATAATAGGATGAATAGCTAAACTGAAAATTACCGGTCCGAGAGGATCACCTTGTTGACACCCAACAGCTGATTCTAAAACATTGTCCTGATATAGTAGTTTTGTTGGGTATCTGTAACATTGCCAAAGAAAGTTGTATATTTTTGGAATTTCTAATTTAGCTTGGGATAACAAAGTGTATACACCGAGTTGAAAGCATTCTTCACATCAACCTTTAGGATTACCTCGCTTTTCCCACTGTCAAGGTATGTAGAAAGTGCGTGTATGGCAGCCTCACAGCCCCCTTTCGAACCAAACCCTATTTGGAGGGGCTGAAATTCCTCAGCTAAATGCTCTTTATAAAAATTACAACACATTTTTGCTGCCATACGACGATAAGTACACCCTACGGCAATGGGGCGAATGCCACCATCTTTCTTGTAAAGTGCACACAGATTGGCCCCATACAAGATATCAATGATGTCATCGACTACACCACCGGAGAGCATAAGATTCATGAGAGCCGCCAACTCCCCAAGAAGCACTTCACCAGCGTCCCCAGCGCTTGGACTCACAAGATCTTTAAGATGCTGTGGAGACAAGCCGTCGAGGCCACCAGCAGAACCACAACGAAAAGAATTAACGGCACTCAAAACATCCTTGGCAGTAACACTGAGGCAGTCAAGGCTTGAGTCAGGAGCCTCAGGGAAACGAAGGTCATCCACAGGCGCCGGGTGCTTGCTCTGCAGGACCGCAAGTGTTTCAGGCGTACATGGCGCCACCACATCACTACTGAAAAGGAGTCTCGACGCCCCACTTAGGTCACCATCCCTTAATTTGGCTTCAACTAAATTGAAAAAATTATTTTTGCGTACTATTGAAAATTTTGCATCTAAATTATAAGTCAAATTATTGCAATTATTTTTTATTTGGGCAGTTAAGGATTTCGAAGTTGTAGTTTTGTCCTTATTGATGTGAAGAATTTTGAACGGGAAGGTGAGCAGCTGCTCCCAAGCCGATTTAGAATTTTCTCGGACTGCAAGACCCAAGTAACTAGCTAAACATCTAGCCACCGTAGATCTTGCACCCCGAGGAATTCTTTTTAAAACGGGAACAGAATTTTTTAATTTTGAGAGTGTTTTCCAAAAAGGCGACTCGTCACTGTTAATATCTAAAGTAGTGGGAGAAACATGTGCCGAAGGGTTCGCAAATACATGTTGGAGTTTGTGCACTTTCCCAACATGTATTTTTAAACCCCGCTCACCCATTTTGCTTATTTTTTATAACTATTGTTTAAACTGTCCATCACTGGAGCACTGTCCATGACTATAACCACAGTATAAAGAGTAAACCTATCAGTAGCGTTACGCCTTTGAAGTTGACAAAAATTCCGACAACGTCTAGACAGTGATGCTTGTAGGGTTGTCACAAGTATACAAGACTGATGTTATTTATAATTTATTTATTAACTCTTACTCGCAATCAACTATCAACATTATAATATAATATCTTGATCTTAATAATATTATAAATGTGAAAGTTTGTAGAGATGTTTGTTACTCTTTCACGTAAAAACTACTGAATAGATTTTAATGAAACTTTACAATAATATAGCTTATACATCGGAATAACACATATACTTTTTATCCCGGGAACAAGTTCTTATGGGAAATGGGAACGGGAAAAGTTCTCTACACGGGCAAAGCCGCGGGCGTCAACTAGTATGTATATATAATAAATCAATAATATAAATACCGGTTTAAAAAAAAGGATCTGAGATTTCATCAATTGCCGCACACGGAAGTAAATAAGGTTCATTTCATGTCGAATCGATAGTTTTTTTTATGAGAAAGCGTTTACGAAATGGCTGCCGCGTAGTAGATATAAAATTATGGGGTTTCTAGCAATCAATATGGCCGCCGAACTATTCTTATAAAATTTCATGTCGGGTATCGTATAAAGGGTTTTTTGGTATGCTGAGTACGAATTTCGTGTTAATTTTGCAATCCAACATGGCCGCCGGCCGTGTCGTAGTTTTCAAATTTGATGTTGGGTATCGTATAAGGGGTTTTTTGGTGTGCTGAGTACGAATTTACTGTTAATTTTGCAATCCAATATGGCCGCCGCGCCGTGGTTATAAAATTTAATGTTGGGTATCGTATAAGGGACTTTTTGGTATGCTGAGCACGAATTTCGTGTTAATTTTGCAATCTAATATGGCCACCGCGCCGTGGTTTTAAAATTTCATGCTGGGTATCGTATAAGGGGTTTTTTGGTATGCTGAGTACGAATTTCGTGTTAATTTTGCAATCCAATATGGCCGCCGCGCCGTGGATATAAAATTTCATGTTGGGTATCGTATAAGGGGTTTCTTGGTATGCTGAGTACGAATTTCATGTTAATATTGCAATCCAATATGGCTGCTTCGCCGTGGTTATAAAATTTAGTGTTGGGTATCGTAAAAGGGGTTTTTGGTATGCTGAGTACGAATTTTGTGCTAATTTTGCAATCCAATATGACCGCCGCGCCAACTGTTATAAATTTAATGTTGGGTATCGCATAAAATTATTATGGTATGCGGAGCCACACATGTGGGATTATAACTATACTCTATACTATGTTATCCTGTGTTCAAGTTTTTCGTCATAATTAATATTTAAACTTGTTCAAAGCGTAACCAATATTTTTTTGTTGAAAACAACAGTAGCATTAAGTCCAGTTAGTCAAAAACCGAAAATATTTATCATTAACTCATTTACTACTAATAATAAACCTAATATACTCGACGAACTTCGTATCTCCGTATAATTTGTTTTTTTTTTCCTAGAGTGCTCATCGGGGCGGAGACAAATTGAACAAATTAATAATAATAATAATATACCCCTCGAGGACAGTCGTAATCTTTTATAAGATTAACGCAACCCTATGAGGGTATATATAGTAGATTCGCTTTTTGAGTCATCCACTTTCTGATATCAACAAAAAAATTTATCAGAAAGTTATTGAAAAGCTCACATCCGCAGGGCAGCTTGTGGCGAGCTGAATGTGCGTAGCTACACATCGGTCCCGATTCCTCAGAGGTTTGTTGCCCTTCTGCACCCGTTAGCCCATTAAATGCTAACTGGTAAATCTTATAAAAGATTACGACTGTCCTCGAGGGGTATATTATTATTATTATTAATTTGTTCAATTTGTCTCCGCCCCGATGAGCACTCTAAGAAAAAAACCAAATTATATGGAGATACGAAGTTCGTCGGGTATATTATTAGTAGTAAATGAGTTAATGATAAATATTTTCGGTTTTTGACTAACTGGACTTAATGCTACTGTTGTTTTCAACAAAAAAATATTGATTACGCTTTGAACAAGTTTAAATATTAATTATGACGAAAAACTTGAACACAGGATAACATAGAATAGAGTATAGTTATAATCCCACATGTGTGGCTCCGCATACCATAATAATCTTATGCGATACCCAACATTAAATTTATAACAGTTGGCGCGGCGGTCATATTGGATTGCAAAATTAACACAAAATTCGTACTCAGCATACCAAAAAACCCCTTATACGATACCCAACACTAAATTTTATAACCACGGCGAAGCAGCCATATTGGATTGCAATATTAACATGAAATTCTTACTCAGCATACCAAGAAACATGAAATTTTATATCCACGGCGCGGCGGCCATATTGGATTGCAAAATTAACACGAAATTCGTACTCAGCATACCAAAAAACCCCTTATACGATACCCAGCATGAAATTTTAAAACCCCGGCGCGGTGGCCATATTAGATTGCAAAATTAACACTAAATTCGTACTCAGCATACCAAAAAACCCCTTATATGATACCCAACATGAAATTTTAAAACCACGGCGCGGCGGCCATATTGGATTGCAAAATTAACACGAAATTCGTACTCTGCATACCAAAAAACCCCTTATATGATACCCAACATGAAATTTTATAACCACGGCTCGGCGGCCATATTGAATTGCAAAATTAACACGAAATTCGTACTTAGCATACTAAAAAACCCCTTATACGATACCCAACATGAAATTATATATCCACGGCGCGGCAGCCATATTGGATTGCAAAATGAACACGAAATTTGTATTTAGAATATTAAAAACCCCATGAATTAAAGAAATCTATACAAAAACTCAAAAATCATAGCAAACGGTCGTGAATGCGTCAGCCCTGAAAGACTGTCCCGAGCCACTAACAACATTTTGTTCGCAGCTCGGGACAAACCCTCCCGCGTCTCGTCCCTTGTCCCCCGCACGATTGCTCTGTCTAGACAGCTTCGTCGACCGACTGTATGTCTTTCGGCTGTGCTATAACCATAAGTTTAAGTGTCGAAATCAATTGTTTTCCTCGGTTTATATTTGTCCATCAAAAAGTGCATACTTTTAAATACAAACCATTTAGAATTATAAGTACAATCGGCACCGCTGCCTGATTTCGAACTCATTGTTTTTTGCCTTTCTCGGCGGTAAGATGCAAGAAGCGAGTCCATCTTTTTTTTAAATTCTTCCACATTACATTTCAATAGTTTTGCAACTTCCTGCCACGCATCTTGTTTGTAAGTTGTATTTTTATTGTGTTCATACGTCGGATCCCACAGACATCTAGAATTTTGGTAGGCTTCTATCATTAATAAACACTTTTCTTGAGACCAATCCATAATTTAATCGATATAGGTACGTTTACAACCGCTATAATACAAGAACGCTTTGAAGAGACCGCTTTGGGGCGCGAGCGCCGTTTACATCGAGCGAGCGAGTATTGTTAGAATATTCCATAGAATCTTTGCAAACGCACTAAAAACAACGAAAGAATGCTCTACGCCTGTTTACACTGAAAGAATTTGATATAGTGGGGATAGAATGAGCATTCGCTCGTCTGATGTAAATCGACCTCTATATGACATTTTAGATAGGTAGTTGAAGATTAAAGAAATATGAAAGGGTTTGTGTAAAAAGTCTTAGCAACCAGGCCATAAAATAAGTACAAAAAAAGTTTGTTTTCGCATGTTGTGACAGTACTGACAGTTGTGGTCTCTTGTGTTGTGGTATTTGCTGGTATTTGTGACTGCTGAAGATAAAGTTGGTTTTAGAAAAATAATAAATACTTTTTTAAATTTTCCTAGCCTTAGGTTCTTTACCACAGCTAAACGATGGCAGATCGTCTAACACAACTCCAAGATACCATAAATCAGGTAAGCTTCCGTACCTAATTATTTCTG
Organism: Thumatha senex; assembly: GCA_948477245.1. Classification (NCBI taxonomy): domain Eukaryota; kingdom Metazoa; phylum Arthropoda; class Insecta; order Lepidoptera; family Erebidae; genus Thumatha; species Thumatha senex. The sequence goes on from OX419744.1 coordinate 19,015,038, forward strand.
TTGAAACCTTAGTATTTACTTTTTAATCGTGTTTTTAACTATTTACAGCAAGCTGAGCACTTCTGCAACAGCATTGGGATTTTACAGCAGTTCTCTACGCCTAGTAAGTTCCCTGGATTCGACCGCAGCGGGTCACAAACCCCACAACAACAGCAGAATCAGGAAGACTATGCCATGCTTTTCGCTACGTTGATATCTCGCTGTGCTAAGGATATAGACACTTTGATCGAGTCACTACCTAGTGAAGAGAGTTCTACTGAGCTTCAAGTACAAAGTTTAAGGCGTTTGGAAGCTGAAAATAAAGAAGCAGCAGAACAATTAGAAGAGGTAAGCAATTCATTAACACCTATTTAATGCTTCCAGCAATATTCTGATTAATAACCTCATGAACTTCCACCTTCAGTGGGTGCAAGGAGAGTCAAGATCTCAGAGCCCAAGTGGCAGAGCTTTGTCTCAGTACAGTACAGTAGTGAGGCACTTAAAATGGTTACTTATAACTAAAATATTATTGAAATGAAAACATTGCTATAATGTTATTGAAGTAATTATTGTCGTATGTATGCTTACCCCTTTGGGAATAAAGGCAAGACTGATAAAAATAATTCATTTCTCACATACTTGGATGCTGTGATTGTTTAAAATTAATATATTTAAATTATGATTTCAGGTTGTACGTCAAGGGGAAATACTACTAGAAAAGATACAGGGAGCTCTGAGTGACATTGCTCAAAGTCAGTTAGATATGCAAAACCCAGCTCTAATTCTGAACAAGGATATAAAACCACTATTGTAGGGCACAAAGAACCATAGTCACAGCTACCAATGTCAATGATCTGTATAGACTTTCTTTTAGTATAAGTGTTATAGAAGTGTTTGAACTTAAGTTATCTGAACTGTCTACTTGCAGAGAAACTGCAGACTAATGTTTTAGCATTGGTGACTGGTGATTTTGCTGCTATTGGTGCTGCATCGCCTTTTAGCAACTCTGGAGTATAGACGCAGTACTGCTCCAACGCTCCATCACCAAACCAAACCAAAGAAGCAAGATAACACTCCAATGCCCCAATGAGGCAGGATAACACACGCCACAGCGAGGCCGTGGTAGCGGAGACGAAGTCTGTCGAGAGTCCTTCTGAGGGTTTACACAAGACTCCCGGCCATAGATAGATTTTTAGTTATTAGGAGTTCGGCATAGCATCCATTAAGATTTCAGTCAGAAAATAAAAGCAGTATGGAGCACTAGATCGCTTTTAGCTTGAGGATCGCAATTAGCTTCCTGAAACTACTAAATCGTTAGTCGCTGATGCTAAAAGTAGCTCGTCGTCCCTTAGATGATAGTGAATATTAACAGTTTCAATTATGCAACTCTTTTCTGTAAAAATAAATTAAAAATATTATATAGATTTAGAAATATTCTGGTATGTGTATTGAAATATTCAAAACTAGTATAAATAATTTAAATCATAGTAATAAAGAGTTTGGGGGTAATGGCGTGTGAAGAGTACAATAAAAGTGATTATTTTAGAGCTAACAACTTGTCTACTAACTCAACTTTTTTTTTTTCAGTGTATCCTTATAATTAAAATAGAGAATTGGTTCAGGTGGGACTAGCTTCAAGTACTATCTGAACCAGCTATGCAATTCACAAATCTCGGATCCAAATCCGCTACGGCGCAAATGTCATCGATATTCATAGAACTCGAATATCAATGACATTAGCGCCGTAGCGGATTTGGATCCGAGATTTGTGAATTGCATAGCAGATGTCTTTGCCCTATCAATATGGATATAATAAAGATGATATACCTAGAATATTGTTGAACAATAAAAATCATACATACATACATATTGTCACGCCTTTATCCCCGAAGGGGTAGGCAGAGGCATATTTAACGCCCACGTTGCACCGTATGCATTTCTGTCCCACGTAACAGGTGGTGACCCCATTGCCGTGTTGAAATGGACAGGCGCAGGCTGCATCGACCTGCTGTTAAATTTTTTTAAGCCGCCCATAGGGCCTCCAACTTGGCTTAACGACTGCCATTTTATTGGCAACCGGGACCAACGGCTTAACTGAAAGTGCCGAAAAAATTTAATAAAAATGTGTCTATTTTAGATGTTAAATTTGGAATAAATTTTTAACCCGTTGCCTTTTTAGTGAGATAGTAACAAAAAGGCTAAAAGGTCTTATGTGCTAGACACTAATTAGCACGACCAATTAAAGTCCTGGTAGTCTCGGACTATATGTATAATAAAAATCATCCGGTTCAAATTATGTTAGACTACTTTTGTTATCCATAATTGTGACCTCATAATCTAAAACTATCCTGATCCAAAAATTATGTCAACTCATTACTTCCCAGCGATGTGAAAAAACAAAAGGACAAACAACATACCTATATTATTTTATTATATAGAAATATATAAATGCTAAATCTATGTGTAAATTTATGCTTTTGTATAAAACGAATTACATACAATTAAAAATTTTTGGGACGAAACCTTATGTAATTTTTTGTTGTTACTTTGACAATTAAAAGCTCCCTGTATGACATACCCCTATAGATCGGAAAATTAAGAGAAGTGGCATAGCATTACTACTACGCCGCAAAATGCTCAACAAGTAGGTACGTATCAACTACGTTAAAAGCTTAAAAGCCCTCACTAGTTCTGGAACCCCTTACTATAGACAATGGCTTGCGAAGGTTTTAAATTCAGGTTTTACATGAAAACGCTGTATTTTAAGCAAATTTCGCTGTAGGGATCGAAAGACATCCCGCATACAATTTCTCCTGTTTTTCCGATTTCTATGGACAAAATGGCAACTTCATATCGGTGCTCGAGCTTTGCTTGTGGGTGGTGAAGCTGACCAACAGCGGACATGGCCCTATATGTGGCGACTTCTGACGTTCGTAGCTGTGGGTGCAGGGTAGCTTACGACATGTTGCTGATTGCCGTGTTGAAATAGACAGGCACAGGTTGTAGCGAAATTTTTCAAGCCTATTAGGCCTTCGGCTTGACTTGCTAGCGATTTTTTTTTTATTATATATCTATATATATATATATATATACCGGGACCAACGATTTAACGTGCATGGAAACGCTCGTAAATAGAAATATCACGTAGTGTGGGTAAGCACCCATAGCGACAGTTGTATAACACAGTGGTCGTTACAGAACACTGTTAGCGGAGCTACGATTAGATTGTTAAAAGTTTTTAAAGCCGCCTTTGGCTTAACGACTGCCATGTTACTGACAACCGGTACTTGTGCCTTCCGAAAAACCGAAACGCACATATGTAGAAATATCAAAAAGAAGGTAACCTCTGAGGACTGATCTTAGGATCAGTGAAAGCGAAAGATGCTCAACGCAATGTTCGTTTACAGAACACAGAATTTGTGATTTTACGGGCGCTTCAATTCGGTGCTAGTAGGCCTACCTACATAACTATATAGGTAGGACTAAGACTTGTGTGTAAGTTCAAAAATGAAACGAGATGATCTACATAATTCAGAAATTCGTTCGTTAATTTAAAACATATTGTAGCATTCTACGAGTAATTAAATGTCTTTACAAGATTACCGACTGTCAATTAGTTAGCAACACTAGACCAGACCAGACAGAGATTCAATTAACGTCGTAATTAGACCGTAAACAGTAAAAAAATATTACTTTTCTTAGTTAAACACAAATGGCTTTCGTTTTCATTATGAACATATTTAGGTACGCTTTTTCTGTGAAAATAATGGCATAAAGGTTTTCTGTTTTCAATGATAATAAAGGAACCCCTTTGTTTCTCAATGCTACCGATCATATACGTCAAGAATTAGGTACTTGCTTATAATCTTCACTGCCTCTGTGGCACGATGGGAGTGTATTCGACGTGTGCGTTTCGATTGCTCCGCCACGATGTCCAATCAAAAAAAGCCCTCCGTCAAAAATTTGACAAATCCGAATGCAACAAACCAAAAATTTGTTAAAGTAGAAATAAAGAAGATTTAACCGAACGAAACCGCCGCGAACGAAACGTGGAGGATTGCGCGGCCACGGAGATCTCAGCAACTACATGGGTTAGAGATCTAATTCTTTTTGTCAAGTAAAGATTGAATTTGTCAAAAAATGTCGAAAAAAGAAGTATAAGCTCTAGAGCAATATTTTAAGAAATATTCGCCTTTGTAGTTATGGCCGCGCAAACCTCTACTCGTTGTTTCTTTAATGTTGATTATTTTTTAAGCCTTACGATTTCTAATATTAAAATTAAGATCTTAATTTGTCGAAACTAATGAAAGCAATAAATACTACTAAAGTTCAGTTAAACAGGAGATATCGGTCCAAAACAAAAAGTCTAATATGGAATGCGATTATTGCTGGTGTGACTAAACTACTGCGACTCACCCTAGTTTGAATGCACGCTTGTGCGACACACTGAAGCTCGACATCATTATGGTGTGGTATGCAACGTCCCTAGCTCAGTTAGTTCCAGCTTTGGTAATACTTTAAGATTTAAAAAAAAAAACAAAAAAAATAGGATGGTAAGAGAAAACTGCCGCAAATTGAAGTTGCCTGGGTCAGCAGTCTCCACATAGATAGCCTCAGGTTACTGATTCTTGTGATGATTGTTTTAACTCATTCTATGAAATTCCATGGCTATCAAATTACAACCAAAAAGTTTACAAGCTGAAGATTTAACTTTAATTTATGATATAAATTGATTATTCCTAATAGATACATTTAGTGTAGTAGAAAAGGTGTATGTCCAAATTATATCGAAATTATTGTCACCCTGGTAGAACAACATATGAGACTTCATTATTTTTGATTTAACACAAGTTGTAAACTGTTTTGAGGGTAAAACAATACGCCATTATAATGAGGCCAATATGCTGAATAAATGGAAGTTCACACCAAAATCCTAGCAATTATAGGTAGTGAGATATGAGCCTACAAAGAAGCGTTACGTTCGCGCGGCCACGGACTTTTTGTTTTGGACCGATATCTCCTGTTTTACTAAACTTTATTAGTATTTATTGCTTTCATTAGTTTCGACAAATTAAGATCCTTCTTCTTGTGTTAATTTTAATACAAGAAATCGGGTTTAAAATATAATCAACATTAAAGAAACAACGAGTGGAGGATTGCGCGGCTATAACTTCAAAGGCGAATATTTCGTCAAATTTTGCTCTAGAGCTTATACTTCTTTTTACGAAAATTTTTGGCAAATTCAATCTTTAATTGACAAAAAGTATTAGATCTCTAACCCATGTAGTTGCTGAGATCTCTGTGGCCGCGCAATCCTCCACGTTTCGTTAGTGCGGCCAACTTTAAACCCTAATATCTTCTTTATTTCTACTTTGACAAATTTTTGGTTTGTTGCATTAGGTTTTGACAAATTTCGACAAATTTTTGACGGATTGCTTTTTTTGATTGGACACCGTGGCGTATTCGACTGCTACGCAAGAGGTCGGGTTGGATACCCACCCAGTATAAAACTTTGTGTGATGAGCACGATGGTTTATTCTGTGTCTGGGTGTTATTTATCTATAATATGTAAGTATGTATTTAGAATTAAATATGTATGTTTATCAGTTATCTGGTTACCAAAGTACAATTTCTGCTTAGTTTGGAATAAGATGGCGATGTATGAGTTAGTTGTCCCGACGATATTTATTTATTTATTTAATCTATGTATTCGATTGCAATAAAAAGGAATCTCCAAAAGAAAAGCGACAGGATACACCGATGCAGATACCTCACTCACCCTTCAGGCTGTTGTCGGTGTGCTATATTCCAATTCACAATGAGACATAAGTTTAGTGTGTACTGGCTTGTCTGTGGATAGGCAATATGAGGGTAGATTCAGACGATTTAACCTCGCAATCGGAGTGACACCACCTCTTCAGTCTGCTTGTGACCACGGTTGCTGCAACTCAGTTAAAACTTCATGCAAGGTAAATACCTAAGCATGATCACGTAAGGTAGCGTCAATATCTGTGTCTTATATTTATTTGAATCATTATCCGGAGCGCTTGTACACGGTAAGGTTTAGGGGCTTACTCCCACGTGTGTTTAGGCTGTATTTGTATAGTATACTAGTCTGCCACCTGTGGCTAAAAATAAAACACAGTCCTGCTTTTGCTATAGATTCTACGAAGTAGAGGGTGTTGCTAAACTCTTCGCATTTCTCTCTTTCCATAACATAGGATGGATTAAGCTATACTACATCATAACACACTAATTGAATGAAATATCGTTAGTGAGTTTTACAAAACATAACTTTATTTAATTGAAATGAAAACATACATTTTTGAAGTGAAACCTTATTTTAGCGCGGTACGCATATTTTTAGATGAAATAAAATCTCTGGACTCGCGACACCGTTACGAGACGCAGTTGCAGTGTGTGCATATATGCATGTAGAAGACCGCGAACGCGTCTAGATTTTTTATGTAGTTAATTGGTAGATTCAATACGTATAGCAGGTAACAAATAATATAAACATCATCATCATCTAATGTTGATCCCGGTCATCTACAGGTCTTATAATATAAAATTGTGTAACCAATTAAGACTCTTTTAGTGTAGAAATTTTTTTTCATCATCATCATTAACATCGATCCCGGTAATTTTTTTAAGTGGAAACTTATTTTAGCGCGGTACGCATATTTAGAGATGAGATAATATCTCTGGACCCATAAATAAATTATTAATAAATTTAGTTTTCACTTCTGTCGGCACTCCCGTAATATTGTTTTTTTAAAGACATCCAACAACCTTATAGTTTGGCTTTATTATCTACTATCTTGTTACTAGAAACCTGAATAATATTAATAGGTATCTATTGGTAAAACAAAGCGTTTTTTTTTACTACGGAACCCAAAATAGATCAATAACTAGTCGTAGGTAGAACTGTAAAAGTGTTTCAATAATACTCAAATGGAAAATAATATTATGACTTTCATTAAAAATAGCTTTCACGTAACACATCATAAACCATTCTGCTGAAAACCCCTGGAAATTCATTTTAAAATAGCTTTTTTACGTATATATTACCACATATATCTTTACTTTTAGTTCTTCCTCAAGGATGTTATCTAAAATAAAACCGACTTGACTCGAACCGATTAAAAAATCATACGGTCTCTAACTTATCAGTTTAACGCCGGGCTCTCCGGGTAACTCCTCGGATGGATGGAACTTCCAGTGTTTGGTTTAACGCGGTCCCACGGTTAAACCAAAGTCTACCGGGAGCCCTAGTCCCTACCCAGTCGAAAAGCTTGTTCATGAAATACCATGAAACAAGTCACGGCTTCATGGAAGATCGCGCATGTACACACTGTGCCCAAAAAGTGTGACAAGACCGACCCGTCCAATTATTACCGCCGCGGATAGCCGTCACCTCCCTTTTATCAAAGTGTGCAATCAATACACAGCTTCTGAGGTACCTTGAGGAAGACGACCTGCTCAGTGACCGGCAGAAAGGTTTCCGTCACAGTCGTCTGACAGGCGATCTTTTTGTATACCTCACACACCGCTGGGCGACGGCTATAGAGAATAAGGGTGAGGCTCTAGCAGTGAGTCTCAATATGTCTGAGGCATTTAACCAAATCTGGCACCGAAGTCTTCTATCGAAATTGCTCTCTTAGGGACTGCTCGGGGGACTTTGCGGATGGGTATCCGGCTTTCTGTCCGGTAGAATCATCAGAGCCGTCGTTGACGTGCTGCTGTTCGGACTACATGGCCATAAATGCTACTACTGTTTTTACTGCATATCAATGATATGCTGTCCATTGATGGCATCCTTTGCTATGCTTGATGACAGTACGGGGGACACTTATTATACGGTCTGCAGTGGAAGAAAGTCATTAACAGCTTGTGTCTGAAATCGAGGTTACTCTCACAAGAGTGTCCGATTGGGGTAGACATAATCTTGTCTAATTTAACCCTACCAAGACTCAAGTTTGTGCATTCACCACTAAAATAAGCCCCATTTACTGTGGCGCCGCAATTACAGGACACACTTCTCGCCATCTCCAATGGTATTGGAATCCTGGGTGTTGAGATTTCTAGTGACGTCCAATACCGTAGTCATTTAGAGAATAAGGCGGAGCTGGCGTCCAAAAAGCTCGGAGTGCTCATCAGAGTACTTTACTGCGGAGCAAACACTGCTTCTCTAAAGCCGCACGTGCGGCCACATATGGAGTACTGCTGTGCACTTGAATACCAGCTCGACCTTTCGACTCGGTAGAAGGGCGTGCTATGAGGATTGTCAACTATCCTATCTGGCGGTGTCGAGCCCCTTGGCGACAGGAGACACTTCACCCCCTTATGCGTGGTCTATCGCCTGTGCAACGGTCTGTGCTCTGAGGGATTGTTTGATATGATGCCTAAGGCTACTTTCTATTATAAATATATATCCGTTCGCCATAGACAGGGTGTTCACCGTCACACTTTGCTTCCGGAGCGCTTACGGTACGGTTAGGTCCGATACGGACTTAATTCAGCGTACGCTTTGATTGTGGAATGAACTACCTGTCTGGGTTTTCCAGAACGTTTTCAGTATTTGGTTCTTCAAAAGGGGTTTTTGAAGGTTTTATGCGTGTAGTGTGTATTATTTACCCGTGCTGCGCCTCTGGTGTTGCAAACGTCCTAAGGCTAAGGTGACCGCTTTCCATCAGGTGGGCCGTATTCTTGTCTGCCTCCTCAGTAGTATAAAAAATATTCAAATACTGTTAATTTGGAAATTCAAACAGACACTTCAATTTTATCTATCTGTTGATATGAACCTAGTCAAATAAATAAATATTAGTAAATTAAAACAGGTAGGTAGGTACCTTACCTAATTAAGATAAAAAAAAATACGGGTTGTATGTACTCCGGGAGTGCCGACATAAGTGAAAACTAAATTTATTAATAATTTATTTATCAAGACGCGTTCGCGGTCTGTTATATGTACATGCATTAGCTGCGCCTCGTAACGGTGTCGCAAGTCCAGAGATTATTATCTAAAAGAAATATTCACTTCAGAAATTGAATTGACCCCCCTTGGCCCAGAACCTGGATACGCCCATGTACCTATGTTTATTACTTATAGTGTTATATTCGGTTAGGACCTCTACCTACACTAAGGTCCGTATTCCAGAACGTTTCTCAATACTCAATCGACGCTTGAGACTAAATTTTGCCTTATAAAATCTACTCTCAAGTGTTTCTTGAGTATTGATAAACGTTCTGGAATACGGACCTTAAGTCGCGTGTTGAACGCTCCATTACCAATTTTCATATCCAACACAATATTTAATTATCGCATTAGGATGATTTATGGCCCAACTCTCTAAGTTTAGCTTTTTATAACTAACTTTCACTTCATGTCGCGGCGTCCAGACATTTGCATACCTAAGTACAGTGTCTTCTACGGAAGGAAGTTTCACTTTGCCATCCCGGTTTATATGATAATGTCCGGCGTAAACCCGGTTCATTTATGATAAATTGACAAATAATTACATTCACACGCGGCCCCAAACACACCCAGCTTCTCGCCGGCACTGACGGTGAATCGGTGACGCCTCCCTCACTCACTCACCTGCAGTTGATAATCAACCTCTATACTGTGAGCACGCTTCGTGCTACCGGTTTCTGAACGCACTACTTCTGACGTTCAATATTAAATTCGAAAATTGCAATCTAGAGTCCTGTTCATATTGAATTTGTTCTTTTTTTTAAATTTTAATTTAAAAAAGAACCAACTGGTACAGTGTGACTGCTGTTAAAATATTGTGTTTTTTTTTTCAAATAATGTTTATATGTACATTTGTCTTTTAAGACAGGTGTAAGACAGTGAATGTGAAAAGTGGAAACACCCGGAAGGACGGATCTTCTACCCCTTCGTGCTTTCACGACAGGTATGTAAAACTGCATTATGTGTCAGGTGCAAATATTTAGTCTATACGATGTATTATGAATATCTTCACTTACAAATATATGTACATACCTATGTTAATAATTGTAGTTCATTAATTTAAGCGATGTGCTTCGATGAACAAGACGTGTACGTGTTGTAATAATTTAAAAGTAGAATACCTACCTTCTTAAGAATAATTTAATCCAGAAGATTTTGTATTATTATTTAAAAAAGGACATAATTATAATTTTAAAGGAGAATGACAAATAGAACCTATGTAGACACAGCCGCGATACCATTTCCATAAAGGCAAAAGGAGAGTTTATGAGTCTTCGCGGGGTTCAATTCCCGGCCGGTATAATTACATTATCTACACACAAAAAAGCTCTCATTCTCACTCTCGCTCTTTGCTGGCGTTCTAATAGAGAGTAAAGTAATAATAATACCGCGTTTCAAGCTTAGGTTCTGCGGTAGTCGATAATCGCATACGCGGCCTGTCAGTTGTCGGCCATTCGTCGGTAGTAATTAGTGTAATCCTATAAGTAAATCATTAATGAAACTCTTGGTTGTATGAAATATTTCATACAACTGAAATTTCATACAACAAATTTATGAAATAGTTCATACAACCAAGAGTTGTATGAAAGAATGAAGAACACAGACAAAGAGTGGCGTCTCTAGTAGAACGCGAGTGACATTGATTTCTTGCTCTGTGGCGTAATTCACTTAAAAAGTACAATGTGTTCTTCCTAGTTAGTAGGTATATAATACTTATCTAATGGTCCTGGTGTGACACCTCAGGCTGTGCCTAATAAGGCCATACTTCTTATTAAATCTGCCTATAACAGTCCACTGCTGGACGTAGGCCTTATCCCAATTCACACCACAACACATGGTCCTGCGCCTTCCCCATTCAGTCCCTCCCTGCGACCTTTTCCTGCTCGTCGGTCCATCTGGCAGAGGGTCGTTGTCGAGGCGCGGTCTCCACTCCAGAACACCTTTACTCCATCGGCCATTGGTTCTTCTACAGATGTAGCCAGCTATTTCCACTTTAACGAGCTTACTCTACGATCTATGTTGACCAGTCTGGTTCTCTGACTGATAACCTCATTTCGGAGTTTATCCCTCAAAGATACTTCAAGCATAGCACGCTCCATAGCTCGTTGCGCAACTTTAAGGGCATAGACTAGCCCCACAGTAAGGTCCATATTCCAGAACGTTTCTCAATACTCAATCGACGCTTGAGAGTAGATTTTATTATTAAGGCAAAATCTAGCCGCAAGCGTTGATTGAGAATTGAGAAACGTTCTGGAATACGGACCTAAGTGTCTACGTCTCGGCTGCGTGTGTCATAACCGGTAGAACGCACTGGTTGTATACCTTCGTCTTTAGACTGTTTATACTCGTACTGTTGATTGATGGCACTTGGTGGAACTTGCTACACATTTTAAATAAAACACTTGTACTTTTCCACAAAATTTACTTTTTAACCTGACAAGTGTTTTATTCAAAATGTTCGTCTTCAGGCATTAAAAAAAATGTTTTTTCTTCTTATTTAGTAGTAATACCTACCTAATGGTTCTGGTGCAACACCTCAGGCTTTGCCTAAGGCTATAACTTCTTAAGTAGTTCTTATTAAATAAGTTTATGCATATTTATATCGATAAATTATTAACTGATTTATGTAGGATATCACAATAAACAAAGTTGTTGCCGCCAAAAAAACAAAAAACTAGTTTATTAGGGCATAAATATATTTTTTTTGATGGAATTTGCAAAATCAAAGGTAATATAAGTAGATATTTTATACTTACTTACTATCTTCACGCTATATACGTATCGTGGTAGTAAGAGAGGACAGATCGCCCTGCTTTGTGATCCATGCATACTTATTTCGTTTACTGTAGATTCTTTAATTGCTTCATACATGCACGTCTGGGCATCCGAGTACTTTTGACATTTCCGTATTTGAGCAATCTGCTCATGTGATCTTCATATGTAAGTTTCGGTCTACCCTGACTCTTTCTACCATCTACTTTTGCACAATAAATATTCTTCGTCGATCGTTCCTTAGTCATTCGTCGGACTGCTCTTTCATTATTTATACTAATTTATCATATAGTTGAAGAGTTTGTTTGTGTGTTTCAAAGCTCTCATCTCAGGAAATACTGGTTCGAAGAAAAAGTCTTTTCGAAATAACATTAATCAGGTAGACTCTACCGAGATTTTCGACAAGTGACATGATCACGACGAAGAAAAGGTGAACTTACCAATCACGCCGTATCCCCGAAGGGCTGGCAGAGGCATATTATACGCCCACATTTTTATCCCACGTAACAGGTGGTGAGCCATTGCCGTGTCATAATGGACAAACGCAGGTTGTGGCGACTTGCTGTTCAAATTTCATAAGATGCGTATGGCCTTCAACTTGGCTTAACGACTGCCATGTTACTGGCAACCTCCACAAAAGTATTAACGTGTCTCCCGAAGCAGGAAGGTGAACTTGAAACAAAATACAGCACTACCTATCATACCATCGTGCTACACAGTCAGCCTCAGAAGTAGATTTACTCAATCCAACCCTACAGTCATGCGTGAAAGAAATTCTTTTTACATATTTACTCTCACATATATAAAATAACGTCAGCCGTGTCTGTCTGCCTGTTCGCGATAAACTTAAAAACTATTAAACGGATTTTTATGCCAGGTAGAGTGATTCATGAGGAAGGTTTCGGTACATAATTTGTCAAGGTTTTGTGTAAAAATATTATGATGATTTGTTCAAGATGCCGGAAAAAATCAAGCCGACTGAGGGTCTTTATCAAAAACGATGCCTAAACCCTGAAAGTTTAAAAAATAAAGTCGACGATGTCATTAGTTTTTATAGGTTAACAAAAATGACCGTGGTGGTATATGTCTTTCTTTTAAGGATAGTTGAGCTTTATTACTACCAAAAAGGTTTAACTCACGTGTAAATTTCGGGATCGTACGATTAGTTTCGAACCTAACGGAGGTTCTTTTTCAAGAGGAGCGTCAAGCCACGTCGGAAGCTGTGCTGGTTCCTATTCTAAATATAATATTAAAAGCACCTAGAACGTCCGATAACCACACATGACGACAGCGAAGCGATAAAAGTCTGAAAGGCTACAGTGACTGAAGCACATCACAAACAGCTGACCAGATTTCGCTCAAATCTGTCATGTTATATATAGTATAGTATAGTATATATGTCTAATATACTAAACTATATTTGTACAATTAATATAGTTTTAATAAACACATACATTTACAGCAAATTATTAAATAACCTTAAAAATATGATAATTTAAAATATATTAATATAAGGAGTCCCTTTAGGCAAGGTTCCGAAGATACTGGCAGCGTTCCCCCTTTTAATAGCTAGACTAATTCTTTGTCCGAGGTAGCTGCCAGCTCTTCGGTCTCCTGTGATCTCGACTAACCTTTTTGCTATTTATTTAAAAAGCCTTGTAGCCCTAGGACCCCACGGACCAAGGGTCTCGACACCGAATGGGACAAAATCATATTCGGAGCCTAGACCCCTGTATTTGCATGCTTTAGCTTTTTCAGCCGCTTCACAAGCCGCACCAGCTCTGTTGTTGGTTCCATGTAGAAAAAACTAAAAAAACTATATTAAATTTATCTGTCATATATATATATATATATATATATATATGACAGACATTATAGTATAGCTTTTATATGATTTGGCACCCACTAAGAAAGATTTTTTGACAAAACTGCTACTTTAAACAAACATAATGGTTTAACATTCGACGCATGTGGCAGGTAAAACTAATTAACTAAGTAAGTTGATCATCAAGTCAAAAGGCTAACACGTCTAAATTCTAGTACCTATAGGTACTACCTACTTACCTAAAATACCTAATTATCATAGACTCATAATTGAAATAATTAAGAATAATTATTCCGTAGGCTAACCCATTTTTCATGCACGCGTAGTTTTATAAACAAGTTATTACAATATTAGAATAATTTTAAAACATTAAATATTACTAAAATACACTAAAAGATTAAGTAATCAACAAATTGACTTTATTTTATTTTATTTATCTATCACGCCTTATCCCTGAAGGGGTGACTGAGGCATATTATATGCCCACTTTTCACCATGTTTATTCCTGTCCCACGTAATAGGTGGTAAGCCCATTGCCGTGTTGAAATAGACAGACGCAGGTTGTGGCTACCTGCTGTTGAAATTTTTCAAGCCGCCCATTGCATAAGGCCTTCAACTTGACTTAACGACTGTCATTTTACTGGCAACCGGGACCAACAGCTTAACGTGCCCTCCGAAGCACGGAAACGCTCGCAAATAAAAAAAAAACCACAATCGGTTACCCATCCGAGGACCAGCCATAGTGAAAGCTGCGTAGCTCAGTGATCGTTTACAGAACACTGAGTCCGCGAGGCCATAAGCGAAAATTATTTTACGTACTTGTAATTGTGAGCTAGTCTAGGTATGGCTAAACCATATCTAACAATTAGAGCTAACAGTAGAGTTGGTTAAATCTTTTATGGTCCAGGGTGGCTTTTTTATTACTACGTGAAGCGAAAACTTTGTACCCCTTTTTAAGAAACTTGCACGAACGGATGAACTTGAATTTTGACACAGTGGTAATTTATTTTTATATAGAGAAGAAGTGCATAAAGGTATATACATAAAATGTATTAGTACAAACTTAGAAAGTAGGTAAATAAATTATTGTCAAATCCGACCATCGGGAGACCACCTAAGTAAGTATATAATACGAGCAAAGTAATATTAAATTAAATTTAAAAAGAAAATAAACCCTTGACTCAAAAACCTAAGTTCCCTTTAAAAGTAAAAATGACGATAATATATTATTTTGTAATGTGCACGTTCTTTTATTTGTGACCCCACTCGAGTATATTTTGCAAACATTCGGTAACCCTTCCCACTTTCACCTCACAACTTTTAAACGGCTCAACCGATTTTCATCAAACATGTCTAAGAATACTCGCAGGTAAGTCACCTTTAATACAAATAAAAAAATCTTTACCGTAATATCGTTCGGGAGCTATGATGCCACAGACAGAGAGAGCACAGACCTGTCAAACTTATAACCCCTCTTGTTGCGTCGAGGGTTAAAAATTACGTTGCGTTTCATGTAATTAAGACATATATACATAATCACGCTTTTTCGCCGTACGGGTAGGCAGAGACATACTAGACGCATGCATTTCACCAGTTCAAAGTCCATCTATCTTAGGACTGTGTATGATGATGATGATGACGTGGATACAATTATTTATATCATTACATAAATAAATGTGAATGAAACTCAAAGATTTTTAAAGAAATAAATATATAATGTAATCAAGATTTGAAATTCCACGAATGCAACGAAGAAGCAAATTTTATTAACTTATCATTTTTCATAGTGGCTATGTAACAATAATGACTAAGTACTCTCTGGTCTAGTAGTTCGGGTAACTGAGAAAGCGGAGGTTATGGGCGCAATTCCCACCCAGGACGTTGTTTTGTTCTATCTATCAGTCTATCACAATCACAATCAAATTCTACTTCTACATGTAGGCCTTTCCCAATCGTTTTGGCAGGGCTAATGGCCTACAGGAGCCCTGGGGGCTAAGTCTACTAATTCAAGCGCGTCAGAAGAGAAATAAAACAAATGTCGCTCAATAGAGAGCCGACAGAAAATATTGTCTGTTTTCATAGTCTACTATTACAATTGCGCTCCTATAGGCCAGCTGATAGAATGTTATTAACATGTGTAGCGCCTGTAGGTAGCTCTTAATTTGCACTTTTTGTAATCTATATTAATATTTTGATTACCTTGGACTACCGGCCATATACAGATGGAAGGACACGTGTATTTACTCCATTTATACGTAATGGGCGAATATTTCATTTCAAGCATATTTGAGGTTTTAAAGAATAAAAAAATAAATGCACATATTCATGTTTTTTATGAATTTTTCGGAAAGACTTCAATGATAGAAACTGAATTTTATGAAAGGCACAGCAATTACTCTTTTCTGCTAAGAGCTGAAGGATGAGTCAAAACCCTAATAGTCAACGTTCATTGAGATCCAGGAGTCATACTCACCCCGGAATGCTATCGGGTCCGGAGTGGTTCTCTTGCGGGTCTTAGCCGCAGCACCTCTAGCTCACTTTTGGTGACTGCGGGCAATCCCTAACATTGACTGGGGTTCGGCCCAGCGGATGGCCTTACCATTCCAGATTCTCTAGGAGCTATTTTCGGGCCAATTTCTTGGTCAGCTTAATGGTCTCCTAGAGGGACCTTTCAGCACTCTTGTAAAACTCGTGTGCTCCGTCTCTCTTGAGCCTCAGTGCCTGGTGTAACGATAGCGAAGATGCACGCTGCGTGCACATTACGATCTCCACCAGGAATCAGGCATGCACGATAGCCGCATCCCGGAGAGCCAGAGGCGTTTGACAGCCCAACGTATGCCGAAGTATTTAGGATAGCCAGTGGGTGGCTAGTTGGAGGACAAACATCAAACTAAATATAACTATGGACGAATAACGACCCTCCTTCCACCACATGCCAGTCCTGGACGCGGCGTGTGCGATCAGGGGTCGCAAACGATACATCTACGATCGAACCACGCACACGCCACACACAGGTGGTAATATTTTTTCGGTCATGGATTGGCCACCCAGACTGCCGAAGTTCTCCCCCTACCAGATGTTTCGGGAGCTTCAAGTGTCACCCCCAGGCGTTGAAATTTTCCAGGACTGGGACGAAACGTCTTGCTCAGCGAGCCTTAGTTCGAATTGATATTGCTCACAGGTTGGCGAGAAAGAAGCGGCCACGATAACCGCTCCGCTGCAACGCAATCAGCTGCAACACAGCATCGGCTCCTAGCAATAATTGCAAGGTGCGAGGTGTCCGCGTCAACACCCAAAGCTAAAAGAAGCTAAGCTGTCTATGGTAATTGGGCTCCCATGGTAGACCAAGTACGGCTTGGCAACGATGACCACGTTATAGAACCTAATAGACCTCTCGTCATCGCAATCATGTTACGCAACCAGTTGTAAAAGAAGAGTTTTCCTTCTTCCTTGATAACTACTTGCAAATGTTGGCAAATGTCCACTGCGCAATGCTCTGGCACAGGAGATCCTGAGCAGCAGAGCAGTGGTTTAGATTCACTTGTAGGATGCGGATAAGTATGTCCATTAATGAACCTCAATTACCCCATCCTGGCGTGAACGTGGCCGCTCTTGACCGGTAACAACTACCCATACCTGACAGGCCTCTATCTCGAGGTGGTCTGTACTTTAGCCCTACGCAACGCAACTAAAATAGAGCGGTGAGACAGCGGTAAGAGCTTGCTTTGTGATAGGACTAACTGCAGCTGAAGCAATGGTTCCTCACGGTAACTTTCACTGTGCACTGTACCCCCACCGTTTCGCAGGACTGTAGGAGATACACTTTGGTCTTTCGGAAGTCTCAACGAGGAGGTTCTGTTCGTCGGCTGTTTTTTACACGCTGGGCAGCTGAAGATCGTGACCGGTGAAGCCGAAGCGTCTAACTTTGGCTCTCGCCTGGTCACTGGGACAGCCGCTGGTCTCCACGATGTGGGAGATTACCACCTCTGTCATTTGTACGATAATAATGGCAATGAGATTTTCAATAATTTCAGAAATAAAAGGATATTTTAAATAGGTAACGATTTGTTAAGTTTAACACTGTATAGAGGGATATATATTGGATATATCTAGCAAATAATTTGTACAAAACATAAAATAATTACCTTTTTCAAGGCAAATGGTATTTAGACATATTTTTAACCAAACCAGTTTTCGAACAGGAGAATTCTAATTTAAAAATGTACTTTCAGGGGTGTTTTGTTCACGACCGTAATACAGTGATGGTCTGCGAATCTTTTATGTTTAATCTAGTCCATAACCGGGCGTAAATGCGAAAATATTGGGTCGTGAATGTCTTTGAATGGTAATTATGTGTGAGTGTAAGGAAATTTTTCTAAGTTGTACGATACCACTTAAATTTGTTCTTTCGTAAACGCTACTAAAATAAAATAAGGATTCTTACTCTTCTACATCTGTGTATGGATTAATTAACCTATAATCGAAAACGTTTTAAAAAAAATTGTTCTACCAATAGACTTTTTAGAAAGACTCATAAATTTATTAAAATCTGGGAAAAGGGACACGGATGGTGATTAGATTTTAGTTTTCGTTTTCAAAATTTCATGCATTTCTAACAAAAATCAAGATGTTTTAAGGATTGCGCCTAACGCAGGCCTATGTTAATTAAACGAAAACAATGTAACATTTAAAAAAAATGTTTAATGTGTTTTTTATCGTCCGCCATACAATATGCACGAAATGAAATATTCACCCAATTACGTAAATCAGAAAAACAGTCGACTTATATTTAGCTAGTAAAAATGATGCCACATGTCTGATAGAAAGACATGGTGTCATCTTACGAATTGATGGCTCTCACAGTCCACGAGACTATTGACAATGGCCCTCGAGTTGGCGGCCCAATAATGTGCCTCTTCACGATTCCCTTGAAGAACCAAGACCTGTAAGAAGAGGTAAACACGTTTGTTACAATTATGTCGTTCCGGTGGCTGTGGAAACGATGGGCTGTTGGGGGAGCGAGGCTAAGGCTTTTGTCTCTGAGATTGATCGTATATTAAGGGCTTAGATAAGAACAAAGGATAGCCATTGCTATCCAACGAGGCAATGCCGCGAATGTCATCATCATCATCATCCGAGCGTCTGTCTCAGTTGCGTCGCAATGCCGCGAATGTATTTGTCACATTTGCATCGGGTATGGTCAGGGGTCGGTTATTCAGTAGGGAATAGGTGGGTTCGTGACATTCATGTGACACTTGTATGTTATAGTAATAGTAATTAATAAAATAAATAAGTTATGTTATTTGTGACAATTATTGCATTGACCTCACATACCAGCTGCACATTTTAGCTCACTTTACAGCACCTATGTATTAGGGGCCGACTTGTCGCAAATGTTCTAGTTGAGAACTCAAGAGCAAAATATCTACCTACTTACTTTGCGTAATAAAATAATAATGAAACATTTTTTGTAAATAATATACAAGAATGTATGATGTATATGAATAAGAATGAAGAATAAGAATAGAATAAGGAAGAATAAGAATAGTAATGGTTTCATGAAATTATGTATTGCAATTGAGTTTACGTGTTAAGAGTAACGTCCTATACTTATGAACCATTTTCACAGTAAATGGAGTTAACTCAATGTAGAGTCACTATTACCACAGGTATACCACAAGGCTTTATTGTTGGTCTTTTATTAAATATGAGAAAAGTTCAATAAACCATACCAGTATTCTTATTAAACCCTCCTACGTGATGGTATCTAGCAATACTAAACAGTCACAAAACATAAATTTAAACTATAAATCTTTAAACATAGGTATAACGGTGAAGACTTGCATTAAAGCAATTCGTAAAAACGTTTCAGATTCTCAAATTCTAAATTTGATAGCTAAATGCAACTCTATCATTAAGATTTAAAAATATTCGACACGTAATAGCATTACTGATGATAGAAATCTAATTAACAAGATTTCTAAGGCAGTGGCAACGTCCTGCAATACCGGAGAAAAATGAAATCACAGTTGCTGAGATTTTGGATGCATAATCGGCTGTCTCGTGTTAGCGAACATGAATACATTGACAATATATTTACTTTACCTATTGCGTTATAGAATATCAATATATATATTTTATCTATAAGCGTTTAGTCGAAAATGTTCGCGGATGCGTCGTGAAAGTGTTGACCCCTTCAAAACCGGCTCACTAGACACGACTCGAGGGTTTTCCAACAGTTCTGTGTTGAAATATTAGTGTTTATATACGTTAGAGATTTGCGGTAAATGAGTAATGTGTAAATTTGTGCTATTACAAATTGTACCTCTTTCAGTTCCTGTATCTTATCCAAAGATATTGGAAGAGAGTTTGTTTAATGGGTTTTTAGATTTCTATGATCTTATCAGTAACATTTTGATGAACAATCTCAGGAGAGTCGCCATTCCTGGTATAAATTCTTATGAATACTTCTCGGGTATTTAAATAACAAAAGTGTCTGATCATCAAATAATAGTCGATACGATAGATGATGACATTTATGTAGACCAAAGATTTTACCTCTAGGGACCATAAATGTGTTGTGACTACGAAGTAGCTGTCCTCCGTGGTTGTGATTGCTAGAGGACGTCCTCTAGCAATACTATGTCACAGCGGCTCCACCTGTGAGATCCGCCCAAACGGGATTTAAAGATGTTTTCTAGATTTAAAAAAAAATAACACTCTTTACACCTACCACTATTTCCATTTTAAAAATGTCAAATGTCAAATGTCATTCCTTTAATTTCTCACGACGTGAAAGAATCATCATCATCCGAGCGTCTGTCCCAGTTGCGTCTCGCGACGCCCGGGGTCCGCTTTCCTACATTTTCTCCTCCACTTCGCACGGTCTTCGGCATCCCCTGTAGTGAGACCATTGGCACGCATGTCATCCCTTACGACGTCAAGCCAGCACTTCTTGGGTCTTCCCCTCTTACCGGGACCCGGCGGGGCTGACATGGCCAGACATTTATTACCTACGTAGCCCGGCGGCTGCCGCACGACGTGAAAGAATAAAAAAACTAATAAGCAAACACAGTTTTCTATTTATAAGACTACTATAATACGATAATTGTGAAAGTGTATAATCTAAATAAAGATATTCTTGTGTCTTTATAAACCTGTCTGCGTATAATTAATAATGTAGATAAAGGAAATGTAAGCGTCCGTTTAGCAATTTCGGTTTTAAATATTTAAAAAGATAATCGTCAAGGAAATCCTTAACAAGAATGTCTGTGTGTTAAATACAAATAATTTCGGTAGATGCTATGTATTTCGAATCTGTGTTTAGTTGCCCGCTTCGGCCTCCGAATTATGTTAATGTATTATAACCACACGAACCTCGAATATCCAGTTTACACGATATTGTTTATTTGTGTAATTAATACATGTTATTAAAAAAAGTATGAACTTTTCTGAAGTATGTCATTTTCTGGGTTGCTCTCACGTCTCTCACGTCAGTAGGTACTTTAGAATTAGAGGAAAGTAACTAAATATGGGCTACCATTTTATTTTTCGGTAATAATTAAAAAGCTATTTTGAAACTATTTTATTTAAAAAACTTTTTTTATATGTTATATTATTAGTACATATATTTTAAAATAATATTTTAATATTAAAAACATAAGCCTGTTACTATGCAGTAACAGGCTTATGTTTTTAATATTAAAATATTATATCAAAATTGATCAATGAACAAAATTACAAAATAGGCGCTAAATATGGAACAGGTACTCAAATATGGGCTACATCCCATTTACAGATTTAAGTTTTGTTATCTTACTTGGATGATGGCAATTTTGTAAGAGATTTAATCACTTTGGTAATTGTCAGAAACTACATTATTTACAGAAATCACAAATCTAAACTTCAAATTTTGGTCCAGCACAGTCTTTGTGTGCCCACAACCCACACATCAAACATTTGATACACAGTTCTCCACGGAGTCTCCTGAAAAAAGTTGCTGAAAGAACATACACTCTGCGTCTACAGAGTCAGGAGCTTCTCGCACTAATATGCATCTGGTTCGCTGTATGCATCTAAATAGATTTCCTCTTTACTTTCACTGTCAAATATTTCATTTTCACTAGCTTTCTTTACAATTTTTCTTTTTAAAATATGTAGGATCACAAAGTTCTTGGTACTTTGAAACTTTTTGCTGCTTGTAGGGTATATACAAATTTTCTTGTCGCGAAGCGCTTTTATGGGTTAACCCATTTGTTCTTCATCCCAATTTTCCCTGTGTTCTATCAACATGTTAAATATGGGCTAGTCCATAATTAGGTACATAATCATAGCCCATATTCGAAATTATTAAACGAAATAAACTTGACCTTATACCATACAAATCATATACCACAACCATTTAATAGAGCAATAATAATAAAATTTTACATTTGTTTTATATATCAAACATGTAGTTACAGTATTTAGCCTTCATTTTCTTTCACTTAAAGGTAGGGCTTGGAAACAAGTGGGAAGAACTACATAAAGTTGAAGAAAGACGTTGTACTTCAATATATAAAGCTGAAGAGTTTGTTTGTTTGGTTGATCTCAGGCACTAACCTCAGGAACTACTGGTCGGGTTTGAAGAAATATGTTTGTGTTGGATAGCCCATTTTTCGTAGAAGGCTATATATCATCACGCTACTACCCTGGAGAGTAGAGCAGCAATCATAAATGTCGACAAATCGTGCAATTTTTTATACATTTTGGTAGAATTTATAAGCGACGGGATTAAATAGGTGCGACGGGCGTTCAAAGTATTACACGGGCGAAGCCGTGATGATCACCAAGTATTAGTATACTAGCTGACCCGCGCGGCTTCGCCCGTGACAAACTTCGAACTCCCGTCAGTTTATCAGTCACGCCTTTATTCCCGTCACTCCCATTCAATCCCGTCGCTTATTACTTTACGATAATGTATGAATATTTGCCCGATTTTTTGAATACTGCTCCGCTCCTCAGTGTAGTAGCGTGATGATATAGCTTTTTATCAGTCACGCCTTTATTTCCGCCACTCCCATTCAATCGCGTCGTTTATTACTTTTACAATAATGTATGAATATTTGCCCGATTTGTTGATTACTGCTTCGCTCCTCAGGGTAGTAGCGTGATGATAAAGCCTTTTATCAGTTACGTGCCCATTTAATCGCGTCGTTCATTACTTTGGATCGCGAAGTCTGGCGATCTGCCCTCTCTGACTACCCCGTCAGGGATACAGCGTGAATATAGTTAAGTTTTTTTAAGTTCATTACTTTTACAATAATGTATGAATATTTGCCCGATTTGTTGATTACTGCTCCGCTCCTCAGGGTAGTAGCGTGATGATATAGCCTATAGACTTCCACGATAAATGCGCTATCCAACACATATTAGTATAGTTAACTTTATATTATTATTAGTTCAAAATTGGTTCAAAATTTGTGAGAGATGGAAAGTGTGATTGTGACATTGAACGAAGAGTTTTGGCTGGAAATCAAGTAAATGGAGCCATGCACGTCTTTATGAGCAGTCAGAACGTGTCTGAGAAGGCAAGACTGGCTGTGCATAGAGGAGTACTTGTTCCTACACTCATGTATGGTAGTGAAAGTTGGGTGTGGCAGAAGAAGCATAGAAGTAAAATTAATGCAGTGGAAATGAGAAGTCTGCGGAGTATAGCTGGAGTGAAATTGATGGACAAAGAAAGGATCAGTGTGATAAGGGAACATTGCGGTATGGTAGAAGAAGTAGTGACTAAGATAGAAAAAGGTATGCTTAGATGGTTCGTACACGTGGAGAGGATGGATGAAAGTAGACTAACGAAACAGATTTATCAGAAAAGAGTGAACGGGCAAACTGGTAACGGGCGACCTCGACGTACATATGTCAATCAAATAGAAGACATTTTGGAAAAAGGTCAGGTCAAGAGTACCCTTAACCGGCGTGTGTGTATGAAAACACTTATAAAAGTGGAAGAAGCGAAAGTTGTATGCCAGGATCGTAGCAAGTGGAAAGCCATAGTCTCTGCCTACCCCGATGGGAGACAGACGTGACGATATGTATGTATGTATGTATTATTAGTATACCTAGTTACCAAGGAGCAGGACACATCCGTACGTTGTCGAATCGAGCACGCGTTTGTTTGAGTTGATTTGATTGAGACGCCCAGGACTTGTCGCAGAGCTCGTTTAATATGCGTAAATCGCAAATGATCGGCCATACTTTTCACTTGTCATTTTACTACAAATTATAGTAAGTTAACCTTCAAAGATAGACATATGCTGTCGTGGACTTTATTTTAGAACTTTTAAAGGGGAATAATTATGTAATACATAGTTTTTGCGAAACTTTAATCGTTTACGCAGCGTTCGCAACGCAAGCTATC
This sequence comes from Thumatha senex, assembly GCA_948477245.1. Lineage (NCBI taxonomy): Eukaryota > Metazoa > Arthropoda > Insecta > Lepidoptera > Erebidae > Thumatha > Thumatha senex. The sequence goes on from OX419744.1 coordinate 19,038,993, forward strand.
AAAAGGAATATTTTGTCTCCGATTTTGTCACATTTATCATTGCTGTTCCGCACCTATTGTTCGTAGCGTGATGCTATATAGCCTATAGCCTTCCTTGATAAATGAACTATTCAACACAAAAAGATTTTTGCAAATCGAACCTGTAGTTAGTTAGTTCCTGAGATTAGCGCGTTCAACCAAAAAAACAAACAAACTCTTCAGCTTTATAATATATTATTATTATGTCTCTTCTTTTCTCGGGTATCTTCTTTTTTTTTTCTTGAAGATACCCGGGCTTTTGGTAGGCTTACATGGATGGACACGCAGAGGCCGTTTGAGAATTTTAATCTAATAGGGAATGGGACCCTCACTGCAGATAGTCCACGCCCGCCTTATGTAGAAGAACGGTAATGGATCACCTCCAATGGGAGTTAAACTATTGTGAAATGTGCTAACTATGAAATGGGCTATTGGGTTGGGTGTTAAATGGATTGGGTGATTTAAGCTATTGATGAAAACGGCGTCTGCCCTTTAATTATCTTTTTAATATTATTATTAAACTATTGGCAGACGGTGACTCGCCAACTCACTAAATGGGCCCCCTATACAATCACCATAGGCATGATAAGCCTGTAAGGCGACAGAGGGCAACACCGGTGTGAGCGGCTTGGGGTGTCGAGCGGTGCGGCGCCGGTTTCACCTTCGCGGGACGGGTCCGTATTGGGTTGCATAAATTTTCGAGGCATAACTTAAAACTGCATAACGTTTTTTGGCATACTCTTCGTTTCGCATAACGTTCAAACAGAATAAATCATTAGGCATACTGTAATTTCCCATAACTTTTTTATAATAATGATATACCCGCATAAAATGTTTACGCATAATTTTTTTTACAATAACGATGACTAATCATAACATTTATTGGCATATCACTCACTCTCGCATAAAGAATACTGAGATTAAGATTAAGAATAAGATTACTAAGATAATGTTAACGAGTAAATATTTTTATTAAGCTATTGCATAGTTTTTATCACGTGCTTTGAGTGGGCTTTAATCAAGAAATTCCGTAAGGAAAAAATCCTAAGACGAAGGTCGAGACGAGGTCACACGAAGTTCACCGAGCACGGCCGAGCGTTGGCTTAACGTGTATGTACATATATTATATGGTACGATTGTACGAAGCTCGCACGGATCGAGACGTGATGATAGTAAGTGTGAGTGTGAGGCTGAGGATGAGGGTGACTGTGAGAGTGAGGGTGTTTTTTGTTTTTTTTTGTTTTTTTTAGTGTAACTTGAATTAATATCAAAGAAAAACAAAGGTGTGTGAAAACGAGTGCCACACGTCTTTTTTTATATCTAAGCTTGAACTGTCTAAGATTGAAATGCCCACTGATTAAAAATGTTTAAATTTTGAACTTCAGTAAAGTGACTATCGGTCACTTTACTGAAGTTCAAAATTTAAACACTTATATATAGAATATATAAATAAAATACAAAAAGAAAGTAGGTAGATTAAAACGAGCGATTCTATTCTGGCGCATCGCCGGCCGCTGCCGCGGCCCGCTCGCTTCGCTCGCTCGGCTCACGCGTTGTGGTCACAAGTGACCTAACACTCCTCCTCGCTTCGCTCGTCGTCGTACCTATTTACGACTTTGCTCAAGACTAGTCTAAAAAAATAACACTTAAAATATCGTTTTATAAGTTACAGCTTAAAAACTTGGCTATGAGTGAGATGAATATTTACAATGGCGTCTTATCATTTCTTAAAAAATTTATTGAACACGTGTTCGAATGTTGCAGAACGTGCTCGCCTATTGGCTGTGGGAGAATGGGAGTCAGGAGTTTGGCTTCAGGCTCTTCCATCGCCCAACATAGGTACTATGTTGGACGACACTACATTCAGAATTGCTGTCTGTCTTCGTTTAGGTGCTCCCTGCGTTTCTCCGCATTGCTGTCAATGTGGTGAAGTAGTCGACAGCCTTGGGCATCACGGTCTCTCATGCAGCAGGAGTGCAGGTCGCAGGTCACGTCATGCATACCTTAATGACATTATCCGTCGGGCTCTTGTCACCGCCGGTGTTCCAGCCGTTCTAGAACCTAATGGTTTGGCGCGTGACGATGGCAAGAGGCCAGACGGTATGTCATTGGTGCCATGGAAGATGGGAAAGCCTTTAGTTTGGGATGCAACTTGTGTTGACACCCTGGCTCCTTCTCATCTTCATAGCACGGCGAGTTGCGCTTGTGCTGCTGCTGCATCCGCCGAGACTCTCAAGCGGCGCAAATATAATAATTTAATAGGTAATTATATTTTTGAGCCGTTTGGGGTCGAGACACTGGGCTCGTGGGGCCCAAGTGCTCGTTCACTGTATAGTGATATCGCAAAGCGACTGGTCGATTCTTCTCATGACCATAGGGCTGGCCTCTTTCTCGCTCAGAGAATAAGCATTGCCATACAACGTGGCAATGCGGCCAGCCTTATGGGAACCTTACCGGTTGATTTTGATGGGGAGGAATTCTTCGACACCTAGTCGGGGCATCATTGTCAGTCTTGTAATAATTCCCACCACCCGCCCCCTTCTTTTTGTATTGTTTTCTGTAAATATGTTAAAATTTTAATTTGTTAATAACCATGTAATTATAAACAGATAAATTAGGCTTTTAATTCAAAACATTAGTACTCAATTAAAGTTATGCAAATATTTCTTAAATATTCTTAGTCAAATTATTATTCATTTATGATTTAAACAGTTATCCATACCTCCATTATGCGTTTTGTATTTTATGATAAATTATCTTTAGGCGTATAACATTTATACCCTTTACATTTATGCTGATTAAAATTATGATACAAAAATTAGAGTAAGTTAATGTTATGTCAATAAAACCATTATGCGTTTATAACACTCTGCTTATCATAATTTATGCGAGAAAACTTTATGCTGAAACTGTTATGCCAAACAACATGATGCTGAAAAAAAAATATGCGATCGAAAGGGCACCCTCGCGGGACAGGCCCGGAGCGGGCTTCCCCGTAGTTATGATCAAGGTCATACAAATGACACTTCCACCCCCGAGCATATAGCTCTGGCACCCTCCCTCAGACCAATAATATTTTACAATAACTTTCTGATACATTTTTTAGTTAATATCAGAAAGTGGATGGCTCAAAAAGTGAATCTACTATGCCCTCATAGGGTTGCGTTAATCCTATAAAAGATAACGACTGTCCTCGAGGGGATTTATTATTATTATTATTATATTAGTATATTGATTAAAGCATGGCATCTTAAACAGCTGGGTTTACCATAGTTATACAAAGTAATCAAGAAACAAAACGAAACCGAACACAATAATAGCTTACATAATAATATTCATGGATTGCTGATTAGGAGGCATGGGCACTCGCCGTATAAAGCCTTAACCCTAATGTTTGGTTTATATGGAAAATTACGTGATTCAGAAATTAGCGTTGGTATTTTTATCACGATTTTGGCTTTATCGTCAGAGCGTTACTACCGATTTCATTCTCATATAATAATATAAATATTGTTATTTTTTTATGACACCCACAAAATATTAGTGGGTCGGAGTGGGCTTACAGCGCTCAAGATGTGCATTTCACCTATAAATTTTGCCTATAACGTCTATGGCCTTTTTACGTTAGTGGAACGACAATTGCAGCGTTCGCGGTTGTGAGCGTTGCGGGCGTTAAGTGAAGAGATACTAAGGCCCGTATTCCAGAACGTTTCTCAACTCAATCAACGCTTTTTTTGAAGTGAAAACTTCTTTAGCGGCGTTGGGTATAAAATCTTAAACTCGCGTCAGGACACGCGTCCTGATCGAAAAAGCGTAAGATTTTATCATCATCATCTTTACGTCGATCCCGGTCAATTTTTGAAGGAAAAACTTCTTTTAGCGCGGTACGCATATTTTTAGATGAGATAAAATCTCTGGACTCGCGACCATAATCATCATCATCATCTAACGTTGATTCCGGTCATCTACAGGTCTTATTAAATAATGCTGTGTAATCAATTAGGACTCTTTCAGTGTAGAATTATTTTTTATCATCATCATCTTTACGTCGATCCCGGTCAATTATTGAAGGAAAAACTTCTTTTAGCGCGGTACGCATATTTTTAGATGAGATAAAATCTCTGGACTCGCGACCATAATCATCATCATCATCAAAAGTTGATTCCGGTCATCTACAGGTCTTATTAAATAATGCTGTGTAATCAATTAGGACTCTTTCAGTGTAGAATTATTTTTTATCATCATCATCTTTACGTCGATCCCGGTCAATTTTTGAAGGAAAAACTTCTTTTAGCGCGGTACGCATATTTTTAGATGAGATAAAATCTCTGGACTCGCTACCATAATCATCATCATCATCTAACGTTGATTCCGGTCATCTACAGGTCTTATTAAATAATGCTGTGTAATCAATTAGGACTCTTTCAGTGTAGATTTATTTTTCATCATCATCATCTTTACGTCGATCCCGGTCAATTTTTGAAGGAAAAACTTCTTTTAGCGCGGTACGCAATTTTTTAGATGAGATAAATTTGGACTCGCTACTCCCCGTTACGATACGCAGCTATAGTGTGTGCATATATGCATGTACCAACGCGACTAGATAAATAAATTATTAATAAATTGAGTTTTTTAAGTGAAAACGCCTCTTAGCGTGGTACACATATTTTTAGAGGAGATAAAATCTCTGGATTTGCGACTATAATCATCATCATCATCTAATGTTGAACCCGGTCATCTACAGGTCTTATTAAATAATATTGTGTAATCAATTAAGAGTCTTTCAGAGTAGAAAATTTTTTTTCATCATCATCATTAACGTCCATCCTGGTCAATTTTTGAAGTGAATATTCTTTTAGCGCGGTACGCTTATTTTTAGATTAGATAAAATCTCTGGACTCGCGACCATAATCATCATCATCATCAAAAGTTGATTCCGGTCATCTACAGGTCTTATTAAATAATGCTGTGTAATCAATTAGGACTCTTTCAGTGTAGAATTATTTTTTATCATCATCATCTTTACGTCGATCCCGGTCAATTTTTGAAGGAAAAACTTCTTTTAGCGCGGTACGCATATTTTTAGATGAGATAAAATCTCTGGACTCGCTACCATAATCATCATCATCATCTAACGTTGATTCCGGTCATCTACAGGTCTTATTAAATAATGCTGTGTAATCAATTAGGACTCTTTCAGTGTAGATTTATTTTTCATCATCATCATCTTTACGTCGATCCCGGTCAATTTTTGAAGGAAAAACTTCTTTTAGCGCGGTACGCAATTTTTTAGATGAGATAAATTTGGACTCGCTACTCCCCGTTACGATACGCAGCTATAGTGTGTGCATATATGCATGTACCAACGCGACTAGATAAATAAATTATTAATAAATTGAGTTTTTTAAGTGAAAACGCCTCTTAGCGTGGTACACATATTTTTAGAGGAGATAAAATCTCTGGATTTGCGACTATAATCATCATCATCATCTAATGTTGAACCCGGTCATCTACAGGTCTTATTAAATAATATTGTGTAATCAATTAAGAGTCTTTCAGTGTAGAATTTTTTTTTCATCATCATCATTAACGTCCATCCCGGTCAATTTTTGAAGTGAATATTCTTTTAGCGCGGTACGCTTATTTTTAGATGAGATAAAATCTCTGGACTCGCGACCATTATCATCATCATCATCTAACGTTGATTCTGGTCATCTACAGGTCTTATTAAATAATGCTGTGTAATCAATTAGGAGTCTTTCAGTGTAGATTTATTTTTCATCATCATCATCATCATTAACGTCGATCCCGGTCAATTTTTGAAGGAAAAACTTCTTTTAGCGCGGTACGCAATTTTTTAGATGAGATAAATCTCTGGACTCGCTACACCCCGTTACGATACGCAGCTATAGTGTGTGCATATATGCGTGTACCAACGCGTCTAGATAAATAAATTATTAATAAATTGAGTTTTCACTTCTGTCGGCACTCCCGGAGTGGTTAGGTTTTTTTTTAACGTGTGGAAATCCACATGTATGCTATGCCGGACTCTTACCGACTAAAACCACACGGTGCCCTTCCATTTGTCTATGGCCAGGAGTCCCGGGTAAGCCCTTCAGGATAGCCCCAGGGCTCCCAGCAGACAATCAACGCTTGAGGCTAGTTTTTACCTTATAAAATCTACTCTCAAGCTGCGATTGAGTATTGAGAAACGTTCTGGAATACGGGCCTAAGAAACGATAAATGACGGCAGAATTTGTAAGAAATTGTAGGGTCAACTATAAATTTCATCCACTTTTTTTTTTCAATCTTCCCCATTGCTCAATTGATTGCTCAACTAGTTGATCTACTGGTCAACTACTACGTTATAATGAAAACTATTTGGTTGAGGTACGGAATCCTACATTCCCAGTGCCACAGTGACGGAGGATACAGTTTACGTAATTCAAATTAATATTCTAACAAAGGCAAAAAATCTTAATGATATCTGTCGATTACCTTTAGGTATTTGGTCTTGGATTAAGGACCTTCATAGAGGACAACCTCATGTTTTAGACAGGAAATTACATTATTTATGTTGTTGTTCCATATGTATAGCGGTAGCAATTAACACATTTGTTGGGTTTATCAGCACTAAATCATTGAATATAAAGAGATAATTATATTCAATAAATATGCAATATGAAAGCTTGTAACCAATTCATTAAATGGATCCATTAATATTGACAACAATTATGGGCTGAATCTGCATAATCTAAATAACTGAAGGGACGTTGATGGATAAAATGAGTATGATTATGAGGGAACGAATAGAAAGGAATAGATAGGAGTGAAATGCAATAGAAATCGCTCTTATAGTAATGAAAACCGCCTATTACGTAGAAACAGAATAACACTTTTGAATTGCCACTACCTACCCCTTAGAGGATAAACGGATGACCATATGTATGTTTCAAATGAAACAGAACTAAATGAAAGGGAACGAAACGTGATAGATAGAGCCCCACGGAGCGAAGCGAACGTCTACGCCTGGCATTTGACCAAATGTACCGACCAAAAAAAAATAATGAGCCGGGATTAACTTCTAAGACCTTTTGCACAGTCTGTACAACTATAGAGGTCGCATAATATACGTACTGCAAATGAGGTTTAAAATAAAGTTTAAAAAGAAGTAACAGCCAAAACCTTATTGAGCTCGATTTTATAAATTGCAATACTAAATATAGTCGGTGGTGACCGGAACCTTTCATGTACAAGTAACTCGTATTTGACCGGTTTTATTTTATTTATTTCTAAGGAATGTGGTAGCTCAAGTAGAAACTTAACTTTTTTTAACATCACTACAATTCCAAACAAGAAAAACGTTTAAATCTGAATAACATATTTCTTCTATATTTTTATAAAAAATACACAAAATATATAAATAAATATCCATCACGCCTTATCCCCGAAGGGGTGGCAGAGGCATATTATATGCCCACTTTTCACCGTGTGGATTCCTGTCCCACGTAATAGGTGGTGAGCCCATTGCCGTGTTGAAATAGACAAACGCAGGTTGTGGCTACCTGCTGTTGAAATTTTTAAGCCACCCATAAGGCCTTCAACCAGGCTTAACGACTGCCATTTTCTGGCAACCGGGACCAACGGCTTAACGTGCCTTCCGAAGCACGGAAACGCTCGCAAATGTAAATGCCACAAAGTGGTCACCCATCCGAGTACCAGCCATAGTGAAAGTTGCTTAACTCAGTGATCGTTTACATAACACTGAGACCGCGGGGCCACGAGCGCAAAATATATCCTTTACTATATATGAAATAAATCTTCTATAATCTACTATATAAAATTCTCGTGTCACAGTGTTTGTTGCCATACTCCTCAGAAACGATATACCTATTATACCCTCCCGGACACCTAAATCGAGCCACCTTGATTTTTTTTGGTTTGGAGTATTGTAACTTATAAACGATGTACGTAGAAGGAAAATGTTTTGATGCAGTTTTGGAGCTGGTATACTCATCATTGATTTAGAGTGCCACTGTTCAAAATTTGAAATACAGTTTATTAAAAAAGTCGAGTTATGTTGAAACAGTCAATATTTGCTTTTTTCAAGAAAATAAATCTAATCGATTTTTAAATAAAGACATGTTTTACATGAAAAGAAATGTTTATTTAGTAACTTGTATTGCCTCCCATTGCATTTATGACAGCTCTCATACGGTTTGGCATAGAATTAATCAATGTCGACATGTTGAGGAATGTCCTCCCATTCTTCCAAAATTACATTTTTGAGCTCCTGCATGGTTTGCGGGGCAGGATGATGAGCTCGAACACGCCTCTTCAGCTCATCCTATAGATACTCTATAGGATTCATATCAGGACTTCGCGCTGGCCATCGCATAACAGTGATACCAATGTCATTTAAGTACTCCCTGACGATTCCCGCAGTATGGGCCTTTGCATTATCATGCATTAAAACGAAATCTTGGCCAATAAATCCAGCATATGGCATCACGTGGTTCTCTAAACATTGGCGAATGTATCTATTGCCATCCAGGGGCGGCAGTCGTGGTCCCGTCACTACCTCTAGCTTAGTTTTGCCTTCCATAGAGATTCTTCCCCAGACTGTCCATGATCCTCCACCATAACTCACTTTCTCGTCAATACAGCATTGCGCGAAACGCTCGTTCTGTTTTCGGTACACCTTACTCCTTCCGTCATTACCGTATAGCATTATCTTGGACTCATCTGTGAAGAGAACCTGGCTCCATTGATGTCGAGTCCAATTTATCCTTTACTATATATGAAATAAATCTTCTATAATCTACTATATAAAATTCTCGTGTCACAGTGTTTGTTGCCATACTCCTCAGAAACGATATACCTATTATACCCTCCCGGACACCTAAATCGAGCCACCTTGATTTTTTTTGGTTTGGAGTATTGTAACTTATAAACGATGTACGTAGAAGGAAAATGTTTTGATGCAGTTTTGGAGCTGGTATACTCATCATTGATTTAGAGTGCCACTGTTCAAAATTTGAAATACAGTTTATTAAAAAAGTCGAGTTATGTTGAAACAGTCAATATTTGCTTTTTTCAAGAAAATAAATCTAATCGATTTTTAAATAAAGACATGTTTTACATGAAAAGAAATGTTTATTTAGTAACTTGTATTGCCTCCCATTGCATTTATGACAGCTCTCATACGGTTTGGCATAGAATTAATCAATGTCGACATGTTGAGGAATGTCCTCCCATTCTTCCAAAATTACATTTTTGAGCTCCTGCATGGTTTGCGGGGCAGGATGATGAGCTCGAACACGCCTCTTCAGCTCATCCTATAGATACTCTATAGGATTCATATCAGGACTTCGCGCTGGCCATCGCATAACAGTGATACCAATGTCATTTAAGTACTCCCTGACGATTCCCGCAGTATGGGCCTTTGCATTATCATGCATTAAAACGAAATCTTGGCCAATAAATCCAGCATATGGCATCACGTGGTTCTCTAAACATTGGCGAATGTATCTATTGCCATCCAGGGGCGGCAGTCGTGGTCCCGTCACTACCTCTAGCTTAGTTTTGCCTTCCATAGAGATTCTTCCCCAGACTGTCCATGATCCTCCACCATAACTCACTTTCTCGTCAATACAGCATTGCGCGAAACGCTCGTTCTGTTTTCGGTACACCTTACTCCTTCCGTCATTACCGTATAGCATTATCTTGGACTCATCTGTGAAGAGAACCTGGCTCCATTGATGTCGAGTCCAATTTATCCTTTACTATATATGAAATAAATCTTCTATAATCTACTATATAAAATTCTCGTGTCACAGTGTTTGTTGCCATACTCCTCAGAAACGATATACCTATTATACCCTCCCGGACACCTAAATCGAGCCACCTTGATTTTTTTTGGTTTGGAGTATTGTAACTTATAAACGATGTACGTAGAAGGAAAATGTTTTGATGCAGTTTTGGAGCTGGTATACTCATCATTGATTTAGAGTGCCACTGTTCAAAATTTGAAATACAGTTTATTAAAAAAGTCGAGTTATGTTGAAACAGTCAATATTTGCTTTTTTCAAGAAAATAAATCTAATCGATTTTTAAATAAAGACATGTTTTACATGAAAAGAAATGTTTATTTAGTAACTTGTATTGCCTCCCATTGCATTTATGACAGCTCTCATACGGTTTGGCATAGAATTAATCAATGTCGACATGTTGAGGAATGTCCTCCCATTCTTCCAAAATTACATTTTTGAGCTCCTGCATGGTTTGCGGGGCAGGATGATGAGCTCGAACACGCCTCTTCAGCTCATCCTATAGATACTCTATAGGATTCATATCAGGACTTCGCGCTGGCCATCGCATAACAGTGATACCAATGTCATTTAAGTACTCCCTGACGATTCCCGCAGTATGGGCCTTTGCATTATCATGCATTAAAACGAAATCTTGGCCAATAAATCCAGCATATGGCATCACGTGGTTCTCTAAACATTGGCGAATGTATCTATTGCCATCCAGGGGCGGCAGTCGTGGTCCCGTCACTACCTCTAGCTTAGTTTTGCCTTCCATAGAGATTCTTCCCCAGACTGTCCATGATCCTCCACCATAACTCACTTTCTCGTCAATACAGCATTGCGCGAAACGCTCGTTCTGTTTTCGGTACACCTTACTCCTTCCGTCATTACCGTATAGCATTATCTTGGACTCATCTGTGAAGAGAACCTGGCTCCATTGATGTCGAGTCCAATTTAGATGTTCGCGCGCAAACTCTAGACGGGCTATTCGGTGTGCTCGTGTCAATTTGGGTCCATTGGCTGGCTTATGGGGCTTTAAACCACGTTCATTGAGTCGCCTTCTAACGGTCCGAGCACTTACAGCCACTGCGTGAAAGTCCCTGAGCTGTTCTTGTATCTGAACAGAGTTAAGGCGTCGATTTCGTAAGCTAGTAGTGACAATGTATTGATCTTGTCTCGCCGTTGTCACTCGGTAACGAGGTCCTATCATGCATACTGTTCGCCGAACGAAGCCGCCAGTCTCCAGGTATCGGTGGTACACTCTTTGAACAGCGGAACGACTTATGTGAAGTTGTGAACTCACATCTCGCTGACTTAGCCTAGATTGAAGAAGTGCTACAGCTTGCGCGGCTACTTCAGGTGAAGTATCCATAATTTTATAGCCAAAAACGGTTCAAATTATAGAAAATAACTAAACTAAACTTTGGTTAACAACAATTGCGAAAATTCAAACCAAATCGACATTAAATTGCTTCAAAAGCAACTTTCAACAGTCATTATGTTTTTCAAATCAGTGACCAAGCTCGGCTTTTGTTCTTTATTTTAAATTCTAAAATTCAAATTTGGAATAATACATACGGGAAAGACGATGAAATATGCCAGCATTAACAATGCATAAAAACTTTTTTGTTATATTGTATATTTTTTGTGTATTGGGCTTTTAGGCCCGGGAATGTAAGGAGGCTCGATTCAAGTGTCCGGGAGTGTATAAGTCTGAATAGATATCGTAATCTATGTTTCATACCCCTAAGTGATAAGGGTGGCTCTTTATCAAAACAACGTTTGCCGGGTCAGTAGTTTCTTTTTAAATACAAGTTTTTATTAAAATCCAGTTTTTATCGTAGCAAATATTATAATAAAATGAATACTCGAATCAAAAGTGTGAATGGTCATCCTTTCGAACCGTATTTGTAGGCCATTAATATTTTAATAGCGCCATCTTGTTGTTCGCCTTGACATTTAGCTCATCTGAGTAGAGCATGGAACTTCATTTAATTCATAAAAGCTTGCTTTATAATTAAGTAGGAAATAGTTTTTGAACCATTTATATTGGACATAACTGAATAACTTAACATTTATATTAAGTTCGAGTGCAGGGAGAAAAAATGCATTTGCCATATTCAAAGTTGCCTTTGCCTTTCCTATTATAGAGCAGTGCAAAAAGCTATTGTAACTAGAACATTACGATTTTTTTTCTACTAAACTTACAAAGTTCTCCTGATTTTTTAATTACTGTGTGTGCGTGTCGCTAACTCTATACGACCCTCCTAGCTTCAAACAAATCGGTCCTTCTTCATACTCCTCAAAGGTTTGCAATCAGCTGGATACCCTCGTCCAGTCTATTTTTGAATCAATAGAATAGTTCAGTCACTTGAAGTAGGTATAAAAGAAGTCGAATATTTCCTGATTGCTACGCGTGTGTATAATGTTCCAGATACCTTTTGCTCATAGGTATATTCTTTAAGTATAATCTGCCGCCTCAGACCTTGGGAATAGTTTTAAGGTTATTGAACCACGATCTAAAGAGGATCTGTGGTGTCAATTCTTTTTTAATTTCCAGTCAGACATCAATTTGAGTTGCTTTATTAACAAAACTAATTAGCTTTGGTACATTTGTCGTAGTGCTTTTGTTAGCCACAGTTCTGCACTTCTATACAGTTCATTTGTTTGTTGATGTGCAAACAGCGGTAAAGTTCAAGGCGGCAGTTGCATCACAAATGGAGTTAATAAAAGTAATAGCCGTAGAACACAGGGTCTGTAACGATGGCGTATCTTCAGTATTCACACAAACCATTTGGGGTCTATTAACTAAGTTTTCGATATTACAATGTTGTTTATAAACTGTTCGGTCGACATGAATACGAATGATTTTTGCCGTAACTTGCCTGTTTGTTACTGCTATATTATATACATTTTATAAAAAATAAACACCTTTTTTCGGTCAGTTGCTAGTTGTCTAGATCCCATGCCACAAGATTAGCCGTAAAAAAGTCCTACAATATTATTTATTTATTTAAATTGGTAAATTTACACATTATTTATTATGTTGCTTAAAACGAACTCTTAAGACGACACTTAGTAAAGAATCGTGTACGGTTTATACTAAGTTTTTGACGACTACTTGTATAGAGTTAGATATCGTACCGCAATCTTCCTCTGTATTGTCTTTATTTTTCCTACAATGACAAACTGCTTATACTAGCGGCACGCTATGATAGCCGTTTTCACATATTACAATAGTGATGATATTTTACTTGTTTTACATAAGTACTCTGTTTTCTACCATAGTATAAATACCCTCATAGTGTCAGACTATCCATATATTTCTACAAATATAATGTAATTAAAATTAACACGAAACCTCATGAAAGGACAAACGTCAAAACGGCCACCATAGCGTGCCGCTAGTAATATAGATAAAAAGTCAATATTATAGGCTTAAGAAGTACTTTTATTTTATTCTAAAAGTGGATCTATAAAGGATCTAAACCAATTTGAATACAAGTAAAATAAGGTACCTATACATTTGCATAACACACAAAACTTAAAGATTCAATGAGAACTAAAACGAAATTAGATAATCACAATGTCGTGCTATTTCATAATAGCCGCTTTCCGTGTTCGAAAGCATTATAAAGTAGATAGAATCGAAGTACTATTTCAAGTTTTCAAAAGATTTTGTTGCAAGGCTATGCCACAAATAAGTTCCTATTTGAAGGTTTGATATTACGTGTCATCTTTGTCAAAGGGTCTGGCAGAGTTGTGATTATACTACTATACTAGTTAAACCAAGCAGCTCCACCCGTGATATTTCCTCTTTTCCGTTTCATACAGGAATGTTTTCTTGAGATAAAAACTAGCCTAAGTCCTAGTTTTATATATAAGATATATTATAATAGTTGCATTAAAATCCATTCAGTAGTTATTGCGTAATAGAGTAACAAACATCCATTTTTTTTAATAAAGTGAAGAAAGACAATTCGATTCGAGAAGGGGATCGAACCCGTGAGCTTTGTTCACTTTATTAACGTTGTCTATTATAACTTTTTTTTATAAAAGAAAAATATAGTGGTTGCGCCGGTATACGATTCAAGAGTAGCCGCGATATTTTTTCTATGTGCATCGCCGATATACATTTGTTTTTAATTAATTAGTTGTCGACACACCCACCCCGCTCCCCTTTATTCCATTTCTCTTTCGCACCTACCTTGTCTCGCATAAAAGAGGAGCGAGACAGCTGTATTACGCGCTATCTAAATGTCGCTCACAGGCAGCGACACACGGACTGAACTGACGCTCTGTTAGTAATGCAATGACCGCGCGCGCGCCCGCACCAACTTTTGCAATAATTGTGTTTTCCATGGATAAATAGTGTTTTCGTGCAATGGAACCAGGGATCCAAGTCCAGGGACGTCCCCGGCAGCCTCCACCTCAGCATCTCGCAGCAAAAGCAAGGTAGTGTGCCCATTCCTGTTTCCATTTCTTTTTCGTCGACGACCGCGTGTAAATTTCATTTTTGGCTTTCCCCGGAAATACAGTCCACTTTGAATTTATTTATCTCGCCCGCTTAAGCATATAGCATAATAATTGCTTTAAAAATTTATCCAAACATCCATTTACACATAAAGACAAACTTTCACATTTACTAAATCTACTGCAAATATAATTTTACCTTAGCGACATAAGGGACTGATTCTAAAATGAAATTAACACCAACATGAGATGAGGTCAAGCAGTACCTAATTACCATACGCCCACATTTCGACAGCCTATGCTTTTGAACATCCTCTCATATCTCAAAGGACATATTTATTTGTTTACTTCTGCCTTCAACTTTGGAACTTTGAAGCGCTCGTGGCCCCGCGGTCGCAGTGTTCTGTAAACAATCACTAAGTTACGCAACTATGGCTGGTCCTCGGATGGGTGACCACTTTGTGGCATTTACATGTTCGAGCGTTTCCGTGCTTTGGAAGGCACGTTAAGCCGTTGGTCCCGGTTACCATTAAACTGGCAGTCGTTAAGTCAAGTTGAAGGCCTTATGGGCGGCTTGAAAATTTTCAACAGCAGCCACAACCTACGTCTGTCTATTTCAACACGGCAATGGGCTCACCACCTGTTACGTGGGAGGGGAATACACATGGTGAAAAGTGGGCATATAATATGCCTCTGCCACCCCTTCTGGGATAAAGCGCGATAGATGAATAATAATAACTTTGGAACTAATGAACCAAATGTAAACATTGTTACATCATTGGAAAGTAATAAAAACCAGAAATAGAAAAAAATCGACTAAAAAGTGATGCAAGATAAGTATACACATAACATTCATACAAATATATTCACGCATTTCTCTCCGAAGGGGTAGGCAGAAGCTTATTATAGTCCCACATCTCATATAATTTTGTGGTCGTGAGACTCGTGAGCCCATTTGAGTGGTCTTGCAAGTAGTGGCTACTCGCTGTTACAATTTTCAATCTTTCCATAAGGCGGTAACCGCTTACCGTACCTCCTAAAGCACTAACCGTCTTGCAGTAAGTACGAAATCAGCAGTGACTATTTGCAGAACACTGGGTTTGTGACACAATGAGCCCTTGAAGTTTCAAATAAGTAAAGCTTCCATTCTTTTACAAACATTTCCAAATGCTTCTACAATAAAAATCTCAATCTAATAATACCTACTTAATTATTGAGATTTCTATGGCTATGCGAATGTACGTATCACCATTACACACACGATCGGTCTATGTTAACAAGCGTAATAATGACTCTCTCGAACTTTACAACTAAGCTGCGTAACATTTAAATACACAATTCAATTCGAAATACACAATTCAATTCAAAAGAAGCCCCAAAGAAGGAAGTCATCCTATTAAAATTACGAAAAAGCGTCTTTAATTAATGTCAATAGTTTAGATTTTTGCAATCACACAATTTAAACATTGTATCTCCACTTTCGAATTGCCGTTCTTCAGATCACAGATCTTTTTAAAATTTCGATTTTCATATATCGTTTAAGTATTTTTTTATTAATTAGGCCGAAAGTATTTGTTCGTCGTAGAATTTATTTGAACACTTGACTACCCTCTTGTGAGGGCAGCAGGGCGGCTTTGTGTGGGACCTGGGGCCTTGGGGAGTGGCCTGATTACTCGCTTAGCCGCCATGGTGTTCCACCACTCCTCCGCAGGATAAGTTTACAAAGGGTTACTCTGAAATGGGTTTCACCCGTGGTGCTGAGGTTGATGAATGGCCCCCACGCTAAACAAGGAACAGTATTTGCTCATGTCTCGTAATAATAATACTAAATTTTGAATACTGTCTGACTTCTACTACTGTTATATTTGTTACTTAATATGGGAAATTTGCGTTCTAAGTATTTAAAAGTAAATTTGCAATCGCATGTATTACCGTGTTACTCGGTAAAAAACGATTATTGCGACATCGATCGCTAAATATTTCACTCAGATGCGAAATCTCTCGTTTGGGATCGATATTGCTTAACTATTTACTTATTCAGGCGACAATCGCGCTGTGAGGTTTAGGCAATTGATGGCATGGATACAAAAGCTTTCGTTCAAATCTGAATTATTTAATCGAATGATCACGGTTGCAATCCTTATTTGTAATTCATCGTGCTTTTATTTTCCGAGTTGAATAACGTTTATTTGTTATAATGTTGTTGTGGAACAGTTGTTTAAGAATTGCTTTGATGTACTATTTTCGTAGGCCGACCTTTGTACGTTTATGAAACTGTAATCTCACTAACTGCCGCACTCAGAGTCGATTTAATGATTACTTAAGGATTTTTAAATAAATATTAATAAAAATTTACTCTCAGAGACAGTTAATGAGTCATTATTGTCATATAATGTCAATTAACTTTATTGGCCGCTGAACCCTTACTTAAATCTTAAATAGACATTAAATTGACGTTCACATGCCAAAAGTATGGCTATAGCGCTAACACACGTTCGGATTTGGTTTGTTCCGATCGCGGATTTGATTTGCCTACCGACCAAATCTTACCGTGTGTACTGCAGTCCAGCGGACATATTTATTATTGACTGAATCCGCCTCGATGTGCATCGGATGTGATCAATGTTGCCGTTCTAGCTACTTTGTCGTAAATTTTCCCAGATTTAATTTTATTTTTCTCCAAACAGACTTTGTCATAATGATAGATTTGGTTGGCGGACTCGGTGGATTTGATCTATCGAGTTCCGGCAGACCAAATCCGAACGTGTGTTAACGCTATTATGTTACCTATGTTTTTTGCGGAGAGAATCAAAGAGCGATATGTATAGTGATCCATCCAAATCTATAGTCATGCTTTCATGAAATATTCTGTAATTGATAGTAATT
This sequence comes from Thumatha senex, assembly GCA_948477245.1. NCBI lineage: Eukaryota > Metazoa > Arthropoda > Insecta > Lepidoptera > Erebidae > Thumatha > Thumatha senex. The sequence goes on from OX419744.1 coordinate 19,056,182, forward strand.
TTTAAAATTTAGTAAAACATTAAACATTTTTTTTATTTTGAAGGAAAATAATAATTTTACCCTATAAAAACTAACTATATTTTGTATACTATATACGCTGACTACCCCGTCAGGGATACAGCGTGAAGATAGTTAGTTAGTTAGTTATATTTTGTAAAATTATTTATATCTCCTTAGGCATGTAACGATATTGCACTTTACCGACATACGTTTCGATACGGCGCACCGCCCTACGTTGACTTAAGTTGGATTTACTAATGAACCATTAATTTTCGTCTCTGGGAGCAACGGCCAATTATTTATTTTAATTAAAATTTGTTAAATGACAATTTACACTAATTTAATGAACGACTCTGAGTGCGGCTGTTAGTGAGTGTTTTATACTTATTTGTGTGCAAAAAAGTTTATACTATTCTATTTTCAAAAATCATGGCGCATTCTTAATACAAATTTGTGTACGTAAGGTTTAAGTTTAATACATTTTGATCAAAAGAAATAAAAATACATACTTGTAAATAGACAACATTTTAAACTCTGAAACATTTAAATCATAGATTTGCTATTTTTATATTAAAATAAGCAACTTTTTGAGTAGTGATTGGAAATTTGCCCGATTTCTTGACATTTATGATTACTGCTACGCTCCTTGGTAGTATCGTGAACTCTTTAGCTTTATGGTATTAATATATATATGATTCAAAATATCTGCTTTCAATCAAGTTCGGATCAATATTTTTATGCGCCAGTGCAGTCTCAAGTCTATCTTTAAGTTTTTGAAACTATTTGGAGTAAGTAAATGTTCAATCATTAGCAAATAAACGTTTTGTATTAGGGCGTGGGTAAGCAGAATATTATAATAACTGGTCACGAAGTATAAGGTCACAACTCTCGAGCAATTTGATAGAATATGCAATCAACTTGTAGAACCATTTACGTGTACTTTAATGTATGTAGGAAATATACTAATTCGTGTCGTTTGCCTTTCATGAGATAATGTTAATTTCTTTGTGAAAATAAAATATGATTTCAGTTCATTAATTCTTTGTTTGTTTATTTAATTTGGAGCTAGATTATATAGATAGCCTCACACTAAGTAGAATCTTAAGTCGGAGCTAGATCCTACCCAGTGCGAGTGTAGAATCTAGCTCCTACTTAAATAAAAGTTAAAGAATTGATAATAATATGGTTCCAATGTTCACCACTCCACGGCCCATAGCAATAAAATCTGAGTTTGCAATTCAATTGTATTGGCAGTGGTGAAGGTGTGCGGCGTTGAGCATATTTGGTTGCACAATAGGTCATTGGCTTTAGCTGTTATTCGATTGGTGATTAAAAATCAATACTCGTTATAATTATCTGTTTAATATTGTATGATAATGATGACGGATGGAAGTTCGGAATTCAGACAGGTTCCTGGAAGTTTAAATTTGTTTATAGGTTTTTATTAGTTGCGTTATTCGCCATCTTGAATTTAAGGGTTATTTTTGATTTTGGAAAAACTCGATTTTTTTTTAATCTTACACGATTAATGATAATTACAAAGTTATTTTAAATTAATTTTCTTATTAGAGATATATTTTGGTTTTAATATTTTTTCCTAGGATAAAAATTTCGATTTATACCTCAAATCAATATTTGTTTGATTAACTCCTTGTTCACATTAAAATTTACATAAATAATTTACGTTCCTATTCAAAGTTGGTAAAATTACAATTTTAAACAACTTAACTATAATTGTTTTCACAGGATTGATATTTTCTGATTTATATCTGAGGAGTGGATGGGGGCGGGGAAGAGATAGTTTGAAACTTGAGAATCAAAAGGCCGCCGCTAAACAATATCAGTAGAAAAAAAAACCTAAACCACAGTGTTATCAGCTTATAGAAAGAAATAAGTATGTAGGTACTAAGAGTAAAAACCGATATTCTTAATTTTATAGTCTACAATTAAAAAGTGTAAGTAAGAAAAAAGTGTCCAATCAAGTTTGCTGCGCGCCAAAATAATGGTACAAGACGTTTTTGTTGTACTTCATTTCACTTTCGTCGCCGTGACTGTAGCGGCAAAGGCGGTTGTCATACGGCCTACCGCCTAATCTATGTTTTGGTTTTCCAGGCTCAGGCATTTTGCCATAGAGCTTGCCCTTCACGGTAAACACCTTTTTTTGCAGTTACGTAGGCACAACTGCATTGCGCTAATTTGTTTGATGTTTCACTAATTAATGTTTAGCACGCACGCTTTGAACTGTGAATATTGACACATTATGTATAAGTGTGTCCTAAGCATCACCTCGCATATAATTCTAATTGGTATTGTTTTGCAATATTTACACTTGTCAGTTTTATTTGTATGTTGTTTTTTTTTGTTACAATTTAGATTGGATTTTGTGTAGTTTGAAAGAGTTTCTATCCAACGCAATGGTATATGAATTCTGTAGCCAAATATTTTAGATATGTTATTGTTTTTGTATTTATATTTTATTTTGCCCGCGTGTAGAGGCAAAATTCATCAAAATCTGTTTAAACGTTGGCAAAGTTTTTTATTACATTAGTATAAAATATATCGTGAAAACGAATGGACAAACGTATTGATATTCTATTTACTATTTATAGACATTCTAAAATCATATTAGCAGAGGATTAAGAGAGTCAAATTAATTAAAAATTTATAGTGTCTTACTAGGACTTCTTATTTGAATATGGAACATCTCTACAGAACTGACATCAATTTTTTTTATAAATTTATATGCAATAAAAATAACCGAAAAATATTTTGTAAGTAAGCAAGAATACTAATTACTCCGATAATAAAAAAATATCCACAGCAAACCACGTTTCACATAAATTTGCTTTACAAAGATGTGCCTAGCCGTTTTGTGGTAATTTGTTGTATTAGCAATTAACCTGAAAGTTTTCCAAGAAGTTTTAACGCGTGCTTGTGTGAAAGTTGAATTACCTTCTCTTCCACAGGCTTTATTAAATGTTGCACGTCCGTCCGTAATTTTAACTTCTATATTGTTCTGAATTATTATTATTACTTATGAGTCTACTAAATATTAATAAAGATGAAGCATTAGGCCTTCGTTTTATTGTCTAAAACTTAGGTCCGTATTCCAAACCGTTTCTGTAGAGAGACGCATATATATTTTGGTTTTAATATTTTTTTTCCTAGCATAAATATTTCTATTTATACCTCAAAGCAATATTTGTTTGATTAGCAACTTGATTATATTAAAATTAAACAGTAAAAAAAAATTTCAACCATCAACACTTGAGGCTAGTTTTTGCCTTATAAATACTACTCTCAAGCGTCGATTGAGTATTGAGAAACGTTCTGGAGTATGTTTCTATACTTACTTATAGGATCGGGACTCAATAAAGACAATTGGCCGGATCCCGGCAACTATTGACCAATTGATAGTCATCTCAGATTTTCTAAGATATTTGAGGACTTCATAAACACAACAGCTCAGGTTTAATTGGAAGTGGCACAGCTTTAAATGATTGAATTGTAACATTTTTAACGATACTACTACTATTCTGATGTACTAATATTGACATTTTTTGTGATACTCGAACTCGAACAGACTAAAACCACAAACCTTTACAGCTGTATGTAGCTTGGAATACTTTCTGAAACAAATCCCTGGCAATCTGACCAGTTTTGGTCACTAATCTTGTTAATATCTTCAGCCCGCTTTTGACCGGACGACAGTTAGCCCTGACCGTTGCCCCCCGAAGTTCACATACATAGAAGACTGAATACTCAAAATATACAAAACTCTAAAATTCATAGAAGACTGAAGAGTCGTGTGATAAGTCGCAGTATTTCCACAAAACAATGCGATAGAGTTCTCTGCACTTTCACAGCTGATGGCCAGATTATTGACCTGAAATTTTTAGGTCGCCACGAGGCCAAGTCTTCGATTTGTTCTCAGTAGTTCTATCGAATAGTTCTACGGTAGAACTAGTGAGAATTTTTGCTCACTAGTTCTATAGGTAGTAGAATTAAATAGTAAAACTACTGGGGAAGGAAGTATTCGCCGTCGTTGCACGTTGCAGTCACCAGCTAGTGAGGTACCGACAGTTTGATAAAGATTCTCAACCCGCAAACAGATTACGAGATGTGCCAGATATGTTGTTCCTTTTTCCTATAGATTATATTACAAAAGATTCAGACTCAATCTTAAGTTATTACAGAGATGCAATAAAATTTACCCTTGTATTTTAAAAGACTTATTAGGTACGTACTTTCCTCAATGTTGGCAGTATGACACGTAGGTAATATTAATGGAGCGATGCCATTGAAATGTTTTCCTTAGAATTGTATTCGGTTTGGGTTTCGGCCAAGGCCAAGGGCGTGTTATGTTATTAAAAATACTTAATAAATGTGGACCAGACCACTGTTAGTAATAATTTTGAATAATAATTTGTAGTTTGGGCAAGTCTCGAAATTAAATACTTAATAAATGTGGACCAGACCACTGTTAGTAATAATTTTGAATAATAATTTGTAGTTTGGGCAAGTCTCAAAGTATTTAGTAAATCGAATGATTTATGTTGATTTATGTTAGCTCTTAATTTCAAAATTAGACCTATTTATGTAGGTTAAATTCTGGAATTACACAAAAACTGACGTTCACCGCAACATACGTCATGATCTCATAGTACAAGCTTACATTAGCTTAATTTGGGTTTGATGGAGTTGTGTAAAAATGTCCCACCATTGTTTATTAAAAATAAAACTTACAAGAAAACAGGAAAGCCCACTGATGTCTGTTTGAAGTACGTTATTAGCTTATCACGTGTCCTGATACCATTTTGTTCTACTCAATACCTACTCAAATATGTTTTGTCCGACACAAAATCTTTTTTACTTTCTCCACACAGCAAAATGAGCAATAATGATTCTGTAATTAGAGATTTTGTTATTAGATAAGAGAACGCATTTAATTTCTCTCACACTGGTTAAGAAGGTCAGCCATAGACGAGGGACCATAATGTCACAAAAATGCCGCGCACAATATGATCAAAGCCGTGAAATTTGGAGCGAAAAACTAGATTTATACCATTAAAGCGTTATGCGTGGCTACATTAATGTGAACTACCAATAAGAATGGGTATAATGAGTTGGCTTCTTATTGTTATTGGAGTTTAATATGACGTTTGTTATCGCGATGTGTAATAGGTATCTACTGTTAGCCATATTTTAGAACAAGAAAAAAGATTGATAAATAATTTATTTAGTACAGTACTGAATAAATTATTTATCAATCTTTTTACCAATTACAATTTATACCAATTACAATCTATATATATAAAAGAAAGTCGTGTTAGTTACACTATTTATAACTCAACAACGGCTGTACCGATTTGGCTGAAAATTGGTGGGGAGGTAGTTTAGAGCCAGGAGACGGATATAGGCTACTTTCTATCCCGGAAACAAGTTCCTGTGGGAAACGGGAACGGGAAAACTTCTCTAAGCGGGCGAAGCCGCGGGCTTCAACTAATAATGCATTCCAATTTGCCGGATTTGTCGACATTTATGACCATAAATGTCGACAAATCCGGCAAATTTGAATGCATTATTGTAGAATTTAGAAGCGACGGGATCAAATAGGTGCGACGGGAGTTCCGAGTATGTCTCGGTTCAAGCCGAGGGGGTCACCTAGTAAATTATATATCGTTAAGAATCAGACGACGTCTAAACCGAATCCAGTTTCAAAATTAGAAGTGGTAGAAACTTAAAAATCGCTGAGACACGTTTTCATGGTCGAATCGAATGCCACAAACCTTTCTTATTTCTATCTCTTACGGTTCCTGAGAAACAGATGCGCACAGAAGAACGGACGGAGCGACTTAGCCGTTTTATAAGACTTATCTAAATTTTGGATTTAAAGACTAATAGTGGCTCCTAACAGCACAATATTGAGAGAAGACACCATTACAACAGTTCTAATGATCTATAAATAAATAATTATTGTGGGAAACTTTTTACACAGCGCCGTATAGCTCAAACTAAGCTAAAAGCTTGTACCTACTATGGAATCTAGACAATTGATATACATACTTATATATTTCTAAAATACATATAAAAATAAAATAAATATATATTATACATAGGAAACACCCAAACACCGAAACCTACATTTGTTCCAACGACACAACACAAACATTTGTTCCTAACCCGGGACACCAGCGTGGCAGTCGCAACATAAAATGAAATTCAGGCTCCAAATCCGTAAATCTTGGAAGTTATTTTGAAGAACACTAAGGGTCGTATTCCAGAACGTTTCTCAATACTCAATAGACGCTTGAGATTAGATTATATAAGGCAAAAACTAACCTTAAGCGTTGATTGATTATTGAAAAACGTTCTGGAATACGGACCTAAGATTATGAGAAGGTGGGTCTTCGTCGTCACCAAATTACAAAACTTAACTTAACTATCTTGACGCTGTATCCCTGACGGGGTAGTCAGAGAGGACAGATCGCCAGGTATCGCGATCCATGCATACTTCTTTCGCTTCCTTTAGATTAATTAATCGCTTCATACATGATGCACGTGTGGGTATCCGAGTACTTTTGACTTTTCCATTTTTGAGCAATCTGCTCACGTGGTCTTCATATCGGCTGGGCCTACCCTGACTCTCTGCCCTCTACTTTCACACAATACATATTCTCTATAAATATACATGCGCAAATTACAAGGTAAACAAATAACACTTTTTAGCAACAAGTGTATAATTTATGACTTATTGAATGGTCACACGCGGTGATGGGTATTTTAAGCCGTGACATAATAATGTGGGTTGCCATCTCCACTTGCTAATGCGTACTACTTCGTGCTAATTTATGCCCGGCCCGGCCATGGTGTCGCTGTACGTGTTTTTAACAATAAATTCATATAGTGATCATCGTTAATATATTTTATGTTAATTTTATTCATAATTTTAGTGAATAATAAAAAGTTTGTCACGATTTATAATTGTAAGGCGTAGGTTTATTACTTTTACCGGTATTACCCGCGTAAATCCTCTTCCCGTGTGAAATATGGGGATAAAATGTAGTTTTACTTACTCCTTATAACTTCAGCTATCTGTCAATGAAAGTCCCGTTAAAATTCAGCCGTTTCAGAACGCCGAAACAAATAGGCAGAGAAAATTTTCAATAATTGATTTTCTTTTATGTAAATACCGTAAATAATTTTATATGGATTTATGATATTTCGGGTCTTATTCGCGAAGTATATTATTTGGTACAAAGCCTACCTTATACTTCCCGACGTTTCGACCACACCAGCCCGTGACCACGGCTGGTGTAAACTAACTAAAAAAAACTAACTATCTTCACGCTGTATCCCTGACGGGGTAGTCAGAGAGGACAGATCGCCAGGCTTCGCGATCCATGCATACTTCTTTCGCTTCTTCAAGATTCATCAATCGCTTCATACACGCACGTCTGGGTATCCGAGTACTTTTGACCTTTCCGTTTTTGAGCAATCTGCTCACGTGGTCTTCATATGTAAGTCTCGGCCTACCCTGACCTAATAATAATAATCGAATCGTAATCCGGTCGAAACGTAGTTTGCCGGGAACCCTGGAACAGTCTTTCAAGAAGTACCTACTTCGATATTCTGTATAATGCCGGGCATTATACAGATAGGTACTGGTTTAGTCGGGTCCGGCATGGCAATTAAAAAAGAGTGGCCATGAGTTTCATTTCCAGGTTCTTCCTCAGGCTCTACCTATTGTTTTGCGGAACTAGCAGTAAATGTAGAAGCAATAATCTTGACGTTCGTAAGTGTTACTTTGTGACTTACTTATATGAATAAAGATATTTTCATTCTATTTCATTTCATGAATTCGTGGGTTTAATTACCACGCGAAATATAGTACCAAAAATTAAATAAATAAATAAATAAAATTCTGTCACCATTCGAAAGCTACATTCTTCGTAACATAGGCTATATTGGATTTTCATAAACTTAAGGGTTCCATACGAAATCTCGAATAGGAAAACTTAACGAAACGGGCGAAGCTGCGGGCATAAGCTAGTATCAAATAAATTACTTTATCAATTCTATAGTCAAGGGTATCAATATCGTACTCGAAGGTGCCGTACTTGCAAATGACAATTCCTTGACCAGAATCCAAAAGTAAATTTTATCAGTCGCGTAGGTTATAAACTTGTTCTATAAAATATTAATGTATTCGTGTATCAAGTGATCGCCAATGTTTTGCTGTTTGACCTTAGTCTGGCATTTAAAATGGCTGCTACTTCGGAACACTACGATATTAGTACTGCTTATTAGCATTTCATAACTACAATTTTTAATTTTATGTGATAGTTTGTGTGGGTGGCACAATGTGGATGGTTGTTGTTGTTAGTTGTCTTCGCCCATCTTGGTCAGGCAAAGGAAATTCAATCCATACAGGCTTGTCTCTAGTGTTTTAAATGTTCTTATTATTTAGTTTTTGTCATGTCTAGTTCTTTGTCGATGTCGAGTCCTCAGTCCTAGCTCCTGGTTCTTGCCCTAGTAAAGTAGTGGACTCTTTACTACGGCTTCTGTGGAGATTTGGCCCTAACACAAAGAACACCGCTATTCACTGTACCATTTCACTTTCCTTCACTCATGCACTTTTTGAACACTTTGTGTATCATAATCCACGTCGCACCTATTAATCCCGTCGCTTATAAAGAGCAAAATTTTCCCGATTTGTCGACATTTATGATTACTGCTCCGATCTCCAAGGTAGTAGCGTGATGATATATAGCCTATAGCCTTCCTTGATAAATGGGCTATCCAACACAGACAGAATTTTTCAAATCTGACCAGTAGTTCCTGAAATTAGCGCGTTCCACCAACCAAACAAACAAACTCTTCAGCTTAATACGAGTATAATAGTAAGTAGAGAGTACGAGTATAATAGTAAGTAGAGTCCGAGACTACAAGGACTTTAATTGGTCGTGTTAATTAGTGTCTAGCACATAAGACCTTTTAGCCTTTTTGTTACCACCTCACTAAAAAGGGTTCAAAATTTATTCCGAATTTAACATCTAAAATAGACACATTTTATTTTATTAAATTGATTCGGCCCTTTAGACCCACCCCAGTCCCGTGCTTCGGAAGGCACGTTAAGCTGTTGGTCCCGGTTGCTAATAAAATGGCAATCGTTAAGCCAAGTTGAAGGCCTTATGGGCGGCTTAAAAAATTTTAAAAGCATGTCGATGCAGCCTGCGCCTGTCCATATCAACACGGCAATGGGCTCACCACCTGTGACGTGGGACTAAAGTGCCTACGGTGAAACGTGGGCGTTTAATATGCCTCTGCCTACCCCATCGGGGATAAAGGCGTGACAATATGTATGTATGTATGTATGTATAATAGTACGTATAGATGTCCAATAGGAATATATACATGAGTACATACCTATTCAAGTAATTAAAATTGGGCCCGGTTTGCCTCTTTATGTACATCACATTGAAAATGAACGGAAGTACACTCAACCAGAAATGTAATGTCGAAATTCATCATGGGAACCAATGACACGCCCTTGAATTCGATTGTGGAACTGATTATCGATTACATTGAATCGATAACGATGACAGTTGAGAGCTGACAGCCGTAAAGATTTGAATGGCTCTGTACAATGCGATGTTTGGTGAGTTGGTGACAAATGGAACGAAAGAATAACCAGCGTAAATTGAGCTGAACGTGTTTAGTGAAAATAAAACCCACAGACAACCCGCACTTCATTTATCTATGAAAAAACCAGTGTAATTGACTGCCTAGGTGGTGCAGTGGTAGTGTGACAGTGGTAGTGGACCTGGGATCTTGTCGAGGTCCCTGGGTTCACTACACAACAAGTGAAGTCAGGCCTTACGTGGATTTCCGATTGATTGTAGTAATCGAGTAGGAAAACGCTATATGCACTAGAAATTTCTTAATGTTGTTTCGTTAGGAGCTCGAAGTAAGTCACGGGCGAAGCCGCGGGACTCAGCTAGTGTTTAATATTCATGTATTTAGAAATATATTTTGTGTATTTGTCAGTTGTCTAGATCTTATAGCACATGTTTATAGTAGATAGTTTTGGGCTATATGGTGTTGTAAAGCCATCTAGCCTTAAGAAGCCCTAAAATATGCTACAATATTTATTTAAATTAACTAAAATAAATATGGCTGTAAAAAAACATGGCAGTGTAAAATTAATAAACGTGTGAAGGTTTTATGGGCGAAAAATTTGAACAACAGGTTGCCTGTTCATTTCAACACGATAGTGGGCTCACCATATATTACGTCGGACAAAGATTCATACGATTAAATGTGGGCGTATTACTATACGCAACATACTTCGAGAGACATACTTGTCTCTGCTACATATAGGCGTGATTGATAACTATTTCATTTTTAAAACAATCAACGCGCCCTGCATTATCGTAGCAAAGGAATCAGACGACTTCTAAACAGAAACCAATTTCAAAACCGAAAGTGGTAGAAACTTCAAAATCGCCTAGGCGCTTATTTCTATTGGGTGCCCTTTCGATCATAATTTTTTTCAGCATAATGTAGTTTGGCATAACAGTTTCAGCATAAAGTTTTCTCGCATAAGTTATGATACGCCTAAAGATAATTTATCATAAAATACAAAACGCATAATGGAGGTATGGATAACCGTTTAAATCATAAATGAATAATAATTTGACTAAGAATATTTGGCGATGCGCCAGAATAGAATCGCTCGTTTAATCTAACTAATTTCTTTTTGTATTTTATTTATTAATTTTTAATCAGTGGGTATTTCAATATTAGACAGTTCAAGCTTAGATATAAAAATAAAAATATGTACTCGTTAACATTATGGTATTCTATATGTATGGCTTGTAATCTTTATGCGAGAGTGAGTGATATGCCAATAAATGTTATGATTATTAATCGTTATTGTAAAAAAAAATATGCTTAAACATTTTATGCGGGAATATCGTTATTACAAAAAAAATATATGGGAATATAAGTATGCCTAATGATTTATTCTGTTTGAACGTTTTGCGAAACGAAGAGTATGCCAAAAAACGTTATGCAGTTTTAAGTTTTGCCTCTAAAATTAATGCAACCCATACGGACCCATTTCTATTCATGGTGTCCTGAATCGAATGACGCATAATTTGCCTCTATATCTTATGGTTCCTGAGAAATACGACTAGATGCCTACATACGGACGCACAACCAGAGTCGTTATATAAGACTTATCTAAACTTTAGGGTTTAGATATCTAAATCTGGCGTCTGTTTGCTAGATAAAATAAACTGCGTATAAACAACCCTTAGTATTCAGTAAAGTGTAAACAATTATCGCTGACCTTTTGTCGGACATTTAACCCATAAAGCAAATGACCTTTCACACCATTCTACACAATATGGTGATCTATTCATAGAACAGAATCAAAAACACTGCAGACTTTCCTAAATAGGTAAGAGTATCCAACTGGAAGAGCTTTACAGGTTTCTTTTATGCATGACTGACATTGAGGTTGTAAATTAGGTATTTGTATACCACTAAAGCGACTGAAAAGCACCGAAGTCTATAGACGCTTGAAACACCAGCGGTGTTAAATTTGCGCTGCTGATCCTGAAATAGCTTTCTAGAGCTTTCGGGTCCTATCTAGCTGCTTTGGAGGTTAGGGTGTTATGCCGTTTCTTAGAGGATGATCCGGTTGTTGTCGCAACTTCTTTGGGGTCAAGGCCGTATGTGTAGTTAACACACCACAGTACAATCTATGGTCTGCTTCTGTAAGGACGGCGAGCAGCCCACCCGCCGTCTTTAGGCCTCCGGTCATGAAGGCCGGTAGGGCGAAGACAAGTGTGCTACTGTTCACGCCGAATGTTCTCGCGGCCTGAGTTCTAGCCCCGTCATTACAAAAAACTAGAATGTTAGTAGTTATTTCATAAGTCGCATAGTTATTCATTTACATAGAATCAATCGGCGGCACGCAACCATCGGTGCATTGGGAACGCGCCGGACGATTGCGTCGAATAATCGAATAATTGACTAATTATAAGGACGTAAATACCTACACAATTGTTTGTAACAATGGGCGCTATGAATGTAAAATTTTGCATTTCTTCTGTAATCTTCCCATGGGGATGGTAGGTAATAGGTGACGCGTCAATGGCTGCATATAATGTAGACGGAGGTCAATCTTATAACTTTTATATTATCTGGTCATTAATATTATTCTTTATTCAAATCTTCAAAATTGATATTTAGTTTTTTTTTTAATTTCTATAACAATCAGTGGTCAAATTTTCCATTGAAATGACATCTTGTGTAAATCGATTAAAATAAAATCCTTAGGTCTTTACCGTGTACTAGCGCTCCTCACGCCAATTGTGAAGATGACAATGGTGAGAGCGGTGCGGTGATAGAAAATAACTACTGGCTTTATTCCAACAAATCTTCAGAGCTCCGGTTGCTAAGGGTCTCGATACCTGTAAGTAGAGAATCATCGCCCATCTTAATCATCCGTAGTATTTCGTATGGTTTTTTGATAGATTCACATAGTACACTCCCGGACTCTTGAATCGAGCCACCTTACATTCCAGGGCCTAAAAGCCCAATACACAAAAAATATACAATAAAACAAAAAAGTTTTTATGCATTTTTAATGCTGGCATATTTCATCGTCTTTCCCGTATGTATTATTCCAATTTTGAATTTTAGAATTTAAAATAAAGAACAAAAGCCGAGCTTGGTCACTGATTTGAAAAAAATAATGACTGTTGACAGTTGCTTTTGAAGCAAATTAATGTCGATTTGGTTTGAATTTTCGCAATTGTTGTTAACCAAAGTTTAGTTTAGTTATTTTTCTATAATTTGTACCGTTTTTGGCTATAAAATTATGGATACTTCACCTGAAGTAGCCGCGCAAGCTGTAGCACTTCTTCAATCTGGGCTAAGTCAGCGAGATGTGAGTTCACAACTTCACATAAGTCGTTCCGCTGTTCAAAGAGTGTACCACCGATACCTCGAGACTGGCAGCTTCGTTCGGCGAACAGGAGGACCTCGTTACCGAGTGACAACGGCGAGACAAGATATATACATTGTCACTACTAGCTTACGAAATCGACGCCTTAACTTTGTTCAGATACAAGAACAGCTCAGGGACTTTCACGGAGTGGCTGTAAATGCTCAGACCGTTAGAAGGCGACTCAATGAACGTGGTTTAAAGCCCCATAAGCCAGCCAATGGACCCAAATTAACACGAGCACACCGAATAGCCCGTCTAGAGTTTGCGCGCGAACCTAAATTGGACTCGACATCAATGGAGCCAGGTTCTCTTCACAGATGAGTCCAAGATAATGCTATACGGTAATGACGGAAGGAGTAAGGTGCACCGAAGATAGAACGAGCGTTTCGCTCAATGCTGTATTGACGAGAAAGTGAATTATGGTGGAGGATCATGGACAGTCTGGGGAGGAATCTCTATGGAAGGCAAAACTGAGCTAGAGGTAGTGACGGGACCACGACTGCCGCCCCTAGATGGCAATAGATACATTCGCCAATGTTTAGAGAACCACGTGATGCCATATGCTGCATTTATTGGCCAAGATTTCGTTTTAATGCATGATAATGCAAGGGCCCATACTGCGGGAATCGTAAGGGAGTACTTAAATGACATTGGTATCGCTGTTATGCGATGGCCAGCGCGAAGTCCTGATATGAATCCTATAGAGCATCAATGGGATGAGCTGAAGAGGCGTGTTCGAGCTCATCATCCTGCCCCGCAAACCATGCAGGAGCTCAAAAATGTAATTTTGGAAGAATGGGAGGACATTCCTCAACATGTCATAACGACATTGATTAATTCTATGCCAAACCGTATGAGAGCTGTTATAAATGCAAGTTACTATATAAACATGTCTTTTCATGTAAAACATGTCTTTATTTAAAAATCGATTAGATTTTTTTCCTTGAAAAAAGCAAATATGGACTTGTTTCAACGTAACTCGACTTTTTTAATAAACTGTAGTTCAAATTTAGAACAGTGGCACTCTAAATGAATGATGAGTATACCAGCTCCAAAACTGCATCAAAACATTTTCCTTCTACATATATCTTAAGTTACAGTACTCCAAACCAAAAAAATCAAGGTGGCTCGATTAAGAAAATCAAAAAATCAAAAAAATCTAAATCAAAAATCTTTATTTATGTAGGTCACGAAGTAACACTAATGAACGTCAAGATTACTGCTTCTACATTTAGATTTACTGCCAGATTCGCAAAGCAATAGGTAGAGCCAGAGGAAGAACATGGCAATAAAACTCATGGCCACTCTTTTCTAACCGCCATTTGACACAGTTTGATTAACATGATTTTTGACCAATTATACAGTATTGAAATTATACAAAAAAAAAGAACAAAATGAATGTTGTGTTCATTAAAATTACACTTACATAGTTCCTTTGAATTTTTGTGAGAACAGTGGACTAAACTTATTTTGCATTAATGTGGTGTAAGGTGTCCGGGAGTGTATATTAAATGTCCATAAATATTGTGAGTACTATAATACAATTTTATTCGTCTTCCTATCAATTATCCACGCACCTTGGACAGGATGATAAGCGTTAAACTACCTTTCACTTTTCTTTCGTTTCCTAAAAACTAGACCAGAAAAATTACTATTCGTAATCTAGTGAACGTATGTTTTCATTAGTGCATTTTGGCCTCGCCTCGCTGCGTTGTATGTTTTTAATGTGTGCATTCGTGTGGTAGAGTTGACCTACAATAGTTCAAATTTTTTTCAAAATTATTTGAGGATATCCTTTAAACAGCGCCATCTATTCCAAATTAAGGTAATACAAGCTTGTGCTATGGGATCTGGACAACTGATAGAAACACTAAGATATTTCTAAAAACGTATCTATATATAGATAGGAAATATACCTGACGTCCGTGACATTGCAGATAAGTTGCAAGAGTGTCGCCTTCGCTGGTATGGTCACGTCTTGCGTACGGGCTACGTGGGAAACAAATGTCTGGCCATGTCAGGCCCACCGGTTCCTGGTAAGAGAGGAAGACCCAAGAAGTGCTGGCTTGACATTGTAAGGGATGACATGCATGCCAATGGTCTTACTACAGGGGATGCCGACGACTGTGCGAAGTGGAGGAGAAAATGTAGGAAAGCGGACCCCGGGCGTCGCGAGACGCGGCTGGGACAGACGCTAGGATGATGATGGGAGATAGGAAACATACCTCGGAACTGTAGTAGTAGTAGTATACTATTGATGATTACACAATTATTTGTTCATGCCATTCACACACATTACGAACCCTTACCAAGACTTACAGATTTCTATGTTAACCATTTGAACCGCTCTGCATGGACAAAAACTTCTTACTAATACATTGATTTGTGAAACTTTGAGAACGGCTGCATTATTAGACTTTTCCAGAACGCTTTTTATGACTCATTTGTTATCATAATTCAACCGGACTTTGATGCGCATATATTTCTATGACAGATAACGTGTGGATTTTGATGGTTCGGGTCGGCATTATATCAGTCGGGATTTTCAAACGTTAAAAAAAGTAGATGTACATTGATGATTGCGCCACATCTACACGCGAAGTTGAGACGTGACAGATTAAAAATATATAATCGAATACATATATTATTCTAATCGATTTCAGTAACATTTAATGATAATAATGATTACTTACATATGTACATAATTTGTATTTAAAGTTGTTACAAAATCCAAAATGGCGACAGACGGTATCATGTTAAATTCAAATGTTGCTAATTTCTTTGAACATAGTAATTTTAAAATGGTTGCGTTTTATTATAAGTGTATTGCAGTTTTAGGCCGTAACGTACGATAACTGATAGTGTATAGTGATCCTATAGTCATTAGCCGCATGTAAGAAAGAATATTGCTAACAATGTCATAGTCATTAGAATTTCGCCGAAGCTCATCAAACACAACTCCATCATTATGTATGAGGCTGTTCAACTCTATGACCATGCAGGTTTAGTGAGAAGACTATCCTTTAAGGCCAAATCCTTTGAATTAGTTTAGTTATATGTCAGTTTGACATAGTGAAATAAGTGTAACTTCTAAAGAACACGTGAACGATGTGCTCTACCCTTAATAGATACATTAAGAAACGTGTTGAAATGAAATGAAATGAAATATACTTTATTACGAGAAACATGGCTGACTTAGATGTTCTTATACTTAGTCTATAGTTACCAACATGTTTCGCCGGACGGTGCGCGGCATGTAATTTCTAAAAGACCAAATGGTTTACAATTTTTGTCATCTCAGAATCTATATTATTTATTAAAAAATGTCAATTATTGTATATTATTATGTAAATTAAATAACGGTACACTTTAACTTTAATTAAATTATAAAAAAAAGAGCATTCATTTATAATTGTTTCATTCAATATATCCTATAATCTGCGTAGTTAAACTGTGCCAATGTTAATCTCTGCATGTCCAGAATTCATTCATTGAATAAAAGCAATTTTCCATAAGCCACTCCATAACACGTTTTCGGAATAAGTTATTCGGTAGTTCTCTAAAAGTTTTGGGCAGTTTATTATATACTTTAATTGTCATGCTACCACAATTCTTCTGATGAAAGGTGCTGTTAGATCTTGGAATAACCAATTTAGTTTTGTCTCTGGAGATATAATGCTTGTGTTCGCAAGTTTTGGAGAATAAGGTTTGGTGTTCTCTGACAAACATTGCAATCTCAAAGATATAAACGCAAACCACCGAGAGTATTTTGGTTCTTTTAAATAACGGTCTACAGGACTCAAGGGGGTGCTAATGGACATATTCTTACAATTTTACTCTGTATTAGCAATAAGGTTATTAGTAACTTTTTTGTCTTTCGGCTAGATTGTAATTTATATGATGCTCTAATACAGTACTTCATAATAAAAAAAAATTTGAGAAATGTATTTTGGTAATATAATATGTCAGTAGATACGATCGTTTAGAAACGTACAAAATATCTTGAATAAAGAGATTTCTAAAACTGTCGACATTCTCATTTACTGACTTACGCATTTAAATAAGAACGCATCGCTATAATAATAAATTGCATATCGAATCGACACGCAATTAATGCCATGTAATGCATTACATGGCATTCGATTAGTTCAAATTGCGAACTCGACAGCGTATTCCTTCATGTGAAGATAGTTTTAAATAAAGAATTAGAACGTTTTGTTAGATTACGAAATCTGTGGTCTGTAGTTAAACTGTTTTTTTTTAATGGCAAATAGGAAGATGTACCATTTTTTATAATTATTTTATGGCCTGGTTACAAAGACCTTTTGGCCAAATCTTATTTTTTATATCATATTTCTTCAATCTTATCTTCTAATTAGTCCTGTCCAGTCTTTGTCGATATTGTGTCCTCAGTCCTAGGTCCTGGTCCTTGCCCTCAGTATAATGGTGATTCTTATACTAAGGTTTTCAGTGGACTTTTCGCGGCAAGAGAAAAAATAGCATTTCACTGCATATATATCATTGTCTTTCACTATAGCACGTTAACACAACTTTTATGTTCAAGAAACCACCACTCCCGCACATATTTAATACCACTCAGTAAAAATTTTTGCTTCTTAAGAAAAAAATAACCAAAATATACTTTAATGTAATATAAAACATACATTAATGTAATATTTTCTTTTTCAGGTAATTTCTTGACTAGGTTCAAGATTCTTTATTATCGAGAAGATAATGAGAAAATATCTTAATAAGCTGGACAAGAGTTTACTGTAAGTGTTCTTATATCACTTATAAAGATTGTAGTAGATTTCAAGGCTTGTTTTATCAACTTAACTTCTAGAACACAACAAGAAGAACAATATTAGCGAAGGAATCAGATGACATCTAAAACCGAAACCAGTTTCAACACCGGAAGTGGTAGAAACATCAAAATCGCCTATGCTCATATTCATGGTGTCCTGAATCGAATGCCGCAAACTGTTAGTATCTACATAATATCTGTTATGGTTCCTAAGAAATAGATGCGTACAGACGGACGAACTGACAAACTGAGCAGTTTTTATTGACGTTTCTAAACCTGAGGGTTTAGAAATCTAAAAGTAAATGAAATACATATACATAACTACCACATGCTCATATTCTTTAGAATGCAATATTATATATTTTTTGTTGTTAAAATGCTTATTCCCCATCTTTGAAGATTAAAAATCAAATCAACAACATTACCGGCAACACTCGATAAAATCTAACATCATTCGGCAGTTCAAAACTTGCGCTAGTTCACTAGTTCCCAAACAGGTTTGGAAAACTATTTCTTCTTTTTATTGTACACGAAAAACTGGCAACTCAACGCTTTACAAAAAAAAAGAAGATTGAGGGCGAATGTTACACAATATCACATTATTATTGACTAGAGCCGTAACTTGTTCCACGTCGTTTACTAAACACATGATAGACCGAGAAAATACAATGCTGTCAAATTATATAATCTGTGATGGATAGATGAGAGGGAAAGTGGACTTTGGGCGGGATCTTCTCGCATGGCACACGCTTGCTCTAAATTATTTTCCAAAATTAGTGCATGAACCTTGTTTTATGTGTAAAAATGGTAGTTACTTAGACATAAAAGTTGTGTAAACGTGCTATAGTGAAAGAGCTGATGAAATGGGGTACAACTGATTTTGACTTAAGACTATACTTGACAAAACGTAGAGGACGGTGATTGAAGAAATACGAAATAAATAAGATATGGCTAAAAGGTCTTAGTAACCAGGATATAAAATAGTTAAAAAAAAGAGAGGGAAGCGGTAAAATGTGATACAGTTGTTACCGAGAGAGGTACTTATCTTTGATCTACCTAACGTTTTAATCAAGTTGGCACTGGCCGTGGTCGCAAGTCAGAGCGTAAATGGGTTAGTGACCAAATAAATAAATTATCTCTACTCTAATCTTCTCTACTCATTTAAAAAAAAAACAAATCCATTTTTACTTATCGTCATCCATTTTTAAATGAAATATTATTTTAAAGACTCTGATATAAAACGAACACGTTTAGTTAGAACGCCATTAAATTAAACCATCTTAAGACCACCACAACTTAAAATATATAGTTACTGCTAAGATTGGTGACCGTTTTTTTGCATATCCATAAATTTTCGTTTGTATTCTGTGCTTTGAAAACGCTCGTTAATCGTTGGTCTCGGTAGTAACATTTTAGACATCCAAACAAGTTGAAGCCTAATCGGCTGGAAAATTTGCTATTGTTCTCGCGACAGGAGTTCGATGTAAGTCATATTACACTACCCACTTGAACCCAGTACCCACTACCGGTCAGAGTAAAAAGTAAATTTTGTGGAAAAATACAAGTGTTTTATTCAAAATGTGCAGCAAGTTCCACCAAGTGCCATCAATAAACAGTATTATAAACAGTTTACAGGCAATTTAGTTTGGCTGGAGGGCTAAACGCGATTATTAGGGAGGGACCACGGTTGCGAGTATTTCTATAAGAAAAAATACTAAGCACGCATTACGAATGGTGTAAAGTGAAACTGTACCAAATACCGACTTGTTTTAAATCTTTAATTTAATGATGGCCGCTTGGCGAGGTTTGTTGCGAAAAAGTGCACACGGTGAAATGTATAATATAATATGCATCTGCCACCCCTTCGAGGATAAAGGGGTAATTAATAAAACATGTTTATTCTCTAGTTAGCTAGCTATCTCGCCTATCTCTCTAGCTCAAAATCCCAGTTGCATACGGAACGGAGCAAACGGAGCAGAGATTTTCTCTGCTCCATTTTTATTGAATGCAGTATCGAGGTTTGGTTTGTTGGAAGAAACTTTTTGAATATTTAGAGAACCTGCGCAAGTCAGCAGTTGAGCCTATCAACTTACTGGCGAGGTTGACTGGGGCCCATAGGTAATTGATGGTTTTCATACAATTTTCCTTCTTTTGGGCGTTCTCTACTCTCTCAAACAGTATGAGTGTTTGACAGATATTTAAGAGATGATTTTTAAAAGGGCAATTTCAATGTGGCGCCCGAACACTGCGTACCGTTTCGTGTAATTATAAATTTGGTTTATGTATTTGTTTTATTAAGTAGTTGATTTTTCTCATACCTTTCCATCGATAGGTATATCTAAAGCAACATTGCATGCCTTTTAAACAATCATGAAGTTATTGGCACAGTCAATAACTACCAGTTATTTGAAAACCGTATATAGATTTATAAATACACTCTTTGGCAATACACATTCTTGCGTGTCCATTAAATATTTTGACAAGAAATTGAGCCTCAGCAAAACAAAGAAGCGAATTAAATGCAAAATAATTTTATTAAGCAATATTGTGTATTTGAGTGCTGTTTTGAAATCGACTTACACAGAATTTGTGGAAATCGACTTACACAGAATTTGTGTTGTGTGTAATATTTAACTTGCATTACAAAAAAAAATAACAATGATATTGGCGAAATTTGATTCTTGTAATACAATTAAACATAGTACTATTTACATATTTATTTATTTATTTATAGACACACCAACAGAATACATAATGCAACATTCTCATCTTACATTACAAGGTATAGTTCTGATATAGATCAATATACAGGCATGTACAATTGTACAGTATACACCATGATAGACTACATTTAAGTGCTAATTGATCTTCTTCTTCTTCTTCGTGTGCCATCTTCTATTGAAGGTCGGCGATCATTCTGGCGATTTGCACCTTTGACACAGCAGCTCGAAAAAGTGAACGGGTACTTTTGTTGTACCATTGACAAATTTGTAGTTCTTGAGCCAGGATGTTCTTCTACCACACTGCGTTTTCCTTGGATCTTGCCTTGAATTATTAACTGCAGCAACTCGTACTTAGTATTTCTCATTATGTGTCCGAGAGACTCTAACTTTCTAGTTTTGATTGCTTGCAATAGTTCCGTCTTCTTGCGTACTCTTTGTAACACTACTTCGTTACTTATTTTGTCTCTCCAAGATATTCTTAACATTCTTCTGTACACCCACATCTGAAAAGCTTACACTTTTTTACACAAGGCTTTAGTGAGTGTCCTCGCTTCAACGCCGTAGAGAAGAACGGAGAACACGTAGCAGCGCGCTAGTCGGGTACGCAGACACATATTCATACTTCTATTGCAAAGCAGTGACTTCATTTTATAGAAAGCATTCCGAGCTTGTTCAATGCGGCACCTGATTTCCAGACTATTATCACTGGCATCATTAACAAAGCAACCGAGATACTTACTCTTTCCAAGCTATTGCCATTACAAAATGAGGCAGCATTGATTGGAGGATTCTTCGATACAACCATCAACTTTGTTTTCTTGCTGTTAATGTTGCAGCACTTGCAGACTGAACTTTATTTAACATTATCTGGATGTCTTCTAAAGTGGGAGCGATCAAAACCGTATCATCTGCGTAACGTATGTTATTAACCACTTTCCCATTGATAACGATACCTATGTCCAAGTTATGAAGAGCCTCTTGAAATATGTTTTCAGAGTAAAGAGCAAGGGCGATAGTATACAGACCTGTCGGACAACTTTCAAAATTTCTACATCTTCAATATGTTTAGATTCCACTCGTAGGAGTGGAATCTATCTATTTGCCTTTTGGTTCCAATATAAGTTCCTCACAATCCTTATGTTCTTACTGTCAAGACCTATTGTTCTCAGAATGCTCAACAATTTCATATGCTGCACTCTATCAAATGCTTTCTCATAATCGATGAAACATTCGTAAACGTTTTGATTCATATCCCAGTATATTTGAATGAGAATCTGATACCCAAAAACGGCATCCCTAGTACCTAGTCCACATCTGAATCCGAACTGTGAGTTTGAAATAATACTTTCGCATCTCCTGTAAATCCTGGCATGAATCACTTTCAAGAAGATTTTCAGTACGTGACTCATGAGTGATATAGTACGGCATTCGCTGCATTTCATTGCTGAGGCCACTTTAGGCAGAGTTATGAAAGTAGATTTGAGCCAATCTGTTGGTATGCAACCTGTGTTATATATGTTTTTAAATTTTAATTTACACTTTTAATAATTCGCTGGGTATTTCATCGGGACCAATAGCCTTACCCACTTTTATCTTTTTGATGGTAATCTCTTGGTAATTTCTAGACCACTGTAATCTGTATCATAAAGAACATGATCTATGATACTTGGTCTGTAATCTTTGAACAAATCTGCAATGTAATCTTTCCAGATGTTCAGTTTTTCTTTAATAAAGTGCATCCCTAGTAACATGATAATAGACATCACATATTTGCCGTCAGATGTCATCAGGGTGTGAGTGTTATGTGGTTTATTAATAATTGATATATTATAATAATTTCGCTCTAATTTATACAGAGTATATGAAACGTTTTTTTTAATATGTTGGACATTTTTTTTTATTTACACAGCGTCGTCTAGCCCAATTTAAGCTAATATATGAGCTTTTGTTATGGGATCTAGACAACTGATATACATACTTATATATATTTTTCTAAATACATATATATTATACATAGGAAATACCCAATATTCGAAACAAACATTTGTGGATGACACAAATATTTAATCGGACCCGGGAATCGAAACCCGGACAGCAGTCTTATGCACGAAGTTTTGATGTAGAATTACTCTGACGAATTTATCTTAGGAGTTTTTGAACTTACAATGAATACTGATCAATAGGACATTGTTGCCATCGGCAGCATCCCGATGTTGTTCCAGGGCGGTCCTAGTGCAATAGGTGTGCTGCAATAGGTGATGTTAGCAATAAGGCGACTCTCTGCTTCCACACGCAACATCGGAATCGCGCGTTTTTGTGACTATTCCGATGTTGTAGAGCGATATCCTGACTTCCTGGGGCCGAGTCTACAATTGACAAGCCGTAGAATAGAACCGCTGAAATAGTATCGGTGTTTTTAGCTGTCAAAATGTTAGTAGATTAAAAAATGCAACTAACAAGCGGCCACTGGCGCGGTAAGACGGTATCTGCCGACCGATAGAAGTCTATTGGAGTACGATTATAATAGTAGACTACAAAAAACTGTACAGCTTTCTGTTGAGCGAAGATTTCGACACGATTGAAATAGCAGATTCGTTATCCCCAGCTTTCGAACTCGGTATAGTAGTCGCCCGTTTTAGTGTAACAGCTTCTAAAATGCGACTAAATTGCTTATCTCCGATACTAAGGGCCGTTTTCCAGAACGTTTATCAATATTCAAGAAACACTTGAGAGTAGTATTTATTAGGCAAAAACTAGCCTCAAGCGTCGATTGAGTATTGAGAAACGTTCTGAAATACGGCCCTAAAAGTACCTAGTTAGTCCACGGTTTCTCTAAGTCAAGTCTCATCTTAGTCGTACTTTGGAAAACACTACCTTTTTCATTGCTGAAAAACGACGTGCTCTATTGGTTTGACACGTCAGACGAATGAACTACAGATATCTTAACTAAACTTTAGTTAAGATGCACTGAGAACGATTGACGAGGAAATGTGTACGGGCGATCTGTCCTCTCTGACCTCGTCAGGGATACAGCGTTTATCAATCACGCCTTATCCCCGAAGGGGTGGCAGAGGTATATTATACGCTCACTTTTCACCATTTATATTCCTGACCCACGTAATAGGTGGTGGTTCAACTACGTTGAAAAATTTCAAGCTAAGTTGAAAGCCTCCAACTTGGTTTTATTTTATTGCAATGTTTCTGGCAACTGGTACCAACGGCTTAACGTGCCTTCCGAAGCACGAAAACGCTCACAAATGTAAATGCCATAAAGTGGTCACCTATCCGTGACCAGCCATAGCGAAAGTTGCTTAACGCAGTGATCGTTTACAGAACACTGAGTCCGCGGGGCCACGAGTGCTTAGCGAGCACGAAGATGTTTTTGGATATCTTTTAATTTATCTTCAAAATTAATCTTTAAAGTTTATTATATCCATGCCTGCGCTTTTATGCAACAACATTAAATTAAGAATTACCTACTTTCATACTCATTACCAAATTACAGACATTTATTGAGACACCTACAGGCCACATCGAGAACATAATTTCGTGACACTTTACACGGAAGTAATAACCTCTTTGATGTTAGTAATTTCAAGTTTTTTTTTATAATTACTGACAATGTGGGTCACTAATAGCAATTTTTGCCAGCCCCTTAGGCTCTGTTATTAAGGTTGACGCTGGTTGAAGTCAGGCAGGCTGCCTGGTGACAGGAAGGAGCTGCATAACGAGCGATTCGTTTCTTTTTTTTAAACTTCGAATGGTCGATGCCTAAATAAGCTATATGATTAGTTTGACTAAGGTATTTAGGCTGCATAATAAAGTATGTATCGTATGTATCTACATATCCTATTACATTCTTCCAGTTTTTTATAGAACAATTGCATAGGAAGTCGGTCCAATTAGCCGGTATCCTTTTTGGAGGTGCAATTGTGTGCCGCTTTATAACCACAAATGGTAAAGTTTTTGAATTTTTTAATTCAGATACTTACATTCCTATCAACAGTATGAGAAAACATAGGTATATGGCACTGCTTATTTCTATAAGAAATATCTGTATATTGACCGGAGCAAGAAATTGAAGTAGGAAAAGAAAAAGTGTGTATCATAATGTGTATGAAAAGTTTGTAAACATACTTTGGTACCGTAAGTATTTTGTTAACCTTAAATAAATAGAAATAAAAAGCCATAATGGAATAGTATGATTGGATAGACGCCACAGTGGTCTCTCATAGCGGTTGCTGCAGATGCTCACCAGGGATTATTGCTACATGTTGGACATGCTCCATGAAATACACAAGTCAGATGACACAATTAGCATAGTTCCAATGAGACTGAGCTAAATACACTGAAAGACTGCTCAGTTTCACATGAGTGGAGAAGTGATGTGACCTCGTAGCAAATGTAACTGTACCACCCTAGCGGCTTCGCGGAATACACCCCTTCAAAGATAAACATACATCCTACTATGTATGTGCCAAACAATTAGAGCTGATAAGCAGTCAGTCATGTTGTGACTATTAAAAAAGGTATAACTGACAGCCTCTTTGGCGCGGCTACGCAAGAGGTCGCGGGTTCGATTCCCACCCCCGAAAAAACTTCGTGTGATGAGCACGATGGTTTATTCTGTGTCTGGGTGTTATTTATCTATAATATGCATGTATTTAGAAATATGTAAGTATGTTTATTAGTTATCTGGTAACCATAGTACAAGCTCGGCTTAGTTTGGAATAAGATGACGTTGTGTGAGTTGACCCAACGATATTTATATATTTATCTTTATTTATATATTAGAAGAATACGGCTACTGTGACCACTGTCCATCAGGTGGGCCGGACGCTTGTCTGCCACCTCAGTGGTATAAAAAAAAGAATAGTTAAGTATTTTACATATTTTATTTTATACCATCGGACGCCCCGCGGTTTCATGTACGTAGTGCCCGTTCTCGTGGGAATTGGAGAATTATTGTAACCCTAGTTACTCCTTATAACATGAGCTTTTTACCAGTAAAACGCCCTTTAAAATAGGCCCAGCCATTTCAGAGTTAAGCCGGAACAATCATTGTGTAAGCACCGTATATACTTTCTTAAGCATTAGCTGTTAGGAATCAAAAACAGAGTCCTCAATTTTATTTCTGTTCAAATTTTTTTACACTTAATTTTCTTTTTATGGCAGCCCTAGTAATGCCAACAGAAGTATAATGACGCAACTGATATTGTATTGCACCCAATAGTCGTTACAATTACGCAAGTGGGGACAATCATAATCTTTTTGTGATACGTTTTGATTTCGTTAATTTCCTGTCTCTTTGTAATACACATGTCAGTAGGTCTTTACTAGAGTTTTTTTTAATTGAGGTCCCAGCAGCTTATGAAATGGTACCTAGTCTTTTAGCCAAGCTAAAGGCCTTAGGTGTACCTTGGATTAATTAAACAGCAAGTAGCCACAAATTGCTTTTGTCAATTTCAACGCGGCAATAGGCTCATCACCTATTACGTGGGATAATAACAAATGGTAAAATAAAGGCGTATAGTATATATAGCTTACACCTTCGGATAAACAGGCGTTATTATACAAATATTATGTATGCTATTATATAAGAATTTATTAAATAACCTTGTTTATAAACTTGAAACGCTAGGTCGAGTGAACCTTAAAAACAGGTGCTAGTGTATGAAAATACTTATAAAATGTAAGTAAATTTACACACAGAATTTAAGAACGACAATTTTTTTAGGTTATACTTATTTGGCGCGAGAAAAATCATAAGAGTGAGGGTGAACTCAACGATGCGCGCGCACGCCGATTTCCATATTTCGATCGCCGATCACCCTGAAGTTAGCTGATAACTGTCACATAATAAATTTAGTCAATATAGTTATTGCACGTAAGACAATAGTGTAGTTAAGTTATTTATTATTTATTTATTCCCGAATGTATTCCATCTTATTGGAGTATATCCACCACAATCCTAAAATTTTCTATATATTTTTGGAACTATACAAGCAATTGCAATCACACATATAAAGAGCTCTCGTATAAAATCCTAAATAAAGTTTTTGCACGTGAGACAAATGATATGTGTAGTTAAGTTATTTATTATTAATTTATTCCCGAAAGTTCTCATCTTATTGGAAAATTTCACCATAATCCTAATTTTTTTATTATATTTTTGGAAGTTTTCAATGAATTGCAATCACACATACAATGATAAAAACGTCATCAAAATATGTTCAAATGTTTTGTGCCCATTAATTGTTATATTTTCATGTTATTCAAGTAGCAAGGCAAATAAAATGGTTGTCGTATGTTTCTAAAATCTACAAATGTATTTATACTGTGCTAGTTCAAACAATGGTGTAATTTGTACAGTTTATGAAATATGTACTTTACCTACCTTCCAACTTCAAGTAACGCTATTTTCCACATCTGTGTAAATAGTTTGTGACACATTGACGTATTATAGTGATGTCATGGAGTACCTACATGTTTTCAACTTATACAATGTCAAATTAACGGATTTCAATCGACTCGGTACATTGAACAGATTGTATTATAATTTAAACTACTTATTGTGTTTCGTATTATTATACTTGTGGTCGAAAAGATACATCATTTGTTTGATTGTTGACAAGAAACTTATAAAAGACATATACCGATGAACTTCTTAAACCATTTGTCTTCTTTTTTGAAGTGAAACTTCTTTATCATAAGTGAAATTTATTTATCGACGTAGGAGAGAAATTTTATAGCTGTAAAAAAAACCGTATTGAAGTTTCACTTCTAACCTGTATATTCTGGTAACACTACAAATTTTTGAAGTGAAACTTATTTATCGACGTTGAGAGAAATTTTATAGCTGTAAAAAAATCCTCACGTTTTTCGGTTACGCGCCATGTTGTTTTGAAGTGAAACTTCTTTATCATAAGTGAAACTTCTTTATCGACGTATGAGAAAAGTTTATAGCTGTGAAAAAAAATCTTAAGAATTTTCATTTCTTACCTGTGTACTAGGGTACACACACATTTTTTTTCTGTACTGAGCTATAATATCCAATGTTCAAGAAGAGGATGGCTGTTTTAAACATTGTATAAAAATAAATTCATGAAAATTCAAAAAGCTTCTTCCAAAAAACCCTGCCACTAGCCTGTGACCTGTCCAATAGAGCTAAAGGAGGAAATACATTACTTATTAACTTATCAAACACGCTTTTAACCCCGAAGGGGTAGGCAGAGGAATACTGATCGTTGCTAAGTGCAAAACTCGAAGACGACTGGACCAATTCGAGTAATTTCTTTTTATTCCTTGAACTCTATGAAAGGATTTTATGGAGAGAAAAATTGCTACGGGAACGGGAAAACTTTTTTAGGCGGGCGGGGCCGCGGTCATCAACTAGTTAGATATAAAATTGTTTGTAATCGATGAAAGACTTTTCTGCATTCACGGTGTTTGAGTTTTGAGCTGGTAATTAAATAGCAACACATATGGAGCTATACACAAAGATAGAGATGTTATGATATATTATGATGGATAGAGGTCATGATGCTGTTTCAAGGCTTTCCTTATATTTTTGATAGATGAGACGTGACGAGATATTAGTCAAGTGGTGGTTCTTTATTATAATAAATTTAATCTAAGTAACTTCAAATATGAAGAACGGAGGCCTGTTTACCGGTTGATCAAAAGTATATACCTACTAGTGGACGCCCGCGGCTTCGCTCGCGTATAGAAGTTTTCCAGTTACCGTTTCCCACAGGATATTGTTGTTCCCGGGATAAAAAGTAGCCTATGTGTTATTCTGATGTAAAAGCTATATTATTGTAAAATTTCATTAAAATCCATTCAGAAGTTTTTACGTGAAAGAGTAACAAACATCCACACCAACATTCGCATTTATAATATTACTAGCTGACCCGCGCAACTTCGTTTGCGCCACATAAGTGAAACAGACAAAGAGAGATTAGTTAAGGATGGTGGCGCGTAGACTGTTCTTAGGAAACAACTTTTGAAGTATCCCCTTCTAACAACAAAGCACTGAATCGCAATACTTGTTGATGAGTTAAAACTGAATAACATACACGCGGGCGAAACTGCGGAAACAGAATATACATTTTACACACATTTCATCCTCTCTCGCAAGGAAACCGCGCAGAATATCAGTATTTAAACCTTAATCATGCCAAAATTGAGGCTCCGCTCACGTGAAGTTTAGTTAGTGGACAAAAAGGATTTCTCGCGGGAAAAAGATGTTTTCCCGGATAAAAAGTAGGAATCCTATGTATTAATTCAGGAAATGTTCTATCTACATGTCGATTTTCATCTAAATGTGATTAAATAACAAACGTCCTAATAATATAAAATTTCACAAACTTGTACATTTATAATATTAATAGGATTAAATTCCTCTGGGAATACCGTGAATACCTTTCTTTGAGCTCATCTAACGTAGGTACGTAAAAATACGTTCACCAAATTTCAAGCTGTGTATGGTTTTACCCACGTAGTTTAATTGTTGATTCAAGGTAGATCTAATGAGTACTCTCACTAAATTTCAGGTATGTACCAATGTTGGATAGTTTAGGCTGTGTGTGGTTTTACCCGCGGAGTTCCCATTCCCATTTAAATATCGGGAATACCGTTTTATTTTCTTTTTCAAAGACTTAAAGTAAACATTCACCAAATTTCAGGTTTCTATGTTTAATGCTAATGCTTGGCGTGGTTTACTCGCATAGTCGGTTCCCGTGGGGACGCCGAACTCGCTGGTAATACCGGAGCTTTCTTTTAATCTTATGAGATTCTTCTAAAACAGGTGTATGTAAGTTCATCTTACTAACTTTGAAAATGACAATCTTTCATACATCCGTTTATCCCTTATTTACGTTATTAGGGGTAGAATTTCACGAAACCCTTTCATTGAGGGAACCTACGTGTTAATAACAACCCCCATGCGAAGTTTGGGCTTCATAGCTCCGATAGCTTCATAGATTTCATGATCAATGAGTCAGTTAGTACTAACCCTGTTCTACCTCCTAATAGGTAAATTTTTTCGAAACCGCGATACACGTGCCCAATTATTTGTAACCGAAAACCGGTGTACGTAAATTAATGTTTCTAACTTTGAAAATGACGAATATCCATACAACCGATTATAGTTTATTTACTTCCTTAGAGGTAGAATTTCAAAAAGTCCATTCTTAGGGGAAACCTACGATTTTAAAGGAACCCCCATGCTCAGTTTGGGCTTCGTAGCTTTATTAGTTTTATAGGTTTCGTGATCAATAAGTCAGTTATTATAACTACTATTTTACCCCCTCAAGGGTAGAATTTATCAAAATTCCTTTTCACGTAATTTTTTATTTTTATACCGAAGCAGGTATAAGAAATTTGTTGTTTACTTCCTTATGGGTAAAATTTTTCGAAACCGCGATACTCGTGCCCATTTATTTGTAACCAGAAACAGGTGTACGTAATTTCATGTTTCTAACTTTGAAAATGACGAACTTCCATACAACCGTTTATCGCTTATTTAGTTCCCTAGGGGCAGAATTTCGCAAAATCCCTTCTTAGCGGAAACCTACTTTTTAAAAAGAATCTCCATACGAAATTTGAGCTTCATAGCTTTGGTAGTTTCAGAGATATCGTGATCAGTCAGTCAGTCATTTTGCCTTTTATATATATAGATTAAGATTAAGATGATGAGACGTGACGAGATATTAGTCAAGTGGTGGTTTTTTATTATAAATTTAAATTAAGTAACTTCAAATATGAAGAACGGAGGCCTGTATACCGGTTGATTAAAAGTATTTATACCAAGACAGGTTTGTAAATCCAAGTTCACACTTTAGTACCTAGTTTTTCTGAAAAACAAATTGAAGAAAAGTGCAGCTTATAACGAGTTATTTACAAAAGAAAAAAAAAGTTATTCGTTTAATTAAGACTTATTTAAAAAAAAAACATCTGCCATTTTAATTTGAATCTGCGAGTTTTATTAAACGGCCAGTGTTATTTTTTTATTTTTACGTCGTCACACTAACACCAGCTTCGCAAAACATATTCTCTTTCCGTATTCTCTTTCCGGTAACGTATTCTAAGATTGATATAAAATACTTAAATGATAGCAAAAATAATAAAACTACTTACATTACAAATATTCTCGTTAACCTCGCTGTATATGCCAACCTGCTAGAACTACGTTGGTTAATTTACAAGGAGTGGGTTGACGGTCGGGGTCGAGGTCTACAATCGCTTCCAAGTTCAAATAAGGAAATTAAAAAAAAAAACTTGTTATAAGGCCTATACCTAAACCGTAATGTCACTTTATGGTACCTAAGTAACATTTGGAATTTATTTTTAAACTACTTAAATCTAAATATTATCATCAAAGATTGGCAAGTCGGAGTGACTTGCCACACTGGCGTTTGGATTCTACGCAAAAAAAATGAAAAGAGCGGATGCTTGCTGTATATTATTTTCTAAAACTAGTGCATTTTTTTTATGTGCGGTGTGGTGGTTACTTGGACATAAAAGTTGTGTTAATGTGCTATTGTGAAAGGCAGTGATATATATGCAGCGAAATGCGATTTTCTTTCTTGCCGCGTAAAATACACTGAAAACCTTAGTATAAACAACCACTATTATACTGGGTGAGTCTTGACCTTGACTTAAGACTAGACTTGACTAAGATGCAGAGGACGGGGGCATTTTAGATAATAAGAAACCAAAAATATGAATTAAGATTTGGCTAAAAGGTCCTAGGAACCAGGCCATAAAATAATTACAAAAAAAAACACTGGCGTTTAGACTTCTCACAGAAGTATCCAACTTTTTTCAGCATTCATCTGTTACCACAGGATATAAGAGTTATTAATAAATTACACATTTACCCGGATGGCAGGGAAATCCATATTGTACGCCAATTAAAAGTGTTGAAGCGTAGGCAGAGTGGTTGTGAGTATCTGTGGCAATTTATTGACTGCCCAAAAGGAATTGTTTTTTTGAAGTTTGTTTCGTTGAAAAGAATTTTTCAGTAGTACCTGAGATTAGCGCAATCTCAGGTACTACTGAAAATTTATTTTCAACCAAACAAACTTTAGATAGTCCATTTATCGAGGAAGGCTATAAGCTATATATCATCACGCTACTTCCCTGGAGAGCTGAGCAGTAGTGATAAATGTCGACAAATCGGGCATATTTTCATTCATTATTGTAGAATTTATAAGCGACGGGATTAAATAGGTACGACGGGAGTTCGAAGTATGTCACGGGCAAAGCCGGTCACCTAGTTAGTATAGTATAGATCTGAAGAGTTTGTTTGTTTGGATGAACGCGCTAATCTCAGAAATTACGTGTCGGATTTAAAAAATATATTTCGTTGGATAGCCCCTTTATCATGGCCATAGGTTCATCACGCTACTACTCTGGACAGCGGAGCGTAATCATAAAAACAAGTATCTAGAAATCGGGATTATTTTATTATTTATTTCGGTATTGTCAATGCACCTTGGTACATTCGAAACAATGAACTCCACCGGGACGTTAAAGTGGAGCCTGTAGACAAAATTGTCCAGCAATTTGCAGAAGCTCACGAAAAGAGACCTCATTATCATGTCAATCCTGAGGCTATTCAGCTCCTCGATTGGTCGGACCTAAAAAGAAGACTCAAAAGAACTAAACCTTTTGAATTAGTGTAGTGATAAGTGAAAACAATAAGTGTCTAGTGCTTTGACTTTAGTACACAAGAACAAAGTGTAACAAGTTATTCAAACTCTAAGAAAAATCAGTGGATTCTTTTCTTAGAATAAGTATTTTAGAAGTTGAAGTCAACGTAAAATTACTTATTAGCTTATTAGCTAGATCGTAATCGCTAAAGTAAATCTACACTACACCACTTACATAAAAAAAAATCTGAGTTACGCAACTTGGCATTTACATTTGCATTTCCGTGCTTCAGAAGGCACGTTAAGCCGTTGGTCCCGGTTGCCAGTAACATGGATGTCAAGTTGAAGGCCTTATGGGCGGCTTGAAACATTTCAACAGCGCGCAGCGGGTAGCCACAACCTGCGTCTGTCTATTTTAACACGGCAATGGGCTCACCACCTATTACGTGAAAAGTGGGCATATAATATACCCCTTCGGGGATAAGGCGTGATAGATAAATAATAATAATAAATGATAATTTTAAAATAAGACGGTATTTTGCGCTAGTCCTTGACTTTTTACTTGGGTTGTGGTATTTATGAAATAATAAAATTGCATAATATAGTAGGTATTTAGGAATGCACGTAACACCGACGTTTTATCTACATACATATTAACGAATTTCATTATGTAACCAAATGTATAAATATTTAATGATTAGTAATAATATATTGTTTACCAATACGAATAATATATAACATAAATAAATAAATATTGTGAAACACTATTTACACAGCGCCATCTAGCCCAAACTAAGCTATAAAGCATGTACTATAGGATCTAGACAACTGATAAACATATTTATATATTTCTATATAAATATGTTCTTCGCATTAATACATACATATTATACATAGGAAACAGTCAAACTCCGAAAGAAACATTTGTGCATCACACAAATAATTGTTCGGACCCGGGACCTCAGCGTGGCAGTCGTATACAGTATCACTGCGCCACCGAGGCAGTCGTACATAGGCACCTATCTTCACCTCGGACTTCCTCCGAGGAGTTAGCTTGGGCAATTAGTAGCCCAGGCGCCAAGGTTCCCTAGCTAGGGACCATACCCATGATTTTGTCGGTTCAGGTCCGGCATAACATCTGTGGGGATTTTCATACGTTAAAAACATATTTATATATTTCTGATCTAACGTATCAAAAAAGATTCGTGAATGACATTTCGCACTTTAGTAGATATTAAAATACTGTGTACTATGTACTGCAGTTAGACTATCTGACACCGAGCACTATTTAGGCCCTTTTCCAGAACGTTTCTCAATACTCAATCGACGCTTGAGGCTAGTTTTTGTATTATAAATACTACTCTCAAGTGTTTCTTGAGTATTGATAAACATTCTAGAATACGGCCCTTAGACTCAGATGTCCATTGTATAAGTTGCCCAATAGTTATATTAACACAATAATTGTCACACCACCAAACAATGATGAACCTAAGTATGTAAATGTTATGTTACGTGAACATCAAACACGGAAATAATAATCAATTACGTAATTAAACAGTGTCATACTAAATACGTCTCACTAACTTTAATTTGCATAAATACTTGTCTCAATATATGACTGACCTCTTTGGTAAATAAAAAAAAAATGTGTTATTTAATATTTTTTCAACAACATAAGAA
Source organism: Thumatha senex (assembly GCA_948477245.1). Taxonomy (NCBI): domain Eukaryota; kingdom Metazoa; phylum Arthropoda; class Insecta; order Lepidoptera; family Erebidae; genus Thumatha; species Thumatha senex. The sequence goes on from OX419744.1 coordinate 19,090,070, forward strand.
AGTCTTATTGGATTTTGGCGTGTACGTGTTATTAATTTTTCAAACTAGTGTATTTTTGGGTGTTTATGTGTAAAAATGGTGGTGTTTTAAACATAAAAGCTGCACAACGTGCACAAGTGTTGAGAAATTGGGTAACTTAGTGGAACGCGGTATTTTCTGTTACCTTCCAAAATCCACACATAACAGCAGTAAAATTTATTATCATTTTACTGCAGTAGAACTTTGAACAAACCTATACATAAATACGCTGCTATCAATAAGAATAATTTACTACTTTTGTATGAAGAATATTCATTATCTACTTGAAAATTATCACTTTAGAAGAAAAATTTAATACATAATGTAAGATCAATAAATTTTGTTGTTGGCAATCGCGTCACCGGAATTAAAATAAATAAAGTACCTACGTCTTATTTCTGATTTTATATAAATTTTAAAAACCGAATAATTCTTGTAAAATAAAAAAAAATCGCAAAACTTTGTCAAAAACGCGGTTTGACCAATACGAGTATTTTTTATATTTATTCCTTGAAGTAAGTAGAAGGTTTTTATGGATAGAAAAATTAAAAAAAATGCAACGATAATTCGAAAGCTTTTATTACGCGGGCGGATTACCTAGTCTTTATTTATCTTAAATGAACCTGACGAAGAAGTAAAAGGCACAATCAAAACTTCTGGCTGAAAAAGTTTAAACTGGGCCACTGCATGTCGTCACTTAGTCAAGCGTAATAAAAAAAAAAGGTCCAAATTTAATAAATGCATACTTACTGGATTTTTATTTTATTTTTATTAAACTGAATTTTTTTTTATTCGAAATTTACATTTTCTCATTGTCTATGTGTACAATTTTCTATATTACTCGTAAATCCTTACATAGTTCAAAATGAACTCCTTTTCGCTGTTTGTTCGCTTAGATCTTTCAAACTTCCCAACGGATTTTAAAGCATATTTGTTCAACATCTACATTGCACCTGGGCAAAGTTGGGCCGTGTCGCTCGTATACGTGTGCTTTCCCCCTGGAGTTATTTTTCCGAAACCTCTGGGGCTAACCTTTCGAGGGCTTATCCGGGACTCCTGGCCATAGGCAGATGGAAGGGCATCATGTAGTTTTAGACGGTATGAGTCCGGCACACATAAGGATTTCTATACATTTCATAATATAGCGCTAATGAGACAAAAAAATCATCCAAACTTTACTTGTAGAGGAAATATTAGATTTTACAACAAGTGCACAAAACGAACCATTTTCATCCGAGACTTTTAGCAGAGGGCTGATAGAAATGTCGAGGAAAAAATTGTTTTGTGAACGAGTTATAAACTCTGCTTTTCACTTTAATTGCGAGGAAAGTGCTTATTTGTGCATATATCCTGCAAAAATAAGCACATTAAGAGAATTTTATTTACTACTTTATCTTTGTTACTGATACGTATCAATGTCATATTACAGCCTTCTGGCTAGATTGTCCGTCAAAGCAACAAATGGACAGGTGAAACTATTAATATTCCTAAAAACTAGATAAATACTAAATATCGATACAATGTTCCTATTATTACTATACTCTATGGTCTGTCACTGTCATTAAAGGCGGCAAAAATTTTAATATAGAAACGTTTAACGTTAAGCGTTAATCTTTTTAATTGCATTTAAAAAAATACCAAATAGTCAGTCATAGGTATGACTGGCAACATCAATTTCAAACAATAGAACTTCAAGTCATTGATTGCCTGAGAAAATCTACACAATGTAAAATGTAAAAAGAATCAATATTGCTGGTTGTTACAATCAAACAAATTTCTCGCGGATTACAAAAGAAAATAAATATGTACCATGATTGGCACCTCAATCTACTGATTTCAGACTGTCAAATGTTCTAGTATTAACTTGTTTCACTTTCTGTTCAAAAAAAACTAAGCTTAAACACAGATCTAAAAACGTACAGACGTATTGTCACTTGATTCTGACATGAATTTAGGTACAAAGTATACGAGGCCTGGGCCTAAGCACCACTAGACATATTTAAATATAAATTAGCACGAACTTATCAAAATAAACAAGGTACGCCCATGCCTAATAATATTCTACTTACTAATATTCTACTTCGGAAAAGTTGTGTCTATATGGCACCTCTCATCTTTAACTCCTTGCCCCGAACGATAGTAGAATTACCAAATAAAAGATTTTGTGGCGTATTGCGGAGGTGGTTAATACAAAAGAGCTTATATTCTACTGAGGATGTTTTGAAACAGAGCTCTTGTCGTTTCTGTCACTATTGATTTATAAAATTAATAATATTTAAAATTTGTATGTGCACCTTGTAACGAATTAATATTTTGAATGTAACTTTTATTATTTTCAATTGCATTATATTTAATTAAATTCTATTGACAATATGTGACGACGTTTTTTGACATGTATTTTATTAAATTTTGATTAATTTCAATTGTATTATTATTAATTTAACATTGTATCGATGAACTGTAACGTTTTGACATGTATTTAATTATTGAATTTTATAATCTTAGTTAATTAATTAATTTTGATTTTAGTAACGTTGGTTGAATTACTTTGAAATATCATTTATCATGTCATGTTTTCACTAGTAACAATGACCGAATTGTATGTACCTATTGCATGCCTATGTTACTGGCGAAATATGTCTTGTACAAATTATATTGTAAGATCCTATTTACCATATTTTTTGCAAATAAAATAAATAAATAAATTTGTATACAAATTTCCCCAAAGGGGAAATTTCACTCCCACACTCTGACTGCCTCTGGCGAGGCCGCGGTGGAAGTGTATCCCACTACTATGCAAGAGCTCGTGGGTTCCATTTCCACACAGGATTAAACTTTGTGTGCACGTCGGTTTATTCTGTGTCTGGGTATTATTTATCTACAATATGTATGTATTTACAAATATATAAGTATGATTATCAGTTATCTGGTTACCATAGTACAAGCTCTGCTTAGTTTGAAATCAGATGGCGTAGTGTGAGGTGTCCCAATGATACTTATTTATTATTATTTATATTACTCCGGCAGAAATTACACGCCCACACTCCAGCTGTTATATTTTATCCAGAGGACGGCGGGTGGGCTGCTCGCCGTCCTTGCAGAAGTAGGCCCAAGACGAAGGCGTCGAGGGATAACCTCACGTACGCCTCACACTCCAGAAGCGAGATTACACCCGAACCAACCCCCAAAGAAGCGGGATAGCATCCGATTTCTTAGGCGAGGCCGCGGTGGTAGCCAAAGTCTGTCGAGAACCCTGAGACATCCCTCCGAGGAGTTACCCGGGGTGCCCGGCGATAGACAGATAGGTAGGGACCGTGTGGTTTTAGTCGGTTCGCATGCATGACATTATAAGGGAATTTAACACGAAAAAATAAAATTATAATTTTTTTTTTTATTTTTTTTTATTCCACACGAAAAAATAAAAAAGGTTGTTGAGCATAATCGTTGAATTAAGACAATGATCACGTTGTCACGGTTATTGCATAGAGGCGTAAGTGCAATTAAAACTTCTTCAACCATTCTGATTGAACTGTTGAAAATTTACTGACTTACCTATTTTTGTTCCAGGTACCCACACCAATTGTCTGGCAGATTTAGACAAGTAAAGGTCAGATTATATGTATGCATATAATGCATGGGTATTTAAATTGAGTGGAGATTATTTTCTAATTATAGATATATTATTGAATACTAGCTGGGCTCTGCGGTGTCGCCTGTTACATACTTCGAACGCTATGGCATCCATTTATTCCCGTCGTTTATTAATTTGACAAAAATATATTAAAATATCCGATTTCATGACCTAAAGCGTTTTTTGATAAATGGGCTATCCAACACTAAAATAACTTCCAACTAGTAGTTCCGGTGGTTAACGCGATTAACAAACAAACTCTTCAGTTTTATTTATTACTTAGTATAACTACAAGCAAACAAAGATTATTCTTATTTTAAATTAATATTATTTTGAAAGAAAATCATAACCAACGGCTTCATGCAACATGCCTTCCGAAGCACGGAACTGGGGTGGGTCTAAAGGGCCGAATAAATTTGATAAAATAAAATGAGTCTATTTTAGATGTTAAATTTGGAAGAAATTTTGAACCTGCTTTGCTTTGCCTTTTTAGAGAGGTGGTAACAAAAAGGCTAAAAGGTCCATGTGCTAGACACTAATTAGCACGACCAATTAAAGTCCTAGAAGGCTTTTAACAGAAAAGTCAATATTATTTCGTTTTACGTTGAAGTAATATTGACATTACTATTTTGTGGAATAGAAAACCCATATCTATACTAATATAAGTTTTTTCTACAGTTGAAGAGTTTCTTTTGTTAGTTTCCTATGAATAATATATATGCATTTAGAAATATATAAGTATGTTTATCAGTTGTCTAGAGCCCATAAAGGCATAGCTTAGTTTGGACTAGATAACGCTGTGTAAGAAGTGTTCCACAATATTTATTTATTTGTTTGTTTAATTGATCGGAAAATATAATGTTTAATCTAAAGAACTTCTGGCAAATTCTTTCTGTGTTGTAGAGCCCATTTATTTAGGAAGGCTATATATCTTTACGCCACTACCCAGGACAGCGGAGCAGAAATAATTAATGTCACCAAATCAGAAAAAAATTCATTCATTATTGTAATTAATGTATGACGGGATAAAATGGGTGCCAAGGGGTTTGAAATCTTCCGAGTGAATCGTTTCAACCTCCTCAAAGAAAAGTTGTGCCTGCATGTTATATTCTAAATTTTTTTTGACGAATTTTCAATTAGCAGGTTTGCAATTGGTGTCTCGGTGATAATGTAAAAGAACTACCATAGTTAAAGCAAAAGGTAGTGCAGTTCAAACGAAATGTTTACACCGGCTCGGCTGACCGCATTCCGAGCATGCGTGGTTACGGCGCTCGGTCGGCCGGCGCGGGCGCAATGAATGCACCGAGTTGTCCTTTTACATCGATCAACATATTTGTGCATTAGGAAATGAAGGTGTTCTGATTCTGATACTGAAAAAAACCTGTTGAGAAATAAAAACTAAATTTAAAGTGCAAGTTTTTTAAACGAAATGCAGACCGAGGCTTACCGAAGCGTTACATTCTTTTCCTATTACTTCCTCAAATTATCTTCTGATTAATTTCATTGCGGGTTCCAAGACATGCTAACTTCTCCTGGGACCTCTCCGAGATCGAGTTCGGTGTAACTTTTCTGGCGTTATGATCATTGCTGTAGATCCTAGTTTACAGGAGTCACAGTAATGGGAATGCAAGTGGGATTATTCACACCGATGTTTCGTCTCCCCGTCACTTGGCCCGTCTGAAGTTCGAAATGAGCACATTTTTTACCAGTTATTGTAAATGCCTTTATTATCAGGATGATGAAGTTTTAGATTTATACAAATTCTCTGGAATACGCGGCATTACGTCAAAGGTGAAATGAGGTCGGTAGCGCGAGTGCGGCAACTGTATGTTGTAAACGTTCATATAGGCTACAGTGACCACTTTTCATCAGGTGAGCCGTATATTTTCTTGTTCTAAATTGTTTTTAATTTAATTGTTCTAAAAGTTGTATAGGTCCATAGCGATGTATAGACATACCCACCTAAGTAGCCGAGAGATTTTATACTGAAGTACTGCCTATAAATTCGTATTCTTATCTACTCAACATGAACCTACTTCTAATACAAGCTATTTGGCTAAGTTCATGAGGTATTTTTATTCTAAAACGTCATAAAATAGATATCTTATGTTGTCATTAATTTATCAAGCCCTTAAGTGTATCACTTTTTCAATGGTCGGGACATGAATAAGGATATTTGAACTGAAAAACTATTATAAAAAGTTTTTATAATTGTTATTCATTTCAAATATCTTTTTAATTAATTTGAACTGAATAACTATTATCAAAAGTTTCAGTTATTCAGTTCAAATATCTTTTTGATTAATTTGAACTGAATAACTAATACTAAAAGTTTTGATAATAGTTTTTTAGTTCGAATAATTGGATGCAAGCAATTCAAAACTAATTGGATGCAAGCTGAATATCGGCATAGTTTATCATCCACAGGTTATATCGTTTGACCTGTACCTAACTTCACATTGTAGTTGACACAAGCCTGTACTGAAACCTTCACAAAATCAATGTATATTTTAGCACCTGTCAAAGCTAATTTGTACAACATTCGCAGCAAACGCGTACAAGGAAATAACCACTCTGGTGGGACGAAATAAGACTGTAATTTAATAATTATATATAAGTTACAGCAGTTAGCGATAATACTCTTATCGTTAACAATGTTCTTTGGTTGCTGGTACTGACCTAGTCAACGTGTTTATAAAGCATACGACACCGGTGCCTGAGAGGCCTTGAAAATAAACACATACACAGATTAATTGTATGAATAATGTTTTAAACTTATATCTGTATGAATGCGGGCTAATTGTTACTAGAATACTAGATATAGGTAAACTAAGGCTACGCTTATGCTAAGTGATAAGCATAGACAAAATGAACTTACTTACATTAAAATATTTATCGCAGTGATTTAACCTCAGGCCTACCCTGCGAGCCGGTTATAAGGTGAGGCGGAACACCGCGGGGTTTTGTGGGTAGGACGGCCCCTCTCCCACGGGTCGGGAGCCTCAAAGTAAAGTAAAGGCATTCCCCGCGAAAACAAAAAAAAAATTTCATTAAAATATTCCTAGGTAGGTACTGCCGCGGTGGCGTAAGTGGTAATGTATGCGATTTCTGTTCTGAAGTCTCCGGTTCGAAGGCTAGGTCAAAACAAATATTTGTGTGATCTACAAATGTTTAAGTGTTTGCTATGTAAGTATAATATGTATGTATTTACAAATATATAAGTCTGTTTATCAATTGTCTAGAACCAGAAACTTAGGTTAATATACCTACCTAAATTTCTGTTTCTTAATTTGGGCTAGATGGCGCTACCGAGACGGCGTTGTGTCAGAACATCCCAAAACATTTAAAAACAGAGCGATGCCTGGGACAGTCACTATAACCTTATATAGGATTTTGAGCGTGATCAAAAAGTATCTACTATGACTAAAGTTTGGAGATTGGGCATTGTTGATGTCAACATAGCAATAATGTGTGACATTAATAAATGTAGACCTGCGCCTGCGGTTTGCCAGCTTTAGTAGGTAGGTACCTTTTCACCCCACTACGGCAAATCCGGAAGGGTAAAATGGTTTAAAAGTCAGAGCTAGTTAGTTAAAGCTTAAAAGTCTATGTATATATTTACGAAAAGAAATGAATGAATAATCATGAATGAAATCCGCATCAGCGGAGATTATAGTCTAGCCAGCTTCAAATTAGTTTTATGTGCTTGAACCTACTTATTCTTTTTTTTTAACGTGTGGAGATCTCCTCGGATGTCATGCCGGACTCGAACCGACTAAAACCACACGGTCCCTGTTTATTGCCGGACGCTTCGGGTAATTACTAGGAAAGATGTCCCAGTGCTCCCGGCAGACTTTGGTTACCACCGCGGCCTCATCTAGGGTGACTAAACTTCTTTACAAATATTATAATTGATTTCATCACATTCACATCGGATGTAGAACGGCGAGTAGCTGCCGGAAACAAGGTTAACGGTGCTTTGTCCCAGTTAGTAAAGCGACAAAGCATCGTAAAAGAAGCACGAAGCGATTCATAACGCAGTGCTAGTGCCAACTTTGCTTTACGGTAGTGAAACCTGGGTATGTCAGCAGATGCATGAAAGTAAATTGAATGCTGTGGAGATGCGATCACTTCGAAAATTGTGCGGCGTTACCTTGGCCGACCGAATACGTAACGAAGTGATACGCAATATGGCAGGTTTGAATGAAAGTGTCAGCGTTAAGCTGGAAAAGGGCGTGCTCCGTTGGTTTGGACACGTCCAACGAATGAGTGAGGAACGATTGACGAAGAATATATATTGTTCAAAAGTAGAGGGAAGAAGGAGTCAGGGTAGCCAGAGACTTACATATGAAGACCACGTGAGCAGATTGCTCAAAAACGGAAAGGTCAAAAGTACTCGGATACCCAGACGTGGGTGTATGAAGCGATTGATGAATCTCGAAGAAGCGAAAGAAGTATGCATGGATCGCGAAGCCTGGCGATCTGTCCACTCTGACTACCCCGTCAGGGATACAGCGTGAAGATAGTTAGTATAATTGATTTCACACATTTAAGCCTTGGTCATTTGAAAATATTTTGGCCAATTAGAAAATTTGAAAATTCCATAACTGCGGCAGGCATTAACTAGTATGATATACATATTTATCTATTTCTGTTCAGTAAACTTACAGACGAATAGATACAAATGTGTAATTATATTAATAGCTTAAATTGCTAATGACAAGCTTTCACATATACTTAGTATAATTTTATAAATAAATACAACGCTACACTGGTTTTAGTTATTTCTCGGTCAATTGATTTTTAAACAAAATAATACCAAATACATACACATAAAGGTTAAATAATGTCAGTGATCACACATAAAAAAGTACAAAAAGAGTTTAGTCCTATCTCTTCATTTACAAACGGTAAGACAAGGATATGATATGGGTATTTAAAGCTTCAGTTCTGTCACACCCAGTACTTGGGCTAAAAACTCAGGTTTAAAAAATCTAAATTTAAAAAGCGATGACCGAATACTACCCAGTCACAAACGGTTTAAAAATGTCGATATCTTCAGCATTTTACTTTCATCGGTCAAGGTCGCAATGCTCGAAGTCTCGTCAACAAAGTGGTATTATTATGTTGTTATTTTTGTATTTATTTAACGGTAATCAAAACAAGAACGTCACTTGCCGCTCTAAATAACATTAAAATGAAAACAGAGGGCTAAACTTTTTATTTAATGTGCTTACCTTCATGTGTTAACTACTTAGTAACTTTCGTGTGTTGATACATACATACATACATATTGTCACGCCTTTATCCCCGAAGGGGTAGACAGAGGCATATTTAACGCCCACGTTTCACCGTATGCATTTCTGTCCCACGTAACAGGTGGTGAGCCCATTGCCGTGTTGAAATGGACAGGCGCAGGCTGCATCGACATGTTGTTGAAATTTTTTAAACCGCCCATAGGGCCTCCAACTTGGCTTAACGACTGCCATTTTAATGGCAACCGGGACCAACGGCTTAACGTGCTTTCCGAAGCACGGAACTGGGGTGGAACTAAAGGGCCGAAAAAATTTAATAAAATGTGTCTATTTTAGATGTTAAATTTGGAAGAAATTTTGAACCAGTTGCCTTTTTAGTGAGGTGGTAGCAAAAAGGCTAAAAGGTCTTATGTGCTAGACACTAATTAGCACGACCAATTAAGGTCCTGGTAGTCTCGGACGGGGACCGCGGCAACCGCCGGGCTACGTAGGTAACAAATGTCTGGCCATGTCAGCCTCGCCGGGTCCCGGTAAGAGGGGAAGACCCAAGAAGTGCTGGCTTGACGTCGTAAGGGATGACATGCGTGCCAATGGTCTCACTACAGGGGATGCCGACGACCGTGCGAAGTGGAGGAGAAAATGTAGGAAAGCGGACCCCGGGCGTCGCGAGACGCAACTGGGACAGACGCTCGGATGATGATGATGAGTCTCGGACGGGGACCAAATAATAATTGGTATCCTACGAGTATATGTATCTATTATTATTTGTTACCCATGTTATTTCAATACCTAGGTACAATTATAGGTGTCCTATAGGTACTCCTATTATTATTTGTTATGAGGTTGATACTTAAGATTTTATAATAATTATTTTTATGGGGATAAACGTGGTGGGGTATACCTTTCATTCCTTTTTGTCGCTTTTCGCAGTTGAGTCCGCTTGGTAGAAGATTCTTAAACCTACTTCCTCCACATTTCAACAGCAGGTCGCCACAACCTGCGTTTATCCATTTCAACACGGCAATGGTCTCACCACCTGTTACGTGGGATAAAAATGCTTACGGTGAAATGTGCGTGTCACCATGCATGCAACCCCTTCAGGGATAAAGGTGTGATGGATAAAATCCTACATTTATGATGTTCGGCGACGGGCGTGCTCGGCTAGGCTATGCTCTGACTTTGGCCACGGTAATCCTACTAATATTATAAACGCGAAAGTTAGTAAAAATGGATGTTTGTTACTTCTTCATGCAAAATCCACTGAAAGGATTTAGATGAAACTTTACAATAATATAGCTTACACATCAGAATAACACATTGGCTACTTTTTATCTCAGGAAACTTGTTTCCGAGATCCTGTAGAAACCGGGAACGGGAAAACTTCACCATGCGTGCGGAGCCCTGGGCGTCCACTAGTATATTATACTTACATACTGCCGCATCAAATATTTATTTAATGTAATTTTTTTGTAAGTATGGCATTACAAACAGACACTGCAATTTTAATTATCTGCATCGATTTAGATTAATATTACCGTGAAACATCTCATCCGTTTTGATGTAATGCAATGCGATGTGTGTTTGGATAAAGTAGTGTTTAAATGCGTCCACGCGAGTATTATAAACCACCCAAATTAAAACACTAGTTTAAACTCGTATTGTCGGTCATTTTTTTTACACAAGTCCGTCTAGCCCAAAATAAGTTATTATAAGCTTGTGTTATGGGATCTAGAAAATTGATATAAATATATATATACTTATATATTTCTAAATACATACATATTATACATAGGAAACACCCAAACTCCTAAACAAACATTTGTGGATCACACAAATATTTGGTCCGACCCGGAAATCAAACACGGGACCTCAGTCGCGGTAGCTGCATGCACTACGACTGCGCCACCGAGGTAGTCACATTGGTTTATAAGTAGTTCAAAATCACTTATACATTTCTAGAAATCTAGAAATCTCGTGAAAATACAATAGACAAAATTATTGTATTCACAAACATATTACTCACTCCATTAATTTCACAAAATGGTGGAAACATATTACAAAAAATAATTACGGCAGTGGTAACAAACGAAATTTTCTAATTCTCAACGAACAAACGTACAGAACAATTATAGTCTCATTAGAATCGCACGTGAAATAATAATGTAATTCATTAACAGAGCTGTTGGACGTGTCTTTGCGCGAATGTTCTGCCCATTGTGGCCTTTTCTCACATGGAGAAAGTTGAGAAACGTTCGTGGAACGATAATGGTCGGGATGCACCTATACTCGTTCTATTGGAAAGCTGAACTTAGAAAAACATGAAGCTTACCTTTACCAGCTAGAAATCACATAAAAAGAAGAAATAACACTTACAGTATGGACTGGATGTGACAAACGGCTTCGACTGTGTTCGACTGCTTAACCCATATACTAGTATGCCCGTATTTACACAAAAACTGTATGTAAATCTGTCCATTTCCTTATTTACTGCTCCGCTCTCTTCGGTAATGTTAACATAATGATTCAAAGTTTATGTTACTTCTGGCTTAATATTGGGTTAAAGCATTTTTAAAATCTGTTCAATAGTTTCAGAGTTTATCGATTACGAATAAACCAATATTTCCCCTTCATAATATTTATATAACAATATACCCTTATTAATAGATTAGATAATTTTAGGAGGTAAATTAAATTATAATAAAAAAAGCGCATCTCAGTGTTCAGTAAATTATCACTGCGTTAGACAACTTTCGGTATTACAGGTACTCGGATGGGTCACCGCTTTGTGGCGTTTTCTATTCACGAGCGTTTCCGTGCGTCGGAAGGCACGTCGTTGATGCAGATTGCCATTGGCGTGGCAGTCGTTAGATTGAAGCGAAGTTGGAGGTCTTATGGGTGACTTGACCTTTCAACAGCAGGTCGCCACAACATGCGCCCCCATTTGTTCATATCTGTGGAATCTTCAGCATTGCCTTAACTTTAGAATCTTAAGAACTTAATACTGAAGACTGTTCTGGTCAGCACTGTTTAGTTTATGTTCTGTTCAGTATTTTTTTCATTAGTCACTTTTAATAATGCCCGATTCTTCCTCACTTCAATTTCCGGCATTGAACACAAAGATTACTTACTAATTTTGATTAAATTGTGTTGTTGTAAATGTTTGTTGAATTTTTTTAATTGTTCATGGTCAACTCAAAACAGAGTTTTTGTTTGATTTCGTTATGTAAAACAACATTATGTATTGTTAATATTGCTAATGTCACCACTTATTCATCATCATCACTTTATTGACCATCCCTCCGTCTTTTGTCAAGATCCTTTATGTCGGGAAAGAGTGAAGATATCGAGTTGAAATCTCTGAAGCTGTGAGAAATTTTCACTTTTGAAAATTAAGGCCGTTTATGAATAAACGTGTTTTTATCACTCTCAAATCGATCGTCTCGATTGCGATGTCAAGTCACGAATTGCTGCCGCGTGGGCCAAATGGCGGGAGATGACCGGTGTCATTTGTGACCCTAAAATGCCGATCCGGTTGAAGGGACAGGTCTACAAAACCATTATTAGACCTGTCCTTTTACATGGCAGTGAGACGTGGCCGATATTGGAGCGACACAAGCAGGAGCTGCGTGTCACGGAAATGAAGATGCTGCGGTGGATGTGTGGAGTCACGCGGATGGACCGCGTGAGGAACTCTCGCATCCGCGGCGGCCTTCACGTCCGTGACATTGCAGACAAGTTGCAAGAGTGTCGCCTTCGTTGGTATGGTCACGTCTTGCGGCAACCGCCGGGCTACGTAGGTAACAAATGTCTGGCCATGTCAGCCCCGCCGGGTCCCGGTAAGAGGGGAAGACCCAAGAAGTGCTGGCTTGACGTCGTAAGGGATGACATGCGTGCCAATGGTCTCACCACAGGGGATGCCGACGACCGTGCGAAGTGGAGGAGAAAATGTAGGAAAGCGGACCCCGGGCGTCGCGAGACGCAACTGGGACAGACGCTCGGATGATGATGATTATCACTCTCAAAGGATTCAAAATTCGCCAAGGGGGACAGCTAGTTTTTTTTATACCACTGAGGTAGCAGACAAGCATACGGCCCACCTGACGGAAAGTGGTCACCGTAGCCTATGGACGTTTGCAACACCAAAGGTGCGGCAATTGCACTGCCAGCCCTGTAAAAACCTTCTAAGACCCCTTTTGAAAATCCCATACTGTAGTTATATATTAACTAGCGGATCCTACAGACTTTGTCCTGCAGCATACCTACTTCAGCGCCTTTTTTATTTGATTTGTGAATATAAACCATCCAGGGCGCTACCCAAACGCATACAAAACAAATGTGTGTGTACCAGAGTACAGAGTACACTGGTAAGAAGTGAAACTTCTTTACAAAATATTATTTTTATAGATGTAAAATTTCTCTTATACGTCACAATATTTATTTTTATTATTTATTCCTATGGAACTACACACACGTAAAGTACCCGTGACAATGTAATATTATGATACACTAACTTTTCCCGTAACGTTTTAAGTAAACTGTAATTTAAATAATTGTTAAAATGTATTTTACAATTAAGTGTAATAGTTGAATTTATAATGATTTCAAAATACAAACATGCATAGGTACATATTGTCACACCTTCAAAACAACATGGCGCGTAACCGAGAAACGTAACAGTATTTTTACAGCTATAAAATTTCATTCAACGTCGATAAAGAAGTTTTAATTCAAAAATTCATTCAAAACGGTCGAGCCGTTTAGGAAGAGTTCAGTGACATACACACGTACAGTAGAATTATATATAAAGATATACCTATAAATTGTTACAGAACCCTCAGTGGGCGGGTCAGACTCGCACTATGTTCTGTATTTTTAATGTCTACTATTTTTTACCGCAAAAAATTCTTTTCAACAATTTTTAGTGTATCTGCACTAGAGTTGAATTAATTATCACTGAGTGTCATGTACTATTAATTTAGTAGTACGTGAATAATATGTTTGCCAACTCTTTTACAACAACGGAATTAACACTTGAAAGTATTTTTTATTGTTTTTTTTGGGAAATAAAAAAAGTATTAAACGTATATTGCAAACATATTTTCCAGTCCTTCTACCAGTAGGACAACGCAGTAACATAATGGGTACAGTACATAATATGTTCATATTAGATGTCCCCACGGCCTCGCCCGTGACATACCTCGTACTCCCGTCGCTTATGTATAAAAAAATACCCAATATGTCGACATTTATGATTACTGCTCCGCTCTCCAGGGTAGTAGCTTGATGATATATAGTCTATACCCTTCCTCTATAAAAGGGCTATCTAACACAAAAATATTTTTTCAATTTGCACCAGTAGATTCTAATCAAATGGGGGGTTTAATGGCGGAAATCCATCGCAGAACGATAATAAAGGAGGGGAGGAGGATTCTGACATTCGGGCGTTTAACCAAACCAACGAAGAAACAAAGTCTTCCGATTTATGTATTAGTGTAGATAGATTTCGAGTCAGTTATACTCAATACGCGTCACGAATCGAAACGTGTTAATTGTATGTTTTCAGCATATCTTTACATTTCTGCCGACTCACGCGCCGATGATCGACAGCTAAGTAATTGCTTTTGATTACTTTATTGGAGCTTTTGTGGCATCGCTTTGGGAAATGAATGGATATGCTGCATTGATGCTATTTGAATTCCTTATGAATATAGTCATTGTTTATACCTACGTTTGTTGCTAAGATAATTTGTTACAAAGATTTTTAAAATACTGTGGCTTAAATGCTTTTAATTTTTTTATTGTATGGTAGGTACACAATAATGCGTTACTTAATTTTTAAAACAGTAAATAATCATGTACATGTATGTATGTAGTGAAAGTACAGGGCTGGGTATTTCAAGTGCAATGCCTTGAAAATCGTAAAACCTGGTGCTAATTAAAAAAAATCGTATAGAATAAATTAAAAATGCTTTTTTTTTCGTTACAAATTGTTACAAGAAGATGTTATAAGTGGAAGAAAGAAACATAGCGCTGAGAATGAAGATTTTTTGGCAAGATAATTTAAAAAGAAATTAAAAAGATAGTTAATTTTTCTATAAACTTTTGTACAACATTTAAGCAGAACTTGGCTCAGTTTTCAGATAAATGGGAAAAAAAATGGGATAGATAACAATAAAATGATGAAACCCACATTCAACCTCTGAACTAGTGTTATTATTTAATAATACTATTCTAAATTAGAATGTCAATAGATGTTATAACGTTTTATAAAACACAACTGTCACTTGTCAATAATCCGTAGCCTATGCAGCATAAATGTAATGGATATTGAAATATTATATTTATTTTGAGTTATTACACCTTAATGACAAATGAAGTGATTTTAATACATTTCATTATTACTAGAGGACGCACACCACAGAGTATAAAAAGTAATATTAAAACACACCCAAGTGACGCACACCCTCTTTAAGTATATAACTACAAAAAAGGTTGAAAACGGTGCTGATTGTATTATAATCTAAGTATACTTTTTTATTATACAAGTTCTAAAGTATCGTTAAAACGTTGTTTTCACCAAATATATTGTCTAGACATCCACTTATAACTTTTTTATGAACAATAAGAACGAAACCAAACGGAATCTCATAAAGTCATAAGTAAAAATGTTTTCGTGATTTAAGGTCATTGCTCCTTTGACTTTTGACATCTATACTTATAACACCACCTTGATTTGAAGCCAGGCGTCTACATTTTTTTAAATATTTGGCACGTCAAAATGGCTTTGCCCGACTTATGGTAAGCAAATAAAACGACCCGTGAATAAGGGCCGCCTACTCAACCCGCAGGGCTCCGATAGCGACCCTCACTTTGACGGTATTAAAAAAAATCTCTTAAAGGACCCAGGATTGTAAGAGGAGGGAAACACGTGCGCTGGCAGAGAGTCTCATGTTTTTATGGTGCCCCATAAGAAAGACTATTTAGCTGCTGGGTGCTGGATCGCTTAGCTTTTAATTTCCGATATTGTTGGAGGCGACTTCCGCTAGACCTCCTATTCCTGAAAGGAAGCCTGCCTTGTTCCCTCGTTCGTTAGTCAGCAGGTGAGTTTGGGCCCCAGAGATTTTGATGGAGTCATGTAAGGGCCCTTACATCTTTGACATCACAGAACATATAATAATAGGATAGAACATATAATAAACATATAAGCAAAATATATATAACGCTTATTATTATATGTTTTGTGTTTGACATCTATATTACATATTGTTACTAATGGTAAATGACATGGCGTGTATTATCTCGTCATTTGAAATCATTTTAAATTCAACTATTACAATCAATTGTAAAATATATTTTAGCCATTTTTACATTACAGTTTAAACGTTATTAAAAAAACAGCATTTTTATTTTCTAAACAGAACGTATAGCACCTAGGTACTGTGAAAGTTTATAAATAGATAAAGTAAGTAATATAATATACATTTAAATAATCTAAGTAAGGAGGTTATATTCAAATACGTAGGCTTAACTAGCAAAGAGGATACATGACGAGAACTCAAGAGAAATTCTTCCATATTCATTTCTGCCGACGTTTCCATGACATACCTACTACCGTGAAACGGAATGTAAATGTATATCTAATTACTTATTTATTAGGACAGTAAATAGAAAATCTATTCAGGGCTATGATTGTAGGTGCTTTGGTATTGAATGAATTTATTGTGCTAGAAAATTAACTAGCCCTATCACATTAGATGTAAAAAATGTAGCTAAACCAGATTTACTTCCTTGTGAAGTAAAATGTTTGGCTCTATCCAAGCCAACCATTGAAAATTGAATGATTTTTATTTAAGTAAATGTTATTAGTTAATTTTAAGTTTTTAGAACTCCATATTTGCATGCAACGCTTTTTTTTTTCATTTTCACGTAGGTACTAAACTTATTATTTGTTAAAATATTTTTACCTTGAATGAATTTTTACACAATGACTTCCAGCCCAAATTATGCTAATATAATTTTTACATACATACATATTGTCACGCCTTTATCCCCGAAGGAGTAGGCAGAGGCATAGGTACTGTACGCCCACATTTCACCGTTTGCATTTTTGTCCCACACGATCGCGACCTGCTGTTGAAATTTTTTAAGCCCATAACGGGCCTTCAACCGGGCTTAACGACTGCCATTTTACTGTCAACCGGGACCAACGACTTGACGTACTTTCCGAAGTAAAGAAACGGTCTCAAAAATGTAAATGCCACGAAGTGGTCACCCATCCAAGGATCAGCCATATTCATTTGTACTATAAAACCTAGACATTTATATTAACGTATTCAAATATTTCTAAGTACAGACTCAACAAATCATGATGTACGTCACATAAAGAAGGTTTATAATGGGTGGAAGTCGAACCCACAACCTTCTGTCAGGCAGACACTATAACGACAAACCACAAACAAGGCTGAGTAAAGTTTTAAACTAAGTTTCAGTAAAATATTGAAAAAAAAGTATGTGTGTAGTTTTGTAAACGCGTTAGAAGTTATACTGCTTTAGTCTACGGGCCTTCAACCGGGCTTAACGACTGCCATTTTACTGTCAACCGGGACCAACGACTTGACGTACTTTCCGAAGTAAAGAAACGGTCTCAAAAATGTAAATGCCACTAAGTGGTCACCCATCCAAGGATCAGCCATATTCATTTGTACTATGAAACCTAGACATTTATATTAACGAATTCAAATATTTCTAAGTACAGACTCAACAAATCATGATGTACGTCACATAAAGAAGGTTTATAATGGGTGGAAGTCGAACCCACAACCTTCTGTCAGGCAGACACTATAACGACAAACCACAAACAAGGCTGAGTAAAGTTTTAAACTAAGTTTCAGTAAAATATTGAAAAAAAAAGTATGTGTGTAGTTTTGTAAACGCGTTAGAAGTTATACTGCTTTAGTCTAATAACATTTCTTTACTTATATCGCAACTCTTTGTTTGTAATAGGAATGATAAATTAGTAAGAACAAACATCAAAAGCAAAAGAATGAAAACTACTTTGAATGTAGTTATAAGTTCTCATGAAAAACACTTATCACCTAACTTCAGGGTGTTTAGACGTTGTCATGGAAACACTTATAAGCTAACTTCATGGTGTCGGTGACGGTCTGCGCGCGCATCGTAGAAATTTACTCTCAACATTTTTCCCTAACGCGTCAAAAGAAGTATCACTTCAAAAAAAACTTTTTCATTATTTATGTTAGAGAGAACGAGTTTTATATTCAAACGCACAGAGAAAGTGATTCTGTTTGCGTTTTACTTTTTATTTATTTTACACATTTGTCTGTTGATACCTACTTGTTAGTCTTTACGATCTGTGCTCGAGTCATATTATGTTATCTTTAAAAAGCCGAGAGGTACCAGAGAGTCCCTCGTTTATGGAGGTAATTTACTTACGAGATTTATCGTTTTATTTATTCAATCATTCTTGTTTTAATGTCGCGACTGATAGATGCCTTGCCGTCGAGTAATGGCGGAGTATTATTTCCAACTTTACTATTGCACCTGGTAATAATTGGCAGTGAGAAATGTTCATAGAAATTGTTATTCTTCCTGGAACATTAGTACGATTGAATTGTAAACTAGTTGACGCCCGCGATTCCGCCCGCGTAGTGAAGAGTTTCCGATTCCTACAGGAAATTGTTCTTGGATAAAAGTAGCCCTTGTGTTATCCTAATGTGTAAGATATTAAAGAAACTGATAATTCAGTAGTTTTGCGTGAAACAGTAAGAAACACACATCTATACATTCTTACAAACTATCGCCTTTTTAAAAGTAGTAGGATAGCAAGTACGATATCAGCAGGACTAGCAAATGCCCGCGGCTCCGACTGCATGTTGTAATTTTCCCATACCTTATTTCCACAGGAAATAATTTAAAAGTAGCCTGTGGAACTCAAATGGATATAACAGTGAAAGAACAATTTCTAAATCGGATCAGCAGTATCGGTTATTAACCCTAACATCCAAACTTTACCATTTTACAAAATATTTGTAGAGCCAAATAAGATATAGAAACGCCTAATGGCCACAAGGAATTTACCTTCTGTCTCTTCTTGAGGAGATTTCATTTTGATATGATTAAAAGTACGCCATAAGGGCCTGCAAATCTCTTAACAAATGGTCTAAAAAAATTGCCTTTGGTCTCTGATTTTCTTATATATATATATATATATATATATATATATATATATATATATATATATATATATATATACTACTTACTAACTAACCGTAGTTCTAATTTCCTGTATCTAATATTTGATTTTCTTTAACATAATAATTTATACTAATAAAAAATTGGTAACACCAGCACTAATTTATCAATCAGGGTGTCCTCCTCGGACATAGGCCTCCTCTAGAATTTTCCATTTTTGTCTGTCTCTTGCTAATCTGCGCCATCCTTGTGGTAAGTCATCTTCCCATCTTCTTTGTGGCCGTCCTCTTGTTCTCGTCCCATCTCTGGGGTACCAAGTTATGACCTCTTTGGTCGATTTTTCTTTGAGAGATGTAACTACATGACCAATCCAACGCCATTTATGTCTTAGATATAGAAATATGGGGGTGTAAGTATTTATGCACCTTGCATAAACGCATTTTCTAACTGAGGGCCGCCGACTCAATGAAACAAACAAGTCAATCAAACAAGCCAATGGCAGTCCACTACCGGCCATAGGCCTCTACTACTTCCTTCCGTATCCTGTCCCTCCCTGCGATCTTTCCTAGGTCGTCGGTCCATCCGGTGAAGGTGACCTACGTACGGTCTACATTTCAGAATTGAAAGTAGCTGAAATGTGATTTGTATGAATAGGTTACTTTTGGCGAGTTTTTATTACAAAAATAATAAATAATAAAATTTACGTGAAACTTTGTAAGTCACAAAGTGTTCAGGGGTTATATTTACCGTCACAGTTCGGTAACCATAGACAAACGCCAGTAGATATTTAAATAGTTTTTTTTTAATTACCAGTGTTAAAAATTACGTGTTTTTGTTGCTTTATTCGGTTGCGCTAGGGTAGGGTATATACGGTATGAATTTTATAGGGTAGGTAATAAATATTTATATGATCCAATGTTTGTTTCAAAGTTTTGATATTTGTTATGTATAAGTATGTTGAAACTACTCAAGAGAGAAACATGAAAATTGCACAGTAGTTTTTGTGACCTAGATCCATTCATTATTTGATTATCAAAAATCAACCTATCCATAAAAACTTTCGCGTTTATGATGTGACATGATTTGATTGTCAAGGCAAGGATATCTTTAATGATTGATCTATTATCGCACAGTTCAATTAGCTGGATAACTCAATTAGAATAATTAAGGCATTCAATACAAGAAAGTATACATACCTAAATATAAAATATGGTCCTTTGTTAACCGAAAATAAATCAAAGATAACACGGCTTATTATAATAACGCGATGTTTAACCTACACCCATGTAATCTTGTCTAAATATAACCCCATTTATAGTTTATTAGTTTCTGAAAAGTCAAGGTGATAGTTCGCGCCTTAAACATGTGTTAGTTTCTGAGTGTTGGTAGCAGACTTATTGTCTCTGGTCACGCGATTCGTCGCCATATTGGAGCAACTGTTGTTTAGATTTAGAATTCAATGTCAAGTTGACTCTAATAAGGTTTCACATGGGGGTTTTATAAGCTAACGTTTCACATAGCGATACATCTACTTTTTTACTGTCAATGTGACCTAAAATATATGTTAGTACTTTTGTAGACCCAAACTTATGGTCTAAAAATGTAATATTTTCTAGTTCGTATTAAAAAATATTTAAGTTTGGTACTCCTTATAACATCCAGCCGTTTCAGATGTTAGCCTCAACAGAGTGAGAATTTTTTAAATTTTGTTTTTTTTTTCAATGACCGTATTACTTTTATTTGCATTTAGAGCTGTTAATTTGGAATTAAAAACGGTCGCTTTAATTTTATTTATCTGTATAGTGCCGCTTACCTCTATGGTATCTTCTCCATGTCATCGTCTTCCCAATAACTTGTATAGCCTGTATGAATTAGAAGCATCTGCTCCGCTCCTTATTCCTTATTTTATATCCTTATCATTATAAGAGCAGCTATGATTTGAATTTTTTATTATTGGTACTGCTGGGATGGACTGCTTTCTGAACTCTACCCAGTAAACCCACCACTTGTATCACTTAGAGATGGAGTTGGCTTGTGTTAGGGCCCCAATACACGCATATAGCTCTTAATATATCAGCTCTCTATTATATTAGGTGGAAGTGAATGCATTTAGTATTGTGAATAGTGAATATCTATCGTGTAGTATTAAATCGTCTGCATCGCGATGTCGTAAATGTAAACGATTTATACACAGTTTCTTCATTCCGAAGTAAATCAGTCTAAAACGTGTTTTGTATCGCTTGCGATAAATTTTAGCAATGGACTTTTTTTTTACGAATGCGGTGTTTTACGAATGTGGTCTTTTGAGAATATGATATTCAGCGACGGAGTCTTTTTTTTTTCATTTCATTTGGCATCTGAGCGCTTGTTCCTTTTTAAAAACATAATTAAACTAATAGCTTACCATTTACTACGTGGGGCCAAACACATCTGGTAAAGTTTAAGAGTATAGTATTCTTTGCCTTCCCCTAAAATAACATACATACATACATATTGTCACGCCTTTATCCCCGAGGGGGTTCACAGAGGCATAGTAAACGCCCACATTTAACTGTATGCATTTTTGTCCCACGTAATAGGTGGTGAGCCCATGGCCGTCCCTTAAAATTATGTTATTTTAATAAACACCGTACCATAATGTAAACATCCTTTTTAATCTTTAAATAGGTGTGTTTATCCGTTGTTTAGATCCCACAAAAGAAACTAGTTGACCGATTCATCAACGCCCATCAGAAATTACTGAAGATACAAGTAGGAAATTTGGACAGTAGTTTTCTTTTATGATGCGACTTATAGCCGGTTTCAAAATTAAATCTTCAGTTTAACATAGATTGCGAACCGATAAACAGTTGATTTTTGATTTTTGTAACAGATAGTTCAATGTCGTGGGTAAATATTTCAATATGTCTTTTGTTATTGAAACTGAAATTTTCGTCGATATGTACCGAAGGGAAAGATATTTTGACATTATTTTAGACAATAGTAACAGATAGATAGGTTATTGAGACCGGCCCACTATGTGTTATAAACGCCATTTTTCGGACGTCCCCTTTTTATTTCAAGAACTTATAAAACCAAGTACTTAAAATGCTAGAGTAAAATTCCCAACTGATAAATATAATTAGTTTAGGCATAATATTTTTTTAAAATTCAGTGTTTCATTTTTTTAAAATTCATTATTCATCCGGATAAAGTTTAAAAATATTTTGAACTGAAAAGTAAAGCAAATAAAAATTATTAATTTATACTGTTTGGAACTGCTATTTAGGTTTTACATTTTAAGGCAATTATCAATCCCGTAACTTGCTTAAAACCGGAGTAATAATATTTTTTCGATTTTATGTTTTTAATTTTTTTCTCAAGTAATCCACTGTATTTGGAAAAGTTATATATACCAACATTGAGGTCTAATACTTCTCTATGGATAGGAAAAATTTCATATCCAAATCTCGTGGAGTCTAGAAGTTATACCATTTTTAATTTTTTGACAGGGTTGTCACATTACTTAAACCAGATTTTTTAAAATTTGTTTTACTTTCTATGTAGTAATGTCTGAGTTATTGGTTATATTTCTCTTTATACATTCAGAATATATTAACAATTTTATTATTTTCATGTTTTATCCGGATGTTCCCGAAAACTTACGATCTCCAATGCGGATCTTAATCTGGAGCGAAGTGAATGCTTCTAAGCAACTGACTGCCTCGGTGGCGCATTAGGCATACACTTATGCGACTAATATTTGTGTTATCCACAAATGTTTGTTTCGGAGTTTGGATGTCTTCTATGTATAATATGTATGTGTTTAGAAACATTTAGGTATGTATATAAGTCTCTCGCAAGAATGATTCGCTTGGGCTGACTAGCATTCAGCAAACTGCTTCAAATTTTCTATTCGAATAATCCACAATGGCTGAAGATGAAAGTTTACAACTAGTGCTTTCTACCGGTCATGACCTACGGTGCCGAGACATGCTAGTCCATGCCCTCAAAGTTGCACAATGAGCTATGGAGTTACCACAACCCGTGCTCGGTCATATCAACACGGCAATGGGCTCAGCACCTAGTATATAGGACAAAAATGCTTAAAGTGAAATATGGGCCTATATATTTTCTGCTACCCCTTCGAGGATAAAGGCGTGAATGATAATCGTCTATGCACGCATTGATGGTGCTCTGTCCTGAATCGAATGCCGCAAAACCCTTTTCTCTCATTATTATGGTTCGGCTCAGGATAGAGTTAGCAGTTTTATAAAATTTTTGTAAAGTTTGGGTTTAAAAGTCTAAAAGTATGAAAAGGCAGGAATGATCTTGAGATACAGAAGATTATTGATATTTGATACTAAGTTTTTGTACCCAACTAAAGCTACTAAATATTTATAGATAAATTCGCATTATTTGACTACATAAAATGATTTTCAAGAATACATGTCCTTAAAAAGGTGTATTATATGCAATTTGTGTAATAGACACAAATCGGATAGTAAATTCGTTTCAAATTAACAGTTTAACCAATCAAATCACTGCGCGCCTTATAGCTACTTACGGCTAATGGGCGGTAAACAATGACGTCATACCTACCACGCCCGTCACTAAGTGAAATTCGTTGGTAATTTGGTCTATAACTTAGTCAATTTTTGTCGTAGAACAGAATTTTTTGCACTGTATGAAAAGGACTAAAAACGTTACGGATCCTCTTTAATTCCAAGTATGATGAAACTGCTCATCACATACATTATGAGTATGTTACAAACAGTTTGATCATATTTTTCATTTACTATTTACAAGTAATATAGTTAACTAACCATATCTCGTGGCTTCTGGGGTGAATTTTTGTGCTTTTTTTGAAACAAACATAGCTCACTTAGGAGCGATTACGGCGCTATCCGTAGTTACACATGGCATTCGGTGATCAACATGATCGTTCACGCCCTCACGCACTTCTGATAGCTCAGAAGGACTACCCCCAGGAAAGCAGGTCACGTTCTGCTGAGGTAAAATAGCATCACAGGACTTTTCCGACTACATGATCATAAAAAAATTCGTTTAAGTCTATGTAAAATGTTTAGTGGCTGCTCCCCTGCGTTACCGGGTAGGCTACCGTGCCACCTAATTGATATTTGTAGTAGATAACGACAAACAACATAAGCCCGAAGGCATCTTAGGCGTACCTACGTATGTAGGTCCAGTTATATATTTGGGAGTTTTTGCCAGTAAAACCTGTTACCGCCTTCACCACGAGGAGGTACTCCCAGCTTATGTTGTTTTACAAGCTATGTAGTATAGTCCTCCCAGTTGATCTCGAAATTCAGAGACGCGCGGCTTTATACTATTCGGCTAAAGATGGCATGGATGATAGGTTTTTGTTAGCAAGAGATCGCCATAGAATTGCTAGGCTGTATCGTGATAATGTACGTGAAGAACTTTTAGACGAATGGCAGCTGCGTTGGAACACTGCCATCAAAGGGCGCGACCACTACCAGTTTTTCCTAGACGTTCGTGAACGCCTGAGAATATCCTGGCTGGAGGTAGATCACTGTGTTGCTGAATTTCTTACAGGACATGGTAAATTTAGGAGCAAATTACATTCGTTAAAGCTGGTGAACTCACCGTTCTGTCAGTGTTCAACTGCTGATGACAAATATGATCAGACCGCCCATTATATACTTTGGGAGTGTAGCATTTGGCAAAACGAGCGATATAATATGCTTAATTGTTTACGAGTAACATTGGGAGTAGTTTACTATGCAGATCTCGTGGCATCGAGGGTGAATTTTCGTGCTTTTAAACTTTTCTGCCATACATATTACTGGAATCAAACATAGCTCTTATAGGACCCATACTATATCTGCTATTACCGTGGTGCTTCCCTATTTCTATAGTATTTACACCTAGTTGCTTTCCAGGTCTCCCACTTTTTAAAGGAGGGAAGAGGCATTACGTTCTTTTCCTACTTCCTCACATTATCTTCTGATTAATTTCGTAGCGGGTTCCATGACATGCTATCTTCTCCTGGGACTTCACCGAGATCGAGCTCGGTGTAACTTTTCTGATGTTTTGGTCATTGCTGTAGATCCTGGTTTACATGAGCCACAGTAATGGGTATGCGGATGGGATTAGTCCAAAAAATAAAAAAAGCTATGTAGTATTTACTGCAAAGATAAAATATCTGGATAATATTCATCTGATTAATCTGTGCCTTTAAATGTACGAACCCCGAAGGCATCTTAGGCGTACCTACGTACGTAGGTCAAGTTATATATTTGGGAGTTTATGCCAGTAAAACCTGTTATCGTCTTTATCACGAGAAGGTACTCTCAGCTTATGTTATTTTACAAGCTATGTAGTATTTACTGCAAAGATAAAATATCTGGATAGTATTCATCTGATTAATCTGTGCCTTTAAATGTAAGTTGTTGCAAACTTTCCACTTCTCATAAGCTACCCCGCTTGTTACATACTTAAAATAATTTAAAATTTTGCACAGTATACAGGTTCATTTGTAAAACACCAGCAGGTTGTTAGAAGTGGATAACCAAGGTCATAACCAACAACGTTTATTCTACGACTATTGGCATTTCGTTAAGTAACGAGTACTATCACACATTAAGCCCTCGAACTGCGTCATAGGTTTCTGGTATTGGATTCGCTTATGAGACCTTCTGGGTCTCTTTTTAGTCACGTACTGCATGCCTAGATGACCACAGGGCGCGCGCGCTTCAATGCCGTTAAAAAAAGTCAAGGTGATTTTCACGATTTTTACTGTAATTCAATCAATACATCAAAACTAAGCTAAGTTTTTAAAATTTTCAAAAGTTTTAAAAAAATAGTAATAACATTCATAAAACATTTTTTTATGATGTAAGTTACCAAATCCTAGCAGATTACTGGTGTTTATAAAATTATCCTGTAAAATTGCCACAATTTAATTTATATTTTTTTCCTTAAAGTAAAGTTTAAACAATTACACTGAAAAGTTTTAATTTTAGAATTAGAACGAAAAAAAAAAACCTGTAACTACAGAAAAGAATCCAAATTAGATAATGTAATACATTTTAAGTTTGTAATATGTAATTGATTCTAACTGAAATCTCAGGATTTTACCTAAATATACAAATTAAAAAACAATGTCAGTTTATTTTTATAACATTCTAAAAACATCACAGGTAAGTAATAGTAACGATCACAAGAAACTACATTACATCCCAATAAATATATTCTTCCAAAAAGTGACAACCCTAACGAGAAAATATCGGGGTATAACTAAAATGGCCTGTAGTTTCTAGACTCCACGCGATTTGGATGTGATATTTTTTTTGTATATAGGGATTTAATATATCTATATGTTGGTATTTAATTTTTTTCCAATAACAGTAGATTTTGAGAGAAAAGAAATAAAAACGAAAAAATAATAATATAATATTTCTCAGGATTTCCGCAAGGTACGAGTTTCGTGCTTGTTTTAAAATATGTAGCCTTTATTGCGAGTTCTAATGGCATATACTTTTGGTTTTTAATTGTTTTTGTTTTTAGTGTAGACAATTTTTAAACTTAATCGGGCAAAATATTTATGAATCTTCAACATTTTTTACTGACGTCCCTAATAATTTTTATCACCCCGGAGTTTTACTGTAGTCTTTTGAATGATTTGTTTTACACGTTTTTGTAATAAAAGGAGGATGTCCGAAAAATTGCTCGTGTTACAAGAGCAATTTTTCGGACATCCTCCTTTTATATATATTATTATATTATTATATATATCCTCCTTTTATATAATCTTATATATATCCTATTTATATAGTGCGCGGCCGTTAGAGATTCAATAATAAAGAAGGGATGTTTTGAAATTAATTTCTTAAGGGGGCGAATGAAATGAATTAAAAGAGGAGGCAAATTAAGTACCTATGTATGGGAAACTAATATAATGAATGTAATGAAGGGCTGACAAATTAAAATACCTTCTCCCTACCTATTTAAAGTATAGCGTTCTGTAGAGTATGGCCTTTACATTTGTCGCTATGCGGAGTAACACGTTTATACAAGAACATACTTTATAAACCTTAGATTAGGTATTAGGTACTTGTTAATTTAGTAGTTGGAAACTAGTCGGAACTAGGGCACGTCCGCACCATATATTACTAAAATCACTCACAACAAATATGGCAACACTTATGCATGTTAAATATTTCCTTAGTATTTCACAGCATTTGCTGTACACTCCCTGCGTAAACATTTCTAATAAAAAACTGTAAATATAGCTAACAATCCTGTTTTATGTGTCAATAGCACTTCTCGTTTGTGCATTCAACTTTAGTTTTTATTTTGCCCGTGACATAAGTCGAACACCTACTAACTCTAAATGGATCCCGTCGTTTATAAATTTTACAATATATTTTAATAATAAAACGTAATTATTGATCCTGCAGGAAGCAAAAGAGGTTTGCGTGGATCGCGAAGCTTGGCGATCTCTCCTCTCTGACTACCCCATCGGGGATACAGAGTGAACATAGTTAGCTAATTACAATAATGTTTTTTTTTAATTTTTTTTCGATTTGTTGACGTTTATGATTTATGATTTATGACAGCACCGTTTTTGTTGATTCACAATATTTCCAACATCACCTAGCAACTGTTCATGTACTATCTGGTCTTGTGATAGACAAGAAACTTGACTCATTAACTGATTATTTTATAGCCACTACAAACAAAACAATACAAGTAACTGCCGTCCGATCTCTCAGACCTGCAATGCAATTTTTAAAGTCCATCATATAGCCGTACAAAATTAAACGTCTTGCGTCAAACACCAACAGCGCCTAGAGCTTCATGACGACATAAAATATAACCAGAATCTATAAATGTCCTTGACTAGGTCTTCATATTCGGTATTCATCCACACGACCCTGAGCTACGTTAGAATTCCGAAGTTATACATTATGTAAATGATTTGCATATGGATGCCAATTTAGGCACAAGTTTCTCGTTACTCTTGAGCACTTTGCTCGTTAAAGGCATCTCTGCTCGCCTTAATTAATAAAATACTATATTATAAAACTTATTCATTTATTTTATTTATTAACTTAAATACACACAACTACCCTTACAGATCAAGCCCAATGCGGTAGTGGAGCATCCCATTACACAATATTTGGTACTTGCAAATAACCGGAACAAACATTATCTTGATTTAGCAATTATAAAGTTATAACACATATAATACATGGTATTACCTCAGTGAATTTACTCAGTAAACAATGAGATAGATAGTCTCCTTTGCTACTAGGTTCCGCTTGAGAGTGCGAGCCATCCGTAGCAGTTCTGTATCACAGTTGATAGGTACTACTAGTGCCATCTAGGGATTTTTTAACTTTACTAAAACATTTTGTTCGTATTGATACCCCCTGGTAGTATCTAGACTAGATGATTACCGTTCTCTATAAGACGGCGCTAAGATTTCCTTCCTCTATGAGTCGGTGCTCAAAATAATATCCGTCCTCTATCAGTCAGTGTTCGCCGGAATGCAAGTGGGCTAACGGTGGCCTTAGCAGCAATAGGTGGTGGTGCAGTATCTTCTCAGCATCCTTTATTAGGGAAACTACAAGGGTTTGTAGACAACGATTATAATAAATAAAAAATAATAAGAATATATCTTGTATTTATATATATACTTAAACTGCCGCAGTGGCGCAGTGGTACAAAATTAAACGTCTCGCGTCTAACACCAACAGCGCACATACGACTACCGCGCTGAGGTCCGGATTCGATTCCCGGGTCGGAATAAATATTTGTGTGATCCACAAATGTTTGTTTCAGAGTTTGGGTGTTTGCTATGTATAATATGTATGTATTTAAAAATATATAAGTATGCCTATCAGTTGTCTAGATCTCATAGCACAAGCTTAAAGTTTAGTTTGGGTTAGATAGCTTTGTGTGAAAAGTGTCCTACGATAATTTTTTTTATATAAATTGTACCCCTTTTTCATGTATTCTGTGTGTGTATGCCAGCGGAATGTAATTCGGTGAATTAATGTACCTATGTGCCTTCAAACTTTGAGAATAGTGAACGGGTCTCATTAAAACTCGTCCTTGCATGCCGTCGCAGTTTCATCACTGTGCGAGTGCATCTAGATAAAAAAAAATATAATTTAATAATTTCTAGATAACGAAATACAGTAAATTTCCATATTGTTACAATAATAAATTGCTAAATGTCGGGGGATTTTATTAAAAAATGTAAAAGTGTACATTGTTCGGGCTAACGTCTCAAATGGAGGTAAGTTACTTACCGATTGCAAGAAACAAAGCTGTTACAAAAAATCAAGTAAGGGTCCGCTGTGAATTGGCATGTTGTGATAGTTGTCTGATCCCTCCATAATCTTTCACTTCCAATTGTTTCTAAGGCCCGTATTCCAGAACGTTTCTCAATAATCGATCGACGCTTGAGACTTATAAAATCTACTCTCAAGTGTTTCTTCAGTATTGAGAAACGTTCTGGAATACGGCTCTTAGATTCTGGTCGGTGGACGGTCTGGATTAATTTTCATTATCTAGGTATATTTTGTATGAATTATGAATTTGTGATTCCAATTTTATGCTCAAATAGTTTCCACTAGTTGAGGTGGCACTCTTTGATGCTACTAAATATTAGCTATATTATATTAGCAACAATACTATTATAGGTATAATTGTTTTAGTATTATAAAAAAATATTTTGTTTAAATTTTACATAAAAATATATGTGTGTGTACAAGAGTACATAGGTAAGAAATAGTACGTCGATAAAGAAGTTCACTTATGATAAAGAAGTTTCACTTCAAAACAACATGACGCGTAACTGAAAAACGTGACGATTTTTTATTTTCAATTATAAAATTTCTTTCTACGTCTCGTTAAAGAAGTTTCACTTCAAAAATGATCGATCTATAAATTATGGCTATTGCAGCTGCAGCATTAGGCAATTCCCACGAGGTTTTAGATATTGTAATAGAAAAAACTATAATAATTTTGTTTTAAATGTACACTCGAGGCGTTATCATAATGATAATGCCTCGTGTGTAGACTGAACACGTGTCTACATCTATCTGTTAATTATAGTTTTTTACAATGGATTTCCGCCATGTAACGCCTGATTCAAGTAGTTAGCTGTAATAGAATTCCATACTGTCCTAAATCCTATTCTGTCTTGGCAATACGATTGTGGAATGCGTTGCCGCTAAATATCTAATATATACGTCGCGTGAAGTCGCTTGCTATCTTTAAGGACAAGGTTAAAACCAACTTTCTGTCCTCTAACTAACTTTTACTTGTAGTATTCTTTTCTTTTATTTCTTTACTGTGTACAACTTAACTATTATCCTCGCTATCATACTAATCTGTAGTTATATATTATGTAAGTACGCCATCAACTACCTCTTTCTTTGTATTTCCTGATCATCTCTTTCCATACTAAGGTTGTCTGGAAGAGATCGCTTTTAGCGATAAGACCGCCCATTGTACTCTCACTTGTAGTTTTAAGTCCTGTAAATACTATATGTAATGGTGTGCAACAAAGAATGATCTATCTATCTATTGTCACAGATAATATAATATAATTCTTATACTATTGTATAAAATCTTAACACCGCGTCTCATAATCATGTTCTTAACAAGTGTCTAACAGGTATTATCTAATTAATGCTAACTGATTTGTCCGCCGACGACAACAAATAACAAATGGCTCGCTCCATTCTACACTGCGAGTTTCGTTTGACATTGATTTTAAACAATGCCATTTGGGCTACATTATCTATACTTCATATAATAAAGCTGAAGAGTTTGTTTGTTTGTTTGGTTGAACGCGCTAATCTCAGGAACTACACTAGTCGGATTTGAAAAAATCTTTTTATATTTATTATTTATCTATCACGCCTTATTCCCGAAGGGGTGGCAGAGGCATATATATTATATGCCCACTTATCACCATGTGTATTCCTGTCCTACGTAATAGATGGTGAGCCCATTGCCGTGTTAAAATAGACAGACGCAGGTTGTCGCTACCTGCTGTTGAAATATATTAGCTTTTTTTTTGTTTTTTTATTTATTTAGATAGCCCATTTATCGAGGAAGGCTATAGGCTATATATCATCACGCTACTGCCCTTGAGAGCGGAGCAATAGTTATAAATGTCGATGAAACGGGCAAATATTTATGCATTATTGTAAAATTTATAAACGACCAGATAAAATAGGTGCGACGGGAATTCGAAGTATCTCAGGGGCGAAGTCGTGTATCACCTAGTGTTATTATAAACGCCTAAACGGGCTTGTGGACTAGAGATTATTGTTGATAAGTATGTAGACAAGAGTACAAAAACTGACTAATTTTATTATCATATCTGTAACTAAAGTTACATCGGCTGAGATTCAATTTTCATTTTTGATTTGTAGGGAACCGTTGTAAACAAGGTAGGACTTTTAGGACAGTATTCCAGAACGGTTATCAATACTCAAGAAACACTTGAGATTAGTATTTATAAGACAAAAACTAGCCTCAAGCGTCGATTGAGTATTAAGAAACGTTCTGGAATACGGCCCTATTGTGTCCGCAGTTTAACTCAGAATCCATTAGTACTGAAAAATATAATTTGACCACGCCTTTAAAAAAAACTGGAGGGGACTCCGACTCGAGAACTTTTTTTCTTCGTTTAAAAAAAAACAGGAGGGGCCTAGAGAAGTTTTTTTATATTTTGATGATGTCTCGAATTAATGAATAGATCCTTCATACGTGATTCTGTTTTAGATATTTTGTATTTCGAACATTAGTAGTTTAACCCCTGTGGTACAAAGTTTTAAATTTAGATATATTAGCTACATTCTTTCATATCAGCCGACCATAAACAAAAAGCACCTTTGAATTACAAAATTAAATGATGTAACAAGGACGTAAGGTTTGTTTACCTTAATCGTTCGTAAATTACTTCTTATATATTCAAGGTTAAGATTGTAATTTAAAACTAATTCTGATATTTATCTACGGTTAAGTTAATACAATCATAATAATTAAATGAATTATTATCCGTAAGAATAAACCTTTCCATGTTGTGATGATGCTCCTTTAAAAAATGGAAGCTAAATTGTCACGTTTTCTGTAGGTATATGTTGTACCTATCTCATTTTTACACTATTAGGATAGCAAAGCCGTTCGTCCCGGTTGCCAGTAAAATGGCAGTCATTAAGCCTAGTCGAAAGCCGCCCCATAAGGGGCGGCTTGAAAAATTTCAACAGCAGGTCGCCACAGCCTGCGCCTGTCCATTTCAACACAGCAATGGGCTCACCACCTGTTCCGTGGGACAAAAAGCATACGGTGAAATGTATAGTATACTTTGCCTCTGCCTACCTCTACGGGGATAAAGGCGTGACAATATGTATGTATGTATGTAAGATAGCAAAGAAGTGCCTATACGGTTTATACTATATGGTTTATGAGCATTTCAATTCTATTTAGTCAAACATCATAATCTTCATTTAATATTTGAATCATTTCGTGTTTATGTCTAGCGCTCATAGACGGTTGAAATTATATTGGGGTCTTCTATAACTTTACAATCTGATAGGTGGTAAATGGGTACATTTGGGGTCAAGTCATCAGCGCGGTGTGCACGGTTCTCACACTTGGTGACAGAGATGTTCCAGAAATCTAGATTATGTCTACTTTCGTGACCGCGAATAGGCAGGGGCAGCCATTCTAAAATTAGAATTTAGTGGCTTAGAAAACGTCTCATAGACATAAATGTATATTTTTTGTAATTATTTTATGGCCTGGTTACTAAGGCCTTTTAGCCAAATCTTATATATTTAGTACTGGGCCCGTGACTTACTTCGAACTCCCGTCGCATCAATTTAATCCCATCGCTTATAAATTCTACAATAATGCATAAAATTTGACCTATTTGTCGACATTTATGGCTACTGCTCCGCTCTCCAGGATAGTATCGTGATGGTATATAATCTATAACCTTACTCGATAAATGGGCTATCTAACACAAAAAGAATTTTTCAAATCTGACTAAGGCGCTAAACTCAGGAACAACTTCTGAGATTAGCGCGTTCAACCAAACAAACTCTTCAGCTTTATAATATTAGTATAGATTTCTTCAATCTTCTTATTACCTAAAACGTCTCTATCTTCTACGTCTAGTCAAGTCTTAGGTCAAGGTCAGTCTAGTAGTGACCCCAGTATAGTAGTGATTGTTTTACTGAGGCTTTCAGTGGATGTTTCGCGGCAAGATGGAAAACCACATTTCACCTCGTATATATCACTATTTTTACGTTAACACAACTTTATGTCCAAGAAATCACCATTCCCATACATAAAACAAAATTAATGCACTAGTTTAGTAAATAATATACAGCATACGAATACTGTCCGCCATTTTGCCGCTTAAAATCCTTATCGTATATTCAATAAGAATAGGCAAAGGACTCTTTTAAAAATTTGGTAATTATAGTAGTAAAAATATATATCTACCGACCAACTGTGCAGTTAAAGTAAAGTCTAAAATCAAAATAAGCCTAAAAAGTATGAAAATAAAACCGTACCTCATTTGAATAAAGATCATACCAGAATGAGAGCTGTCGTAGATTTTGTTGGTGGTTGTTCTGTGGTTCAATCTAAAACATTTATTGTGCTTCGGCCCAAAGGTCTTAGTCACCAGGATATATAATCCAAAAAAAAAAATTATTATTGCGCTTAAGTTGGGATTGAACTTTTATATTTGCTAGAATGAACAATCTGGTTGCCTCTATATTATTGATACTAATTGTACCTACATAAAGAACTTGCAAAAATACCATGGACCTTAAAGCAGTACGCACTGCGTTTCATACTATTATTGCTATTATCAAGAATAAATAATTGTTAATTAACTAAACTATAAACTTACTAACTATCTTCACGCTGTATCCCTGACGGAGTAGTCAGAGAGTACAGATTCGCGATCCATGCATAGGTACTTCTTTCGCTTCTTCGAGATTCATCAATCGCTTCATACACGCACGTCTGGGTATCCGAGTATTTTTGACCTTTCCGTTTAATTAATTGAATAAATAAAAATAAAATAATACTTGACTGCCTCTGTGGCGCGGTGGGAGTGCGCAAGCGGTCGTGGGTTCGTTTCCCACCCACGATAAAACTTTTTTTTTTACTTTAGCA
The DNA here is from genome assembly GCA_948477245.1 of Thumatha senex. NCBI lineage: Eukaryota > Metazoa > Arthropoda > Insecta > Lepidoptera > Erebidae > Thumatha > Thumatha senex. Next base: position 19,124,375 of record OX419744.1, read on the forward strand.
AGATGCTTTATTCTGTGTCTGGGTATTATTTATCTATAATATGCATGTATTTAGAAATATAAAGTATGTTTATTAATTATCTGGTTAGCATAGAACAAGCTCTGCTTATTATGGAATCAGATGGTGTTGTGTGAGTTATCCCAACGATATTTATTTATATATTTATACTATTATGGGTGACTGAGTCACAACTCGATTTTTCTAAACAACACCTGCATTAGCAGATATGCAATTCGTGTCAGGGACACATAACCTATATTTTAAATTGCACGCACACACATAAATTGCCCACCACTATCATGCTTCACCACACATGCCAAGAAGAGGTTACATTCGAACTTTTTTGGATTTGTGAAATTAGTTTTTATTTCCTTTGTAGAGAACAATGCTCTGCCTTGTAAGTTGTAGGTACTTAATTAGTAATTGAATGCCTCAGTGGCGTAAGTGGTAGTGTATGCGACTGCCGTACCGAGTAGGAGCAAATATTTGTGTGATCCGCAAATATTTGTTTCGGAGTTTGAGTGTATTAGCTTACTTTGGGCTGGATGACGCTGTGTAAAAACATGTCCTAAAATGTTTTTTTTTAAAATAGTACTTAGTGCCTGTTAAGCTACTTGAAATGTATTTTAATAAATTAGTAAGATTTTGTTTTAAAGTCGCGAGGACTTAGGAGTACTCAGTGCACGAGTACAGAGACGAAGTACGCTCTGCGACGTTAGGGTATAAGCTGCTACTTGAGTCAAGTGTTGTAAGAAGGCTGGTGTGAAATATATGATCTTAAAATATTGTTTTATAAAACCATCACATAACTTGCCCTTCTCAATATGTGTATAACGTGAGCAGTGAGGTAGAAACTGTATGACGTCATCTTTGGCATTACGGCAATAACGCCTTTGCCTAGGAATGGATATAAAACACCAAAATCCACAGTGTCATATAGATTTGTAAGCATTTGTTAAGGCTTAGGCTAGAGCCTAAGTCGTATCAAATGCTTAAAAAGTGGCATGAAATCGTTGACGATTTCATGCCACTGGTTACGTCATTGTGAATTAATTATTTTTAATTTTTAAAATAGATTTAAAAATTAAAATATAGTTGTATTTATTTTTAATAAAATATTTAATATTTAATAAAATTATAAAATATAAAAAAAAAATTACAAGGGTTTTTTTAGAATGGCATATATTTTAAAAATCTGAAATAATAAATAAGAGTGAATAATTTTTGACAATCCCATTCCAACTTCAAATCAGCAAAGCTTACATATTTCAGTCGCATATATTATGGGCACGTCTTTCTCTGCGTAGCAATCAAAGACTGCCGCCTTTGATAGTAAACTCTGCCGGTGAATCCGTGCACCCTTTCACTTTCTCAATCAAGTTACCATTGTTTAACGAGACGAGAGAACAGTAGCTGAAATAAATCATAAAAGTTAACGTATAAGATCGTTATTGCACTCTAAGCTTTTTGGTTTTTTTTTGACGCGGGAGCAGCGTTTACCTGCCGTCATCCCACTGCAGGGACAGCAGGAACGTCCTACCCACTAAACCCCGCGGTGTTCCGCCTTCTTCCCAACCGGGTCGGGGGATAAGCCTGAGGGCTATTCTAAGCGACCCGGCTAAGGGAATGCCCCAATATGAGGCTCTGCTCGGGGGTTAGATGTGCTGCCCCCCACGATCTCCTGGAGGAGATTACTCTGTGCCCGCTTTAAGCCGTCCTCGACGTCCCTGTGGGAACAGAGGGACTAGAGAGCGATCGAACGGGCACTAAAAGGTACCCTGAAACATGAGGGGTGCCAGCCGCCAGAAGGCCATTGTGAGCGCGTTCACCCGATCTTCTGTCCACGGCCGCCTTCTGTCCGCAGGTTGTGGCTACCTGCTGTTTTTTTTCAAGCCGCCCATATGGCCTTCTACTTGACTTAACGACTGCCATGTTGCTGGCAACCGGGACCAACGGCTTAACATGCCTTCCGAAGCACGGAAACGATTGCGAATGTGAATGCCACAAAGTCGTCACCCATCCGAGGACCAACCATAGTAAAAGTTGCGTAACTCGTTCTCGTAATCTTTTACTTCAGCAAAATATTACAATGACCTAAGCCAAATAGTCTCTTTGATATGTTCTTGGTTACGTAAAATTTTATACAAGTGTCACATATCAGATTATAAGCTAATCGTATCACAATCGGACGGATATTGGAAACCCGCTTTACCAAGGCTGGCCCGCGACCCGCCACGAAGAACGGACATCTTGTTCCGCAACTTTTTGCCGCTCCGGGCTCTTCGGAGAAATGAAAGCTTATGCACAAAGCCACAAACAATCATTCCGACGACGTGCTTCCGCTCCACACGGAACTACTATCAACACTGGCAACTCTGGCGAGTGACAACACCGGTCACACCGGCCAGTATATTGTTTACAAACGAAATTTTAAATTTAGAATGTGTGTAGTGGGGCGCTTCAAATAACGTCAATGAAGATACAAAGTGTGATTGCGTAATCTAGTTGATTCGATTTTATTCATTTGATTTTAATTTCTGAGAGCTTCTGTGTTCACTCTTGCATTTAGAAGATTTTTTATATCACACTCCTTTCTATCGCAATATTTTTATAAATAAATATAAATATCTTAGGGACAACTCGCACAACGCCATCTGATTCCAAACTAAGCAAAGCTAGGACTTGGTAACCAGATAACTGATAAACATACTTATATATTTCTAAATACATACATATTACATACATACATATACAACCTGATACAGAATAAACCATCGTGCTCATCACACAAAGTTTTACCCTGTGTGGGAATCGAACCCACGACCTCTTGCGCAGTCGGATACACTCCCACCGCGCCACAGAGGCAGTCTATTATTTATATCTGGATATTACGGTCTTATTGTCCTATAATATCATAAAATCTCTTTTGCATCTAAAAGCAACGACTTTGGAGCTCTGAGGACCACTTTGTATCTGGTTCCGCGTTATTAAAAGGGCGAAGCAACTGCGGTCCTTGGGCGTCATGATGTGGTAGAGTCCAGCTTGTAAGTCAGGCGTCCCAATTAGTTACTATATCATCCTTCAATTGTAACATCTTTTATTACAGGTTGATTTTACTAGCAAATGGAATGTGTTTACGTACTTTTTATTATTTAATGGCCCTAATTTCCTATAATAATACGAATCACAAAATATTGTTTCTATGATGAACTTTCTCTATTCCAGCTGGTGCCAAATTTATACAAATATTAAATTTATTCAATACAAATACTCTATTTAACAGTTTGTGCAATTTTGCGTCTTCACTTGTTAAGTCATTTTGTAAAACAGGTGTTTTACAAATCGCTGTGTTGTGTAAACTTCTAACGATTTTGTAAAACAGTTAATTTAACAATTAATTCACAACATCTTGAAATTATTATATTTATTTGCAAATCAATTGTAATAAAAGTATTGCAATGTAGTAAGCAATGTAATATTAAACCAAATAATATAATGTCATATGAAATTCATTTTACTTGTATTATTTAGTATGGAGAATGCTATTGGCTAAATGAGCTTGTATTAAATGATTGTGAATCGAATTGGTAATCAGTCTATAACCTCATTTACATCAAATAAATCATTTGACTATGATGAATTTATGTAGATATAAAATTTTGGTAATTCTTAGTAAAAATAATTTGTAGTTTTGAAGAAGGTTAGAAATTAAAAAAAAAATAAACCTATTATTCTCCTTTCTTCAAATATAACCTTTTTAAAAAACATAGATATTAAATCTATAAATTAAAATGTGAGCAAAGCAGCCAGCGGAAGCTAGTCAATGAAATGTGTTATCATCTTTCGTTGAATAAGATCCCATCTCAAGACAATGTCATTTATAATCAATTCAAAAGAAGTTATCAAATATAACATCGGTAACATTTAAATCGAGTACCTCACTCGATGGTGGTCTTTACTTTCGCGCCAACTCACGCCCTCTTAATTCCCAATCGATTCGAATATTCGATACTACATAATATTATTTATTCTGTAATACTACTCAATACAGACAGGGTATAAAGTTCACAATCGATTACCGACGCTTTTAGAATAATGGCCGTTTGTTTTTTCGATTCTTTATTTCTTTGGTGCTTTCAATGTGAAAGTAATCGGTAATTACAAGTTATATAAAGTCGCTTGCAGTTCGGGTGTAAATGCAATATTTATAAAATATGCAGTTTCTGTTATGGAAGTAAAAGGACCTCACTACAATCCCTAGTCCCTAAACAATTGGCTACTTAACGAATGTATTTTTCACTCCGATATAAAACACTTTTTATTAAATTTATTCGGCCCTTTAGGCCCCCCCGCAAAGTTCCGTGCTTCGGAAGGCACGTTAAGCCGTTGGTCACGGTTGCCAATATAATGGCAGTCGTTAAGCCAAGTAGAAGGCCTTATAGGCGGCTTAAAAATTTCAACAGCAGGTAGCAAGCGTCTGTCTATTTCAACACGGCAATGGGCTCACCACCTATTAGGTGGGACAGGAATACACATGGTGAAAAATGGGCATATAATATATATGCCTCTGCCACCCCTTCGGGGATAAGGCGTGATAGATAAACCTATATACTTTTATTTTTCATAACTACTGTATTTTTGAGTGTTTTTGTGCAATAATGGTGGATTTTTATGCATAAAAGTTTCAACAACGTGCACAAATGTTGTATTTGTAAATTTAATGGTATATGCCTTTTTCTGGAACTTTAAAAAGGGCGTGCTCCGTTGGTTTGGACACGTCCAACGAATGAGTGAGGAACGATTGACGAAGAATATATATTGTTTAAAAGTAGAGGGTAGAAGGAGTCAGGGTAGGCCGAGACTTACATATGAAGACCACGTGAGCAGATTGCTCAAAAACGGAAAGGTCAAAAGTACTCGGATACCCAGACGTGCGTGTATGAAGCGATTGATGAATCTCGAAGAAGCGAAAGAAGTATGCATGGATCGCGAAGCCTGGCGATCTGTCCTCTCTGACTACCCCGTCAGGGATACAGCGTGAAGATAGTTAGTTAAAAACTCTACACTTAGGTCCAGTATTGTTTTCACCTCGATACAGGAAGAGAAGTTACACCATTTCTATCCATAAATACGCTACTATCTGCAAAAATTGACTTCTTATAAAATGAAGACGATAAAATAAACTTGTTACTTTTGCTGCTATTCATAGTAAACTAAAAAAACTATCTTCACGCTATTTCCCTGACGGAGTAGTCAGAGAGGACAGATCGCCAGGCTTCGCGATCTATGCATACTTCTTTCGCTGCCTGCAGATTCATCAATCGCTTCATACATGCACGTCTTGGTTTCCGAGTACTTTTGTTTGACCTTTCGTTTTTGAGCAATCTGCTCACGTGCATATTCATAGTAATGGTTGCTAAAAGTTTATTTCTTGCGATTTACGCGTTGAACTGTTATTTGAGTAGAGGTTTACAATATTCATGTCTGCCTACATGCATTTGAATTGGTGATTCTAATTTGTAAAGTTAGGAACAACGGTTCCCCGTTGATGTTACAATATACATAAACATGGATGTCGACGGATTCTGGAGTTCATGCTTCATGTCAACTGGTTTGTGCCTGCCTACAATCATGCTCATATCCCTGAGAGGGTAGGCAGAGGTGAATTACGCACCCACACTTTGCTTGTATTTTTATTGGTTCTACGTAATATAGCCTGTAGCCGTCACCGGGTACTATAAACGGAGAAAATCTATAACCATTACGTATTCCGAATCAAAATTCCTATGCCAAACTAAGGTGGCAGGATAAGCGCAAAGGCACCTGATCGAAGATGGTAACCGTAGCGTATAGACGTTTGCAACACCAGACGTAACACTCGCGCTATCTACCCTGGTAAAACATTCTAACACCCTTTAAAAAATCCTCATACTGTAGAAAGAGAGCTTATACCATAATCTAAGCGTATGCAGAAGCTTGAATCTGACAGACACCAATATTTAGCGATAAAACCACAGCCTGTGCATTCATAAAACATAACCTTCGTTCTTACATTAATATGGTATGGATAATACCACATCCAAACATTGTTTGGCAAAAATAACTTTAGGTGATAAGGTTTTCCACCGTACCGCTTTTCTTACCTTTTTTATGTACAATAAAGTACATAAACGTTTAACTTTACATATAATAATAATAAAAATAAATATCCATCACGCCTTATCCCCGAATCCTTCGGGTGGAAAAGTGGGCATATAATATGTTATATGCCCACTTTTCACCGTGTGGTTTCCTGTCCCACGTAATAGGTGGTGAGCCCATTGCCGTGTTGAAATAGACAGACGCAGGTTGTGGCTACCTGCTGTTGAAATTTTTTTAAGCCGCCTATGAGGCCTTCAACCAGGCTTAACGACCGCCATTTTACTGGCAACCGGGACCAACGGCTTAACGTGCCTTCCGAAGCACGGAAACGCTCGCAAATGTAAATGCCACAAAGTGGTCACCCATCCGACGACCAGCCATAGTGAAAGTTGCGTACCTCAGTGATCGTTTACCGAACACTGAGACCGCGGGGCCACGAGCGTTTAACTTTACATAAAAAAAAGAATCATTATGTCTTTCTCCTGTACATCAATAAATAGTTCACCTAACGGAGAAAGACGCTTTTCCGTAGAATGTAGTGATACGTTTAAATACAAAGACACGATGTATCATAGAATTCGTGTTCATCTTGCGGTTGTCGTGATGCTGTGCTGATATACGGGAGAATCTCCCTTGTCACACATTCTGACATCACAATAGTATGAAAGCTATTGCGTATGTAGTGCGAATGTGTACATGATTCACTTGAGTCTATGTGTGCTTGTGAGTGGTCGTGACTTGTGAATATTGTGATATTTGATTTTGGAATAAATTCTACGCATTTTGAAGTAAGTAGTGTCAGTGTTGCTAGCCGTTAAATGAATCTATTTACCATTATACTATAAAAATGACATACACTCATGACTTCATAGTGTCAATTAATAATACATTACGTACTCACAAACCACGTGATTATTTGCGGTTCTGTACCTCAAACGGACCAAAAGTGAAAACTTAAAGGACGTGTCTGTATATCCCCTTTTTTGACAATTTTGACAATTAGCTCCTATAATACAGAATTGCTTTACTTAAAATTTGGTGCACATATAGGTATTTATATAAGACTCAAATTTAGTATAATAAATAATTTCATTAAAATTAATGCATGTAATAAATATGAGGGTTACTTTGTGGGGCAAATTAAGAAATAAGAAATACGAATCGTACTGTGTGATATACCTATCCAAAGGACTTGTGAAAATTTCAATGATTATAAGTTTTGTAGTTTTTAAATCTACATACAGTTTACAATATTACAAATAGTTTTTATGTTACCAACAAAATTGATGAAAATTTATTTTTCACTTCGCCCATTTTTTACCGTTTGGAAGTCCCCTCGGATATCATGCGGACTCGAACTGGCTAAAACCACACGGTCCCTGCCTGTCTAATGCCGGGCACCCCGGGAAACTTCTCGGAAAGATGTCCCAGTGCTCCCGGTAGGGTCCACAACTCCACACACACAACTGGACCGGTACATAAAATATAATATTTCTGTAGTTCAGATATAAATAATATGGAAAAAAAAGAATATTATATTAATATATTATCAAATATTTTATTATTAAACTCAATTATAAAATATATTGTAATCTGTACTGTGTAATATATTAAATGAAAGGGCTATTTCTAAGAAGGGCTAATTGTATTATTAATTAATAATCTTCAAAAGGGGTCTTAGAAGGTTTTTAAAGGTCAGCGAAAAAACATACAGAAATAGTCATTTATACAAAATATGTAAGGAAGCCTTTGATCTAAACTTAAATTGGTTTATGTTTTACAAATGTTCGTTAATGTTTACATTATAAGATAATTTGACACCACCTAATTTCGTGGGACAGTATACAAAATGGTAAAATGTGTGCGTATACAATGCCTCTGCCTACCCCATCGTGGAAAATAGCGTACGTCTTTAGATAAAATAACCTCTATACAAACAAATAACCTCTTTGTAGTAACACCATAGATTAAAAATTTAAAAAAATGCTTGGATAATAAACTACCTTAATAGATTAGCATAGTGTCTTACAAGATGTTAATAAAAACAATTTAGATAATCGTATCATCGATCAGAGTGCATCTCAGACCACTTTCACTAAACTCGAACTTTGCTCAGTGCCGGGAAGCTTTATTATATAACCACAGATAATTTAGTATCACTTTTATAACTACCTTATAGAACTTTTATAACTCCTTTCGCTAATAGGTACACGGTTGTAAATTGCAAGCGATGTGAAATAGTATTTGTAGACAAATCCGAGGAGGTATACAGGCTGTGTATTTATGTCGTAGTGATATTTATATTTCTTTTTGTTTAAAGAAATGATACTTATTTATTATTTATTTATTTATTATTATTTTTATTATTTATTATTATTTTTATTTTTATTCATTTATACAACATATCAATTACATTATTAAATATATCTATAAAAAATAAATAAATACATTTAAAAATATAAAAAATAGTGGCCCACCGGTATCGGGTACAGGGACCAAGCTACCGGCGGTTAGGGCTCCAGAGAAAGGAATTTCCTCACAATACGTGCCGTGTCGAGAAGAACTGCTTTATTATTTATTATTTTTATTATTATTTAATTTAATTTACACAATATTAAAGTGAGTTAACATTTACAATATACCTATGTTGTTTTAATCACTGCAATATTTACTTATCTATCACGCCTTACGCCCGAAGGGGTGGCAGAGGCATATTATATGCTCACTTTTCACCGGGTCCGTACTGGGTTGCATAAATTTTAGAGGCATAACTTAAAACTGCATAACGTTTTTTGGCAAACTCTTCGTTTCGCATAACGTTCAAACAGAATAAATCATTAGGCATACTTTATTTTCCCATAACTTTTTTATAATAACGATATACCCGCATAAAATGTTAACGCATATTTTTTTTTACAATAACGATTACTAATCATAACATTTATTGGCATATCACTCACTGTCGCATAAAGATTACAAGCCATACATATAGAATATCATAATGTTAACGAGTACATATTTTTATTTTTATATCTCAGCCTGAACTGTCTAAGGTTGAAATGCCCACTGATTAAAAATGTCGATAGTCACTATACTGAAGTTCAAAATTTCAACACTTATATATAGAATATATAAATAAAATACAATAAGAAAGTAGGTAGATTAAAACGAGCGATTCTATTCTGGCGTCAATATTGGAGCGACACAAGCAGGAGCTGCGTGTCACGGAAATGAAGATGCTGCGGTGGATATGTGGAGTCACGCGGATGAACCGCGTGAAGAACTCTCGCATCAGCGGCAACCTTCATGTCCGTGACATTGCAGACAAGTTGCAAGATTGTCGCCTTCGTTGGTATGGTCACGTCTTGCGGCAACCGGCGGGCTACGTAGGAAACAAATGTCTGGCCATGTCAGCCCCGCCGGGTCCCGGTAAGAGGGGAAGCCCCAAGAAGTGCTGGCTTGACGTCGTAAGGGATGACATGCGTGCTAATGGTCGCACTTCAGGGAATGCCGACGACCGTGCGAAGTGGAGGAGAAAATGTAGGAAAGCGGTCCCCGGGCGTCGCGAGACGCAACTAGGACAGACGCTCGGATGATGATGAGTGTGTAATAACCTTTTTCACACAGCTTTTATTATGCATGCTTTTATTAACTATTTAATGGTAAATTTCTCAGGTCACAGGGAAGCTGGTTGTAAATAAAATAGAATATTAATATGGACTACTAAATATGCAAATTAAGAGCTACTTACATGCGCTACACGTGTTTAGAACATTCTATCGGTCGGCCGATAGAATTCTATTGGAGCGCAATTGTATTAATTAGTACACTATGAAAACCACAGAATAAGTACTTAAATGAAAACAGTCAATTTTTTCTGTCGGCTCTCTATTGAACGACAATTTCTATTCTCTTCTGACGCGAATGAATTAGCCTCGCAATATGGCAAAGGCTTTATTAACAAATCTCTAAATTAAATCCTAGTTTTAAAGATGGGAAAGGGAATTTCAAACAAACACCGCAGATGCTTTCAATGCTCTTACATGCTTTATTAATAACATGAAGTTATATAACGATAATATAACAGTAACTCAATTAAATGAGTGTGTTAAAAATGATTCGCTTGTAAATATTCTTGCTTATAATAGACTAGACACCCACGGCTTTGCCCGCAAACTTCGAACCCCGTCGAATCCATTTAATCCCATCGCATATTACTTTTCCAATAATGTATGAAAATTTGCCCGATTAGTTGATAAGAGAGAGCGAAGCAGTATTCATATTGCTTCGCTCTCCAAGGTAGCGTGATTATATATAGCCTTCCTCGATCAATAAGCTGTCCAACACGAAAATAATTTTTCAATTCGAACCAGCGGGTTTAGCCATATGACATTCTATAATAGTAAGCGCTATAGAAAACTAGAAAAATGTATAGAGATGACACTTGCTATCCTTATGTCACGTGATATAACGAACAATGGTAGAGATTGGTAGCCATATTACAAGTTGAGATTTCGCACAAAAGAATAGATAGTTGTAGTTACTGAGATAGTTCAAAAACGGAAAAGTCAAAAGTAGTCGGATACCCAGACGTGCATGTATGAAGCGATTGATGAATCTGCAGGAAGCGAAAGAAGTATGCATGGATCGCGAAGCCTGGCGATCTGTCCTCTCTGACTACCCCATCAGGGATATAGCGTGAAGTTAGTGAGATTAGCTTGTTAACCAAACAAACAAACTCTCCAGCTTTATATATTAGCATAATATAGATTTGGCACATACACAAATTATCTTATCTGTAATTTTATTTTCTGGTTTCTGTGCAGGAAAATATAGAACTTGATAAAAAAATTAATGTTACATTAAATTGTTGATTGTTTTGTAATTGTTTGACGGCATACTTATCTGATCTTTTTTTTTATTTCAGGTGAAACTGGAGACGGAATTTGAAAATCGTAAGTTAATTATGTATTGTAATCTTTTTATTAACTTGATTCGGTGTGTAGTGATGTAACCTCTTTTGTATTTAAGTAAAGATTCACATGTTATCTGTATGTGTACTTAAGTATGATGCAACGTATACGGTGTACTATCTATCTGATAAAAAAGATGCGTTTAGCATCATCATCATTTATCATGTATTATACTAGCGGCACGCTATGATGGCCGTTCATTTCACATTTTCGTCTCAAGAAAATATTATATTTCAGATTTATATTAATAAAAAATACCCTAAATATAGTATGCTTAAAACAATTTTTATTAAAGTAACTACGTAAGGTATTAAAAATACATATTATTTGCATTATTGTAATATGTCAAACGGCCATCATAGCGTGCCGCTGGTATAGTGAAAAAGTATTTATATAACTTGTACAGGACGCTCGGGGCTTCGCCCGCGTAGCTTCCGTTTCCCATAAGAACCTGATCCCCATTGTTCCATAGAAACTTTGCAACCCCTTCTCTCCACTTTAGGGGTTGAATTTTCAAATATCCTTTCTACCTACAGCCACAGAAGGAATAACTGCATACACTTTTACAACAAGCTTCCCTGTGACCTGAGAAATTTACCATTAAATAATTTTTTAAAGTTTATTAAAAGAAAGCATTGTGAAAAAGGTTATTACTCTATTTAAGACTATTTACAGGACAAGGATGCCTGGAAATGATCTGTTGGCAAATAAAATATTATAGTCATAATATATTAAATTGTAAATCCAAGGCCATCAAAAAAAAAAGCCTTCCTAAGTTTCTTGCCGGTTCTTCTCAGGTGGGCCGGGCCGCGTTCCGAACCGGTGGTCACTTTAAATATACAATTTTTTTCTTTAGTTTTAGTGTATGACATTTTGTAAGCGCCGTTGAAATGGTCTATGCAAAATAAAGACATTTTTATTTATTTTTTATTATTAATATTTGAGCTAAATTTCCAGCGGTTTCCGCTGTGCGTTGATCGATCGGTCAGTTTCTATCTATCTTCACGCTGTATCCCTAACGGGTATTCACAGAGAGAGTATGATTGTCAGGTTTCGCGATCCATACTTAGTGTTCGTTTCATACATAAATATATGTCTGGGTATCCGAGTACAGTCAGCCAGTTTCTGCTTATACAAATATTGCCAATACTGAAGTTCACCCTCTCCCAAAATGACGTAATTATAATATGGAGTTTCTCAAAAGATTCTAAAAAGGCTGTAAAAGGTGATGCAGTTGTCTATAGGCTGCGGTGACCACTTCCGATTATGTATCTAACTTTTTAATATCATCATTTTTTTCTGAGTTTGGACGGCTGCCAACTTTCAATCTTCAAAAAATGAAGGCCGCTACCAAAGTCAGCAGGGCTCTGATAGCGATAACAGCATATAAAAGATCTGCGGAATAGTTCGGTTCTAGGAACGATTGTGGCCACAGTGAAAATATGACGTCTTTGCCTCGCTTGTGTTGTTCGGGAACGGAAAGGTGGGACCAAATCAAGGAGTTTTTCAAAATACTCCCTGTGATATATACGGTAAAGTGCAGCTAAACTGGCGATCATACTGCGCATCTACAATGGTTCAAAGTTGTCAGTGACCTCTGGCTTGAGATGACGGAGCCATCCCAGAGATATGAGCAGTACATTCCACGCACGGAATCTGACACCATCTCTGTTCCGGCGTAAAAAAAACTGTCTCACCTTGTTAAGGACTCCAAACTTTCGAGAGAAACCCTTCGATGTAATTTTTGTTGTTATGCTACTAATATTATAAATGCGAAAGTTAGTAAGAATGGATGTTTGTTACTCTTTCACGCAAAATCTACTGAATGCATTTTGATGAAACTTTACAATAATATAGTTTACACATCAGAACAACACATAGCCCACTTTTTGTCCCGGGAACAAGTTCCTGTGGGAAACGGGAAAGCTTCACCACGTGTACGGAGCCACGGGAGTCAACTAGTTATGATATATAACATATTTTTCGGCATCTAGTTCAAATTGTGATAATTTAAGTTTAGGATATAAGACACATTGGATTGCGTAATGACCCAATCAAAAGTGCGGTTAATTAAATATATCTAACATTATCAAATGTCAGTGTTTATTAGTTTCGCTCTTGTCATTTCAGTTCTTAATGAATACCGATATCTATATTAATATTATAAACTGAGGAGTTTGTTTGTTTGGTTGAACGCGCAAGGCGATGGGCTATATATATTCTTGATAATACCACAGTATAAAGACAGAAAACCTTCCTATGATCTTTCGGGACGTGATAATCCCAAGAGGCCGAAGCAGTTATGATAAATATGAAGAAATCGGTTAAATTATCATATTTATATAATGAATGAATGAATCATGAATGTCAACTAATCGGCCAAATTTTTATACATTTAAAGTAAATAAATAAAATTACCGCCTCTGTGGCGCGGTGGGAGTGTATCCGACTGCTACGCAAGAGGTCGTGGGTTCGATTACCACCCAGGATAAAACTTTGTGCGATGAGCACGATGGTTTATTCAGTGCTAGGTGTTATTTATCTATAATATGTATATATTTAGAAATCTATAAGTATGTTTATCAGTTACCTGGTTACCATAGTACATGCTCTGCTTAGTTTAGAAGGCGTTGTGTGAGTTGTCCCAACGATATTCATTTATTAATAAATTAACTAACTAACTATCTTCACGCTGTATCCCTGACGGGGTAGTCAGAGAGGACAGATCGCCAGGCTTCGCGATCCATGCTTACTTCTTTCGCTTCTTCGAGATTCATCAATCGCTTCATACACGCACGTCTGGGTATCCGAGTACTTTTGACCTTTTCGTTTTTGAGCAATCTGCTCACGTGGTCTTCATATGTAAGTCTCTCTTCATTTATTAATAAATTAGGGGATGTATAAGTAAATGTGCGCCACGGGGCTCGATGTATATCACGGATGATGCCACAGGACATGGCTAGTAGCCTAGTATAGTACCTTATGTACAAAACGTGTTGCGGTTTGCGGTTCAATTACATGGATATGGTGTTTTTTCTTGTCTATCAAATCGCGACGTTACACAATCATGATCAGTTAGAGAAAGTCCTATGTTTTTAAAACGTGGTGACATATTACACATACTTACTTAATGTATTTAGTTCCAATGAATACCACATTTTGAAAGAATTATTTTTGGTTTAACGCGCTAATCTTAGGAACTACCGGTTCGAATTGAAATATTCTTTTTGTTTTGGATAGTCTATTTATCGAGAAAGGCTATAGCTTTTCTCTTCGATTTTCTATCCCAAAGTAAGCTAATATAAGCTTGTGTTATGGGATCTAGACGACTGACAAACATACTTATATATGTCTTATATGTCTACTAAATACATACATTATTATACATAGAAAAAACCACCCAAAATCCGAAACAAACTTTTCTTGGATCACACAAATATTTATTAGGTACGAGCCGCGAATCGAACCCGGGACCTCAGTTGCGGCAGTCGCATACACTACCAGACATCTTACAGAAAGTTTAAATTGACTACAAGATGTCCTAGAAGAGCGGAGCAGTAATCTAAAATGTCAGCAATTCAGGCAATTTCTCGTACAGTAGGTATTGTAAAATTAATAAAAGATGTGATTAAATGAGTGCCATGGAGTTTGAAGTACGTCACGGGTAGAACCGCAGGGGTCAGCTAGTATTATATATTTTCCTATCATTCATACATACATACATATTGTCACGCCTTTATCCCCAAAGGGACCATTTTCGTATCATATACACGTTAATTAATTTATAATGTGGAATAGTACAGGTGGGCCGTACGCTTGTCTGCCACCTTAGTGGTATAAAAAAGTGCCATCACCCAACAGTATAAACAGTGTTTCATCCACAAAGATACTGACAAAGAAAAGTCAAGTTCAGTTCATATTAGAAACAATTTGACTACCTGGGTGGCGCAGCGGTAGTGTATGCGACTGCCGCGTTGAAGTCTCGCGTTCAATTCACGGGTCGGAACAAATTTTTGTGTGATCCACAAATGTTGGTTTCGGAGTTTGGGTGTTTCCTATGTATAATTTGTATGTATTTGTATGAAATATATAAAGTACTAGCTGTCCCGCCCGGCTTCGCCCGTGACATACTTCGAACCTTTTTTTCTTCTTCTATTATTTGTGTATCTAAACCATCCAGGACGCCACCCAAACGCATACAAAAATAATCATTCAAATCGGTCCAGCCGTCTAGGAGGAGTTCAGTGACATACACACGCACACAAGAAATATATATATTAAGATTTATATTAGTAGTTTAGATCCCTTAACACATGCTTATATTAGCTTAGGGCTAGACGGCGCTGTGTAAATAGAAATGTCCCACTATATCTATTTTATTTAATAACACCATAAATGCTCGTGGCCCTGCTGACTCAGTGTTCTGTAAACGATCACTGCGTTAAGCAACATTCGCTATAGGTGGTCCTTGAATGGGTGACGACTTTGTGGAATTTACATTTGCGAGCGTTTCCGTGCTTCGGAAGACACGTTAAGCTGTTTGTCCCGGTCGCCAGTAAAATGGCAGTCGTTAAGCCTGGTTAAAGGCCTTATGGACGGCATGAAAAATTTCAACGGCAGGTCGCCACAGCCTGTGCCTGTCCATTTCAACACGGTAATGGGCTCACCACCTGTTACGTGGGGCAAAAATGCATACGGTGAAATGTGGGCGTAAAGTATGCCTCTGCCTACCCCTTCGGGATAAAGGCGTGGCAATATGTATGTATGTATAAATGAAATGCTGACGAAATGACATAACTATAAAAACGAATAATATCAATGTGAACTCATGAACATATCTCACTCTAATTACACGAATTATGCATACATTGCTGTTACTTTTGCAATAACTTGCACCTTCATTGTGGTTCGTGAGTACTTATGAGCATATTAACTCACATTATGACTAAATACTCATCTACGAGTATATATAGCTCATATAATAGCCATTACGAAGTTCACTTTTACAATTGACAAATTGTTATTCAATCGTGCGTGATATATTGTATGTTAATCATCACGTTTTGTGATTACAAAAATCGATATAATCGATTACAATCGGGATATCCGAAAACACGTTCGTTCGTTAATTTGTTTTTTTTTTTCATATGCAACAAGGTCTTAGTTTCATAATAACTACAAAATTTTGATGATGGTGACAAGAGTATAATTAATCTGTGGCAAGAATAAAGATACTATTTTTAAGGACATTTGGCGGGAAGAGTGACAAGTGCGGACGCTTGCTTTATATTATTTTCTAAAACTAGTGCATTTATCTTGTTTTATGTGCGGGAGTGGTGGTTTCTTGGACATAAAAGTTGTGTTAACGTGCTATAGTAAAAGACAATGATATATATGCAGTGAAATGTTATTTTCTCTCTTGCCGCGAAACGTCCACTGACAACCTTAGCATAAGAATCACCATTATACTGAGGGCAAGGACCAGGACGTAGCCTGAGGACACGACATCGACTGGACAGGACTAATTAGAAGATAATATTGAAGAAATATGATATAAAAAATAAGATTTGGCTAAAAGGTCTTAGAAACCAGGCCATTAAATAATTATTAAAAAAAATACTATTTTTAAATGAAATAATGTTTTTTTTTTAACAAATGATTTGGGTTAGCGCCATAAAGCCCTATTTAAGCTTATGTTCGCTTGTGCTATGGAATCTAGACTGATCTGATTAATAACCATCAGTATCATCCGAGCGTTTGTCCCGGTTGCGTCTCGTGACGACGCCCTGGGTCCGCTTTCCTACTTCTTCTCGTCCATTTCGTATACAGTCATCGTCATTTCGTTCATATGGCAACCCGCTAGCAAGTATCGTATTTATACTGCTCAAATCTTCTATATTTATTGGCATACTTCACTTCGGGTTCGGGTAGTTCAGGTGGTTAGAACATTGCCCTGGTTAGGCAAAGGTTACGGGTTCAATCCCCGAATCAAATTGTCTTTTTCCACTTTATTCAAAATTTATACTTCACTTATTTAAATAAGCTACTCGATCGTATTGATAATGTAGATAGCGCAAAGTAATGTTAATTCTATTTTAAGAAGTTTAATACTTAATTTCTCTATTGAATACTCGAATACTTGTATGAAATTGCGATTTGAGTATTCGATTAGTTCGTGCAACATGCAATGCAGCTTGCACGGAAAACATTTCAGTTGCTTAGACAGTAGGGGTACCCGGTCGTCCGGACGTTAAATTCCATTGGGTAAGAATCAATTATACTCATTCAATATTAATTTCCCACAGAATGTTAGACACAGACCAATTTGTCTGCCAGAAATGACAACACCAACCACTTTTAATTGCATTGTTTGTTTATCAATCCCACCTTTATCCGCGAAGGGGTGGCAGAGGCACATGAAAACTACGACCAAATTACGACCAGCGCCTCAGGTTGAATTTAATTGAAATTAAAAATAGAATACGCTAGTCGTGATGTGTGTGAAAATAAAAAATAACATGATAATTATGACAGCTGGTCATAATTTTCACCTTTTTTTATTATACTATTTCACTTTAAAAAAGTTTTTATTTTGACGTTAGGTTGTTGTTACGCAAGTGTCACATCATTACTGTTTATTATCTGTACACGTTTGACAATAACAAACAACATCAAACCAAACATTCACACATATACTTAGTTTCACATGCTTTGATATGTACTAAAAGTCTCACACTTTCATTCATTTCTTTATTTGCAAACTCTTTCTCAATGTGGTATTGTTTTCCCTAGAAGAATTAATTAAGTACCTATATCTATATCATTAATCTCATAGTGTTTCATCTATTTACTTCTCTTTGTTTGTGTAACACACACACGGTCGGTAGTATTTATTAATATATAACTATTACCAAACAGTTTCAAGAGTTTATTACTATACCCATAACTTTAATTATTATAGAATCAATAGTACTGATATTTTATATACTACTCGGGACTTCACGCGAATCAATTTTGTACTTTCATTCACCGACAAAATAAAATTGACTCCACGGTACGGGATATATGTAGTAGAAAAATAGCCATAAACAAATCGATATGGCAAAACTACTGGTGAAAGTTCATGAAATGTAGATAGATAGATACATAGATTCTGCTTACCCTACAATGATGTAAAACCAATATAATAAGTAAATACTACAAGAAAATGGAACTGTTTACGAGTACACAATATGCAATTACGTCCGACATATTCATGTAGAACTTATTTACTGTTTATGACCAAATTAAATGGTTATACATGCTTAATATTGCACAGAAAATGTAGTCATCGTGCCCTTGAATCCGCATTGATGTATTGCGCATAGACAATGAGCTGTGAATCACTCTACTTTATGGCAGCTTGTCCCGCTGCGGTCTATTGTATTACTTCTTTAGGTCCGAAGAGCTGCTACGTACTAGGAACATAATAATATTATAATTGAGTTAAATTTATACTTAGATCATACGATTTGAGAAGACAATTAATTGTTAAGGTTACTTCCTTATTTAATAAGCTGAATAACAATTATATATATTATAAGGGTTCCAATTTAGTTAATTAATTTGTTAGCTTAAAATTGAAATATTATTGTTGACAAGGCATGTGCGGCCCCACACTGGGCGCCAATTGTAGCTCAAGGTTTAGATATCTTAAGTACTTGTATTTAGACATAATGACAATTTGAACACCACCCCACCATTGAAAAAAAAAATTAACTATTAATTTCACATATGAAATAAAAATAAATTGAAGTAGTTGATAAACAAAAAGAAGATATACGTATAATAAAATTTACGAAAATGGCGCTCCATATATTTCACATTCACACCTAATCAAGTACCTATATCTATAAGTTGTTTTTAGGAATTCAAATTCTAACCGAAAGCTTCATGAATACTGTTTCGATTTTTTTTTCAAATTGGCTGGAAATACAATTTCGAGAGGGCTATTGCCAGAATAACACACAGTGTCATAAAAAACCTTTTGAAACCTGTGAACAATTACTTTTTATCGAAGAAAGGAAGACAGTAACTAGCTTTTATTGATATTTAATATTTATAATAAAACCATTGCTGTCACAATGGTTATTTTATTTATACACTAGATGACCTCCACAGCTTCGCCCGTGGAATATTTCGACCTCCCGTCGCACCTAGTTAATTCCGTCGCTTATAAATTCTTCAATGATGCATAAAAAATGCCCGATTTGTCGACATTTATGAGTACTGCTCTGCTCCCCAGTGCAGTAGAGTAATGATAGCCTATAGCCTTACTCGATAAATGGGCTATCTAACACAAAAAGAATTTTTGAGATCCGACCAGTAGTTCCTGAGATTACCGCGTTCAACCAAACAAACAAGCTCTTCAGCTTTATAATTTTAAATATAACTAACTAACTAACTATCTTCACGCTGTCTCCCTGACGGGGTAGTCAGAGAGGACAGATCGCCAGGCTTCGCGATCCATACATACTTCTTTCGCTTCTTCGAGATTCATCAATCGCTTCATACACGCACGTCTGGGTATCCGAGTGCTTTTGACCTTTCCGTTTTTGAGCAATCTGCTCACGTGGTCTTCATATGTAAGTCTCGGCCTACCCTGACTCCTTCTACCCTCTACTTTTGAACAATATATATTCTTCGTCAATCGTTCCTCACTCATTCGTTGGACGTGTCCAAACCAACGGAGCACGCCCTTTTCCAGATTAACGCTGACACTAACCTGCCATATTGCGTATCACTTCGTTACGTATTCGGTCGGCCAAGGTAACGACGCACAATTTTCGAAGTGATCGCATCTCCACAGCATTCAATTTACTTGTATGCATCTGCTGACATACCCAGGTTTCACTACCGTAAAGCAAAGCTGGCTTTAAATATAATAATATATAATTAAGTATAGATTTTCTTCAAAACATTTTCTGAAAACATACAATAATTGTGACCCACTAAATTCTTTATTTGGGTTACACAGTATCTCATTATTAGCTGTATATCAAGTATTTAGTGCCTAACGAAAGTGAACTGTAGCAAAAACTAAATCAATTTCTTATTATTCTCATCATATTGAAAAAAAAAGTCTTTATCATCTGTGCGCGGGAACGTGAAACGAGGCATAGAAATCAGTCCATTGTGCCTAAGTCATACTCATTTGTAACTAGGTACTGATTGCGTTTAGCCAATTTTTTTATTAAAAAGTTAATTCTTATTATAATGATAGATGTTATCTATACAGATAAATAAAATTAAAGTGTTTGTTTGTCGTTCCAAATTAATAGCATTTCACTAAATGCATAGGAAAGTTTGTAACGTCTCGGACTGTCTGATTGTATTGGCTTATCTCTGAAACAGCTAAACCGATTTTAACGGAACTTTCACTGGCAGATAGCTAATATTATAAGGAGTAACTTAGGCTACATATTATCCCCGAATTCTCACAGGAACGGAACGTGAAATCTAATATTGACTGTTAATGATGGACTGTACTTACTACCTTCAAGTTGTATATGACGGTCATTGCTTGCTGTACATTAATTAATCGTTTCTTACATGCATGTCTGGATATCCGATTATTTTTGACATTTTCCTATGCGAACCTTGGGCTATTCTCGCTCTGTTTACGTTCTACTTTCGCACAATGAATATTCTTCGTCAATAAATTTTTTTTTGTTCTTCACTCAAAATATCTTAAATACACGAACACAACGAGATTTATAGTCTACTGTAAACTCTTAGGCGTGATAAAACTTTGTCTGAAAGCAGTAATAAAATTTTCAATCATTACCAACATTAATGTTGCAATATTTACTAGATAAAAAATAGTCTATGACATAACAAAAAAAAGTAAAGTGTCCGAGTTGATAACTTTTTCACACAGATAAATAATAAACTCTTTGGTCCGTTGTCCCATTGTTGGTAGCAGAATGACTGTAAACATTTTCAGTTAGGCACGTAGGAACCGGAGGAAAGTAAAAAAATACCAACGTGCAATCTAATCTACTGTATATTTTATCCTCATCATCATCTGAGCGTTATTCCCGGTAACATTTGGAACCTAGCTTCAAAGCAGCATCTACTATTAAGATTTCATTTCTCGCGATTTTTGATTGTATTGAATGATGGGGATTTGCCTCACCTGTACAGAATAAACGTTAAGTCATTGTGATTTTATGACACGATTAAACTTTGGAACGAGGTCAAATGCATATATTCACTTTACACAAGATCCAGGAAACCCCACAAAAAGACTTTGCGTGCACTAGGCCAATAGACTAGGCTTTGTATGAAACTTGAAGAGGGAACGCACTTGGCACTATCCAATTATTACATACGTACAAGTTGCAGTTTTTTTTTCTGCTTGGGCTTTCTCGGCTGGAGCAATGACAGGTCAAATAATTTGAATTTTCCTCGTTTATTTTTAATCCTCGACGCAACAAGCGTAGTGTTATAAGTTTGACGTGTCTGTGGCATCATAGCTCCCGAACGGATGAAGCGATGTCAATTAAGTTTTTTTTGTGCTCTTAGACAAGTTTGATGAAAATCGGTTGAATCGTTTAAAAATATTGGGGGTGAAAGTGGGGTAGGGTAACCGAATATCTGCAAAATATACTCGAGTGGGGTTTCAAATGAAAGAACGTGTACATTATAAAATAATATGTCCATTTTTACTTTTTAAAGGGAACTTAAGTTTCTGAGTAGTGGGTTTTTTTAAATTTTCAATTTAGTTTAATATTATTAATCTTAATTTTGAATATATGAATGAATATTCTACTCGTACTTATAAAAGAGCTTCGTTCTTTATATGTTGCACCGTATTGGTGCCCATTGGTCAATGCCCTACTCAAGAAAAATTATGGAAACTTTACTGCTGCTATCTGTGAAGTTTGGAATGTAACAAAACAATGCGTTCCACTGAATAATGTAACTTCACGACATCTATTCATGTTGTCAAAGCTTTTATGTTTACGAATCCACCATTTTTATAAACATTGACATTAACTTAAAGATAAACTATGTACTTTTGAAAAACTATGCAACGGAATAGTGGCCGCTTCTGCAGCCGTTCCCGCCAAAATCCTATAGTCGGTGATCACATTATTGACTATCAGAGTTACCATTGAAAAAAAATATCAATTAAATTAAAAATAAACTAAATACAATTTTAATTATCGTCATATAAAAATAATCGTATAACCTATAACTTCATACCGATTACCTAGATTTACGCACATTAATTAGTGAAAACATAACCTCAACTGCAACTCATTGTTTTTTACGTTGAAACACCGCGAAACTGTGTCAGTGTGCAAACTTTTTTTTTATGGAGTGACTATCGCGTAACCACGGAAACTAATATAATAAAGCCAAATGGCGAAACCTCGTCATACTCATCTTCACTATCAAGAATTTCAATTGCCCACAAAATACTTTCCCACGTACACTTCCTAATGTCAGAGTACGAAATATGTCAATTGCCTAATATTGATTATAATCCTTACATAATATTATAAATTCGAAAATAACTCTGTCTGTCTGTCGTGCTTTTACGCCAAAGCTACGGAACCAATTTAAATGAAATTTGGTACAGCGATAGTTTAGAGCCCAAGAAAAGACATAGGCTTTTTTCTACCTGGGAATAAGTTTCAGTGGGAAACGGGAAAGGGAAAGCTTCAATAATAAATACGGCTTAAATAATGAAAAAATATGGTTAGTCGTTTTTTATCTTGTACACAGCGTCATACCAAACCAAAGTTGCTTGCGATATGGGTTCTAGGCAACTGATAAATATACTTATATATTTCTAAATACCTAATATAATCTAAATTCCTATGTATGTTTCCTGAACCAATTTAAACAAACATCTTTATAAACATCTTCTTTAACTTTCACATTTATAGTATTAGTAGGATTGGCAATGTAAACGTCAAAAATATATTTGTTGCGCATTATTTTTTGTCGAAAGTACCCTTTAAGTGAAATGTGGTTAAAGACACACCTCACTTTAAATATTGACTGCACGTCCCATTGGTTTTAGAGACTAACTTCTTAAGTTCGACATGTTGCGGATTGAAAAGAAAAAAGTTGATACAACCTTAACAGAGGTTGTATCAAATCAAGCAAACTTATTATATATCCGTAATTTCCAGGTAGATATATGAAAACTCTAATACCCCATTTTCACTCTTACGCGAGCCGCGAGTGTAAACGTAGTATTTTGGTACATTTTCATTCAAGCTCGCAGCTCCCTCGCAGCTCGTCTCGTGGCTCGCGCGAGAGTCTAACTGCCGCACTCAGAGTCGATTTAATGATTGATTAAGGAGTTTTAAGTAAAGATTAATAAAAATTCTCTCTCAGAGACAGTTAATGAGTCATTATTGTCATTTAATGTCAATTAACTTTAATGGCCGCTGAACCCTTACTTAAATCTTAAATAGACATTAAATTGACGTTCACGTGTCAAAAGTATGGTTATAGCGCTATAACACACGTTCGGATTTGGTTTCTCCCGATCGCGGATTTGATATGCTTCCCGACCAAATCTTACCGTGTGTTCAGCAGTCCAGTAAGTAAATTTTCCCAGATATAATTTAATTTTTCTCCAAAAAGACACTTTTTCATAATGACAGATTTGGTTGGCGGACTCGGCGGATTTGATCTGTCGAGGTCCGGCAGACCAAATCCGAACGTGTGTAAGCGCTATTATGTTTCCTATGTTTTTTTACGGAGAGAATCAATGAGCGATATGTATAGTGATCCATCCATGTCCATAGTCATGCATTCAGGAAATATTCCGTAGTTGAAAGTAATTTTCCTTAAAAATAATAGTAAAACATTAAACTTTTTTTTATTTTGAAGGAAAATAATAACTTAACCCTATAAAAACTACTATATTTTATAAAATTATTTAAATGTCCTTAGGTATGTAGCGATATTGCACTTTACCGACATACGTTTCGATACGACGCACCGCCCTATGTTGACTTAAGTATGCACTAACTAATGAACCATTCATTTTCTTCTCTATTAGCAACGGCCAAATATTTATTTTAATCATAATTAGTTAAATGACAATTTACACTAATTTAATGAACGACTCTGAGTGCGGCAGTAAGGGCCGTATTCCAGAACGTTTATCAATACTCAACAAACACTTGAGAGTTGTATTTATAACGCAAAAACTGGCCTCAAGCGTTGATTGAGTATTGAGAAACGTTCTGGAATACGGACCTAAATGGGGTATACGATACCGGGGCATAGGGTAGACTAAAAATTATTGAAATTAGTAGCTCGCATGAACGTAAACATGAGAACCTATAGATGCCTTACTGAAACAAATCTGTGTATATTTCAAATTAGATCAAGCTGTCGCGGTTCTCCATAAATAAATACTTGAATATATTTTTTATTTTACTAGTATACTAAATAAACTTACGTGGTGTAATTCTGTTACAAACTTGGAACTTTCTAGAAGGTACATACTATCTTCTTGGAAAAAAATCATTTACGACGCGGAAATTCAAAGCTTTAATGTGAGTACATTAAAATTAGTACTTTTATGTAAGTATTAAAATTGTCACTACAAATTTATCGTTGGATAATCAACAATTACATATATGGATAAATTTTAATTGCCCATCTTGCAATAAATGGCGATTACTTATTATTAAATAACCATTATGTAATAGTTATCGACCGAGTAAAGTGAGTATTCATTTTCAAGATGGCCAATGTGCTATGGTCGCGTTTTTTGCAGCTGTTTTGGAAACTTATTAAGTATATTTAGTTAATTAAGTATACATTTTTATTATTATTGGTTATGTCCGATTGAGAGAAAAAAGAGCCAATAAATGACGAATTTTGCTGCAATGTCATTTACAAGCTATTGAATGAAAAGTTCAATAATTATTTCTATACAAGTTGCTGTCAACAGTTTTTTTAATTTTTTTTTAGACCAAGTCTTCACAAATTGTCGATTTAAAATTCATTTCTACATCTTAATCACTACATATAATAAAACAAAGTCGTTTTTCGCAGTCTGTTCCTATGTATGCTTAGATCTTTAAAACTACGCAACGAATTTCGATGCAGCTTTTTTAAATAGATAGGGTGATTCTTATAGAAGGTTTTTATGTATATTTTGTTAAGTTTTTGTAAACATTAACTTAATTATAACGATATATGTTGGCGGTGTCGGAAAAAATGAGCCGTCTGGGAGCTTTTAACGAAAACGCTGCCTAAACCCTTTGAGATATAACAAAATAATGTATTGTGGAATTGTATATCTAATATAGGTCTACAAAAAAGTCCGCAACGATATATGTCTATCCCTTAAGGATACCGTACTATATCCATTTTAATACTTTAAAAAAACAGCAATAATAAAGCGGTAATTTAAAGGCTATTTACACAAAAACATTATTAATGCTTATCATTTTTAAAATGTTTCAGCATTTTTTGAAGATTATTTTGTCCCTTTAAACTTTGCAAATTAAATGAATATCTTAGGCGATATGGCAATATAAAAAAAAAATGCGCAAGTAAATTAATTTCGTGTAACAAAAATTCGACCGGGCCGTGCGGGCGCGGGCGTAGTACTTGAGAGCGGAGAAGTAATCAAGTAATTTGGAAAATGTTCATACATTATCGTGAAATTAATAAACGACGGGATTAAATTGGTGCCACGGGGTTCGAAGTATGTCTCGGGCGAAGCCGGGCGGGTCAGCTAGTAATATTATAAATGCGAAAGTTTGTATGAATGTTTGTTACTCTTTAAAGTAAAAACTACTGAATGGATTTAAATGCAACTTTACTTTCCGTGTGTTTCTCCGCATCATTGCCACTGTGGAGAAGTTTTCGATAGTCTTGGACGCCATGGCGTCTCGTGCAGCAGAAGCGCAGGTCGTATATCTCGCCACGCCAATCTCAACGACATTATCCGTCGCGCTCTTTACAGCGCGGGCGTACCAGCCGTACGAGAACCAAACGGGCTTGTGCGTGACGATGGTAAGAGACCTGACGGTATGTCTCTGTTGCCTTGGAAGATGGGTCGGCCGTTGGTGTGGGACGCCACATGCGTCGACACTCTGGCGCCATCACATGTTCCAAGCACAGCTGGTTGTGCGGGTGCCGCAGCGGCTTCTGCTGAAAACCTCAAGCGGCGTAAATATTGTAATCTAGTAGGGGATTATATGTTTGAGCCGTTTGGAGTTGAGACTTTGGGACCTTGGGTTTCAAGTGCCCGCTTTTTATTTAAAGACTTGGCAAAGCGGCTATTCGACGCTTCGCGCGACTAGAAGGCTGGTTATTTCCTTACACAAAGGATTAGTATTGCCATTCAACGTGGCAATGCTGCCAGTCTTCTGGAAACGTTTCCGGTCAGCGATAATGCGGAGGAATTTTCCAGGACGCGTTGTAGGGAATGTATATTTATTTAAGTTTAGTTAGTTGTTTTTTTTTATATTTAGTGTTAGATTATGCTTTTAATTTTATTTGTATCTATATATAATTTGAAAAGTAAATTATTTAAAATCTTTACAATCCAATCCCGGGAACAAGTTCCTGTGCGAAACGGGAACCGGAAAACTTCTCTACGTGGGCGAAGCCGCGAGCGTCAACTAGTAATATTATAAATACGAAAGTTTGTATGGATGTTTGTACTCTTTCACGTAAAAACTACTACATGGATTTTAATGAAACTTTACAATAATATAGCTTATACATCAGAATAACACATAGGCTACTTTTTATCCCGGGAACAAGTTCCTGTGCGAAACGGGATCGGGAAAACTTCTCTACGCGGGCGAAGCTGCGGGCGTCAACTAGTATTTCATATAAAAACTGCCGAGACCCAATATTGTGCTATAAAAAGAACAAAAATCTGCAGCAGTTTTCCATAACCTACCCATCAAAACATCTACCGAGTTTACCGACCCGTTAAAGGAATGTAGAGTTTCCCACGCATCCAAATCTCCCTGTCATAATGCACTTAAATCTCTTCCCAGCGATTGACACTCGTGAAACCAAAATCATCTTCACATTACGTAACATTAGACTTTCACTGTAGCCTGTGTTGCCACATTAACGATCGTTTGCCCCTGTGGGAGATCTCGCGGACATTCTCAGCACATTTGCCTGAGCTCAGACATTTCCTGAAGTTTTATATACAGTTATATCTACGTCAACTTTGTATTGATCAAGAGATTTCTTATTTTGTTTACATCTGAATACTAACGTGAAGTGCCGGTTTGGATTTGTGAATCACACAGTGTAGCGTGTACGGAGACATCAAGTGCACCGCGAGCTCTGAAGGCTAGAGGTCAGTCAGAGGGCTTCGGATGCAACCAGGATTAACGCTCTCAATTGCTTCAAGCCGAACGCAAGTATAGTAACTCCCCTGTCAAACTGGGTAATTTATAGCTTCTGGAAGGAAATTCAAACTGCATTCTTTTTTCGCCGTGAGTTGCTAAATACCGTTTTAAAATCAGTTAAATTGGCAGTGAGATGTCAACTTCTCTTCCGAATTGGTTATATTACCGCGAATACAGACGTCCCTATGTTAAAACCTGCTTACAGAATAGTTCAGCCCCGCTTGCTCAGGGTACACGATCACACAGATACAAGTAGATGATCGTTTGTCTGATTTACATTTAGGGGAGTTTTGGTCAGAGTGAACGTAAGAGATGAGCCTTATAGTATACCTCGGTGTGGTCAGCTACAACCTTTTATGTATTAAAAAGGCACATCAAGTAGTGACTGCCAGTAACATAGTTGCTTACTCAAGTTGAGGCACATATGGCGACTTGAAAAATTTCAACAGTAGCTTAACATGTCCTGTCCATTCAACCCGGCAATGGGCTCATCTTACGTCGAACCAAATACAATATATTAAGTGTATATTCTGTACAGAATACTTTATTGGTTTGAAACATGGCGTAATTGAACGCCATGTGAATCCACTATGGAATCCCGTTGACTTTGATCACTAACCAGGTTCTCTCCTTCTCCCCCAAAAACCGCTATATCAGTGCGGTGCTTGGGGGAGCTACCCCGGCTAGTTGAGGCGGAAATTATTGAAAATCTATTTACTCAGCGCAATGCGGCATCCGCATATTTATGCACTTCCTGTGAAAGTTATTTATGAACCGTTTGAACGTGATTAGTAAATTATAATTGGCAAATACTAATGTTAAACTACCAAGTTTAATTCAATTTTATTGAAAGTGGCACAAGATGAATTAAAAAACAAATGTCACGAGTGTTTTAAACATACCAATTACGTCCACATCTTCATAAAATATCGAAATAACTAACTACCTTCACGCTATATACCTGACGGGGTAGTCAGAGAGGACAGATCGCCAGGCTTCACGATCCATGCATACTTCTTTCGCTTCTTGCAGATTCATTAATCGCTTCATATATGCACGTCTAGGTATCCGAGTACTTTTTACTTTTCCGTTTTTGAGCAGTCTGCTCACGTGGTCTACATATGTAAGTCTCATTAAATAAAGTGCCCAATTTAATACAATCCTATCAACAATTTACGGATTTAATTGATATTGAGTAATTTGTTCTTTTGCTAATTGAATAAATTCAAAGAAGTTAAGTACAGCATTTCATGTTAGATACTTAAGATTGGACTTATTATCAGTCACGCCTTTATCCCCGAAGGGGTGGCAGACATTTTTATCATGTGCATTTTTGTCCCACGTAACTAGTAGTAAGCCTTTGCAGTGTTGAATTGGACCAGCGCAGGTTGTGTATATTTGTTGTTAAAATTTTCAAGCTACTCATAAGGCCTCCAACTTGACTTAACGAATGCCAAGTTACTGGTACCCGGGATTAACGGCTTATTGTGCCTTCCGAAGCACGGATAAGCTCATAAATGGAAATGCCACAGAGCGGGCACCCCTCCGTGACCAGTCATAGCGAATGTTGCTAAACTAGGTTAAATGGGTGCGAATATGTAATGGATAAAGCCGCGTGGTGTAGCTAGTCCATTATAAATATCTACATTCACTTTAGAAAAAAAACCTGTTTACGTAATAACACAGAATTTGACGATTTTCTAATAAAACCTGTTCTTAAAGTTGGTTTGATAATATGAATCTATTTATTCAATATCAAGTGCGTCAAGCCGTATCTTGTTCAACATTAAATCATAATTTGACAGATTGGGTATTATATAATTTTGAAATAGGTACCTTTACATTTTTAACCTGAGGCCAACAATAAAAAATAAATAAATAGAGGACTTCTGGGAGAGTATGAGAGAAGCTCTAAGTAATTAGGTGATGGACACAAGGGCTTATCGTGGCGCTGAGCTGGAATCAGACCACTAACTAGTCATAACTAGGATTAGGGGTCTGCTCGCGGGTTGGCGTCATCGTGCCGAGTGTCCTGAACCTGAGCCGATAGCATCAAAAGATGATCCATTAGGGATAAATATAAAGAAAGGGTAGCCGAAAAGCTTGGTGACGTCAATGTTAGTAGTGAGAATGTGGAATGTGTATGGCAGAACCTTAGGGATAGTATGGTAAATGCCGCTGTGGAAGTGTGTGGAGAGACAAAAAGAGGCAGTAGTAATAAGCGCGATGCATGGTGGAATGATGAAGTGAAAGAAGCCGTACGATTGAAGAAGAAAGCATGGTTAGACTACTTAGCCTCGCGGAATAATTTGAATATGAAAGTGAGATACAACTGCAAAAGGTAAACACTGAGGTACTGATAAAGGAAGCTCGTGAAAGGTGCAGAATGAAAGCGGATGAAAGGTTGTCGTCCAACTTCCGAGATAATGTCAAGCTCTTCTGGAAAGAGGTAGGCAAGACTCAGAGTTGTTCGACAATCTGCAGTATGAATGAATAAAGTGCTTAGTGTTGACAACGATGTTCTAACAAAACAAACTGACGTCCTGCAGAGATGGAGTGAATATTATGGAAGGATGTATGCAAGTAAGGACAGAGATGCCGCATCGGGAAGTGGAGCTCGCTGTGACGCTCCGGATCCTGGTGTCATTGAAGTCATTAGTATGAAAGAGATTGAACAAGCGATAAAAAGTATGAAATGTGGTAAGGCTGCGGGAAAAGACAGAGTTACTGCTGAGATGATCAAGTACGGTGGGTCGCGCGTCTGGGACACTCTTTGCAGCAGTTGTAGTACCTATCTACAAAGGGAAAGGCTCTCGCCTAAACTGCTCCAGCTACAGAGCGATCAGCTTGGTCAGCTTAGCTAGTAAGGTGTATGCAAAGGTTATAACGGCAAGAATGCAAGAAAAGTCTGAAAGGTAATTGTGGGAGGCTCAATGCGGATTCCGACGTGGAAGAGGTTGCATGGATCAAGTGTTTTCTCTCCATATGATCGCGGAGAAGTTTCTGGCTCTTAGCCAGAAGGCTTTCTGCGCTTTTGTGGATCCAGAGAAAGCATTTGATAACTTTGTGAGAGAAACTCTGTAGGACTTGCTGCCCGGATATGGTGTGGACGGCTCGCTACTGCGGGCAATACAGTCGCTATACAAGGACTGTAAGGCTTGCGTGCGAGTAGGGGGGGTTGTGACACCTCTTTTCGACGTCTGCATAGGCGTCAAGCAGGGTTGTGTCATGTCTGCCTGGCTGTTCATAGTGTATCTGGACAGTTGCCTGCAGAAGTTGAAAAATTGTGATATGGGTGTGAATTTGGGTGACTTAAGAGTAAATTGTCTGTTGTACGCTGATGATGCGGTGCTAATGGCCTCATCAGAAGCCAACCTTCAGGCATTAGTCACTAATATGTAAGAGGAATGTGAAAGAAAGGGTCTTCGCTTGAATTTGGGCCCCAGAGTTTCTCTCCGAGAAAAATTCAAAGAAGTAAATATTCTAACCGTACCATCACAATACATTTTTGCCAATCTTATGTATGTCCAGAAAAATCTATCACAGTTTTCTAAACTCTGTGATAAACATAATATAAACACTAGAAATAAAAATAATCTTTCAGTCCACCACAGTCGACTACATAAGATTGGCGATTCTTTCCAGGGTAACTGTATACGCTTTTACAACAAGCTTCCCTGTGACCTGAGAAATTTACCTTTAAATAAATTTAAAAAGTTTATTAAAAACAAGCTTTGTGAAAAAGGTTTTTACTCCGTTACAGACTATTTGCAGGACAGGGACGCCTGGAAATGATCTGCTGGCAAAGTGAAATAATATTAAATTGTAAATAGGCCATCAAAAAAAAAAGCCTTCCTAAGTTTCTTGCCGGTTCTTCTCAGGTGGGCCGCGTTCCGAACCGGTGGTCGCTTTAAATATTTTAAATAGTGTATGACATTTTGTAAGCGCCGTTAAAATGGTCTATGCAAAATAAAGATATTTTTATTTTTATTTTATTTTTAATGCAAGTAAAACTAAGGTTCTGGTATTTGAAAGAGAAGACGTAAGAACTAAGTGCGAGATTTGGGTAAATCAGGAATGTCTAGAGCAAGTGAATGAAATTGTGTATTTAGGGAGTATGTTTAGCGCGAATGGAAGATGTGATTCGGATGTAGAACGGCGAATAACTGCCGGAAACAAAGTTAAAGGTGCTTTGTCCCAATTAGTAAAGTTTCCACACGGCAATGGGCTCACCACCTATTACGTGGGACAGGAATCCACACGGTGAAAAGTGGGCATATAATATGCCTCTGCCACCCCTTCGGGGATAAGGCGTGATGGATATTTATTTATTTTTTATTTAGTAAAGCGACAAAGCATCGTAAAAGAAGCACGAGTCGCGATTCATAAACTATCTAAACTATTTAATAAACTGCGAAGCAAATCTTAAAATATTGATGTCTGATCAATATTTTTAATTGCTCCTCATTTAGCTAGTCTAGCTTTTTAGCGCCTTGCAAAATGATTGGAAAATCTCTACCTATTGGAGACCAAATGGTTAGAAAATCACTACCTATTTGAGATCACTACCTACCTAGGTGGAAAATCTTGAATATAAACACTTGTACTGTTACACTTATTTACTCTTTAAACTTGACCGGTTTCGCCTTACGGGATTTTAAAAGGTTAACACATATTATATTTTATGCATCTCGGATTTCCTTGAGTATAATATGTGAAGTTGAATATGTGTAGCAAGTTCTACTAAGTGCCATCAATCAACAGTATAAATAGGTGGAAAACATTGAACGGCACCTACCTCATTTTAGTTTATCTTTAGATCCGCTAGTTGAAAAAGGGCTGTTCCCCTTTTCCAAATTTAACTTGGGGGTTTTTGAACTTTGTGATTGTCTTCCAGAAACCGCTTTTATAAAATTTTATGACTTTTTATTGAGTATGATTGCTGATTGACCTTTCAAATTTTGTAATGGACATCTTTTTTATGGTATCGGAGAATCATCTATCGGTGGCTGACCCATACCTATGCAACTCACCCAGGAATATTCAAGTTCTCTCCGTACAAAACAGTAGCTTAATTTTTTTTTATTGTACTATACCTACTAAGGTACACGCGTACCCGCACCCCCGTATCAATGGATTACGCTACGATGTTAATGAGATTTTCGTATCTGTATTCCTACAGAAGTAGGTATTTCCTGTAGATGGAAGACTAGACATTTAGACATTTGATTGATACTCCTGATTTATTTACACTCAACGAGACTAAGGCCTTTCGTTGCATAAATTTCCACCACTTGACCCTCTCGAACTTAGCTAATAAATAGAATTCTAAATTCAAACGTGCCAATAAACAAGCAAGTGCATTCCGTTCGGTTTGCATCGTAAATAATCGGGTAACATCGGACGCGGGCATCTGGTGCCCGTGGGAGCGGTGGCGCGCGCAATCTCACGCAAGCGGCTTGTCAGCAGTTATTGTTGTAACAACAACTCTTCGCTTTCCTAGCTTCCTAGTAGCGTTGTTTATAAAACGATAAATTTTGTAATGTCGGAGTTGGGCATTTAATAGACAAATCAGGATTTTATTACATGTAGTATTTATTATCAAACGCTCGTAGCCCCGCCAACTCAGTATTCTGTAAACGATCACTGCGTTAGGCAACTTTCGCTGTGGCTGGTCCTCAGATGTGTGACCACCTTGTGGAATTTACATTTACAAGCGTTTCCCGTTGGTCCCGGTTGTCAGTAACATGGCGGTCATTTTTTTTTAATTTTAACAGCATGTCGCCACAACCTGCGTCTGTCCATTTCAAATCGGCAATTGGCTCACCACCTGTTATGTGCGACAAAAGTGCATGTTCAATGTGGGCATATAGTATCTATACCTCTGCTTACCTCTGCTGGAATAAATGACGTGACAATATGTATGTATGAAGTAGTAAAAATAGACAAGAGAGGTCTTGTAAATTATGAAGGCTGTAAGTAATATCGATTGGACCCGATCTTAAGACGAAATCAAGAGATGAAAGACACTCCGTATAAAAAATTGGTTTTTTAAACATTATCTAATTAGAAATCAATAGAAAGTATGTTTGACGTAGATTCGTCACATAATTTGATGATAATTACCCAATCTTGTTTTACACAGGCTCTCTGCAAAGGAGTCGACTGATTAACGCTCAATACACTTGACGAATGTGACGAGAGGCCGCTCGTTACACCGAACTTCAAGTAGAAGATACAAATAACAAAGTTATACGGCGCCGAGATTACTATTTTCTAAAAGAAAGCCGTACTAGTTCTATTCTATAGCAGTTCTATTGCGATTAGTCCAAAACTAGGTAGTCTACTAAAACTATTATAAATTTCATAATCACACTTCTCAAGCAGCAGAATAGACACAAAATAGCTGTTTTTAGCTTGTAATAGTCAACCAAAATTGCAAATTTGGAGCTACTTACAGGCTCTACACGTGTTAATAACATTCTATCGGCTGACCAATAGAATTTTATTGGAGCGCAATTGTAAAAGTAGACTACGAACAATATTTTCTGTCGGCTCTCTATTGAGCGACAATTTCTGTTCTGTTCTGACGCGATTGAATTAGTAGACTTGGCCCCCAGTAGTGTGGCATGAGCGTAAAGGCGCCACTCAGTCAAAATTGTTTCACATGCTAGGTGTGCTTGTTGTTACAACATATGAGGCACTGTTTTTGCTTGGAACTTCAGAGGTCAAAAATGTACAGTGGCAGGTTTAAATTCATAGAAATTAAAGCGGAAAGATTAATTAAGAGACAATAAATACGTACATGTATATAATACGTATCTGTCCTCTCTGACTACCCCGTCAGGGATACAGCGTGAAGATAGTTCAATAAATACGATCGTTCTGTCTAAGAAGCGCTCATTTATACAGATAAATATTCTAAACAGTTAGATCCATTCAATTATTAATACAATACTACATGGAGAGATTTATAATTATGGGACGCATAGTTCGCATAGACCATTCAGTTTGAACCCGAAGGAAAACCATTTGGTTACATTAATTAATGTATAAATAAGAGGACTAGCATAGGCACGTGAAATATAATAAAATGGTATTACGTGTCGGTGTAAACCAGCGTCGCGTGAGCACACAGCGAGCTCTTCTACTTTTACTTTAATAATGTTGAGAAAGTAGTGGATGATTGATAAACACCGGCCGGCGCCCGTGTTTCATCCTCACGATGAATTTATTAACAACTTTGCAACATTGAAAACAAAGTTCATTTTTCATTTAAGTAAAATTATAGGGTATCCTCTGATCTCGAATATAGATCGTTATAAAATCCCTTAGGGTGTGTGGTGGGATCCTCCTCCCCTCCTTTATTATCGTTCTACGATGGATTTTTGCCATGTAACGCCCGATTCAATTAGTTATCCCTTAGGAAATTGGTTTTTAGAGTGTGTGTTATAATTATTGTGTGTTTTGCGCCTAGTTTATTTGTGTCTTGTTTCTAAACGTTACGAAAACTTAAAAACATGTGATTTTTCAAAACTATTATGTAACATACCTCAGCCTCAATTGCATCCGATATCTCATCTTTGAAGCCAGTGAGGCGTTGATTATTTGCTAGAGAAATTAAAGCCAGTGAAGGCTTAAACTTTCTTAAAGCCTTCACTGGCTTTAAAATCATAGGGACTATGACATTGCAACTTTATAAAAATCGATATTTTTGAAACGGCTACCGTTGGGCCTCTCATGTTAGTTAAGATTTCATGTTATATCATATTTTAATATGTGTATTTTAATATATGTAACACGGCAATTGGCCCACTACTTGTTACGTGGGACTAAAATGCATACGGTGAAATGTGGGCGTTTAATATGCCTCTGCCTACCCCTTCGGGGATAAAGGCGTGACAATATGTATGTATATATTAAAATGTACTTAATATGGCGAAATCTACAGATTATGTTTAACGATTAAAAAGATGAAAGGGTGTCATTAGCGGGCGTCTGCAAAACATTCTTGTTACTCGTACTAATGCAATCCCCTTTAAACAATGCGGTAGTACCACTACAACCATAATAATTATGTGCTATTTGATAAAGTGTAGGATCCTGTACTGATCATTTGCTTAGAAAACGACATAAACGTTTGTTTCTATGAAATGCAATCTTCGAATACAAGACGTTGTATGTGTTTTCTTACTAATGAACGTTGAAGTTCATTAGTAAGAAAACACATACAACGTCTTATCATTGTAATGAGGAACCCATCAGATACACCAGTATATAGAGATTTCACTTTTAATGAATTCATCTACATACATTATAATAGCGGGTTTACGTGAATGTGTGGCTTCGTGATATAAACTAGAACGAGTATTCATTCATAATATTTGGCTGTGATTGACACACATTAACAGTGACATAGTTTTTTTAAATCCTTATGAATGCTATGCCGGACTCGGTACCCTTCCAACTGCCTATGGCCATGAGTTCCCTGTGAGCCCTTGGAAGACCTCAGTGCTAACAATGACTTAGAGGAGCAAGAGTAGCAACTGTCTTTGAGTAGGTTCGCTTTTTGGGAACAAAACAGGTTTAATATAACAACTCCTTGTGACTTGTATTTTTAAATTTATTGTGGATTTATGAAAGGGGTCACTTTACGTGTATATGTGACTACGTTACTTGAACTAAAACGAGTATGTATTCATAAGTTCTAGTTGTGTATTAACACCATTGACACACATTAACAGTGACATAGTGGAGTAAGATATTCTTTATCTTAGGGAGCTGGAGTAAGTGTGGCAATTGTCTCATGAGTAGGTTCGTTTTTTGGGATTAAAAAAGGTTTTATATCACAACTCCTCGTGACCATTTTTATTAATTTATTGTGGATTTTTGAAATGGGGTTACTTAAAGTGTGACTGACCTCGTTACTTGAACTGAAACTAGTTTTGACTATTCATAAAGTTTGGCTGTGTAGTGACACTCAAAATGCCAAAGCTGTTTGGTTTTAGATTGCGGTTTTAGACAACAAAGAATTATTGAGGAGATGTTTGAATGGAAGTTGTGTTTATTAATGGCACTGCAATTGGAATCCACCTAATTCATCATCATCCGAGCGTGTGTCCCAGTTGCGTCTCGCGACGCCCGGGTTCCGCTTTGCTACATTT
The DNA here is from genome assembly GCA_948477245.1 of Thumatha senex. Lineage (NCBI taxonomy): Eukaryota > Metazoa > Arthropoda > Insecta > Lepidoptera > Erebidae > Thumatha > Thumatha senex. Next base: position 19,161,062 of record OX419744.1, read on the forward strand.
TCTCCTCCACTTCGCATGGTCGTCAGCATCCCCTGTAGTGAGACCATTGGCACGCATGTCATCCCTTACGACGTCAAGCCAGCACTTCTTGGGTCTTCTCCTCTCACCGCGACCCGGCGGGGCTGACATGGCCCTGGAATCCAACAACTTATGATTTTATATTGTTTGATTCTGACATAACTAAGTGTATGACAGTGTGGTTGATTTAAATCTAATCATTAGACCACGGGGACCGCCGTATATACATAAAATATCTCTCTCTCTAGCTTAAAACTACCGATGCAGTCACACATCTCATAAAACAACATTTATAGTGTCGCTTGTCACGGTACTAACAATCGAACAGAAACTACACGAGTTTTAAAGTACACTCAAAAACACACTTTAGTGTCATAGTCATACGATTCATTATTGTTTTATTAGGTGGTAAAGGTAATATTGTATGATACACAATAAGGGTATTGTGTGCAATTCTCAGGGAGATATCGCCGCAGTTTCCACAGAACGTCGTGAAAGTCCTCTCTTGTGAAGATTTCAGACTTAGATGGCGACTTGTCTATTTAATCGTACTCTAAGATTAGACACAATTATGATGCAGTTTTAAATTGTTAAAAAGAATGCTGCCATGTGTGATTACAAGTATATATGTCACAATAACACGCCCGTGTCAATTTAATTTATTTTACCTAAACTAACTCCATGCATAGGCACTCGAGAATAGATCGTCGTTTCCTCAATCTTTCTTTTTCTGCAGAATGTAGATATTATGATTATCATTTCATACATTGTACCTCTCAGTATCCGAGTACTTTTGACCAGCTATACTAATATTATAAAGCTGAAGTGTTTGTTTGTATGTTTGGTTTAATTCGTTATTCTCAGAAACTATTATTGCGAATTTAAAAAATTCTTAAGTTTAGTAGGATAGTTTTCCGACTAGTAAAATGTACTTTTCGAAGTAAAACGCTCTACAGAGCCAACAAACATACATTATTACTATTTTTTTTTTCTCTTTTTATACTTTAGCTGACTACAATTATCATCCCTTTTCTTTTTTGTCAAACTTACTACGGTCAAACCCATATAAAAGAAAAACGAAATCACAGTTACACCATACGTCTACTTTAAGATTGCAATGCTAATTTAAGATTATTCGCAAAAGACGACGAATCGTCGACAGAAACTAGACAGACAACAGACAGTAATTGAAATGAAATTGTTACGTAGCTAATTAATATCACTATTTTTTATAATTCTCTGCTGAGGTTCGACGCTAATTATAGATGCATTGCAGCTGCAAATTAATTTCACAGTTCATTGCGCGGTAATCGCTTCCGTATGACCTGTCCGCGGCATTGCTGGCTAGGGTTGACCCCCAAGTAACTATTAAAACATTTAATTTCCGTCTTGTCTCGGGGCCGTAAAATGACATATTTTCTTCTTCATCTCAGCGCAAAGTATTGGTGGCATCCAACATCATACTTTGTCGTCGGGGGTACGTTTTTATTGTAATTTGTAATTCTGTAATTTGGATTTTATTATTTGTCATTGTTAGATATCACAAAATAAATGTATGGCATTAATTAACATGATTCCTGAAAATTGACATAATCAAAGCTATGGCAATTTTCTGAAATCGTGTAACCCAATCATATAGCTGGCAAAATATAACAGAGGTGTTTACAACGACTATTCTGAGATAAAAACTCTGGATAGGAGGAGAGAAGTAGAGTGTTTCAAGGCGGAAATTCTCAATTTTACGACTTGAGAGCTTAGGCAGATATTTACTTATAAAATATGATTTGTCTCTTTGTCACATACATACATATTGTCACGCCTTTATCCTCGAAGGGGTAGACAGGCATACTATGCGCCCACATTTTACCGTATGCATTTTTGTCTCACGTAACAGGTGGTGAGCCCATTGCCGTGTTGAAATGTACAGGCGCAGGTTGTGGAGACCTGTTGTGGAATTTTTTTAAGCCGCCTGTAAGGCTTTCAACGGGGCTTAACCGCAACCGGGACCTCCGGCTTAACGTGCCTTCCGAATCACGGAAACGCTCGCAAATGTAAATGCCACAAAGTGGTCACCCATCCGAGGACCAGCCATAGTGAAAGTTGCGTAACTCAGTGATCGTTTACAGAACACAGAGTCCGCGGGGCCACGAGCGCTTCTGTCTCATATTTAGTCTCATATTTAGAAAGGGCAAAGCAATAAGAGAGAGACAGTTCAGTTCAATTCAGTAGTAAATTATGCTGCCAAGTCTTTGCGCGGTACGGTGAAATGATTTATTTAATAACTAGCAGACGTGTGCTATCCCATATCTTACCTTAGGGATGGAATTTCGAAACACCCTTTCTTAGGTCCGTATTCCAGAACGTTTCTCAATACTCGATCAACGCTTGAGACTAGATTTTGCCTTATAAAGTCTACTCTCAAGTGTTTCTTGAGTGTTGATAAACGTTCTGGAATACGGCCCTTAGTGTGTGAATCACCTGATAACTTTCTTAGAAGGTACATAATAGATAATATATTATTATTTTTGGAACACTTTAAACTCATCTAACTCTATACATATAAGCAGACAACTGATATTTCAACATACTTAAAATTATTTCGAAATACATGCGTTATTTTTTTTTATAATTACAAGTATAATATTATTACAGATATTATCCAATAGAAATATTTGCAGATCGTACGCATCTCTGGAGTCGCCTAATAACCGGCCGCGGTATGTGGGGACACCGAAATGAATTGTTCTGTTCAGGATAGGAAAAAAGATGGTAGATACTCTTTGGTATACGAAGAAGTAAACGAACCTGGGGATATCACAGGTTCGTTTGCTTCTTCTCAGAACAAATAATAATAATCGGTATTTAATCAATCTTAATAATATTATAAATGTGAAAGTTTGTATGGATGTTTGTTACTCTTTCACGTAAAAACTACTGAATGGATTTTAATGAAACTTTACAAAAATATAGCTTATACATCAGAATAACACATAGGCTACTTTTTATCCCGGGAACAGGTTCCTGTGGGAAACGGGAACGGGAAAACTTCTCTACGCGAGCGAAACCGCGGGCGTCCTCTAGTAACCTATAAAATTTGTTCTGAGTATCTCATATACATCAGTCTCACTTGCTACCACTACGCCAGTGAAGCGGCTATTCATTTTTTTTAGCCTTATTATATCTTGTTTGGTTTGGTTGGATGATTTGAATGATCACTGTTCTTATGATGCAGTCGGTGAGCGAAAGTTAAGTAATCAAGATGCAATCAATTGTCTTCCATTAGTTTGTTCTCTCATCTTAATCTCGTAAATGCCTTTGCGCATCTAATCTCAATACTAACTCTAAAGTTTTGAAAAGTTTTATAAAACGGCTCAGTCTGTCTGCTCGTCCGTCTGAACGCATCTATTTCTAGAAACCATAAGAAATAGAGGCTAACTGTTTGCGGCATTCAATTCAGAACATCATGAATAATATGCACATATAGGCGATTTTGAGGTTTCTTCTTCCAGTGTTGAAACTGGTTTCGGTTTATTAGTCGTCTGATTCCTTCGTTACGATTGTGAAGGGCGCCTTACTTGTTGTAAATTGTTTTTTTTAGAAGCCTTCGTAGCCCAACTAATCAGTGTTCTTTGAACGATCACTCCGTCAAGTAAATTTTGCTGTGGCTGAACCTCTAATAGGTGACCACTTTGTGAATTTCCAATTACGAGCGTCTCTGTGCTTTGGAAGTTACGTTAAGCCGTTAGTCCTGGTTACCAGTAACATGGCAGTCCTTAAGCCAATTTGAAAAATTTCAAGAGCAGTTTACCACATCCTGCGCTTGTTCATTTCTACTCGGCAATGGGCTCACAACCTATTATGTAGGATACAAATGCTTATGGTGAAATTTGAGCGTGTAATATGCCTCTGCCACCGTGGGATTAAGTGGCTGATAAGTATTTTTTTAGTTTTTGCTGGGACTGACTGCCAACTAATTTTCTAACCTATATCTCTACATGAACTCTATATGACTGCTTCTGAATAAATTTTGAACTTGTGTTAAGTTTAATATATTTATTTCACCAGGTTCATATAGGTTAAACGATACGCTGACTAGATTATCACACTTTTATAGTAAATTTTATCTTACAACTAAAGATAAACCATTCGATGCATTAATCATGAAAGTCAAGGCAATCTTCCTTATAAAATATATCTGTTATGTGATAACCCTATGCGATAAGGGTCGTTGCACACATGTTACAGCCGAGGCCGACCGGCTACAACGCCCTAATACGTCTCGGAAGATATGCAGAAGGTCTACTTCCACATATGTTACCGTGTATTAATAGCCATTGACCTAGTACAGGACACATTGAATAGGACTTGCCATATAAAGCTGTGTTATAACTAAACTAAGAATAATATTTTGCTAAAAAGGTTTCAATCATGCGTGTGATAAATATAGATTCGCATATTGGTTTATAGCCACAACATCGTTGCGTGGAATGGGATCAAGTTTAAACGGTTGCCTATAATTAATTACACGATTTTTTATATAAATAATTAAATACCGTTGGAACAACTCTCACAACGCCATCTGCTTCAAAACTTAGCACAGCTTGTACTATGGTAACCATATAACTGATAAGCATACTTATATATTTCTAAAGATAAAAAGATTATTCTTTAGTGCACACCATTCAATACAGTATTTTCAGGACTTAAAACTACAAGTGACAGTACAATGGGCGGTCTTATCGCTAAAAGATAACCTTAGTATGGAGAGAGATAAATACATACATATTATAGATAAATAACACTCAGACACAGAATAAACCATCGTGCTCATAACACAAAGTTTTATCCTGGGTGGGAAGCGAAACCACAACCTCTTGCGTAGCAGTCGGATACACTCCCACCGCGCCACAGAGGCAGTCAATGTCTAGATGATGATTATTGATTTATCCGTTTCGATAACTCTTATAGTTACAAGGTAGTTACAGCAAGGTAAGGGGCTTAAGTGACCCCACCTGGTAGCAGTGCAAATGCTGACTTACGGACGAGGTAGCGACACAAACTCTTGGATTGTGAGGTCAGAGGTCGCTCTCAACAATACCGAAAATATAAATTTATGATAGTTGCTTATATCAGCCAATTAGAAGTGAACCCCAGGCTCTAAGCCGCTCTCTCACCCCGGCAGTTGAACAGATGAACAAGAAAAAGTCACAGGAAGGAAGAAGACTGTATGCGAAGGGCAGTGGATTGTCATAGGCTTATTCGATTGATAGATTGGGCTTTATAGCACTTTGTAAAAATAAAATTTGTTACCATTCTTTTCACCATTAATTTGTTATAGACATAGTTTTTATTATTTGCAATTACTCGTAGCACAAACGCTCGTAGCCTCACTAACTCAGTGTTCTGTAAACGATTAGCGTTAAGCAACTTTCGCTATGGCCGGTCACGTATGGGTGACCACTTTGTGGCATTTACATTTGCGTGCGTTTCCGTGCTTCGGAAGGCACGTTAAGACGTTGGTCCCTGTAGCCAGTAACATGGTAGTCGTAAAGTCAAGTTAAAAGCCCTATGGGCGGCTTGAAAATGTTTAACAGCAAGTAGCCATAACCTGCGTCGGTCTATTTCAACACGGCAATTGGCTCACCACCAATTACGTGGGACAGGACTACACATGGTGAAAAGTAAAATTAAATTAAATAAATATCCATCACGCCTTATCCCCGAAGGGGTGGCAGAGGCATATTGTATGCCCACTTTTCACCGTATGGATTCCTGTCCCACGTAATAGGTGGTGAGCCCATTGCCGTGTTGAAATAGACAGACGCAGGTTGTGGCTACCTGCTGTTGAATTTTTTCAAGCCGCCCATAAGGCCTTCAACCAGGCTTAACGACTGCCATTTTACTGGCAACCGGGACCAACGGCTTAACGTGCCTTCCGAAGCACGGAAACGCTCGCAAATGTAAATGCCACAAAGTGGTCACCCATCGGAGGACCAGCCATAGTGAAAGTTGCGTAACTCAGTGATCGTTTACAGAACACTGAGACCGCGGGGCCACGAGCGCTTCAATTCGATGTCGATTCCTCAGTCCTAGGTCCTGGTCCTTGCCCTCAGTATACTGGTAGTTCTTATAGTGAGGTTTTCAGTGGACTTTAGACGGCAAGATAGAAAATAGCATTTTATTGCATATGTATCATTGTTTTTCACTATAGCACAGGGTGACGGCTTTGTGGCATATCGAATCACGAGTGTTGCCGTGCTTCGGATCACTCCTGTCTTTTTTATCGTTATCAGTGACTGGACGTTGGTAGAAAAGTATTTTTTTCCAATTATTATGAATTATGTTTCTTCATATTGAAAATATATAATTTAACGTTCTAATCATAAAATCTTTTCACTGCGATGTTTAACAAAATAATTATATGTATATTTATTATGTACTAACGCACTTCTTATTACTTTACATACCATTGATGGAAATACTCAGCAATAATCTAAATACTCGTAATATCTAGTGTTTTATATACGAGTATATCGTAATAGTAATTTATGAAACTGTTGCATAATAAAGGGTCTTTAAACACGAATATGGGTGACTTATGAGTTTTTAATACTTACCTAAATATCAATAGTTGCATACAAGAATGTATCTAACATTCATCTATTATATGAATCCTCTATAAAAGATTCTAAAAAGCTTACTGTTATAATCGTAGAAAAATATGGCGGGGATTCGTATAACATACTTTTTTTTTTAAATTGTTCTGAAGGTGAAACGCGCGTGTATGACATTCTTTTTCTTTTTTTTTTTAAATTCATACAGGTGCCACGTATCGAGCAGTAAGAGAGTGGTTGACTGTTGAGCCTTTGTGCAAAGTGATAAAAAAAGAAGTGTTATTATTAAATTCAGTACAACACAATAATCATGCGTTTAAATTATAAAATCAAGGTTTAGGTGATTTAAGGTTTATATGACATTATGTGTTTTTAATTAGGCAATAAGCTAACTATTTCCGACTCTTTTATAGGGGATTTAAAGCATGAGTGTAAATAAAATGCATTAATATTATTTCATAGACGCAAATAAACAGATGTACACTTTCTGTATACTGTAGTAAATATAAAACAGCATAATTATGAGAAGATCCATTGTCACAGTGAAAATAATAGGTATGACCCGAGAGATGAATGACAGTGCTCTGTGAAAATAATTTCCGTGCAGTGTGTACACATCATTACAATTAATATTTAGGGCTTGAACACATTGTATATACATGGTTGATGGTAGATTAGAAACGGCGCGATCCGATAGTAGATTTATAAGAGGTCGGACCACGTTTTTCTCACCACTAGCGCAAACTTTGAAGTTTACGTTTTAAAAGATTTTCTAGGGTTGATAAAGATGGTGAACGAATGGTTACCACTTTGTGGCATTTACATTTGCGAGCGTTTCCTTCTGAAGGCACGTTAAGCCGTTGGTCCTGGTTGCCAGTAACTATGGCACTCGTTAAGCGGAGTTGAAGGACGGGTGAAAATTTTCAACAGCATGTAGCCAGAACCTGCGTCTGTCTATTTCAACACAGTAATGGGCTCACCACCTATTACGGGCTGCAAGGTAAAAATGTCGTCTTACCTCCCATCACCGTAACCGCCTACGTCAATGCTTTTTCCGATAGTCAGCAAGTGCACCCTTAGCAGACAAAGTCACGTGGGCCCTTAAGATCTTGGTGGGGTAATTTACAACCATGGATTGCGGAAAATGGCATATTAATAGACCTCGTTCTAATTTATAAGCTGGTTTGCCTTATGTAACTTTTATGTAAAATATTTCTTGACCAAAGTCTTATATGCCCAAAATATTAGGTAAGAAAAATATCTTCTTATCATCTGAGCGTAAATCCATGTTGCAACCGAATCCATGATTTATTGTAGACGCATGAAATCCACGAGAGGAGACTAGCTAGACAATTATATTAATAATTTAGTATACTAGGATAAAATTTAGAATATGATAGAAATTTAATGTTTGAGGAATTTTTTTTATACTAATGAGGTAGCGAACTAGCTAGCAGCCTACCTAATTAAAAGTGGTTACCTGTTTTTTTTTTAAAATAAATATTGTAGGACATTTTTTTTTACACACCGCTGTCTAGCCCAAAGTAAGCTTATATAAGCTTGTGTTATGGGATCTAGACGATTGATAAACATACTTATATATATATATATATTTCTAAATACATACATATTATACATAGGGAACACCCAAACTCCGAAACAAACATTTGTGAATCACGCAAATATTTCTTCCGACCCGGGAATCGAACCCTGGACCTCAATCGCGGCAGTCGCAAACGCTACTACTGCGCCACCGAGGCAGTCTTAGGGCCGTATTCCAGAACGCTTATCAACACTCAAGAAACACTTGAGAGTAGATTTTATAAGGCAAAATCTAGTCTCAAGCGTTGATCGAGTATTGAGAAACGTTCTGGAATACGGAACTTAATCTACCTTAACTTATGGATGTTTGCAACATCAGTGATGTGACTCTAGGGCAAGAACAATTTGTGGCTACCTACAGTTGAAATTATTCAAGCAATAGGACTTCAACTTGGCTTAAACACTGCCATATTACATGTAAGAAACACGGAAAGACCACAAAGCGGTCACCGATATGATGACCAACCACAGCGACAGTTGCTTAATGCAGTTGATAGTTTACTAAATAGTTTATTAAAACAAAACTCGAAACTCCCCCCCCTTCCTCCGCTACCATCAAATTGAGGGCCATTATATTATCGAGCTAGCTTCTCTAGTACGTAGTATATTAAAGCTAAATGATGTTATACAACACGCCTCACTACAAATTTCGCATAAAATCTTTATATCTATTGATGTTAATCAGTCACTAACAATAAGTAGTAAATTTTCATTACGAATTACCCACTAGTTCACCTACAATTACCTACCACTTGATTCGGAAGTGCACTAGATATTATGTAAAATGATTTCCCACGAATTATAGGTACTATTGTTGTGGAAACACCTGGGTTAAGAGTATGGTATAAGTTGTAAACGTTTAGAATATAATAAGCAGGAACCCCGTCAAGATCTTCGGATTTCGAGCCAACCTCACCTGCAAGTGGCGCGATGCTATAGCCAACTTAAGGCTTTAGTGTTTATGGTAGTCAAATCTTACCTGGGCCCCAATTCTCGATCATACGACTTGAAGCGTAGACGTAAATTTACTGGTGAAACGTCTTATTGTCTCTTATTTCATCGTTTCTAAATATGAAATAAGCTTTCAAATCGTATAGTCGAGAATTGGACCGAAGAGGCCCAAGATTACGGAAATTTGCTGGTGAAATGTTTTTTTTTTCTTATTGAGTAATGGCCAAACACGAGAAAGAAGATAGGTATTTCACCAATTACTCAATTCAATTCATTATTTGGGAAATGGGTAAGTATTACGGTGTTTCATATGATTATGTTCCTCCATCTTTCATACATACATATTGCCACGCCTTTATCCCCGAAGGGGTAGGCAGAGGCATATTAAACGTCCACATTTCACAGTATGCATTTCGTAACAGGTGGGACAAAAATGCATGCCTACTACAATATTTCACCCGAGTACACCGTATAATAATGTAATTGAGAATTTGGGCCCTATTTACAGTACATTTATTTATATTATGATTGTGCGCTGTTCTTCTCTTTGATGTCTAGGTTAGGTCTTACCTACATGTCAATATACGTAGGTAGGTATTTATCAAATAATATTATTCATTGACTAAGTACGAACTACTTACAGATTAGCAATCTCGATTTCACTTTAAACCAAAACTGACGTGGCCAATTAATTATAAAAATTCATAATATTTTCACAATTAATTTGACACACATTAGTTTATTTTGAAAGAACATGGCGCATCACATTGCACATTCGTAAGTAATTAAATTAAATACTTTTTGTTTCATTCAGTGCTCTCATTAATAATTACAGCTCTATTATTTACATTACTTTTTTTAAAATACTGCATCAAAATGGCATCGTTTGCTAAATTATGTCATTAACACTGCTGGCAAAATTTATGATAATTTAATCTATACCTTCCTTTTTGGAATATAAAGATGAGGAAGCAATTGTAAATATCTGTAAAATACATTCGTTTATGATTTATACCACATCGAAATCACATCATCACCAATTCATTGCCCATCTCTAGTAGGAAGCTGATTCTTTAATGTCACACGCTTACACCAACTCTATTGTCTTAGTCAACCATATTTTATGAAACTTTCTCTAAACGTTGTTTCTTGTTTTTTTATTGAGATTTTACAAGAATTTCCAGTGTGTACGTTTGGAAATGGTGTGTTATATAAATATTATGACAAAGATGTGTCAAATGATATGTATCATATGAAGTGAAGTAAGAACTAGTGATGTAACTTTGAAACTAACGTGTTACAGTAAACGTTTACTACTTACGTTTATTACTTTTTAAGTATATAGTTTTAATTTCAACTCGATACATTCATGCATTCCTTAGATAAAGGGTATTGACAGCAGACGGACGGACAACAAAGAGATCCTACAAGGGTTCCGTATTTTTCATTTTGCCGTTCGGAACCTTAAAATCCTACGAAAATTACTTGCGATTTCACTGCTCACAACAGTTTTTTTTCCTTGTAATATTAAAATATTCTATAGGTACCTATGAAATTTTAAATAAATAATTACATCCAATTGGTAATTGCAATCAACAATTTTATAATTTTGTATACTTGTACTTCACTGAAGAAAGTAAATGAAAGTTAAGTACTATCAACAATTATTCGATTATGTACATGGTTAACGCATTTGAACATATTGGCAGACCGAATCGATTCGAAATAGATTGCCACAGGCCACTGCATTTTGATGGATGTCGAATGGACTCGATTGTCGAATGTCGAGTGCTGATTGATCGCAATTATTTGAACATCGATTTATTTGGAACGTTCAGGTTGTTTGTTTTAGTCTTTATTGTTTAAGAACTTCTTTTTTAAAATTGAGCTTGTCAGAAGAGCGTTGATAGGTATTTAAAATAACTTTCTAAATGCATTTTGAATGCATCAACAATATTTTGAATATTATTTCAACTACACAATTCAATCAGTAAAACAATTTTGTTTATTTGCGACAATAATTGATAGTTGAAAGTGTTATAGAAGATTAATGTTGCGTCAACTTCTACGTGGTTACACTGTGTCATGCATGATTTCATTAGTTTTACAATAACTGCACTGCAAAAAACTGTGTGAAATTACTACCATTACAATTACAGAAACAACTCATTTTTTATGCACGCACACGTCATCGCAGGATATTACACACACATACATACAAACTCACGTCTGTCAGTGAATCATACCATCAATAAGGACCACTACAGACTAGGGTACTTTTAGTATGCGCAACTGTCAATTTTGAGATTGTATCGATGTGAGTACTCGTATTTAGCTTTCAAAAGCGACACAATCGCCGGTTGCGAATAATAAATGTAGCTAATCTGCGGTTGCACTAACTTAAGGTTTAACTTGGACTTTCGGCGGGAAGAGTGACAAGTGCGGACCCTTGCTGTTTATTATTTTCTAAAACTAGTGCGTCTATCATGTTTTATGTGCGGGAGTGGTGGTTTCTTGGACATAAAAGTTGTGTTAACGTGCTATAGTGATAGACAATGATATACCGGGCGGTTCCTTTCTAATCATATTAACTGAATTGCTTGATAACACTCCTTAATATAAACCTAGTCATATGCATAAAATAATATTTTTGAGAAAAAAATAAAATTTGAACGCTTCCTCAACATAATAAAATGTGTATGTCTTTTTTGTACCTCGTAATTTTTTGCATACTTCGTTGGCGTAAGTGGTAGTGTATGAGACTGCCGCGCCGAGGTCTCGGATTCGATTCCCGGGTCCGAACAAATATTTGTTTGATCTGATGATTTCTCGGAGTTTGGGTTTTACTGTAACAAATATATTCACCATGCCTACCCCTTCGGGGATAAAGGCGTGACAAAATGTATGTAATAATTAGAAATCACATATGTTTTTCTGATATCTAGATACCATATCACAAGCTTGTATTAGCCTTATTTGGGCTAGATGGCTGCGTAAAACAATGTCCCACATTTTATTTATTGATATCTACTATCGTCTATGTTCTCCCAGTTTTTATCTATACTAACATATAAAGCTGAAAAGATTGTTTGTTTGGTTGGTTGAACGGGCTAATCACAGGAACTACTGTTCGGATTTGAAAAAATCTTTTTCTGCTGGATAGCCCATTTATCGAGGAAGGTTATATTTTATCACGCTGCTATCCTGGAGACCGGACCAGTAATCATAAATGTCGATAAATCGGGCATTTTTTTTAGATATTTTGGTAGTATTTATAAGCAACGGGATTAAATAGGTGCGACGGGAGTCCGAAGTATGTCATGGGCGAAGCCGCGGGGGTTACCTAGGTAATGATAATTTGGTTGTATCATGTTGTTGGGTGGTTATAAATTAACGATGACTTTGCAAAATTGTTGGGATCTTAGTCTTTAATTTTAATCATTTAAACAGTTAATATTGTAGCTAAATCCATAGGTACTTAATTAGTTGTTATTATATCCACTAATTGGCTATTAAACGTTACAGGTTTTGATGCCATAAAATGAATAGTTATTTGCTGTTTTGGCACATGTACTCATGTCTTGGAAACTATAAAACGTAACGGAATTTCCGTGACTTTACAGATGGTCCTGAACTAGTCAGTAACTAGAAACTTTGAGCCGCGCAATGTAGGTCTGTTGCTACTTGTCTATATTTTACCTAATCTTCTACAGCGAGTGTTTTGAAGAGCTCCTTAACTTATTACCATCCTCTCCTTTCCCATACTGAACAAGACCTGTGAGGAAAAATACCTCTCTCATTCAGTAAATAGAATCTTCCCCCTAAACGAACTGTGCCGTATCATACAAATTTGGAAGTCTCTACCTCACTTCTCGTTCTATAATACCGATTGACTGTGGTGGTGGGACTGCTTTCTATGTAGTAATGGCAAGATCTATAACGAGCTAAATAAGTATATTTTAAAAAAGTATCAATGCTCCCAGACCTTAACACGTGTAGAGATTATGAACCTATTAAGCAAACTCACATTTCAAAAATATACAATAGAATAGAATAGAATAAAACTTTATTTGTACACCAAATTATAGCTAGATTACTTACAAATATTTTAGTCAGATAATGTACAAAGGGCGGCCTTATCGCTAAAAAGCAATTTCTTACAGGCAACCTTGGGATGGACAGAAAGGGATGTTAATTGTTGGAAAAATGGGTAGCATTGGTGTAAAAAAAAAAACAAATGATTAGCCACATTATACAATATGCACAATACATAATAATAATAAATGTAACATATTTATAATATATATATAATACTCATATATACATACAATACACATAATACATACTACATATAAACATAGATACTTAGACATAAACATACATACACTTACAAACTATATAAACATACATTTATAATAGAATAAAAATTATCGGAGTCGCAGCAATAAGAGAAGGAATTAACTATCGGGTTAAATAATGTTCTTTTACCATGCGTTTAAAGACAAACAGAGACTGAGCCCTTCTAATTGGAATAGGCAATGCATTCCATAACCGCACAGCCTGTACGGTAAACGATTTATCATAATAACTAGTGGACTGAGTAGGTATTGCCAATTCCATAGATTCCGACGACCTCAAGGATCTTGAATGTGTGTCATTAAGGAACATGAATCGTTCTTTAAGATATGCTGGAGAACGCGGATTAAACAGTACATTGTAAAGCATAGAAAGGATATGAGTATTCCGTCGAAGGCGAATTGGAAGCCACTGGAGCAAGTTGCGATATTCGGTTACATGACCATATTTGCGTAACCCAAATATGAATCTTCTACAGAAGTTTTGAAGCCGCTTAAGCTTATCAAGTTGCTCTTCGGTGGTATATGTATGTAATAAAAGCAAAATTTATATAATATACTTCAATCGGAGACCAAATCTATTGGTCTACGATTGAAGTATTGTAGTTGAATTAAAATTTATAATATCCGGGTTATAGTTTTCATTTTTGTTTCATGTGATTGTTAGAACATTTTGTATATTTACACTTGCCCAATACAGAATGTTCTAACAATCATATTATAATATATTTTTAAAAAAGATTGTGTCCATGCATGTGTACTACTGAATGTACACCTTTCTTATTACTAAGCGTAATATTAATAGATACTATTTTACTTGTTTCAGAAAATGACAGTAAAAAAGACAGCACGTACGGGTGGCTTCGCGGCGATAGTTGCACGGCAAAAATTACACAACACAAACCAGCAGCTGGATATCTTAGCCCTTTCTAAAACATCGTCACATCAAAACTTCAATATCGTAGTCGGTTTCAATGAAAAAGATCAGTTACAACTACTAACGAAAGAAGACATTAGCGATGAAGAGAAAAAGCTAATCAAAGATTATTCAGAACTAAAGACGACCAAATGTGAAAATATCTCAATAGATGATATATCAAATTGTGTCAATATTGAGAATTATCCTAATTGTAACAACACTCTAGTCTTTTACACAGTCAAAAACATGAATAAGGAAGCGATTGCCGTGAAATTTGAAAATGAACAGGACTTCAAAAGGATATATTTCACGTACAAATACTTTAAAATGCGCAACAGGTTGACTAAAAATACCAACAATTATTCAAGTAGTGAAAACCTATTTTCAAAAAAGAAAACATTTGACTTTTTCAGAAATAGAAAGAATAGTATTGGTGATTATAGCATATATGACCAAGCACGAAATGAATACGATTTAATGCAAACAACTGATAATGATGGAGTTACTCATATATCAGTTCAACAGAAGAATTTAAACACTAGATTCGATCAGCCAATGAGTCTAATATCATTAAGAAATGATATCAATGATATTGGTGAAATAGACAGTATAATTTACACAGACATGGAAATTCCAATTAAATCAGACAGAAAGAGGTTGTTTAATAAAAAATCGAAAGCACCGCAGCCTCCTTCTTTAAAAGACAATCAGTCTAAAGTATTAAAAGGGGAGTTTGTAAGGGTGAATGTTGATCGGGTGCCAGATATAATACCCAAAGATAACAAACTGAATAGAGTACCGGATATTCTTTTATTCAGAGACAATAGGACCAAAAAGAACGCGACGAATAGTATTTGGCCAGCTGGTAATAAAGGTGAGTGGAATTCAAATACTGTATTTATTTAATGTGTTGTCCTGTAGTTTTGCACAGACTTTATTATCTATATGAAAAACGACAAGATGCATCGTCACGAAGGATGAATAGAGAACGTCGATTAGCGCATAACTTTACATAACCGTTAGGAAATGATATAGCTTACGTATTATTAGTTAATCATCGAATTTCTCATCATTTACGTATTAAATATTTAATGCACCTATTTGATGCGACAAACTATATTTGTTCAAAATGAAACCACTATTACTTATTATTATTGTCTATTACACACAAATCAATTTATCACATAAATTGATTTGTGTGTATCTACCAGATTAGTGCCTATTACGTGTAAGTTTGTGACATCTAACGCCTGACAATCGAATGATTTTCGATTGTCAGGCGGTAAATGTCACAAACTATTTAACACATAACATATTAGAAATATTTTAACTTTTAACTTACTGCAGTTAAAATAGAACCAAAAGCTTGTAAATGATTAGGCATGGACACAAATATTCATGAAAATCGCTTGAGCCAAAAATGCATACCCAAATTCGAACAAATAAACTATGTAGCTGTTGTAGTCAGCCTTAGAAACGATTTACACAATCCAAAGTTACAAAATAGATTTGAAATTGAATAAATACATATTTTGGGACACTTTTAACACAGTGAAGCGCTCGTGGCCCCGCGGACTCTGTGTTCTGTAAACGATCACTGCGTTAAGCAACTTTCACTATGGCTGGTCCTCCGATGGGTGACCACTTTGTGGCATTTATATTTGCAAGCGTTTCCGTGCCTCCGAAGGCACGTTAAGCCGTTGTTCCCGGTTGCCAGTAACATGGCAGTCGTTAAGCCAGTTGAATGCCTTATGGGCGGCATGAAAAATTTCAACAGCAGGTCGCCATAACCTGCGCCTGTCCATTTCAACACGGCAATGGGCTCACCACCTGTTACGTGGGACAAAAAGCAAAAGCATACGGTGAAACGTGGGCGTATAGTACGCTTCTGCCTATCCCTTCGGGGATAAAGGCGTGAAAGTATGTTATGTTATGTTATGTTATGTTATGTTATGTTATGTTATGTTATGTTATGTTATGTTATGTTATGTTATGTTATGTTATGTTATGTTATGTTATGTTATGTTATGTTATGTTATGTTATGTTAGCTCAAACTAAACAATACACTCGTTGCACAGTTGTTCTTATTTATGCCAAATTGTTTAATAACAGTGTATTGGTTTAAAATAGTACATATAGATACACTTCCCTGCTTCGGAAGGCACGTTAAGCCGTTGGTCCCGGTCACGAATAAGATGGCAGTCGTTATGCCAAGAAGGCCTTATGGGCGGCTTGAAAATTTTCAACAGCAGGTCGCCACAGCGTGTGCCTGTCCCTTTCAACACGGCAATGGGCTCACCACTTATTACGTGGGACAAAAATGCATACGGTAAAATGTAGGCGTTTAATATGCCTCTGCCTACCTCTTCGGGGATAAAGGCGTGACAATATGTATGTACGTATGTAGATACACTATATCTTAGATTGTACATTTAATGTAATGTTCTGATATGGCAAGCGATTTTCATTGCTGGTGCACACTTAATGTAATATAAGGAAAAATGGAAAGAAAATTAGAAAAAAATAAAGAAAATTAGAAAAAAAAAATTAGAATAATTAAGCGAAATTAGTTCCACATATCCCTACGAGCATTTTTTTTAAACGTTCCATCTAATAAAGCTAAATTGTTTTAAAAGGTAAACTGTAATTATCTCATACCATTAATAAGTCCTACACAATTATACGAAGTACCTACTTATAAAGAATTAAAAATCCTTTAACTACCTAATATTATAAACGCGAATGTATGTAAGAATGTATTGATATACGGGATGCTACTCATCCTGCAAAAACTACTAAATGGATTTTGATGAAACTTTACAATAATATAGCTTACATGTTAGAATAACATGACTACTTTTTATCTCGGGAATAAGTTCCTGTGGCAAACGGGAACGGGAAACATTCACTACGCGGCAACTATTTATCTTATGCAATTAACAAGCCCTATTTTATTATACGAAGTTCTTGCTGATTCTAAAGAATTAACCATACTGCAGAAACTCTGCCGAATCTGTCACCTCTCGTTATAAATAATTGCCTTGTCACTTTGAGTCAAGATTAGTGCTGGACTTGTTGTATGTAACAGTTCATTTACACTGTCTTAAAGACATCGCTGACACAGTACTGCGCCCATTCAAATGGATAGCGTATGCTTGTGTCTGCATCGCACATACAAAATTGGTTTATCTAGGTATTTTGTTAAAAGCTTTTGTAGGCACAAACTATATATATTCTATGCTTTACTTACTTTGTGATGTCTTAATATTGTTTATTCTTACTTGTTGGATAACTTTTCATACTTTATAAGTACAACTAACTGACTTCCGCGGTTTTGCCCGTGGCACACTTCAAACTCCAGTCGCACCCTCTTAATCCCGTCGCTTTACCTTTACAAAAATGTATGAAAGTTTGCCCGACTTCTTGACATTTATGATTACTGCCCCGCTCTCCTATCCTCCTCCATATCCGGTAGTAGCGTGATTATATATAGCTTATAACCTTCCTCGATTAATCGACTATCCAACACAATAATATTTTTTCAATTCCGACCAGTAGTTGCTGAGATTAGCGCTTAGCAACATATTTTGCGATTTATTTTTATTTATATTGATATGTCTTATTCTTATTATTTTTCATCTTAGCGTACTTTCAGTTACTTTCATACCCTACTTGGATTTACTTTATTCCATCGCCTCATGATGAGACAAATTATATTCCCGCCCTTTATTAGATTTGGGTATTTAAATTTAATAATGTTTTTAAAGCGTTTTATAAATATATCCAAATGCAAATATGTTATTTTCAATTTTCAATTATATGTTTTTACCAAGCTGTTGCTAATATGATGAATAAGTAGGTATTGTAAATACCTAAGTAGGTAACTATTGTTTAGAAGCGCTACCACGATTGACCTAATCTCGCAATCCCCAGAAGTAGTGTCAATTAAAATAGATTAGACCTAAGTAGGTACTCTTACTGTGAAACAGTCATTCCACCTTGTTACATATTATTTACATTTATTATGTACTTTCGCTTCTTTAAATTACCACGAGGATTGTTGTTGGTTTTCAATCACGTTATTCAAGAACTAGGCTCGACAATAATTCTGACCTACCGCTAATGTAAATGTATCTATACTTTAATTATATAGCTGAAGAAATTGTTTATATGTTTGTTTCTTTGCGCGATAATCTCAGGACTACAGGTCGGATTTGAAAAAATATTTTAATATTGGATAGCCCATTTCACAAGGAAGGCTATAGGCTATATATCGTTACGCTACTACCCTAAAGACCGGAGCAATAATCATAAATATTTACAAATAAAGCAAATTCTTATACATTACGGTAGAATTTATAAACGACGGTATTAAATAAGTGCGACGAGAGTTACGTCACGCACAAGGGTGAAGCCGTGTGGGTCGCCTAGTATGTAAAATTCCTTGTATGTTTTAATACAGAGTCAAGGAATGTAACGAGTAATACCCTACAAGAGTCAAAATATAGACGTTCAAACTTTATTAGTAAAGTAACCACAGAACATGACATGTAGGTTGTAAACCTACTAGGAAGGTAGTTAACGCCCGCGGCTCCGCACGCGAGGTGAAGATTTCCCGTTCCCGTTTCACACAGGAACTTTTTGCCGTGATAAAAAGTAGCCTATGTGTTATTCTGATGTGTAAGCTATATTATTGTAAAGTTTCAATAAAATCCATTCAGTAGAATTTTAATACAAACTTTCGCGTTTATAATATTAGTAAGATTACAGTTCAAAAAACCAGTCAAAGTATCTCATTTTGGAAATGGATTTAAAAAATTTACTAATCGGTTTCGGTCTTGCATATTTATTGAACACAAAATTGATTTGGTCACCCCTACGAAATCTTTGTTCTATATTCAAATATGCAAGCGATTGCGTTTGAATTGCTCACGGAATTAAATTAAGTGGAATCGCTGTGATTGGCGGAACCGATTTATCTAGACGTGATGTCACAATTTCAACACTTAGGGTCGGCACAGATCTCAGTATGTTAATTAAACATCATGAAATCTCAACTCATATTTCGAAAAATGGGGTTTGGTGGCGTTACAATTAGTGCCAACAATACTTAATAGTACCTACATAGTAACAGGACTACTCTAATGAAATCATCATAAAATACTAAGGCATGCCTTTCAAGTTCTGTAGTTTCCATATTTCTCGGCAATTTTGAATTTGGAACTGTTCTATATTCAAATGTGTTTAAATTTTGAATTTCATAACAGTTGAAAGGCGTCGATTGGAATCTGTTAGGTTTCATATGAAAATGCATCTTGAGGCATGCCTTTTAAGTTTAATCGTTTGAAAAAAGAACTGAACACTGATGTTAGCTCTTCAAAACACTGAAGCCGTGTCAGGCCTCTTCTAAAGTTGTAGATAAATATTGCACGAACATTTTCCTTAGAAATATTCATTTTCGTACGTAATCTGACAGATTCCATTCAACGCTGTGACTAAATAATAGCATTATAATAAAACTTTTAACTGTTTTGAGATTAAAAAATTAAACACATTCGAATATAGAACAGTTCCAAATTCAAAATTGCCGGGAAATATGGAAAGGACAAATCTTAAAAGGCATGCCTAATAAGACTACTTTTCGAAATTACATACATACATATTGTCACGCCTTTATCCCCGAAAGGGTAGGCAGAGGCATACTATACGCCCACATTTCGCCGTATGCATTTTTGTCCCACGTAACAGGTGGTAAGCCCATTGCCGTGTTGAAATGGACAAGCGCAGGCTGTGGCGACCTGCTGTTGAAATTTTTAAACCTTTCAACCAGGCGTAACGACTGCCATTTTACTGTTAACCGGGACCAACGGCTTAACGTCTTCCGAAGCACGAAAAATTTACACTTTTTGAAATTGCGCTAAGATTTTAAGAAATTTTAACTAGGCAATGTAGAACATGGAACCAATATATTGTTATATTTGTCTAGAATCTTCTCAAGCGTTTTTTGTTCATTAGCACCTCTGTTAACATAATTTTTGGAATGGTATATGATTGACACTCGGGTTTTACTAGAGACGCCTTAGATGTTGTATGCTTTTTATACAACCAAGCGGCTATTATCAGGTTGAAGTTGGTTGCAAGTCAAACTGTAATGGTATTATTACTAACAATTTTTTAATACCACTAAGGAGGCAGACAAGCATACGGCCCACATGATGGAAAGTGGTCACCATAGCCTATGGACGTTTGCAGCACCAGAAGTGCAGCACTCGCGCTGCCAACCCTTCAAAAACCTTCTAAGACCCCTTTTGAAGAACCCCATACTGTAAACATTCGGGAAAACCCTGACACGAAGCTCATTCCACAACCTAAGCGTACGCGGAATAAAGCCTCTATCGGACCTAACCGTATGTGAGCGCTCCGGACGCAAAGTGTGACACCCTGTCTATGGCGAGCGGTGCGATGATAGAAGATAGTCGTGGGCATCATGTAAAACAATTCCTCAGAGCACAGACCGTTGTACAGGCGATAGAACACACATAAGCAGGCGAAGTCTATCACGAAGGAGCTCAACACCGCCTGTTACTAGTTTTTTTTTTAAATTTTGTCATTCGATCAACATTCCATATTTCAACAGTCCGCTGCGATTGATTTATTGCAAAACAATTATTTTGCAAATGGTCAGTCGAGTCTTCAGCAATAATGAATAATTCTAGAAGACTTACAATAGGAGTAAACAACACGGCACGATAACGACCCTGTTCGTGTCCTATCGCTCGCCACTAATTTGTGTGAAGATTTCATTTTTACTGGCTGTTTGAATACCTATTTAGTGCTATGGTTGCCTAGCAAATCTGCTCTGAAAAAAACGTTGTTCTGATATATGCGACTTTAGCTAATGAGAGAAAAATAAAAGTCAAAAGTACTCTGATACCCAGACGTGCATGTATGAAGCGACTCTCTGACTACCCCGTAAGGGATACAGCGTGACGATAGATAGATAGCTTATGAGGGACATAATATGGAAGAACTTTAATCGATATGAAATCAAACGAATTGAAAATATCTTTATTCATGTAGGTTACTAAGTAACACGTCACTAACGTCAAGATTATTGCTTCTATATAAGAATTATATTATATTATCTGTGCTTCTATATTTACATTTACTGCTAGATTCGCAAAGCAATAGGTAGAGCCTGAGAAAACCTGGCAATAAATCTCATGGCAACTCTTTTTTAATCGCCAGTAATCATCATAAATCTTTTTTAATAACATTAGTGACAGCAAAAAAGTCAATTTAAAAAAAAAACCTCTAGTACCTACATTATATGTTTATTATGTTTCTTTATTATTAATTTTCTATTTGTAAATACGGTCTTCTTAATTTAATTTCTTTGTTTACATACTTTTTACATATATTTCTCGCTTTTGTGGTTTTTCTCGCATGTTAATACTATAAGTATCTTATGACATCCATTTGTTTTTAATATTAACTGTCCCTATTTATCTAAAGTTATAGAACTTTCACTCTGGAGTCAGGTGAGATGGCAGACAAGCATACGGCCCACCTGATGGAAAGTAGTCACTGTAGCCTATTGACGTTTGCAACACCAGAGGTGGGGCCCATCGCACTGCCGACCCTGTAAAAACCTTCTTTGATCCCTTTTGACGAACCTCATACTGTAGACGTTCGGTCTTCTGGGAGCCGAGTCTGCTATTTCAATCGTCTCGAAATTGTCGCTCAATAGAAAGCTACGCGTCAAATTTTGTCAGTTTTTCGTAGTCTGCTATTACAATCGTACTCCAATAGACTTCTATCGGTCGGCCGATAGAATTTTACTAACACGCACCGCGCCAGTGGCCGCTAGTCAGTTGCATTTTTGATAGGCTACTAACATTTTGACAGCTGAAAATAACCATTCTGGTTCTATTCTACGGCTTGTCAATAGTAGACTAGGTCCCCTAGTCAATGAACGCGACTAGTAGACCCTTCTTGCTTTTACTATTAACACTCGCTTCATTAATCTTTTCTCACCTTTCCTTTCTACGTGTCCTGAGATCATCTTTACATTCCATTCTCTTCTTCTTCAACATTTAGCCTCTGTGGCGCGGTGGGAGTGTATTCGACTGCTACGCAAGAGGTCCTGGGTTCGATTCCCACCCACGATAGTGATGATGTTTTATTCTGTGTTTGGGTGTTATTTTTCTACAATATGTATATATTTAGAAATATAGAAGTATGTTAATCAGTTATCTGGTTACCATAGTACAAGCTCTGCTTAGTATGGAAACAGATGGCGTTGTGTGAGTTGTCCCAACACTATTTTATTATTTATTTATTTAGCTAAAGTATATCTGAACAATCAACTTTGACTACTATTAAGAGTCTTTCCGACTGTGAAAATTGCCCTCAATCTCTAGACTTCGGACGCCATAAGTTTCCAACAGGCGGACGTTATTTTGGCGAGTCATACATTTACAAAGCTTGCTCTGATGTAATCTATTACAATTTGTTTGTACTCTAAGTGGCGGGCTTACCACTGTAATTATGTCAGACGTGATTACATTTATTTAACAGTAATGCAGCTTCCTCCTAGACCACAGACGTTCTATTTTACTAATTATGTAGGAACCTAATCGCGGAATATGGCTCTGATTAAAAACATTAAACATCCAATATCGGTTAATGATACTTCCTGAATATAAACTTTTTGCATTATAGATTTAGTTTATTCTTTATTTGAAACTTACAAAGTTTTGTTTTTTAAAAATGGAGAACATCTAATTTGAAAGACTTGCAAATCCATTACGCTGCTCTACGCAAATATTTATTTATGTCTATAAATCAAATTTGTATAAATAGGAAAAAAATAAATAAAGGAAAGAATTTTCAGTTCCCAATATTAAATGATACTTTAATAAAATATTATATGTTTCCAATATTAAATGATACTATTAGTGACTGAATTGACAATGTTTTTAATTAATAAAAAAAAACAATGCAATATTTACGATCCAACTCTTCACACTGCATTAATAATGTTTTTTTTTCTTTTTTTTTGTGACGTCATTTGGTGATTTGACATTGTGATTGCGCTTAACGAATGTTCTCAAAATGTCTGCGTGTCGCTTTTTGGTAGTACTAAGCAATCCTCTGTTTACACTAAAACCACATTTTGATATAAATAAGGTCAGTGGCTAATCTAATAGCTATGTACTTACTGGTTTTCGTATAAGTTTGTATACCTGTAATACCTATTTGTACAACCTCAATCGTTGGTGAGAAGTCATTAGAGATTACGAAATAACCTCATTAGGTACCTACCTACTTACTGAATAAGTACTATAGCGGATAATTTTTTAAAGCAATTATACTAGCGGCACGCTATGATGGCCGTTTTGATATATTACAATAATTGAAAAAAAATAGATTTTTATTAAATAGAATACCTTACGTCGTTACGTTTAAAAAAAAAATGTTTTAAGCATACTATATTTAGGGCATTTTTTATTAATATCAATCTGAAATATATTATTTTCCTGAGACGAAAATGTGAAATTAACGGCCATCACAGCGTGCCGCTAGTGTAGTATGCTAACTTTCACATTTTTTTTATTAATGTAAAAAAAGGCAACTTGTTTCGGGACGGGGATTGAACCCGTGACTTGTGCCTTCTTAGGTTCTAGCCACTAAACTACCCGAAATGTACCAAAACAAGTTGAAATTCTTCACTATATTTTAATCGTTATTTAAGAGTATGAACAGAGCCATCTATCGAGCCACTTAACAAGTCTGTTAATCAATAAACAGCGATACAACCATTTTTAAACACTGATGCAGTGGAATCCACACGTTAAGCCGTTGATGCCGGTTGCCAGTAACATGGTAGTTAACCAACAAGTAGGTAGTCAGCTAAAATGCATTATGAACACTTTCAAAAATTTCAATTAAGGTATACCTATTTTCTTTTAGAAAGACCCATTTGAAGAACCTTCACCATACTGTAGACGTTCAGGAAAACCCAGGAAAGGGGGTTCATACGCGAAAGATAGCCCCTATCGAACCTTACCGTATTCCAGCGCTCAGGACGTAAAGCGTGAAGGTGAACACCCTGTCTATGGCGAGAGCTACGATGATAGAAGGTAGCCACGGGCATCATGTCAAACAATTGCTCATAGTACAGAATGTTGAACATGCATACATATATCTTTTAAAATATATATTTAAAAATATCGTTGGGACAAGTCACACAACGTCATATAATTCCAAACTAAGCAGAGCTTGTTCAATGGTAACCAGATAACTGATAAACATACTTATTTATTTATAAATACATACATATTATAGAATAGAATCAGGGACTAGTGCCACCGGTAACGCCTGGAGAAGTCCTGACTGCACTTCGTCGCATGAAGAATCGGAAAGCTGTCGGACCCGATGGAGTGTAGGCATCGTAGTAAACCTTTTTAACCGCATACTCCTTAGCGGGCAGATCCCAAACCAATGGAGACTGGGTATTATTACCCCAGTCTTCAAAGGTAAGGGGTCAGTGCAGGAGTGCGGGAGCTACCGCGGTATAAAGGTGATGTCCCACACCTTGAAGATCTTCGAGAGGATTATAGACTCTCGGATCCGGCAGGAGTGTACTCTCTCGGAGTGTCAATATGGGTTTCGCCCTGGTCATGGGATCACAGACCCTGTTTTTGTCCTGAGGGTTGTCGCAGGGAAATACAGGTCGAAGAACACGCCTCTGCACTGTATGTTTCTAGACATGCAGAAGGCCTTCGACTGTGTTCCTCGTGCGATGATCTGGTGGGCACTGCGGTCCAAAGGGGTTCCAGAGGTCTATATTGACACTATCCGGGACATGTACTGTGACTCCGATTCCATGGTTCGGACTGCTGTTGGCGACACGAAACCCTTCCCCATCACCGTCGGGGTACACCAGGGTTCGGTCCTTAGGCCGCTTCTGTTCAGTGTAATATTAGACGAATTGTCGGACAGCATCAGCACTCGCATGAGCAGCCTCCATGGTTGCTCATGTATGCTGACGATATTGCGCTGGCAGACGTGGACAGGGGCAGATTGGTGCGACGTGTAAAGGCGTGGAAGGAGACGCTTGAGAACGGCGGTCTGTAACTAAATGTAGCGAAGACCGAGTACTTGGCACTAAACTCGACAGATCCAACATCCGTCCGCCTGTTACTTAAAATACCTGTTTTTCACACGTCCAGTGACATCGATTGCGATGTCAAGTCACGCATTGCTGCCGCGTGGGCCAAATGGCGGGATATGACCGGTGTCATTTGTGACCCTAAAATGCCGATCCGATTGAAGAGGCAGGTCTACAAAACCATCATTAGATCTGAAGATGCTGCGGTGGATGTGTGGAGTCACGCGGCTGGACCGCGTGAGAAACTCTCGCATCCACGGCAGCCTTCACGTCCGTGACATTGCAGACAAGTTGCAATCTTGCGGCAGACGCCGGGCTACGTAGGAAACAAATGTCTGGCCATGTCAGCCCCGCCGGGTCCCGGTAAGAGGGGAAGACCCAAAAAGTGCTGGCTTGACGTCGTAAGGGATGACATGCGTGCCAATGGTCTCACTACAGGGGATGCCGACGACCGTGCGAAGTGGAGGAGAAAATGTAGGAAAGCGGACCCCGGGCGTCGCGAGACGCAACTGGGACAGACGCTCGGATGATGATGATGATGACATATTATAGATAAATACTCGTAACACCCAGATTCAGAATAAACCATCGTGCTCATCACACTAAATTTTATCCTGGGTGGGAATCAAACCTACGACCTCTTGCGTAACAGTCGGATACATTCCCACCGCGCCACAGAGGCAGTCAAAAAAAAAAGTCAATACAAGAGAAATACAATTTCTTTAAAACATGGCTGTCGTATACAGAAATATTATAGTTCCAAGAATACAATGTTATTTATAAATAAAGTAAAACCTGAACAGTAAAACAATAAGGCATTGATCAATTCAAAAACGAAGATCATCCTTTGCAATACGAAAATAATATCCGTATAAGTTTCCTCCTTTTGAGTTCTATAAAACATGGCGCCCACGGCTTCGCCCGTGACATAGGTACTTCGATCTCCCGTCGCACCTATTTAATCCTGTCGTTTATAAATCCTACTAATATTATAACGCGAACTTTTGTAAGAATGGATGTTTGTTTCTTTTTCACGCAGAATCTACTGATTAGATTTTGATACAATAACATAGCTTACACATCAAAATAACACATAGGCTACTTTTATGCCGAGTACAAGTTCCTGTGGGAAACGAGAACGGAAAATTCACCACGCGTGCGGAGCTGCGGGCGTCAACTAGTTCTACAATAAAGTATAAAAACATGCCCGATTTGTCGACATTAAAGATTATTGCTCCGCTCTCCAGGGTAGTAGCGTAATGATATATATTCTCTAGCCTTCGTCGATTCCAATACAAAAAAAAAATTCATAAACGACCAGTAGTTGCTGAGGTTTTATGTTTGGTTGAACACGCTATGTTCAACCAAACATAAAAACAAACTCTTCAGCTTTATATATTCTATAAATTATAAATTACTTAATAAACTATAAAACACTAGTTGACGTCCGCGGCTCCGCACGTGTGGTGAAGTTTTGGAAAGAAAATGGTTGACATCGCCCTTAAAAATTATCTTACAACTGTTAAACATACTTCCCAAACACTGAAACAAACATTTGGGGATCACAAAAATATTTGTTCTGATCCAAACCCGGGACTTCAGCGTGGATGTCGTATACACTACCACTTCACTAAAAATTAAGTAAAAAAAAATTTTTAATAAGGATCTATGTCATGCAGTACGTAACGGTTGCAGATTATTCTGATTACGGAAGAGTAGCGTAAAATGACACGCGCGGGAATCGAACCGCCCTTCATGGTTGAATAATGTAACATATAAGGTTTCTGTAACAGTGAGCGACGGTTGTGATATTATATCGTTATTTGAGAAGTAGACATGACTTTTATTGCACCTCGAGACTGACCGCCATTTTGAATTTATATTTTTTAATGCATACCTATCGTGTAGTACATTGTGTTAGTCTCCAGTGAAGCCTTTGATGGATGGATTTGCTCCAACCCCGAACAAACATACAAATATATAAACAGACACGAAGAAAATAAACAGTTTTGGATTGTATTACCTCATCATCAACTAAGTCTATAATCAGCCACCATTTGGTGTGGACATCCAGTAGCTTACTATAATTTTTTAGCTTCCTTTAATTAGTATTCAGGAACCATTTTTTCTTACTCAGTAACAAATGGCGACATTTCAATCAGAAGTTCGAGAAATACATAATACATGATTAATAAAAATCCTTATTGTAAGAAGAAATTAATAAATATAATAAATATTGTGGGACACTTTTCACACACCGCCATCTAGCCCAAAGTAAGCTAATATTAGCTTGTGTTATGGGATCTAGATAACTGATAAACCTACTTATATATTTCTAAATACATACATATTATAGATAAATAACACCCAGACACAGAATAAACCATCGTGCTCATCACAAAAAGTTTTATCCTGGGTGGGAATCGAACCCACGACCTCTTGCGTAGCAGTCGGATGCACTCCCACCGCGCCACAGAGGCAGTCTGTTAATTGTAAATGTGTAAATTAATTCAAAATCTAAATTATTGTCACCCTAGTAAATGCCAATGGTAATAAAGTCTTTGAAAATTGGTAACATTTAGTAGGATGTCCATCAAATTAGTCTATATACATAATCTTTTATCACTTTAAAAAGTAAATACATACCTAAAAAAACTTAACTAACCATCTTCACGCTGTATCCCTGATGGATATAAATACATCGATACAGTCTCAAAATAGCCAGTTGCGTTCTCAATACTCAAGAAACGCGTGAGGCTAGCTTTCGCCTTAAAATACTACTCTCAAGTGTTTCTTGAGTATTGAGAAACGTTCTGTAATACGGCCCTAAAAGTTGATAGACTGAGAAGACCCTTAATTACACAAATGAGGATTAAGCTAACAAGCTGAAGTAGGTACTTAACGTTTTATTGCTACTATATTTGCTGCTCACGTACAAGTCAGTAAGCGTAAGCACATCTCTGATGTACAATCTCAAAATTAACCTGTCCATCTTTTACCATGTACCTGCATGATAGTATGCACAATTGCACATCGTTGAGTACACGTAGATATCCTAGAAATAAACAAAAATGCTAGACCACGTTGTGCAAGAATGACCCAAAATATTTCAAAAAGTATACAATCGATCAATCAATTCAGCCTGTCACAGCCCTTTATTGGACGTAGAATTTTCCCAATTTTCGCCATATTGGTAGGGTGATTGACTATTCTGTACTACGCTGGTTATTCGGGTCAGTTAAAGGATTTTGCTTCTCTTCGCCATGACCTCTCGTCTTTGATTCAGACACCAGTCGGTATTGCGACACTGGACTTGTGTTTGTTGGCTCAATTCATGCGGTACCCATTTTCCAAGCATTTTCACTTAATCAGTTTGTTTCAAGGGTTCTTTTTTATTACAGTACTCCCACCGAAGGTTGCTTGCGAGCTCTGACGTGGTTTGTGATGGATCCGCTTCCACTATCATTTTTAATTTTTCGTTATCATAAAGCCGTTCACGAGGTATATTCTGTTAGTCAAAATTTCCAGAACCAAAACGTTGAACAAAAAAAATAACGTGTATTATGGTAGCTTTCCCATCATAATTATACCTTCGAGATGTTTCTGCGGTGTTGGTGCCACGGTGGACCCGTTTTCGTATCGTAACCCGGTAATTTCAGTTTACTACATTGTGAATAAAAACGATGTTGAACTTAAATAACGCAAAAATATATCATCATCCTCTTGCCCTTGGCCCAATTTACTTGAGGTTGGCGCAGTATGTCTTCTTCTTCCATTCATCCCTGTTATCCGTCATCTGATCAGTCACCCCTTCACTCCTTTCATATTCATATCACTCCTTACACAGTCCATCCATATTTTCTTTGGCCTTCCTCTAGCTCTTCATCCATCAAACGGTTCCATACCATGACAGACAGTTCTCTATATTTTTTTCAGTCACTGTAAAAAAAAAACAAAAAAACGCTAAAATATATAAATCGCTACATAGGAAAACTAACTGAAAAAAAATACAAAACATGTAATTTATTTCATATTGTTAATCATTATTTTTATAAAATACATATTCTACACAGAACAATACACAAACTCCAAAACAAACATTTAAGAGTTGTAAAAATATTTGACGATTCGAATTGGAAACATCTTATTATGATCTAGGGAATCACTAGTAATATCATTTTTACTGGATTTATATATTTTAACGCTAAAAAGCAACATATTATTTCCTATTGCTTTGCCAATCTGGCAGTAAATGTAAATGTAGAAGCAATATTCTTGACGTTCATAAGTGTTACTTTGTGACCTACATGAATAAAGATGTTTTCATTTCATTTCATAATTTTTAACTGATATACTCACGTCATAATCAAAAATGAACATTCCAGTAATAAACCAACTTGCTGGCAGAAATCAGCTAGGTCATCAACGTCTGTCAAAACTCAATTCATCATTTGTATGCGAAGGAGATAAAAGTCTACTGCGTGTTTCGAATACAATAAACATAATTGATGTAACTGCATGTAATGAATTCTGTCCAATTTACATGAACCTCATACATTTTATAACTTATGTTGAAATACTCTATGATATAATAATTAGAAGGTGTAAAGTCCCAAGATCTCATAGATTCTAATCAATCTCATCTGCATGTGGTGCAGTGCATCTGCTGACTAACAGACGAAGATATGGTGTAAGAGACAGCAGTAAAGGGTTTCGCGGGTCAGACATAAGTCGCTGCCAATAATTTTCAAATAATAATCCAAAACCCCGGGCTCCAAGGTAGAGATTTGGAAAAAAAGAGAATGGGCGCTCGTATGAAGTAGAAACTTTTTATTAGATTTGCTTCAATATATATTTGCGATTAATTATTATTTATAAGAAGCGCTCGTGGCCTCGCGGTCTCAGTGTTCTGTAAACGATCACTGAGTTACGCAACTTTCACTATGGCTGGTCCTCGGATGGGTGACCACTTTGTGGCATTTACATTTGCGAGCGTTTCCGTGCTTCGGAAGGCACGTTAAGCCGTTGGTCCCGGTAGTCAGTAAAATGGCAGTCGTTAAGCCTGGTTGAAGGCCTTATGGGCGGCTTGAAAATTTCAACAACAGGTAGCCACAACCTGCGTTTGTCTATTTCAACACGGCAATGGGCTCACCACCTATTACGTGGGACAGGAATCCACACGGTGAAAAGTGGGCATATAATATGCCTCTGCCACCCCTTCGGGGATAAGGCGTGATGGATATTTATTTTATTTTATTTATATTTATATATATTTGCACTTAATAGGAAATCCAAAGGTCCTACAAAGGTCTTCAGCGAGATACATAACACCTTTTCTTAAAAATCGATGCACCTGTTGACTGGTAGCTGAGGTTTTGTAGTAGGAGTCCATAATGAATTGAAACATAAAACATAACGGCAACAACCATAGTCAAAACTACAACAGTAATAAAAGTAGACCTGGGGCTCCGGAGTAGAGATGCAAGTGGAACTTTATGTAGGATAATATGAATTTCCAGGCTTCCTAAAACTTCATCTAATATCTCTTAAATTTTATAACAGTTTAAAAATATATTCATATTAAACTTCCTTAAAATGTAACTAGTTATTCTACGTTTCAGAATATAAAGTAATCATTTTAATGTTTCCCTATTTCAGTCACTGGCTACGAGTCAGACCGCGAGGAGTGGAAGACTAGCCGATCTCAGTTCTCAACGACAGCCTTCGATAGCCTTGCAAGACCTACGAAAATGGCGATGGCACTCACTCTTAGAAAACCTCAACGATTGGAACCGGTACCGCAATATTATCGATTATCTAGTGAACAGAAACAAAAATTGACACCAATCGCGTTTCGGCCGAACAATTTCATGCAAAGACCACCGCGACTTCCAAGACCGAATACAGATAACAAAAGGAATCTACTAAATACAGACCATAGAAAATTTGCATCACTACAAAACCTAGAGATGCCTAAAAAGTTAAGTGAACCGAAAAAACAAATGGAGATTAAAAAGAACTATGCGAATATTTCTAATAGAATTACTGGTTTGACAAACAAATTGCGTGATCTAGGTAATCCTAGTAATACCATTGGCAGATTTAAAGCTCAATCCCATAGTGATGTAGCCAATTTAAAGCCAGTATTGAAAACAGGTCAAGATGGAGCAAAGAGGTCTGTTGTGAGAACTTGTAGTGCAGAACCACCAAAAAAAGTTACATTTAGCGCATTTGCCACCGTTCAAGTTGTGTAACATAAAGATATTAATAAGGAAATACATGTTTCTCATTGACTTGGAATATTGTCAGATTGTTGGTGAAAAATATATCATTCATGTGTCCTATGAGTTTGACGCCATATTAATGGATCATTAGAGAACATACTAATCCGAGGACTGACTGATTAAAGAAATATTTTATAGAATAGAATGTAGATAAATCGGGCAAAACTTAAGTTAATGTAAAATTTATCAGTTAAGGCGATCTAGCCGGGAACTCTGTGTAAATATTAATTAAAAGAACTTTGTAAAAAAAACGCGATTTTAAATAATAGTATTAATAATAGTTCATATATTCATTTCATGTTTTTGGTTGCTGTATTCCTGATATTGATATGAATTAACTATACTCTGTGCGAATACTTCGGTGCTCTTGTATTTGAAGGTATCTATAAATATATCATTCATAATTTCATTATTGACTAACATTCATTCTATTTTATTTATATTGATTCTGATCTGACGGGTGAGAAATATAAAGTCATGCCTGCGTAAGAAAGGTTTGATCCGATAAATTTTCGACAAAATTTCAATTCAATCATACATATCGATTTAAAATGAGGTCAATTCGATTATAAATTCCATAATGATCACATTATCTGATAGACTTATTCGCATAACATTGATAATGAGACATATTTTGTCGTCATTTGACAATTATAAAATCAGAATCTTGAGTTTGTATTTACATTGCATATCACACTCCCCTATCACGATTTAGTGAAATGCCACCAATCTTTGTTTGAGAGATTGCAGTCGGTCAGTTTCATGAAAAATGAAAGTTCGACATAATATTTATGATATTATTTATTTTTAACGAATATATATTTAGTATTATAGCGACATTTATTATAATTCTATGCTATATTATCATATTGCTTAAATAATAATAATATTTTAGGGCATTTAAATTATTTTTGACTTAAATGTATCTCCTTTAATATTATCTCTATGTATAATTTATACTATCACACCATTTCAGTCTACATATAAGGCATCATAATTATGCAAGCTTACCATCAGAAAAATGTTTTTGAAATATAATTATTCAAGGTTTTCTGCTACACACGTTATATTCAAAATAGCAAGAACAGCACAGTAAAAAGTGATCACGCATCTTCCTCATAACTTTTTTTGGCACCTAGAAAGAGAGACGGAGGTGTTGTTCTTATTGTACCTCCTTCTGATATGAAACCTTAGAGAATATTAAACAAATATAATTATAATCAGTTACTATACACCGACATAATATCAGTAAATAATTAAAATCATTAAGTATAAATATTATTAAATTGTTATTTTTCTAATCTTCAAATACTTAATAAGTATCGTGGTGGAACGAAATGATAATATAATTGTGATTTCGGAGGAAATTGAAATGTGTGACCTAGTCGTCAAAAATGTGCACTTTTTTTTTAAATTTTGCTTTTAATAATGCTTATTGCGATGTAGATATCCTTGTTTGTAAAGTCTATTCTTAAACTGAACGGTATATAATAAATATAGAAATGACGAATCTATGAATATTATTAAAAATATTACTAAAAAGGTTCTGTAAATTTGTGTAATTTGAATAGTTTAACCGATTAACGTTAGTATACTTAATTAATTTTTTAAACTTCCATTGTAATTAATATACAAGTCAAAATATTTTGTATAATACATAAGCGTAAACTTAAGTAGGTATATGTACCTAGATGTTGTCAAATAAGATTATTCAGTGTGTATTAATAATAACTGTTTGAATAATTATTGTTGTTAACTTGTTTCAGTTTAGATTTTGTTTGGAAAAATAATTAAATGTTTGTTCTTGAATTTTTCTTTTTTATCCACGAATGATTAATGAATGAATTGATGAATCTGCAAGAAGCGAAAGAAGTATAAATAAAATAAATAAATTACGTTGGGACAACTCACACAAAGCCATCTGATTCCAAACTAAGCAAAGCTTGTACAATGGTAACCAGATAACTGATAATCATACTTATATAATGTTATTGTATGCATGGATCGTGAAGCCTGACAATTGTCCTCTCTGAGTACCCTGTCAGGGATACAGCGTGAAGATAGGAAGGAATCTTCCCCAGGATCCAGCATAACAGCGAGAGGCGTAAGCATCGTTATCGAGTCCTCGAGGAAGAAGCTCGTACTCGATAGCCGAATGAACTTCGGATATCATTTACGAAGTTTTCTCTCTAGGTATAATTAACTCTAAGATTAGATTCAGTCTTTCTATTCCAAATCAGTCTTGAATATTTGTCAAATTATCAGTTTGATAATTCATAATTAGCTAATATGTACTCGTAAAAGAAAATATTGATATGAAGATTGATAGTGATTTGCAGTGGCACAATTGACACTTACAAAACTTACACCAGTATCTGGTGCAGATTTTGCATGTGCCCGTTGCCTAAAGATTTGACACGATCCATATCTCTTGGCAAGCTTTCATCAATCATTCACCCGACAGGAATAATTATCATTATGTGTATATATTCGTTTCATTCAAAACTTTTCAAAAGGATCCGTTTGATACCGAATTCTTGGGCAGCGCCTTCACACCTTTACCCTCATTGTTAACAGTCCCTGCTGCTTATTTTAGGTCTTATGAGAAGAGTAAGAACATCTCTATCGTCTATCTCTTATAGGCATCATCGATAGATGGCTCTAGTAATACTCTTAACACGATTAAAATATAGTGAAGAATTTCAACTTGTTCGGGTCGGGTACTTCAGTGGCTAAAACTGATTAGGCAAAAGTCACGGATTCAATCCCCGTACTAAACCGAGGTGTCTTTAATTATATAATTATTTGGAGTTTCGAACTCGTACCTCAGTACCGAGGGAGTCAAGTACACCAGTAATATAACTTTTACAGGAGTCATATATTTTAACGTTAAACTGCAACATTTGTACAACGATTCTCAACCAACTTGCTGGCAGAAATCATTTAGGTCATAAACGTCTGTCAAAACTCAACTCATCATCTGCTGCGTGTTTCGAATACAATATACATACTTGATGTAACTGCATGTAATGAATTCCGTCTAACTTACATTAACTTCATACATTTAAGAACATATGTTGAAATACTATATAAATATTATAATTAATAGAAGATATTAAGATCTCTTAGACCCAAGTCAATCTGATCTGCACCTGCTAACCGACGAAGATATGGCATAAAGAGCCAGTAAAGGGTTTCGCGGGTCAGACAGTAGTAGTTTCCAACAAAACTGAAAAAATAATCCAAATTACAGCATTTTCATTAGGTTTGCTTTATTATTTATTTGCACTTAATAGGAAATCCGAAGGCCCCGCAAAGGTCTTTAGCCAGATGCAGTTATACTGTTGATTGACATTTGAGGTTGTGTAGTAGGAGTCCTTAATAGGTTTAACATCAGATGGAAATCGTAAATCTTAATCAAAACTCCAGCTCCAACTAAATATTTTCATATTTAATTTGCTCTTCCTCAAAATGTAACTACTTATTCTACTTTACAAAATATAAGTAATCGTTTCAATGTTTTCCTATTGCAGTCACTGGTTACGAGTCAGACCGCGAGGAGTGAAAGACTAGCCGATCTCAATTCTTAGCGAGGGCCTTCGATAGCCTTGCAAGATTTACGAAAATGGCGATGGCACTCCACTAATATGAATGCACCAAGCTCTGTGTGTATACTACGGTACTCTTTTATTTGTAGATTTACCTGTATTGATTATATAGGTATATCTTTTTGGTTCTCGTTACACCGCCATACCTAATATAATTAAAGAAAAAAAAACTTTAAATAGATTTTTTTTTATAATATTCATCAGTACTACTACTGTACATACCTATATAATACATATACAGTACATACATACATCAGTACTACTAAATCAGTATCATGATGAATCGAAATGATAATAAAATTGAGATTTCGTAGAAACTTTACCTAAATATGTGTCAAGATTAGTTTTTTTTTTTTTAAAAAATTTGCATTTCAAAAAGTTTCTTGCGAAGAAGGTATGTTATACTTGGTTGAACTGAATATAATATGTTGCTGACGAATCTATGAATATTCTTAGAGATATTAATAATACAGGCTCTGCAAAATGCTTTAATTTGAATACTTAGTTTAACAATTTAACGTATATATGCTTACTTAATTAATTTTTTAAACTTCAATTGTAATAAAATTTTGCATAGTAAATAGGCGTAAACTTATATATATCTAGATGTTTTCAAATAAGATTAGTCAGTGTGTATTGGCTGTCCGAATTATTATTTTCGTTAACCTGTTTTAGTTTAGATTTTGTTTGAAAAATTAAAAAAATGCTTGTTCTTGAAATTTTCTTTTATCCACGATTACGAGGACTTCTTCTCCTACTTAGTGTAAGTATTTCCATTTGTTTCCAAAGCCTAACTGGATTTGGATATTTTTGTAATTATTTTATGACCTGGTTACTAAGACCAAATCTTAATTTATATTCATCTTTTTTTAAAATGTTCCCATCCTCTACGTCTAGGTCAAGTCTAGTCTTAAGTCAAGGTCAGTCTCGCCCCAGTATAGTAGTGGTTGTTGTACTGAGGTTTTTAGTGGATTTTACGTGGCAAGAAAGAAAATCGCATTTCTCTGCACATACATCACTGTCTTTGACTATAGCACGTTAACACAACTTTTATATCTAATAAACCACCACTCTCGCACATAAAACAAGATATAATAATCAGCAAGCGTCTGTAATTGTCATTTTTCCCGCGTAGAATCATTTGGATACTGGAGTACACTTTTATTTACTTTTTACTTGGGCACAACACTAGCGGCTGAGGTCGCTTGTGCCCTGGGTATATTGATACGGACGTCAATTTAGAGATGATTGAGGCAATTTATGACTGTGGGACACACCCAGACATACATTAAGTTAAAGGTTTAGCTAAAACAAGTGTATAAATACCCAAATGATCTTATTCAACTGAAAAAGGTACTTTTATTTTTAGATTATCTTTGATCTGATATTTAAATTAATACATCTTTAGCGAAGATTATGCGAAAGACCCATTGCCAGGATTTAATAGACTATGCATCAGTTATTAGTAATAGCTATGATTGTACAATAAAAGGAAAAAACATTGTTATCAAAAGGTTCTTGGTGTGGACAACAGCAGAGAAAACACGGCTTCTTAAAGTAGTTTATTTTTAAAAGAACCTGCGGACTTCTGGCATCTTTGCCACGATGTATGGCAAGAAATCAGCCGTCTGGTCACAGGCGCCATGTATCCAGTATCATAGTACATTACATGGGAGATAGTTATAAACCTAAAGAAAACTAAAGTTATGCATTTTTTCCAACGTCTCCAGCCTCAGGACATATCGTTGAACTATAATAACCAAATCGTTGAACAAGTACATGTTGCAAACTTTTTGGGTGTTTTAGTTGACAGCCAGCTTACATAGAAATCCCATGCTGAAAAAATATGCAAGAAGCTGAATAGCACAGCCTACGTTCTTTATGCTTTACGCAAGAAAGTGAATTTAGATAACGTTGGCTTATCACGGTTTAGTCGTAAGTGGTCGGTCTTAAGATATGGTGTTGTATTTTGGGGCAATTGTAGCGAAAGGGAAAGAGTATTTAAGGTGCAGAAATATTGTATCTCAAGTCTACAGAAAACTGCGTACCTATATTCAAGGAACTTAAAATATTAACATTTCCATCAATATATATAGCCTCCTTTGTAAAATGAATCGAGGTTTATTCATGTCAAGAGTTGATGTTTCAATGAGACCAACACTATTAAGAGCTGAATATAGGTATCAACTGTACACTGGCAGCTTCAATACAGCATTGTTGAGAAAGAGCATTTTGCGTAGGGGTCAATAATTTATAATAAAATACCAGATGAAATTAAAAATAAAACGTTACACTTATTTAAGAATAGATTGAAGTTATTACTTCTAGACAAATGTTATTATGTTGTTGATGATTTTATAAATGATTTGACATGAATTTTTTTTTTAATATTGGTTTGAATTCTGATTATTTTATTTTTGAATTATTATTAAATTATTAATGAATTGGAATATTAGAATTAGATAATTGACATTGGAAAAGTTGTGGCGGAACTCCATTGGAGTTTGGACCGCATCTTTCGGTGGGGTTCCGATAATCTGGTCGAATTCAATGCCAGGAAATCGCAGGTGTATTACAGTATTCTGGGATTAGACGTTCGTCGAGTGCTTAACAATGTAAATCATATCGAAGTGTGCATCAGCTTGGCGCCTCGCAAGATCGGAACAAAGTGAGGCGGCTTTTCACGCTGGAACAGAGATGCTTAGTATATAAGTGGCAGATTCGTCCGTGCGTGTAAATACTGCTCACATCTCTGGGATGGCTCCGCCAAGTACAGATACTTGGCGGAGTACCTGTACTTGGCGTACAGTACTGCTTCAAGTAGGCTTGAAGCTCTCGACGCGATGCAGCTACGTGCCATCCGCATCATAGACTGTCCAGAGGTTACTCGCAGTCTTGAACCGTTGGAGATGCACAAGAAAAAGAAAGTCGGAAAAAGAACGTAACGCCTCTTTTGCAAAGCCGCTAGATGACAAAGCCCTCCTTTGCAAAGCGGGAAACCTGGAATCAAACATAGCTCACATAGGTCCCGTAATATACTATTACCGTGGTGCTTCCCTTTTTCTATAGGATTTACACCTAGTTTTATTTATTTTATTTATTTATTTATTTAGGTCCACCAACAATCGTTTACATATTTTAACTATGCAATAAACATGTATTACAGTAATCACTATGTAACAATCACTTATAAGTAGACTCAGCATGCATAAAGATCACAATAAGAACTACAAAAATCTTAATGAGCTAATTCCTTAAATATCTAAGTATACCTAAGTAGTAAATATGATAGTACGAGTATATTATAACTATTTATATCAGAGATACAATAAATTTATTTACGCAAACGCGCCCTTAGCCATTCCATCCAGGGTTCTGATGAGAGCTAAGCACTGATTAGAATTTTAAGAAAGAATTAAAATAAATGTCGGTAACATCACTGCATCCATTTACCACCTTACACAGCCTTGCACACGGAGAATTTGTGCCCAAAACTGTTCTCCTCAAAGGTGGATACAGAGGTGTGACAGGATAACGTGGCAATCTTGAAAGAACGCGAAATTTAAAAAGGGCCAAAAGTGGAGGACAGTCAACACTATGATGGAGAACTTTATGGGCAAATATTGCGTCATTGATAACTGCGGTCGGTAAGAGATTTTATTTTAAAATTTGTAAGTCTTCCTTGATAGGAGCCATTTTTTTTTTACACCTTTATAGAACGCTAGATGACGAAGGAAACGCTTTTGGACACGTTCAATACGCAGTGACTGGGCTGCGTAATGTGGTCGCCAGACCACGCTGCAATATTCCAAAATGCTCCGCACAAGACTGTAGTGTAGTAATATTTTAGTAGAGTTATTTCGAAAATATTTACATGTTCTTAGAACGAAGCCTAGCATTTTGGAAGCTTTTTTAGTGGTATGATCAATGTGTGGTGTCAAGGTTAATTTTTGATCTAAATTACACCCAGGTCTTTAATAGTATAAAAACCTTGGATTTTTACGTTATCCGCATAGTAATCAAAGTTAATAGGATTTAATTTTCTAGTATAAGTTATATGTTTACATTTGTTTATATTCAACTGCATATCATTACATCTACACCACTGGGAAAGTCTGCCAAGGTCACTCTGTAAATATTCAGCATCATCCACTGACTCAACCATTCTTAAGAATTTTAGATCGTCTGCATACAAAAATACTTCAGAGTGCAAAAAACATTTTGTTATATCATTGATGAAATAATTGAATAAAAGAGGTCCCAAATTTGAGCCTTGCGGTACGCCAGATGAAATGGGTTGTAAGGACGATTGGGAACCATTGACTGTCACATAGAATGCCCTGCCCAACAAGTATGATTCCATCCAAGTGATTAGAGAACCACAAATGCCATAAGATTTGAGTTTATAAAGTAGGATTTTATGTGAAACTTTGTCAAAGGCTTTGCTAAAATCCGTGTAAATAACGTCAGCTTGATGACCCAAATCTACGGATTTAATCAAAAGCTCAGTAAACGTTACCAAGATGGAGCTCGTAGATCGGTTTGCCACAAATCCATGCTGTTCATCGTTCAGATACAACTTAAAATGATTTTGCATATAATTTTTTAGATATTAGGGTTTCGAAATTTTTAGCAAATATAGTTAATATGGAAATTGGCCTATAATTAGATATCATTTCACTATCATTCGACTTGTATACTGGGACAACTTTTGCTACTTTCCATTTTTATGGAAAAATACCTGTCAACCATGAATAATTGTAAATGAGCACAAGTGGATGAACTAACTCGCAAGAACACGCAACAATCAGCTTTAGCGGGATAGCATCAGGTCCAGCTCCCTTGCTAACATCCAAACTTCGCATGACCTTTAGTAGCATACTCTCATCAAAAACTGGACTAGTTAAGGATAGACTATGTTGTTCTAGCACATGTAAATACTCCGAATTAGGTCAGTTGTTCGGAGTTTGGACAGAATTATAAACAGAGGAAAAGTAGTTGGCGAATAGATGACATATCTGAGTACTGTCTGTGGCGGTGTTCAATCCGTCAGTCATGGATCCAGGATATGCACCAGAACCTCCCCTCTTGGCTTTTACATTTTTTAAACAGTTTGGGATTTTTTGGCATTTCAGTTTCTATAAGATTAACATAATTATTATAACAATCCACAGCCAAACGATCACAACATTTTCCTACATATCTCAAATCTACCGCGTCCATGGGGTTATTATATTTTTTATACCGTTTTCTGAGTTTGTTTTTATTATTCAAAATGTTTAATTAAACTTCGCGTAAACCACGGGGGATATTTTTTAATTTTTGGTATGTATAACGGTATAAATTCTTCAATAGCCCCATTAAGAGTATTATAGAAAGCATCAACCATCCCATCAACATCCCTGATGTCCGCAAACAATTTATCCCAGTCTATTTCCCTTAAAAAGTTAGATAGTGATGTATAATCTCCCCTATGGTAATTACGCCTTTCACAACCAGTGCTGTACGATAGCCCAGCCTTTGCCCGCAAGGGAACAATAATATCCAAGGGTGGATGATAGTAATTTGCCTTAATTAAAGGGCTTAGGCTAGCAGCAACGTGACATAATGGAATTGAAGACAACACAAGATCCAGAATGCGACCCTCAGAATTTTTTATTAAATTAAATTGAGTTAAATTATTGACATGTGTGAAATCCAGTAACGTAGCACTGATGCCTGTTAAGCCAGAGTATTCACTAGGCCCATTCATCATTTTCCAATCTATATCTCTCCTATTAAAGTCACCTATTATAATTATTTCACAGTTTGCGATTTCCTCGACAACTGTGTTGCAACTATTAATATACTCCTCCAAAGTGGACCGTCGCACAGGCTGTGGCAAATATACCGCGCAAATAACTACTCTGCCAACCGTGCTTGTGCGTGTGCCGTGTAAGTCTATAGACACCCAGATATCCTCACTACTTAATTCCCACTCTGTTATGGAAGGCTGGAGGATTGTCTATCTCGTCGGTATACTATGTATCGATTATCAATCATTTCGCTACTAAAAACTGAATCATTTAGCCATGGCTCTGTTATAATTATTATATCATAGTTATTAATACAAATATTACGATAAAATAAATGCGTTTTCGTACGCATTCCACCACCATTTTGGTAAGATATTTTTAAACTATTGAATGCGAAACACTAAAATTACAATTTCATGTTTATTAAAAAGGTACCTAAACTATTTATAAAACCTTATCTAAACAGTATTGACCTTTTATTAGTATGACATCAGAGTCCTCATTCTTCTTCACAAAAATTCTGCCACTTCGCATCCAAACATATTTGTATCCTTTCTCCTTCGCCTTTAATCTTGCTGCAGCATGGAGTTCTTTATTGGCCGGAGATAGATGTTCTAAGACATATACCGGAGTTCCCTTGCCAGCTATTCCCAAATCTGTGGTACTAAGTTTCCTATTAGCATTCTTTTTATTATATTTAATTACAGCGGCAAGTAGCTGGTCACAAACACGCGTTGAAGCTAGTTGTACCACAATGGACCTGGGGCGGCTACTGTTACGCTCTACTTTTGCAATACGGGTGGAGTGTGAAATGTCATCATCACGTAGCTCACATCCGACCACTGAGCCAATTTGTTTTATAATAGTATAAAAATTTTCGTTTTTATTTTCCGGTAAGCACTGAATCTCTAAGTTGCTCGAATGCCCATACTGTTCTAGATAATTCAGTCTTTGTGTAACTCCTGACTCCGTGTTCTTAAGAAGGTCATTTTCTTTCTGTACAATTTTCAAAGTAGCACTGGTTGCAGCAAGCTCAGACTGAAGTTTATCAAATTCCTTTGTGTGAAAAGTAAATGATGTTTTCAATTCCAATATATCACGCCTAAATGGTGCCAACTGCTCATTAATAGTATTTACCATTGTATTATTCATCTGCTGGAGCATTGCAGCTAGTTCCATCTTAATGACGTCCTGGACTATGGTGCGAATATCTTCCAACGTACAGGCAGAGGATCCTGGAGGAGAATTTAAAGCTGGCCTCTCGTTGCCTCGTTATGATTAGGTGTATTATCTTTTTTTGCACCCTTAGGAATTTTACTTTGGCAATTTGGACACTTCCAAAGACGATATGTATCCGAATCCGTAGAAATTTCAGGCATCGAGACGCAAAGAAAATGATAGGATAAATTGTATAAAATGCAATTTAATTAATTTATTTTTATTTATTTATTTAAGAATTTATGTACACAAATTATAATATAAAATTGAAAATAGCAGGAAAATTGTACAACGGTACTGCTTATTTCTTAAAGAAATCTCTTCCAGCAGACCGGCGAGATGAGAGAATCAAGAAATCATTAAAAGGGTAGAAATGTGTAAGAAAGTTTTAAGGAATGAGAGTACATACACACACAATAAAAATACATGATATAATATACACATACATATAATAAATACACTTATAAATATATAAACACATAAATATAAAAACATATAACTACATATTTTAAAAAGAATTAATAAATATCGAAAACTTTATCGAAAGATCAGGATAACGAGGAAAGATAGTGTTCACGGACTTTATTTTTGAAAGAATAGATAGTACGACTTTCTCTGATGACTGGCGGCAAGGAATTCCATAATCTGACTGCATGAACAGTGAAGGAATAAGAATAATTAGATAAAATAATAGAAGTCAGTTTTGTGGACAGGGAATTTGAGGTTGGAGCGGAGGTGAGACCTGCAAGGAGCATCAGGAGATCGTGTAAATGAGAATCGCTCCTTCAGGTAACAAGGGGTTTTTGGATTGTATAAGATATTGTAAAGAAGGCACACAATTCGAGTATTTCTGCGAAGGCGGATTGGAAGCCACTAGAGTTCCTGGCGAAAATATGACACATGATCATATTTTTTGAGGTTGTAAATAAAACGGATACACAAGTTTTGCAGCCTCTCAAGCTTGTCGAGTAGCTCCTCTGTGACATCTAAATAGCAAATGTCAGCATAGTCGATAATGGGCTGGATGAGAGTTTGGGCAAGGATAATTTTGGTTTTTAAGGGCAAGAACGACTGTAGGCATTTTAAAGAGTGGAACGAGAAATGAACCTTCTTGCTAACTGCATTAACTTGGGAACTCCAGGTTAGGTTGGTATCCATTAATACTGCAAGGTTTTTGACGTTGTCTGAATAAGGAATCAGAGTACCATCCAGCAACACAGGTGGAATCGTGGCCCTTACTGAATCGATACATATGTGTCTACTGCCAATTATCATGGCCTGTGATTTGTGAGGGTTAATGAGTAATCCGAACGACCTTGCCCACTCAGTTATACGGTCCAAATTCTGGTTCATGACGGCTATACCAGTTGGGGCATCAGATACAGAGAAATAATGGTACAGCTGCAGATCGTCAGCATAGAGATAGAAATTACAATAATAAACTTTTCGCACTCGTTCATGTCATCATTAGCACAATAACCCCAATTTAATGAAGTGGAGGACATTATAGACATTAGTCTAGGTAATAAAGTGATAAGTATTCCAATAATAATATCACAGTAATAGAATGATTTCAAATAACGCTTCGCCCACTGCACAGTATCAAAACAAACATGAACTTAATTAATTAAAAACTGGCGAGAAGAACGTCGTAAGCGCCTATTTACGAGGGCGGCAATGAAAATTTCGGGAATCAAGGAAGTGACACAACATTACTATTTAAAAATGTATTTATTGCTTTTCGAAGTATTCTCCGCGAAATTTGACACATTTTTCCATACGATGGAAACAATCATTGAAGCAACCATTCCATTCGGAAGTTG
Organism: Thumatha senex; assembly: GCA_948477245.1. NCBI lineage: Eukaryota > Metazoa > Arthropoda > Insecta > Lepidoptera > Erebidae > Thumatha > Thumatha senex. Next base: position 19,205,426 of record OX419744.1, read on the forward strand.
GGGTATCCAAAATGGCCGTTTTGTAGGCGTCCACGGCTTCTTCAGGTGATGAAAATCTCTGACCACGCAATTTATTCTTTTTTTTAGGGTAAGTATAGAAATCATTAGGGCTTAGGTCGGGGCTGTACGGCGGATAGTCTAATAATTCTATGTTTTCTTGCTCTAAAAACTCTTTTGTTCTGTGCGCGGTGTGAGAACTCGCATTGTCGTGATGGAGGATGATGCGGCGTTTGCAGTTCTCTTTACGGAGTTCAGAAACGACCTGTGGCAAACAAATGCTAGCATACCATTCTGCAGTAACCGTTCTATGTCCCTCAAGAGGAATAGTCGCAACATGGCCGGTTTTGGAGACAAACGTGGCCACCATTTTTTTTGCAACACTCCGTCAACGAACAATTATTGTTGGCTTTAACTCATTTTCGAACACCCAAACTCGTGACTGGTTTTTTGTTTCGGGTTCGTACGCGTATATCCAGGATCCGTCACCTGATAAGATGTTGTATACAGCATTTCAGGATCCTGCGTGGAATCTTTCGAGAGTTCTGACGCACCAAGTAACGCGAGCCGCTTTTTGCTCTTCATAAAGCGAATGCGGTATCGGGAAAACAACTTTTTTACACCTAATTGTTCATGCAAGATTATTTGTATTTGACTCATGCCAATGTCTAAAGTTGCCTGAATTTCGCAGTATGTCACATGTCGATCTTCCTCAATTAGCTTACGCACAGTATCAACGTTTTCTTGGGTTACTGAAGTTTTTGGACGACCTTGACGGGGATCATCACTGAGCTTGACACGTCCACGTTGAAATTCAGCAAACCAGCGATAAATTGTGGTTTTGGATGGGGCTTCATCACCAGAAATCATCCGGTCAACACACTGTTTTTGAGTTAAACCACTTCGAAAGTCATAATAAATCATTGCTCTTGAATTTTCTCGAGTCAATTCCATTTGCTCAACGACTAAACAAGTTTGACAAAACCTTGTGACAAGACCGAGAATCTTTTTTTTAAATAAATAAATGGTATTCGATTTTTAAAACCAAGGAGTTTTCAATTAAAAAGATTTTAATATGACAGGAACAGTGGAAATGTTCCCGATACTTTTAGTGCAGCCTATGTATACGCGTGACTTACGCGTTTTTATAGGACGTCAACTTTTTCACTTTATGACGGTGAATAGGTTTTTTCTTAGTGCTAGAATTCACTTATTTTCGTTAATATACACTTGTTTATTGATCACTAACTGCACATATCGTTATAAAAACAGTTTTATTGTATTCTCGTCTCAGAATAATTAGTAAACAAAACTTTTAAACACAAGAACTCATTTATTTTTTGCGGAGTGATTTCAATAGGTGTTAACCGATCGATTTACGTAGCTTTTTTAGTAGTTTAGTTACTTTCCAGGTCTCACGATAAATGGGTTATTTAACACAAAATTTAGAGGCCTATCCCTATCTCCAAAAGTTGAGCAGACCTACGTCCAACACTGGACTGGGATAGACTGGGTTGATTTATTGAATTGATGAACATTTCTTCACTTCTCTTTTTATTCTTCATTTAAAGTGTTTTCCCAGTTGTTTTCAAATACTACCTGAATTTGGAGCTTAGGGTGCACTTTTATGTGGCTGCTAAGAGCAGCTATCGTTTGGCGTTTAGTTTTCGGCATTGTTGGGAGCAAGCGCCGTCGGACCTCCCAACCCCATAATGGCACCTGCATTGTTGTTAGTCTGCAGGTGCATCTTGGTGCGGCCCCTTACACTTAGTAGCCGCAATATAATTATTCCGAAAAAGATTATGAAATATTACTTCACACCCGCGGCTCCGCACGCGTGGTGAAGTTTTCCCGTTCCCGTTTCCCACAGGAACTTGTACCCGGGATAATAAGTAGCCCATGTGTTATTCTGATGTGTAACTTTTATTGTAGTTTCATTAAAATCCATACAGTACCTAGATTTTGCGTGAAAGAGTAACAAACATCCATCCATACTTACAAATTGTCGCGTTTATAATATTAGTAGGATTTACTTACTTGTCACGTCTTTTCCCGCGTAAGGGTAGGCAGAGGTATTACACCCACATTGCACCGTATGTATTTTTGTCCCACGAAACATGCTGTGTGCATATTGCCATGTTAAAATGGAGAGGCGCAGGTTGAAATTGTTCAAGCCGCCCATGAAGCCTTTACCTTGGCTTAACTACTGCCATGTTACTGTCAATTCGAACCAACAGCCTAACAAGTCTTCCTAAACAAGGAAACACTCGTAAATAGCAAAGCCATATGAGAACCAGTCATAGTAAAAGATGCTTTTCACAGACTTTCCTGGCAACACTAACGCCGTAACGTAAACAGTGTCTCTGTATATTTTTATTAAGGAAATTTATAAATATTAAGTTTTACTACAATAAAAAAGTGTTAAAAGTGCAAATAAACACACAGAAAAATACCGTAAATACTATTATGTACAAGCACAAGGCTACGACAAAGTTATTTGTGAATCAGTGATCAACCGTAAATTTTCTTCAAATTTTTTTTTACAGTTGTAAAAAATTGAGTGGACGAATAATCTAAGAAAAAATAGTGATTCTAAAATCGTAATAAAAATAAACAAATATTGTGACATGTAATGAACTTAAACAGAAGAATAGCATACTTATTACTAATCTGTACAAAATTCGAACATAAAAATTGAGAGTAGGGTACATGATATCAATTCAAATACCTACCGGAAAAACATATCACATCACCTATTGGGATATTAATATAAAAATTGTACCTAAATAATAAAATAAATATAAAATATAATACTAAATAGTTCAAATATATTAGGTTTGTTGTAAACATAGATATACGTACACTTATTTTTTTTAATATAATCTTGTCATTAGTGTGTTGAGAATTATTATAGATTTCTTGTTGATAATTATTAGGAATAAAATAATAAAATAAAAATGATGACCCATAGTGCAGTATCCCGTGACTTGCAACAAAAGTTCAACCTCACTATAAAGGAACTGGAGATTTGCAAAAATCTCAACAAACAGTTGCTAGAGGAACGGGATGATAGTGAAAAAGAAATATTAAATGTAATTGAAAAAAACACCCAACTCAAACAAGAGTTGGCTGAGCTACCTACGCAGGTTATGGAGCTCACCGTTCAGCGAGATCACCTTCAGTCAACAATGAAGGGTCTAGAAGAGTGCAGTAACACCCATGAACATGCTCTAAAACGTATTAGCATTCTAGAGTGTGAGCTGAGTGATGCTCATAACTCCATCACTCTTAGGGAAAATCTTAAATCGGTAGATCAGGCTGCCCTTTCCAACAGTCTGTATAATGAGCTAATGTGTGGGAGGTCGGAGCCAGATCTTATTTGACTTGATGAGCCCATCACCTCACACCTGATGGTTAACTCATTGAGTATTCCTATTGCAGCAATAGACAAAACTGGTCACCACTTGTTATCGACTAACACCAACACATCAATAAGATTACTTAGTAGTAGCAGGAATAAATTAAAAAAATACATAAAACTCAATAAATTTATTTCTAAATCACAGAAACACATTAAAAAGCTTAGATTAGGAATGAACAATTATCTTAGGACTTGTAAATCAAATGTACAGTTAAAACAACTAATAGAAACAAGTAAAAAACATATATACACCCAAACAGAGCAATATGAGATGGATATACATCAATTACAGACTGAAATTATGTGTTAGGTGTTCCTTGGAGTCAATAACTTTAAAATACAAAACATCACAGAAAGAAATTGGGGAGTACATTAAGGCATTGAATAGCTTGGTGGAGTCTTGTCACAGCAATGAACAAAGGTTCTTATCACTTGAAAAATTATATAATCAAACACCTGACTGTGATAAATCCCTTCCATGTTCTTCATTATCAATAACATCGCAGTCGGAGTCAACTTCTCCAATGGTTGACTCTGTAGGCAGTATATGTGACAATATTGTAAGCACAAATAACATTTACTGTGATAGCCCTGTAACAAAAATTACGCAACCATTAAATGTTGGAAAGACTGTAGTTTATTGTGATGAAATTGGCAAGAGTTTAGGTTATCACTTAATTCAACATCTGGGTAACTCGGTTATAACACTTTCATTTCCTGGGGCATTCTACTCTCAAATAATTAATAAGGTATTAACCAGTACACATTGCCCACAAACAACAATAGTGATACTTATTGGCAGAAGAGATAATGTGAAAATTAAAACTATCATAAATTTTTATGAACAGTTGTCAAACATGCAAGTTAAACAGGTTATACTGTCTACACTGCCATATAGCAAATCTTTTACACAAATTGAAAATAATATTAGATACAATATAAATTGAAAGTTACATACCTTGACCACATATTGTAGGAATATAGAATTATTTGACTGTAATCCTTTATTACAGAATTATTATTTTTTGACATTAGATAGTTGTTTACTATCAAATTTTTTACGACGTCAGATAGCTGTATTGTTATCCAATTTTTTATTGAATCAAGCCAAATTATTGGCTTATAAACCAGCTCCTTTTGAGCGTATTAGGAATGACTTACTAACTTGGGAAATTATCTCAAAAAACTAGTTTGTAAGACAACAGGTAAAAAATCTGGCCATGGTTATAGGTCTTTTGAGCCCATTGAGTCAATTTTTTTTAAAGACACTGTAAATAATATTTGTTGTAATAATTCTGAGTATATCAACAATACTTCTAGTAGTCTAAACTTAGTTCACCAAAATATTGAAGGCATATCTGAAAAACTACTACAAATAGAACTTTATATAAAGGAACACAATGTTCACATTTTTTGTATTACTGAACATTGGTTAAAAGTCATGAACTATTGTCCAACAATAAATTCTATTCACTTAGCAGTGCGTTCTCTAGAAAGAAAGCTATTCGTGGTGGCTCTCTTATATTTGTATCTAATAATTTAAAATGTAAAGAACGTAAAGATATTGTGGCCCTTTCTATTGAGCGTACTGCAGAATTGTCCTGTGTTGAGCTTGAGCAACTCATTGTCCTCTGTGTCTACAGTCCTCCAGATAGGGATTATAATTTATTAGAAACTGAAATGGAAAATGTATTGAAGCGTTTGTTCACTAGTAGAAAACATGTTGTGGTGTGTGGGGATTTTAATGTTGATTTACTTGTGCAGTCTTCGAAATGTATTAGATGTAAAAATTTGTTTAAGTCTTTTGGCTTACAAAATTTATTTTGTGAGCCAACTAGAATCACCTCACATTCTAGAAAATGTATAGATAATATATTCTGCAACTGTGTATCAACAACAAGGGAGATACTAAGTAACTTTCCATCAGATCATCTTAGTCAGAAAGCAGAATTTCCTATTGATGTCACTTCTAAAAAGAATAAAATTGTATGTATACCAATGAGTGCACATCGACTTAAACAATTTAATGTAAATGTTTCATCAAAAGTCACTCATATTGACTTTAATCAGGAAGATCCAAACAGCTTATATGACTCCTTATTTAATACAATTAAAGCTGATTACAACAACATATTTAAATCAAAAACATTTTATAAAAACAAAAACTTGCAATTTTGTGAGTGGGCAACTGCAGAATTTACAAAAGTAGGGCTAAGTTGTACGAACTATATGGTATGAAGCAATTTAATTTTGATCCTGCCTTTATTCAATATGTTAAAATTTATTCTAAGACCTTTAAAAAGGCCTGTGCTGCTGCCAAGTCGTTACATATAAGTAATAAAATTAAAGAGTCAAAAAACAAGGCAAAAATGACTTGGAATGTAATCAATACTGAAACCGGTCGATTACTACCCCGTGATAATAACATTGAGTTAATTATAAATAACGAAGTGTGTAATAATAAATTAGATATAGCACAAACTTTTAACAACTATTTTATAGACATACCCGCGAAAACAACTAGCTCCTTAAATTCTTGTCCAATAAAAGCTCAACGCATGCTTGGGGGCAGCGTGGATCAGTGTAGTGTCTTATTTGGCAAATATGTAAACCCAAATGATTTCATAAAAGTATTCAAGTCACTTAACTCAAAAAAGACAGATGACAAGTGGGGTATTTCTGTAAAATTGATTGAGTCTATCATTGTTAATATATCACCACATCTAGCTGAAATATTTAATAAATGTGTTGATAAAGGAGTGTTTCCAGATTTAATGAAACACAGTAAAGTAATACCTCTATTTAAATCTGGATCCAAAACCGACCCTGGTAATTTCAGACCAATTTCAATATTACCAGCCATTAGCAAAATTTTTGAAAAAAATATATTGCAACAATTACAAACTCATTTTAATTTAAATATGCTATTACATAAGGAGCAGTATGGGTTCACAAGGGGTCGTTCTACCATTAATGCAGGTGTGACACTTCTGAATCATATATATGACGCCTGGGAGAATAGACAAGATGCTATTGGTGTATTCTGCGATCTCTCCAAAGCATTTGATTGCGTTGACCATAAAACACTATTGGGAAAACTATTTTATTATGGTATCAAAGACTCTGCACTGAACCTTGTTGCCTCCTACCTAAATGATCGAATACAACATGTTGATGTCAATGGAATTCGCTCCCCTGGAGCATCTGTTGCTATGGGCGTACCGCAGGGATCAATTCTGGGTCCGTTTCTATTTTTAATTTATATTAACGATCTGCCATTCTATATACAGAACTTGTGCGACATTGTTCTATTTGCTGATGATACGTCACTTATTTTTAAAGTTGATCGCACGCTTAGTAATTTTAACGGCGTAAATAGTTCACTTGCCCAAGTTGTAGATTGGTTTACGACCAATAATTTGCTACTAAACGCTAAGAAGACAAAATGTATCAGATTCAGCATGCCTAATGTCAGGAATTGCGGTACAAATATAACATTGAACAGTGATACCCTTAATCTTGTAGAATCAACTTTATTTTTGGGGATCACTTTAGATAGCAAACTGCAGTGGAATGCCCAAATAACATGTCTTGCAGGTAAACTCAGCTCGGCAGCCTTTGCCGTTAGTAAAGTCAGGCAGCTTACTGATGTGGCAACTGCCAGGCTGGTATACTTTAGTTATTTTCATAGTGTCATGTCTTACGGCATTTTGCTGTGGGGCAAAGCAGCTGATCTACAAGTAATTTTTGTACTCCAGAAGAGAGCTATACGTGCAATATATAAATTGAGTGCTAGAGTGTCTCTTAGAGAAAAAATTAAAGAAATTGGCATTTTAACGGTTGCATCACATATTTGCAAATATTATGTTAGTTAAACAGAACATACATTTATACAATAGACACAGTGACATACATTCGATAAATACTAGAAATAAGCATAAATTAATTGGAACGCATCATCGTTTACAAAAGGTTCACGACTCTTTTGCAGGAATTGGCGTACGACTATATAATAAAATTCCTTTAAACATTATGAACCTGCCGTTACATAAATTTAAGGCGGAAATTAAGAGGCACCTCTTGAAAAGGGCCTATTACACAACTAATGATTATTTGAACGATAAAAATAAATGGAAATGAGTTGCTTGTTCTTCGCTTGAGCTATTTAGGATTCGAATGAATCTTGTGATATGCCTTGAATCTGCATATATATGTTGTATTTTTACATCTCTACATTATTAATAATTTGAAACATCTGACAACTAAAGGTTTCTAAATTGGCTGCGTTTAGTCCCGGTATACAATGTAATTTGAGTTTGTTATTGTGTGAGCACCATGTAGACTTATTTATTTCTTTGAAATTGACATGATAGTTGCTGTGCAGTTTTTGAGTATGTCATGCTCGCCTAAGTGTCCTGGCAGTGGTGGCGTATGTATCGGGTCGCCTTATTCCCTATAATACGGTTGAGTAGGGCGATGGCTGATATAATGCGTCATACCCGTGAACGGGTGCCGTCTGTTGGGGCTGGTCAGCTCATAGCTGTTATAGCAATTATTAAAAATAATCTTATTTATATTTAAGGTAAACTTAAGTTTAGTCGACTGTTCTCACATAAATCCAAAGGAACAATGTAAGTGTAATTTTAATGTTGTAAGCCATTCCTACATTTTAAAATGGCATCCATTGACTTTCTTGCCAGATTCTTCTTCTTCAAGGGTAGGCTGCCCTTAGAATCGGCAACTATAATCGCTCTAATTTTGATATGATTTAAACACAACATTGATTTTGTTTTTTTTTGTTTGTATAAATTCATTACTATGTAATTGGTCAAATATCATGTTAATCAAACTAATGTAATTACTGGCGTTTAGAAAAGAGTGGCCATGAGTTTTATTGCCAGGTTCTTTACCTATTGCTTTGCGAATCTGGCAGTAAATGTAAATGTAGAAGCAATATTCTTGACGTTCATAAGTGTTACTTTGTGACCTAAATGAATAAAGATTTATTGAAGTGAAAACTTCTTTAGCGGCGTTGAGCACTTTTTCTGTAATGGGTATAAAATCTTAAACTCGCGTCAGGACACGTGTCGTCAGGACACGTGTCCTGATCGAAAAAGCGTAAGATTTTTTTATCATCATCATCTTTACGTCGATCCCGATCAATTTTTGAAGGAAAAACTTCTTTTAGCGCGGTACGCATATTTTTAGACGAGATAAAATCTCTGGACTCGCGACCATAATCATCATCATCATCTAACGTTGATTCCGGTCATCTACAGGTCTTATTAAATAATGCTGTGTAATCAATTAGGACTCTTTCAGTGTAGAATTATTTTTTATCATCATCATCTTTACGTCGATCCCGGTCAATTTTTGAAGGAAAAACTTCTTTTAGCGCGGTACGCATATTTTTAGATGAGATAAAATCTCTGGACTCGCGACCATAATCATCATCATCATCAAACGATTCCGGTCATCTACAGGTCTTATTAAATAATGCTGTGTAATCAATTAGGACTCTTTCAGTGTAGAATTATTTTTTATCATCATCATCTTTACGTCGATCCCGGTCAATTTTTGAAGGAAGAACTTCTTTTAGCGCGGTACGCATATTTTTAGATGAGATAAAATCTCTGGACTCGCTACCATAATCATCATCATCATCTAACGTTGATTCCGGTCATCTACAGGTCTTATTAAATAATGCTGTGTAATCAATTAGGACTCTTTCAGTGTAGATTTATTTTTCATCATCATCATCTTTACGTCGATCCCGGTCAATTTTTGAAGGAAAAACTTCTTTTAGCGCGGTACGCAATTTTTTAGATGAGATAAATTTGGACTCGCTACTCCCCGTTACGATACGCAGCTATAGTGTGTGCATATATGCATGTACCAACGCGACTAGATAAATAAATTATTAATAAATTGAGTTTTTTAAGTGAAAACGCCTCTTAGCGTGGTACACATATTTTTAGAGAAGATAAAATCTCTGGATTTGCGACTATAATCATCATCATCATCTAATGTTGAACCCGGTCATCTACAGGTCTTATTAAATAATATTGTGTAATCAATTAAGAGTCTTTCAGAGTAGAATTTTTTTTTCATCATCATCATTAACGTCCATCCCGGTCAATTTTTGAAGTGAATATTCTTTTAGCGCGGTACGCTTATTTTTAGATGAGATAAAATCTCTGGACTCGCGACCATTATCATCATCATCATCTAACGTTGATTCCGGTCATCTACAGGTCTTATTAAATAATGCTGTGTAATCAATTAGGAGTCTTTCAGTGTAGATTTATTTTTCATCATCATCATCATTAACGTCGATCCCGGTCAATTTTTGAAGGAAAAACTTCTTTTAGCGCGGTACGCAATTTTTTAGATGAGATAAATCTCTGGACTCGCTACACCCCGTTACGATACGCAGCTATAGTGTGTGCATATATGCATGTACCAACGCGTCTAGATAAATAAATTATTAATAAATTGAGTTTTCACTTCTGTCGGCACTCCCGGAGTGGTTAGGTTAGGTTTTTTTTATTATTATTATGTTTCTTCTTTTCACGGGTATCTTCTTTTTTTTTTATGAAGATACCCGGGCTTTTGGTAGGCGTACATGGGGACATACTGGTCCAACACGCAGAGGCCCTTTGAGAATTTTAATCTAAAAGGAAATGGGACCCCCACTGCAGACAGTCCACGCCCGCCTTATGTAGAAGAACGATAATGGACCACCTCCAATGGGAGTTAAACTATTGTAAAATATGCTAACTAAGAAATGGGCTATTGGGTTGGGGGTTTGATGAACTAGGTGATTATAACTATGGATGAAGGCGGCGTCTGCCATTTTAATATCTGATTATTAAAAATTTGGCAGACGGTGACTCGCCAACTCACTAGATGGGCCCCCTATACAATCGCCATAGGCATGATAAGCCTGTAAGGCGACAGGAGGCAACACCGGTGTGAGCGGCTTGGGGTGTCGAGCGGTGCGGCGCCGGTTTCACCTTCGCGGGACAGGCCCTTATTATTATTATTATTATTTCCTTTATTCATTAATTACACTTGTCAATTACATTTTTAAATACATTATATAAAAAAAATCTATTTAAAATATAAAAAATAGTATCCCACCGGCATCGGGTACAGGGACCAAGCTACCGGTGGTCAGGACTGCAGAGACAGAAACTTCCGCACAATACGTGCCGTGCCCAGAAGAACCGCCTTTTGCATCAAGCCCTTGACCCAACTGCCTAACGCGAGTCTCTTGAGATGTTGGTCAAGGCTCTTGGCGATCAGGCCATGTGCTGATACAACTATCGGAACAATAATCGCTGAATCCACATCCCACATGTCGACAACCTCATGAGCAAGGTCCAAATATTTTATTTGTTTGTCCTTTTCTGCTTTTACAAGATTCTCGTCATGTGGTATGGTTATATCAACGATTAATGCAAGGCGCTCTGACCGATCTATTACCACTATATCAGGCTTATTGGCTACAATAGTCCTGTCAGTGATAATGGATCGGTCCCAGTACAATGTGACGCGACTATTTTCTAGAACTGGGTCGGGCGCATACCTATAATACGGTACCTCTGAATCGACAAGGTTATATTTTAGTGCAAGTTGCTGATGGACAATCCTGGCCACTTGGTTGTGCCTATGCAAATACTCGCCGTTGGCAAGACGAGAACAACCAGAAAATATAATATAATATCATTATTATTATTACACTGATTTAGCTGGAATTTAATTATAAGTGATAAATAATTTGACTACAGATGTTATTAAGTCGTTAAGCCAAGTTAAAGGCCTTATGGGCCTTTAAGGCCTATAAGGCCTTGAAAATTTTCCTTTAAAATTTCCTTTGGGACAAAAATGCACACGGTGAGATGTGGGCGTATAGTATAGGATATGAAGGGGTAGGTATTGAAAAAGGCGTGACAATATGTATGTGTGTATGTAAAGATGTTATTTAAGTAACTTTTACCATCTCTTTAGTGATTATGTCATACAAATAGATACGTCCATACCTACTTACAGTGATAACAAAATCGTACAAGCTCATTTAAATAAGATGTCTTTACACACAAAACTATATAGGAATATAGGTGTTATATTATTTATTAACTGATTATAAGTTTCGTAGCCAGATAGGATTTTTATACGAATGTGTTATTTAATTTCTCAGTGATTGTATAAAACATTCTCAAATCTCAGATGCCCGTTACTCTTTTTACTGCTCCCGTTCCTTTTTCACCGCCATCTTTGAATACTACATCAATAAAACAAGGTGGTTCCAAACCGAGTGGGTTTAATAATAGTCGGTAGGAGCCATAAAGATTTCCACATGCTAAAAAGACTATTCCAAACACTTTCATTACTAACAACGCATTGATCTGTGACCACTAGCCCAAGTACTTTACCTGCGAACCATATTGCTCTAAACATACATATTTTGTTCTAATTTTAAACTACTGAGGTGACAAGCAAGTAAACAGCCCCTCGGTCAAATGTAGTTACCGTAGCCTATAGAAGCAATTAATACCTAAAGTGTTACACTGTCGATCCTATTGCTGTGTTGAAACGGTAAGGCACCAAAGGTCTGCTGTTGAAATTCGTCACGCCGCTAACAAAGCCTTCAACTACACTTATATTGGCACCCAGGAAGCACGAAAACGCATAAATGTCCCAAAGGCTCACCCATCTCAAGACAGACTGTAACGTAAGTTGCTTAACGCATTGATCGTATTGATTCGTACAGAACAATAAGCTAGCGAATCTACAAGTGCTTTTAAACGGGTTAATATTTTAAATGTATATTCACTGTATACGTACCTTTACATATTACCTAATAAGCATTATCCAATTTGAATGTCAGGGTCACAATATCAGCAGTCTTCAAACAAAATAAACAATTATTCGTCTGCAACAAATGTATTTTCCGTCTCATGTCATGTAGATGTTTGGAAAGAGATGTAAAGTTCATTGTTCACATGCAATTCGTTACATGTTTTGAATTTCATGATATTTTCGTTCAGTTTTATTGCAGTCGTTGTATTGTAAGGTAAGTGTAATCATATAACCTGACATGTAAATCAAACTATTGAATTACTGGCGGTTAGAAAAGAGTGGAAAAGAATTTTATTGCCAGGTACTTCTTCAGGTTCTACCTATTGCTTTGCGAATCTGGCAGTAAATGTAAATGTAGAAGCAATAATCTTGACGGTCAGTGTTACTTTGTGACCTACATGACTAAAGATTTTTCATTTTCATTAAAACATGTATTGTAAATGGTTACTGAAAGTTGCACAACGAGCTACGGAGCACGCTATTCTCGGAGTGTCTTTGATCGGTAAACTCCGAAACGAAGTTATCCATCTGAGAACCAGAGTGGTCGACAGAGCTCGCAGAGTAGGCACGTTAAAGTGGCAATGAGCTGCCTACATCTGTAGAAGAACCGATGGCCGATGGAGCAAACAAATGTGAAGTGGAGACCTCTACTCGGCAAACGTGCGGACGATCCGCTTCCGGATAGATCGATGACCTGGAAAAGGTCGCAGGACGGGGCTGGATGCGGAAGGCGCAGGGCGTGTGTTGTGGCGTGAATTGGGAGAGGCCTACGTCCAGCAGTGGACTGTTTATAGGCTGATTTGATTGATTATAAATGGTACCATCAACTGCTATCATATAACCCGCACATACGTTTATTTGTTTTTACTTGTTCTGTAAAAAACGAAGATAATGACAATCATACTTACAAATACTTACTTATCAATCATTCCTTGTATCCCCAGAGGCCTAGACAGGCGTACTATACGCCCACATTTCACCGTATACATTTTTGTCCAACGTAACAGGTAGTGAGCTGATTCCTGCGTTGAAATGGACAAGTGCAAGTTGTAGCGACATTTTAAATTTTTTGAACCGCCCATTAGGTTATCCATATAATATGTATGTATCTTCACGCTGTGTCTCTGACGGGGTGGTCAGAGAGGACAGATCGCAAGGCTTAGCGATCCTTGCATACTTCTTTCATAAGACATTCTAACGTTAATAATTATGTATTCTATTATAGGTCCTGATTTTTGTCACAGACACTATGTCCCTGGTAGTGAAATCGTTCGAGTCCAGCAAGTTAGTGCCCGATGTTATTCCGACAGCTCCCACCGGCAACATTGAGGTAAGAGTTATAGACATACTAGCAGGGTACCGAGTCTATTATTTTTCTAATAGAAAGCCTTTTTAGTTCTATTCTATATCGATTCTATTGCGATTGGTCCAAAACTAGGTAGTCTACAAAAGTATTAAATATTTCACAGTCACATTTCTCATGCCGAAGAATAGCGACAAAATAGCTGTTTTTGTATGTCAAAATATTAATATAAACTACCAACAGTGCAGATTACGTGCGGCTACTGGCACGACACGTGTTAATAAAATTATATCAACCGGCCGGCGGATAGAATTCTATTGGATAATTGTAATAGTGGACTACGAAAACTGTCCAATTTTACTGTCGGCGCTCTATTGAGCGACGATTTCTATTCTCTTCTGACCCGATTGAATTTGTAGACTTGGCCCCCAGATCATTCCAAACATAAGTTGTACCTTGTAGATAAGCAAACCCAAATTTAAAATGAATATTTTACACCAAATTTAAAATGAATATTCAGGTAGGTATACCACCAAGATTTTCATGAACAAAAAATAACGTCACAAGGAGTTATCAGGCAGCAGTCGCTCTACACTAGGCCAATGCTAAACCTTAAAAAAATCTGACAATATATTTGCTCTTGCAATTTTTTACAAATTACATACGATAAAATTTACAAATTATAAAGCTCTTGGTTCTTTCGCTCTAGGTTTCTAATAGTTTTCTTGAATTCGTCCATGCACTCAACAACTTCGTCCAGTTTAGCACTATGGAACTGCAACGAGTCGTTCAGTTGCGTCATTTCTCTTTTAATTGCTTTTTCCACTTCTTTTGAAATATTATTAAGAAACTTTTTGTTATCAATTTGGACAGGTGCATCATCATCATAGTCATCATCTTCTGGCACAATAATGGAAGAACTACGTTTAGGAGTATCTTGTTGGCACTCTAGACATGTCCATTCTAGGCTTGGTGCCGCTTTCAGTGCGGCTATCTGCTTGTTCGTTAAGCCTGTGCATTTTGTGCTAAGATGTACAAGCCTCTCACACTTACTGCACTCCAATCCTGGCGTAGTCTTAGTGATATTTCTTTTACAACCATCACACTTAGTCATAAGTAACATTATAGTGGGTAATATGAAAAACAATCTCGTTGTTACGTGTGTTACGTTCGACTTCAATATACGGAATGAATAAAAAATTTAATAAAAAGATAAGAAGGTAAAAAAAGGTTGTCTTTATTAATAAAATTACTGGAAGACTCATTTTTTTACATATAACGCCCTGCCGAAGCCCTTGTTTAAATTTATAGGGCAAGCTATATTTATAACATGTAGGCACTCGCTAAAGAGGGTAAAATAAGGGTTAAGCAGCTGTATAATACTTCGAGATTATCAAAGTTAGAAATATCAGACTATGTGCTCGTGTTTCTGTTTACGAATAAATGTATTCGTGCTTCGTGGTTTTCAATATTTTACCAATAAGAAGGTAAAATAGGAGTTTATATGGGAAATCCAAATTAGCATATTTTTTGAATACCTGCTTATGAAAAAAAAAACATATGTTTCAGGATTTGTAATATGAAATATTTGACAAAAAATAACAAAATATTTCAAAACTAATAAGGGGCATAGGTCAGAGGGATGTAAAGGCAGTTTAAAGTAAGACACGGGTAGAGCCAAGCCCAGTAAAACTAATATATTGACAAATTTATGAGGTGAATCACTCATTTTTCTGCACCCAGATATATATTTACACCTAGAAACCTATAAAAATATGCCCTTAAAAGAAGGCACTTACTAAAAAAAGGTATTAAACGTTAATAAGTTATAAACATTCATAAAAAAACTTTGTCATTTTCTTAGTTAGAAACGTGAAAGTATTTATATCTGGTTACAGGTAAACGTGTTTAGCGGTTTAGCAAAATTTTACCTATAAACCTTCTTCTTCTTCAACCTTGTCACAATCGAAGATAGGGAATCAATGTTGGTATGAGATTATTTGATAACAATAAATGGCATGGGTTAGAGATGTCGGGTGCAACAGGTCTTCGAGGAATATCACGGACAAAGCCGGGGTCTACACCTAGTAATTGTGTAATTTAAACTATCACTACGAGTTTCACAGAAATAACGAGTATAGATATACATAATTGTTATCTAAAAATACCTAATAACTACATCACATAGAATACAAACACAGTCATAAAAAAATCATTTTAGAAATACAATGTAACTCATCAAAATATGTCTATAAGGTATGTCACTAATATTAATAAACGTTAAATCATAGCATATTTTTAAAAAATATATTTGTTTTTTAATTAAAAAAATTCTATAATTGATAAATACAGAGATTACGACTCAAAATTAATCTACGTGACTGTACTTTGTCATTATTTTAGGTAAAATTTGAACGTGTGTCCAGTTGACGAAAACATTAAAGTACTTAATTTAAGTTTTACTATGTGGACACGCGTAAAAATCCTGGCGTGTCCAGATGACGAAATAATAAATAATACATTTTGGAGTTTCACCAACTGATCACACGCGTGTCCAGCCTTATGTGTCGAGATGGTGAATAACCCGGTACAGATAGACGGACAGACTGAGCCGTTTTATAAGGCTTTTCTAAACTTTAGGGTTAGTCTAAGTCTTTAAATAGATTCTTCCATTTTATCGTATTAATTTTAAAAAAGAACTGTACCTAATTTTACTTATTTAAGATTAATCAATCACGACTAATCCCCAAAGGGGTGGCAGAGGTATATGATAGGTAGGTACATTTCATTTCATTTCAGTCCGAAACGTATGTAGGGTTGTGCGGGTTAAACAGGCCGATTTTTTTATTTATCACCAAAAATCTGCAATTTTCCAGTTGAGGTATCCAAGTGGCGCGATAGCATCTCAGGGCAACGAGCTGACTCCAACGCAGGTGAAGGACCAGCCTAGCGTCTCTTTCAAAGCTGACGCAGAATCTTTCTACACACTCGTTTTTACAGGTTGGTTTTCTTTTACATGTTTTGATAAGGTGTATAGGGGCCCACCAGGATCTCCTGGGACGTCGTCGAGATCGAGTTCGGTGTAACTTATCTGGTATTGGTCATTTGGTGATCTTGCCTTGGTAATGGGAATGCGCTTCCAATCGATTGTGAAAATAAGTTACATATAAAATTTACAAAATTACGTAGATATTTGGAAGGAGAATCTTTTTTCCCCCTTATTAATTGTGTTTTTCCTTGGTGTATATTCAACCCGTAGGTCTCAAATAACGGCTGGCATTTCAATTGCTATGTTCTGTGAATACATCCTAGCATTTTTCGGTCTCCATCCCCTCAGCTTCCAGGGAGGCTTGTAGAGATGCCCTTCTGGTCCCCGCGAGAAAAGCCCCATTGGTATACTCTTGACCGAGTACCTAGTCTCTATTCAGGACTAGGAGACTCACATAAAGCCGTGCCCCGTTACTTTTAATCTTCCTTTAGGAAGGGTAGGGACAGGAATATCAGTAAAATACAATTTCATTACTATATCAGATCCTGATAACTACGATGGACCTGAACCTGTATACCGCGAGTGGCATCATTGGCTGGTGGTGAACATTCCCGGAAGTGATGTGTCCAAGGGCGAGGTGCTCTCCGGCTACATTGGATCCGGACCTCCTGAGGGTACCGGCATACACAGATACGTCTACATAGTGTACAAACAACCTGGGAAGCTGACTTTTGATGAGAAGAAGTTGGACAATAAGT
Source organism: Thumatha senex (assembly GCA_948477245.1). NCBI lineage: Eukaryota > Metazoa > Arthropoda > Insecta > Lepidoptera > Erebidae > Thumatha > Thumatha senex. The sequence continues at coordinate 19,222,759 of OX419744.1, forward strand.
AAGTAAGATGAAATGATGCTTATAAAGGAACTAGACCAATGTTGGGATAAGTCGCTTGTAACTCTTTCCAACATAGGTGTAAGAGACTTCAAAAATAGCAAATCACAAAATTTGATGAAATTGTTTAAACGATTGCGATGGATTATGAAGCGCTCGTGGCCCCGCTAACACATTGTTCTGTAAACTATCACTGTGATAAGTAACTTTCGCTATAACTGGACCACCAGTAGGTATCTATAAAAGTAGCATTATCCATCACAATCACACATACATACAGATTGTCACACCTTATCCCCGAAGGAGTAGACACAGGCATACTATACGCCCACATTTACCGTATGCATTTTTATCCCACGTAACATGGTGGTGAGCCCATTGCGGCATTGCCGTGTTGAAATGGACAAGCGCAGGCTGCGGCGACCTGCTGTTGAAACTGCTGATGAAATGTTGACCTGCTGCACATCTGGTGTTGCAAACGTCCATATGCTAGGTGACAACTTTCCTTCAGGTGGGCTTGTCGGTCACAGTAATATAAAAAAAGATTAAAACAGAGAGATAGCATATACCTGACGACCTGCAGAGATTACTATTCACGATAAAAGCCGCGTTCAGTCAAGAGCTGATCTTTTATTATTCGTTTTAACAGATCCATTGATGGTCGAGCTGCTTTCTCAACGAAGAAATTTGCAGAGAAGTATAAGCTGGGAGCTCCCGTTGCAGGGAACTTCTATCGCGCGCAATTCGACGATTACGTGCCATTACTGTACAAGAGCTTGGGTGCTTAAATCATTTTGCACCTAGCTGTTATTACATCTAATCTTTAAATATATTGTAATTCTTACGCACGTGTTTCTCATTTAGCTCTACTTAATGAAATTTTGTGTGTTCCCTGGAAAGTTGAGGAATTAAAAATTTAAAAAATCCCCGACTAATACCTAAGGTCCCTTTAAAAAGTAAAAAATAATAAAAGATACTCAATCTTAAAGTACCTAAGCATGTACTAATAATTCTAAAAAAAAAATACGTCGCGTTGGGCGACCGCTCCTAATTATTTAAAACCTACATTTTTTTTTTGTCATAAGTATCTCATGCCTATGTTGTTTAGTTATTTTTGTTGTTGTCGCTGGGAATGCTGTTTTGCACCCTCATCCCTGCTTCGAGGGCAGCAGGGATGGTGTATTGGACTCCTGGCCCTTTGGGGGCCGTCCTGGCCACTAAACCCCGTGGTGTTCCACCTTCTTCCCAACCGGGTCGCAGGATAGGCCTGAGGGCTAGTCACGGTGACCCGGCTAAGGGAATGCCCTCATAATGAGTCTCTCATCGAGGGGCCAGATGGGCCTCCCCCCATGATCTCCCGGAGGAGATTAACTTGTACCTACCCGCTTCGAGCTGTGCCCAATCGTCACACGTTATTACCTATTGTACATTATTCTACATTTCAGACCTTTCATTTGATAGCCTTTCATTGAGGGAGTTGTAAAAAATATAGGTTACGCCATTTTGTGGCGGCGGCCATTTTGGACCGATTTTCATCAAGCATAGCTAAAAACAAAATCGGTTCACCCGTTCTGGAGCTACGATGCCACAGATAGATAAGAACAGAGACACGTCAAACTTAAAACACCCCGTCAATGTTGCGTTGGTGGTTAAAAAAATGCAATAAGTAGAATTTTAAACCTGGATTGTTAAAAAATCCTACTAAATCCGTTTTAATGAGAAAATCAACTGCTTTTTCCTAAGAATTAAAATGGATTGGAAAACTGTGTGTGTGAAAGTCACTCCTACTTATAAATAACCAACCAACTACCAACAACTAACAAGGATAAAGAGAGGACAGATCGCCAGGCTTTACTTTTTCACCACCATCTTTGAATACTACATCAATAAAACAAGGTGGTTCCAAACCAAGTGGGTTTCTTAAAGTTCTTACAAAAGACGGCATTAGACGGTGTCGTGACTTGAGAGCTACACGGACGCTCTTCAGTCCTCAAAGAAATGGGATAACAGCCGAACTTCCTAAGACAAGGCCACGGTAACTGACAAAGTGTGACGAGAACCCTGGGGACCGAGTCTGCTATTTCAATCGTGTCGAAATAGAATAGATATTGTCGCTCAATAGAAAGTCACCAGTACAATTTTGACACTTTTTCGTAGTCTTCTATCTGTCGGCCGATAGATTTGTATCCCTTACCGTGGCCGTGGCTAACAGTGGCCGCTAGTCAGTTGCATTTTTGACAGTCTACTAACATTTTGACAGCTAAAACAGCGAATCTGGTTCTATTCTACGACTTGTCAATAGTAGACTCGGCCCACTGATGTTTTCCTTACGTGTGTTTTCCCACACTCTCGTGCACTCGATTATAGAGAAACGAAAAGGCGCCGTATGGTAATAGTCGGTTGGAGCCATAAAGATTTCCACATGCTAAAAAGACTATTCCAAACACTTTCATTACTAACAACGCATTGATCTGTGACCACTAGCCCAAGTACTTTACCTGCGAACCATATTGCTCTAAACATACATATTTTGTTCTAATTTTAAACTACTGAGGTGACAAGCAAGTAAACAGCCCCTCGATCGAAAGTAGTTACCGTAGCCTATAGAAGCAATTAATACCTAAAGTGTTACACTGTCGATCCTATTGCTATGTTGAAACGGTAAGGCACCAAAGGTCTGCTGTTGAAATTCGTCACGCCGCTAACAAAGCCTTCAACTACACTTATACGCACCCGGGGCTAACATGCATTTTGAAGCACGAAAACGCATAAATGTCCCAAAGGCTCACCCATCTCAAGACAGACTGTAACGTAAGTTGCTTAACGCATTGATCGTATTGATTCGTACAGAACAATAAGCTAGCGAATCTACAAGTGCTTTTAAACGGGTTATCATTTTAAATGTATATTCACTGTATACGTACCTTTACATATTACCTAATAAGCATTATCCAACTTGAATGTCAGGGTCACAATATCAGCAGTCTTCAAACAAAATAACCAATTATTCGTCTGCAACAAATGTATTTTCCGTCTCATGTCATGTATATGTTTGGAAAGAGATGTAAAGTTCATTGTTCACATGCAATTCGTTACATGTTTTGAATTTCATGATATTTTCGTTCAGTTTTATTGCAGTCGTTGTATTGTAAGGTAAGTGTAATCATATAACCTGACATGTAAATCAAACTATTGAATTACTGGCGGTTAGAAAAGAGTGGAAAAGAATTTTATTGCCAGGTTCTTCTTCAGGCTCTACCTATTGCTTTGCGAATGAAAATTGTGTGTGTGAATGTAAATGTAGAAGCAATAATCTTGACGGTCAGTGTTACTTTGTGACCTACATGACTAAAGATTTTTCATTTTCATTAAAACATGTATTGTAAATGGTTACTGAAAGTTGCACAACGAGCTATGGAGCACGCTATTTTCGGATTGTCTTTATTCGGTAAACTCCGAAACGAAGTTATCCGTCTGAGAACCAGAGTGGTCGACAGAGCTCGCAGAGTAGGTACGTTAAAGTGGCAATGGGCTGCCTACATCTGTAGAAGAACCGATGGCCGATGGAGCAAACGAACGTGGAGTGGAGACCTCCACTCGGCAAACGTGCGTTAGGACGATCCGCTTCCGGATAGATCGATGACCTGTAAAAGGTCGCAGGACGGGGCTGGATGCGGAAGGCGCAGGGCGTGTGTTGTGGCGTGAATTGGAAGAGGCCTATGTATGTATCTTCACGCTGTGTCTCTGACGGGGTGGTCAGAGAGGACAGATCGCCAGGCTTCGCGATCCTTGCATACCTCTTTCATAAGACATTCTAACGTTAATAATTATGTATTCTATTATAGGTCCTGATTTTTGTCACGGACACTATGTCCCTGGTAGTGAAATCGTTCGAGTCCAGCTAGATAGTGCCCGATGTTATTCCGACAGCTCCCACCGGCAACATTGAGGTAAGAGTTATAGACATACTAGCAGGGTGCCGAGTCTATTATTTTTCTAATAGAAAGCCTTTTTAGTTCTATTCTATATCGATTCTATTGCGATTGGTCCAAAACTAGGTAGTCTACAAAAGTATTAAATATTACACAGTCACATTTCTCATGCCGAAGAATAGTGACAAAAAAGCTGTTTTTGTATGTCAAAATATTAATATAAACTACCAAAAATGCAGATCACGTGCGGCTACTGGCACGACACGTGTTAATAAAATTATATCAACCGGCCGATAGAATTCTATTGGAGCGCAATTGTAATAGTGGACTACGAAAACTGTCTAATTTTACTGTCGGCTCTCTATTGAGCGACGATTTCTATTCTCTTCTGACCCGATTGAATTTGTAGACTTGGTCCCCAGATCATTCCAAACATAAGTTGTACCTTGTAGATAAGCAAACCCAAATTTGAAATGAATATTCAGGTATACCACCAAGATTTTCATGAACAAAAAATGACGTCACAAGGAGTTATCAGGCAGCAGTCGCTCTATACTAGCCCAAAAAACTGCTAAACCTTAAAAAAATCTGACAATATATTTGCGATTTGTGACACAGTGATCGTTCACAGAACGTGTGTTGTGAGCTATCACTGTTTTAAACACAGAACATATAATAATAGGTACCTATGTAATTAGACTTTAATTTATTCATAAAGCAATATAAATACTTCAAGTCTCTATCCAATATTCATATTAACGTGCTTTCTTCGAAGTTCAGTCTGATTTAAGTTCAACCTGATCAGCGTAAATTAGTCACTAGTTCAAAATAAATATGAATTATGACATAATGACTGGATTGCGCGACCAAAAACAATAAAATAACCGAATTAATTGTCTCTTGCCATAGAGCTGACACAACTTATTTGGGTCTTATATTAAATCTACTACCATTTAGGAACTCAGTACAATTACTGCTTCGCTCTCGATAAATTAAATATTAGCCTTTCTCGATAAATCACGCCGAAGAGGTGGCAGAGGCATATTATAGGCCCACATTTGACCATGTGAATTCTACGTAATAAATAGGCCAACCAACACAAAAAGAAATTCATTTCAATTCGAAACAGTTGTTCCTGAGATAAGCGTGTTCAACCAAACAAATAAAATCTTCAGCTTATTATATATTAGCATAGACATTGACTTACAATCAGATTCAATATTAAACTAATAGAACGCTAAGTTTGTTTAAAGTTGATTTAAAGATATTGTTAAGAGGTAGAGTTTGTCGTAAAATTTTATTATAATAACAATACCTATTGGGAATTCTGTATACTTTATGTGTACTTATTATTTTATTTACGACTCATAAATTAAATACCAACTGCTTTTGGTAACAAGTAATTTTAAATGATTTTCTACGGCTTAGATAGTCTACGGTTAATATCGTTATCAATGCCACTATCAAATCAAATGCAGCTAAGTACGATACAAATGTTTGACGCATAGCTGATTCTTATTCGTATTCATGTTTCGATTTAGGTGGATAATATATAATGAGGCTTCACAGCTGTGGCTACTCTTGCGTGGCAAAGTTATTCCGTACCTGTTTACCACAGGAACCTGTTCCCGAAAATGACGTTCAAAGGCTCCGTAACATAGTTAAAAGAATGTTAGAAAAGAAAACTAGTCAATTTATTAATTAATTTAAGGCACGTTAAATGTGTGATAGAATTTGCAAACATGCAAAGCGCCCTTAACTATCGTAGCGATAGTTAAGGGCGCTTTGCATGTTTGGATGGATTTCTAAACTGATTACAGTTTAGAAGTTCGATTCATATCGAACTTCTAAACTGTAATCAGTTTTAAAACCGGTAGTGGCAGAAATTTCAAAATCGCCTATGTTTGTATTCGTGGTGTCCTGAATCGAATGGCTCAAGCCCTCGTAAACCGTTAGTTCTCTATCTCTTATGTTTTTTGAAATAGATGGGTACAGAGGGTTATTCCACATCTCGACACGAGAGGCTGGACACACGTGTAATCAGTTGGTGAAACTTCAAAAAATATTATTTATTATTTCGTCATCTGGACACGCCAGGATTTTTACGCGTGTCCACATAGTGTAACTTAAATTAAATTCTTTAATGTTTTCGTCAACTGGACATACCTAAGATTTTTGGGAAAAAAGGTACAGTCATGTTAAGAATAGTTTCATTTATTATTTTCATAAATGAGGTGACTTCATGAAAAATATTTCAAACGTCATTATTTTGCGTAATTTCAAGTTAGAAACATAAAATTAATTTCATTAAATTTAAAATCCTTGATTTCAAATAAAAAGATAAGAAGGTAAAAAAAGGTTGTTTTTATTAATAAAATTACTGGATGACTCATTCTTTTACAAACAACGCCCTGCCGAAGCCCTTGTTAAAATTTATAGGGCAAGCTATATTTATTATATGTAGGCACTCGCTAAAGAAGGTAAAATAAGGGAAAAGCAGCTGTATAATACTTCGAGATTATCAAAGTTAGAAATATCAGACTATGTGCTCGTGTTTTTGATTACGAATAAATGTATTCGTGTTTCGTGGTTTTCAATATTTTACCAATAAGAAGGTAAAATAGGAGTTCTTATTTTTAGGAGGAGTTCTTATATGAGAAATTCTTCATTTTCGAAGAATCTAACATCAAAATTTGCATACCTGCTTCTAATAAACAAAGAAAAATATATAATTCTAAATTTTTTTAATTGTTGAAATTATTTAAAGTTGTAAATTAGGGGAGCAAAGTTTGTATGAAAATATGTAAAACCTTATTAGGGGCATGAATTAGAAGTTTGGAGGATGCCACAGGTGGTCATTCCAGATTACAAATAAATGTACAGATGTATCGAGGTTTTGGTGGGAATGAAATAAAGGTTGTAAGTTTATATGGGAAATCCAGATGAATACCTGTTTATGATTAAAAAAAACATATGTTTCAGGATTTGTAATACGAAATATTTGACAAAAAGAAAACAAAATATTTCAAAACTAATAAGGGGCATAGGTCAGAGGGATGTAAAGGCAGTTTAAAGTAAGACAAGCCAAGCCAAGCCCAGTAAAACTAATATATTGACAAATTTATGAGGTGAATCACTCATTTTTCTGCACCCAGATATATATTTACACCTAGAAACCTGATTTTTTATAAAAATATGCCCTTAAAAGAAGGCACTTACTAAAAAAAGGTATTAAACGTTAATAAGTTATAAACAGTCATATAAAAACTTCGTAATTTTCTTAGTTAGAAACGTGAAAGTATTTATATCAGGTTACAGGTAAACGTGTTTAGCGGTTTAGCTAAATTTTACCTATAAACCTTCTTGTGTGTCAATCGAAAATAGGGAATCAATGTTGGTATGAAAGTATTTGATAACAACAAATGGCATGGGTTAGAGATGTCGGGTGCAACAGGTCTTCGAAGAATGTCACGGGCAAAGCCGGGGTCTACACCTAGTATTTGTGTAATTTAAACTATCACTACGAGTTCCACAGAAATAACGAGTATAGATATACATAATTGTAATCTAAAAATACCTAATAACTAAAAATCCGAGTACTTGGCACTAAACTCGACAGATCCCACATCCGTCCGCATAGGCGGTGATTTGGTCGAGCGCACGGACCAGGTTAAATACTTGGGATCTGTTTTTCACACGTCCAGTGACATCGATTGCGATGTCAAGTCACGCATTGCTGCCGCGTGGGCCAAATGGCGGGAGATGACCGGTGTCATTTGTGACCCTAAAATGCCGATCCGGTTGAAGGGACAGGTCTACAAAACCATTATTAGACCTGTCCTTTTACATGGCAGTGAGACGTGGCCGATATTGGAGCGACACAAGCAGGAGCTGCGTGTCACGGAAATGAAGATGCTGCGGTGGATGTGTGGAGTCACGCGGATGGACCGCGTGAGGAACTCTCGCATCCGCGGCAGCCTTCACGTCCGTGACATTGCAGACAAGTTGCAAGAGTGTCGCCTTCGTTGGTATGGTCACGTCTTGCGGCAACCGCCGGGCTACGTAGGTAACAAATGTCTGGCCATGTCAGCCCCGCCGGGTCCCGGTAAGAGGGGAAGACCCAAGAAGTGCTGGCTTGACGTCGTAAGGGATGACATGCGTGCCAATGGTCTCACCACAGGGGATGCCGACGACCGTGCGAAGTGGAGGAGAAAATGTAGGAAAGCGGACCCCGGGCGTCGCGAGACGCAACTGGGACAGACGCTCGGATGATGATGATGAACTAAAAATCATCACATAGAGTACAAACACAGTCATAAAAAAATAATTTCAGAAATACAATGTAACTCATCAAAATATATTGTTATATTTTTTAAGGTATGTCACTAATATTAATAAACGTTAAATCATAGCATATTAGTATAAAGATATAAGTTTTTTATTAAAAAAATTCTATAATTGATAAATACAGAGATTACGACTCAAAATTAATCTACGTGACTGTACTTTGTCATTACTTTAGGTAAAATATGAACGTGTGTCCAGTTGACGAAAATATTAAAGTATTTAATTCAAGTTTCACTATGTGGACACGCGTAAGAATCCTGGCGTGTCCAGATGTCGAAATAATAAATAATACTTTTTGGAGTTTCACCAACTGATCACACGCGTGACCAGCCTTATGTGTCGAGATGGTGAATAACCCGGTACAGATAGACGGACAGACTGAGCCGTTTTATAAGGCTTTTCTAAACTTTAGGGTTAGTCTAAGTCTTTAAATAGATTCTTCCATTTATTCGTATTAATTTTAAAAAAGAAGCGCTCGTGGCCCCGCGGTCTCAGTGTTCTGTAAACGATCACTGAGTTACGCAACTTTCACTATGGCTGGTACTCGGATGGGTGACCACTTTGTGGCATTTACGTTTGCGAGCGTTTCCGTGCTTCGGAAGGCACGTTAAGCCGTTGGTCCCGGTTGCCAGTAAAATGGTAGTCGTTAAGCCTGGTTGAAGGCCTTATGGGCGGCTTAAATATTTCAACAGCAGGTAGCCACAACCTGCGTCTGTCTATTTCAACACGGCAATGGGCTCACCACCTATTACGTGGGACAGGAATCCACACGGTGAAAAGTGGGCATAGAATATGCCTCTGCCACCCCTTCGGGGATAAGGCGTGATGGATATATATATATATATATATAATTTTAAAAAAGAACTGTACCTAATTTTTCTTATTTAAGATTAATCAATCACGACTAATCCCCAAAGGGGTGGCAGAGGTATATGATAGGTAGGTACGCCCACATTTCATTTCATTTCAGTCCGAAACGTTTCAGTCCGATTTTTTTATTTATCACCAAATTTCTACAATTTTCCAGTTGAGGTATCCAAGTGGTGCGATAGCGTCTCAGGGCAACGAGCTGACTCCAACGCAGGTGAAGGACCAGCCTAGCGTCTCTTTCAAAGCTGACGCAGACTCTTTCTACACAATCGTTTTTACCGGTTGGTTTTCTTTTACATGTTTTGATAAGGTGTATAGGGGCCCACCAGGATCTCAGAGGCCCCTGTATTTGCAAGTGGTGGACCAGCTGGTTAATGGACGAGGCTCTTTCTCCCTCAAATTAGGTTCTGATTAATTTCGACACGGTTTCCAAGTTATTTTTTAAAATTCTCCTGGGACGTCGTCGAGATCCAGCTCGGTGTAACTTAGCTGGTATTGGTCATTTGGTAATCTTGCCTTGGTAATGGGAATGCGCTTCCAATCGATTGTGAAAATAAGTTACATATAAAATTTACAAAATTACGTAGGTATTTGGAAGGAGAATCTTTTTTCCCCCTTATTAATTGTGTTTTTTCCTTGGTGTATATTCAACCCGTAGGTCTCAAATAACGGCTGGCATTTCAATTGCTATGTTCTGTGAATACATCCTAGCTTTTTTCGGTCTCCATCCCCTCAGCTTCCAGGGAGGCTTGTAGAGATGCCCTTCTGGTCCCCGCGAGAAAAGCCCCATTGGTATACTCTTGACCGAGTACCTAGTCTCTATTCAGGACTAGGAGACTCACATAAAGCCGTGCCCCGTTACTTATAATCTTCCTTTAGGAAGGGTAGGGGCAGGAATATCAGTAAAATACAATTTCATTACTATATCAGATCCTGATAACTACGATGGACCTGAACCTATATACCGCGAGTGGCATCATTGGCTGGTGGTGAACATTCCCGGAAGTAATGTGTCCAAGGGCGAGGTGCTCTCCGGCTACATTGGATCCGGACCTCCTGAGGGTACCGGCATACACAGATACGTCTACATAGTGTACAAACAACCTGGGAAGCTGACATTTGATGAGAGGAAGTTGGATAATAAGTAAGTAAGATGAAATTATGCTTATAAAGGAACTAGACCAATGTTGGGATAAGTCGCTTGTAACTCTTTCCTACATAGGTGTAAGAGACTTCAAAAATAGCAAATCACAAAATTTGATGAAATTGTTTAAACTATTTCGATGGATTATGAAGCGCTCGTGGCCCCGCTAACTCATTGTTCTGTAAACGATCACTGTGATAAATAACTTTCGCTATAACTGGACCACTAGTAGGTATCTATAAAAGTAGCATTATCCATCACAATCACACATACATACATATTGTCACACCTTATCCCCGAAGGGGTAGACACAGGCATACTATACGCCCACATTTACCGTATGCATTTTTATCCCACGTAACATGGTGGTGAGCCCATTGCGGCATTGCCGTGTTGAAATGGACAAGCGCAGGCTGCAGCGACCTGCTGTTGAAACTGCTGATGAAATGTTGACCTGCTGCACATCTGGTGTTGCAAACGTCCATTTGATAGGTCACCACTTTCCTTCAGGTGGGCTTGTCGGTCACAGTGATATAAAAAAAGATTAAAACAGAGAGATCGCATATACTTGACGACCTGCAGAGATTACTATTCACGATAAAAGCCGCGTTCAGTCAAGAGCTGATCTTTTGTTATTCGTTTTAACAGATCCATTGATGGTCGAGCTGCTTTCTCAACGAAGAAATTTGCAGAGAAGTATAAGCTGGGAGCTCCCGTTGCAGGGAACTTCTATCGCGCGCAATTCGACGATTACGTGCCATTACTGTACAAGAGCTTGGGTGCTTAAATCATTTTGCACCTAGCTGTTATTACATCTAATCTTTAAATATATTGTAATTCTTACGCACGTGTTTCTCATTTAGCTCTACATAATGAAATTTTGTGTGTTCCCTGGAAAGTTGAGGAATTAAAAATTTAAAAAATCCCCGACTAATACCTAAGGTCCCTTTAAAAAGTAAAAAATAATAAAAGAAACTCAATCTTAAAGTACCTAAGCATGTATTAATAATTCTAAAAAAAAATACGTCGCGTTGGGCGACCGCTCCTAATTATTTAAAACCTACATTTTTTTTTGTCATAAGTATCTCATGCCTATGTTGCTTAGTTATTTTTGTTGTTGTCGCTGGGAATGCTGTTTTGCACCCTCATCCCTGCTTTGAGGGCAGCAGGGATGGTGTATTGGACTCCTGGCCCTTTGGGGGCCGTCCTGTCCACTAAACCCCGTGGTGTTCCACCTTCTTCCCAACCGGGTCGCAGGATAGGCCTGAGGGCTATTCACTGTGACCCGGCAAAGGGAATGCCCTCATAATGAGCCTCTCATCGAGGGGCCAGATGGGCCTCCCCCCATGATCTCCCGGAGGAGATTAACTTGTACCTACCCGCTTCGAGCTGTGCCCAATCGTTACACGTTATTACCTATTGTACATTATTCTATATTTCAAGACCTTTCATTTGATAGCCTTTCATTGAGGGAGTTGTAAAAAATATAGGTTACGCCATTTTGTGGCGGCGGCCATTTTGGACCGATTTTCATCAAGCATAGCTAAAAACAAAATCGGTTCACCCGTTCTGGAGCTACGATGCCACAGATAGATAAGAACAGAGACACATCAAACTTAAAACACCCCGTCAATGTTGCGTTGGTGGTTAAAAAAATGCAATAAGTAGAATTTTAAACCTGGATTGTTAAAAAATCCTACTAAATCCGTTTTAATGAGAAAATCAACTGCTTTTTCCTAAGAATTAAAATGGATTGGAAAATTGTGTGTGTGAAAGTCATTCCTACTTATAAATAACCAACCAACTACCAACAACTAACAAGGATAAAGAGAGGACAGATCGCCAGGCTTCACGATCCATGCATACTTCTTTCGCTTCTTGCAGACTCATCAATCGCTTCATACATGCACGTCTGGGTATCCAAGTACTTTTGACTTTTCCGTTATTGAGCAATCTGCTCACATGGTCTTCATATGTAAGTCTCGGCCTACCCTGACTCCTTCTACCCTCTACTTTCGCACAATATATATTCTTTGTCAATCGTTCCTCACTTATTCGTTGGACGTGTCTAATCCAACGGAGCACGCCCTATTCCAGCTTAACGCTGACACTTTCATTTAAACCTGCCATTTTGGGTATCACTTCGTTACTTATTCGGTCGGCCAAAGTTACGCCGCACAGTTTTCGAAGTGATCGCAACTCAAGAGCATTCAATTTACTTTCATGCATCTGCTGACATACCTAGATTCCGCTGCCGTAAAGCAACGTTGGCACTAGCACTGCGTTATGAATCGCGAGTCGTGCTTCTTTTACGATGCTTTGTCGCTGGTAAAGCGACAAAGCACCGTTAACTTTGTTTCCGGCAGCTACTCGCCGTTCTACATCTGAATCACATCTTCCGTCTGCGCTAAACATACTCCCTAAATGCACAATTTCATTCACTCCTACTCATAGATTGTATTTTTCTTTAAGTACCTTATAAAGTCAGGTACATATTCATCAAACTCTGCACGGTAGTAATTGCAAGCTTTGGGCTCACCCAGGCTGTATCTCTATGACAAATCCCCGATAGATATCTTGCTGCGATTCTCTAGAGATCTGAAAAATAGTGATACAATTTAATATACAAGCTTTTGAGTAAGTCTAAAGGAGTCTTTTAAAAATATCTTGGGCCTAATTCACCTGCAAACTGGCGCAACTACTGAATGACGACGGAGTATAGGGACTAGTGGGAGGTTGGGGTCAAAGGGCAGTCGTTTCCAACCAAATCTAATCTTGCCATGAGAGATAATCGATGGACTCTGGGTTCTAGAGTAGAGACTATAGTGTCAAGAGGAGCGGGGCGTCAAAATGAGAGTCATTCACGCTATCTAATATTTTAGATAAATAAAAATTTTCTTACCGTTTAGATTTAAATTTTACATAGCCGACACAAAATAATTGCTTATGTAAGCTACTCACCATTAAGCAAACAAAAAATCTTATTTTTAGATGTTGGCATGATTAGGAGTCTTATTCTTCATCGTAGTGTATTCCCAGTTGCTTGGATTTAGTCTGTTAGTTAGTTTATAGCAGCTATCTTATAACTTTTGATTTACGGAATTGTTGGGAGCGATTGTCAATCATCAGGGGGCAAGTCTACTAATTCCATCGCGTCAGAAGAGAATAGAAATCGCCGCTCAAAAGCGAGCCGACAGAAAAAATTGATAATTTTCGTAGCCCACTATTACAATTGCATTCCAATAGATCAGCCGATAGAATGTTATTAACACGGGTAACGCCAGTAATTAGCTAAATTTGCATTTTTAGTTGTCTATATTAATATTTTGATAGCTAAAAACAGCTAATTTGTCTCTATTCTGCAGCTTGAGAAGTATAATTTAAACTTATTAGCCTTAGTTTTGGACCAATCGCAATAGAGCTGTAGAACTAGAACGGCTTTCTATTGGAAAATAATAGACTCGGCCCTCAGGTGTAACACTTGCAGCTAAGTTTGCTTGGACCCCGGTGATCTATGGGCCCCCTACATCCAATGTTGGCATCTGGTCGTGGTTAGAAATCACTCCAATCAATATCGCCATCTTTCAAACCCTTGGTGAAAATAGTATATATATTACCTGCACTTACTCATTGATCTGTACTTGGTCGTCGAAGTCCAGCTTACCAGATTGTTTAAAGCAATTATTAAAAGCAATCATTTATTTTAACCTAAAAGGTTATTTTGACTTATTTACCAATGTCACCCAGAATCGGATTTTTGCCCATGACAGGAACTGACTAAAAGTATGCAGGCCCTACCTATCGGTCTAGCGCCCTTGGGCACGCTGGATAACTCCTCCCAAAGATGTCTCAGAGACTGGATTTTGATTTAAGGATTGTGACAGTGCTGCTTAATTTTTTCAGAGTTTAGTATCCTATTTGTGGTTCTCCTAATACTTATACAAAACCCAATTCAGCTGCAAGTTGGCGGTATCCCGCAAAGGCATTGGGAGTTCAATCTTAAATTTTTCACCCCTGAATGTGACCAGGACTTACGATATGCTAAGGGCGGACAAAAAAACACAAACAAATAATTCAATTTATATATTTCAGCAGTATAATATTGTACTTATATCTATTAAATGCACATAATACTAGCGAAAATCTAAAAGCCATGTAACGCCTGATGCCGTGGTCTGTTCATAACATGAAAGCACGAGTGGTCAAAGATAAAGTATATCTGTTAGTAAATAGGGCAATACTCCAGGATTTCCCTTATCTGACACGAATGTACGCAACACTGTGTTGCGATTTGTCGTTTCGCCACCACGTTTATTGCGTTAGGTGGTTTAAACCACCAGCCATCGTCCTCGTCGCCTTCTGCAGGCATTATCTCGTTCCCGAAGTCTTTATGGCGCTTTTCCACAGCTCTATTTCGATAGTAATCACACAGCGTAACAACAGCATTTGACAATCTTGAACCACATAAATGAACTTTGTCTGTCAAGTCACCAGAGATGGAGCAGACTGTCAAGATGACCAGGAAAATTAATGGAACTAACTTCATCTTGTTTATTAGTCGTGTGCTCTTGTGAAGAAGAATTCCAAATGTGCAGTTTCGAGATTTACCCTGGCTTATATAGTGGGGAAGGTTCATTAATATGCGATGTTCTTAAGCAGATAGGTTAAAGAGATCTGAAGGAGTTGACAGGTAATATATTCATAAGCATCCAGGTTTCACAGTTCAGTGGCAATTTGTTTTGCATATGACAATGTCCATACTGATATTATACAAAGTGAAAGTGTTTTTGTTTGTTCATCTTTCTTTCGCGTCACAAGAATTGATGGAAGATTTTCCATGAGGGTGTTAAGTAGTCTAGTTGTAAGTCTTAAGAGTGCCAAGTCTATATTTTATCTTTGACAAACAATTTATTTTCCCAGGAAATCACGTTATTCACGAGCGAGTCGCGGTCGTCCTCTAGTCTGTGAATATTAGTTTATGCGATGCTAAAATAGAAGGTGAATATATTAACGCCGTTTAACTTGTGAGTATTTATGGATAAAATTGTTGATGTATTTTAATTGACATAATTCAGCGAGTGGAGGAAAATTGTTCATATTTGTGTAGATCTTTTACCACAGTGTGGGGCCAGATCTAGGGGTTAACCCAATTTCTAGCTGTAGGTACTCTTCATGGCATCATATGAGTAAGAGCCACGAGGGACGCAGTGTTCCAGTGTTGCTGGCAACGCTTTCAACAATTTGCCCTACATCTGCAAGGAGGAATCTGTATCTTACGGCGCGCCTCCCTGCCTTCGTCACATTGCCGGAGCATACCTATAAGAGAGAGCAGTTGTGTACTCCAGTCAGGCAGGAGTCGATAGGAGAGAGGTGAAGTGCATTGTTCCACAGTGATCGGTCTTAGAACCACTTCTATATAACATTGGATATGACTCGATACTGCGCGGTACGCTCATGGAAGGTGTTGCGGAGACGTGCTAAGCTGACGATATCCTCATAATGTGCGGTGATGATGAAAAACCACAAAAAAAATTGAAGCTGTTATCTATATCGACAGGGGTATCCGACTGCTGGATCTCGAGGTGTTACTGCATAAGTTGTAGGTTCTATTTATATTTTATCCAAGTAATTATCACGACTTATCCCCGAAGGGGTGGCAGAGGCATACATATTGTATGCCCACTTTCACCATGTGTATTCCTGTCCCACGTAATAGGTGGTGAGTCCATTGCCGTGTTGAAATTTATTCATCATCTGGGTAAAGATACGATGGATCTACCGAGATCTTCGGGCCTCCCATCAAATGGTGTACCTGCTGACTAATGGCTATGACTACCTTCGTAAGTGGTAGTGTAGTCTGTAGTAGTCCCGGGTTCGATTCCCGGAGTTTGAGTGTTTCTTATGTATTATATGTATGTATTTAGAAATTTATAAGTATGTTTATCAATTGTCTAGATCCTATACCCCAAGCTTATATTAGCTTACTTTGGGATAGACGGAAATCAAACTTTCGTACGATTGACATTATTGTCTGGCTGCATTTGGTCTATTCTAGTTCATTGGAGAATATAAATATCACGTAGGCCTGTTACTGTGCCATACTTCGCTTAGTTAAACAGTAGTTTAACTCAGCTAGTAGCAGCTCAGTAGCTTCGCTCAATTAAACAGTAGTTTAACTAAGCGAAGTATGGCACAGTAACAGTCTCGTTACTAGTGTTATTATGTATACCTCGTAGCTCGTACACCAAACACAGACATAATAACCTCTTAAACTATTAAAAGACATTGATCAAATAAAACCTAACATAAGATAGCTTCTAAAGGTCACTCCGTAATTTTTTTATACCACTGCTGTGATAGCAGGCAAGCTTACCTGGATGGAAATTGGTCACCGTAATCTATGGAAGTTTGCAACACCAGTTGTATGGCACTCGCGCTGTGAACGTAATGTAAGATATATGAAAGTACCTATGTATTTTCAGCTATAGCATAGGTACGAGTATTAACTCTTCATGGTTGACCATCTGAATTACCAAACGGATAGGATATTTCGAAGGTTGAATGTAAATGTAACAAGGACTTTTGTAATTCCGTACTAAATATTATCGATCACGAATGGCAACGGCATCTCGGCACATCATTGTTGTAGCAAATCACTGTTTTACTTTTTACTTATTCAAAGCTTTTGGAGTTGATAAAATTTTTTATAAATCAGTTGATGGCACAGTCGAAACTAAGTATTCAATCCGCTATCTTCCCTTTTCCATTAACATTAGTTTCATTGAATTTATGCTTTATTTTCAATCTTGAAAAAGTACGTTCATCATTTTTGCCAAAAACTCAAGTGACTCCCAATCCGTCTGCTCAAAAACACTCGAACACTTTATTTTCTCAACAACCCTAAATTCTCGTCCCACCTCAAGAGCTCTAAGATAAGTATAAACTAGATAAGCTTTATTTTCAATGTCAGAGAAGAATACATACATTCTCGCTAAAAGCTCATGTGACTCACAACCATGGGCGTAGCCGGGGGAGGCTTCTAGGAGTTCAAACGCCCCCCGAAATGTTAGCAAATTTTCCTTTTCTTCACCATAACCATAACCCGAATTTCCCGTCCAACCTTAAGGAGCAGTACCGTCACATGTATGAAAAGAGCTTGGCAAAAAGTTAGAAGCGTGTAGGGTACTGTGTAGAACTTTAATTTTCCGGATTTACGTAATACAAAACCTACATGTACCCATAGGCCTTGTTCCTACACGCTACTGCCTTTTAGCCAAGTTCACTTTTGACAGGCTTCCTGTAAGAAATATCTATTAACAAGCAATGCCGTTGTACATTTTTGCAACTATATTGTTCCTTAGGCGCAAACATTAAATTAACAACACGCCGACTATCCAAGCTCATCAGCAAACTTTTCAACCTCCATATTTATTAATACGAGTATTAATAAATCTAATAAATGAGTCGGTACGAACCGGGGTCTGAGGAAGGTCATTCTCTCAAGTCAGATCGACTTGCTGTTACGGTAAATTACCACTAGGTGGCGCTGTGTGCATCGGTTTTGTTACAGTCATGGATACAAAGAGTATTCTGACTCGCCTGATATTATTGTAATACACCTCAGCATTTAAAAAACCTCCCTGACCTTATTGATCATCCGGTCATGAAAGGCTGGCCCTGTGTTGATTGATAACTTAATTTACATGCAAGTATGTTTTTTGTGTTTCCGATCTGTTAGTATTCAACATTAACATGATAATTGGGTATTGAAAAATGCAATATACAATTTTAAATAACATTACGATGCATGAAACTAATTATGACTGTTACGAACTAGGTTGGAAATTCAACATTACGATATGAGCGATGGAAACAACTGCGTTCGACGCTAATTCGATCTGAAATTTTGACGTAAATCTTCTAAAAATCGAAGTGTGCATACCGAGTGGAAGCGGTCGTTTGTGAACTTGGAATTCTCTACCAGCGCAGAGGTTTCTCTCCATTTACATCCCAGGGTTCTGTATCCACTTAAACGTTAAGGCGAGTATAGCAGCCCCTTTTTTTGACACTCGTCCTTTAAAAACGTTTTTAGACTGTGTTGTCTATGGTTTGAATGAATAAATTGCACACCAACGAGCGTAACGTCATTTTGGTAGTCTTCTAACTTTCCTACTGTGTCGGTGGCTCTCAATCCTTTAATGTCGCCATGATTTTCAATAAGGTGAGTGATGTGATTCGGAAGACTAAAATATTTTTTTTTTAAATGCAAGATCAACAACTCCTTATGATCATACTAGTAAGTTATTATTATATTTATAACATAACGTTGCAATTCTTTCAAAGTTGTCATACTACTTAATGAAGCAACAAGTTCCAGTTTATTGTATCGTTAAAATACCTACATGAAGCGCTCGTAGCCTGCTGACTCACGTGTTCTGTAAACGTTTACTGCGTTAAGCAAAATTCGCTATAGGTGGTCCTTGGATGGGTAACCACTTTGTGGAATTTACATTTGCCAGCGTTTCCGTGCTTCGGAAGGCACGTTAAGCCGTTGGTCCCGGTTGCCAGTAAAATGGCAGTCGTTAATTAAGCCTGGTTGAAGGCTTTATGGGCCTTCTAGTTTCAACAGTAGGTCGCCACAGCCTGCGCCTGTCCATTTCAACACAGCTTACCACTTGTTACGTGGGACAAAAAGGCATACGGTGAAATGTGGGCGTATAGTATGCCTCTGCCTACCCCTTCGGGGATAAAGGCGTGACAATATGTATGTATGTATGTAAAATACAATCAAATTAACGGTATACCAAATTTTAGACCACGAAGAGACGATTTATGAGATATACTCACTTAGTTTAGGTGGTGTATTAGTATAAAGTAAAGGACCAGATTGTGGCTACCTGCAGTTGTCTTGCTGGCCCGACTTAAAGAGCCTTCCAAAGAGTGGAAAGCCTCTTAAAAGTGTATGCAGAAACGTAAGATACATATGTAGTAATAGTATACGCAGTAATGGTATACGTGAACAGATTGCTCAAAAACGGAAACGTCATAAGTACTCGGATACCCAGACGTGCGAAGAATGAAGAATGTATGAAGCGATTTATGAATCTGCGAGAAGAGAAAGTATGCATGGATCGAACCTGGCACAACACAAAATAACTTTTCTATTCGAACCAGGGCCCCAATTCTCGATTTTGTCTCTTGTTTCGCCGTTTCTAAATATAAAACAATTTCACCAACAAATACAAATTTCCGTCTACGCTTTCAAGTCGTATGGTCGAGAATCAGGCCCCAGAGTGTCTGGCAAGTTCAACCAAAGAAATAAACAATCTGTACTGCTTTTTAATATTAGTTTAGATAAAAAGTTATTTTTAATGAAAGACAGAATTTGCAATATAATCTTCAAAAATTTATTCTTTATAAATCGACACTTTCTCTTACAATTCTAAATAATTTTAGCAGATTTCATCGCCATTACTATTTACCATAAAATTGTGTCGAACTGTTACAAAAATGTTGTTTATTTAGTGATAACTTTATCTCTGAACTCGATAACGTGTTCAGATAAATATGAATAAAATATACTATAAATATTTTTGATATAAACATTCTCAGCGTTTCAAAGACTTGTATTAAAATTACTATCTCTTATCTACTCAATATACATACATTATATATTCAATACTTGCCTAGAATGGAATAAATATTATACCAATAGTATATTGCATAAACAAGCATTTAAAAATAATCAAAACTGAACTTATTTTACGTAAATATGTTGAAACTTTAGTGAATTTATTATATTAATACAATAGAGTTTAATAATACGTTATTAAATTATGGGTTTGTTGATGTTAGAATGAATAGATCCCGTAGAAGAATCACTAAATCTTGGTGACTCTATAAAATTGGTGTGTTGTCTATAGATCCTAAGGTCCTAAAAAACTTAGGTCCAAAGGTACAAAGTTTCTAATGTCCTAAGGTCCCCAAAGTAACTAAGGTCCGAAGGTCTAAAGGCTCAAAGGTACTGAAGGTCCAACCATCAAAAGGTCTTAAGGTCCTATCCTAAGGATAGAAGTTCCTAAGCTGCTTAGGGCCGATTGTCATAACGTCCTTAGATCCTAAGGTCCTACAGTCCGTAGATGCTATGGTCACACATACACACAGTCGTGAAACAGTGCTATGTGGTTTTAGTCAGTTCAAATATCAAAATACGCATCTCACCGTTAGATGAAATGAAACCCACTAGGGATTCTAGACTTAAAGAAAAAGTCTAGAAGGTCCTAAGGTCTAGAAGGTCCTAAGCTCTAGAAGGTCCTAACGTCACATTCTTCTGAAGTGTAATGGAATCATTCAACTCGAATTCAAAGTAAAATTGATCACTCTTTAAAATAATGTACATTTAATAGATCCTATGTTCCTAAATGATAGTTATTAAATCTTTAATAAGTATTAATATTATAATTAATAGGTATTAATATAATCTTTAAGCAAGTACAAGGAAATGATTTGATTTATTCGCCGAGTTGCTTGTAGAGTTCGGGTACATAGTCGTCCCACTCGGCTTGGTACACGTTGCCAGCAACGGGAACTCCTAAGTTGTATTTCTTAGCGAAATTTGTGATGGAGAATTTGCCGCGGTTGGCACCAGATCTGTAATAGAAGATAATATTTATTGTTTTTTAATTATTAAAAAATAAATATTGTGGCACTGATAACCAACAGTACTGAGGGCCAAGTCTACTAATGCAATCGCGTCAGAAGAGAATAGAAATCGTTGCTCAATAGAGAGCCGACGTAGCCGACAGAAAAAAAAAATAGTTTTCGTAGTGTACTATTACATTTGCGCTCCAATAGAATTCTTTCAAAGCCGAAAAAGACCCGAATAACATAAAATGCATAGTATAATCGTGTGAGTTTAAAAACATTAATCGCATTAAAACTGCTATAGAATAGAACTAGAACGGCTTTCTATTGGAAAATAGTAGACTCGGCCCTCTGAACCATAAATATAGTTACATAGTTGTAAATATATACATTTTACATTTATATTTTGACAGCGACTCTGTCCTCATAATATCAGTATTCATACTGAAGACTAGTGTAGCAACATTATAGTGAAAGTATTTTTTGAATAAGTACAGTATCTTCCAAGATTTTACAAATTTTATTTATGTACATAAAGGTATGCAACAAACAAATTGCGAATAACATAATTTTTTTTCAACAGCAGGTTAAACCTGCTTTTGTCCATTTTCAACACGGCAATGGGCTCAGCACCTGTTACGTGGGACAAAAATACATAAGTCGAAATGTGTGCGTATAACATGCCTTTGCTATCCCTTCGGGGCGTGATTAACAAACAAATATTATTTCCGACCAGTGATTTGAACCCGAGACATTAAGGTCTTTATTGATTTTATTGTCTCCTAATAATATTTTGTGAATTCGAGACCATCAATAGTCCCATACACTATAAAATAAAACAACTTGTTCGGTAGTAAGGTTGCATGCAACGCAACCTCAAACCATTCTAACATGTTAGTTGTGCGAAAGTAGAGGGTAGATGGAGTCAGAGTAGACTCAGACTTACATACGAAGACCGCGTGAGCAGATTGCTCAAAAACGGAAAGGTCAAAGTATTCTGATAAACGGGCATGTAGAAAATGATTAATGAATCTACATGAAGCAAAATAAGGACCGTATTTCAGAACGTTTCTAAATACTCAAGAAATACTTGAGAGTAGTATTAAAGGCGAAAACTAGCCTTTCTTGAGTATTGAGAAACGGTCTGTAATACGGCCCTAAGTATCACGAAGCCTAGCGATCTGTCTTCTCTGACTAATTCCGTTAGGGATATAAAACAATTAAAAATAAAGAAATTTATAGAATTATAGAAATAGATATTGCACCTATAACCTTACCTGTTGGTCAATCTTGGCTCATCGAAGGTCAGTTTGCCGGGTTGCTTGTAGATCAGGAACACGTATCTGTGAAGGCCTGTGCCTTTCGGAGGGCCAGAGCCAACGTAGTCGGAGAGAACTTCTCCACCAGACACGTCAGAGCCGGGGACATTGCCTACGAGCCAATGGTGCCACTCGCGGAATGTGGGTTCGGCGCGAGATGGCGCGTCGGGGTCTAGAAATAAATTATAAATATAACGCATGGAATACTTGGGGAACGTACCCATCTACGTGACCAGTGGGTTGGAGGGTCTTCATAATAGATTTTTATACCACTGAGGTGACAGACAAGCATACGGACCACCTGATGGAAAGTGGTCACTGTAGCATACGCGCTGCCGTCCCTGTAAAAACTTTCTAAGGCCTCTTTTGAAGAATCCCATACTGTAGACGTTAGAGAAAACCCATCCCCGGCAGGCAGCTCAAACCACAACCTAAGCTTATGCGGAAGTTAGCCTCTATCGGACCTAACCGTATATGAGCGCTCCGGACACAAAGTGTTAGGGTGAACACCCATGGCGAGCAGTGCGATGATAGAAAGTGGTTGTGGGTATCATATCAAATAATTCCTCAGAGCACAGACCGTTGGACAGGCAAAATAACACACACAAGGAGGCGAAGTCTCTAGTAGAGGATTGTTGACAATCCTCATAGCACGCCTTTCTACCGAGTTGAAAGGAAGCTGGTATTCAAGTGCGCCAGTCCAAAAGTGGCAGCAGTACTACATGTGTGTTGACTTGCGCCTTATAGAGAAGCACTGTTTGCTCCGCAGTAAATTACTGTCGCGCCCTGTTGAGCATTCATGTTTTGCAAAGTGGAAGAAATATGATAAATATGGAAAAGGTAAGAAACAGGATACCTTTAAAAACGGGCGTTAGTTGGTCTATAAATAAGATCGAATTTGACTATTGGCTAAAATATGACATGAAATACCTCGAGTAACGGACCATGTCATGTTGACATAACATCAATGGTTTCATAATGTCTTTTGTTATTTAAAACACAGAAATTAACGGAAAAACGTGCTAAAATGATTATCCATCCCCAAACCGTAACCAATACACTCGTATGTTTACATTTGAGAGTAATGACAAGAAAATCTTGCGCAATTCAATTACAGTTTGATAGATATGTTTTTACCTACTTTAACTTATCCGTTATTTAAATGCTTATCTTAGAAACATACGTGTATGCCTAAATCAACAGCATCCTTAACGTGAAATTAAGGATAAGTTGCAAGAGTGTGGCCTTTTGCCATTGGTATGGTCCTGTCTTGCAGGGCCGCCGGGCTACGTGGGAAACAAATTAAATTAATTTTCGAATCCAAAAACGATTATTTGCCATGCCGTCTCAGCCGGGTCCCGATAAGAGGGGAAGTTCCAAGATGTGTTGGTTTGACGACGTAAGGGATGATATGCCAATAGTTACACTACACCGTGCGAAGTGAAGGAAAAGAAGTTGGAAATGATAATGATAATGATAAATGATTTATTTGCTGAAAGCAGCTCACTACGGAACAGACTCTCAGATGATGATGAATAATCCTATAAAAAGCAAACCTCCTTGTAGTGACCCAGCTCGAGAGTGAGAACAAAGGAGTTTTCACAACTGGCAAATGTCACATTTGTCACAGGTGCCGCGAAAACGAAGATAGTGTAATAAAAATAGTGACGTAATGTTTAACTTCAATATTATCACTGCATTAGCAGTTTATGCCACTTTAACTAGATAATATATTGGCCATTCCATCGCTCTTATCAAAAATAATGTGCCACGATTAATCGATATGGTATAAAAAGCGTAATGGAATTTGTAACATCGTCTATTATCAAGAGATGGTACAACATCATCATCAATTATGTAAAATGTCGACTATGCATAAAAATATATCTTCGCCCGTCAACCTGACAGCCACTGGCCAAAGTGGAACCGCCTACAAATACCCTACCCCCCAAAAATACTTAGAGTTTAAGGAACAACCATTAAAAAGAACTATTGAATCCAAATACGATGTTTGCTGTGAGTTTTCGAAGAGTCGGGTTCTCTGGAGACTATCCTGGTTGTAGCATCAGTTCGAAGTTTTTTTTTTCGTGTGGAAATCCTCATGGATGCTATGCCGGACGCCTATCGACTAAAACCACACGTTACCCTTCTATCTGTCTATGGCCAGGAGTCCCAGGTGAGCCCTCGGAAGGATAGCCCCAGGGTTCCCGCTCGTCCGATACACAGGATAGATTTATGAGACAAAACAAAGAGAACAAGGATAGATTTATGGGACAAATATCTTGACCATTATGGTTACAAGACGTTTCTAGGACAATGTATTGAACACCATTTATAGATTTTGGAAAAAACAAAACCATTATCAAAAGACCAATCACATTTTTAATGTCAATCGATCCTAATTCGTGTAGAAAAATGATTTTTGGACTATTCGATAGTCCTAAAATCATTTTTCTTTTGGTTTGGGTTTGAGTACTCATACTAGAATAGACAAAAATATTTCCCATACATATTGTACAAAAAAGAAAAGATTCAAATTCGAAGTAGGTATTTTTTAGTGTCAAACGATCCTATTTCTTGTTTTTAGCGCGAAACTTCCGCCCCGCTTGGATCGGAGCGGAATCAGAAAAGTATGGTAGAGATTCATTGGAACAGCACTTTAGAACTCTTTTAATGATATATTCGGCAAACTCGAGTCAAGGAGACGATTTTCCTAGCTTATCCAGCGGCAATTCGCGTTTGTCAGTTGTTTTTGTGAAAAAAAATTACATATTACTTGCTCAACTAATTTTTAAGAAAGAAAGAAGCGCTCGTTGATACGCGAACTCAGTGTTATGTAAGCGATCACTGAGTTACGCAACTCGGCTGGTCCTCGGATGGGTGACCACTTTGTGGCATTTACGTTTGCGAGCGTTTCCGTGCTTTGGAAGGCACTTTAAGCCGTTGGTCCCGGTTGCCAGTAATATGGCAGTCGTTAAGTCAAGTTGAAGGCCTTAGGGTTGAAAAAATTCAACAGCAGGTAGCCACAACCTCCGTCTGTCTATTTCAACACGGCAATAGGCTCACCACTTTTTACGTAGGACAGGAATACACATGGTGAATAGTGGGAATATAATATGCCTCTGCCACCCCTTCGGGGATAAAGCGTGATAGATAAATAAATAAAATCAATTTTTTACTGATTTTTCAATCTTCTAGACATTATAGATAACGATAAACTGATATTTAAAATCACCATAATGTCTGGTTTTGTCATAACAAACAAAAAGATAATGACTCTATAAAGAAGATTTGTATTGTTGTGTCATATAATTTGCTGCTGAATTGCTCACTGTAATGACACGTTACGGTTAAGGCCTTAGTAATTGAAGGACATTTTGGCTACCACCGGACAGAACTGACTGCTTCTATCTGCGAGCGTACGGCTACAATTATTACGGACTTGTTCACGCGTGGTGAAGTTTTCTCGTTCCCGTTTCTCATAGGAACTTGTTCCCGGGATAAAAAGTAGCCTATATGTTATTCTGATACACATATACTTCATTATTGTAAAATTTTATCAAAATCCATTGAGTAGATTTTGCGTGAAAGAGTAACAAACATCCATACTTACAAACTTTCGCGTTTATAATATTAGATTCTTGTTCATAAAAGAGAATAGGAAGCGCTGGTAGCTCCGCTAACTCAGTGTTCTGTAAACGAACAGCAAATTTCACTATGGCTGGACCTCAGGTGGGTGACCGTTTTGTGGCATTTACGAGCATTTCCGTGCTTCGGAAGGCACGTTAAACCGTTGGTCCCGATTGCCTGTAGCTTGGCAGTCGTTAAGCCGGGTTAAAGACCTTATAAGCCAAGTTAAAGGCTTGAAAAATATCAAAAGCAGGTCGCCACAAACTGTCCATTTCAACACGACAGTTGTGTTAGGGCCGTATTTTAGAACGTTACTCAATACTCAAGAAACGCTTGAGGCTAGTTTTGCCATACAAATACTACTCTCAAGTGTTTCTTGAGTATTGAGTAACGTTTTAAAATACGGCCCTTAGAATAATAACTTTCGTGAGCGTTGTTCATTATTACAAACTACGGTTATACTCACGTGTGAATTTCGGTATAGCCCGACTAGTTTCGGACCTAACGGAGGTCCTTTTTCAAGAGAAGCGTCTAGCTACGTCGGAAGCTGCGCAACTTTCACAAATTCACACGTGAATAGTAGTTTGTAATAACGACAGTTGTGACTGTGGTCCCACCTACTAGGTGTGACCCTACAAACAATGGACCTCCACTTATCGTGTTCACTGTGTCCTGGCACCTGCACCGTGCAAGATCTAAACGGTGCCTCCAAAAGAGCCGTCCATGTCGCTGAGTTCTGAGCTGGACACATTTAACTTATGGCCATTGATACGTAGAAGAAGAACGCGACAATGGGCTCGTCTGTGGACGGTGAAATGTGGGCATATAATATGCCTCTGCTTCACCCCTTCGAGGATAAAGGTGTGACAATGTGAATGTATGTATATCCATTAAATCCTTTGTGTAGTGGATGGGGATGGAGTTTGGTGTTTCAGCTACATATGTAGTATCTCTATCCAAAGTTCAATTACGCCACTGGATAGCTAAAGAGTCAATAAAACTATTACGCTAAGTAAGGACTGTGACGGATCGCGCGCAGCGAAGCGGGGACCACTACCATTTTAAGGTCATTTTGCTGGGTATCGAATTTTCTTATAGTATAACATTTGACTCTAAGAAGCTACGACGATCGTTCAAGTTTCATAAATATTCGGTAATAAAAGGTTTGGGAAGTTCAGTGGCTAGAACATTGCCCTGGTTAGGCAAAGGTCACGGGTTTAATCCCCGTCTCGAACCAAGTTGGCTGTTATCACTTTAATAATAAATTATGTGAAAGTGTCCAATCCCCAAAAGTGTCGCAAGGTATTAGAAATGTCAGCACACCACCAAAGTTTAGAGATTAATTTGTGAAAACGTCGAAAAGCTTTAAGTACCAGGCACTCACCAGTCATAGCGACCGTATAGAGACAGTTGGGCTCCGCGTCCCATTTCACAGTGGGTTTGTCCTTCACTTGTGTGGGAGTCAGCACATTGCCCTCGTTCACTGATGCACCACTGGGATATTCCACCTAGAAATGTTAAGTTCTTATCATGATTGTATGAAAGAATGAATGAATAAAAACTCCTTGAATGAATGATCAGCTGAATACATAGACAAATAAAACAAAAAAAAACCAGCGAAATAAGAGGACTCGCCCACGTACGTGTTACTAGAATTCTATCGGCCGACCGATAGAAGATTAAAATAGCAGACTCAACCGCCTGTACTTTAATTTAATGTATTCCCTTTAATGTATTCATAATTATTTTTTGCTTCTAAACCCTGAAAATACATCATAACGACACAGTCTCCTACTGAGTTACTAATGCTAGGTGAGGAATCTGTCTAGGAATAGGAATCTTGGGGATCAATGTAGTTTTAATGGACACCTTTCTGACAGTAGTCTAACTGTGAGACCCTGAACTGGAGATACTGTTTTAGACTTGCAAATTGCAGCGGTAAAATATCTTAATTGATAAATTATACCACTGACATTATATTCTTCATTATAAAAAAACTGGCCGTCCCGCCCGGCTTCGCCCGTGACATACTTCGAACCCCGTGGCACCCATTTAATCCCGTCGTTTATTCCTTTCACAATAATGTATGAACATTTTCCAAATTCGTTGATTACTTCTCCGCTCTCCAGTACCTACGACGCCCGCCCGGTCGAATTATGGTTACACGAAATTAGTTTCTTTGCGCCTTATTTTGAATTTGCTATAACTCGTAAGATATTCATTTATTTTGCAAGGTGTAAAGGGACAAAATAATCTTCATGAAATGCTGAAGCCAACTATCGTAGTAAAAATGATAAGGATTAATAGCATATTTGTGTAAATAGGCCTCAAATTGCCGCTTTATAATGGATGGTGTTGTAAAAGTATTTTTTTATTCTTAAAAGACAGACATATACCATCGCGAACATTTTTGTAGACCTACATTAGATACACAATTACACCATACATGATATTATTATATCTCAAAGGGTTTAGGCAGCGTTTTCGTTGAAAGCTCCCAAACGACTTTCTTTTTCCGACATCCTCAACAAATATCGTTATAATTTAGTCTATGTATACGAAAACTTGACAAATTATATATAAAAAACCTTCTATATTAATCACTAACTATTAAAAAAATCCGCATCGTAATTCGTTGCGTAGTTTTGAAGATCTAAACATACATAGACAGCGTAAAGCGACTTTGTTTTATTGGTGAACTTCAGACAATTTCAATCAAATCCTAAAATATCAATTGTAATTAGTCCACCGCGCCTGGACTAATTTCAATTGTTCTTTTTAGGGTTTGATTGAAATTGTTTTATTTAATGGGCTTGTTTTCTTTGCTGGTGAGCAAAGTAAACAAAACCATTAAATGAAACAATTTAAATCAGAAACTTCCTTGATATAAGTGTCGTAGAATTCAAGACTATCGATTTAAAAAAAAAATGCAATAGAATATACTCACGGTAGCAGCAGTCTTAGGGGAAGTAGGCACAACATCTGGGACCACCTGGAGCGCCTCGAAGCTCTTCGCAATTGTAGACATGGCTCTCGTAAGCACCCTAAAATTTACCATAGTGCTGTCGGCTATTAACAAAACAATTGCATATCTCAATATTCTCAAAATTCGCGCCATTTTATTACGAGAAACGTGTTAGAATGTCGACGCGACGTTTTCAAGTAACGTGTTGCGAGTAACTGGTTATTGCTATATGCTGTTATATAACCTGCTGTCTATTGCAATTACTGTGTACAGTACACTTGTGAAGAAAATTGTTTAAGATGTAGTTCATTCGTGGTGTAAAATCGGTTGTAAAAATTCTACAATATTTTCATACTGGATCAGGTTTTGCTGGCTATTAGGAATAGCTGTGATCAAAACAGCTTGGTTTTTTGTTGAAGTATAGAGGTAGAGAATGTCTTGTATAGAGGTAGAGTCGAAGCGGTTACAAAAAAAAATTAAAAAGAATACTCTTTTTAATTTTTTTTTTGTAACCGCTTCTACTCTGTACTTTAGATAGATACTAAAGGTATATTATATTGCAGTTGATGTAGTAGAGCCTATATTATTATCATCAATCATCATGCAATCTCATGTATTATTTACTCGGACACAAGTAGGTATGTAAGAGTAACAGTGATAAGAGCTCACATCTCATTCCTGTTGGAATTCCAACTTAATTACAAATCCGTACTAATACTAGCTGACCCGCCCGGCTTCGCTCGTGACATACTTCGAACTTCCCGTTCCCGTGGGAATATGGGAATAAAAGATAGATGTTGACCGATTCTCAGACCTACCCGATATGCACACAAACACCGCGACACGAGAATTTTATATATTAGATTATAAAGCTGAAGAGTTTGTTTGTTTGGTTGAACGCGCTAATCTTAGGAACTACTGGTCGAATTGGAAAATTTATTTTTGTGTTGGATAGTTATTTTTTTTCTAGGAATGCTATATAGGTACCTATAATCACGCTACTACACTGGAGAGCGGATCAGTAATGAATGTTGACAAATCGGGCAAATTTTTATACATTTTTGCAGAATTTATAAACGACGGGATTAAATAAGTGCGACGGGAGGTCGAAATATGTCACGGGCGAAGCCATGGGGGTCCCCTAGTCTATTTAATAATACTAACTTGGTTACATTTTCTCATTATTCAACTTAAGATTTAGATGCATTTTTTATAAATGAAAAGAAAATTTCATTTTGAACCACTTTTATTCTGTACTGTACTAAAGAAACACTACATTAGAGGTAGTGGGAGCAAGTTATATCAATATTATTGTCATACAATCTCATGTGTTACTGACACAAGCATGTCCTACTTATAAGTACTGTCATTGATTCGAAGAAGTGAGAGAAGAGCAAGAGTGAGAAAGAGCGAGAAGTTGACTGCCAAGCAGAATTTAACAGCTGTTTTGAAATTTATTCTCACGATGTCTGGCTTGGACTTAGCCACACGATGGAGTTAATCTTCTTTGTTGTGTCAAGTTCGTTTTCAAGTCGAATATCCTTCAAATATGATACATTCTTGTAGATAGCAGCGTATCTCGACATAGAATCATATGGATATAGGGTTACATTAGTGGACAATGCTAAATTCCTAGGTGTTCACGTTGATGGTTTATTGAACTGGAAATCAGAGACAGCATCTATAGTCAGTGCCATTCGTTCAGCATGCTATGCAATTAGTAGCCTGAGAGAAGATCTCACTTTGGCAGAGCTTAGGTGCGTATACTTCGAATTGGTTGAATCGAAATTTAGGTATAGCATTGAATTCTGGGACAACAGTTACAAATATAACATTGAATCTACTTTTGTTATACAGAAAAGGGCAATTAGGTCAATGCTACGATTAAAGCAGACGGAATCATGCCGAGAACACTTTAAAAACTAGAAATTATTGACAGTTCCTTGCCTTTATATTTTGGTGTTGCTAACCCGGCTCGTTAAGAATTTACCGAAATTTGAGACAATTGAAAATAGGAAAATAAGAGAAAGCACGCGCAGGAAAGACTTGCCTGTTACTTTACAAAGTAAGCTGAATGTAGTTCGACATAGCCCGAGAGTTCAGTCAGTTTATTTATACAATAAGTTACCAATTAATTTTAAAACGATTCGAAATGCAAATCTGTTTAAAAACAAATTAAAACTGTATTTGTTGGAAAAGAACTATTACAGTGTCGATGAGTTCGTCAATGATAAAATACTTTGATAGGAGGTAACTATAATAGCAATACGTACCTAATTCGATTTGGTGAATACTGATTATATTTATAAACTAAAATATGACATTAAATTGTGATGGTGGTAATATTTATTTATTCATAATTTTGATTGAATTTTGAATATTGACATTTTGATTACTAACTATTAATGATTTTTTGTATATTATTTATTGGTTAGCATTATATCACTTGAAATTAAATAATTAATTAAGTAGCAATTAAGGTAATATAAATATGTTATTCGATGATATTAAAAGGATCTACAAAATGTTTCAACACAAGTTATTGTTATGAAATAAATGACTTATGACTTATTATGACTTATAGGTAGGTATAGGTTTATTCAAAGTTCTACTCTAGCAGAGCAAGGGGAAGTTTACAGGAGCTATAGGTCGCGCGGCGAATGATGAGCTCTGTAAGAAAGTGGAAGGGGAATGCGCAGAACTCATAAATTAGGTCTAATTGGCGGGGTGACAGGGGGTGAAGGGCGGGAGTGTAGGAACGTGGACGCAGGAGTGGTCGAAATCCTACACGCACACTAGGGCACAGCTGCACACTACTCCGCGATACGTCGGCACTTGTTGTCATTAGTCTCGGTACTGTGACGCACATAAAATATTCTACTCTTTTTGACAAATCTTTTAATAGCATATTGAGGCTTTGATGCCCCGAGAAAATTGTCTGTCCAATCTGGACAAGAAAGAAAAATGGTTAATTATGTATATGGTTTGATCAAATATTTATACCAATTATAATTATATAACGCAGTGATAGTGCCATCGTTGCTTTACGGTAGCGAAATCTGGGTATGTCAGCAGATGCATGAAAGTAAATTACATGCTGTGGAGATACGATCACTTCGAAAATTGTGCGGCGTAACTTAGGCCGACCGAATACGTAACGAAGTGATACGCAATATGGCAGGTTTGAATGAAAGTGTCAGCATTAAGCTGGAAAAGGGCGTGCTTCGTTGGTTTGGACACGTCCAACGAAGGAGTGGGGAACGATTGACGAAGAATATATATTGTGCGAAAGTAGAGGGTAGAAGGAATCAGGGTAGGTCGAGATTTGCATATGAAGATCACGTGAGCAGATTGCTCAAAAACGGAAAAGTCTAAAGTACTCGGATACCCAGACGTGCGTGTATGAAGCGGTTGATAAATCTTAAGGAAGCGAAATCAGTATGCATGGATCACGAAGCCTGGCACGCTGTATCCCTGACGGGGTAGTAAGAGAGTTATACATTTTCGACAATTTCATTTGTTTAATACACAAAAAAATTAAAATCACGCCTATACTTCACCGGGGTAAGCAGAGACTTCTTCCATTTCTTTTACTTTAAATAAGTATTGTCAGTGTCACGCACATTTTATACCTATTTCTACATTAACATATTACAATAAAAATGCTATTTTTTAATACGATCACTGAAAAATAAATTAAATATCTATCATGGTTTAATATTTTAACGCAAAACACTTTGAACTCACTTGTTGTAAATAATATAAACCTACGTAAGTAGGTTGTTACCCACCTAAGTTATAAAAAAAAATGTTTAATGGTTCAAAGCAGAGTCGTATTAAACTTGATTCTTTGTGTAAATATATTGTGCGCGATTATACATGCGCAAACTATCCCCACTAATTTTTGTCAGAGCGCATCATTCGCCGCGCGACCTGTACCAGAGGAGTTTCGAAAGCAAAAAAACGCGTTCCAGTGAGTTTTAAAAGGTCAATCATAGCACTTGTGCACGTTGTCGAAACTTTTATGTTTAAGAACCCACCACTTTCACACGTAAAGATTCGAAAATACACTAGTTTATACAATGCATACATCCGCGTCCTTTCGTAGCCGCCAAAAACGACAACTTATATGCCGTCCAACTATTAGCCCCTTGGAAACTCCACAACACAACAAGGAGTACCTTAAGGACAGAGCAGTTCTGTATGAGCATAAAAACGCGGAAGGTCGCATCCAGTCGTGGAAGGTGGTGGCTGGAGTCCCCCAGGGTTCAGTTCTGGGCCCACTGATAACACCGCTGGCACAGAGCATTTAAAGGAGGCATTCTTTCGACTCATATTCTGTCTAGAATATCAGACTGGTCTAGAATATGAAGTACCTCGGCTTCGAGAAACATTTCAAACTTCACGCTCCTTAGCTGTGTACGACGGCAGTTGCACTTGGACTCCTACGGAGAGCCGGGCACGTCTTGCCGTCGATTGTACCACGGGGTCATAAGATCGATGGCCCTGTATGGAGCTCTAGTGATCGGAGTGCCTCGCCCCAGTGCGCGCGCCCAATTAGACCTTAAAAGGGTGATCGCGACCCGGCCTGTGCGCACATATCGGACGGTAAGCCACGGAGCTGCCTGCGTATTAGCGGGCACCCGTCCTTGGCAAATCGATGCACCTGTGCTTGTTGCGGAGCGTCGGCATAAAGTCGAGGCCAGAGTGCAAAAAAAGTTAACAATTAAGGGCGATTTTAACTTTATTTTGTGTTTTTCTTTACTTGTTGTTTTGTAATAACTAATTGAATCAGGCGTTACATGGCGGAAATCCATTTTAAAAACTATAATTAGTTTGTTTTTAAATGTTAGTTTTGCAATATTCCGCTTTTTTAGAATGTCGTACGATGTCGACACGTGTTTCACCTACACACGAGGCATTTTCAAGACTGTTTGGCAGCAAAAGTACTTACGCGTTTACCTCAACCTTTTGTAGTTCGAACGCAATCAAACGATAGCGCGATGTAGACTTCTAGTTGTTTTGTCTATTTTTGAATAAACTAAGCAAAACCGAAGTGTGGAAGTCTGTTTGTTCGTTTAGCAAAGTACACCCGTCCCGTTTCGTAATTTCTAACTGCTCTAATACGGACATTTTTAGACCCTTTTCACATAAATGTAAAATTTCAAAACTGTTGTTATCATTTAAAATATGCTCGGTGTCCAAGCAAATGCTTCGCGAAATGTGATTTATCTGTGTGACCGTTTCGGAATGCTCCTAAGTGTTCCTTATATCTGGTATCAAATGAACGACCTGTTTGGCGTATATAAACATTGCTACAACCATCACATTTCAACTTATAAATACCGGATTTTTTGCTATTACTAATACTAATAGTATTAGTAAGTACCAGGAATTCAAGTCCAGGGACGCCCCCGGCAGCCTCCACCTCAGCATCTCGCAGCAAGCAGCAAGGTAGTGTGCCTATTCCTGTTTTTCCATTACTTTTTCCGTCGACAATCGCGTGTAAATTTCATTTTAGTCTTTCCCCGCAAGTACAGTCCATTTTGAATTTATTTATCTCGCCCGCTCAACCATTTTTTGGTTACCAATATTAGTATTAGTAATAGCAAAAAATCCGGTATTTATAAGTTGAAATGTGATGGTTGTAGCAATGTCTATATAGGCCAAACAGGTCGTTCATTTGATACCAGATATAAGGAACACTTAGGAGCATTCCGAAACGGTCACACAGATAAATCACATTTCGCGGAGCATTTGCTGGACTATTGCATATTTTGAATAATAACAACAGTTTTGAAATTTTACATTTATGTGAAAAGGGTCTAAAAATGTCCGTATTAGAGCAGTTAGAAATTACGAAATGGGACAGGTGTACTTTGCTGAACGAACAAACAGACTTCCACACTTCGGTTTTGCTTAGTTTATTCAAAAATAGACAAAACAACTAGAAGTCTACATCGCGCTATCGTTTGGTTGCGTTCGAACTACAAAAGGTTGAGGTGAACGCGTAAGTACTTTTGCTGCCAAACAGTCTTGATAATGCCTCGTGTGTAGGCGAAACACGTGTCGACATCGTACGACATTCTAATAAAGCGAATATTGCAAAAATAACATTTAAAAACAAAATAATTATAGTTTTTTGTTTTGTGCCAAATTTGAAAATTTGCTGTGATTCCAGGTCAACAGGAACTACACTTTAGATTTTCAAACCAAAACCTATATAATATAGGGTACTTCTGGTTTATTTTGTTTTATACTGCTGAGGTGGCAGACAAGTAAACGGCCCACCTAATGGAAAGTGGTCACCATAGCCTATGGGCGTTTGCAATATCAGAAGTACAGCACGCTGGTTGACCTGGAATTGTCAATTTTGGCGAAAGCAAGGTTATAGCACAATGAAAGGGAAAAATCGGAATAATAAAGAAGTTTTAAATTATATATAAAATAAAAATTGAAAAAAAAGTTTTACAAGTTTTCGCTAAAATAATTTTTTTATCATGATTGAGGCCTTGATTGTTATACACCTAATAGGGACTTTTATACTTTAGTATCTGATATAAATTTCAAGTTGCTACTATTTGTCCACGCAGTACTTGTACGAAAAAGGCAATCAAAGCGGTGAAGGATCAAATTCGAAGAAATCCTGTCAAAAAGCACATTACCATGTCGCATATTTTAAAAAGATGACTTTTACCTTGCAGCCTACACAGTGGTCATTTTATAACATATTTTAAAATGAATAATGTTGGCCAAAATAAAAAATAAAAATATCTTAAGCAAAGGGAGGTCATGGAAAAAAAATATTTACTGACAAGTTTTTTTTTACTACTAAGCAATGTTTTGTCACCGAGTTTATTCTCAAAGTTACACAATTAGTCAGCATTTCTTTGGAGCCGACTCCACTTCAGTAATGATTTGGTGGCATGTTAGATAACAAGACAGCCATATATTTGTAAAAAAGGTATTGAAACATCAGCACAATTTTTGTTATGTTTGATAAATTTGTCTCTAATTGAAAATACAAAAATAAATTCAAAGCTATTTTAATCTCAACCTGTTTATAAGGCAGTGCAATGTTCGGCGGGACCACTAGTTACACATAAACCTACATACATAATCTCATTGGAATCGTCAATGCCCTAACATTAAAAATTATAAAAATAAGTTTTCATAATTGTAGAAGTTAAGGTTAAGACATGTAGTTGACTATAAGTTTGCGAACTATATCTCAAGACTCAACGTCACAGATAACAGCAAATATGCGGCATACGCATACCTACAATAATTTCACCAAGAAAATTTGAAAGATGTACCTGACATGATGCTGATGTATAATTTAATAAAATATGCTTAAACGTTCTTTAAATAACTTATGTAATCAACTAAAAGTAATTATAAAAATTATTCATCAACCAAATTATTCAACGGAAGCATAATAAATTATGGAACTTATAATTTAATTAAGTTCCAATTATGGATGATTGTTTGCGTACTTACCTGATTTGTATTGTGATAATTAAATATAGATAGAATGGAATGCGTTAGGTTCAACAGAAACAACTCGAGAAATAATGCAAAACTTGCCGAACGGACGTGCCGGTAAATCTAAAAATAGAACACTGCTCTGAACACTTGTGATTTGACAGTTGACAGTTTGACACTTTTTTTTTTATAATTATTTAATGGCCTGGTTTCTAAGACCTTTTAGCCAAATCTTATTTTTTATATCATATTTCTTCAATCTTATCTTCTAATTAGTCCTGTCCAGTCGATGTCGTGTCCTCAGGCTACGTCCTGGTCCTTGCCTTCAGTATAATGGTGATTCTTATACTAAGGTTGTCAGTGGACGTTTCGCGGCAAGAGAGAAAATAGCATTTCACTGCATATATATCATTGTCTTTCACTATAGCACGTTAACACAACTTTATGTCCAAGATACCACCACTCCCGCACATAAAACAAGATAAATGCACTAGTTTTAGAAAATAATATAAAGCAAGCGTCCGCACTTGTCACTCTTCCTGCCAAATGTCCCAGTTTGACACTTACAGTGACAGATACTCTGAGTACTGTAACTTATAGAGATG
This sequence comes from Thumatha senex, assembly GCA_948477245.1. Lineage (NCBI taxonomy): Eukaryota > Metazoa > Arthropoda > Insecta > Lepidoptera > Erebidae > Thumatha > Thumatha senex. The sequence continues at coordinate 19,259,697 of OX419744.1, forward strand.
GCACACGTACCAGTAAACCTTATACTATGTATATGACTGTTGAACATTTCGGCCTTCGTTACCAAAATTTTATCATTTACCTTGTACACTCACAAAACTTGGATCGAACCTAAGTGTGGACCGACTTACTAAACCCCTACCAAATCCACACTGAGATATTGGTGGAGCAATAGTATCGCCACAAGAACAAAAAAAAAAAACCTTATATAACTAAACATGCTGATAGGATCGATCGACGCAGCCGAGGTGACAGGTCGGCTATGTTCGGCAGGTAACTCAGTTTAGTATGTACCTACCAACATATTTACCAATGAATCAAATATTGTATTTTGTCACTTGTATATATCGTAGAATTATAACTAAAGCAGATGATTTCATGTACTTATCTGAGAATGCTATTTGTTATCGTGGACTGGTAGATGTAATAATTTAGCAGCATGTTTATCTATATATGAATACGAGAATTATTAATTATAAATAGGTACTAATAAATGTACCTAAAATATGTCGATGACGCTGATGTACAGAAAAACTCAAATGAGTTTATGCGGTATCTTACAGTTGTTAAGTTCATGTATTTTCTTGATCTGTAACAAAACAAAAAGGGCCTTTCCGTAGTGCAGCCCTATTGTCTATCGATGAAGTAATTTGTACAGGATGGTTTTGATTCTGTGGGTCATCGAGGGTTTCGACTGGTGATAATTTAAGGACTTTTAATTTATCCAATTCTATAACACTCCTCCACTTGAAATGACAGGAATTTAATATTATGATTTTTTTAAAATGCAAAAAGTAGGTATCACGTCTTGGGACCTGGAGGTTTTAATAATATAATATAATCTTTCGTTCAGGCAATACCCATATTTCACATATCATTAGTAAAAAAAATAATAAAATCTAAAACTAACATTATACAGACGTCTCATTTTGGTTACAATGTCAATTCGAACTTTATTACAATGATGTCTAATTTTCCTTTAAATAATTAACATTACAAAATAAAATGTCATAAAATCGATTAACCAAGTTATATCTAAATTATAATTGTATCCAATTCAATTAAAAATTTTACTTAGTTAATGGTGCATGCAATTGATAACAGCGACGCATATAAAAGCAGTCAAGACTGTCTGCTATCATTGTCAGAACCCTATCGGTGCTTGCCCTGACGTGTTATAAGCGAAGCGGCTCTCTTACGAACTATGGTAAAAAAGCAGTTAACATGAGCTACCGCAAACATGTTAGATGCACTGCAGCGCCAGGGCAAACCCATTAGTTTGCCCAAGGCGTTATTATACTGAAAAAAGAGTGCTCCAAAGGACGCCCGCGTATAATCAGCCCACAAGCTACACGTGTAAAAAGATGTACAAAATGCTCTAAAGAGCGTAATTTTTACTTGTGTAGTACAACGTTTGAACCTGTGAGCCATCATATTCGCGCGCACTGCCAGTGCCCTCCGTTCCCTTTCAATGTCACTGTTATCTTTAAGGTCTGATGTCAAAATGTGCCCCAAATATTTATATTTATAGACACGCTCACAATATCGTAGGAGAGACACGAAACCCTTCCCCATCATCGTTGGGGTACACCAGGGTCCTGTCCTTTGTCCGTTCTTGTTTAGCGTGATATTAGACGTGATGTCAGACAGCATCAGGGACTCACATGAGCAGCCTCCGTGGTTGCTCATGTATGCTGATGATATCGCGCTGGCAGACGCAGACAGGGGCAGGTTGGTACGACGAGTGAAGGCGTGGAAGTAGACGCTTGAGAACGGAGGTCTGAAACTTAATGTGGCGAAGACCGAATACCTGGCATTAAACTCTACAGATCCCACATCCGTCCGCAAAGGCGATGATTTGGTCGAGCGCACGGACCAGGTTAAATACCTGGGATCTGTATTTCACGCAGTGACATCGATTGCGACGTCAAGACACGCATTGCTGCCGCCTTGTCTAAGTGGCGGGAGATGTCTGGTGACATTTGTGACCCAAAAATACCGGTCAGGTAAAAGGGACAGGTCTATAAAACCATCATTAGACCTGTCCTTTTACATGGCAGTAAGGCGTGGCCACTACTAGAGTGACACAAGCAGGAGACCAAGAAGACCAAGAAGACCCAAGAAGTGCTGGCTTGACGTCGTAAGGGACGACATGCCTGCTGTTGACGCCTTAAAATTTGAATACAGCAACGGTGTATAATTATTAACTGCAGTCGATGCACTTTGTATAGGCGTTAAGTACCTAACCTGCTGTCATTTTTTAGTCCTCTAATAAATCTACCTGTTTTACGTAACCACGTCGCACAGTTTTATTTAAATTGAAAAACCACCCTTGCGGTCTCATCTTCCCCAACATTGGTCCTGGATACGAACCGGATGATATAATAATCACGGATTAGCGTTATCAAGCAAAAATATATAAAATACGTGATATATGGAGGTCGCCCGGTCGGTTGAAATCATCAGTACGTGCAACGTTGGAATGTGGAATAATTTATTGGTGTTAAGTCTGGATTGGTTTATATATGCGAACCCAGCACTCTTACAGGTATATAATTAAAAGTAACTCTGTTAAAAAGGTCAGTAAATAATTTAATACCTATTATTTTTCCGTTATGTTAAGTAAGTAGGTAGGTACCATACCAACAGTATATTGTTGTATTGTGAACAACTTTGTGGTTTATATTTGAGTTAGAATTGTATCTAAGTAAAGGTATTGTTAGCGCACAGCTGCATTATTTTAATTCAGTCATTATATTTGTGTAGACATTATTGTTAAAGTTCACAATAACATTGTTTCAATCTTGGTATAAAAGGTACAGTTTTATTGCAAAAGTAGGTATTTAATTGTATAAATACTGCATAAAAGTTACTAGATTGTATCTGGGCTAATACTCATTGAATAGTTGCATTTATTTGATATAAATTTGTACATTACCATTAGGTCTCTGTTACATAGCTTGATACGCTAGCTATAATATTGATTACTACCTGGCTATTAACTTTTTATGTTCACATTAACCTCATATTAATCAGTTTTCAATTATATAGCATCATATTATTGTAGATTTTTCAAATTTCAAAATATTGAACGCAATTAGTGTTAAAAAATTCAGTCTGACAATAGTTTGTAGATTTGGTACGAAGCTATATTTTTTATATTCACGCTTTTACTGTACACAATAACAAGTGAGTAAAGGTTATGTTGGAGTAGGTAATTTAAAATAAATGTAAAAGTTTTAGTATATTGTTGTCACTAATTCATATCTTCACGCCTGTTACCATTAGGAGTAGGCAGTAACAACGAATTGAGTTATATTTCCTAGTAATTAAATTAGTCAGGTGATAGTCGCCAGCTTCCCAGAATGTCTGTTGTCGATACTGACGTTGAAATTAAAGAACTGCAGAGAAGGAGAAGTAGTTTTAAAGGTCAAGTTACATCCTTTGCTAATTATTGTAAAGGTCTAAAGACGCCACTATCTACTACTGATGCTAAGGAGTTGCAATTGCGTTTGGGTAAGATTGAGTTACTTTATGACCGATTTGACGAGGTACAGTTGAAGATTGAATGTATCGTTGATGACTACTCATCACAACATAATGTACGTTCAGAGTTTGATACACAATACTATAAAATTTTGGCATTCGCTCAGGATATGCTCGGTTCAATAAACGATCAGCAGTCGAATTGTTATAAAAGTGTAGCAAGTGTAAGTAACCGTCAACTCGTCAAGTTACCAACCATTCAGCTTCCTAAATTTAACGGTTCTTATGAGAATTGGCTCGAGTTTAGAGACACCTTTGCTAGTTTAATTCACTCAAATGATAACATAGACGACATAAATAAATTCCATTATCTACGAACCTCTTTAGAATCATCAGCTGCTGTTGTGATTCAATCCACTGAATTTTCTGCCAGCAATTATGCTGTAGCTTGGAAAACGTTGTGTGAGAGGTATGACAATAAAAGATTGTTAATACAAAACCATGTGTCGGCTTTATTTAATCTTGAACAGTTAGGTAAGGAATCTTCTGTCTTATTAAAGCGTTTGATTGATCAAATAAAAAAGAATTTATGCGCGCTAGAAGCCCTCGGTGAGCCTGTCAATCAATGGGACACTTTATTGATACATATAATTACAAAAAAGCTAGACCATAAGACATACCGTGAGTGGGAGGAATACAAAGGTAAGTTAGATGAAGAAAATGCAAACAAATTCTGTGCATTTACTAAATTTCTGCAAAATCGAGCTGACTTATTAGAAACCTTGGAACTTTCCTACAATCATTCTTCAAAATCGAACATTAAGTTTAAATCAATGGTCACAATACAACAAAACAATAAGCGTAGCTCAGACCCGTCGACGGTGTCGTCCAAATTGTGCCCAAAGTGTAAGGGTGAGCACCCATTATCTAGCTGTCCTCAATTTCTAGCGCTCAGCAATGAAGCCCGATTAAAGTTACTGCCCACTTTTAAAATATGTTTCAATTGTTTTAAATCGGGTCATTACGCCAATCATTGCAAAAAGGTAGGTTGTAATGTATGTAAACGCCGTCATACTAGTCTCATACACGTCGCTGAACCCAAACCTAATTCTAATAATACACAGAATAATAGTAATAATGCTCACCAATCTGAAAATGCGACTTCTTCATCGTCTAATGATGCGCAAAATGCGTGCACATTATCTGCCAATGTGAATTCCTCAAAACAGTTGGATGTTCTGTTGTCTACTGCATTAGTTAAACTGTACGACAATAATAATCGCGAGCATGTCGTACGAGCAGTCCTTGACAGTGGAAGCACATCTTGCGTGATGACAGAAAGTTTGTATAATCAATTAAGTTTGAAACCATTTGAAATAAATAAATCCATATTGGGTATCAATAACGTGATTTCGCACGTAGGTAAAACTTGTCGGGTAAGCATGAAGTCTTTGGATAATAAGCATGCTTTCGACTTTTATTGTTTTGTTTTACCCTCAATTACTAATAATGTACCCAGTCGTGAGATTGACATCAGTGGTCTTAATATACCATCAAATATTTGTTTAGCTGACCCTACCTTTTTTAAGCCTGCTGCTATTAATCTTTTGCTAGGCGCCGATCTTTTTTGGGATTTGTTAGGGTCACACAGGATAAGGCTTGGTAACAAAAGGCCCATGCTCTGTGAAACTAAATTAGGTTATATTATTTCAGGCCCAATTTCTAGTAGTCAAATCTCCTTAATTTGTAGTGACTTTAAATGTAATTTAGTTAAAATGTCAGATACACAACATGACTACTCTAATGAATGTGGAATTGATTTAACGCGATTTTGGCATTTAGATGAAATCAATTCACACTCATCATCTCATTATTCTCCTGAAGAGAAAAAGTGTGAAGAACATTTTGTGAAAAACACGACTCGTCTTAGTGACGGTCGATTTTGTGTTCGTATTCCTTTGAAGCATGACCCTGATCTTTTAGGAGACTCTTTTAATAGGGCCTCCCAGTGTTTGTTTTCGCTTGAGCGTAGATTAAAAACAAAACCTGATGTAAGTAAGTTATATTATGAATTTATGTCAGAATACCAATCTCTGGGTCACATGTCTGAGTATCATAATTCTGGTACAAGAGGTAGTAACGTCGCATATTTTATTCCACATCACGGCGTTCAGCGTGAGCAGAGCACCACGACCAAGCTAAGAGTGGTGTATAATGCGAGTAGTCCGACAACGTCCGGAATTTCATTTAATGAAATTCAGATGGTGGGTCCAACGGTTCAAGATGATTTGTTATCTATATTATTACGTTTTCGGCAACACAAATACATTCTTTCAGCTGATGTGGAAAAAATGTATCGTATGATAGTCGTCCATCCTGATGACAGACATCTACAGCAAATACTCTGACGAAATAAACCACATGAATGCCTCAAAGTCTTCCAGTTAAACACGGTTACCTACGGGACAGCAAGCGCTCCATATCTTGCTACAAGGTGTTTAAAACAGATAGGGCTTGATTGTAGTAACCATAAAATTTCAGAAATCATTCAACATGACTTTTACGTTGATGATTTGTTAACTGGTGGGGACAATTTATTTGACGTCATGAACGTGCGAAAGGAAATAACGAATGCGCTTGCATCAGCTGGTATGCATTTAAGAAAGTGGCAATCTAACGAGCCTCAATTGGTTTCGGATAGTTCGGAAACCCTTGTAGATTTAAATATCGGATCTCATGAGTCCAGCAAGTTACTAGGGCTTGGATGGCACGCAGATTCTGACGAATTCTGCTTTCCGATAGGCTCTTTGCAATCAAAAGGTAATACCAAGCGTGATGTGTTATCTGTTATTGCACAAATATTCGACCCATTAGGTTTACTAGCTCCTGGTGTGGTAAAAATGAAAATGTTACTACAAAGGTTGTGGTTACTAAAAATATCATGGGATGATCCTTTACCTACAGAAGTTCATAAACTGTGGTATGATATTTTGAAAACCTTGCCATTAATAAAGAAAATACGAATTCCTCGGATAGTAGTTTGTAATTCATATAAAGTGTTACAATTACACATTTTTACAGACGCATCAGAGCGTGCGTATGGTGCGTGTGCTTACATCCGAAGTGTTAACGATAGCGGTGATGTTGTGATTCGCTTACTTTCAGCAAAAAGTCGTGTAGCACCAATCAAACCAACGACTATTCCAAGGTTGGAATTGTGCGGTGCGCTAATAGGAAGCCGACTTTATGAAAAGATCGTTCAATCTTTGCGACTAAAATTTGATGAGGTTTGCTTTTGGTCGGATTCCACCATTGTGTTGGGGTGGTTGCAGATGCTTCCTTCTAAACTTCAACCTTTCGTGCGAAACCGAGTCGCTGAAGTTTTAGATAAGGCAGGCAGTTGTATTTGGCGACACATCCCAACTGAGCTTAATCCTGCAGACCTAATATCTCGTGGTGTAAATATTAGTGTTTTGCAAACATCGGAGCTCTGGTGGACCGGGCCTCATTTTTTAAGCAGAGAACCTATGCAAATACCTTCTCAACCTAAGCAAGTAGCGAAATTACCTGAAACCCGAGTAGAGGTGTCATTGGCAACCGCTACCGTTGATACCGAGCCATCTGTGAACTTCATAGATTTTAATCGTTTTTCCAATTACTCCCGGCTAGTTAGAACCGTAGCTTATGTATTACGGTGGATTCATCGCTGTAAACGGAAAGTTAAAACTTCTTCTTTTTTAACTGATAGTGACCTCAAAGAAGCACTTAATTTAATTATTATCAAATGTCAAGAAGAAACCTTTCCCGAATATAAATTATTATTAATCAATAAGTGTTTGCCTAAAAAGAGTCCACTGCTAAAGTTTAATGTTCATTTAGATGAGCATAAAATAATGCGTGTTGGTGGTCGAATAGATAATTCTGATTTTAATTTTAATAAGAAGCATCCTATACTTTTACAGTCCACACATATTTTTACACAATTATTATTTAATTATGAGCATCGAAAGCTGATGCATGCAGGCCCACAATTGCTTTTAGCTTCCATCAGAGAACACTATTGGCCTATCGGTGGTCGAAAATTAGCTAAAGCGTGTTTTCGTCAATGCGTTCTTTGTTGTCGTATGGCAGGTAGGCTGATCACTCCGTTAATGGGAAACTTGCCTCGACAACGAGTACAACCAAGTACTTTCAATTTGAAAATGTCGGCGTAGATTATTCAGGCCCTGTTATGTGTGCTAATCGTCATGGCCGAGGTTGCAAATTAGTAAAGGTGTATATAGCCGTTTTTGTTTGCTTTAGTACTAAAGCCATTCATTTAGAATTAGTTGGTGACTTAACGAGCAAAACCTTTTTAATGGCTCTATACAGATTTATCTCTCGAAGAGGAAAGCCTCTTAATATTTACTCTGATAATGGTACCTCGTTTGTCGGAGCATGTAGTGACATTTCTAATTTTTTAAAACGTAACTGCGATTCTTTAAGTGCCAGTACAGCACAGGATTGTATTGATTTTCACTTTATTCCGGCTTATAGTCCACATATGGGCGGACTCTGGGAGGCTGGCGTTAAGTCAGTTAAATATCATTTGCAAAGAGTGTTGGGCAATTGTAATTTAGTATATGAAGAACTTAACACCACTTTAATCCAAATCGAGGCTATATTAAACTCCCGACCGTTGACTCCATTGTCATCCGATCCTGCAGACTGCACTCCGCTGACGCATGGTCATTTTATTATTGGTCGGCCTTTGACATGTCTACCACATCCAGATTACCAAGATCGCTGCACAAGTCATTTATCACGATATCAACGAATTGAGCAGCTTCGACAGCATTTTTGGAAGAGGTGGAGTAAAGAATATATCGCAGAGTTGCAGCAACGAGTTAAATGGCGGTCCTGCAAGGACGGCCTCAGTTTGAATACATTAGTTGTTATTAAGGAGGATCACTTACCACCACTGAAGTGGAAATTGGGAAGAATAGCGGCCTTGCATCCCGGAGCTGACGGTATTAGCCGTGTTGCTGATATACGGACGTCAAGTGGTGTCATTCGACGTTGTTTTAGCAAAATTTGCCCTTTACCTGTTTCTTCTGAATCTGGGTGAAAATAAGGTTTTCACCGCCCGGGGGCATGTTGACGCCTTAAAATTTGAATACAGCAACGGTGTATAATTATTAACTGCAGTCGATGCACTTTGTATAGGCGTTAAGTACCTAACCTGCTGTCATTTTTTAGTCCTCTAATAAATCTACCTGTTTTACGTAACCACGTCGCACAGTTTTATTTAAATTGAAAAACCACCCTTGCGGTTCCCCAACACCTGCCAATGGACTCACTTTAGGGAATGTTGACGACCGTGCGAAATGGAGGAGAAAATGTAGGAGAGAATGTAGGAAAGCGGACCCCGGGCGTCGAGATACGCAACTGTTACAGACGCTCGGATGATGATGATGCTACAATTACAATTAAATTTGTGACTCTCAGAACTAAATAACGTTTAAATCGTAACGTTTAACGTTTATTACGTTTGATTCGTGTTTTTAGGGTCGGCAGCGCGAGGGCTACACCTCTGGCGTTGCAAACGTCCATAGGCTACGGTGACCACTTTGGGTGGGCCGTATTCTTGTCTGCCACCTCAGTGACGTTTTTGAATTTTATGATCAATACATTATTTTTTGACGTAGACATAGGTAGTTTCTATCATAAGCATTACCGTGACATTGTGACAGACTTTTGACGTGAACATCGGCAATGACGCACCTTAGAGACGTGTGTTTGTCGTATTTTATTTTTTAAAATTAGTGTACAATTCGTGTTTTTAAGTTTAATAATGGTGGAATATTATACATAAAGAGATCGAAAATATTCATTAGTAAAGGAAAGTGGTACGGTGCAATGAATAGCGGTATTGTCTGTGTTAGTGTCATATGCCATAGAAAGCTGCAATAAGGCCTCCATTGCCCTATAGGGGCAAGCACACTGTACTCAGGACAAGTTTTGACATCGACAAGGACAAGGACAAGACTTGGCTAAAACTAAAAATTTATAATAAATACATAAATATTAAAGACAAGGGTGGGGATTCGCGCGGGATCTTGATAAATGGCGTTACTCTTGCTGTATATTATTTTCCAAAAATAGTGCATTAACCTTGTTTTATGTGTAATAATAGTAGTTTATGATACTGTTGCACACGAGTGTTATTAGACCAAGTTATGTACAGTGTCATACACTACTTTATCTACTCTCATACTATAATACGTAAAACAATATTGCAAATAAAATGATATATAACAACAAATTTATTTTTAAATGTCAAATGTTTGCGCCTTAATATGAGAGATGTAAATGCATTAGAGTGTCGTATCTGCGTGTTATTGTGTGACGGAGGCGAGCGGGCGCGCGGGGTGTCGGAAGCTGGCAGGGCGGCAGTGAGCGTCGCTCTACCGCCTTGGTCCAGCTGGAGGTTGTATAGGTGTATCGTTATGATTAAAAAGTTATATTATGATACAGGTGTCCATACAAGACCTGTATCGTAATTAAACTTTTTTTTTATTATTTTTGGCCTGTACGTAATGTTTGTCATAAGAATTTTGTTATCAGTTTTATAATCTTTGTATTATAGTATCAGAGTAGATAAATGTAGTTTCTTAGACATAAAAGTTGTGTAAATGTGCTGTAGCGAAAGACAGTGATATATTGCAGTGGAATGCTATTTTACAACGTATCGTGCAAATTCCACTGAAAGCCTCATTAACGCTCTACCACGTTAATGGGGCAAGGACACAGGACCTATGACTGGACTTGACATCGTCAAAGGACTGGATATGACTAATTTAGAAGATAAGATTAAAGTAATAAGTAATAAGGGTGGACGAAAATGTGACAAGGAAACTTGGTGGTGGAACGACGCAGTCCAGAGGGAGACTAGGGAGAAGAAAGCCCTCTTTAAAAAGTGGCAAGCGACCGGATCTCCTGAACACCGCGACGCGTACAGGGCTGCCAAGCGCGTCACAAAGAGAGCTGTAGCCAGAGCCAGACGTGACCACTTACAACCTCTGTATGATAAACTGGAATCGTCTGAGGGGCAGAAGCTCATCTATAAGCTGGCGCGCTCCAGGGTCAAAGCGGCACAGGATATATCCAAGTGTCACTGTGTAAAAGACCCTGAGGGCAACCTGTTAAGCGAAGACCTCGCGGTAAAAGAGAGATGGTGCTCGTACTTCCACGAGCTGCTTAATAAACAGCACAAAGAGGTGCAGCCTCCGGACCTCCCTCCGAATCAGGGACTAGTGCCACCGGTAACGCCTGGAGAAGTCCTGACTGCGCTTCGCCGCATGAAGAATCGGAAAGCTGTCGGACCCGATGGAGTCCCCATCGAAGCCTGGAAGGCGATGGGTCCTCGCGGTGTGGGCATCTTAGTAAACCTTTTTAACCGCATACTCCTCAGCGGGCAGATCCCAAACCAATGGAGACTGAGTATTATTACTCCAGTCTTCAAAGGTAAGGGGTCAGTGCAGGACTGCGGGAGCTACCGCGGTATTAAGGTGATGTCCCACACCATGAAGATCTTCGAGAGGATTATAGACTCTCGGATCCGGCAGGAGTGTACTCTCTCGGAGTGTCAATATGGTTTCGCCCTGTTTATGGGACCACGGACCCTGTTTTTGCCCTGAGGGTTGTCGCAGAGAAATACAGGTCGAAGAACACGCCTCTGCACTGTTTGTTTCTAGACATGCAGAAGGCCTTCGACTGTGTTCCTCGTGCGATGATCTGGTGGGCACTGCGGTCCAAAGGGGTTCCAGAGGTCTATATTGACACTATACGGGACATGTACTGTGACTCCGATTCAATGGTTCGGACTGCTGTTGGCGACACGAAACCCTTCCCCATCACCGTCGGGGTACACCAGGGTTCGGTCCTTAGTCCGCTTCTGTTCAGTGTAATATTAGACGAATTGTCGGACAGCATCAGAAACCCACATGAGCAGCCTCCATGGTTGCTCATGTATGCTGACGATATTGCGCTGGCAGACGCGGACAGGGGCAGATTGTTGCGACGTGTAAGGCGTGGAAGGAGACGCTTGAGAACGGCGGTCTGAAACTAAATGTGGCGAAGACCGAGTACTTGGCACTAAACTCGACATATCCCACATCCGTCCGCATAGGCGGTGATTTGGTCGAGCGCACGGACCATATTAGACCTGTCCTTTTACATGGCAGTGAGACGTGGCCGATATTGGAGCGACACAAGTAGGAGCTGCGTGTCACGGAAATGAAGATGCTGCGGTGGATGTGTGGGGTCACGCGGATGGACCGCGTGAGAAACTCTCGCATCCGCGGCAGCCTTCACGTCCGTGACATTGCAGACAAGTTGCAAGAGTGTCGCCTTCGTTGGTATGGTCACGTCTTGCGGCAACCGCCGGGCTACGTAGGTAACAAATGTCTGGCCATGTCAGCCCCGCCGGGTCCCGGTAAGAGGGGAAGACCCAAGAAGTGCTGGCTTGACGTCGTAAGGGATGACATGCGTGCCAATGGTCTCACTACAGGGGATGCCGAAGACCGTGCGAAGTGGAGGAGTAAATGTAGGAAAGTGGACCCCGGGCGTCGCGAGACGCAACTGGGACAGACGCTCGGATGATGATGATGATTAAAGTAATATGATATAAAAATAAGATTTAGCTAAAAGGTCTTTAAAACCAGGGCATAAAATAATTACAAAAAAAATTAAAAATCAAGGGGCATGGATGGACTATGTTTCCTTTGCCCGCCTAAGATGGACGAAGACGAATAACATCAACAACGTGACATTATTGACAAATAAAATTAGTAATTTTTTAATAATAATTTAATTAATTGTTTGATTTCATGTTTTCTTGTTTTCTACGTATAAATTTTACAATTGCTTGGACAGAGTTAAAATGATGATGATGGACAAAGTTAAAAACAAGTAACGATGAATTCCCGAACATGAAATTTTCGGAATAAAATGCTTGGTGACATTCAGTTAACCAAACGTTTGTTGGTTATTGCTTTGGTTCTAGGCATTATTTTGATTTTGAAAGAATACGTATTTATTTCTTCACCATGACTCAACGTAAAGTGGCATATTTTTATAACGCAGACGTAGGAAATTTCCATTATGGGCCTGGTCATCCCATGAAACCGCACAGGCTATCTGTGACACACAGTTTAGTTCTCAACTATGGCCTTCATAAAAAAATGCAGATATACAAGCCGTACAGAGCAAGCGCTCATGATATGTGTCGTTTTCACAGCGAGGACTACATAGAATTCTTGCAAAGTGTCACCCCACAAAATATTCAAAGTAAGTTTTTTATTCTTAAAAAAATATTCTTTATTTAAGTAGATCTTAAATAAAGAATATTTTTTTAGGACGTATGATAACAGTTAAGACACACAAAAGAAAGTTACTAAGCAAATATGCATCATAAAATTTCTCTATATCACGGTCTTTATTGAGAGTGTTCGATGAAGACTGGATGCATCTGCTTCAATACTTGTCATGTAAATACCGGCCTTAACCATGCCTTAGTGTTAAGTGGTTTATAATCTCCAGTATATAAGCACAAATTCTGCTTACTGATAGACAAGTTGGTGCACATCCCCCAGTAAGAGGTTAGGAGATAACCATAGAATATATGGCCCTTGCATTCAACTTATTTTGGTAATTCTATACTATCTATACTAATATATAAAGCTGAAGAGTTTGTTTGTTAGGTTGAACATGCTTATCTCAGGAACTACTGGGTCCAATTGAGAAATGCTTTTTGTGTTGGGTATCCCATTTATTGAGAAAGACTATAAGGCCTGCATCACTACGCTGCGAACCTGGAGAGTGGAGTAGTAGTCATAAATGTCAACATAGAAATTGGGCAAATATTCTTACATTTTTGTATGAGTAATAAGCAACGGGATTAAATTGGTGCAACGGGGGTCGAAGTATAGTACGGGCGAAGGCAAGGGGGTCATCTAGTTCTTTAATAAAATAGGTTAGTATTATACACATGAGCTAAAACAGAGACGTCAAAATACTTAAATACTCTGATGTGCACCCTGAAGCTATTAATAAATCCACTTCTCTGACTACCTCATCAGGGATACAGTTTGAAGATAATTAGTTTAGAATATAATACATACATACTCCATCAAAATATGGTGTGAACTTAAACTTCTTTTTGTGGGATAAACAGAGTTAAGTTCTGGCAGAGACCAATTTAAAATCTAGCATAGATTCTAGAGATTTAATATACTACCAATGCTTTCACATTGGAGATGGGTCTACACTTTCTAGTTTTCACCATTACTTTATGTAAGGATTTTTTTATTTATAAACAAACTGTTAACCCATATTGGCAAATAAAAGATAAAATTGAATTTATTATACACATAAATTTTCTTTGAAATATGTATTTTGTATATATTTTGCATGAACATCAACAGGCTTTTCAAAAGATTTGTTACACTACAATGTCGGGGATGATTGCCCTGTGTTCGAGGGGTTGTTTGATTTCTGCTCAATGTATACCGGTGCTTCATTGGAAGGGGCTATGAAACTGAACAACAATGCCTGTGATATTGCTATCAACTGGTCTGGTGGACTGCATCATGCGAAGAAGTTTGAACCATCAGGTGAGTAATTACTAATTAGGGTTTTACTCTCCTGTCTGAATTCTTATCAACCATGCCTTTATCCCTTGAATGAGGTAGGCGGCAAACCATGCGGTGGGATCTTTCGCCCGGTGGTGCTGGGCATCCCCAACAAGAAAATAATAATACCTTTATCCCTGATGGGATAAACAGAGTCATTCCATATGCCCATATTTTGTTATATGTGTTTTTGTCCAATGTAACAGGTGGTGAGCCCAGTCAAGTGTTTTTTCAGGTCACCTATAAGGCCTTCAACTTAAAAACTGCAATGTTACACTCGGGACCAATGACTGAACATGCTTACTAAAGCACAGAACTGCTTGTAAATGCCACAAAGTGGTCACCCATCTGAGAAACAGTGGAGCATGTTAAAAGGATTGTTTACAGAACACTTAGTTAGCGGGGCTATGAGCACTTCAATTATTGACTGCCTCAGTGGTAGTGTATGCGACTGCAGCGATTGAGGTACCGGGTTCGATGCCCGGGTCGGAAGAAATATTTGTGTGATCCACAAATGTTTGTTCGGAGTTTGGGTGTTTTCTATATATAATATGTATGTATTTAGAAATATATAAAGTACGAGGGCGGCACTGAAAATTTCGGGAATCAAGGAAGTGACACAACATTACTATTTAAAAATGTATTTATTGCTTTTCGAAGTATTCTCCGCGAAATTTGACACATTTTTCCATACGATGGAACCATTCATTGAAGCAACCATTCCATTCGGAAGTTGGGGTATCCAAAATGGCCGTATTGTAGGCGTCCACAGCTTCTTCAGGTGATGAAAATCTCTGACCACGCAATTTATTCTTTATTTTAGGGAAAGTATAGAAATCATAGGGCTTAGGTCGGGGCTGTACGGCGGATGGTCTAATAATTCTATGTTTTCTTGCTCTAAAAACTCTTTTGTTCTGTGCGCGGTGTGAGAACTCGCATTGTCGTGATGGAAGATGATGCGGCGGTTGCAGTTCTCTTTAAGGAGTTCAGAAACGACCTGTGGCAAACAAATGCTAGCATACCATTCTGCATTAACCGTTCTTTGTCCCTCAAGAGGAATAGTCGCAACATGGCCGGTCATGCAACACTCCGTCAACGAACAATTATTGTTGGCTTTAACTCATTTTCGAACACCCAAACTCGTGACTGGTTTTTTGTTTCGGGTTCGTACGCGAATATCCAGGATTCGTCACCTGATACGATGTTGTATACAGCATTTGAGGATCCTGCGTGGTATCTTTCGAGAGTTCTGACGCACCAAGTAACGCGAGCCGCTTTTTGCTCTTCACAGAGCGAATGCGGTATCCATCGGGAAAACAACTTTTTTACACCTAATTGTGCATGCAAGATTATTTGTATTTGACTCATGCCAATGTCTAAAGTTGCCTGAATTTCGCGGTATGTCACATGTCGATCTTCCTCAATCAGCTTACGCATAGCATCAACGTTTTCTTGGGTGACTGCAGTTTTTGGACGACCTTGACGGAGATCATCACTGAGCTTGACACGTCCACGTTGAAATTCAGCAAACCAGCGATAAATTGTGGTTTTGGATGGGGCTTCATCACCAAATGCGGAAATCATCCGGTCAACACACTGTTTTTGTGTTAAACCACTTCGAAAGTCATAATAAATCATTGCTCTTGAATTTTCTCGAGTCAATTCCATTTTCTCAACGACTAAACAAGTTTGACAAAACCTTGTGACAAGACTTTTGAGAATCTTTTTTTTAAATTAAGAAAAGGTATTCGATTTTTAAAACCAAGGAGTTTTCAATTAAAATGATTTTAATATAACAGGAACAGTGGAAATGTCCCATTCCCGATACTTTTAGTGCAGCCCTCGTATGTTTATCAGTCATCTAGATACCATAACACAAGCTTGTATTAGCTTACTTTGGGTTAGATTGCATAGTGTAAAAAAAATGTTACTGTATTCAAATTATTTAGTGTATTCCAATAGATTTTCTAGATTATAACATTCACATATTATATTTTTCTAGGTTTCTGCTACGTCAACGATATAGTAATTGCCATATTGGAACTCCTGAAGTATAATCCTCGTGTTCTGTACATTGACATTGATGTTCACCACGGTGATGGCGTTCAAGAGGCTTTCTACCTCACTGACAGGGTCATGACAGTCAGCTTCCACAAGTATGGGAACTACTTCTTCCCGGGAACTGGCGATATGTATGAGATAGGAGCGGAAAGTGGGAGGTACTACTCTGTGAATGTCCCACTGAAGGAGGGGATAGATGATCAAAGTTATGAGCAGGTGAGTTATTTGTAATTTACAGTAAATATTTTAAACTGCCAAATATGTCTCACTCATAGTTATTCATGTACTAGTTGACGCCCGCGACTCCGCACGCTTTGCTAAGTTTTACCTTTCCCGTTTCCCATAGGGACTTGTTCCGGGGATAATAAGTAGCCTATGTGTTATTCTGATGTGTAAGCTATATTATTGTAAAGTTTCATCAAAATCATTCTGTAGATTTTGCGTTTAAGAGTAACAAACATCCATTTTTACAAACTTTCGCGTTTATAATTTTAGTGAGATGTTAAGAGCCAAAGTTTAAATCTTTTCACTCAAGTTGACCATACATAATTATAATGCCTCCATTGTTATCCGTTGCTGCGTGCTCGGATTCGAATCCCGTGTCGCAAAAAATATTTTTAAAGCATTTTCTCTGTAGAGTGTGACATAGTGTGGTGCTTGCTAGTAAATTGTTATAAATTTTCTCTCTGGTACAACCTAAAAAATGTGGACTTGGTTTTTTATTTGAGTTTTTAATTATTCATAAGAAACACCCAACTCCGAAACAAACATTTGTAGATTACACAAATCATTTTACCGACCCGGGAGTCGAACCCGGGACCACAGTCGCATACACTACCACTGCGTCATCGAGCCAATAATATGTATCAACTGACAGCCCTAATGGTTTTGCTCCTCAGTTTCGTTTGGGTCCTTTATCTATACTTCCATATCTATACAAATACTTAAAGCTTAATATACTTAAAGCTGTTTGGTTGAATACGCTTATCTCAGGAACTACTGATTTTGAAAAATTATTTTTGTATGGGATAGCCCTATGTATGTATTGTGTTCGCGACAGATCCACGCGCCAACGAGTGAAGACGTGTATGATTATGTGTATAGTGTAAATAGTTAAAACATAACAATAGTGAAATAGAAAAACCGTGATAATAGTAAATAGTTTCGTGTAAATAGTGTTTAACAGTGCCTAGACAACGATCTAGTTTTTATACAGTGCCTAGATAAACAATCTAGTGTTTTATAGTGCCTAGACAACGATCTAGTGTTTATACAGTGCCAAGATAAACAATCTAGTGTTATACAGTGCCTAGACAACGATCTAGTGTTTATACAGTGCCAAGATAAACAATCTAGTGTTATACAGTGCCTAGACAACGATCTAGTGTTTATACAGCGCCTAGACAACAGTCTAGTGTTTACATATAGTTCCTAGATAGGTGACCTAGTTTTGTATATTTAGTGTTCCCTTTTTGTTGTTAAATAATAGTAATTTCTTGTGATTTCGTTAGTGTAATATTCTAAATTTGTACATTTTCTACCTGCGTTAGGACCTTGCTTTGGACCTAGAACCTAGACCGCGTGACCTGCGCTGTCACGAATAGTTTCATTTTGTAGCCGGTCTAGGTAACTCCAATGAATAATAGTGCTCCTACACCTACAGATTATAGATAAATAGAAATTCATAGATAAAGGTGTAGGATGTGTCGGAGTTGCCTAGATTGAGCTAGATTTTTAGGAATCTAGGTCATGACTGAAAGCGATAGGTAGTTAAGACCAGCATATTTCGATAGGTCTTTGTAAAACCTATAAAATAGTACCTGAATTGTAAATGTAGCATAAATACTTTTCGAGTTATAACAGTTTTAATTGATAATTAATAATAAATTATGCAATCTTAATTAAGGGTTTTGTCGCCGCTCACGTTAAGGTAAAGTTTCGCGGTACGATAGTAAACACGTTTCGATGAGCAAGCGCGGCTAACAATCGAGCGGAAATACAGCAAGAAAAGTAGTAGACGGGAAGAACTACAAGAAGTGAACCAGTTATAGTGAAACGTTTGCTCATCATATTTCCGTATAGTATAGTGTTATAGTGCTCAAGTCGCGATAATAGGAGCTGACAGAACCCTTCTCTTTGGTTGCGTGTTAACGAGTCATCGGTGTTTCCTTTCATCGCCCTCGCTGAACATCTTGTGTCGCCGACGAGGAGTCCACGTCCGACCTGCCATACCCTGGTTTCCGACCCCCCGGAACCTACTGTCAAACTCGCTCTCCCCGGGGCGTAAGCAGCTCATTCGCCGTGTCGTAACGAGTCTGCCCGTCCCGTACCTACATATTGTAAAGTTTCATTTAAATCCATTCAGTAGTTTTTTACGTGAAAGAGTAACAAACATCCATTCTTACAAACTTTCGCGCTTATAATATTAGTAGGATTTTAGAATTTATAAGCGACGGAATTAAATCGGTGCGACTGGAGTGCGGAGTATTTCACGGGCGAAGCCGTGGTGGTCACCTAGTCGTATATAGCCCCAATGCATGGTCACACGAAGAATAAAAAGTTTTTATTTTTTCTTTTTTTCTCACATACGTTTGGGGTCTAAAGTCTTTAGTAAATATCCATTTATTTATAGGTATTCAAACCAGTGATATCGAACGTGATGGAGTTCTACCGGCCAACAGCAATCGTACTTCAATGTGGCGCGGATTCGCTCGCGGGCGACCGGCTCGGGTGCTTCTCACTGACTACTAGGGGCCACGGGGAGTGCGTCCAGTTTGTGAAAAACCTCAATGTGCCCACTTTAGTTGTGGGTGGTGGAGGGTTAGTATGACTTTAGTGATTGTAACGGATTTCAGGTGAAAAAATGGCTGTCACCAAACGCTTGCAGAATATTAATTTCTAAAACTAGTACATTTATCATGTTTTATGTGTGGAAGTGGTAGTTTCTTAAACATAAAAGTTGTGTTAACATGTTATAGTGAATGACAGTGATAATATGCAGTGAAATGCGATTTTCCATTCCACTGAAAACCTTAGTATAACAACCACAACTGTACTGGGGTGCGACTGACCTTGACTTAAGACTAGACTTGACTAAGACATAATAAGAGGACAGGGACATTTTAGATAGTAAGAAGATTGAAGAAATATGAATTAATTAAGGTTTCAATAAAATGTCTTAGTAACCAGGCTATAAAAAAATAAAAAAAGTCATTAGAACCATTAAAATTTTTATTAGTTTTAACATAATTACAGTTGAAGGAAGCTGCATGAAGCGAAAGAAGTGGACGTTCTGTAGTACCACTGACTATGCTGAGGAAAAATGTATTATGTAGTTTTATATGGTGTTTTAATATATCTGTGGTTTGGGTGTGTTGGTAGAGATTTCTATTCAGAAATAAGCAGACACTTCGTATTTTTTTATTTTATTTATTTATGTACACACATAGACAAGACAGATAAACAACTAAAATTACGTACAAAGGCACTACTTATTTCTAAAGAAATCTCTTCCTGTGTGTGTGGCCTGGAATAGGAGGAGTAAACAAAGAATAAAAAATATGTGTGCAGGATAATAAACTTACATATGCTGTGGCTACATATATACATAATACCTAAATAAATATATATTTATATGTATATACCTAAATAAATACACATTATAGTAAAATAAACATTGGTTGCGCCGGTATACGATAAAAGAGTAACCGCGGTTTTTTTTCTAAGTTGCATCGCCGATCTACATTTGTTTTTAATTAATTAGTTGTCGACACTCCCCCCGTTTCCCTTTATTCCATTTCTCTTTCGCACCTACCTCGTCTCGCATAAAAGGAGAACGAGACAGCTGTATTACGCGCGATCTAAAACACCGCTCACAGATTCAGGGATTGATGGCTCGCTGTCAATCCTAGAAAGACCGCGCGCGCGCCCGCTACAAACTTTCGCAATAATTGTGTTTTCCATGGATAAATAGTGTTTTCGTGCAATGGAACCAGGGGTTCAAGTCCAGGGACGTCCCCGACAGCATCTCGCAGCAAAAGCAAGGTAGTGTGCCCATTCCTGTTTTCCATTACTTTTTTCGTCGACAACCGCGTGTAAATTTCATTTTTGTCTTTCCCCGCAATTACAGTCCACTTTGAATTTATTTATCTCGCCTGCTCAACCATTTTCTGGTCCTAACGATCCGGATTTTGATCCACTCGCTTTAGTAGTTTGCTAATAGAAACGCAATAGTTTTTATCCCATAGGGAATAAACGCATAGGTATAGGTTATAGTTTTTATTCCACCACGGAATAAACGCATAGGTATAGGTTATAGTTGTTACTCCATTCGGAATAAACGCATAGGTATAGGTTATAGTTTATATTCCACCACAGAATAAACGCATAGATTAGGTAATAGTTTTTATTCTATAGGGAATAAACGCATAGATAATAGTTTTATTCCATTAGGGAATAAACGCATACTTACCTACTGTTTTTAGCATAGGTAGGTACTAAATAGTTGGTAACTTCGACTGCACCGCATAGTAATAGGTAGACCACGCGAGCAGCACGCAAGTAGGTACCTACGCTCGTTCGCCTCGCGTCTCGCTGCTTACCACCGCTGCCATTTTGATCGTTCGTTAATTTTGCACTGTAGGTAGCTATAGTTGTTTGTTTTAACAATGCCTCCGAAAGAGATTCCGGATCTACAGCTAAACTATTACACGCTAAGAAGGATAGCATTTTTAAGCGTATGCAATTAATTTGTGATTATTCATCGAGGATCGCAGATGAATCAATAAAAGAATTGTTTTTATCCTCGATCGAAACCGTAGATACTTTACGCTTAGATTTCGAAAATGTTCTCGATAAAATTAACTTGCTTTAATTAAAATCAAATCCCGGTTTCTTATTAAGTTATGACGCCATGTCATCTTTCGAAGATTTAATTTGTCGCATAAAACGTGTCGCTAAGTCATTGCAAGCGCCTGTGCCCGTAGTAGTCACCGATTCGAAACCCGGGCCAGCCGGTTTTGATTTCCTGAAACGGGGCCGACCTAAATTACCGCCCATACAAATACCCGAATTTATGGCGATATTAGAAATTGGCCTTTGTTTTTCGCTAGTTTCGAATATACGATTCATAATAATAATTCGTTATCCGATTACGAAAAATTACATTACTTAGTAAACTAACCGGGAAAGCAAAAACCGTTTACGCCGGTATAACGCTTTGCGCCGAAAATTATAGTTTGATTTTGAATACTTTGAAGGTCAAATACGAAGATAAACGCTTAGTAACAACCGCTTATTTGGATCAAATATTTAATTTGAAAAAATAGCTCATCGTGTAATGAACACGACTTAGAAAAATTCTTAGATATTTTTGCATCAGCTGTTCGCACCCTAAAGAATGCCAAGGTCAATGACCTCGGTGATTTTTTGTTTTTGTATATCGGTTTAAAGAAATTAGAACCGTTCGCTTATGTGAAATGGATAGACGTGGCCATCAAAAACTTAAGTTCGACGATTTAGAAACTTTCGTTCGTCAACATATTCGAATTCTGCAACGAACTTCGTTAAACCACGGAGTAGCGAAAAATAGTCCGACTAATCGTAGTAAGCCCACCAAGTCCACGCAATCTTTTGTTAATTTTGAACCCACAACTTCGCAATCGCAAGTGTTGCATGCGAAAAATAGTTCTTTGTGTCAAGGTCACCATGACCAACTTTATAAATGTTCGGTGTTCAATAGGCTCAATCCTGGCGATCGCTATAAATTTGTTCGTTCTAGTAATTTATGTATCAATTGTCTCAGTAAGAAACATCGTGTTTCATTCTGTAATTCGAATAATTTTTGTCGCAAGTGTAATGGTAAACACCATTCATTATTACACTTCGAAAACAATAACGCCATGTCCGGTAGTTCGTCCGTCGATTTCAGCCGCGCGAACTTCGTGCCTAACCGTCCGTCCGCTGTTACGTCACAGCCGCCCGCGCCGTTGAGTCGCGACTGGGAGCGCTCTCGCGTATTTTCGTTCCCGTCCGCGCCTAGCGACGGCGGCGCCACTGCCGCGCGCCTCCAGCCGAACGATGTCGCTTTGTGCTCGCTATCAAGTTTGCACACAAGCCCTACTACGGTACTTCTAGTAACCGCACGAGTTGTTGTTTACGATTCGCATAATAGGGGACATAGTATTCGCGCACTTTTAGATAGTGCTTCTCAAAGTAATTTTATTAGGAAAAATTGTTGTAGTCGTCTTGGTTTGCATATAAATAACCGCCCCGCCTGTAATGTTGTGAAAGGTATTGGGGGTTCCACTAAAGCCGTTCAAGGTTCTGTAGGGATTAAATTCCACTCGCGTTTTTATTTTAATGTTAGTTTTTCGATGGATTCGCTAGTTGGTTGCGATAAGGTTACCGAATTTTTACCGACTGTCGCAGTCAATACCTCATTATTGACTAATTTTAGAGATTTGCCTTTGGCCGATGATACTTCGCCGTTCCAGGAGATATTGATTTGTTAGTTAGAGCTTCGATTTTCCCGCACCTCCTGTTGCAGCGTAAGGTTCAAGGTCACGCATCGCACCCCGCTCCCGCGCCGCTCGCCTTAGAGCTCTTGGGTTTGTTATTGTTGGTTCCGCACCCGCTTGTTTTGATTGTAACTCGACAGTGTCATATTGTTGCGCCGTCGAGCCGCTGGACTCCGCTGTCCGTAAATTCTGGGAGATAGAAGAGGTGAACGTCCCTCCTATTGTCAGCCCGGATGATAAACTTTGTGAAGAGTTTTATAGTCGCAAGACTACTCGCGATAGTGATGGTCGTTATGTTGTCGCACTCCCCTTTAAGGGTGATGTTAATTCGCTTGGAGATTCGTTTCAGTCAGCCGAAAAACGCTTCTTTTGTTTAGAACGGAAAATGCAGACATCTCCAAAGTTGAAGGAGGCTTACGATAGCGTAATAGTAGAATATTTGGATAAAGGTTTCATTTCACCCGCGCCTCCCGAAACCGAAGAGACGAAGCACGCTCCTTCGTATACCATACCGCACCATGGAGTTGTCCGCGAGGATAAACTAACCACCAAGTTGCGCGTTGTTTTAGATGGCAGCGTCAAAACTAGTTCGAATGTTTCGGTAAACGATATTTTGCACAGAGGTTAAAATCTCCAAGGTAATTTGTTCGAAATTATAGTTAACTTTCGCTTATTCGCTGTCGCGCTTTCAGCCGACATTAGACAAATATTTCTTTGTATTGGTGTTCGCGAATCAGATCGCCGATTTCAACGCATTAATATAGATAGAATTTTCGCATTCTCGGACTCGACCGTCGCATTGTGTTGGACACATTCTTCGCCCCATCGTTGGGATACATTTGTCGCAAATAGGGTGGCAAAAATTCAGTCGGAATTGGCGCCGCAAAACTTTTATCAAGTCTCAGTTACGGACAACCCTGCCGATTGTTTGTCTCGCGGGTTAATACCTGCACAGATTTTGGATCATCCGTTGTGGTTCCATGACCATTCCTGGTGCCAAGCCCCACTTGATGAATGGCCTGTTAGTCCTTTTAACCCCGCTACTGTGTCCACGCCGCCAGAGGAAAAGAAAACCTCTTTAGTTGCTACCGCGCCGCTCGAAAAGTCGCCTGTCTTGGAGTTGGCTAGCCGTGTTTCATCGTGGTCGATTCTTTTGCGTAGTGTTGCTTTTATTTGTCGATTTTTGAAAATCCTTCCTTGTCGCGAGCACGTTACCGCCTTCGACTTAAACAAGGCTGAGTTAATCGTGCTTCGTGAACTTCAGCGATTTTATTTTTCGTCTGAAATTAGAAATTTTAAAATAAATAAACCCTGTAGTTGCGCTTTTCAACATTTGAAACCTTTTTTGAAGGATGGCCTCATTCGAGTTGGTGGTCGTTTGAGCCAGTCCGCATTAGAGTAAGATCAAATGCATCCTATAGTTCTCCCGCGCAAGGATCATATCGTTGATCTTTTAGTTGAATATCACCATAGGGTGAATTGTCACGCTGGTCCAGATTTATTAATGTCGATTTTGCGCCAGAAATATTGTATTCTCTCCGCACGCAATTTGATTCGTTCGATAGTTCATAGATGTATTCCGTGTTTCAAATTTCGCCCGAAGTCAATCGCGCCCGAAATGGCCGATCATCGTCCTTATCGTGTTGTTCAGGCTGCTAAACCGTTCGTACACACGGGTACAGATTACGCTGGCCCCTTCAGGGTAACAGTTTCTCGTGGTCGTGGTATACGCTCTACGAAAGCTTATGTTCGTCTTTTTGTTTGTATGACGACTCGCGCCGTTCATATAGGATTAGCTGGTGATTTGAGCACGCCATGCTTCATGGCTGCATTTAAATGATTTTTGTCGCGTCGGGGTTCCGTATCTCGAATGTATTCGGACAACGGTACGAATTACGTCGGAGCTCGTCGTAACCTTTCCGAACTACATATTTTTTTGCGTTCCAAACACTTTACGTTTAAAGAGCTGAGCATCGTGCTCACTCAAGTCGAGGCCGTAATGAATACGCATCCTCTTTGTAGAACCTTGTCTAGTGATCCCTCGGAGCCGCTTGCACTGACTTCAGCGCAATTTTTGAATGTTACACCGTTAAAACACTTACCCGCTTTTGAAATAGATGAAGATCGACTTCATCTTCTCTCGCGTCATGCCTTATTGGATGAACTCGTTCAATCGTTTTGGAAGCGTTGGAGGACAGACTATTTGCATACGCTACAGTCACGTCAGAAATGGAATACTCCATCGAACTCTATTACTGTCGTTACTGTCGTAGTTATTTTAACTGAAAATATGCCTCCATTACATTGGCCTCTTGGGGTAATAGAAGAAGTTTTTCTTGGGTCAAATGGGATCACCCGTATAGTTCGCGTTAAAACCGCAACTGGTCCGTACTTGCGACCAGTTATTCGTCTTTGTCCTTTGCCTAATCAACAGTAACTTCAATAACAAATTTATCTTGTTCGATTAGGTTTAGTTTAGTTCGATAGCATTTGTTTATTTAGCAGCTAAAGCTTAGTGGCAACTGTATAGTCAGTTGTTCCTTTTTCGAAGGTAACCCTTCAAGCCGGGGGGAAATGGTTGCGCCGGTATACGATAAAAGAGTAGCCGCGTTATTTTTCTATGTTGCATCGCTGATCTGCATTGGTTTTTAATTAATTAGTTGTCGACACTCCCCCCGCTCCCCTTTATTCCATTTCTCTTTCGCACCTACCTTGTCTCGCATAAAGGAGTAGCGAGACAGCTGTATTACGCGCGCAAGTACCTGCGCTCGCGCCGCTAGCCTCTCACGGGCAGCGACCACGACTGAAGACGCTCAGTCAGTACTACAAAGGCCGCGCGCGCGCCCGCATCAAACCTTTCGCAATAATTGTGTTTTCCATGGATAAATAGTGTACTCGTGCAAGGAAACCAGGAATCAAAGTCCAGGGACATCCCCGGCAGCCTCCACCTCAGCATCTCGCATCAGCAGCAAGGTAGTGTGCCCATTCCTGTTTCCATTCTTTTTCGTTTGACAACCGCGTGTAATTTTCATTATTGTCTTTCCCCGCAAATACAGTCCACTTTGAATTTATTTATCTCGCTCGCTCAACCAAACATACATGTACTACTTTCTATGGTAAAGACGATAGGTAGTTTTTTAATTTTTCACTAGATACCTAGATACGTTAGATAATGTGTATTGGGTTTTGTATGTAGTTATACGTTGCGGAATGTGGCTCGATGCTGGACATACGAGACATCTCTGCTGTTGGACGAGTACATCTCCAACGAGTTGCCCTACACCGAGTACTTGGAGTTCTTCGCACCAGACTTCCAACTGCACCCGGAAATAAACAGGTTCGTATTAATCATCATCACATGTTTGCTTGCGCTCGTGACCGCGTGGACTCGGTGCTCTGTAAACGACCACTGAGTTACGCAACTTTCTCTATGTTTGGTCCTCGGATGGGTGACCACTTTGTGGCATTTACATTTGCGAGCGTTTCCGTGCTTCGAAAGGCACGTTAAACCGTTGGTCTCGGTTGCCAGTAACATGGCAGTCGTTAAGCCTAGTAGAAGCCCTTATGGGCGGCTTTAAAAATTAATTATTATTTAACTTTGCCAGCAGATCATTTCCAGGCGTCCCTGTCCTGCAAATAGTCTTTAACAGAGTAATAGCCTTTATCACAAAGCTTTTTTTTACTAACTTTTTAAATTTATTTAATCTGATATGATTTCAGCACAAACAACGCGAACAGCAAACAATACTTGGAGGCGATCACGAAGCACGTGTACGACAATCTGAAGATGTGTCAGCATTCACCTGCGGTACAGATGTCCCACATACCAGGTACATGTCTCTTTATCAGTACATGGTTGCGCCGGTATACGATTCAAGAGCAGCCGCGTTATTTTTTCTATGTTGCATCGCCAATCTCCATTTGTTTTTAATTAATTAGTTGTCGACTCTGTCTCTGACATGTCTCTTTATCAGCACATGTCTCTTTATCAGTACATGTCTCTTTTTAGAAGCTGCGTATACTGCTAAGGTAAGCTACTTTTAAGCGGGAAATACCACAAAGCAGGGTGACTGCTTACATTTACGAGCATTTCCGTGCTTAGAAAGGCACTATAAGACGTTGGTCCTAATTGCTAATAAAATGGCAGTCGTTAAGCCAAGTTGAAGGCCTTATGGGTGGCTTGAAAATTTTCAACAGCAGGCAGCTACAATTTGGACTTTCTGGACATACATAAGATTGGCAAAAATGTATTGTGATGCTACGGTTAGAATATTTATTTCTTTGAATGTT
Organism: Thumatha senex; assembly: GCA_948477245.1. Taxonomy (NCBI): domain Eukaryota; kingdom Metazoa; phylum Arthropoda; class Insecta; order Lepidoptera; family Erebidae; genus Thumatha; species Thumatha senex. Next base: position 19,286,723 of record OX419744.1, read on the forward strand.
TCTTGGAGAAAGTATCTGGGGCCCAAATTATAAATTGCGCGTACAGCCCGCTTTTGAAGAATAAAAATAATATTTAAATCTGCAGTACTCACCCAAAGGAGAATACCGTAAGACATAATACTTTGAAAATAGCTGAAGTAAACCATTCAAGTCGTATCCACATCTGGAGTCCTGATCTTTTTTACAGCGTATGCAGCCGAACTTAACCTAGAGGCCATCTTTTCTACGTGTGGGCCCTATTGCATTTTGGCTTCAATATTTATACCGAGGAACACAGTTGTACCCACAAACTCTAACACTTGTCCATTCAGTTGAACATTGGCCGCAACTTGTTTTACATTTGGTAGAGTAAATTTAATACATTTAGTTTTATTTTCATTTAGGCAAAGATTAAACCAATGAACTACTCTTGTGATGGCATTGTTTACATCGTCATAGTTATCTAATTGTCTTTTAATTTTAATAATCAATGAAGTATTTCTGCAAACAAAACAGTCTTATTACTTATATTATGATGATAAGTCTGTATTAGGGCGTGAGTCAGAGGAAGCGAGCAACAATCTTTGGTCTGCGGGAAACTAGTATCAAATCTATATTAATATTATAAAGCTGAAGAGTTTGTTTGTTTGGTTTAACGCGCTAATCTTAGGAAAAATTGGTCGGATTTGAAAAAATCGTTTTGTGTTAGACAGCCCACTTATCGAGGAAGGCTATAGGCTATGTATCTTTACGCTACTACACTGTGGAGCAGAGCAGTAGTCATAAATGTCGACAAATCGGGCAATTTTTTATGCATCATTGTAGAATTTATTAGCGACGGGATTAATAGGTGCGACGGGAGGTCGAACTATTCTACGAGCGAAACTGTGGGGGTCATCTAGTAAGTTATAATACAACTAATTAAACTGACTACTTTTTAAACCTATGTTTATCTCTCTCTTTTTCGCAGGTGATTTCTTCCCCGAAGAGTATCGAATCAAAGAGGAACCGGACCCAGATGTACGAATAAGTCAAGAGGAGGCGGACAAGATGATAGAACCCAAGAACGAGTTCTTTGAAGACGAACGCGATAACGACAAGGAACCGGAGCCCGAGTTCCTGCCATAGCATACGAGTGATGGCCTGTCTGACCCGCTGGCCATTTGATATGTGAAGGGTTATAAGAGATACCGAAGCTTTCTGTGAGAAATTACTTATATGTACTGTGTTTTGGAAATAAGAACATTTTAACCAGCGCCATCTAGTGGAATTCTATAGAACCATTTCTATACTGTGAAAGGAACTTGCAATTCAAACAGCAGATGAGAAATTACATAAATGTACTGTGTTTTTGAATTAAGAACATTTGAACCAGCGCCATCTAGTGGAATTCTATAGAACCATTTTAATACTGTGAAAGGGACTTGTAAATCAAACAGCAGATGAGAAATTACATAAATGTAGTGTTTTTGAAATAAGAACATTTGAACCAGCGCCATCTAGTGGAATTCTATAGAACCATTTCAATACTGTGAAAGGAACTTACAAATTAATCAGCAGTCAGGTCTTCCAGCCTGACCTTCATGCCTGGTCGGATTCCTCCCTGTACATGATTATGACTCCATAAAGATGAAGATGTCTGGAATCGAAATCAATATGTTAAATGATGGGTGAAAATTTGACATAAGGAGCCAAAAAGAGATCTAATGGCAACAAAAAAGCCGCTTCCCATAACTGGAACTTTACGCTAAGATAGCAGAGTCTTATCTAATACATAGTACATATAACTTAATATCTTCCACATATGACTTAGTGTCTGTTCAGTGTAAATAGTTGACAACTATAATATTGTGGAATTATGTGTAACAAGACAGGTTTCCATACTGCTTATGTGATTATACTGTGGTGAAGTGTTTTATTGAGAAAGTAAGTTTTATGGATTTTTACTTAGCGATAGTCAAGCACGTAGGCAGATAAAGTTTATAGTATGAATAGTATATTGCTAAATAACTTAAGTTGGATAATGTTTATCTTATAGAACTGGCTATGCTAGTCAAGACTTTTTAATAATTATTCGTAGTTATTATAAATTGGGACAATCCTAAATATATCATATTATAATTACAGTGCTAGGACTAGACAGTACAATTGTGTCTATGTGGTTAGATTAGGTAGGTAGTTAGTTAGGGGTAGGTAGTTATAAAGTGGATTTTATAATATTTATCTATCATGTCTTATTTCCGGCGTGTGAAACTATATTTTTTATAGGAAAATAACATGCACTATTCATTGAAAAATTAAACTATTCACTAGAAGACTTAAGAAGATGCATTATTCATTGATTGTATGTGCAAAAATTATTCAGCAGGTTGTGGCCCACAGCCTGCTGCTATTTTAACATGTGGGCTCACCACCTATTACGTGGGACAGGAATGCACATGATAAATTGTGGGCGTATAATATGTCTCTGCCACCCCGGCAGCAATAATTTTTCTTCACAATCAATGAATCTTAATAAATATATTTTCACTTTTAATGCTCCGATAGTGCTTATTTGTGCAGGATATAGGCTGCACATAATCAAATTTTGTGCACCATTGCACAAAATTGTTTATCGAAGCTGATAGTAATATCGAGCATAAGCACTTTCTTCGCAATTGAAGTGAAAAGCAGAGTTTATAACTCGTCCATACAACCATTTTATCCTCGACGTTACTATCAAGCCTTCGGCTTGGGCTGCTAAAAGTCTCGGATAAAAAGTTTGTTTTATGCTCTTGTTGTAAAATCTACTATTGAACCTAGACAAAACACACTTCTATGCATTAAATTTCATTTAAAAGCCACTACTGATAATTCGTCATTGTTCAGAATTCTATTCTGGAGCTGAAACAAATCAAGTTTGTATTGACGAATGCAACCGGGATTAATGCTCGGATGATGAAAATGATGTAGCCATGTCACATGGGATTGTAAAATGATATTATTTTAAATCAATAAATTAATTGATGTATGATAATTTGTTTGATGTATGCGTGTGGATGTTGAAATGGGCAATTCAACAATTGTATCAATCAATCGCATATATCAATCAAATGATAGCTTTGTAATTCTCACCATCAAGGGATACTGTGATACAACAATGAAAATTCATGCTACGAGTAGTACTACTTTTTCTAAATTAATATCATTGCCGGTTTTACTGATACAAAGTTGTGTCAGTACAAATGGTACTAATGACACATCTTTGTATTATACTTATACATGTATTATTATTAGTATTATTATTGCAGGACAGGGACGCCTGGAAATGATCTGCTGGCAAAGTGAAATAATATTAAATTGTAAATAGGCCATAAAAAAACCTTCCAAGTTTCTTGCCGGTTCTTCTCAGGTGGGCCGCGTTCCGAACCGGTGGTCACTTTATTAATTTAGTTCTAGTGTATAACATTTTGTAAGCGCTGTTAAAATGGTCTGTGTAAAATACATATTTTGTGTGTAGCTACCACTACATGTGAACAAAAATGTTTATTTTTCAACATCACACACGACAGCACATTGCCAGATGAATAGAAAGATATGTGAGAAACCTAAATAATTTAGACAAAAACTATTTTACGTACGATACTTATTTTTAATCTGTAACTACCTACCTATTATGTTGTATTTAGGTAGAATATTAAGGTTAGTAATGTAGTTAGAAAAATTGTTTAGGATTTAAGTAGAACTTTGTAAACTACAGCTTAATTAATTAAATTATCCCAAATTTTTTAAACGTTAGTTTTTTATTCAGCGGCATTAACCTAAATTAATCTAAGTTACACTGTAGGAACTAGCTAGACAATATACAGGATGGCCCATTTAAAACGGTCAGTGTGGGCAACTCTGAAACTATAAGACATAGAAAGATCTCTTTTCTAAGGAACCATGTCACCGTCTTTGATAAAAAGAAAAACTGCATTCTTAGATTTAAAATAAAACTTGTACTCGAGTCGGGAATCGAACCCGGAATTATCGAAGAATAAAACTTGCATTATTTTTAAATAAATAAGGGTCATTGTTTTCATAGAATTTAATTTAGTAGGTGATCGAAATGACCATGCTTTATTTTTAGTAAAACATTCAACTCGTTTAACTATTGATTTTACTATTGGCTTTTGTATCTTCAGGTGGTGAATAAGACTTAAAATTGAATCTATGGTATTCATGGTGAGATAATAGATTGTTTTATACACTTCGTCCCTAATATAACCACACAAGACATAGTCTAGTGGGTTTAAACAGATATCGCGCGCGGGCTATTTAAAAGGCTCCATTTTTCGGGAAAGTTATGATTCAAAAAGTAGCCATTTGACTATTGTGAGCCGGTGCTCCAACTTGTTGAAAATATGAAAGCAGTATACGTTGCAACACCGACCATAGTTACAATTATGAAAATGAATGTTGTTCTGAAAAAGTGGATGATCATTCGAACACCTACGAAATTACATTAAATTATATTGTTAACTTTAAAGTCATTTTCTGGGCCTTGGGAACGTTTTCAGCAGGCTGAAAAGCGGTTTCAGGCCATTTCCGAGAAGGCTCTATCACATACCAAATTATCCGAATTTCACCCCAGTTGCCGTAGTTTCCAGGCGCCTGAAACATGTTTTCAGTTCGTTTCAGGCCACCCACTATCGCATGTGATAGTGGGTGGCCTGAAACTGAAAAAAATCATAACCTGAAAACCCCTTTTCAGGCGTTTTCAGGACCCCTTATGGGCCTTTGAAGCCCACTTTAGTATATAGCGTAATTGCATGAAAGAGTTAAAAGGATAGCACTATTAAAAAGAGATAGCTACACTAAGAACATTCTAGAACTATGTGATAGAGATAGCACCAGAAGGGACAGCAATAGTTCGAGAACTTTCCGGCACTTACCGAAGGAGTAACTAGTATCTTGTGGAACATTCTAGAGAATGTACCAGAGTGTAGGTACCAAACGAATTCTCCCGAATATTCCAGAACATTACTAGGCGTATATAAAGGAGTGCGAATCGAAGTGATTGAAGCTAAATAGTGCGATACTGTTACAGTGCGATTATCTAAGCGAAGAGTTTAGTGTGTTTAGTAGCGATTATTAATTGTGGTGTTATTGTTTTTATTTAGAGTTATAAAAGTGTTTCTTTTAAATTTGTGGTATAAGTCAATTCCTATAAGTGCCCATACCCTACGAACGTAACAATATAAAAAACCATGACTTTTATTCACTTTAGATATCATGTTTCATACTAATATTTATTGCTTAAGATCTACACAATCGATATTCATTTAAAAATAATGCAAGTTTTATTCTTCGATAATTACGGTCGATCCCCGACTCGAGTACAAGTTTTATTTTAAATCTATGAATGCAGTTTTTATTTTTATCAAAATCGGTGACATGGTTCCTTAGAAGAGATCTTTCTATGTCTTATAGTTTCAGAGTTGCCCGTACAAACCGTTTTAAATGGGCCACTTGTATTTAGAAATACATAGAAAATATTCAAACTCCAAAACAAACCCTTGGGTTTTGTTCAGCTGCTGCAGAGCGGGTTTTTGTGAAAAAGCACATTTCTAACTCAACATGAGGGCCGCATCGGCGCTCTTGATGGCGGCCTTCAATCGTGGATCGTATTATACGGCAGTTTGTAGATCTAACGTAATGTTATTCATCATCATCCGAGCGTCTCTCCCAGTTGCGTCTCGCGACGCTCGGAGTCCGCTTATCTACTTTTTCTCCGTTTCGCACGGTCGTCGGCATCCCCAGGAGTGAGACCATTGGCACACATGTCATCCCTTACGACGTCAAGCCAGCGCTTCTTGGGTCTTCCCCTCTTATCGGGACCGATATGACATTTGTTTCCTACGTAACCCGGCGGTTGCCGCAAGACGTGATCATACCAGCGAAGGCGACACTCATAGCTTATCTAGCAATGTCACGGGCGCGAAGACTACCACGGATGCGAGAGTTCCTCACGCGGTCCATCCGCGTGACTCCAAACATCCACCGCAGTATCTTCATTTCCGTGACACCATGCTCCTGCTTGTATCGCTCCAGTAGTGACCACGCCTCACTGCGATGTAAAAGGAAAGGCCTAATAGATGATTTTATTGAACGAAGCTTCCATGGAGCGACTTCAATGGCGTTTGTAACACCGGGAAACTATTCAAATTATGCAGGTCGTGACGAAGCCCGAATTTCAAAATTGCATCTAATAAAAAAGTTATCCGCAAAAATCATGTTGTCTATGGAAAACTACTTAGTTTGATTTACCGCTTCGCTCAAATTTATGCTGCTAGCATAGGTTACACCTTTGCGACTGCGGCTATCTAGTATACCTTCAACCTGACTGGCATTTTTGGGTCACAAATGACACCGACCACGCGGCAGCAATAGCAATCGATGTCACTGGACGCGTGAAATATAGATCCCAGGTATTTAACCTGGTCCGTGCGCTCCACCAAATCATCGCATAGGCGGACGGAGGGATCTGTAGAGTTTAATGCCATGGAGTGGATAATAGGTAGTTATGCACCCCCATGTACCACCCAGAACTGTTATTGTCAACGAGTGACATCATGCCACCCAAGTTGTACTTAGCAACCAAGCTTCCTGATTCTTAGAAGGCTTCGCACCTCACACGTGTACCCGTGAAACGAAGACCTCAATTGTTATTATATCATTATCATAAACTTAACTACTGCAAAACCCATTAGCGAAGAAGACACCTAAGTGTTAACTGATTAATTGCAGTAAAGTTAAGTATCGCCAAAACACTTAAAACCAGAGACTCAAGATGAATTCTCGCTAACACGTGGCCTGACATCCGTGCATCCCCACTATCACGCCCGCCTGTGAGGCTTATTGTCTAGTATATAAGATCATGTAAAATCAAACAGAATCATTCTCGTACTGCATACTCGTGAGAGCACACGTTCACTGCTCCCAATATCAATATTAATTATTGTATTAGTTCTGTATTAAATAAAGTTTAAAAACATTAACAGAGCGCGTTTATATTTGACTAGGTACACACATACCCACTTCAATTATTCATTACTGCATAAGGTGTGTAGTTTTACCTTTCCATACCTAAGGATATAATAAAACTATGTAGTGTAAAAATAATTATTTCTTTGTAATTAATTACAATAATAACATAAATAACTAGTATCTACCTAAATATCAATAACCGCCCAACTGTAACTCCAAATTATTATCATGTATGTACTTGTGCACATCACTCACATCGGTGAAATCTACTGTAAACATTTGTAGCTGTTCACACAATTGTATTATCTGGCTTACCACATTCTTTGACACCTCTAAAGTACAGTCCAACCACAAGTAACCAATATTTTTCAAGTGTCCCTTCTTGAGTAAATGTAATAGAATATTATCAATATTAGTTTTAGTTTGATATTTCAATATTAACTTTTGCAAATTGTCCGTACACTCCAAGAAGAAGGTCAATAAGTGGTCGATGTTAAAATTTTCGTTACCTAAAGTGAGATTTCGGAGTTCTGAGAATATTTTCTTTGGTCGCCGAAAATATCGTGGTATTACCAAACATTTTGATTGAGTCATTATACAAAGAGTCGTCAAATTCGGACAACACTCCCCGAGGGATAAAACTGCGTCTAGGGTAAGAGAATGGTCAATCTCCCATAGAGTGAAATGTGTGAGATAGCTGCCTTTGACGGTCAGTAATTGCTGCATCGATTCGGAGTATGAAAAGAACGACAAATCGAGTTTATTTAACCTAAGTTCACTTAAAGAGATCTCTTCTAATATCGCATCCTTGTTATGTTCGGACAAATGCGTCACAGACAACTCACGAAGATATGGGCATATTTTGACAAGCTTCCTAATGCCTTCGGCGGAAGCGAAATGACAATTTATCTTCCTGAGACTCAGAGGACCTATTTCCATGGGGGTCCCGATCAACATGGAGCCAATATCACAGGACTCGATCCTCAATTTTTCTAAATAAGGGAGTTGTTGGATCAACATGATAATTCCCGCTTGAGAGACACAACGACCGATACGAGTTGCCCGTTCGTTTCGTGGCGGATCCATTGCCAGAATCCTCAACTGTTTTAAGGTCGAAATCGACCGAAGACCACCATCGGAAACATTTCTCATCAATACTGATGCATTAAAAATGGATTTACAGATGTCTACTCTAGAGACAATATTGATTTCTTCGAGTAATAGGCAACTAACGCCAACGACTTGGAGAATTTCATCAGTACAAATGAATTTGAGATCGAGAACGACTAAGCGATTGAAGTTGTAGAGAGTATTAATCCAGAACCGTTGTGGTATGCTGTTGTCGAGGTCGCATTTGCGGAAGATGGTCATGTAGGGATGAGTCAGTACGTGGAGCTGAATGCGAGGGTCGCCGCGGTACTGGCAGCAAGTTCTATCTGAACAGAGGACATCGAATAACCTGTAAAATAAAACATTCGTTAATATTTGAATTGAACACATGAGACAGATAGAGCTTTTTAATTAAAGGTAGTAGTAGTAATAGTAGCAGTAACCATACAAACCAGACGCTTTGGCGCACGAGCGCCTACGGCGAAGCGTCTGGCTTCACGCTTACACTTCTACGAAGAACTCTAGGCGCGGTGGTCTGTTCTAAATACGGCCAAAATGCCAAATAAAAGATATTCTATCTACCCTGGACTCTAATATAGAGATGCTATGGGAAAAGATTGTAGTACTGGGTAAGTTCTGTTCTGTAGCTGACTGTTTCGAAGATACTATGATCCATTAGCTGAGACTATAATATATACAGCGTGGACAGAGCTGCAACATGTTATTGTGATTACCACAGAGTAAGGATTGTTGCTCGAAGCCAAATAGAGTTGAAAGTAATAATAATACTGCATTCCTAGTTTATGTATGGCTATACGCAAATTGTCATTCGTCTTTAGTTATTAGTGTTATCATATGAGTAAATAGTGCCCCCATCTGGCATGCTTGGTTGAATTTGTAGAGGAATGCCCGAGTAACATTGGTTCCTTGCTCTGTGGTGATGTGATTACATTACAGGACAGCGGAAATGTGGAATTCTGCCATTTCTTTTGGGAGTGGTGATGATTATCAGAAGGATGATTGAAATCTGTTCAAAATCTCCAGTTTTGATGAGAGTTGTAGTCAACTAAAAGTGACAACAGGGCCTCATATTATAGAACATACGATAAACATCCCATTTTACTGGTTTGTTGGTTCCAGAAGCTTTGTTACAATTAATATACTGAATAGATAGCTACAGCAACAGCCCATTTCTTAGTTAGCTTATTTTACAATAGTTTATAATGGTCCCCTTTTCTATTAGATTAAAATTTTCGATGGGCCTCTGCGTGTTGGACCCCATGTATGCCTACCAAAAGCCCGGGTATCTTCATAAGAAATATTAAAAGATACCCGTGAAAAGAAGAAACATAAGAGGTAATATAACATTTTTGAGACATTTATACACAGTGCCATCTAGGCCAAACTAAGCTATAAGCTTGTACTATGGGATCTAGAAAACTAATATACATACTTATATATTTTTAAATATTTACATATTATATATAAAAAACACCCAAACTCTGAAACAAACATTTGTGGATCACACAAATATTTGTTTTGACCTCAGCGTGGCAGTCACATACACTACCACTGTGTCACCGAGGCAGTTGTACAATAGTTAAAATAAAAGATACACATGACAGAACATAAAAGTATATTCGGCAATTTCATGAAGGACTTGGAACTCAGCCAATTGAAGTATAACCAGAATATTAACCCTGTTTGTGTTTAAAAAAAAAGGAAAGGTAATAGCAATCATTCAGACAGATTTAAAATAATTTTAGTACATTCTTAAATTGTAAATTGAAACTATTAGTCGTCTCGAATAGCAAATAAGATCCAATTCACTGTGATAAATAAACGTACTAATGTAATGAATAAACAAAGATTTACCTGGCTGGTAGCATAGACATCAAATGGCATTTCAATTCGAAAGCCGCTGCCTCACATTCATTTAACTTACTCTCAGGATAACTCTTTTCAATAACATAACAGGCAGAATTAATAAGACTAATACAACTCTTAACACACAATTTAAACAAACTATAGGGCTGCTTGTGAGGCGACATATTTACGACCTAAATTCTACAATTTGTATATCATAACCAGGCCTACTGGCTTAAAATATACAAGTTTATAAAATGATTAACCTATCTACGTTTTAACTAATATTTTTGTAAATATTTTTATTTATTGATTTCTCGACTGACATGACAGTTTCACCAGTTCACAGTATTTATTTTAGTATTCTTTGACCTAATTTTAGGCAGGCAAAGGAAACGTAGTTCATACAGCCTTGTCATTAGTATTAAATTGAATACCTATTCGTTACGTTCCTTCATTTGTCAAGTCAACATCAACGCTAAGTCATGTGCCACTGTACCAGTAAAGCGAAGGAGACTTTACTGAGCTTTCTATTTAGATTTGGGTTAACACAAAAAAAAATTTCACTGCAACATTTCCCTTTTATTTTCTCATGCACGTTTAATTTTGGCACTAACCACTCTGTGTATGACTAAGGAACTAATATTGATTGTTTTTTTTTTACTTTTTGATAGCATTAATCAACAATATCTCAGAAGTTCACCTATAAAATTCGTTGTAATTCGTGTTAAAAAAAAGCACAAATAAATACTTAAAATCTTTATTTAAACTTAATAGTCGGTAACAAACATCAAATCTTAGATAAAAAAAATTGGTAACAAGTAATTTCAGTGTCACTCTAATTTCTACCTACAGTGTACGAAGGAATGTTTTATTTTGTCACGTTTGAAAGTGGCGCATTTAGAAATTTAAATAGCAACAAAATATACTATTAAAATATAATTAACAGTACACATTCTTAATCAAATCAGTTTTTATTGGTATTTATTCTCGTAATTATATAAGATCAGTTAGGCGGCAAAAACATTTGGTAACACTTAACTAATTTAGCGAATATTTTATTTCGAGCATTTAGACCTTTTGAGGAAAAAAATAAATGCACATATTCATGTTTTTTATGTATTTTTCGTAAAGAATTTAACGATAAAACTGAATTTTATGAAAGGTACAGCAATTACTCATTTCTGTTAAGAGATATTGATGTTTCTTTTTTTAAAAAAACGGTAATGCGATTTTCCATATACGGTAATTAGATCTCAAGATATGGTAGTGAAATTATATAAGAATAGTTAGGCGGGAAAAAAATTGGTAACACTTAACTATTTGAGCGAATATTTCATTTCGAGCATTTAGACCTTTTGAGGAAAAAAATAAATGCACATATTCATGTTTTTTATGTATTTTTCGGAAAGAAATTAACGATAAAACTGAATTTTATGAAAGGTACAGCAATTACTCATTTCTGTTAAGAGATATTGACGTTTCTTTTTTTTTTAAAAACTGTAATGAGATTTCCCATATACGGTAATTAGATCTCAACATATGGTAGTGAAATAAATTTAAATGGTAATTAGAAACAAAATCAAAGGTTTGATAATTAACTTTGACACATGACTTGAGTAACACCTGTCGTGGACCTGGTATATGACCGTGGATTACATCTTGGTACGTTCCTCCAAATATTTTTCCGGGTCCCTTTGTTTGTCTTTCCCTGTACAACTTCTGCCGTTCAGCTTGCGTTATAGGCATCTAAAAAAAAGGAAATTATACCCTTCGCCGGCAAAGCTCAGCAAATACAATTTTGTTATGTTACAAACACGTTTTGCCATTCAGTTGCATGTTTAAAATATGTACACATATACGCTAGTTAGGTTTATGGTGTTACACGGACTGGTAGCTTGCACACACTCGCCAGAACACAGAGGTCATCAGTATATAATGTATGTTTTAACTATATTTCAATGTGAACTAGGCTTAACGTATTTTCTCGTGTGTTACGTAACACAAGACATAACACACGTAACATTCAGGAACAAACACACGTGAAAATATAACTTTTTTCTGAGTATAAAACTTATAAATACAGTCAAAATGCACAGAATACCAGTCGATTTCCCAAAAAACAACATTCTCTACAGTAATTTTTAATTTAACGGATTAAATTTCAACACTTACCTTATCAAATCACGTAAAATAACTGGAAAGAACTAGGTGACCAAAATTCCGCTTGCATCAACCTCACGATTTGCTTCCACACTAAAATTGCTGACAGATGCTCTATGATTTTAGGAAAGTTTGCCAGCATGAAAACATACTTTTAGTGGTACTGCGATTGTAAAATTAGAAGCGCTCGTGGCCCCGCGGTCTCAGTGTTCTGTAAACGATCACTGAGTTACGCAACTTTCACTATGGCTGGTCCTTGGATGGGTGACCACTTTGTGGCATTTATATTTGCGAGCGTTTCCGTGCTTCGGAAGGCACGTTAAGCCGTTGGTCCTGGTTGCCAGTAAAATGGCAGTCGTTAAGCCTGGTTGAAGACCTTATGGGCGGCTTGAAAACCTTCAACAGCAGGTCGCCACAACCTGCGTCTGTCTATTTCAACACGGCAATGGGCTCACCACCTATTACGTGGGACAGGAATCCACACGGTGAAAAGTGGGCATATAATATGCCTCTGCCACCCCTTCGGGGATAAGGCGTGATGGATATTTATTTATTATTTAGTAGATGGTTTATGTGAAGTTTGCACAAAATCGGTTAAGCGGCTCTTCATTTATCACATTTTTGGTGGCGCTAACGAAGTTGCGCAGGTCAGCTAGTTATTTCACACGTTCTTCAATCTTCTTATTATCTAAAATGTCCTCGTCCTCTACATCTTAGTCAAGGTCAGTCTCACCCCAGTATTATAGTGGTTGTTATACTGAGGTTTTCCGTGGAGTTTACGCGCAGGATGGAAAATCGCATTTTACTGCATATATGTTTGGCATATAGTACATTAACACAACTTTTATGTCCAAAGAACCACCACTCCCACACATAAAACAAGATAAATGCACTAGTTTTAGAACATAACAGCAAGCAAATGCTGTCAGCCATTTTGCCGCCTAAACTACTTATCCTTTATAGTAGGTACCTTTAAATTGGCCGTCGTCATCGTCAGGCTAAGCCAGCAGGTATGCTCACATTCAATAATAGTGACAATATACCAAAGTAACGTCTGGGGACCCTAGCATCCTACTCCAGTATTACATAAATGAGATAATGGTAGGTACTAAACTTTGCTGGTTTAGAAAAATAAGAACAAAATATTCCTGTCGAAATTAATATATTTTTTTGTATCATAATATAGCTAAAACTAAGAGTTATTGATCTAATTTAAAAATAATTACATAATTATAAATATATTCTAATTATCTCTCTAAAGGTGATTATGACTAAATTATTTCAAGTGTAACAGGTCGCTAAAAGTAAAAAGAAATGAACAATTGTTTATAGTTTAGCACCGACTTTTTAAAGTAAATTTACAAACATATTTTTACATTCTAATAGGTATGTGTTGATCTTATTACTAGAAATGTAATTAATGATCCACAATACGTTTGTTTTAAGAATTCCAAATTCCAATTTTTAATTATAGAATTCCGTATGCTACAAAATCAATTAGGAAGATGGGTACCTATAAGGGCCGTATTCCAGAACGTTTCTCAATACTCAATCGAAGCTTGAGAGTTGATTTTATAAGGCAAAAACTAGCCTCAAGCGTTGATTGAGTATTGAGAAACGTTCTGCAATACGGACCTAAGGGTCGTATTACAGAACGTTTCTCAATACTCAATCGACGCTTGAGAGTAGATTTTAAGATAAAGTAAATAATTTCATACAAATTAAATTATTTCATCGATTAAGTAGTGCAAAATTCCTACAGTTCAGTAATCTATAATACCGAGACTTTGGGACTGCGGCAATTATAACATAACATATAGGAGCGTGTACTAAGATTTTAGTCGAACAAAACCCATATTGTATTAAAACATTTCGATAACTGGCCCCTCTAAAGTTTATCTAGCACTCGGTCTGCAATAGTGCGCATAGCCTAATAGGTATGGCACCAATGCACTTCTTTTTAGAAGTGGCGAGATATTATATATTAAAGACGTAAGTATAAAATTCTTAGTGCCTTATCCAGACCCTAAGCTGTTTATATCTCAAGTACGCTGCACAAGACAAACAGTAGACATTGTTCATTTTTGTAGTTAATTTTACGGCCAGTTTAACGTATGCCATTACCAAAAAAAATGTTAAACGCCTAATAACTCTGAATTGGCAATTTTGATTACTTTTCTGTTTGGATATTTTTTTCTAAGCACGCAACCATATTTGCTGTTGCCCGGTTAGTAGAGTTTATTGGATTTTGTAGTTAGAGTCCTTTACACGGTTATGTACCTCAAAAGGAAAAACGGAGCCCTTTTATATAGTAGCACTTTGTTGTCCGTCTGTTTGTAAAATCCCTTTATCTTGAGAACGCGTGAAGGTATTAAGTTGAAATTAAAACTACTTACATACCTACAGGTCTACATCCCTTGAAGCTGTGAAAAAAATAAAAAATGTTATGGCCGCTAATGACGCAAAAAAAACGTATTTTTGCGGGACCTTCGGACCGACTGTTCGGTTTTTTTATAAGCGACCAATTACACTTTTACATTCATCCACAATGGCCATTGCCTTACAGATTGGGCATTGTGATAATGATAGGTACATAAAATAGATCTATGCCATCAAAGCTTGCGCTAGGGTACAATATACGTTATAAAATTAATAATTGTACCCAGAACAGGACAGTTAGATTATGTTAAAACGAAATTCGGATTTATATTTTTCTGTGGTGTTTCTGTCAAATGGATAGAACATTATTGAAGTACAGGTAAACTTGAAAAGAATTTCGTTATAATTAAAAAAAAAAGCTTTTTTGTGATGACAATTTAATGAGCATGTTTCACACACACTCCTATTGCGTAACGCTCCTTCTCCATCTGTGTCACGTCATACAGAACATTCATCTGCGCAACTTGCAGCTCCTAACTCTTAATTTAAATTTTAAAGTGTAAAAATTTTTCAGTCATAATCTGCACTAAAAAAAATTTTTCCTCTTTCAAATTTAAATTTAGAAAAAGTTAGCATACTAATTGCTTTTCAAAATTGTTCCTAACTCTTTAAGTTGCTTGAGCACCGGCTACGTATCACAGCCTTAAAGAAGGACAGACCACTATGGTTTTATAAAGCTGCCTCTTCTGCCACATCACATTTTTGAACCTAACAGCAGCTTGCATGGCATGACATCGTAACTTCATGCAGTTTTCATTTCATCTATGAATATGTAGTGCATTTGTAGTACCACACGGTCACCCCATTTCATTGTCTATCGGACGAGCGTGAGATTTCGGGAGTTGCGGGCCAAAAATTGCTATTAGAAAGTGAAGAAGGAGTGAAGAAAAATTCTGAGAAACGGTGGCAACGTTTTCAATACCTAGTGGTCAGCGCATCAGCGTGCACAGTGTGCAGTCTTTATTTTATATATTCAACGAGTTTCGTAGCACCCAAGTCAGCCCCGCGATTCACAATTTTTCGATAGCTACGAGTATTCGAACGTCAACTTGACAGGCACGCATAGAAACATATGGCAAAAAGTAAAGTAGAGGTTCAATAAATTTCTAAATCGCGCCCGGCTGGTCGTAAGTTTGAATACAATCAGTAATATTGACAGTCCAAGAGAACTTTCTTATATTTTATTGAGGGCACTCGTCGATTTATTTTCTTATAACTCATTTTCAAGATTATACTAAAATTTGAGTCACAGAGTGCGTATAGTTAGGTACTTACCTCTGTATCGATATATTTATTCCTCTCTCTAGGTTCTTACAAAGGTAAACATTAAAAATAACAATTTTATTAGAATCATTAACTAACTTTTAGTTTAACGTAATTGATAGTTTTATAATATCTAGATTATCTTATATTATTTTTATATCTATAGTTATAGCTTTCTAATTTACAGTAAATAATTTATCTAATATACCTGTTTTTACATTAATCGTTTCATAAACTATTTCTTAAGATTCCGCAATAAATAGTTGATTATTTTGGCACTATTAATTAAAACATATCTTCTTATAAACTTTGTTTAAAACTAAATATTTCATACCACTACCTATCTAGAATTCATAAATTAATACGTTTTTACATTAGATTACTGATAATATAATATTTTAGATTGTGCATTTTTTGATTTTATTCATAATATAATAGGCCATAAACTAAATTTTAACACCAAATTAATTAAATTTTCTTGACATAATTTCGTGTTACTTTTCGACCCGAAACTTACAATACCTTCTCACTCATTTTCTTACACTGCTATCAGAATAATGGTAAGGATGTTTTCAAAACTTAGTTCTTTAATTTAGAAATAGATATTGATTATAGTAGGTATAAATTTATTTGTGCTTAGTCAAAAGTATATGATAAACTATGAAGTGTCATACTAAGAAATGAATAAAATTCTATTCATTAAATTCTAGAGTATCTACAGTAGATCTAAGATAGGAAAAATCTACAATAGTTACGTAAGATAAAAGTTAACTTAATTGGAATCACATGTTCTTAACGTAGTACTAACAAAATTACATAGTCAAAATTATCGTAGAATATAATAATAACGATCAATAATTGACCGTTGCCTACTTCAAATATGTTTGTTTCATTCTCTCGTTCGTTTACATTTTTATTTCTAGTCTCTCTATTGTTACCTACATTTCCTTGATCTCTGTTTTCATCTGACTTACGTTCATTGCCTCCTAAATATTCAGTTTTGTGTACTTTATTAGTTTTAGGTCTATCATTTTTAGCCTTAGCATTATTTTCACTCTCTTCATTAATCTTAATTTTCTTTTCATTCATTACCGTACTTTGAGCCGCGTCTCCTATTATACTAGTTTTTGGACCTTTGTCATTGACGGAGTCCTCGCACTGGGAGAGCCCGCTCGGCAAAGCGGATCAGAGTCTCTTATGAGAGTCCGTGCTTGCACTCTTGAGGGAGCCAAAACGTCGCGATCGATAGGCTGCAGCATTCGTCTCCCGATCTAGACTTGCTGCTCGGAGTATTAGACCACGAGACTGTCGAAGATGACAATCCGGCCGGTCCTGAAAGTTATAAAAATAGGATTGTTAGTTTTTATACATAGAGTCTTCCAATTCTGAATTTTCTTTCTGTTTCATAATCGAAGGGTCATAATAGGGTTAGGCATAGGCATATTATATGCCCACACTTAGATGAGGCCGTTTTATTACCGTATACCATTTTCACAGGTTAAGGAATACTTTATTTAATACTAGCTACCAGAGACTACACCTGCACGGTGAAGTTTACCCGCACCCAATTCCCACAGGCCACAGGACCCTGTTTCCATACTTAAAAGTAGCCTTTGTATTAATCTAGGGTGTCGGCAACCTCCGCACCAAATTTTCTCCAAATTATTTTAGTTCTTGTTAATTTCTTGTAAGACTTCTTATGGTGTACAATAAAGTGTTTTCTATTGTATTATATTATATTCTATTCATTTAGCGTGTACACACTCACAAACTTTCGCCTTTACTTTATATTTATATAAATCTATTGGTACATATTAAGTAATTAGGAATTTTTTATATCAAGTTATTATTGCTTACCGGTTCTCCAACAGATTGTACCCGCATTTGACGAGGTTGTTGCGGTGAGTGCTCGGTGAAGGACGTCTCGAACGACTTGTGCGATTCGATACTGATAGACTGAGAAAGGAGATGTGTTCTAGAGGAAGAGTTTGAGTCTTCAATGTTCGATAGGTCGTCAGGGCTGTCATCGCGTTGGGGGGTATCTGATTCCTGAGACAAGATCAGCTGTTTTAAACGGTCTTTTATGCTATGTCAAATCGAAGACGGATTTCATATAATATGCAATGCGTTGTTTCAACAGAGATTTCTTCAACTTTACTTCATTAATTGATCGCATCAAATCATTACTATTGAAAGAGCTATTAATTAAGATCGAATGAATGTTTTATCAAAGGTATATATAAAGGCTAGTGAGTGGAAAGGCAGGTGTAATCAAAAGATCGTTTACAGGAAATTATTCTGTTTACTCATAATACTTGAACTTACCTCTTCCAGGTCCCTGAGAGTGGTGGGGTAGTGAAGTCGTCGGACTTCCTCTATTTCTTTTTCCCTCTCCCTTTTCTCTAGTTCATCTGCCAGCATCATTACTTCCCAATCTCCTCCGCTTCCAGGTAAAGCTAAATAACAGAGATTTATTTTATTCTAGTTCAACGTAATAACATTTTATTTATTTTATCTTTATCTGCTTATTATTATTGACATATTAAAAGGTTGCTTTCAAAATCTACACTGCTAGAAGGTAGGTCGTTATGGCCTATTACAGCTTTTTTTTTTTTATTATATTATTTCCATAGTGTATGTAAATATTAAATACCTAGTTCTCTAAGAGAACATCATAAAATAAATAAATGTATACTTCTGATTGGTGATATGCTGCTATTACTACTGCTAGCCCGGCCGCGTCGAGAACTGTTCTCCACAAACTCTTCAAACATTGGTGTGCGAGGCATCGACTCTGAATCACTGCTTGATGAAGTTGATGTTCTGTCGAAAATCATTGCAAATGGGTAAGTTATTGAAATTGTGCATTGGGGTCCTATTGATATCGTCATGAGCTAAAGCTAGTCGGCCACCGGCTGCTGACTAGCGAACGAGGCCATGGCAAAGGAAAGGAAAACGGGAAACAAAAGCCCGTACCAATCCGTCTGGCCGGCATGGTACATGATGGAAAGCCATCTCAAAATGAATGAGAGAAAAAGTGGACAATGGTTTGTTTGGTTGGGTAGGCTTAACCATGTCAAATAACGACGTAAATTTTTCGAAAAGATTAACTTGATATACTTACGTATCACTCTGGGTATAATCACTGCCCATATCAAGTACAACCTCTCTGCAGTTATTTGTTGCTTTTTGTGATGTTCCTCGGTTAGTGTGGAAGATTGAGCCTAAGCTGAATTTACGGTGCTGGCGCTGCCGATCTGGTTCTGAAAACGGACCTGATTCAATTAATGTTGAATAGAACAATGTTAACGTTTGAAAACATATATCTAGTAATAGAACTTTTAATAGATAAACAGGTTAATCTAAGTAGAAAGAAGTGGGTATGAATCTTAAATCAATCAATACTTGAACCTTGACCTTGATTTTTCCTGACCTTTAATGACAGTAAAAGATATAAAAATTATTCATTTTCACGAAAACATATATTCATACATACATACATATTATCACGCCTGTTTCCCATCGGGGTAGGCAGAGACTTTGGCTTTCCACTTGCTACGATCCTGACATACAACTTTCGCTTCTTCAACTTTCATGAGTGTTTTCATACACGCTCGCCGGTTAAGGGTACTCTTGACCTGGCCTTTTTTCAAAAGATCGTCGATTTGATTGACATACGTACGCCGAGGTCGACCCCTACCAGTTTGCCCATTCACTCTCGCCACATATATCTGCTTCGTCAGTCTATTTTCATCCATCCTCTCCACGTGTCCAAACCATCTAAGCATCCCTTTTTCTATCTTAGTCACTACATCTTCTGTCATACCGCAACGTTCCCTTATCAAGCTGTTCCTTTCTTTATCTATCAACTTCACTCCAGCTATACTACGCAGACTTCTCATTTCCACGGCATTTATTTTACTTTTATTCGTCTTCTGCCATACCCAACTTACACTGCCATACATAAGTGAAGGTACCAGCACACCCCTATGTACAGCCAGTCTTGTCTTCTTAGATACGTTCTGACTGCTCATAAAGGTGTACATGGCTCCATTCACTTTATTTCCTGCCAAAACTCTTCGCTCAATGTCATAGTCACACTTTCCATCTCTCGTAATTTTGTACCCAGATATACAAACTCTTTCACTTATTCTATTCTTTCTCATTCCACAAGAATTGAGCAACCCGTCATACTTGCCTCTCTTTCAAAAACCATTACTTGTTTACATTCACTTTCATTCCTTTGTTTTTTAACGAATCTGGCATAATGTTTACCATCAACTGCAACTCCTCCGCCGATGATGCTAGTATTACCTGATCATCGGCGTATAGGAGGCACTTGACGGTCACTTCATCCATTTTTATACTATACGTACTCTCTTGCAGTTCTTTCAGGCAGCTGTCCATGTATAGGTTAAACAGCAACGGCGACGCTACACAACCCTGTCTCACACCTTCTTCAATGTGAAAATCGTCTGTGCAAGCTCCGTTGATCCTGACACAAGCACTGGAGCCCTCATAGAGAGATTTCAGTGCTCGTATCAAGTGGCTGTTTACTCCATACCTGGCCAGTATTGACCACAGTTCATTCTTCACCACTTTATCATAGGCCTTTTCCAAGTCTACAAATATGCAATAGCCCCTTTGACTTTTTGCCAAAAGCTTTTCTGCTACGCATCGTAATTAAAAGACCTGATCCGTGCATCCCCTTCCTTTCATAAATCCTGCTTGTACATCCCACATTTTTCCTTCAGTTTCATTCATCACTCTTTTTATCAAAAATTTTCCATACAATTTGCCGACGATACTGAGCAAGCTTGTGACGCGGTAGTATTTGCACTCTTTGCTGTGACCCTTTTCCTTTATAAAGCGGCACGATGACAGCCTTACACCATTCTCTTGGTACGCTGCCATACTTCCAACAAAGGTTGAAAAGGCAGTATAACTGGCAAGCTACCACGCCTTCACGATAACAGTGTCAAATATCAATGAATTTTGTTGTAATACAATGATAGAATAGTAAAAACTCACTCCTTTCGGATTTTCCAGTGTGATGCATCCCAGTGTCAACGGAGAGTGTCTTTTTAATTTTAGATTTAGTATTGTCTAGATGGCTACCAAAAAAGTGAAATGGATGTATTGAACGGCGACTGGTACGGAGGCTTGACTGCTCAGGGGAAAGCAGAGAACGATCCTCAGATGTAGTGTGTGGTGATATTGGTCTGTAAATACAAGGCAAAATAGGTACTGAAAGTTAAGTACTAACTTTCAGTAATTTCTAACTACCTGTATATGTAACAGGTAGATTTAGATAAATTAAGCAGATGATGACATTATTTGTAAATACCTTGTCAAGTCTTGCATTTCCATACTTTCTTGATCACTTTGATCCTCCCACGATTTTCTTTGTCTTAATTTTGCCGCTTTTCTTCTCGAATAAGTTCCTGCTTTTCCATCTAGATTCAAATCTAATCTTTTAGATTTGTGTACTGTCCACTCTTCTTTAATTGGGGATTTTAAATCTTGTTTGGAAATGGAAACTGCTAAGTTCTGTATTTCCGAATAGGATAGTTTCGTTAAGTCAATTCCTTGCGTTAATTCAGTTAGCTTTTCTTCAGTGATTTCTGAGGTTGACATGGTTTCTCGTGTTAGGTCGGTTTCTTCTTCAGGTGCATTGTCTTTATCTGCTTCATCGACACTCGCAGTTGGTGGGGACGTTGCAAATACCGTATCAAGCGAGTCTCCTCTCTGAAATGAAATTAAACTCGCTGTACAATGTACACAAATAAAATATTTAGGTATTTTATTGCGGAACTACTCTACTGCTGATATAACATAAAATTATAATTGCTATGGCGTCTTACAAAAAAAAAAAAAAATTCTTTAATTAATGAACAAACCATAAACCCTTCCTCTACTCCCGAAGCATCATCACTTCCTGAACTGCCATTCTTGGATTTCGGCACATGTGATGCAGCGTCATCTTCGATGACATCTTCTGGCATTATGTCTTCTAGCTGCGGAGGTTGTTGTGAAGGACTCATACTAGATAGACCAAGACGCTCGAGCTCTTGAATACGTTTTTGTAATTGACTTATGATTTCATCTCGTTTACGGACTTCATTTTCCAGGCTGTTAAACCTTAAATGCCAATTAAAGTTTTTTTAATTTTTTAAAATTTTTTTTATTTATTTATTTATCTGAACCGTACATCTATCATGAGGTGTATATTTATAGTGTTGTTATTAGATTAGTTTTGTTATTAGATTATTAGATTATAGTGTTATTATAGATAGGGCCATGCAAAGCACGATTAAGTACTTAACTGGTTCCGAACTATGTCATTCTACTTTATCTTCCGTCACAAATTAATTTATTGGATACTGGATAGCAATTCTACGATATTTCAATACATACATAAATAAACCTTAATACCTAGTTTGGCTTATTATAATAGTAAAAAAAATTAAGAACACATCATGAAGTTCATTTTTATTAAATTAGTTTACCTTTCTTGAAACTTTCCTTGCACATCATGTAAATGACCTTGAATAACTTGTTTTATACCTAGTAATACTTCGCCAAAATATTCTTGTTCTTCAAGTGAACCTGTTTAATAATAAAAAAAATATAGATATCACTACATATTATAAAACAAAGTCGCTTTTCGCTGTCTGTCCGTATGTATGCTTAGATCTTTAAAACTACGCAACGAATTTCAATGCGATTTTTTTTAATAGTTAAAGTGGTTCTTATAGAAGGTTTTTATGTATGGTTTTTATGTTAAGTTTCTGTATACATTTACTAAATTATAACGATATTTATTGGGGATGTCGGAAAAAATAAGCCGTCTGGGAGCTTTCAACGAAAACGCTGCCTAAACCCTTTGAGATATAACAAAATAATGAAGGGTGGAATTGTGTATCTATTATAGGTCTACAAAAAAGTCTGCGACGGTATATGTCTATCTCATAAGAAAAACATACTATATCCATTTTAATACTTTAAAAAACCATTTCAAAAAGTGGTAACTTGAAGGCTAATTACACAAATATGCTATTAATCCTTATCATTTTTACTACGTTAGTTGACTTCAGCATTTAATGAAGATTATTTTGTCTCTTTACACCTTGCAAATTAAATGAATATCTTAAGAGTTATCGCAAATTCAAAATAAAGCGCAAAGAAATTAATTTCGTGTAACCATAATTCGATCGGGCCGTGCGGGCGTAGGTAGGTAAGTAGATACGAGTATAGGTACTGAAGAGCGGAGAAGTAATCAATGAATTTGGAAAATGTTCATACATTATTGTGAATGTGAAATTAATAAACAACGGGATTAAGTGGATGCCACGGGGTTCGAAGAATGTCACGGGCGAAGCCGGGCGGGACAGCTAGTAATAATATAAATTATAGATTTATTTGATATTTATAGTGTCATAAATATCAATTTTAATAACAAAGTATAAATTTACCCCGTAATAATTTCCTCTGATTTGCAACAGCTGATATCAGAGTTAATTTCGGTTTTTCTGAAGGCAGCTTGATTTCTTCAGGTCTTAGTGATTTTAATTCATACAATGGATCTATATTTTTTTGTAGTTCAAATTCCGTTTTGATATTTATGGCATGGTCTTGAGTAACGTTATCAGTAGGAATTATTTGATTACTAGGAGTTTCTATGGTTAACACTTCAGGTGCCATTTCTTCTGGAGGTGTTTCTAATGTGCGTTCTAATGTCGGGTCAGGCATGTTAAATACGTCATCATTTTCACTATCAACCGGAACGCTAGATGGAGGTGATGATAAAGTGTGACGATTAAATGTAACACTTTTGGCAAACTTCGAATGTCTTGCCGCATAACCTTCTAATGTTGGTGCTCTAATGAGTCTTCTTAATTCATTACTTCTTTCAGGACTTTCTACTGGAGTTACATCTTCTGATAACTTTTTTAAAATAGATTTGAGTGTTCGTCGCTCAAGAGTTTCGTTTGATCCATGACTTCCAATAGAATCTATAGATTTTCGTTTGTATTTTCTCTTGTCCATTGTACTGCCTTCAGAGTGACTCCTAGTCAATGTATCGCCTAGTAAATCTTCAGATGAACTTGTACAGTCTAAGCTTGAACTACGAATTTTAACTACTTTTTCTAGTTCAGCTAACTTTTGTCTCTCATTTAGTATTTTTAACTTTTTCACAAATGGTAAACCACCATATTCTGGCGATAAGTCGTCTATAGATCTATATTTTTTAACACTCGGTAGTAACATTCCCGGTGTCATAGATGTAACCTTAGCTTCAACATGTTTAATTAAATTAGCAGTATTTTTCTTTGGAGACAAAGTTAATAAATCTACTGGTTTTTCTTGGACGGGTTCCGAAGGGCCTGATAAGCAAAGCTTAGGATTATCCTCACTAGTATCACAACTAAGTTCAATATTATTATTGTCTATTTTAACAAGCTCCGCCGTAGTTACAGCAGGCGTACTAATATTTACGGTAATTTCTGGCCTAGTTTCCTGTTTTACACCTTTACACGTTTCTGTGTCCTTTTTCTCCTCTGTGCTGGACTTGCTTTGACTTTTAGAATCACCTAATATTGCTGCTTTTTTAAGTTTATTCCAAGGCTTTTTATTTTTTAATTCTTCTTTTAATTCTATTACTATAGGACTAATTTCAATAGGAGCCTTTTCAGCGGATGATTTATTTTTTTCTGATGCACTATTATCTGAATCTTTTCCACTTTGCAACAGTTTCAATTTATCTCGAAATGTTGTTCCAGCTGCTTTAGCTGGGGATTTGATTTTACTGACTACAGAATGAGGTATAGAAATTAAATTACTCTCTGTTTTTGGTGTAGGTTCAACTACAGCCGCAGGCTTTTCGCTCATATCTTTATTAAGTGGTTGACATACAGCTGTACCATCACTTTGAACTTGTAATATTTTATCTCTAAAACTAACTTTTGGGCGATAAGCTCCGTCACTTGACCCTGAAGAATTTTTCCTTGAGGTTTTAGTAGTTGGGCTTTGAAGTTTACCCGGTGATAAGGATTCTGAATTCTTTCTTATAGGGCTTAAATTTTTCACTGTTGGACTTAAGGGACTTTTGAGGGAGCTTGGGCTAATGGTATCGGAACTAGAAGGTAGGTTACTTATAGTGGGAGTTAGTTGATTTTTCTCTCTCTCTTCTTTAGCTTTTAGTAAGAGTAGTCTTTGAATTAATGGTAAACCAGCTCCGATGACTTCAGGTTCAACGTCTGGGGCTGAACTAGTTGAAGGCGTTGGCTGTGTCGACTGTGAAATTACTGAAGATGTGGAATGTCTTTGTTTTGCTACTTTTTCTTCACGATCCTACAATGTAATAATTACAATAATGAATACACCAAAAGTGACAATTAATATCAAAATAAGTGTGTATCAATCCATCTATTTATATCTATGGAACTCAATAGTTATTAAATACACATGCCTGTTTTTCTTTAAGTAGTTTCAAACGGGATAAAAGTGGTAATCCTGCTCCTATTGGTGATACAGACTTTTCGCCATCTTTGTTGCCTGATGTTATCTCCCCATTGATATCCTTAAAAATAGCAAAAAAGATATATGTCTTAAAAAAGTCAATGTAGCTTACTTGGACAGTAAATCACAAGCCTATTTGTGATATTTAAGTATTCAGTTTATTATAAATATGTGTAAAAATTTGAACTAATGCTTGGCTCTAGTTATATCAGGATTACAATAACAAACAGTAAAAAAAAAATATTGTAAAGGAAATTACAATACTAACATCTTGATTATGTGGTTGAGAATCATCGCTTTCGACTCTTGGCATTCTCCTTAAAACTTTTGCGTCAGTAGCACTACCTCTGTCAGCTCCAGCTAGGGCTTGCAATTCTAAAGATTCCCCGGAACGACGACCGACTCGAGATCTACTACGAATTGCGTTACGTATACCCTATAAATAAACAAAATGTTATCAGACTGTTTATTTTGTTGATTTTTTTTGATTGATTGGCATCGATGGAACTTGCTACACATCTTGACTGAAAACACTTGTACTATTCCACATTATTTAACCTAATCGGTTTCACTTTACGGCATTTTCAAAGGTTGATTTCAGATAAATATCATTCATAGGGGAAACCGGCCTAGGCTAAAAGTAAATAATGTGGAACAGTACAAGTATTGTCATTCAAGAAACAAGTAGTTACTTTTCTAAATATGTTCCATATAAATGAATTCATTTCCATAATAAAATTCATACTATTGAATAAGATTAAATCAGTCTATGTAATACATTACTACAAATTTACGATACCTTATAATTATTACTTCAGTTTGTTCTAAATTTGTGGCAAACCAAGTAAGTAGCTCAAAAAACATGTTTACCTTAACATCACTTCGCAGTTTATGTACGATCCTTTTAGATGTACTGTCGTCACCAGGTATCTTGTCTGGGCTTGTTTCACCTACAAAACATATTTGCACATTACTATTATTGAAAATCAAAGAAACGATTCAATTCAAAACATTTTATAATAATTCATTTAATACTTCGGTTATGTTTCCATTTCACTTTGAACTCATATTTCAAATATAATATGCAAGTTTATTAGTTGTTTAAATCCCATAACACAAGTTTATATTCGCTTAAGTAGGTTTGGTCACACTGCATTATATTCTAAATATCCCATAATATTTATTTATTGATACTCACCATGGTGTTTTTTTGGACCTAAGTGAAAAATTTAAGTGTCAGATATATTTTTTAAAAATCTTATTGGCAGCTATTAGCATTTAAGTTATTTTGTTTTACCTTTTGCACATTTGCGGGACATATTTTTGGCTTCCTGTAACCTCTTTCTGCCTAATGTTTGTAAAATATCCTGGGCTTCTGGGTAATCTTTCATTGCTGCTAATACATCTTCACGAGACAGTGAGAATAGTTCGGAGTAGCCTACAGAACGAACATCAGCTGTACGCCTGAAAGTAAAAGTTAATAAAAGTTATTGATCTAACATACGTACTAGGTTCATTTCAGAATAAGCTTATTTTATATTTATCTGTTTGTCTCTTACAGGACATAGTTAAGAAAAATACGTTTTAATCTTCATTAAATTTTAATTAGGAGATGGCAGAGATTACCTTTATTACACAAACTTACTTGTTAAGACCATCAAGATTCAATATTCCAATTTCACCAAAGAAGTCTCCAGCTTTCATTGTAGTTAAAACACGTCCAGTTTCTGATATTACTTCCAGTATTCCGTCTGCTATTATGAACATCTCGCGTGCCACTTCCCCTAAAGATAAAATCTTTATATTGTACAAGTACTTTTAAAAAAAAGCTAAATCATATTTTTTACGCCTACGCCTTATCCCCGAAGGGGTGCAAAGGCATTCATATTGTGTGCCCACTTTTCACCATGTGTATTCCTGTCCCACGTCTTAGGTGGTGAGCCCATTGCCGTGTTGAAATAGACAGACGTAGGTTGTGGCTACCTGCTGTTGAAATTTTTCAAGCCGCCCATAAGGCCTTCAACTTGACTTAACGACTGCCATGTTACTGGCAACCGGGACCAACGGCTTAACGTGCCTTCCGAAGCACGAAAACACTCACAAATGTAAATGCCACAAATTGGTCACCCATCCGAGGACCAGCCATAGTGAAAGTTGCGTAACTCAGTGATCGTTTACAGAACACTGAGTCGGCAGGACTACGAGCGCTTCAGATCAATCAAATAAAAATCATATACATCGTAAATAAATATGCAAGCGGGAATTGAATTATTCATTTCGTTTGAGGTTATGCTAATAATATTAAAATTAAATTTGTGAGAATATAGTTGCTTAGATATAATGTTAAGCTGTGAAAGCAAGGCAGTACAATATAGTAATAAATAACAATCCATGATACAACAATCGTTTTTAGTAGCAAAAAAAGTCGGTAGGTATATCTGTTTCGCAATATCTGTATGGATTCTTCCGAAAGAGCGGTAATGTTTACAAATATCTTTCTTACCGCAGAACATATTACAATCTTCCAGAATATTTTTCTGTACCTTTTCCCAAATAACAAACATAATATATTCGTGACTAAAGAAGTTGTAAGGCAGGAATACTTCAACCCTTTTACGAATGGAAAAATAAAAACAGTTTACCTTTCCTACAAATGGAATCGCCGGGTGTAAATATGTAAGCTTTCATTTTCAACACTAGGTCGTGGAGGAATTCTGGTTGGCACTCTTGAAATATCGTCACCTGCAAAGTGTGACAACAATGTTGTTCAATTGAGTAATAGGAGGGGTTTGTTGTGTATTTATTATAGTTATTTCTAGCTGAAAGCTTCGCTCTCGTGGTAAAGTTTTCCTAAACCCCACAGGGATCCTGTATAGGGCTACAGAATTTTTCTGCGGGAACTTCTAAAGTAGATCTGTAGATCTATAAAGTACGCATTCACATATTTCATCAGTAACAACAGCAAAATACCACAGAGCCACAATGTTAGTAATATCTCTTAAGGTACAATGAAAGCTCTCAGTCAGCGTCATTTTTTTTCAACATCTTGGAACAACTATCTTCCCCTTAAATACTAGCTAATACTTAGAGTAGTAATTTTAATGGATGCCTACGTCATAAAAGCTTATATTAGTTCGATTTTGAGCTAAATCAGTTCAAAGGTATGAGCAAATCAAAATCATATGCAAACGTTCAATCAATTATATTTCTATTGATTATTGAGGGATGACAAATATAGATGATGAATGGCATGTTATGAAACAACTGCACGTCAGAAATGTTTTAATATTCTCATTATAAATGGACTCATCGAACATTACACTAAAGGAAATCATCCTCACTTTTTTTAAAGTATACCAAAAATTTTAATCAAATAGCAAATGAGTTTTCATTTGCTATTTGATTACAATTTTTGGTATACTTTTCTTTCAATTCAATTATAGTTTGTAGGTAATAGATCTGAGGTATGGGCGGCCTTGACGCGAATATAAAGTGAGGTGAAAAAGGTCACCAGACTAACTAGTGCCGCTTCTATCTACTA
Source organism: Thumatha senex (assembly GCA_948477245.1). NCBI lineage: Eukaryota > Metazoa > Arthropoda > Insecta > Lepidoptera > Erebidae > Thumatha > Thumatha senex. Next base: position 19,315,617 of record OX419744.1, read on the forward strand.
GATATAATTGAACCTATGACTTTATAGATGTTAAAGTCACTAGGCATTTAACAAAAATCGTTCTGTGTTCGCAGAGAAGAGTGTCCATAGTCACTTAATAGGTTTTAAATACGAGGCCAATTTTTCAACAGGACAGCAAGCCTCAATCTATTTGAGAACGGTTTGTCAGTCATAAGGGTGGTCCCTCGGGTGTTATTCTTGTGACTGGAAAAGTTGAATTTATTTATATTTGTTCTAGAACTCCCCAATCGTTCGGCTTTACTAGAAAATAATTTTATGTTAGACTGAGGTGATCTCATCACCCACCGCATTTTATTTGATAAGCATGAGTTCAGCTCTTGAGAGCATCTGTGTCTGGCCGTTTCGTGTAGCGAGCGAGTCTGAGGCTTTGAACATGCGCAGATCTGTAGCAAAACAACATACCTACGTGTCATAACACAGTCACTGTTATTTAATACATTATTCTGAAATGACAAGGTTGTCATATAAAACACCACTCTCACCTTGACAGAACCTTAACTCAACTTGCAACAGCCTCCCATAGATAAGTTTTATATCACAAAAACAAATCTACATTACGAACCAAAACAAAGTTGCGGAGGTTTATCTAGTTAGGAGTTTGATGAAGTTTGTAACTGAGGAGGATAATATTATATGGTCTTTATTTTTAGATTCAAACCTAAATGTCCTTAAATATCTACTTATACTTTTTGGTGTGAGTGCTTTTTTGGTAGCTAAGGTACGTTGTAAGGTCAAATTGTTTTATGGTTAGTTGTTGAGGTCGCAGCAAAAATGTTTTCTATATAACATGTGGGTAATCTTATATGTTTCCTTAAAAAGATTGTGTTCGAAGTAGAAACGCTTATTTTTCTAATATCAAATTTTAAATATCAATTATGTTTAGTGTAACTACGAAGGAGTTATACTCCTTTATTAAATCTTTTCTCAGTTTCTTGGCTCAGTCTCCTTTTGTAGGTATATAATTATGTAATCCCATAGAAAATAAAAAATACTTAAATAACAAGTTAAATTAATAATCAAAGATGGCAACTGATTTGTGTTTGACAGAGAATGTATTGCATTACCAATGAAACGATATCGTGCTGGATTAACATGGATTTCTGAATCCCCTGGAATGGAAAATAACAACCAACTTGCCAAAAGATATTAAAATTCTCTGCCAATTAACACTCACCTTCTTTAAAACACTTAAATTGACATGTAGCGCCAATTCAGTCTTTAATTTATCTGGCAGCAATCCCAACGCCGTGTTGATGTCCCCTCCACCTTGGATCCGCCCTCGAGACCAGGAATAGTCGTACCAACGCAGTACCCGACGTTTCATACCACCTGGCACCTGTAAACGGTCAAACAGCAAAATGTACGGTGGTATTTTATGACATGAATAGTTTTCAACATTGTCTGAAGATGACATTTTGGGTTGCATCAATTATCAAGTTTTGGATAATGTTGATAATATCTAAAACTTGGTAAGAAGTTCAGATAATTAAATTTCTGAGGAGATCTTTTTATTGTCATTGTTATGTAATATGTGTTTTTCATTATCATATCTGGATCACCAATGAAACCTCCTAGTGTCCCACTAGGAGGTCCGGTAAAAAGGAAGAAGAGAGCAGGTTTCTTTGAATTGGAGGAACGTCACATTTTGTCATATCATTATTATTTTTCTTTTATTAGACCTCATTCTCTACAGGGAATAGTTACGCCCATTGAGCCGTAAAATGTAGTAGAAATGTTCAATTTGACCAAAACAAGACAAGGGGTTTTTTGGATTGAGTGAATTTCATAATTTTTTGATAAGAACTGTATACAAAGCTTCTTCTTTGTAAAGGGCGTAAAGAGCCCCTCCAAGACCTCTGGGGCCTAAATGACCTAACCTAATAGCGGAGCACCTGCTGACTAACTGACGAGGTACCTTAAGTTAATATTAAAATTAATGATACTAAATGAATACCTTATGATGCCTCATATAAGTTTTAGCACCGTCGAGCAGTCTTTCAAACTCCAGTCTGTTGGCGTTTCTGTTTGTAATCACATTACCGACTTGGCCGACTATCGTCGCAAATATGAACACGCCTATAAGGTAGCTTACTATGGTGAACACGTACCTGAGGAATAAATACATTTTCTTATACTCAGCATAAGTACCTACGATTTTATTTTTATGAGCAAACAATTTGCAGCATTTAAGATTATTTGGTGTGATGCGAATAAAAATTATTAACAAAGTAATGTTACATATATTCAATCACTACAACGAAGAGAAAAAAATAAACATACAAAACAAAATAATTATAACTAAGTGCAAAGTTTTCGAACAGTTGCAATAATACAAAACACCCAAAAACTATAGGTAGTAAAAAACAAAATGAGCGACACGACAAAATGGCGGTTTCAATCAGTGAAGGCTGTTCGAAAACTTTCTATATCCGTTGTATTCGACATCCATGAATGATAAACAAAAGTAAGAAATAAAATAAACACAGTTTATGATGAAATATCTAGTCACATTTATTTATTGACATTACCCGAAGTTCGCAGTGCGAAGCGAACAGCCTCCAAATTTCTGCCGCCGCCATTTTAATATTTAGTGTTATTCACACTGGTTGTTTTCCTCCAACAAAATGTTTGAGATATGTAGTGTTTAAGGAGATAGAGAAATATACAGCTCTACCGCGGGCCTTCGCGTTTTGTAAATGTCGCTCTGTTTCCTACCCAATATAAATAATGTGGTGAGTGAGTGCTTATGAGATATTTTGAGAAAACTTACCTACGTCGCTTCTGCACTCTGATGTGTTTTTCAGTAGAAATAATAAACTGAATGTAAGTAACTCAATCTTCCCTTCGCAACATCATGAAGGATGTCAGTATTGAGTGCCCTTTGGAAAGAGAACGAGGTGACCACCATTCGAGGTGATCATCCCAGGAGGTAAACAACCAAAGGTCTACGGCATTCCAAGTAATCAGATAATTATCACACTTCTTCATCCTAAAGTTTAAAACTTGGAGTAGTTACCTGCTTAGACTCTATTGGTCCGAATATTTTTTCGGTGAGAACTATACCTACTTTAAAAGGTACGTAAATATACATTGGCATCACAAATTCCCATCGTCTTTCAAGCTTTGATGAAGAAGAATATCCCGAATACGATTATTCTTCAAAGGTTTTGTAATATCGCGGAATCTCTATACTACTCATCAACTTGTTTCTTGAGTTGCGCAATTATCTCTCTATCCACATATTGACACTCGTGCAATTAATCGCAAAACACTGCACTATTTTATGTTCGCCTGCTATTTTAAATAAGTAAACGGGATTACTCACGTTTTTTACGACCAGTAATAGACCGACCGGTTTCAGCTGTATTTAGACAGCTTTTTTCAGAGGTGCGAACCGTTCGCCGAGCACTCTTTACGCACACTGCGCGCATCCGCTCTCGCCGCTCGCGCGCTGCCCGCGTTTTGTTGTTTGGGTATTCGGTGGACGTAGGGTTGCGCCGAGGCACACGTGAGATCCGCTTCACTATCGCTGCCATCCAAACTATTTGGAGCGTCGCTGCATGCATAGCTCACTGTGTCTTCAACAGACTCGCTTTCCACATAACAACGAGCACCACGAAGGCACGGCTTCCATGTAGGAGGTAAACTCCAGCCCCCATCTCTATTAAAATTCGGCCGCCTCCCTATCTCTATGGCTTCTCGAATTTTCCGGGGTACAAAGTGCTTCTCCCGCGACAAGATCTTCACCTTATCAAAACGGATAAAGTGACGCGTATCAGAGGTCAGTGCATGCTCCACCACCGCGGATCCGTTGATATCTTGGTTCTTCATGGAACGTATGTGCTCGCTGAGTCTCGTAGAAACGTTCCGCTTTGTCTCCCCGACGTAACATTTTCCACAATCACAGGGAATCATATAAACACCGGGGACACACAGAGGGTCTCCTTTATCCTTTGGAGAGCGCAGTAGATGTCGAAGTTGTGTAAGGGGACGGAAGATAGTCTTGATGCTGTATCTTCGGCGTAACAAGTGTCCTACCACATCCGTCACCCCTTTGACATATGGGAGGAAAGCCACCGCTCTCTGCACCGATGCAGGGCGAGTCCGTGCACACGTATCAGCCACCCGCCAACTCTGTCTCCAGTTGTATCCGTTGCTGCACAACACACCCTTCACATGCTCCAGCTCAGTATCCAGGTATTCCGGGTCACACAATCTCAAAGCCCTGTTAATAAGCGTCCGTGGAACTGAAGCGAGATGCGCTGGGTGATGATGTGAATCCGCTCTCAGATACCTATCTGTGTGAGTTGGCTTTCTGTATATCCCGTGAGATAGTCGACCACTCGAATCTCGCTTCACCAGTACGTCCAGAAAAGGCAAGGCTCCGTCTTTCTCGTATTCCACGGTGCTCGGCGAACGGTTCGCACCTCTGAAAAAGGCTGTCTAAATACAGCTGAAACCGGTCGGTCTATTACTGGTCGTAAAAAACGTGAGTAATCCCGTTTACTTATTTAAAATGTGTAATAATAACGTTAGTTTTCTAGTTAAAATTCGCCTGCTATGTCGAAAATGAGGCAGTGTAGCGGAAATCGACGTGCTTTCAGAACTGACTCTTGATTTGAATAGGTCAACAGAATGCGTACCTACCTAAATGTGTAAAAAGACGACTAATGGACATGGCAACACCACCTGTCTGTCCACATTCCTCAATACTCGCCAAATGTAGGTATCCTCAGGTGTTTGGCAACTCAAAACTGAAATCCTTTTAGTTTGAGATTCGAGATCAGTCAGTTTGTAAAAGTTTTGAAAATAAATATATTACAAGAGCTACATAATATAACACTGCATAGCCTGGTGTACCTACTTAGTGATAAACATGTGATCAAATTTAAGCATATAAGTGCACGTTGAGATAAACAAAACTAAGAAATTGCACGCTAGTATAAACATAAGTAGGTACTGTGGTAGAGCTGTGTATCTCTTTACTGGCAATAAAACGTAATATTGTAGATGTTACCCCTATTGCACGATGACATAACATACTACGATTGCAAAGAGACATTCGTGACAAATGTTGGAGGAAAACATCATATTATTTGTATTTATTATGAAAGAAGAAAATGAAGTTGTAACTCTGCTTATATAGAAAGCCTGCAATTGGTCAGATCATATACCTGTTCCCTTCTCAAACGGATTTCTTCCAAACAAAAAACTTAATACTATCAATAAACAAATAAACATGATGCAATAAAGCACCAAATGGTGGACTTTAACAGTCAACCAAGGGTTCTTTATTGGCATAACGAATGCCTCAGGCATTAATAAATAAATAATTCAACCCACCAATTTACATCTATGTACATAAAATTTATATTAATCAGGAACATATAATAAATCAATACATAACCTCTTGATGTAGTTATTTTAAGAGTATGTGGTGTTATCAAAGTTAAGTCAAAAAGGCTTGAGTATCATTCAAAACTTAGCCAAAATTATTAATTGTCAATAAAACTCCTGCTTAATACGTTAAGAATACGTGGTTTATTAAACTGTAAGTCTTTTATATTTTGATGTCAAGAAATTATGGAGAGATTTAGTGATTTTCTCTTCTCTCGTAGATTATCAAATTATATTGTGCTCTACGATATGAAAGATGCATTTTTATCAAAACATAGCATTGAGTTTTTTTATAAAAGAAAACAATTTGACTTTCAAAACAGAGCGAGCTGTAACGAAAGCTCTCTGAGTAAACGAAACCTGAATTTGATCAATGTTGAGAGTGGCATTAACAAAATGGAATTTAAATTTAAAATAGAAACAGTCTTTATTTGAAATCCGAGCGAACTGAAATAAAAATTAATTAAAATTTTTGAATTAAATTTTCTAAACAAATCTTAAACCAAGCTGAAGGATGAAGTAGTTTTTAAGTAGTTGCTCTTCTAAACACCAAAAATGATTCAAATTTTGACCTTGATAAACCATATTCAATCGATATTTTTATGAATGAATAAAATGTACGTGGTAGGTAATTACGTAATTATTAATACGTAATGTAGGTAAGATTATTAATTTTGTAAATTTACACAGTCAATTTGTTATTAGTAATCATATGATAATTTATGGCAAGTATACATCTTTAATATATTAATAACAATGGTAACACATATACTATTAGCATATTGCAATTCACCACTGAAGGTAGGTCACGCTCAATTTTACTTATGTAATACACGTTCCTACGTCTTCTTCATTCAGTCCATCCTTGCGACTTTTTTTATACATACATACATAGATATTGTCATGCCTTTATCCCCGAAGGGGTAGGCAGAGGCATAATAAACGAACACATTTTACCGTATGCATTTTTGTCCCACGTAACAGGTGGTGAGCCCATTGCCGTGTTGAAATGGACAGTCGCAGGTTGTGACGACCTACTGTTTAAATTTTTTTTTAAGCCTCCCATTAGGCTTTCAACTTGGCTTAACGACTGCCATTTTATTGGCAACCGGGACCAACGGCTTAACGTGCCTTCCGAAGCACGCAACTGGGGCGGGTCTAAAGGGCCGTATAAATTTAATAAAATAAAATGTGTCTAATTTAGATGTTAAATTCGGAATAAATATTGAACCCGTTGCCTTTTTAGTGAGGTGGTAACAAAAAGGCTAAAAGGTCTTATGTGCTAGACACTAATTAGCACGACCAATTAAAGTCCTGGTAGTCTCGGACTGACTTTTTTTATAATATTGCTAATATTATTTCTTGTATCAAAATTAATGATTATTTACTGTATGGCAACAATTATCAGTCAAAAAATAAAAAAAAATACTCAATTTAAATTCCTTCAGAGGTAAGTATCTCATCCCAACTGGTAAAACTTATTTTTTTGGATCAATCAGTATGCTTTGTTCGAAAACCGCCTTTAGTTGTAGACATCAAAACTCTAAAGTTTAGAAAAGTCTTATATAACAGCTTAGTCTCTCCGTCCATTTGTACCCATCGAATTCTCAGCGACCATAAGAGATGGAGACAAACGGTTTGCGGCATTCGATTGAGGATACCATGAATACGTGCATAGGCAATTTGAAGTTTTACCACTTTCGGTTTTGAAACTGGTTTAGGTTTAAAAGTAGTCCGATTCTTTCGCTGCAATAGTGAAGGGCGCATTACTTTTTTTTATATTGCTGTAATAGTGAAGGGCGCATAACTTTTTTTTTATACTTATATTTATTTGTCTCTTAACCTAAAGTAGGTTTCGGAAGAAACCTGTGTCACAGGTCACCTGATCTGATTGGAGATGTATTAGGGCCGTATTTTAGAACGTTACTCAATACTCAAGAAACACTTGAGAGTAGTATTTATAAGGCAAAACTAGCCTCAAGCGTTTAATAAGAATTTTATTAAGATGAGAAGTTAAGTAAGTACGGTCTTTAATATCCAAACACGACGTATAGGCTCAAGTAAATTTCCCAAAACAGTTTTCCAGTAAAACGGCTCGTGAAATGAACTACTTTCAACTTGTACTAGATTGTTCTACCTGCTGTTAGCGCTCGCCTAACAACTTTTGATGATAAATACTTGTATACAGTATAATTTGCCAAGCCATTGAACATTTTCTGTCAGTTGTGAACAAATTTCTAATAAGCTACTGAATTATTTGTTTCAAGTCAAAAGGATAAACGTATAATTAGTCTGTCTGGAAAAAGGAAGAAATGCATTAGACGGACTAGACTGGGAATTAAAAAGAAAAGAAGATCCAAGGAGTCGTAGTATGAATTCCTGGAGTTGCACGTGATTCAATGCTCTTATTAAACAGATCACATCCTATTGCCTTAACATTATATTATTTACATACATATATACATACATATTGTCACGCCTTTATCCCCGAAGGGGTAGGTAGAGGCATATAATTAAATATTGGGAATTTCGTACAAATCATTCTTGGGAGAAACGACACGATAACACTAATGGCCCTCCTCCACTGGAGTATGAAATATGTATATATAAACATAGATATTGTAATTGTAGTTCTCAATAAGTAGTCAGTAGGTATTAAGTTACTATTAATTCGGTAACGCTACATTAGGTCCGTAGCATATTCAGGTAATAATAAGGCTTCACTATGTCAACAAGAAAATAGTGAGATAACAAATATAACAACTTCAAAAGATGCGGAATAACCCCAGTACCCTTAGATGTGGTGTGGTGTTAGCCAAAGATTGCAAGGAACCCTGGGACGTCCTTCCGAAGAGTTACCTAGGGCGCCTAGGACTAGACAGATTGGTAGGGACCGCAGAACAAGTAATCAATGTCACCCGCTCACTAGAAACTCCTTATTCTGTAGTACCATCAATGGACGTAAAAGAATATATTTTCTGTAAACCAAGCATGTCTGGGGGCGTCACCGTTTATTCTTACGATTACACTAATTACAACAGGCAGACAGGCAGACAGACAGGCAACTGACAGGCCGCATATGCGTTTTTCGCCTATAGCCGAACCGAAACTTACTTAATTTATTATTAACTAGTTGACGTCCGCGGCTCCCAACGCTTGGTCAAATTTTCCCGTTTCCCACAGAAACTTGTTCCCGGGATAAAAAGTAGCCTATGTGTTATTCTGATGTGTAAGCTATATTATTGTACAGTTTCATCAAAATCCATTCAGTAGATTTTGCGTGAAAGAGTAACAAATATTCAAACTTACAAACATTCGCGTTTATAATATTAGTAGGATTTCATTGCTATGACATAAGCGACGAAGCGAAAAACAGTTGGTACTCTGCGATAAGGATCGTTTAGTTTTAGTCGGTTTCATATCGGAATTATATTTGTAGGGATTTTCGCAGGTAAAAAAAAGTTATGAAATAACATTTCATTAAACATAGCACTTCAACGAACCATAGTAAGTAAATTCCTATCACTAACTTATATCTATCGAGTCTAAATACTTTGTCTGCAGACCGAATTCTGTTTTTTATTGTCGTGGGTGAGCCTTAATGACCATGACGCAACACTAGTCTTGAAAAGAAACGTTTCAGCAGAAACTAAGCATCTGTAGTAATCACCCTGCTAAGTTGGAAAGTCACATACTTCTTTCAGTGAACCAATACTGCTAAACCTTTTTCAAGTGGATGTTTTATAGTTAATCTAACGGTTGTCTTGGGACATCATAAATCAGATATAAAGTAGATACGACGGGTGGACCTGTGGTTATTTATGGCTAGCCTCTTTATTTATTTTGGCAGATTTATCGATGTCCGAGTATTTTCAGTTTACCATTAGTTTTTGGAGTCAAAGGTTGTAACGTAGATCGGTTTAGTGTTTTTTGTTAAGTAACTTTTTATTATCTTTTTAGTTTCAGGTACAGGTTTTGGAGTCAAAGGTTTTAATGTAGATTAGTGATTTCTATAAATACTTTACTTTGATTTTCCGTTGGTTCTAGGTAGTCAAAAAGGCAGTCTATATACTTGCCACAATAATTAACTATCAAAATTAGCGTATCTTTTAGAATGTCACGGACAAAGACGAGAAGATCAGCTAGTGAAATAATAAAGGAAGTAACCCTCATTCAAATAGATTTTTTTTCCATTTCGGAATATTTTCCCCTTAATAATATTTTGTTATGATGCTGATTTTGTTGTGATACGATATTTCCACTGTATGCTTTATAAACCCTTTCTAATAATTTGACTGTCAGTCAGAATAACGCCTCAGCGAAATGTTGATACGTGCTGTCATCTTGTGTTTTCCACTTATATTTTTTATGTTTACTCTCAGAAACAAAATAAAGCTAAGCTTAGAAATAATTTACTTTATTTTGAGGTTTTCGCAATCCCGTTATCCATAGGAGCTTATTCTCAAGATAAAAATAGCCTATGTGTTATTCTGATGTGTTAGCTTTATTACTATAAAGTTTCATCAAATTATTTTCAGTAGTTTTTGCGTGAAAGAATAACAACCCTACATCCATAAATTATTACAAACTTTCGCATTAATAATATTAGTATAGAATAAAATCATGTTTGCTTGTATATTAGTATGTTATCGCTTATCTTTAAAATATCATCATCATCCGAGTGTCTGTCCCGACGTAATTACGTCAGACGACGCCCGGGCTCCGTTTTTTAAAGTATCAATTTGTACGTAATAGTACGGTATAGTAAGTTGATTTTAAATGACACTAATATTTTAAAATGATTGCTCAAAAGAACTCGGATACCGAGATATACATGTATGAAACGATTAATTAATCTGTAGGAAGCAAAAAAGGTATGCCTGAATCGCGAAGCCTGGCGATTTGTCCTGTCTGTGTCAGGGATACAGCGTAAAGATAGTTAGTTAGTTTTTTTTAAAATTTTAAACACAAATGTCTGATTGGCAGGATGTTCTTACTCGCGCTGAAACTACGAAATAGATTTTAATGAAACTTTACAATAGTAACACAGAATAGAATAGAATAGAATAGAAATATACCTATACTTTAATGTACACTAATTTATTAACCTTATTAACCTAACCAATTCATTAACATAGCTTATACATCAGATAAAAAGACAGTCTACTTTTTAAATCATGAACAAGTTTCAGTGGGAAATTTAGCAAGCGGGTGCAGCCACAGGCATCAATTTTATTATAGTCTATTATAGCTTATTTTAAAGTAGTGGATCAATACTTTCAACTAGCAAACTTTTTATGGTTGCCGTAAAGTTTTAATAGAGGAAGCTATTAATAACTTATCTACGAAGTGCTTCTCACGGCAAACTTCGAATATTTTTTACACTCAGATGACGTTGCTCGTTAAATATAAACTATTTATCCCCGAAGTGGTGGCAGAGGTATATATTATACGCCCACATATCACCGTAAGCATTTTAGTCCCACGTAATAGGTAGTGAGCCTATAGCCGTGTTGAAATAGACAGATGAAGGTTGTGGTTATCCACTGTTATAATATTTCAAGCCGGTTTTCAACTTGGCATATCGACTGCCATGTTACTGGAAACCGGGACCAAAGGCTTAAAGTGCCTTACGAAGCACGGAAACGCTCGTAAATGGAAATATTACAAAGCGTAACCAGTCATAGCGAAAACTGCTTAACACAGTGATCGGTAACAAAACACTGAGTCAGTGGGGCTACGAGCGCTTCTATATTGTATTTTGAGTAACTCATTACCCACAAATAGATACAAAATTACACATTTCCTTCTTCAGGGTAAGGTGGAAGGCAATAGATCACTTGGTCGATCGCCAATCCGCTGCCATCAAAAACGCTACTGAGTCCAATATGGTCCAGTGTACTCACAGGAGGCACATCGCCGAGAGAGCTACCGTCAGAAATGATATTGACCTACCGAACACTCCACCGTGTGCCTCGTCAGCGCAACCACGACCACTCTGACAAGAGTGTTCGACTAAGAAGAAGAATTTCTTTCTGTGACTACTAAAATAAACAAAAGTACTTACCGTAAGTAAAAAATCCCTTGTCAGGAAATATGATTGTGCGCGGAATAAACTTATCCGCCATGTTATTCAAATTTCATTGAGTAGATAGAGTGTACGATGTCGTGGAAAATACACGTGTATTTTTCCAGGAAACATGATATTTTCTATTCATTTTGAAATTGGAAGATAAAATTTGCTTAGATGAGGAAAATATTATTTTTATCATATTATTTTTACTGCGTGTAAAGGCCCCACCAATGTATCCACTGCCTAAGCGACCTCACCTGCAAGCGGTGCACGTACTGACTAACGGACGAGGCAACAAGCTTGTACCCTCACTGGCTTGGGAGGTCCAACAGCAGTAGCTTTGAACAACAATGCCGAAACCCACAGACATATAAGACAGGAAGCAGACCCAACGTTAGCGAGAAATAGCGTAGCCTATTACACACCTAACCTATTAAAAGTCAAGTTCGAGATTACTGGGACAAAGTTCAGGCAGCCATCCTTGGAGCGGCGAAGGCGGTGCTCGGTGAGTCTAAGGGTGGACGCAAATGTGACAAGGAAACTTGGTGGTGGAACGACGAAGTCAAGAGGGAGACTAGGTAGAAGAAAGCCCTCTTTAAAAAGTGGCAAGCGACCGGATCTCCCGAAGACCGCGACGCGTACAGGGCTGCCAAGCGCGCCACAAAGAGAGCTGTAGCCAGAGCCAGACGAGACCACTTACAAACTCTGTATGATAAGCTGGAATCGTCTGAGGGGCAGAAGCTCATCTATAAGCTGGCGCGCTCCAGGGTCGAAGCGGCACAGGATATATCCAAGTGTCGATGTGTAAAAGACCCTGAGGGCAACCTGTTAAGCGAAGACCTCGCGGTAAAGGAGAGATGGCGCTCGTACTTCCACGAGCTGCTTAATAAACAGCACAAAGAGGTGCAGCCTCCGGACCTCCCTCCAAATCAGGGACTAGTGCCTCCGGTAACGCCTGAAGAAGTCTTGACTGCGCTTCGCCGCATGAAGAATAGGAAAGCTGTTGGACCCGATGGAGTGTATGATGATCTTAGTAAACCTTTTTAACCGCATACTCCTCAGCGGGCAGATCCCAAACCAATGGAGACTGAGTATTATTACTCCAGTCTTTAAAGGTAAGAGGTCAGTGCAGGAGTGCGGGACCTACCGCGGTATAAACGTGATGAACCACACCATGAAGATCTTCGAGAGGATTATAGACTCTCGGATCCGGCAGGAATGTACTCTCTCGGAGTGTCAATATGGGATTCGCCCTGGTCATGGGACCACGGACCCTGTTTTTGCCCTCAGGGTTGTCGCGGAGAAATACAGGTCGAAGAACACGCCTCTGCACTGTTTGTTTCTAGACATGCAGAAGACCTTCGACTGTGTTCCTCGTGCGATGATCTGGTGGGCACTGCGGTCCAAAGGGGTTCCAGAGGTCTATATTGACGCTATCCGGGACATGTACTGTGACTCCGATTCAATGGTTCGGACTGCTGTTGGCGACACGAAACCCTTCCCTATCACCGTCGGGGTACACCAGGGTTCGGTCCTTAGTCCGCTTCTGTTCAGTGTAATATTAGACATATTGCGCTGGCAGACGCGGACAGGGGCAGATTGGTGCGACGTGTAAAGGCGTGGAAGGAGACGCTTGAGAACGGCGGTCTGAAACTAAATGTGGTGAAGACTGAGTACTTGGCACTAAACTCGACAGATCCCACATCCGTCCGCATATGCGGTGATTTGGTCGAACGCACGGACCAGGTTAAATACCTGGGATCTGTTTTTCACAGTGACATCAATTGCGATGTCAAGTCGCTGCTGCCGCGTGGGCCAAATGGCGGGAGATGACCGGTGTCATTTGTGACCCTAAAATGCCGATCTGGTTGAAGGGACAGGTCTACAAAACCATTATTAGACCTGTCCTTTTACATGGCAGTGAGACGTGGCAGATATTGGAGCGACACAAGCAGGAGCTGCGTGTCACGGAAATGAAGATGCTGCGGTGGATGTGTGGAGTCACGCGGATGGACCGCGTGAGAAACTCTCGCATCCCATGGCAGCCTTCACGTCCGTGAAATTGTAGACAAGTTGCAAGAGTGTCGCCTTCGTTGGTATGGTCACGTCTTGCGGCAACCGCCGGGCTACGTAGGTAACAAATGTCTGGCCATGTCAGCTCCGCCGGGTCCCGGTAAGAGGGGAAGACCCAAGAGGTGCTGGCTTGACATCGTAAGGGATGACATGCGTGCCAATGGTCTCACTACAGGGGATGCCGACGACCGTGCGAAGTGGAGGAGAAAATGTAGGAAAGCGGATCCCGGGCGTCGGGAGACGCAACTGGGACATACGCTCGGATGATGATGAGTAATAGTCATAGACCTCAGAAATTTTAGCATTCTAATTGCTTTCCAAATTGTTTCAAATCTCTACCCGTTTCTCCGCAATATAAAAATGGTTTTGATAATAATTTATAAGTATTAAGATATTATGACGATGATCTATGTATATATATATCAATATGGCAGGTTTGAATGAAAGTGTCAGCGTTGAGCTGGAAAAGGGCGTGCTCCGTTGGTTTGGACACGTCCAACGAATAAATGAGGAACGATTGACGAAGAATATATACTGTGCGAAACTAGAGGGTAGAAGAAGTCAAGGAAGGCCAAGACTTACATTTGAAGACCACGTGAGCAGCTTGCTTAAAAACAGAAAAGTCAAAAGTACTCGGATACCCAGACGTGCGTGTATGAAGCGATTGATGAATCTACAAGAAGCGAAAGAAGTATACATGGATCGCGAAGCCTGGCGATCTGTCCTCTCTGACCACCCCGTCAGGGATACAGCGTGAAGATAGTTAGTTAGTTTATCTACGTCATAGTTTACATTTAAAAATATTTTATAACCGTTTTAGTTCAACATAAGAAAGAAGAAGATTTTCACATTAGTTTAAAATTCTAGGTCTATATTGTCTTCTAAACGACCAGTTATCATTCTAAGAATAATCTGATCTGAGAATCAATTAAATCAACTAGTTGAATTAGACCCCACGCAAAATATATGGTTAAGCTTGTTCCCATGTTGAAACAGACACGGACGATCTGCTACAGTTCGTTACCACGGTTACCATGTTTCTGGCAGTGGTCCAACAGGCCAAATTAGCCTTACGAAGCACAGTTATGCTCGTAAATGTAACTTAAAGTAAGTTGCTTAACATTGTTTAGGCACAATAAAGAAAAAAGGCATGGATAAAAAAAAAACTAAAGTAAATTAAGAACCCAAAGGCCGATGTGTATCACACCGGTTATATGCGAAACAAGGCCTCCTTTCAATATTAAGCTGTGCCAGGGACAACCAGTTCGCTCCCATGACAGCACTGATTTTCAAAGGAGGCTATTTTAGCCAAGAAACGATACCATGGTGTTTTTGTAAGTCTCGCTCTAAGCCTGGAACTTTCACATAAAGCCGCCCCACAACTGCCCAAATACATTCTACCACGTAAAAAAAGGTCTAGGATAAGCTTTTGATATTCATCATATTATATTAGTAGATACATGACAATTTACACAATTTGTAAATAAATATAAACTTTAATAAACAGCTTCTAAAACTTATATTAGAAAGGCATTAAAACACAAAACTGTATATTTTACAGTTTTAACTGTACATTTTTAAAGCGTTTCTGTGCTGTTAATTTTAAAAAGTTACAAATTATACAAGTTACGATCATTGAAGTTTTAGCAACTGTTTAATAAAATTTAGACATAGTAGCACATTGTGTAACTTGTCAAGTATCTCCTCCAACAGCAGGCTACGACGCACATGTTGCAAAGTTGAACTATCTAACAACAAATGACTTTCTGAAAACCATTATTTTATATACAAATGTTTTGAAGAATACCTTATTTAAAATCATCTACGGAAGCAACTAGTTTAAGATTATTTATACCGTTGAAAAATGACACTTGGTGGACCTTGCTACACATTTTAAATAACACCACCTGTGCTATTCTTCAATATTAATTTTATAAACCTAACCGGTTTCGCTTCACGGTATTCTCAAAGGTACACAACACGACCACTCGCTTTTGAGAATGCCGTGAGGCGAAACAGGGTAGATTTATAATGTAAATGTTGTGGAATAGTACAAGTGGAGTCATTTAAAAAAAAACTATTTTAAGATTACGATATTTTTTAATGCAAAATTTTAATAACTGGCTTAATTACAAAAAATACCCGAACGATCATGTTTGAGAAGTGTAAACATAATTCTGAAATAAAAATTATAAGTACAATGATCAGACCAATCGCATGATAGAATTAGACATACCCTCTATTAGATTTGAACTGCAGCAGGCGGGATTTGAGCCCGCGGCGCGGCAGAAATTTAGGGCCTCCTTGCGTGCTACCATACATATAACCTTTGTGTTAATTCTGTTAGGCACACCATAGACTATACATATACCACTGATATACCAGTTTATACTGTTTATCTAAACTGGCTATAAAAAAAGTTGCAGCAGTCTAAATTTGACATTCGGATTTTAAAATGTAACATGTCAAACGCCATTTTCAGTTCCATTTTCATGCAAATCCACGCAAATCTATTGTCTTTTATGCCGCAGCTTGTTTCAAAGCCGGGTTTAACACTACAATGGCTCTATACACTCTTTACTGCGGGAAAAATTGAACGCGTGAAACCTCTCGGAAAGCAATCTCGAGTTATTGTATTTTACAAGAGCGCAATAGCAAAATAAACGGTACTTTCCCGAGGTAAAGTGTACGTGACGGGAGGGTTAATCTGGCAATAATAGAACTGGGTTTAGACTCTTATATTAATTAGGTAGTATATTTTTGAAATCATCTTGACAAATATATATTTATTCTATGATTAATTTAAACCGATTTTTTATAAATAATATTAACCTTGAGTATCTATTTAACATATTATACCTTATTTTCGCCAAAAAATTTTAAAACAAAGTCTAATTAGAAAGTCGCATCTAAAACTTTTATATTTTTTTTATATCACACTCAGTATCGACGTCATTTTCATATTGATTGCAGTTGTCATGATACTATTGTTTTATTTTGTCGGAGAAAAATTGCTAAGTATTAATAATGAGGTCTTAGATCCGTGAATGCCATAATAAATACAGGAAGTACCTACGCCATGTTCCGAACAATATATCCATTCTAGTTTACTTCCTATATCAGTATAACATCAATAATATACCAAAAACAGATTTAATATGTGACGTTAGTAAATAAAATATATATTATTTCACGACAAGTCGTCTTAATATTTATTATATACACTTGAGTAAGGCGTGAGAAGAGAAACATTTCTGAGATTTATATCGCCATTTTAAGAAGTATGATATGAAATTGTTATGAAGCAGAGAATTGATATTTTTATAGTCTGCATCATGGTCTACTTGCGTCCAATATGTAAGTTTATTACCAGGTGTATATTTTCAATATACTAGACTATTTTTATATAAATTTTCTTAATAGCTTAAGGTAATAATTTTTTGAGATTGAATCTTAGAAAATGTTGTATATATGTAGTTTTGATGATAGCCATAAGAAATATGGAGGTACAAGCATATTAATAAGAAAACTAAAGCTATGAACTTCTTTTTTAAATTGTAATATTTCTTCTTACACTCTGACGGTTATCATATTTGTCATATTAGGTTTTGTGAACTGTGTACTAGTACATAATTATCTAGAGCATAAGAAAAGTTAAATAACATCGACGTTAGCAACAGGTATTCCATGGAAAGCTAATTCTTATGAAACCCGCATCGTAATTTAGAAGTATGTAAATTGAAGATGGTGGAAGTATTATAAATCTATTTTGGATAGCGATACATAAAAAGGTCCACGAGTCACTATGGATCAAAATGTTTGCTATTTTATTAAATATAACTAATTGAATCAGGCGTTAGATGGCGGCAATCCATTTTAAGAGGCATTATCAAGACTGATTGGCAGAAAAATAGTCTTGATAATGCCTTGTGTGTAGGCGAAATACGTGTCGACATCGTACATTTTAAAAAATGCGGAATTTTACAATAATGTCATTTAAACAAAATAATTTTATATTATTACTAGCTGACCCCGCAAACTTCGTACCGCAAATACTTACAACTTGTCTTTATATGGTACGGTTTACCCGCAGAGTTTCCGTTCCCGTGGGAATATGGTAATAAAAAATAGATGTTGACCGATTCTCAGACCTACCCGATACGCACACAAAATTTCATGAGAATTGGTCAAGCCGTTTCGGAGGAGTACGGTAACTAACATGGTGACATGGAAATTTTATATATTAGATATATATATATATATATTATATAAATAATGGATATTAGTCTAGTCAACAAGTTCAAAAACGTGAAGAATACAGATAAAGTTAAAATATGTGCTAAAGCTCATTCGATTCGGAATCACTTCTAGAAAAATGTTATTAAAGGATTTTGGTGCAGGTAAAAAATTGCAATTGTTATTAATAAAGTTTTACGCTAATAACTCGAAAAATTTAAATTTAAGCAATTTTTTTATATATATCCTATGTGCACTGTCAAAAATTTTTTTTTTACGTACTATAAAGTTTCTGTCGTAAATCTAAAATTAAAGCTATGTACTTATTGTGTACGTACCTAGCTTTAATTTTAGCGTAACGTTTTAAGTCAGCTTTAATGGCTACAGTGGCTTTATTGACTATAAAATGTCTCGGTGTATAAAACTTAGGAATCTTGCAACGATGCCCTAGCGATTTAATTTACTTCTTAATTGTTATACGCCAGTATTCTCAAATAAATTTGCCTGTAAATGCGTTTTAATGGTAAGGGTTTAACGCTATAGCGTAAATGAGTGCTTTGTTGATTTCTTAAGTGTGAAATTCCAAGTTTTAACGACTAGTCCTAATGATGGCAGACCATAATGGAATTCCTGTTTCTAATGAGATCAATTAATGGACATTTTGCTTATTTCGATAATTAACCACATCTCACAATATATTTAAATACAAAATTAAGGCTAAGTACCTAATTATGAAATCCCATAAGATGAAGAAGAGACCTAATTATGAAATTATAAATTAACTTTTTACGTTGTTGAAAAATTAAAAATATATTTTTCCTAAAAAGAAATTCTGTTTGCTTAGTTGCGTAAACAGACATACATTTATACATTTTATTCGACGGTGAATTCTTAATCTTTATTGTTAAGGATTGTGTATAAATATAACTAGTATCTAAATAGTACAAAGACAAACTGTAAAAAGCTAAGGACGATTTTGAAATTGAAGTTACGATTTCGAGTGCAACATTAGCTACTCAGAACTTTTAAGAAGTTAAATTTTTGAGTTCTTAGTATATTCGATTCTAGGCACTTTGTTTATATTAAGAAGTATGACAGTCGTACCACAACTTTATTTTTTATGTAGCCATTTAACCCTCCAGTCAGTTTACGAAAGGTTTAAAAAAAAGAATATTATATTTTCAATAGTGTAAAGAAAAGAAGTGAAATAATCTGTGCACTTACTCAGCGTTGGTCTCTGGTGTTGGCAGGTCACCTATCGTGGTGAGGGTTAGGGTGGACCAGTAGAGTGAGCCGAGGTACTTCCTCGTCAGGGTGGCGTATTCTCCTGGTCTGTATGGGTAGACCCAATCTCCCTGTCAATAAAATTGAATTACATGTATAGAAGAACTAGACGTCATATCTCGGAGTCAGGTTAATCCTTAGATTATTGAGCGAAGCGAAGCGAAGCTCCCATGGAGCGACTTCAATGGTGTTTGTAACACCGGGCAGAACTTCGCCATTTTTTATCCGTTTTCAGAATTTTTTTCTGCTACGGAAATCTATTCAAATTATGCAGGTCGTGACGAAGCCCGAATTACAAATTTCGATCTAACAAAAAAAAAATCCGCATAAATCATGTTGTCTATGGGAAAATACTTAGTTTGATTTAACGCTTCGCTCAAATTTATGCTGCTATATGGTAATAGAGTGGTCAGTGCCATTGACATGAACATACATAGAATTGGTTCTCGAATTGGTACAACTTAGGAAGTTTCGGTCAGCTCTTAAAATTCTCCTACGAAAAAAAATGTATGTGTACCAGAGTACACAGGTTCTTACCTGTGTACTCTGGTACACGTCATTCAAAAAATGACGAAACAACTTTTCGTCATTTTTTTTACAACTATAATATTTCTCTCATACGTCGATAAAGAAGTTTCACTTCAAACATTCTTTTGCTGACGTAACAACTACTGAGAAACACTGTCAAAAAGAATGGTTGCCGAATTCATTCATGCGTGTATAAAGATAAAGTAAGGAATTATGAGCCATTCGTAAGTAAATTATTCTTAAAAAGGAATTAAGGTAAGTTATGATGTAGAAGAATATGATAGTACAACTACAATGGAGTAATTTAAAAAGCACACTTCTTTCGATCTCCATTTTAATTACTAATAGTAATAATCTGAAATTAAGTGATGCCCAGTGGTAATTATGATTGACTTTTTAATACTATAAATGGGCCCCAATTTTTGATTGTACGACTTAACATCAAAGTTCGCTCGTGGTCCCGCAGACAGTGTTCTGTAAGCGATTGTGGCATTTACATTTGCGAGCGTTTCCGTGCTTCAGAAAGCACGTTAAGCCGTTGATCCCGATTGCCAGTAACATGGCAGTCGTTAAGCCAAGTTAAAGGCCTTATTAGGCAGGTAGCCTGAGTCTGTCTATTTCAACACGGCAATGAGCTCACTACCTATTACGTAGGACAGGAATTCACATGGTGGAAAATGGGCGTACAATTTGCCTCTGCCACCACTTCGGGGATAAGCCTTAATTAAGTTAATTTATTACTTGTCTTCGCCCATCTTGGGCAGGCAAAGGAAACTCAGTCCACACAGCCATATATTGTTTGGATATTTAGTTTATAATATCCTATATTTTGTCAATGTCAAGTTGTCCGTCCTAGGTTCTGTGTCCTTGTTCTGGTAAAGCATTGGACACTTGACTAGGGCTTTCTACACAAAGAACACCGCTGTTCACTGCAACATCACTTTCCTTTACACATGCACATTTTAGAACACTTTATGTATCATAATAAACAATTATTAAATACAATGTGAACGAAAAATAATATACAACCGTGCGTCATTGTCCATGTTCGCGCCAAAAGTCTTAAAAGCATAGACGTAAATTTACTGATGAAAAGTATTTTGTTTCTTTCTTTTCTTTTGCCGTTTCTAAATATGAAATAAATGACATTTCCCAAGCAAATTTCCGTCTACGCTTTCAAGTCGCGTGATCGAGAATTGGGGCTCTGAAAGTGAATAAAAGCGTTTCTCCCAATAATATTAAAAGAATAAATAAACAAATTCAATTACTTAGAACTAAGTTTGTTACCAAAATAGTAGTTGACAAGATTCAGTTTATCTCTTTTTCGGTTTGTAAAAACGGGCTCTAAAGTGAATCATTTATATAGCTTACTGTTACAGCCTCTAGAAAAAATCTCTTTTCCCTCAACCACAGAGTATTGTGTAACTGAAATTGGAGGAAGACAAACAAGTACCTTATTCAAATCGCCTTAGTTGGGAATAATGTTTGGCGCAAAATGGCCTTCTGGCATAATTAACCTTATTTATAAAAATAAAATAAATTTGAATTAAGAAGATAATAAAGGGACTTTTGGCCCGAACATGGACAATGACGCAAGGTTGTCGAATATTATTTTCGAAAACTAGTGTATGATTCGTGATTATGTATTTAATAATGTTGGATTACGATACACTAGTTGACGCCCGCGGCTCCGCACGCGTGGTGAAGTTTTCCCGTTCCGGTTTCCCACAGGAACATGTTCCCGGGATAGAAAGTAGCCTATGTGTTATTCTGATGTGTAAGCTATATTATTGTAAATATTCACCAAAATCCATTGAGTAGATTTTGCGTTAAGGAGTAACATACTTTTATCCATACTTACAAACTTTCGCGTTTATAATATTAGTAGGATAAAGATTGCAATAATGAGCATTAATGAAGGGAAGTGATATGTTGCAGTGAACAGCGGTGTACTTTGTATTAGTGTCAAATCTCCATAGCCCTATTAAAGAGTTCACTGCTTTACTACAGCTTTTTTGCCTACCTAAGCTGGGCAAAGAAAATTAACAACAAGAAGATAATAAAGTCATGCCATTTTACGTTCCTTTGAAAGCACCTGCTAGCCTCATACGTTACTTAGTTCCTTGCACCCGGAGGAATTACCAAATCAAATCTAATAAATGGCACTCTTAGTTGACTGTCTGGGACTTGTAAGTAAAGGTAAATACAGAAAGTTATGAGTCCAGGAACTTTCTAACTATGTGTGTCGCGCGCGTTGTAGGCATTCACTTGAGTTATAGAACAACAACACTCTGTTATGGGTAGTAATATAGCGAGTAATATGGCAGTAGTTATTATTATTATTATTTGTCTCTTCTTCTCGGGTATCTTCTTTTTTTTTCTTACGAAGATACCCGGTCTCTTGGTAGGCTTACATGGGGACATAGTGGTCCAACACGCAGAAGCCCTTTGAGAATTTTAATGTAACAGGGAATATGACCCCAGATGCAGACAATCCACGTCCGCCTTATGTAGAAGAACGGTAATGGACCATCTCCAATGGGAGTTAAACTATTGTACAATACACTAACTACTTTTGGGCTATTGAGTTGGAGGTTAAATGTACTGGCTGACTTGAAAGTACGGATAAAAACTGCGTCTGCCATTTTAATATAATATCATCAAAATAATGGCAAACGGTGACTTGCCAACTCACTAGATGGGGGCGACAGGTGGCAACACCAGTGTGAGCGGCTACGGCTGTCGAACGGTGCGGCGCTGGTTTTACCATCGCGGGACAGACCCGGAGCGGGCTTCCCCGTAGTTATGCCCTTGAAAATGACACTTCCACCCTCGAGCACATAGCTCTGGCTACCTCCCTTTGACCGGCCAATTAAGGCAAGCCAGTGTTGAGATTTGCTGCACTCCCGAGAGTAGCACTCTCACTGCTCTCCCGTTAGGCCATTAAATGCTAACCGGTGCAGAAGGGCAACAAAACTCTGAGGAATCGGGACCGATGTGTAGCCACGCACATTCAGCTCGCCACAAGCTGCCCTGCGGATGTGAGCTTTTCAATAACTTACTGATACATTTTTTGTTGGTATCAGAAAGTGGATAACTGAAAAAGCGAATCTACTATAAAAGATAACGACTGTCTTCGAGGATTAAAAAGGGGTTCTTCTTCTTCTTATTATTATTATTATTATAGTTAAGCCAAGTGGAAGACCTTAGAGGACAGCTTGAAAAATTTTAAAAGCAGGTCGCACAACCCTCGCCTGTCCATCTCAATGCGCTCCCTACCTGTTACGTGGGATTGACAGGCGTCATAAATATTTTTATTTATTTTTATACACATAACATACATTAAATATAAAACCATTTGAAATACCACTCAAAAGAAATAAAACTTACATAGTTTAACATGATAATATCACCAAGTTAATACTCAAGCCAGAACCCTATTCCTGGGGGGTTATAAAAAGAGTAGATCAATATAACCTTAATTTTTTATATAAAAATATTCAACTTCTAATTCAATATACTGACTGAACAGCAAAAAGTTACAGTATATTAATATTTTGCAAATAATTTGAGTACAAGCACTGACGAACCGCTACCCCGGCCCACTCGCTACGCTTTTTTTTTCTCGGGGAATGCGTTTACTACGCACCCTCATCCCTGCAGCGGGGGCAGTAAGAACGGTGTGTGAGCCCGGCCCGTGAGGCCGTCCTACCCACTAAGCCCCGCGGTGTTCCGCCTCACCTTAAACCGACTTGCAGGGTAGGCCTGAGGTTAAATCACTGCGTGCCGGCAAAGGGCACCCCAGAATGGAGGGGTCCGTCTCGGGGCGGTCGATAAGCGACAACCTCGGAGCTCCCTAAGGAGCTGAAGAACTAGCCCACACCTCCACCGCTCTAGAGCGCACCTCTGTAAGCAGAGGAGGTGAGAGCGGCCAGTACGGGCGTGCGCAAAAAGGGCACCCCCTGGAACACAGAATGGGTGCCCGTCGCCAAGCGACCAGTTGGGCGGGGTCCCCCGACCTTCCGCCCACGGCCAGACACTATTCGGGGGCGCGCATGAATTGTTCACGACGACGCCCCCGAACACGACGGCGGGGCGGGAGAGTCTGTCCCGTACGCTCCCGCACCCGCAATTCCTCGCGTTTTGCCGCCATGACCTCGGAAGCAAACGAGGCGAAGGCGGCCCAGCACTGTTGGCTGCCGACCATGGCTTGCACCACGGCCGGCAGACCACTCGCTACGCTTGCTCAGATTATGCACAGGGTCGCAGTTATAACCTAACCTATTCGAGTCGGTAGGGTAGCCTCGATACCTACATACAAAAATAATTGTTGATTAATTCATTCGCAGTGAGTATATTTCAAAAAAAGGTTTGTTTGCATTAACATAATTATTTTGATGTAAAAATATTTAATGGATGTTATAAGAAGCTATTTGACACGCATATAAAATATTTATAAAATAATAACCTAACCAAGCCGAGGCGAATGGCTTTGAATCAGGATGTTAATCATACAAATGGTTTCAACAAAATTTAAACAATAGACATATTAATATTCGATAAAATAACCATCCAATAATGTTATAGAAAATAACTTTTAGAGTATATAAACATTTTAATGTTTAAAAAAATGTATCCATTCTTGTATAATGGATACATTTTTTAAAGCAATGAGTAATGCTAACTTTCACAAAAATATTTTATTAATAAAAGTGAAAAAAAAAAACCAACTTGGTTCGAGACTTTTATATCAACATTTGGTATGTCTCAAGTTTATTATATCTTTTGAACATTTTAAAATTAGATACCAAATGACTTTATACTCGTATGATATGAGACGCACGGGACGCACCCCTCTGTGAGTGACATATTTTGTACACGTCAAGTCAATAAATAAGATAAAAAAATGTAAAATAGGTAGGCTTAATCTCTTTTTGCAATGTCTCATATCATATACTATAACACTTTTATAAATACATCTTATCGCTTGGGTTGTCAAGAATACCTGTTACTGTAACAATGTAAAAGTTATATAACATTTTCATTTATCACATATTTTTCTGGAGGTTTTACGTATCCATCGGTTTATCTCCTTGAAGTTTAGTTGTGATAACTATTAAACGAATTTTGATGTAGTATTTTTTTCTATTAATGCTATTTGTCTAAGTTATAAATTGCTGTATGTTGAAGTGGTTGAAACTTTTTATTGAAAGTTTTAATTCTGTATGAGATGCGTCGGTACTTAATATCATTGACGGGCATAATTTTGACGTAATTAGGTTGCATAATATATTTTAGTTGTTGTTATACAGTCATAATAATATTAATGTACGTATTTAGAAATATAAAAGTATGTTTATCAGTTGTCTAGATCCCATAACACAAACTTATATTAGCTAACTTTGGGCTAGACGGCGCTATGTAAAAAATGTCCCTTATTGAAGTGAAACTTCTTTATCGAGGTATTAGAGAATTTTTTTGGCTGTATTAAATGTCGTAAAAAAAGTATCACTTCTTACCTGTGTACTTTGAGACACACATATATTATTGAAGTGAAAACTTCTTTAAGCGCGGTACGCATACTTTTAGATAAGATAAAATCTTTGGACTCGCGACACCGTTACGAGACGCAGCACCGCACAGAAGCAGACCGCGAACGCGTCTAGATAAATAAAATATTAATATATTTAGTTTTTACTTCTGTCGGCACTCCCGGAGTGCAGCTTGTTTTTTTATTAATAACTAGCTGTGCCCCCCCCGGCTTCGCTAGTGAATATCTTTGAACACTCGTTGCACCTCATACATTTGACCCATGCCCCTTATAAATATTCGAATACTTTCATATAAACTTTCATTGACCCTTAAGGGTAGAATTTTGGAAAATCCTGTAACACGTATTTATTTATTTTTTATCAGAAGTAGGTATGTGAAGTTTGGTGTTGCTATCTTTGAAAATTGAGAATCTCCCATTGAAATTAGAACCCCTATTTTACCCCTTTATAGGTAAAATCTAGCAAAACCGTGAAACACGTGTCCATTTATTTGTTGTTGGTAACAAATAAATGGACGTGTACGTAATTTTATGTTTCTAACTTGGAAAATGATGAACTTTCATACAAAAGTTTGTCCTTTATTTTGTCCTGTAAAGGTTGGTATTTCAAAAAAACTCTTTCTTAGTCGGAACCTACTATATGAGGATTGCTTACTCTAAAATTTTAAGTTATTGGTCCAATGGCTTTATCTGGACGTTGATTATAAGAATGAGTCACCCACTAATTTTATCAATAAAATACAACCTCCAATTTACCTCTTTAATGATAAAAATTAACAAAACTACGATACACGTGTCTATTCATTTGTAATGAGAAAAAGGTATACATAATTTCATGTCTCTAAATTTGAAAATTGACGAACTTTCATATAACCGTTTATGCCTTATTTTACCCCCTTAGGGGTGGAATTTCGAAAAACCCTTTCTTAGTGGGTACCTAAAATATAAGGGTAGTTAACCCTAAAAATTTCAAGTTCCTAGTTACAAGGGTTTCGACTGGGCGTTGATAGATGAGCGAGTCACACGTGATTTTATTAATATAGATAGATACGATAGACCTTGTGTAAGGGCCCCAACAAGATCTCTGGGGACGTTATCTGCTATTGGTGCACCTGCTGATTTACAAACTTTTGGATGTCAGACATCAGTCTCTGCCCCCAAAAACCGAAAATTAAAAGACAAACGATAGCAGCTTCTAGCAGTCAAATAAAAGTAGACTCCTGGCTCCAAGTTCGTATCTAAATTCACAAGAATGTTCAGCAAGGAATAACAACCGAAGTTTTGTAACAGTAATTGTATTGCAAATGGGTTTCTACTACACTCATAAATATTATAAATAGGTTTGTCGTACGTGGTTTTAATTAACGGACCATACCGTCATAAAGCTATTATAGTGAGTTTTACTAAAGATTATTATTACGTACAGACAGATGAAGACATTTATTATAAACTATTGGAACGTCCCGCGATATGATCCGCTTAGTGCCTGTTCTCATGGAAATACAGAGAAAAAAAATAGTTGATGTATTGTATGTATGTCCTTATAACATCAGCTCTCCGCCAGTTAAAATCTGTCCAGCTGATTCGAAGATTATTCGAAACAAACAGACAGACAGAGAAAAAAATTCAAAATCGTTTTGTTCTTTTGTGATTACCGTAATTCTTTCGTATGCTTTTAGTGAAAAAGCAGGCCGTGATGGTATAAAAAACAGATTCTTCAATTTTATTTATCTGTACAGTCTTATCGGTCTTGGTTACGGTCACGCGTAATAGATTTGAAAACGCAGGACAGCTTTTCCCAATGGCGATGGGCAACGACAACTTGCATATGAATTATGCGTGCGCGAAGACTAATCGTTACTCTAGCAAACAGGTCCAAGACGACGTGTTCCATACGCATCATTTCAAAGTAAAGGTATTTAACTTTAAGGAAGTGGCTCCAAGGTAAAGTTAGCTGCTTAGCACGTCAGAGCTCCCTAAAACATCCTATATTGGCCACACCGGAGTACCCTGATATGAGCTCCGCCCGTGTGGTGTTAGTTGGTACTAGTGAAAAGTCCTAACAGGGATGTGATGTTGTAACTATGTATGTGTGAATTTCTCCAAGATTAATTAAAGCAAAAGAGCTTTTTCCCGGAGTTCAAGGATCTGGCGCTTTCCAGAACTATAATATAGGTCCCCATAGTACGCCCTGGGGCACCCTTCCGAGGGCTCATCCGGGATTCCTGGCCATAGGCAGATGGAAGGGCACCGTGTGCTTTTAGTCAGTAGGAGTCCAGCATAGCAACTATGAGGATTTCCACACATAAATAAAAAGTTCTCCATAGTAGATCTACATTTATTTAAAGCCTTTATTTATAACCTACTAAAGATATCGAGAAACATACAACCCCTAATTTCTCTCCCCACAACAGTTTACGACTAAAATGTATGTACATAAAAGTTTATGTGAAGTATCGACCGATCTCATTGTGAACAAATAGGTAATATAGTTCTTCAAGCTTTCAGAGAAAATAATCGTTCTTCGCTTTTTATTACATACATGGATTCAACTTGCGGGTGCGATCTACGAGTATATCGAATGGTAAAGAGAATTGGACGTGTTTTCACACAAAAACAAACGGGTGGGAATGAGGCAGTTAGGAAGTATGCCAAGGACATCAATCTAAAATCCGAGATGAACCTTACAAGCAGCTAAAACGTAAGCGTTCACCTCGATAAGTTCATGCTTGGGTATCAACCTCAACTAATATGACTATCACTATCAAACTGATAATCATACATTAACTTTAAATTAATAGATTGCCGCAGCTATCAAAGACATATTCACACCTGCTTTGACACGAAGGTCTCTCCTACTTCATATTAAGTGTTTTAAAGTTACTTTCAGACCCTACTTAGAGCCTGGAATTCACTTTTATTTTACTGCCTGGAGAAGTTATCGTTTGGATTTTAATGGGTCTGACAAAAGCTTTTTACTTTAAATGCCAAATAAATCTACAAAAAATACGAGTTTTAATTTATTATATCACAAAAAACCGCTGAAATATTTATGATCAAAGTGCGTAAAACGCGGGTGAACGCATACGTCACGCTCTCGTGCGCACCCGAACGCCGCGCCGCGCCTTGTCACAGTCTGTGCGAGGCTGTAACGTCATAATGGGCGCGCCTAACCTCGGAAATTCAAAAAAGTCGTCTCGTCGTTATAACTTCGGAAATACTGCATGCATTGAAGTGAAATAAAAACTAACATAATTTACATGAGCTAGCTGTATTCGACAGTAATATTTTGTCCCTTTTAGTAGTGAGTGTCGTCTGATCTACCAACCTCATAAAAGTGCTAGAGTCATTGCCTCGTCCGTTAACCAGCAGGTGCACTGCTTGCATATGAACTCACTAGGGTCCTAGAGATCTTAGTGGGGCTTCTCACATCCTTGGAAGATGTTTGCAACTAGCTGTGGCTTGTTATTTATAAGGCCTGCAACAGGCTTTACGACTACCATGATAATGGTGCCCAAGACCAACGGGTATCTTGGCTTCCGAAGTTCGGAAAAATCCCTTCTTAATATCATCTTGAAATTTCATTCGTGCGAAGTGAATAAATAAATAAATAAATATCCATCACGCCTTATCCCCGAAGGGGTAGCAGAGGCATATTATATGCCCACTTTTCACCGTGTGGATTCCTGCCCCACGTAATAGGTGGTGAACCCATTGCCGTGTTGAAATAGACAGACGCAGGATGTGGCTACCTGCTGTTGAAATTTTTTAAGCCGCCCATAAGGCCTTCAACCAGGCTTAACTACTGCCATTTTACTGGCAACCGGGACCAACGGCTTAACGTGCCTTCCGAAGCACGGAAACGCTTGCAAATGTAAATGCCACAAAGTGGTCACCCATCCGACGACCAGCCATAGTGAAAGTTGCGTACCTCAGTGATCGTTTACCGAACACTAAGACCGCGGGGCCACGAGCGCTTCAACGAATAAATCCTGAATATTAGATGACTTTATTCGACTTATTTGTAATTTCAATCGAAAGTGTGTGATGTATTATATACTGTGTGATGGATATCCTGATGGCAAATATGAAAGTTCAAAAAGCTACGTTCAAATCTTTTTCTCTATCTCATCAGATTAAGTAATTGCGGTTGTATAAAAATATCTTCACTTGTCAAGTTTTGGATAGTACAGTTGTGGTTTCTTTTAACGTTAAAAAACGTGGTTTCTTGGAAGTCACTATAACGTGGAGCCCCCAACTAATTCTGTAAGCGCCTCCGTCAGGTCTTGTCCATTACTTATTCAGCATATGAACGTACTTATATGTTATGTGGATAGTGGAGTCCCTTAATAATGTCAAAGAATAAGTAAATAATAATTGGTATTTGGATTTAATTGAATTTTTTTTCTTTATATATGTATGTCTCAAAGGTTAATCTCTAGATAACGTGAATATCTACCTTAAATATTAAATCATCAAATACTACATTTTCATCTTTTCATTTAAAAGAAATGATCAAATTTTGGTATTATAAATGATAGCATTTTTCATTGAAAATACTTCATTACGATTTGCTCTCATATTATATCTGATTACCGTCTTGAGTGTTCAATCAATCATATCATCCCCCCATCGCAGTACACTGCTGGATGTAAGCCTCTCCCTTCTCTATTAGGGATTTCGCAGACAGCTACTTTTAGTATCAGGGATGGGCGATTTTATACACTATTCACTCCTTCTCCCCACTACAATCTATACTTAATATATAAAGCTGAAGAGTTTCTTTAGTTGAACGCGTTAATCTCAGGAACTACTGGTCGAATTTGAAAAATTCTTTTTGTGTTAGATAGCCCATTTATCGAGGAAGGTTATAGGTTATATATCATCACGCTACTACTCTGGAGAGCGGAGCAGTAATCATAAATGTCGACAAATCGGGCACATTTTTATGCATTATTGTAGAATTTATAAGCGACGGGATTAAATAGGTGCGACGGGAATTCTAAGTATGTTACGGGCGAAGCCGTGGAGGTCATCTAGTAGTATATATAAATTTACATGTACAGTATATAATGCTGTATACATCAAACTTGTCAAGGCGATCTAAAGTTTAAATTTGAATGGAATCAGTAATGCTTATGAGTATACTCGTCCATCTTCAATGAATAAGTTACAGTAATTTGAAAGTAACGATCAACTTAACCCACAACTTTTGCGAGAAATGAGCGTTGAATTTAATTGCTCTATTATTTTAATGCAGAGTTGCGCACTAAAAGTTATTAGGTATATAAGTTATATACAAATAAACTGGTTTCTAAGGCGTGATTCTGTTTAAAGTTAAAAAGAACTTTGATTTGAGCGCCATGTTCTTCGTCGCAGATTAAATAAGTAATTTAGGAAAGCTATCACAGGAAGGGGTTTAGGGATGGCGGGTGGACTGCTAACATACATATCTTAACTAAAGGGATATAAAATAAGCGGTCGGCGTTCTCTCCCTTTCCAGAACAACTGTTCTTAATTTCAATTACAATATAACTTATTCACTCAGTCGCACAACACTATAAACGATATCACTTATTGTATGCTTTCAAAATATCCTTTGCTTATCAAAGCCGCAATGGACTGCAAAGCTTGCGATAAACAGTAATTTTATTGCGATGTTTAGGTGCGCCCACACGTCGCGGAAGGCCGAACTAATCCCACCCGCATTCCCATTACTGTGACTCCTGTAAACCAGGATCTACAGCAATGACCAAACACTAGTAAAGTTACACCGAGCTCGATCTCGGTGAAGTCGTAGGAGAAGTTAGCATGTCTTGGAACCCGCAACGAAATTAATCAGAAGATTATTTGAGGAAGTAGGAAAAGAACGTAACGTATATCTATGGTTGCTAGTCATTCTTACAGAAGTATGCCTTAGACCATGACGTGACGTGAGGGCTACATACGAGTACACCCCCTGACTATATGATCATACGGTGCACCTGATTTAAAGTGGTCTACTTCTCCTCCGTACACCAGAGGTGTAGTAAACTTTAATAGCCTTTTTGAAGAACCCATACTATAAAAACCATTCAGGGAGTTCATTCCGTAATCCAAGTGTATGCGGGAGAAAGTCCTTTTCGCACCTTATCTAATGCCACTGCTCCGGGTGCAAAATGTGAGAATGAACACCACATACTTATAATTGTTTATAAAATTTAACTAACCTGGAACTTCTCAGCCTCCGACAGTAGAAAGTAGAAGCACCCGAACCAATGCGCCAGTATGAGCAGGATGTGGATGAGGTTGATCACTCGCCAGAAATTCGGGTAAACAGTCCTGGACTCCACAATGTAGTAACAGCTTACTGCTCGGTACACCTGCAGGGCAAAATTTCATGTGGTCAGTAAGGGTAATTTTTATTTGGATTTAGAGCTTCATACCGCTTTTACTGACTGTCAGGATCGTCTATGGTTGGCAGCGAGTACCGTATGACCTTTCTAGTTTTCTTTATAATTATCTATACTAATATTATAAGGACGAAAAAATGTGTAGGTTTGTTTGTAATGCATAGACTCTGGACTGATTTAAAAAATTCTTTCACCATTAGAAAGCTACATTCTTCGTGAATAACATAGGCTATATTAGATTTTCAAAATGTTTAGGGTTCAGTTCGAAATCTTAAATAATATAACCCAAGTTGTAAAAAAATTACCCTTGTAATTCCTTACATCGCCACCACACGTTTGGTTGTATGTAATATTTGGACTCTACTAGAGAAAGCGCGAGTAACATTGATTCCTTGCTCTACGGTTGACACTTATTCCACATGACCTTTATTTACTAAGAATCCATTTAAGTACTTTTCTCCAATATATTAATGCTTTCGCAGATGTTGGTATACGTGACGAGCAGTGTAATGCCTCTTTCGTGACACGAGCAGGCCTTATAAATGTAATTGAGACAGCCCTATTGAATACACAATGCATGAAAAGTCAGTAATTGAAGGTAGTTCAATTATCTGCAGCCATCTTGTGTAAATAATATCGGTAAGTTTGTAATGTAAAAGAGCGGGTAGCCTAGTTGTCCTCTAAACGATAAAAGAATTTTCACTATCTACTTCTACTAAAAGTTATGAAAAATAAAATGTTCTAGAGTGAGGAAAACTAACCTTAATAAAAAAAGATTGATCAGACAGTTATGGTTAACGATAAGCCTAATCGTTAATGAAGTGTCTCTATTTGTACGCCGATTAATCATGATTATAGCACAGCCGAAAGATTGTAGGTTTTCTCTCTTTATACTTTATACTGTGATTATAGTCTTAACTTATTAGTTAGTTATATAACTACCATAGAATAATTTAAGGAATGTTTGCAGCACAGAACATAATAATAGGTATACCTATAGGTATTATACCTATAATACCTATTATTATATGTTCTGTGGTTTGCAGGCTTCTTCTTGCTCGCGCCCAAAAATAAAAAAAGACGTGTGGCACTCGGAGACTGCCGCGGTAAAGCTATTGCATAGCATACCTTTGTTTTTCTTTGATATTAATTCAAGTTACCCAAAAAAAACAATTCCCTCACACTCACTTGCATCACGTCTCGATTCGTGCCTCTCCACCCTCACTCTCACAGTCACCCTCATCCTCACCCTCACACTCACACACACATAATATATGTACATACACGTTAAGCCAACGCTCGGCCGTGCTCGGTGAACTTCGTGTGACCTCGTCTCGACCTTCGTCTTAGGTTTTTTCCTTACGGAATTTCTTGATTAAAGCCCACTCAAAGCCCGCGATAAAAACTATGCAATAGCTTAAAAATAAATGAATTCTTTGTTTTCAACAGACCATTTTAACGGCGCTTACAAAATGTCATACACTATTTAAAATATTTAAAGTGACCACCGTTTCGGAACGCAGCCCATCTCAAAAGAACCGGCAAGAAACTTAGGAAGGCTTTTTTTTTGATAGCCTATTTACAATTTAATATTATTTCACTATCATTTCCAGACTAGTTAGTTTTTTTAGTTTTTTTTTATCATTTCCAGGCGTCCCTGTCCTGCAAATAGTCATTAACAGAGTAATATTTTTTTCACAAAGCTTGTTTACTATTAACTTTTTAAATTTATTTATTGGTAAATTTCTCAGGTCACAGGGAAGCTTGTTGTAAAAGCGTATACAGTTACCCTGGAAAGAATCGCCAATCTTACTCGTGTGTAGTCGACTGTGATGGATGGTGCCACTTGCCAAGTTTATGTCCGGCTGTGCATGTTATGCTCCAAAATCGCATACGCGGCCTGTCAGTTGCCTGCCAATCGTCCGTAGTAAATAAGTGTAATCGTGTGAGACTCTCGAGTACAGCGCGAGTGACATTGATAATTTCTGTAAGATAATTTCGTTTTGCTAAAAAAATAGAAAATTTTATTTTTGAAAATAGAACTGAAAGTGTTGGAATTTGTGCATCAATACGGCGACGGAAGAAATAAAACGTATTTAATATTGTATTGAATCCGATTGAATCACTATTATTTTCTAGCAATCGTAGTAAAAAGTAATGTGTAACACTCGCGTTATCCCTCGCTAAGCTCTGACTAGTACCTCCATACAGTTGGTTATTTTAGCACCTTGTATAACCATTTTACTTTGTACATATTACAATACAATATTCAAGTCCTGTATCTTATATAGAATAACTTTTATTGCAAACTAGCTAATCCCTGCGGCTTCGCCCGTGACATATTTTGAAACCCTGTCGCATCCATTTGATCCCGTCGCCTTTTTCTTAACAGAAATGTATTTAAATTTGCTCGATTTGTTGCATTTATGATTACTGCTCCGCTCTCCAGGTTAATAGGGCGCCTATTACTGATAAATGGGCTATCCAACACACAAAAAAATCAAATCCGTCCAGTGGCTTCTGAGATAAGTGAGTTCAACCAAACAAACTCTTTAGCTTTATATATTACTACTCATTTAGTTTCTTTGCATTCTTTCTTATTAATTATCCTATCAAAATTTATTTCGATATCATTTGACATTCGAAAAATCTCAATAAGGTAGGCAAGCGCTGTGTTTAAAAATGCTAAACACCGTCATAGGAATCTCACCCCTTAGAAAAGTAAAAGAAAACCACTAGAGATGAGATTGCTCTGGAGCTGAATGTACTAAAGAGTTGCGAGTTGGTTGTTTATTGATAGAGAGTAGCGAATTTATATTCTACTCAAAGACTCTCTGGCACCGTCTGTACGAGATCGTTGTCCAGCATACTTATGTGTGAAAGTCTAGCAATGTTATTTTACCAGAACTTTTTAAAACCCCGACCACAAATTCGATAGTTTGTGCCTTGTATTAAATTTGTAGTAAGATGTGAGATTATGCATACGTTTATGAATTTTATTTTAAAAATTTTAACAGATGCTTTGAGAGCGTTTCAAAAAAGACGGTATACAGCAAATTATATTCTTTTATAGAAAGTTTTTATAAAAACTTTATGATCTTTTATTCCAATTTATAATGAATCTGTAACAGTGATCCTATTACATTTATATTTTAAGAACTGCACTTCCGCAGATAACACAATATTATATAACAAACTATAATATATAATATAATAATTAGTAATAATCAGTCCAGGCGCGACCACGAACGCTGCAACGCGTTCGAAACGTCGGTGAATGTAAGTAGTATTTTGTTTTGCGTGAAGTCCCGAATAGTATATAAAACATGAGTATACACCGCGATTAAGTTTACACATAATATTATAATAAACTGCAAGAAATATGGATTTTTTTTTTATTACGTGCTTTATCATATTTATACGCAATTTTATTTTCGTGGCCACTCTAACTCAGTGTTCTGTAAACGATCAATGCGTTAAGCAACTTTCCCTGTAGCTGCTCATCAGATGGGTGACTTTGTGGTATTACTACTTACGAGCATATCCGGTTGCCAGTGACATGGCAGTTTTTAAGCCAAATTGAAGGTCTGTTTGATAAATCAACAGCAGCTCTTCGGGAATTAAGTGAATAAAGTGGTCACCCATCCAAGGACCACCTATAGCGAATGTTGTTTAACGCAGTGATTGTTTATAGAACACTGAGTCAGCGGGACCACGAGCGCTTCTATGTTTAATACATTGTAGCCTGTTTATTCTTCTTCTTTTCTTTAGCTTACTTAGGGCTAGACGGCGGTGTGTAAAAAAAATGTCCCACAATATTTATTTATGAATTTGTTTCTTCAAACTAAGGTAGGTTTTGCTCGAAGCAATACATAAAAGCCCCAACTATACATTTTCCTTTACATGCAATGGTTGAAATATGGCATCTACTAAACAATATATCTCAGCCCCTAAGCCACAAGTGTAACAAAATACGAGTGTGATGTGCTTACAAGTAAACCCATATTTACCCAACATTTTACGCGCTGTTAAACATAGCACAAAATAAAAGACAAAAACTAAATAAAGATCGTACATTTTATCTCACGTTGTAAGAAATGTTTTTGCATACGTAATACACGATTACTTTAAACCTCTAGGTCTATACTCTTAATTCAACAAAAGCAATACTTTAGACGCAGGTACTCTTAGGACGTACAACTGTCTCCATTTTAATAATTCTCTTTTCATTATTATTTCTAAATCTCCAGTCATTTGAGGAGGTTTGGCGCCAATTCTTGGACATGTCGCACCATGGTTGCCGTATTTTATTTTCCAAAACTAGTGTATAATTCGTGATTTTGTGTTTAATAATGGTGTATTATAATATATATCAAGTGTGTGAAAATGTGCATAAGTGAAGGAAAGTGAAATGTTGCAGTAAAGAGCGGTGTTCTTAGTAAAGAGTCCACTGCTTGACTAGGGCAAGGACCAGGAACTAGGACTGAGGACTCGACATCGACAAAGGACTAGACATGACTAAAACTAAATAATAAGAAAATATTAATACTGAAGACAAGGCTGTACGGACTAAGTTTTAATTGTCTGCACATCTTGGATAGGCAAAGGAAATTTAAGCAGTGTATGTGACTGCTGTGCTGAGGTTCTGGGTTCTATTCCTGGTATCTATATATGTTTGGGCGATTCGCGAATGTTTTGCTACAGCTTTGCCTGCGAGAGATAGATATAATGCCATCGCAGACTTTTTGTAGAACTATATAAGATACACATGGTGAAAAGTGGGCATATAATATATATGCCTCTGCCACCCCTTCGGGGATAAGGCGTGATAGATAAATAATAATAATATAGAAGATAAATAATTCCACCATTCAATAATTTTGTTATATCTCATAAGTTTTGTTATGTCACAAACACGTCATGTTCCTATTTCTATTTTAGTAAAAACATAATATGTAGTATTATTTAAGTTAAACTCAATCCTTTCATAAATAAGTCTGCATGAATTAATTCTATAGCCCTGCATGTATTTAGAAGGCTTTAAGCTCTAAGCCTTTTAATTACGTGTTAAGATGTATGAACACGTCGTGGTGCTTAGAGAAGTAAATTAATATTCTGCCTTTAATTTGATCCTTGTGACGTGACTAATATCTATCTATCTTCACAATGTATTCCTGATGGGGTTGTCAGAGAGATTCTGACAAATAGTCGTGAGGATATTTTCAAGATCGAATTGAATCAATTCTTATTTGTATCTATACACGTGCACATTTAAAAGTTTTTAAGATCTTCGTGGTCTAATGGACCTCAACCGCAAGCGGTGCACCTGTTGACTAACGAACGAGGCAAGGACCCAGAGGGCCGAGTCTGCTATTTCGATGGTGTCGAAATAAAATCGAAAAACGTCGTTCAATTAAAAAAGGTAATATTTTGAAAGTTGTCGTAGTCTACTATTACAATCGCACTCCAAAAGTCTTCTATCGTTCGGCCGATAGAATTCTACTAACACGTACAGCGCCATTGGCCGCTAGTCCGTTGAATTTTTGATAGTCTACTAATATCTTGACAGCTAAAAACAGCGATTCTGGTTCTATTCTACGGCTGGTCAATAGTAGACTCGGCCCCCAGGTGATTTGTTGGGAGCTCGAAAGGGTATGGGACGATAGTATTATGTTTTATTTAGTTAAGATGTTAAAGAATGAAAGGTCGGTAAAGGAATGAAATAGCGAGAAGAATACTTGAGAGAATTGAAATGAATGTAATTGTAGATAAATGAGAAAATGCTCAGAAAGGATCGAGATGCTGAAGGTCCGGGGCACTACGTGCAAGAATGGTGTAGCCGTGTGCTCTAAGGCAGTAATAATAAATATAGGGTGAGTGCGGCGCAATGAGCCCCCAGTCGCATCTTGCAGTAGTAAAGAAGCCCTGCGAGGCTAGTACTTAGAATACCTTCGCTAGAATTTTATTGAAATAAATAAGTTTTGCCCATGGCAGAAAAAACAGTTAAACAATGGCTGCCTTTAGCAGACAAATAAAAGTGAATTCCAGGCCCCAAATCCAGGTCAATCTTGGAAGCAACTGTTAATACACTAAGACGAAGAGGATTGGTAAGTATAACATACATTATAATGACTTACATATGAAGACCACGTGAGCAGTTTGCTCAAAAACGGAAAAGTCTAAAGTACTCGGATACCTAGACGTGCGTGTCTGAAGTGATTGATGAATCTTCAAGAAGCGAAAGAAGTATGCATGGATCGCGATACCTGGCGATCTGTCCTCTCTGACTACCCCATCAGGGATGCAGCGTGAAGATAGTTAGTTATATTGTAATTATGCATAAAAGATGCTCTGTCATTGTGGTGATGTTCCAAGGGAAATATTTCTTTTGCAGTCCGGTCAACTGTACTAAAGGTCCATAAGAAGGGTTCGAAACAAGATCCTAAGATGTATAGACCTATATCATTACTACCCACAAAATCTAAAATATTTGAAATGTTACTTAAAAGCAGATTATTGAGGCATTTAAATTTACATAATGTTATAAATCAAAGACAGTTTGCTTATCAAAAAAATGTAGGTACGAAAGATGCTATTGACAATTTAATAAATGATGTAATTGCTAAACTAAATGATAAGCAGAAGGTAGCGGGAATATTTCTCGACATGAGTTCAGCTTTTGATGCTGTCAAACATGACATTTTAATAGAAAAACTGGATCACTTTCTTAACTGGACCTCTCACTCCATGTGAGAGGTCCAGTTAAGAAACTGTTTTTGTCCTACTTAAGTAATAGGTATATGTTTGTAGCGGTCGATGTGGATAGGTATGAGAATTTGGGATCTGTACATAAAAAACACGAGCAGACGTATAAATCGAGACACTTGAAAATTAAATCAGGGGTTCCTCAAGGTTCTACACTAGGCCCTATTTTTTTATAGTTTATGTTAATGACTTGATCAATAGTATTTTAATAAATCTCACGGGTGTACAGATTTCACTGTTTTTGCTGATGATACTAACGTTATTGTGTCTGCGGATAATATAATAAGTTTGAATCAGCGAGTAAATGTAGCCTTAGAATATCTCAATGAGTGGTTTACACAAAACCTTTTGAAAACCAATACAAGTAAATCTAAGGTTATATTATTTAAATCCACTAGTAATACTTTAGATCGGCTAGCATGTACCTTTAATGGTGACAGACTGGACGCAGTTGACGATGTTAAATTTTTGGGAGTTTATCTAGACTATTTTTTTAATTTGGAAGCGAGAATTGGCGCAAATTGAATCTAGTCTTAACTCAGCATGTTACGTGCTCAGTCGCTTAAGAGATGTAGTGACCATAAATCAGGTTAGGATGGTTTACTTTGCCTTGGTAGAATACAAGCTGAGGTACAGCATTCAATTCTGGGGTGGTAGCTATGACTATAACATTGAAAAAGCTTTTATTGCCCAAAAGAGAGCAATTCGAATAATGATGCGTATAAGCCAACAAGTCTCCTGTAAGGCGTACTTTAAAGAATTGAACATTCTTACAGTACCAAGTTTGTATATTATGGTTGTACTTACTTATCTGGCAAAAAACATATTCAAATTTGAGTCTCAAGAGCAGAGATCAAAACGTGAGAGTACAAGGCGAAAGGCCATACCATCCACTATTTTGCCTAGCCTTAATGTGGTCAAGCATAGCTTTTCGTACAGTGCTGTAAAACTTTTTAACTGTCTTCCTGCTGACATTAAAAATGCTATTTATACAAAGGAGTTTGAACCTATACTAGATTTTCTCACAATCAACTGTTTTTATTCTATTAGTGACTATATGAATTTGACATAGGGACATAGCACAGAATTTTTATAATGATTTTTTATTTATTTATAATCTCTTATTCAAATTAATTTGTTTTTGATATGATTTTATTTTTCCAATTGTGAGTAATTTTTAGGCTAAGATTTTTTATTCAACACAATGTAATATTGTTATAAAATAAAACAATACAATATATTACAATGAAAAATGTTTTACCCGCTGTCTGGTCAACTGAATTAGCCAAATGTACCAAGGGCATTGATGTTTTTCATTTCGAGTTCATCTATTTCATTACTTTTTTAACATAGCGACGTGTCTGCCCCCTCTACAAGGCCATCCGGTTTTTCATTCACATTTACTTACTAACACGTGCTGCCACGTAGTAATTTTTCGAAATTTGAAAATAATATTCCAGTCGGCCGGATATAAGTGTCAAAATATGGCACATGTTTTTTTTTGTTTTATTAGAAGCTTTGGCTTTTAAGCCCTTAAAAAAGTAATTTGGCACATGATTGATGTCAAAGACACTGTAGTAGTTGTTATTTCTCTTCGCCCATTTTAGGCAGGCATATGAAACCCAGTCCATACAGCCTTGTCGTCAGAATGAATAATTTTAAGGAACCTAAGTAATAAGTATGTAAAGTACGTTGCTATTTGATTTGCAAGAAATTATTTTTATTTCTTTCTTAATTTCATGCTTTCTTTCCCCAGCTCTTGTCCCAGCATGATAAATTATGATTTCTTTCCTTTCCGGGTAGCGTAGGCGCTACAAAATCTTATATGTGTTAATCATTTTATTATATGGTGGTTAAAACTTAAACGAAGTTTACTTTGTACCAACCTTCAGAAACCTGGGAAAGCGGATGATGGGGTTGGTGCCAATCCACAACTGGATAAGGTCCAAGGGCATCAAGGATGAGATGTCGAACATAAATGCGCGAGACGTCAGGTAGTGTTTAGCTAGCTTCTTCGAATCGTAGACCTGTAAACAGAATGGCCTATCAACAATTTTGCAAAAGTTATAATTAAATATATATCGTTGGGACAACTCACACATCGTCATCAGATTCAAAACTAAGCGAAGCATGTACTATGGTAACCAGAGAATTGATAAACATACTTATAAATTTCTAAATACATACATACAATAAACACAGAATAAACCATCGTGCTCATCACACAAAGTTTTATCCTAGGTCGAAATCGAACCCACACTCTTGCGTGGCAATCGGATACATTCCCACTGCGCCACAGAGGCAGTCAATAATTAACAACTAAAGTAAATAATAAGTCTATACTACAAAAAATACCGGGTGACTCATCACCACTCTTCCACTAAGAAACTTGAAATTTTTGGGATAAGCTACTCTTATATTGTACCTACCCCTCATCCACTTTCATACTCATCCATACCCACTATGAAAGTGTTTTTCTAAAATCCAACCCTAACAAGATAAAATGGGATAGCTAAATTTTACTCATGGGTGCCGCTAGTAAATAAACACTATTGGGATATTAATACGACTATGTAATAATAATTTACATTTAAATTAGATTAGTTAACTTTTTACGCTGTTATGCTACTCAGTTCTACCTCGAGTTCGGTGAAACTCTTGGCTAGCCGTAGAATGCTTCCATTATACGTTGTCAGGGTTAGCTGTTTATGGTAGCATGAAGATTATTTGCGCCCTCTCCTTCCACCGTCATCCACCAACACCACCAACTACCACCGTTATCAGGAACAGCCGAAGGACCGGGAAGTAGGGTCCATTTTTTGTTTGACTTTGGGAGAGTGTTTGGCCTTGGTACCACGCTGACCTGACAGTACAGGCTTTTGCTTAGAATTTATGTGCTTTTCATAATGACCTCGCCCGTTAGTCAGCAGGTGCACAACTTCCAGATGAGAGGGTCACAGCTAATATATGATACATTACTATCGTTCTAGGTCACTCAAGTAGACCTACTGTTGTATAGAACGGGATTTCGCGCGGTACTATATTATAGTAAAAGGTTAGTGCCGTTAGTACCTACTATAGTGCCGCGCAAAATCTCGTTCGATACAAAAGTATGTGTTCAACGCGTGTTAGTTTAAACAATTCAAGTAGATGTGATGTGTAAATAATTTTACAAGATAGAAAAGTAAATTGTACAAGTATACAACTTACCATAAGGCCTTGCTCCAAATAACCCGTTCGCAGTTGCACAACCAGGTCCAGTGCGAACACCACATCGCTGAACCCGTCACACGTCAACCAAAAGTAGTGGCACATGATCTGTTGAGGATGATATCAAAGGGGGAAAATGAAAATGAGAGAAAACGAAATAATGTTTAATCACATATGATGTAGGTAGTTGGTTAGCCAAAAATGTGGACTGCTGTTGAGGTTCATTTGAACATAATGAAATTCCACGGTTGATTACCCCTTGCCCCTATCCCTCTTTATTTTTACCCAGCGTCGTCTAGCCCAAAGTAAGCTAACATAAGCTTGTGTTATGGGTTCTAAACAACTGATAAACATACTTATATATTTCTAAATAAATACATATTATACACAAAAAACACCCCGAAACAATCATTTGTGGATCACACAAATATTTTATCCGAACCGGGAATTGAACTCGGGACCTCAGACACGGCAGTCGCATACACTACCACTGTGCCACCGAGGCAGTCAAGTTATAAAAGACAACATTAACGATGACTTCATTTCACAAAAACTGTTACTGATAGTAATTGACTTTCTTCGCCGACTATTTTTTGTATAAACAACAGTTTAATACAGTTACCTAAAATGCATACAACAATAATGTACATTTTACATCATTTAAATTAGGGTTTTTAAACCTTACATTACTTTTTTCTCAAGTATGGCTTAAAATAAGACTTCTATGTATTTACAAAGGTTCTGGTCTGACAGCAATACACTCCAACGGCAAAACTCATATGAGCAGTTTGAAAAAAGAATCCTCATTTTATTACGAAAGAAAATCATAAAAAAGTCAAGCTCAGATTGAAAACGTAATATCCTATATCACAAAGCGTCGAAATATCGCAAGGGAAGACAAACAGGCTTTGAATAGATTGACGTTCTATATCTGAATCGGAAGGAATGGAGTTCGAAGGGCATGGCATTTGCGACCTTTGTTTACGGAAGTGCTGCTTAGACGAAGCTCAAAATAAGTCCTTTCGGTAGACTTCGTAATACTGCGTTTACACTCGTGGGTTGTCTCGTAGCTCTGCTCGTGGCACGCGCGAGCCGACCACGAGCCGCGCTTATGTTTACACGCTCACGGCGTGCACATTATTTTTTTTTTAAATGGACTTTTGTCCAACATGGACATGTCAGCCCTATCGTACGTTTTAACATTGCTACCCTTAAGGCTAAATCAAATTAGTAGGTACAATATAATGCTAAAAGCTAAACGACAGAGTTTTTTGGACGTTTCTGAATTAGGTTTTGACAAAATTGCTTGTATCAGGCCTATATCTAATCTATTTAGATTAAACTCGTTCAACAATGAGTCACGTTCATCTTTAGTCCGGACACATTCCATCAGCAAGTGTTGCACATCTTCGATAGTGATGCACGTTGTGCAATTAGGTGAATTACCTTTTTCATCAAGTATGCAAATTTTGCTGATGGATAGTGTCCAGACCTGACGTACTCATTTGTTCATGAAATTTCAACCATGGCCGATGTCGATTCGATATATTATTAACAGCATCGACGAAGTTTTGTGAACTTTTAATTCTACTACTACGCAAGTAATTCACAAAACCCATGAATGAAATAAAATGTGTGTGACCCGGGAATCAAACCCGAGATCTCACCGCAGTCGCATTCGCGGATCGCGGCTTGTCTCTCAGCTCCTCTCGTGACTCGCGCGAGAGTGTAAATACAGTATAAGTGAAGTGTTGAAGAGAGGATTGCGTTGTCTCTCGTTTATTTTATTTGCGACATTTCTCAAGCGAAATATTTATCTTGTTCTTGTTATTTGTAGCGTGAAGTTTTAGTGACATTGAAACTTTTGAAGTTTAATTTTGCCATTTATTTTATTTAGTAGTACGAGTAGAGGCGTTAAAATAATTTATTTATCAGTTTGTAAACAAACATATCATCACGCCTGACTCCAATCGGGTAGGCAGAGACAATGGCTATCCACTTGCTACGATTCTGGCATATAAGTTTCGCTTCTTCTACTTACATAAGTGTTTTCATACAAGCTGGCGGTTGAGAGTACTCTCGACCTGACCTTTTGCCAAAAGATTTTCGATTTGATTGGCATACGTACGCCGAGGTTGACCCCTACCAATTTGCCAGTTCAGTTTCGCCGTAAACATACGTGAATTATAAAGAAAAGTAGTTAAGGGAATAATGGCACTGCTTATTTCTAAAAGGTTTATCCTTCGGCAGGCTAGCAAGAGAAGATTATGAGATGAAATAATTGGAAACTTTTAATAAAATATCTTTTATATTAGATATATCTATCAAAATATGTCAATTTTTATAACTGACTAACTAACTAACTATCTTCACGCCTGACGGGGTAGTCAAAGAGGACAGATCGCCAGACTTCGCGATCCATGCATACTTATTTCGCTTCTTGCTGATTTATCAATCGCTTCTTCTAGATATTCGAGTTCTTTTGACTTTCCGTTTTTGAGCAATCTGCTCACGTGGTCCTCATATGTAAGTCTCGGCCTACCCTTCTATCCTCTACCCTCTACTTTCGCACAAAATTTTATAGGTCCTTTCCATATAATCTTGGAACAATCACACCGTGTTATAAAGTTTCAGAAAATGGGTACATACTACCGTAATCATATCAGTGAAAGGAATAAAAAAGGTTGATTCATGCGTGGAAAATGGTCTCAAAAACTACAAACACTACGCCCTAGATACTCACGACACGCTATAACCGTGGTTATTGTGTGGAGGCTAAACGACAAATATAACAATAATATAAACGAGCATGAGTGTTTGTTTT
Source organism: Thumatha senex (assembly GCA_948477245.1). NCBI lineage: Eukaryota > Metazoa > Arthropoda > Insecta > Lepidoptera > Erebidae > Thumatha > Thumatha senex. Next base: position 19,359,971 of record OX419744.1, read on the forward strand.
GTCCTTCTTTCATGTAGTAAGAATTCATAGGATTGACCTGATATTATTTAAATACGAATAACGTAATCTTTGCGACTATGAATGTACGTGAAATTTGTGACTGTTGAAGTATAAACTTCAACTGTGAATGAATCATCAATCAACGATAAATCAGTTTAGAAGTATACTTTAAATGAATTATGTGAAACAATGTTTACTTTTGATATAAATAAATATTACTTTCTATATTTTATTCGAATTTCGACTAATAGGTAACCAGTGGTAATGATGAATAGCTGTATTGTTATGTGGACTGCGTCTTCTGGTTTAACGCACCAGACACCATCAAGCCCTATACTCGAAACTTGGTTACGCATCTGATGCGTTAAACCAGAAGACGCTTGTTTGAGTCCAGTAACGCAATTCACAAATCTCGGATCCAAATCCTCTACCGCGCAAATGTCATCGATATTCATAGAACTCGAACATCGATAACATATGCGCGGTAGAGGATTTAAATCCGAGATTTTTGAATTTACTGCTCGAGACGATAAAATTTCCACTTTAAATTTAGTAGTAACGTTATTTTTGGTCTGAAAAACATCTCATTCCCCAATGGGAAAACAAAATTATGTTTTCCAAATGTCGTGGAACCTATCAAAACAAATTTGTTTGATAGCTTCCACGAGGAAATGAATGAAAATTATTTATTAGTGATTTGAAAATATAATTTGGAATAAAGTACTGCCATTCTTTTACTAATGTCTTGACAAGACATTTTTTAAAGAAAATCCCAGAGACCCTGACCAACCTTGACCAGTCTTGAATGCTAATACCTGGCGACCCTGCTCGAAAACAATAGTCAGGGTCTTTTCCTGTAAAAAAGGGCGAAAACGGGTGAATAGAGTCCATTCTGGGATTTCCAGCGCCCAGTGCGTCTTTTGCGGTATGAGAGAATACTTTCCTGTTCATAAGATAATATCTTACTTTGACAGGCAGATTTAAAACACCAACTGAACGCTCGTGGCCCCGCGGTCTCAGTGTTCTGTAAACGATCACTGAGTTACGCAACTTTCACTATGGCTGGTCCTCGGATGGGTGACCACTTTGTGGCATTTACATTTGCGAGCGTTTCCGTGCTTCGGAAGGCACGTTAAGCCGTTGGTCCCGGTTGCCAGTAAAATGGCAGTCGTTAAGCCTGGTTGAATGCCTTATGGGCGGCATGAAAAATTTCAACAGCAGGTAGCCACAACCTGCGTCTGTCTATTTCAACACGGCAATGGGCTCACCACCTATTACGTGGGACAGGTAAATCCACACGGTGAAAAGTGGGCATATAATATGCCTCTGCCACCCCTTCGGGGATAAGGCGTGATGGATATTTATTTATTTATTATTTTAACTGAAATTTAAGGTAAAGATGCCTCCTGTGAGGGGGTAACTAATATCTTTGCCATACTTCAAAAGTACATAATTTCCCAACACATTTTCAAAGTATCATAACTAGTCCATTACAGAAGAAATGTTTCGTGAAAATTCAACAGTCAATATTTCCGACGTCTCTCTGACTATACAGTATTCACACTGAACTTCACAGATAGAGCAATTGAACCTTGAGTACTATAAAGTTAAGTCATAGAATTGATAGGTATTGAGCAAATTCAGTGCCAGGTTAGAATGCCATGAGATTGGTCAAGCATAAAATACATTAATTACATTACAATAAGTTATTCGGTTGAAGAAAGTAAACAACATTATTTTTTGAAAGTTACTAAAAAGTAGGCAAGGGGACCTGTACGGGCAATTTAGTAAGTCGATACACTTCCAGAGTTGTTTTAGTTGTATTGGAGTTCCAATGAAAAGACAGGCGTAGGTTGATACTGTATAGATTCACAATTAAAATAATAACAGGGCAAAAGGAGTGGCTTATCTTCCCTTGACAATGTGACATCGTTTTAGGTACTCAAAATTACATATTCTATAGTTCCAATATACAGGTATATCGACTTAGCGTCATTGTAACGTATAGGATCCAATCAAGATATCTCAGTAAAAATTTCCAAGAAACTTGTATACAATCTTTCGATTAGTATATCTAATGATAGCAATACAATCAATCTTACAATGCGCTGTTATAATACTCGAAATAGTCGTGAATGGCTACTGCGCCAAATATGTGGGCACTGATACACGCAGAACCAACCAATTTAAGTCTTGTGCCACTATTCCTACTACTTTATTTGACCTATTAAATTGACAAAATAAAAGTTTATGGGTCCCACCCCCTGGGGCTATCCTCCCGAGGGCTTACCCGGGACTCCTGTCCATAGACAAATGGAAGAATACCGTGTGGTTTTAGTCGGTAAGAGTAAGGCATAGCATAGCATCCATGAGGACATCCACACGTAACAAAATAAAAAAAGGGTCCCCTCAAATTCTCCGGCGCCCAAGCGACATCTTCTGCTAGCGGTGTACCTGCTGACTAACGGATCAGGCAAAGCCGCAGGCGCCCTTTCGGGGATGGGAGATCAGACGACATTCGATCCCAACAACGCCGAACAAACTAAAAGCCAAACGATAGCTGCTGCTACCAGCCAAATAAAAGTGGAGGGTTTAGAAGCGACTGGAAATGTATACTAATTACTAATTAGAGAAAGAACGTCAGGAACTCCATCTCTATCCTACAATATAACGTTAAAGTTTGTAATAATGTAGGGATGTAGGTTTGCTACTCTTTCATACAAAAACTACGAAATGGGTTTTGAATAAACTTTACAACATTAGCTTATACATTAGAATACCACTTATGTTCCTTTTTATCCTGAGATCTAGTTTCTGTGGGAAATAGGAACGGGAAAACTTAACCACAGTTTTCAGTGTAGTGAGACAACGAAAGTGGGTTATAATTGGTGGGACCACAGTCACATTACCTAATTATACCTGCCTGGGTTTTCCCGAACGTCTACAGTATGTGGTTCTTCAAAAGGGGTCTTAGAAGTTTTAAAAGGGTCGGCAGAGCGAGTGCTGAACCCCTGGTGTTGCTAACGTCCATAGGCTACGGTGACCACTTACCATCAGGTGGGCCGTATGCTTGTCTGCCACCTCAGTGGTATTAAAAAAACGATTATATTCTCACCTGCAGTTCAGGGAAGCTTTGTCTGACAATTAACGTCCACAGATTGTATAAAACGCAGGCAGTGATGAGCCACAGCCAATAGAAATAAAAATTTTCGTCAGGGTTGACAACCGTCCTCGGAGCGCGAACTTTTCTTCGTCTCGTTCTGTTGGAAGACCTGTGTTCTCCTGTTGCGCCTTCTGATCCTGTGTCTTCTACCTAAGAGAAAAAAACGGAATTAAAATAAATATTTTAAAGAATACTCTCACACAACACCTGTTTAGCCAAAGGTATCTACGTATTAAGGATCTACATAAGTAATCAATCTACTTTTATATCTCTTAATATATACATATTTAGTTTACACAGTAAACATTCAAACTCCGAAAAAACATTTGAGGATCACGAAAATATTACTGTTTGGACCCTCGGGATTCACAGCCCTGACTTCTTTTATTCTGTACTTAAGTAAAATAAATATTCTTCGCCAATCGTCCATCACTCCTTTGTTGGACGTGTCCAAACTAACGGAACACGGCCTTTTCCAACTTAATTCTGACACTTTAATTCAAAAATATTCTTTTTATATTTTATTTAAAATATTTATTCTATATTTTCAAAAGTATAGAAAACTTTAAATATGCCTCCAAGTTTGGAAGCAGAGAAGAGCCAGTATTGTATTTATTTCAATATGGACGCTATTTTCTGTTGCATAAGCCGGCATCAATCACGTCGTGGCCTGTTATGATGTCAATCCATCAACCCTTGATCAAATTACCCTGCTCCGCTCAGTTCCTTGTTTGATCAAGGGAGTGATTAGAAGCCTAATTACTAAGCGAGTACATCAAACTAATAATTTAAGTCAGAATTTCCACCCAAATAGAAAGGTATGCACAGACGTATACACACTCACTTACAAAACCACGCATTCCCTCGCAAACACACACACAAACATACACACACACTGTCACACACAGACACCCTCGCACACACACATACTCTCGCACACACACACTCTCGCACACACACACTTTCACACATATATCCACACCCAAAAACACTCCTTCATGCGATAACTAGCTTGTGCTTTTATTAATCACTAGCTGACCTGCCCGGCTTCGTCCGTGACATACTTCCAACCCCGTGGCACCCATTTAATCCCGTCGCTTATTACTTTTCCAAATATGTATGAAAGTTTCCCCGATTTGCTGACATTTATGATTACTGCTCCGCACTCCTGTGTAGTAGCGTGATGATATATAGCTAAGAACCTTCCTCAATAAATAGGCTATTCAATACAAAAAGAATTTTTCAAATCGGTCAAGCCGTTTTCATGCTATGTCGTGACAACGGAAAACGGGTTTCATTTTTATATTTATAAGATGTAACACAACCTCCACTTATCAAATGACAATAAATTTCTCAGCCGAAAACTGTCTCTAATAAGTAAGACAGAGTTTCTAAAGGATGTTAACATTAAAGATAGAATATTTATCTAATAGGTAAATTTACTAATATTATCGTTGGTATTAGTTTTATAAATAAATATCCATCACGCCTTATCCCCGAAGGGGTGGCAGAGGCATATTATATGCCCACTTTTCACCGTATGGATTCCTGTCCCACGTAATAGGTGGTGAGCCCATTGCCGTGTTGAAATAGACAGACGCAGGTTGTGGCTACCTGCTGTTGAAATTTTTCAAGCCGCCCATAAGGCCTTCAACCAGGCTTAACTACTGTTTGCCATTCTTACAGAGTCAGGCTCTAGAAGATGGCTTTTTAAAGGAAAACTTATTTTAGCGCGATATGCATATTTTTAGACGAGATAAAATCCCTGAACTCGTGACACCGTGACGCTGCTATAGTGTCTGCATATATGCATGTAAATACAGCAGACCACGAACGCGTCCAGATAATTTTTTTTTGATAGTTAATTGTTAAATTCAATACCTTGCTACTAAATAATATTATAATCATCATCTCGTATTCTTAAATAAAATTTTGTAATCAATTAAGATTCTATCAGTGTAGAATTTTTTTCATCAATATCATCATTAACGTCGATCCCGGTTAATTTTTGAAGTGAAAACTTTTTTTAGCGCGGTACGCATATTTTTTACTTTGATTTAGTTTTCCCTTCTGTCGGCACTCCCTAACCCGTATTTTTTGATACCAATGAGGTGTCAGACAAGCACACGGCTTACCGATGGAAAGTGGTCACAGTAACCTATGGAAGTTTGCAACACCAGAGGTGCAGCACTCACGCTGCCGACTCTGTTAAAATATTCTAAGACCACTTTTGCAACCCCATAATTAAAGAAACAATAATAACAATGGCGGGTTACGGATGGGTAACCGCTTTGTGATATTTAGATTTACGTGCTTTCTCGTGCTTCGGAAGGTACATTAAGACGTTGGTTCCGGTTGCCAGTAAAATTCCAGTTGTTAACCCAAGTTAAAGGTCTTACAGGCGGTTTGAAATTCATTCTTCAAATTTCAACAGCCAGTCACAACCTGCGTCTATGCTATTAAGCGGAACAGGAATGCACACGGTAAAATTGTGGGCGTATAATATGCCCCTGCCACCCCTTCGGGGTTTAGGCGTAATTGATGAAGAATTAATATTTATTTTGTTTGTACCCGATTAACTCTGGTAGTATAGAACCGATATTAAAAATTCTTTCACATTAGAAACCGAATTTATTCAGAAATAACATAATACTATTCAAACTATACTATTCAAGGGAACAGAGCAGTAATAATAAATGTCAATAAATTGGACAGATTTCCATACAAAAGTGTAAAATGGATTAAACTAGTGCTACGGCTTAGGCAAAGCCTATTATTTCATAATAATCATCTGAGTGGTAAAAGAAGTCCCCACTGTCACGTGTGGAGTTTACTTTCGTGAAATATTTCTATTTTTTATTTTTATTTTGTTTGTCTTGCCTATTTGTTAAGGAAGGTTACACGTTATATATCTTCACGCTATTACCAAGGAAAAGAATAGAATATTCTTTATTGTACACCAATCGTGATATTAAAGCTAAGGATTATATATAATTGATATGTAGATTCGGAGGCCTTATCGCTTAAAGCGACTTCTTAGAGGCAACCTTAGGATGGACACATATTAAAAAAAAAACAATAATATAGTGGTCGGCAGGAGAGCGAAACAGTAATCATAAATGTCAACAAATTGGACAAACTTTACATACACTATTATAAAATTAATAAACGACGAGATTAAATGGTTATCACGGGAGTTCGAAGTTTATCTTGAGCAAAGCCGCAGGGCTCAGCTAGAAATGTATATTAGTATATAACAAGTTGTACCAACACGCAGGTTTCATTTGTGTCGTAAGAACACGGACCACTACAGGAAATTAAAGAAAGTACGTGAGCGTATCTAAGCGTAGGTATAACAAAAAATACAGCTACGAGCTATCTAATCTGAGAAGTAGGCCAATTTCGCCATCTTGAAAAAGCCAGCTGCAATCAATCAAAGAAATCAAATGAAACCTTTGCAATTAACACAAATACAATTAAGAAGCTTCAGTGTGAATATATTGTAATACGTTGCGTTTGTTTATTTAATGTTAGTCAGGTTTTAACATACATATATAGATTTTATTACCCCTATCTCCCACCGGGGTATTCGGGGTAGGCAAAAATAAAAACACTTTTGTCTAGTAAGAACTAGTTTTAACTGATATTTGATTTGAGCATTAGTTAATTCTAGTAAGTGTTATTCTAGTAAGTGTAATGTATGCTAGTTTTAATGACTGTTAATCATTAAAACTAGCATACATTAAAAACTAGTTCTAACTAGGAATAACACGTTCTATCCAAAAATTAGTTTTAACTGTAACATATATTAGCTGAATAAAAGTGACTTTTCGTATAAATTTTCAACACCTGTAACTAGTCGTCTGTCATCATATATCAACAGAACGGTAAAAGTGACGGATGGTTTTGCAATCTATAACAATTTCTTACTTTTTATTGGGCCCAAACCCTTTCATACGACTTTCGTTTCACAATTTTCGCAAATCCGCGTAAACAGGATTAGATTTATTTTTATTGAAATCTTTTCTCTCTAAGTGTAATCCCAGTTGCCTGCAAACCCTGGTTTGGGTTTTGATTTTCGGTTTTGTTGGAAACGACTGCCATCTTACGTCCTAATCCCGTAATCAGATGCAATCCCGTAAGCCTGTTTCGATATCTCGTCCTTGGTCAGCAGTTACACTGCTAGCAGGTGAGGTCCCTTACACCCAATCACAGTCATCTCAAGACAGACCGTTTCATAAGGATCGTTTACAAATTATAATATTGGATTCCAATGCTTGGGCTTTTGACAAATCAGTAGGGTTATAATCGGTTTTGTTAATGAAATAACTGCTCTTTCTCAATTTCAAATGCATTTTCAAAGGAATTTCATACACAAATTATGGGGAACGCGGTTAAGTATACCACGGGTTCCTGTAATCATTTTGTAGATTTTACAAGGGCATTGATTGGTTTTTTCTGCTAGACTGCAGTAAACTGTGGGATGTTTCAGCCTCTGTTGCGCTACCTTAAACAAAGCTTTTTGCTCGTGTGTTTCAATGTGAATTGTTCGGAGACAGTAGCACTCAATATTAAGGATTGTTCTATCGCTTTCAGGTCTTCCACTACAGGTTTTTAGCAAAGCGAGTCGATAAAATGGTAAATTTTCTCCAAACTTGATTGTGACTTGTACTGCATTATTATACCCCATGAGCCTAGTATATGTTTCAAGACGGTGAGAAGCAAATAAATTTAAATTTGGTGGTGTAATTGGTAAACACATCTATTTAAAATTTTGGATTTGCAAGGTGAAAATTAGAAAGGTTTTAATATAACCTTTCAAATTTTTGTCTAGCAAATAACTTCAATTCTACTCCAATGACCATTATGAACAAAATCCTTACTCTTTATATTAAATATTTTTAGGTAGCAAAAGTTCATTTTCCGAATTCTCGAAAAAAGTAATGCGAGAAATTATTTCTACAACCATATTGGTTTCTGTTTTGGAAAACACAAATGGCTGGATCTGACAGTAATGCTTTACTTAAGAGTCCATTTGGTGACAATCAAGTTACCATCAAGTGTATAAATGTATAAAGTTCATTTGTCAACATGTTCAAATGTATAAGGGTCAAATGAACTTAACCCTGTCTCTTTTTAAGGTCTATCTTTATAAGCACAGCGCAACGATTATTGAAAACATTATCAAACTCAAAAAATTTCACCCCCAATTGTGTGTCTCGTCATTACAATTTCCAACCCCTGCCGTTTCCACCCCTTTGATTTGGTAAGGAACTTTTTGCGTCCTCATTTTCGTCATCTTCAATTAAAAAACGGAGGAGCGTACTTAGTACGAGGTTCGGGTCATTTCAAATAGGGAGATTCTTAGACCAATTTAAGAATTTCATAATAGAAGCTGAAAGAATAGTCTGCTAAGATTTAATTTATTTAAGAGGACTTACGGTTTCTTGCGTCGCTGGCGTCTGTCTAGTGGAGAATCTTTTTAAGAAGGAATCTTCTCTTTTCAACGGAGGTTTCTTCTGTATAGCTGAACTCAACTGCACCGTCGTCCGCAGTTTCATCCATCTTTGATTCGATTTTGTTCTGCATTCATATATTAAAATTAATATCTAGTGCATTAGTCACATGTATATCAGGGAGTGTTTAAGCAAAAGTAGTCATGCTTCCAGAAAGTTCAAGTGAATTAGATAGACAAGGAAATTAAATTTATTCAGATTTGTAAAGAAACATTATTTTGGTTTTTAAGAATTATTGCTTTTACATTTTGGAGTAGTTAATATATCTAGAAAATATTGCTAATTCAATTTTTATGTGCAACAAGGCACTAGAACTTTAAGTGAACAGAAAGATCTTAAAGACGTGCAAACAAATAGTTCTATTTGGACATGCGACATGGCAACTCACACTATAGAAACATACACTTGAATTCGTAGTAATGATAGTTTGTAGAGTGAGATATCAGTGGCTCAAATCTATTTACTCGTCTAAAACTAATCTAGTAGCATCTAAGTTTAGAAATTTGAAACTATCTGAAATATCCATACATAAAAAATGCAATTTACAATCAAATAACACTGAATACATTTCAACGTTTCAAGTGACAGTAGGAAAGAAGAACCTTCTCGTGAACTAGTAAAGACAAATTATTCACAAAAATACACACAAAATCCAGTGAGTAAAGTACCATTCCCGAAGTTCCTATACACTGACGAAGATAGCACATTAGTGGGAAATTATAAACAAACAATGAAATAAACAATTCACAACGATGCGGCTTTACCGGTGGTCCGAATGTGTTCGAACCTTTTAATTTTCCTGAGTGCCTGGTAGTATGCCATAACAGCTTGAACATGTCTCCACCTATGGCCGCGTTTGTCTGTGTCTGATCCCGGCATCTCTGTGCCCTGCATGGACTTGTGAGAGCTTGACGAGCTCGATGCAATGATCGGTCGCCTACAAAGGGATGTTTCGTGTTACACGGAGCTAGTGATGTGTGTGTGCAATGAGTGGAAGCCATTAGTGAGCGTGCCGCTGCTTTGGTAGGTAAGTCTCAAACTGTTTTTTTCTGTCGAGGTTATTTAATATTCAAATACTATTTACGTGTTTATGTCTACAACTAAATGCTATGTGTTTTAATTTCTAAAATCTAAGAAGCTTTATTGAGCAATGTCTCTCACAAATTATAGTCAAGTCGTTACCACCAAAGCAGTCAGCACTGTCCTCACAGTACATGTCAAGGAGACTTCACAAAGTATACATGCATATAAAAACGAGTAAGTCAGCGGCTAATTTCGTTCGCGGACAGTACAATGTAATTAAATTTGGTGTTTGTACAATATTTTAGCATTACGTGACGTCTATACGCCGAGCTGTGCAGGTTTGTAAACTATTTCCAACACATACTCTATTGCATTATGCACAAATCATTGAGAGGCGTGGTACTGATTACGTGTCGGTCGTTCGTATAATCGATTTTGTGCACTTCTAATGACATTTTAAATGATATTCTATTTTTGAATTCGTTCTTATATTTTTTTTTGTACTGGTTAGTGAGAATTTAAAATCTATTATTTTTTTATGAAGATAATTTTAAAAGTCATTTGGAAGTCACTGTCTTAACTGCCTATACGTAATCAGTATTAGAATTGAATCGTGCTGTTTTCTAGAATCGCAGCTAAGCGTGTGGTATCCAAAGATGAGCCTTTTTGAAGGCCACTTACATATCATCGGGCCTCGCATTCGGTGTGAATGGAGATAACTTGCTCAACAGCCTAAACAGGTTAGGAAAATTTGTTTTAATCATATCCTATTATAGTCGAATGTAGAAATACCTATCTAAATAAAGTTATTTAAAATCATTTTTTCATTATCAACATTTTATATTTTGGTTTGATGACAGTAACTGTGATTAATATTGTATTATTGCGATTGTGGCGCTGTTGGATGAATTGAAGAGAATGTTTGAAATCCATTGGACTCATGCAAATTGCTGAGACCCTTAGTGAAACTAAAAAATGAGTTGGAGATTTTAAATCACCTGAAAATCCTATCTTCTTATATTGTCTGTCAAAAATGAGAATAAAAATTACGTCGAGTTCAGTCCCTATATTTAAAAGTTATGATGCTACAGTTCTGAAGCCCCAACATGGTCAAACTACTAACACCCTTCGTTCAACATTAATGAGAGGGTTAATATAAACTACTTACAAAGAACCTTCACAAAATTGGCTGAATCGAATTAAAATTGGAACAATAAAAAAACAAATCCCTTTAAATTGTATTCTAAATTCAAATACATCTCTCTCAAAGTATTAGGTACTTAATTAAATTAACTGACTCGATTAATTACTTTTAGGGGTTCTAAACTTTTACCATAGGGTTTAGTAATACTTTACTATTAGGGAGAGGTTTCGAAAATTTACTGTACATAGAACTTAACTTTGTTTGAAGGCAAAGAAGTTTAGTCTATTTACTAAATGGGTCCATAATGTTTCAGGGTAAATATATTGCTTTCGTAATTTAGTACTGACAGTGTGTGCGAGCGAGTATTGACTTTTGTGATTTTCTTGTGGTATAGTGATATGCTTCCGTTTTTTTCTATCCCTATGTATACGTTTTGTGAATATTTGGATAGGATGCCATCGAGAGCTTTAGCAACCAACCAAACTCACTAATAAGCAAACTGGTACGTCAGTCTGTGACAGCAACTAAAACGTAAGACTACAACTCGGCAAACATAACTCTATCTCCGTCCCTGTCTCTTTTTATCATATAACTTCAACAACATATTTTTTTTTCTTCTTCTTTTTCAACGTTCCCACGTTGAAAAAGAAGGGTACTTCGTTCCTGACAGGGGTTCCCCGACCGCACAATTTTGTTCTTTATACAGCGCCATATAACCTAAAATAAGTCAATAAACCTGTGGTATGAGATCTAGGCAACTAATGAACATACTTATACATTTCTAAATACATTTACTATACATAGGAAATACCCAACCTCCGAAACAAACATTTGCGGATCACACAAATATTTATTTATTTATGTCGCATACACTATCACTTACGCTACCGGGCCACTCAAATAATGACGCCCTTTAATAAAATCTCCTTGGACATTGAAAAATAGGGTATCTAACCTAATTACACACCTCACATTTGACAGACTGGTACTTTCTTTGTCAATTCACTCTCCTGTAATCGAGTTATGTATGGTATCGATTACTTTTGAGTCATGTGATGCCGGCCACCTGCTGATGTCAATGTGAGTTGGGACAGTGTCTATTGTTAAAAGATTGTGGATCTATTGGTCACTATAAGAGTTCCGTACCTTCCTGAAAAGGTTAAAAGCTGAACCCTTATTAGATCACTTTCTTTTCCGTTTGTCTATTATTGTCTCCATCGATTTTCTCATTAACGGATAGACCTATCAACTTGCAATTTATACCAAATACTGAGGTCTATAGTCCCTATTAGGTGTATACAAATCAAGGCCTTGAGTCAACGTGATAAAAAGATATGGGCAAATTTAGATCCTCGCGAAAACTTGTCACAACCATAATTACTTTTTTTTTCCAAGTATTCCCTTTACTTATGCTGTAAGACTTTTACAACTGACTTGAAAATTGACAATTCTAGGTCAACCAGAAGTACCTTATAGAATTGGGTCTAAAACCTATATGGTTTTTCCCGTTGACCTAGAAGGAAGAGTTTTTTGGAGGAGAACTATTATTTTAATCTCTGCAACTTGAAATTCATACCAAATACTGAGGTTTACAGTCCCTATAAGGAGTATAAAAATAAAGACCTCGAGTCAACATTATAAAAAGATTTGGGCAAATTTTGATCTTTGCGCAATTTTTGATCTGTCACGAAGCAATCGTGGCCCCGCGGACGTAGTGTTCTGTAAACGATCACTGCGTTAAGCAACTTTCACTATGGCTGGTCCTCGGATGGGTGACCACTTTGTGGCATTTATATATGCGAGCGTTTCCGTGTTTCGGAAGGCACGTTAAGCCGTTGGTCCCGGTTGCCAGTAACATGGCAGTCGTTAAGCCAGTAGAATGCCTTATAGGGCGGCTTGAAAAATCATCATCTGTCCATTTCAACACGGCAATGGGCAATGGGCACGGCACCACCTGTTACGTGGGACAAAAAAGGCAAAGCATACGGTGAAACGTGGGCGTATAGCGTATCTATACGCCCACGTTTCACCGTGGTTTCACTGAAGGGGTAGGCAGAGGCGTAGCTCTGCCTACCCCTTCAAGGATAAAGGCGTGAAAGTATGTTATGTTATGTTTATGTCACAACCAAAACCTACTAATTTACAACTTTATTTATTTTTCCAAAATTTTCCTTTTATTGTGCTGTAAGACTTTGACAACTGACTTGAAAATTGACAATTCTAGGTCAACTGGAAGTACCATAGAATTGTCTCGAATACCTAAATGGTAGTTCCCGTTGACCAATAAGGAAGATTTTTTTGGAGGAGATTATTAATTAATTTTCATTGTAAAATTTCAATCTCCTCCTAATGTGCGCGCAACATAAGAATACATAATGTTTTTTTACCCGACCATAAAGAGAGCACTTGAGGTTTTACCCGTGGAGGTGTCTGTCTGTTTTACGCTATTATACGTAATTCCAAATAAACGAATTTTTAATAAATGTATTTGAAAGTTTATACGGTATTTACATAAAAGCGCTGCGTCTGCTAGTCTCGCATAAAATTAGGGCTGGAAATTAATAGGTAAATACTCGTAATTATAAGGAAATAAGAATACAGTCCGACATTATTACAATGGTCCGACAGTTATTTATAACATTATTTAATGTTGGGAAATCTTAGTTTCGTATTGAACACGAATATCAATACATTTTATATCGGTATTAACCTAGAATAAAAATTGGAATGCACTTTATTGATCCATTTCGTCGCAAATGCTTTATCGGTATACCCTTTAAAATCGTTGCACGCGATATGCACTCAGCACAAACGACTGCTACTCAATTTGAATTTATAATAAATTTTGATATCTGAGGGCTACGAAAGATTTTCAAAGTTACCATAACAGTAATAAACCTTATAGAGGACTAACGCAGTATCACTAACTAAACGGTTATAATCTTGTGTAAATTTCAGGATATCCTGACTAGTTTCGTACCAAATGGAAGTTCGTTAATTTATTTTGGTACGTATTAGATAGGAACCTCTTTATATCCTTGCGAGGTATATTACTACTAAAAGCTACTAGTGTTTACTGAAACCAGCTATATCATTAGTTTCTTAATAGAGCACTATTGCATTATTCGACATACCTTTCCACTCCCTTGCCCTCGGAATAGGCACTATTTTTCCCTTAGGATACAATCTTGGCATGTAACTTTCCTTTTAAAGATCTCAGCCTAGACACCTAGGTCGACCCTTATCATTCCTTTATATTGATTTCATAAATCAGATGCTTCAGTAATTTATTATCATTCATCCTTTTTTTGCCAGAACTATCAAAGCATTTTCTTTCTATAGCCAATAGCCGGTTCACATGATAAACTGAAGTATGTTCAAAGCATTTGCACCAAAGAAGTTTGTAAAAATGGGACGTGATAGCTAGTGCACGTGACACAAACCTAGTTATACATATATTTAATATCATCTTAATATATACAAACCTCGTTGGTACCTATTGTTGCGTTGAAATAGCACAGTATAAAGAAAGAAAACCTACAATCTTTGGCTGTGGTAATAGCTTGTAGCAAAAACAAAAGCCTGTACAATTGGATATATAAGGCGTTCAATTTGCCTAAACTTCATTGGTGTTTATTTAATACACAAGTTATTTAGTTATTTAGTGCAATACAATAAACGTACCGACTTGTATATAAAACAGAAAAGTACACACAATTTACAGCACTTTCTGTAAATTATGTATCTTATAAAAGGTAACTAAGTAAGCGTTAGCGCTCGTGGCCTTGCGGTCTCAGTGTTCTGTAAACGATCACTGAGATACGCAACTTTCACTATGGCTGGTCCTCAGATGGGTGACCACTTTGTGGCATTTACATTTGCGAGCGTTTCCGTGCTTCGGAAGGCACGTTAAGCCGTTGGTCCCGGTTGCAGTAAAATGGCAGTCGTTAAGCCTGGTTGAAGGCCTTATGGGCGGCTTGAAAAATTTCAACAGCAGGTAGCCACAACCTGCGTCTGTCTATTTCAACACGGCAATGGGCTCACCACCTATTACGTGGGACAGGAATCCACACGGTGAAAAGTGGGCATATAATATGCCTCTGCCACCCCTTCGGGGATAAGGTGTGATGGATATTTTAACTAATATTTATAATACGTATATTATATATATTCTAAGATATTGTGAGACATTTCTTTACACAGCGTCATCTAACCCAAAAGTTTATATAAGCTTGTGGTTTGGGATCTAGACAACTGATAAACATACTTACATATTTCTAAATACATAAATATTTATTTGCATTTTCATGCAAATACAGGGGTCTAGGTTCCGAATTTTATTTTGTCCCATTCGGTGTCGAGACCCTTCGTCCGTGGGGTCCTAGCGCTATAAGGCTTTTTAAATAAATAGCA
Organism: Thumatha senex; assembly: GCA_948477245.1. Taxonomy (NCBI): domain Eukaryota; kingdom Metazoa; phylum Arthropoda; class Insecta; order Lepidoptera; family Erebidae; genus Thumatha; species Thumatha senex. The sequence goes on from OX419744.1 coordinate 19,375,230, forward strand.
AAAAGGTTTGTCGACATCACAGGAGACCGAAGAGCTGGCAGCTACCTCGGACAAAGAATTAGTCTAGCTATTCAAAGGGGGAACGCTGCCAGTATCTTCGGAATCTTGCCTAAAGGGACTCCTTTTAATAATATATTTTAGTTATGTATCATATTTTTAAGGTTATTTAAAAAATTGTTGTAAATGTATGTGTTCATAAATTTTATATAGACTGAACATGTAATATACTACATAGTTTTACTTTACTAATTCAATCGTATTACTTAGAAGTTGTACGTGTTAATTAAATGTACAGTGTTATTTATACACAGTGATGGGAGAGTGATATACTCGTATGTACAAAATAATATTACATAATTACTATGATATAATAGAATGATCAATTATTTTACAGTAGTACATATGTAGTTATAAATGCATGTTCCATTTCGTAGATGTTATGCTATTTTATAAAGCAAATGAAATTTATGTACGAAGGAATTTATTAAAAAAAACGTAATGAATATTCTTCACGTTGTAGGCACCTACATAAAAAGGATCTATTTCTAATTTCTAAACCTACTTCAAATTTATTGCACTAACCAAAAGCCCGCATCAAAAGCTTTTATAGGGGTGTATTTAGGATCGCGGTATTATATTTACGATTAAATGTGATTCGCGGTGGAAGAAATTTTGAAATGCGGTAGTTATAAATTATTAGTATTATCAGCATTGAAATATTCTTCTATTCCGACTACATATACCAACTCTTTTATCGTACAGAATGTGCGAACAGGCGATTTTTTTCATGATCTTTTTCATTTTCGTATCAACATTAATGTCTTAGGAATATGACACTTGTGAAATATGACATAAGATTTTGTGGTTCTCTATGCTACTTATCTTTAAACTCCCTTTTTTTATACATTACAAACTTTAATCGAATTATCCATGTTCCACACATTTACCAGAATATATCTTATTAGAACGCATCTTTAACGTATTGCATATTTGCCGTTGCTGCCAGATTTTACAAGCTAACCTATAAAGTATTTTAAAATGAGAAAATGAACGTACCTCTGTCCAGGACTTTTGCTTTCACTGCTGGCATTGTTACTAGAATCATCGTCTTCTTCTCTGGATGTAGCCGCTGACAGTACTCGAGAGGAGCCAGCATTGACGTCACTACCATCGTTGTCTTCACCTTCGGATGTTCGATTTGTGCCTTCTTCTGCCTGTGAAAGAAAAAAAACAAACCATTGTTAAAAGATGAAAAGAAATATGATGAGTAATTTTTTTACACCTTGTATTACAGTTTTGAGATTTCTTACGGAACCCAATGTTTTTTGAAAATATTGTATTGCCTATGTTAATCACGAAGAATGTAGCTTTCCAATGTAGAAATATTTTTTGAAATCCGCTCAGAAGTTTCGGAGCCTATTCATTACGAACAAACTTACAAATATTTCCTCTTTATAATATTAGCATAGACATATTTATGTACTTGTTACTAAAGAGGGTTATTGTAGTAATTTTTTTGAGGTGTTAAGACAAAAAAGTTGTGGAAAGCTGTATCGACTTTACCTTCAATTTTTTAATGATCATAGTTTTGTTTACGTCTAAGTAACTAAAGCACGATGAATCTGACTTTCTTTTTTTTTTATTTCCTGCCCACCTGACTGAAAGTGGTCACCGTAGCCTATGGACGTATACATATTTACTGCATTTTCAATCAACCACCATGCAAGATATGCCGGGAAGACGTGGCAGCTGAGGCGAGCAAGGTCACAATCACAAGAATGATGCTTCGCGAATTGAAATCAATTATTTAAACTGCCGTTCTGTACTGTTACAATTTAATTAGTAATAGTAGGTACTATGTAATTTCCAACGATAAATTATAGTTATGACTTATTTAATTACAATACTATTATATTAACCCAAATGAATATAATGGGTACTTGGTTATGGTAAGTAAACTAGAAAATACCCTAATTGTCAGCCATATTGAATTTATTATTCGTTCTGAATTCAATCGATAAGTTAATAGTATTTTAAAAGTAAAATTAATCTAAGAGTAGATAAACCGTGAATCATGCATGGGTCGGTGAGATTTATGACACGAAGTAATAAGTTAATATTTTAAGAATTAAGTATCAGGCGGGGCTTAATTTTTAATAAAAACCTGCATACATGGTTAAAACCTTAACTGTACTTACTTAATTACTCCTAAATTATACAATACTAGCTGATGCCCGCAGCATCGCCCGCGTGGTGAAGGTTTATGAAAATAAAAATAGTTTATAAGTAATGGATGGCATTTAATACGGTGAAATGTGGGCGTTTAATTTGCCTCTGCCTACCCCTTTGGGGATAAAGGCGTGACAATGTGTGTATGTGTGTGTGGATGGCACTTAATGTTTACCCATACGATTATTTTGTTTGAATACTATCTATTCAGATTATATATTATGATAATAAATATAAAACTTCACGCTGAAACCATTTATTTTAAATAAATATTGTGGGAAGTCCTTTTTACACAGCGCCGTCTAGCCCAAAGTAAGCTAATATAAGCTTGTATTATGGGATCTAAACAACTGTTAAACATACTTATATATTTCTAAATACATACATAGAAAACACCCAAATTTCGAAACTATCTCTAACTTGTTTGATCTACAAAAGTTTGTTCTGACCCGGCAATCGAACTTGTGACCTCAGGCGTGGCAGACGCATACACTACCACTGCGCCACCGAGGAAGTCAAATTAAAAAAAATAATAAATTAAGTATTTATGTTTAGCTTCTAAAGAATTCAATTTTTTTAAGTACTTACAAAAACGTCTTTTATTATACTTATCACAGCTTTGCATAAGTTTAGAACAAACATTTTAATTCCTATTGAGAACGCCGATGTTAAATAAATTTTATTTTTAAAGATATTTATGCATTATATTTAATTTTATCAGTTTCAGAAAAGCAAGAAATATCTTACTATAGAAATAACAATAATGACGCTGTTAAAATGTCATCGGATTGCGATTCTAGGAAACAGAGGGTAGAAGTGGGTCAAACTGATACCTGATAAGTTAAATTGATACCTATTTATAGGGTTTCCCAGGAATAGCGACTGTTTGAATTACAAAGACCGGCTCAGTGCATGTTGGGCTATATAGGGTTTCGTTGTTCGCTATGACGAATTACAATGCCATTGTAGACATAGGTATTTAAATATGGTATAAATTGAATAAAAAAAATCAACTAATATGACGTTTTCACACAATCTATAATCAGTAAATTTTTAGGGTATTTTTAATTTTAAAATTAATTTCTTCAAAATGAATAGAAAAGTGTTTCAATGTTCTCGCATAAGTACTGAAGACAAAGCACAGAAAAATAAATACAATTCAAGATCACAACTTACATATTAGCACAGCTTGGCAAAATAGACTTGAAATAATTTACTATGGCAACCCGTTCTCAAAATAAAAGATGTTTTTAAATATCGTGAGTTTCATTTATTCAGTGCGTTTCTGTATTGAGAAAATTTTGCCAAGATGTACTAAAAATAGTACTAACTACTTTGAAAAAATTCCAAATTTAAAATTCATATAATAAATTTCCGATGCTAATGGCATCGACAGCGTTCTAGATTCTTACCTGAATCCGTATTAGTGGTATTGTCTCCTCTTTGTACATAATATTCGTGTTCAGATTTGTAAATACACTATATTAATTATAAATTACTAAGGCTTTTTTAATTTTACAGGAATTTACATTATGTATACCTAAGTTTTATTCTATATTTATGTAATGTAATGTATGTTTTATGTAAATAATATTTAAGTTATCTAAATCTACCTACGGTATATGCAAAAATCTTACTGTAGCTGCCTATAAATAAATTACATTTAAAAAAATAAAGCGATGTATTTTGATTGAGTCTGTGCCTAAAGCTTTTAGATACCGTACGTAAAAGTATATGTAAAGCTTGATTTATATATGATATAATTATGAAGTACCTACGTAATCGATCTAAAGGTAATGAATCAATATGCCATTAGTTTGTGTGTGATATGAGAATATGATCTAAAAACTTTACTAAAAAGCTATAATAATATAAGCTTAATATAGCTAACATTTTATTTCAAGTCTTAATAATAATCTAACTGAATTTGCTATTAATTCAGTTAATGTTATAATCAAGTAAGAAATAAGGTAATAAACATTGTTTTTAAAAAAAAAATTAAACTGAAAAGAGACAGTTTGGTCCGAGACAGGGATTGAACCCGTGACCTTTGCCTAACCAGGGCAATTCAAGCCACTAAATTACCCGAACCGTACCGAAACATTTAATAAATTAATAAAAAATATGTGAAAGTACGCATACTAAGCATATTAATTTCTTTAAAAAAATATCTATTTTTATAATACTCTCGATCTCCCTGCTAACTCTGTAAATGCTCACTGTGTCAAAGATCTTTTGCTGTGACTGATCCTCAGATGAGAAACACGTTTGCTTTATAAATACGATTCTGAAGTGTTTATTGAGTATTGAGAAACGTTTTGGAATACGGCCCTAAGATAGGCTAGAGGTCATACCATGTCAGGTGAAGGCCTCTAAATGGGACGCTCCTTGTGAGGACCAGATAGGCGACAAGTTCTCCCCAAGTTTATGTTCAAGATAAAAGCAGAGCGGTGTAAAAGACGACAGGAATAGGCATAAACCATTATAGAATTGAAGTAAAATTAATGGTATTCTTTGAATTAGTATTTGATTGCTTGTAATATATTTATTGTTTAATACCAAAACGGAAAGAAAAATATATTATTGCAAAATTTATCATAATTAATGGTACAAATCCTATTGTAAACTTTAGGGCCAAGAAATCACGTATTGAATTGGCTTGACAATATCTAGTTGCTTAAAACAACAGTAACTTATTAAGTAGATTAAATTGTTATGTCACATAATTCCTTGTCCATAAATGATTCAATAGGCAATAAATCTATTTGGATATAGTATTAGGTTATTTTGATACAAAGTTCCTGAAATGGCAACACAGAATTATCATTTTGTTTTATGGTAGCTTTAACGTAAATGTATCTATTTTTATTTTCTATGTCTGTAATAACTATCTTCACGCTGTATCCCTAAAGGGATGGTCAAAGAGGATAGATTGCCTGGCTTCGTGATTCATGCATACTTCTTTCGCTTCTGCAATCTCTTCAGCTTCATCAATCGTTTCATACATAACCTTAAAAAGTCGTTGAAATAATATTTTTTGGATTTCTTGCGATTGAATATTATCTGAATATTTAATTATTCTTCAGTAAATGTACATGTTATTTATAAATTTAAGTGCAATTTATTTCGTACATTTGCAGGAATGAAAACGAAATATAATTTTCAACACACTTGCTCATAAAGTGAATCTAATTGCATCTGTTTTAGATACATAAAGCAGCCCACAAAGCACGCTTGCTCTATGAACTCAAATAGTGAAGTTATATTCCATAACCGCACTATTTGTTATTTTTTCATCAATAAAAGGGTGTCACTATGTAAATATTTTTGTTAATAATATAAATAAAGTGTATTCGTTAAAATATAACAAAATTAAATAAACGTTTATTCTCATACCATTATTTAATATTGTTGACAAATTAACAGCGATTAGTGTTAATTATAAAAATAAATATTTATAAAGTATTTAAAAACTAGGCGTATTAGTAGTAGCTTAAGCGTACGCAGCTACGGCAGAAAATGCTGTGTCCGCCATTTTTCTTTAATTTTCTTTTCTTTGTATTTATACATGTTTTGGATATCTAATAATATAAACAACAAATAATTAAGAATAGGCGAGTGTTTTTTTTACTTTTTATAGCATTACAGGAGTGTTCTCGTTCTCTTGTGATATATAAAAAACATGTTTGTAAAACAAAACAACAGGTTGACGTAAGTGGAAACAAAATGTTTTGATTGATTTTTTATTCTATTTCCTTCCAAGTGTGTTGAAAACGTCGTACGATATATGTGCGTATATTGGTTAAACTCACTCGGCTCTATTACGCACTCGCCTACGGCTCGGGCTAAAAAACCGCCTCGTGCGTTATAACCACCATAACGCACTCATATCGTAATGTACTATTATCTTCATTAAATGTCCCTGGTTTAAACAAGTTCCGGACACGATACTGATTTGTAGGGATAGACATTGACCCATACGACTTAATGTGTTAAAATAGAATAAAATATCAATAAGATTGTTGTTGAAGATTTCAATGACACACCTACCGATATAAAAAAAAATATACAGTCATAATGAAATTATATAATAGGTATTTGATTAAATTAGTTCAATATATACAAATGACAAACTGGATTTGAATTCTAATTACTTTATACAGGTATATTGGAGGATCACAAATCGCAGTCATGCATTTAAATCTGAAATCCTATTATTATCTGCATGCAGTTTATAATACTTAATCAATGTGTGAAAAACAGAACATAAATGTGATCAAAATCTTTAAAGTATATGAAAAAAAAAGACATATAAGTACCTAATTATTTACTTTCACATTCATCAAATATAGTGCTGAATTTATTAATTTGTTAAAATGTAATACAATAATATTGCAAACGTAAAACGTGCGGAAGAAAAATACTGAAATCGTGAAAAAGTTTAATTACAAACAAAATTTTTCTAATCATCTACTTTTGCAAAGGTTCAAAGTTATGGACGTGTAATATCGCATAGACATAAATCTCATCAAAAATTATGGCAGTTGACATCATATTAACTCAATTTCGCCATTTCCCTAATTCAACGTCGTGATTTCATCAAAACTTTGATCATGTAACGCTCTTATATGTTGAGTTAAATTTGAATAAGTATCAGATTTAGGAAATAATCCATCTTACAGTGTCATTGACTGAGCGAGCGAAGCGAAAGTTAGTTTCAGAAGTAACAAAATATTTGCCCTTTTTTTCCGTGTGTAACTCCTCATGGATGCTATGCCGGACTCTTACCGACTAAAACCACACGTATGCCTTCCATCTGTCTATAGCCGGGAGTCCCGGGTGTACCCTCAGAAGGATCGCCCCAGGGCTCCCGACAGACTTTATCCGCTTCCGCGGCCTCGTTCAGGGGGGGCCTCGTCCGAGTGTTATCTAGCTTCTTTGGGGGGATCAGGTTTTATACCACTTCCTTGAGAGGGTGAAGGGCGTGCGTGCAGCTCTCACACCACGTCACCGACCTGGGCCTGCTTCTGTAAGGACGGCGAGCAGCCCACCCGCCGTCCTCAGGCCCCCGAATATATGAGATGCCCGTGCTTGTAATCTTTTCGACATAAATATTCGTATTTAAAATAAATTTTAGTGTATTTAGCGTATTTAATATATTCGTATTTAAAACAAATTTTAGTTAAAATTTGTTTTTAAAATTGTATTTAAAACAAATTTTAGATAAAATTTGTTGTAAATACAAATATGTCAAACTGTGTGTTTATTTTATATAACACTAGTTGTGTCCCATGGCTTTGCCCGTGGTAATGTATACCACGCGGTCACAACCATTTAAACTATAACTAACTTCACGCTTTATCCCTGACGGGGTAGTCAGAGTATACTTCTATTGCTTTCAGCAGATTCATTAATCGTTTCATACGTGCACGTCTGGGTATCTGAGTACTTTTGACCTATTGTTTTTAAACAATCTCTGATTCCTTCCACCATCTTCTTACACACAATAGATATTCTTAGTCAATCATCCCTCACTCATTCGTAGGACATGTCCAAATCAACTGAGAACGCCCTTTCCAGCATTTAGCTGTTTGAAAGTTGTCTTGTTTAAAGTTTCAACTTTCATTCCATCCTGCCTTATTTCACATCACTTCGTTACGTATTCGATGGACCAATGTTAAACCTCACAATTTTCGAAGTGATTCACATCTTTATAGCATTTTTATTTACTTTTATGCATCTTCTGACATATCCAGGTTTCACTGCCGAAAAGCAACGTTGGTATTCCCGAAGAGAAAAAGTATAATCCCGATGGAAGAGGCATACTTTACGCCTAAATTTCACCTTATGCATTTTTGTCATAAAGTGAAGTGGCAGCAAAATGGCACTTTTGCTTCGTGGAAGCTCGAAGGAAAAGCGACTTTTGTAGCGAGCGTGAGGCAAAATTACTCTTTAAATAAATTTGAAATAAATATAGCGCGGTCCGAAACTCAAGACTAGCACTGGCCGTGTAATTATGTAATTTAATATTTTTTTCGTAATAAATACAGTTTTGTATTTCATACTTATAACAGTATTCTCGCCGGAGAGGTAAAAAGTATGTTTCACACGAGCAAATTTTTTTAACTCGTGGCTATAAATCACTCACTGCACTCAGTAGTCTAATTGCGAATCACTCGCTATGCTCATGATTCAATTTTAGACTACTTCGCTGGTTCGTGATTTGACATTAGCACTCGGTGCAAAAAATACTTTTGCTCACTTGTTGAACAAATAACTATTGTAATATATGAAAATAAGAAACCAAATATACTCAACTAGATAGTGGTGTAGATACATACCACACGAAGTACTTCAACAAATCTAAATTCTAAGCTTGTTATACAAAATAATATTTTGGGATATTGTAGGACATTTATTTACAAAATGTCGTCCCAAAGTAAGCTTCATGAGCTTGTTGTAAGGGATCTAGACAACTGATAAATTACTTGTATATTTCTAAATACATACATATTATACGTAGCAGACACCTGAATTTCCAAACAAATATTTGCGGATCACACAAATATTTGTTCTGACCCGGGAATTGAACTCGGGACCTCAGCGCGATAGTCTCATACATTAGCGCTTATGACCACCGAGGCAGTCAATCAAATACCAGGTTTGCCTTATTCTCCGACAGGAACTCATGGAGACATGGAAGGTGCGACTTGAGCAACCAAGGTGGGGAAACGCCACAATCGGGGGTCAGACCGGTCGTGAATGAGTGGATGGAGAGGAGCCATGGCAACCTCTCCTACTGGTTGTCACAGATACTTACCAGACGTGTCTGGACGTAGCCATGCTCTCGTAAGGAACCATGGTGCAAGCCATGGTTTCCAGCGGGAGCAAGTGGGACGCCACTGCATCTTTCTGCGAGCAGGTCATGCTCGCGATAGAGGCGGCGAAGAGAAAACGGGAAAAGATTCCCCCTCCACAGTTCCGCAGTCTCCGGCGACAACGTCGCAGACTGTCTTCGCCTAAGACCACTGACCTCCGTGAACGGGGGCCTGAGGATGGCGGGTGGGCTGCTCGCCATCCTTACAGAAGCAGTTCCAAGACGGCGGCATGACGTGAAAATTTCACGTACGCCTCACGCCACAAGAAGCGGGATAGTACCCGAAACAACCCCCAAAAAAGCGGTATAACACCTTGAACCTTAGGTAAGGCCGCGGTGTTAGCCAAAGACTGCCGGGAACTGTGGGACATCTTACCGAGTTACCCGGGGCGTCCGGCAATAGACAGTTAGGCAGGGACCGTGTGGTTTTAGCCGGTTCGAGTCCGGCATGACATCCGAGGGGATTGCCACACGTTAAAACAAATGGGTTGCCTCATTGCCGTATCATTTAATGACCTATTAAAATAAAAAAATAATAAATATCCATCACGCCTTATCCCCGATGGGGTGGCAGAGGCGTATTATATGCCCACTTTTCACCGTGTGGATTCCTGTCCCACGTAATAGGTGGTGAGCCCATTGCCGTGTTGAAATAGACAGACGCAAGTTGTGGCTACCTGCTGTTGAAATTTTTCATTCGCCCATAAGGCATTCAACCAGGCTTAACGACTGCCATTTTACTGGCAACCGGGACCAACGGCTTAACGTGCCTTCCGAAGCACGGAAACGCTTGCAAATGTAAATGCCACAAAGTGGTCACCCATCTGAGGACCAGCCATAGTTAAAGTTGCGTAACTCAGTGATCGTTTACAGAACACTGAGACCGCGGGGCCACGAGCGCTTCAACCTATTACCTATTAAAGGTAATAACTTTGTTATACGGCTACAATAACACTAGAACCATTTGAATACGGAGTATAGTGACAGTGTAGTTTATATTGGTTAGTTAGTGGTTAGTGGTCACTACACACGAATACTAATTAAATATTAAATTGGTCTGCTATTAATACAAGTAACAGCATATATACCACACTAGCTGACCCTCGCGGCTTCGCCTGTGACATACTTTGAACCCCCGTTGCAACTATTTAATCCTGTGTCGCTTATTATTTTTTCAAAAGTGTAGGAAATTCTTCCCGATTTGTTGACATTTATGATTACTGCTCCGCTCTCCAGGGCATTAGCGTAATAATATATAGCCTATAGCCTTCCTCGACAAATGGGCTATCCAACACAAAGTAGTATGTAAGAAGTAAGTAAGAATGTAATATTATAATTTATAATAATGTCTATAATAGTAATCCGTTTACAGATCGCAATGTATCCAATGCACTCTGGTTTTATAGTCCCTTAATAATAGTGTATTCAAAGTTGCTTTAAAATAGTCTGAGACTACCAGGACTTTAATTGGTCGTGCTAATTAGTGTCTAGCACATAAGTCCTTTTAGCCTTTTTGTTACAATCTCACTAAAAAGGCAACGGGTTCAAAATTTCTTCCAAATTTAACATCTAAAATAGACACATTTTATTTATTAAATTTATTCGGCCCTTAAGACCCACCCCAGTTCCGTGCTTCGGAAGGCACGTTAAGCCGTTGGTCCTGGTTGCCAATAAAGTAGCAGTTGAAACCACGTTGAAAGCTTTATGGGCGGCTTAAAAAATTTCAACAGCAGGTCGCGCATTTCAACACGGCAATGAGCTCACCACCTGTTACGTGGGACGAAAATGCATACGGTGAAATGTGGGCGTTTAATGTGCCTCTGCCTACCCCTTCGGGGATAAAGGCGTGACAATATGTATGTATGTATTATAATAGTAATCCGTTTACAGATCGCAATGCATCCAATGCACTCTGGTTTTATATTCCCTTAACATTAGTGTATTCAAAGTTGCTTTAAAACTCTATCTAAGTTTGGGATCCATTTTTATTTAATTGACACATCTATATACGTCAATCTTAAAATGTATAAAGGTCCTAAGGCAAAGTCAGGTGAAAGAACTTAAGTAAATGTAAAATTTGTATTATTCCTTCTGTTTATTTGTTACGTTCTACTCAGTACAAGTCGGTTTCGAAACTACCCTTGCTTTAATTTATTATCGTGTTGTTTACTTACAAACATACATATACATAATGTATATATCGATTTTCCTTAAACAGGTTTTTTGTTTTATGCTGAGATATTGTATAAATTGAGAAGTAACTAAACTAACTAACTATCTTTACGCTATATCCCTGACGAGATAGTCGGAAAGGACAGATCGCCGGGCTACGCGATCCATGCATACTTCTTTAGCTTCCAGGCCCTACCTTTTTGGAATAGGTGTTGAATTTATTCTTTCTACGCTTCCATTGCTGTTTCTCTTGCATAATTAGAGACGTCAAAATGATTTTGGAAGGTAATCAGAAGTATATAGACTATATAAGTAAGTAAGTAAGTAATACTTTATTGTACACCAACAATACAATTAGAGAGAAATAGATACAATTAAATGTGATACAATTGGCGGCCTTATCGCACAATGGCAATTTCTTACAGGCAACCATGGGATGAACATTACGACATAAGGATTTTGACATGGGGCAGTATGGGGCATTTTTATATAAATAAGAATAAAAAATAAAAAACTAAATTACATAAGTACATTACATTACATTTATATAATCATATATATCAAATATATACCAATACATATTTCAATATACTACATACACATATGTACATATACATAGATAACATAAATATTTATATATACAGAATAATGATTAGCTAAGGAAACACTAAGCATATCCAATCCCTAGCAAATAATAGTTATTGACTTGCTTTTTAAAAGATGCCAAACTTTGCGCGAGTCTAATTGATACCGGTAGTGCATTCCATAACCTGACCGCTTGGACAGAAAAAGATTTGTCCATAAATTTATCTCAACTGGAAATCGCATATTGAAGATGCTATAATCTTCTGGGGAAACTCCACTGACTGGGAGTACGTTTTTAAAGCCCAAAATCAATGTGTCCGTGCTATTTATAGACTTCAAAGAACCTATAGCTGTAAGCCAATATTTAAAGACCTGAAATTACTTACGCTGCCATGTATATATATATATATTGGAGGTTGCTACATTTGTAAAAAGGAATTTGCACATATATGATAAGTTTTACAGCAGTCGTCATTGCCAAACTTTGCGCGAGTCTAATTGATACCGGTAGTGCATTCCATAACCTGACCGCTTGGACAGAAAAAGATTTGTCCATAAATTTATCTCAACTGGAAATCGCATATTGAAGATGCTATAATCTTCTGGGGAAACTCCACTGACTGGGAGTACGTTTTTAAAGCCCAAAATCAATGTGTCCGTGCTATTTATAGACTTCAAAGAACCTATAGCTGTAAGCCAATATTTAAAGACCTGAAATTACTTACGCTGCCATGTATATATATATATATATTGGAGGTTGCTACATTTGTAAAAAGGAATTTGCACATATATGATAAGTTTTACAGCAGTCGTCATCAATTTGAAATAAGATATCAGCCCAGTAAGACGACATTACTCAATAGAAGCATATTTTGTATGACTTCCAAGATATATAACAAATTACCACTAGATTTAAGAAAACTCGATAATGTTCACAGATTTAAGTTGGAGCTAAAAAATGTATTGGTAAATTAGTGGATATATAAATGGAGAAGGAAGAAAATATTATTATTTATTTTCGCCGTGAGCAACATATTTAAGCTGCAAAGTGTGATAGTTTGTAAATATAATTAGACTAAACTTCTGAGATGTATTGGTAAGAGTATTTATATTTCTTCTAAACCGCATCTAAGGGCCCTTTCAGTATACTTTGCGGTACGATGTCAGATCGTAAAATTTTACGACAGCGTATAGCGCATCGGGAAATTGCGACTTGAAATGCGTGGCCTGTCCTCGACTTTACGGTACCAAGTCACACTGAAATCGAAAGAATTATAGACTTCTTCTAATTCCGTATTATATGCACGTGTAGTGTTCTATTTTAAAACCTTATGAAAGAAACAATCTCCCTAGATTTTGGGAAATCTAGTGAAAAATAATAAAATCTTCTAGCTTAGGATCACAATTTTATAAAACTTTAGATATACTAACTTCAGATAAAACTATAATACTTAATTGAAATAACGGAGCACTCAATTCAGTTTTTAAATGCATAGTGTTAAGCTCAGAAAGTACTAAGTAGAGAATTTAGAAAAAACAAATGTGTGTGTACCAGAGTACACAGGTAAGAAGTAAAACGTCTTTACATTTTTTACAGCTATAAAATTTCTCTCATATGTTGATAAAGAAGTTTCACTTATGATAAAGAAGTTTCCCTTCAAAACAACATGGCGCGTAACTGAAAAACGTGACGACTTTTTTTATAGCCATAAAATTTCTCTTAACGTCGATAAAGAAGTTTCACTACAAAAATGTGCGGTCGGTAACGAAAGTACTTACGTTTAAAAAAATAGTTTTAAATAAATAAAAAAACGTGTGTAAAAAGATACAGGGACACACCCAGTTGACTCGTGTGCTACTTTGCTTTATAAGTAAGTTCGATACACACACACACACACACACAGCATACGTCACAAATTTATTGCAGTTTCACTGGATCGCTCAATTCAAAACGTGTCTGAACTGTGTGATCTACAAAACATAAATTTCATTGAAGAAATATATAGATTATTTATTTTTGGAAGTTACGCCCTAAGAAACGATTTCATATTTGCCTGCGGAAATGAGGAGATTCTATCTCAGATTTCTTTTCCTATAATTTTATAGGTGTAGATTCAGATTCAGAGTCAGATTAGATTCACATTTGTGAATGGATTGAAAATGTCAAATGGATACATTTTCTTACAAAGAATTGAAAACGAAAGGATTAAAATCATATGTACAGTTTAGTGTTTTTGATAGGTACGGAACAATCACCATATCTCTCTCTGATAAAAAACAGCCCATCATATAAGACCTATCAATTTTATGACTGCCAGTTCAGACCACGGATGACTGGAATTGTTTTCTATCCGACACTGCGTTTTGATAGGAGCTTAACAATAAATCACAGTTATAAAAACTCGACAGTCAAAATTACCCGAATTGCGTCCCTTCCTGTCATTTGGAAGGTAAATCCGCTGTCAAACAAAGTTATTATGAATCTATTGACAACAGTAAGCTCATTATTATTGTCACGAATGAGTTAAATAGTCTGTTAGGTTGGAGGTATTGAGCACGGTTTAATCTATACCTAATGGTAAGTTAAGTTTTTGATTTCAAATCTGAAAGTACTTCTTCTCAGAATCAGATCAGAAGAATCATAATCAGAATTACTAAATTCGTTAGCCATAAACGTGTTGGAATTGTTTACTTTTTGGTCAATTTTGATACTAACTTTACATTTCAAACAAACAAAACAGAATAAATAAATATTTAACGAATATTAATTGTGTGGACCTCAAATGTTTGTTTCGAAGTTTGGGTGTATCCTATATATAATTAGTATTTATTTAGAAATATATAAGTATATTTATCAGTTGTCTGGATCCCATGCCACAAGAATATATTAACGGCGTTCTGTAAAAAAAATTACCATAATATTTTTTTCTTCTGTGGACTGGAATTCCTTATGTGATAATACATTCCTACCTTTTAGACAAGATGAGCTGATACTAAGATGATAATGAGGCAAAAATAACACTCTTAATTAAAAGAGATTTTTTAGCTGTAGAGTTCATTCAGTCGTCCCTCCATGCTTGCTTTATCCCTTGGAGAGGGTTTAAAGAGGCTGCGCGAAGTGTTTTGGAGCGCGACTGTGTATAGAGGAAGGGGTAATTGAAACATAAACAACGCTCACAACCCCACTTGGGACTTATTTCAAAGAAAAGCCTACAAGTTCCGTGAAAATCTACTTCTATGATTAATCTGTGAATAATAAGTAGTTTGTTGCTTCAGTTTTTTCAGTGTGTCAGGGACCTTGATACTAAGTTGACCCTGAGAGGTACCTACCAAGTTCCACTGAACACACTAAGCTCTAAAAGCGAACCATATTTTAGATGGTTGAAGTCCGATAAGGGTGTAAGGGGCCCCACTGAGATCTCCGGGGTCCAAGCGACCTGACTTGTTAACCAGCGGACTAAGTAAGGACACCTCGAAGGGTTGAAGGTCAGACCGCAGTCGCTCCCAATAATTCCATAAATCAATAACCATACGATAGCTGCCCCTAACAGTCAAAGTGAACCTCAGGCATCAAATCTACCTGAATTTGAAGCATTATACTTTTATTTGGCTGCTAGGTTTGGAAACAACTGGTAATACACTAAGATAAAAATAAAATGTGTGTGTACCAGAGTACCTACTGTAGTAACTTAGTATATGTATAAATGTGGGTAAGTACGGTTTTATAATAAATCAGTTAGCTGCCAACCTCGGCCTTATATTATCGTCACACTGGCGACGAGGCGATTTCACGCGTAATTTAAGTCTCAAATAGTAATAATAAGTAATTCATAATGCCGATCGGGAAACTAGAACCGTTCGAAATTGGTTCAAAACAGTGGCCTGCTTATATTGCCGAGCGGTGCGCGATGTGCCGCCACGCGGAGCCATGCATCATTGGGAGTTTCCACTTAATCCGTGGCAACGTATACACGCGGACGAAGTATTTTATATTAGTTTATTAGCACATTCTAAGTGGATCGAGGCCCTTGCGATGAATCGCACGGATGCCGACTTCTACCATTGCTGTTCTAAGATCTATTTTTGCGCGATTTAGTTTACCAACTATGTTTGTCACCGACAATGGTTCACTATTCCTTTCATCACAATTTCAAGAATATTGTAAACAAAATTGTATAAAACACGTGACGTCAGCACCCTACAGACCGCAGGGGAACGGCGCTGCAGAGAACGCCGTCAAAGTTGTAAAAAAATCTATTAAAAGAGCCATGCATGAGGGTAAGAATGTACCACAAGAACTTAGTAAATTTTTATTTAACTATCGAAATGTTGAACACGCGACTACCAATGTCGCACCCGCAGTGGCTCTGTTGGGGCATCGATTACGCAGGCGCCTCGATGCTGTGCGACCAGATGTGAGCGTCTACGTCCGTACCGCTCAGGAACGCCAGTTAAGAAACAAGCCGGGCATCGAGCGGGATATTCAGGTCGGGGACCCAGTGCTCACTCGCGGTTACTCTGATAAAAACACAAGGATCAGGCGGTGGAATCAAGTAACGGTGCTGACGACACGTTCGAAGATGCAACGGGGGAGGAGACGTCGGAAGCAACGGATAAGGGAGTTTGGCAAAGTTTAGATTCAAAGGTTGGAGCATGTTCAACTAATCTTCAGCGTTCTCCGACGACTCTGCCCACGAATGCATGCGCCCGCGCCATTAGGGCTTATAATCGGGCCAACCCTCAAAAACTTGAATAGTTAATTTCTCAGCGTTGTAAATACCTCATAGTTTGAATATCTTGATGACATTGTAAGTGTATAATTAGGTACTACTATATATATGTATAGGTTAATCTAATTGAGTACATAATGGACTGTAAACTACCTATTAAAGGGGGAAAGATGTAGTAACTTAGTATATGTATAAATGCGGGTAGGTACGATTTTATAATAAATCAGTTAGCTGCCAACCTCGGCATTTTATTATCGTCACACCTACCTACACAGGTAAGAAGTGAAACTTCTTTATGACATTTTTTTACAGCTATAAATTTTTGAAGCGCTCGTGGCCCCGCGGTCTCAGTGTTCTGTAAACGATCACTGAGTTACGCAACTTTCACTATGGCTGGTACTCGGATGGGTGACCACTTTGTGGCATTTACATTTGCGAGCGTTTCCGTGCTTCGGAAGGCACGTTAAGCCGTTGGTCCCGGTTGCCAGTAAAATGGCAGTCGTTAAGCCTGGTTGAAGGCCTTATGGGCGGCTTAAAAATTTCAACAGCAGGTAGCCACAACCTGCGTCTGTCTATTTCAACACGGCAATGGGCTCACCACCTATTACGTGGGACAGGAATCCACACGGTGAAAAGTGGGCATATAATATGCCTCTGCCACCCCTTCGGGGATAAGGCGTGATGGATATTTATTTATTTATTTTATTTCTATAAATTTTTCTCATACGTCGCTTAAGAAGTTTCTCTTCAAAACAACATGGCGCATAACCGAATTGTTTTTTAAGTGAAACTTCTTAATCGAGGTTGAGAGAAATATTATAGCTGTAACAAAACATCACATTTTTCGGTTACGCGCTTTGTTGTTTTGAAATGAAAGTTCTTTATCATAAGTGAAACTTCTTTATCAATGTATGTGAGAAATTTTATAGCTGTAAAAAAAAATGTCGTAATGAAGTTCCACTTCTTACCTGAGTACTCTGGTACACACACATATTTTTTTTACAGCTATAAAGAAGTTTCACTTCAAAAATAAGTCCAATATGCTCATCTCAGTAATCCAAAATCTCGGTTATAATGACTGTGAAGTGAACGATAAAATCTATATGATTCATTTTGCAATGATTGAAATCAGTTTTAAATCGTAATACTTCGACCACAAGTTCGTCTCGCTAAACAGAATAAAAAGCTGGCAAGACAATACAGTAATATAAAAGTGAATTATAATAAACTTCGCAACGCCACAGTCGTTTCTGTTTTCGACATTCAGCGACATAAACAATTTTGTTTACTTCATTATTATACAATTGTGTCGTCCTAAAAAACGAGCTATCAAAAACATACTAAGTAATTGCCGATGTTTTTCTTGTGTTCTATTTGACCTATAATCACAAATACATTAACCCATAAAATGCCTGATCGAGTTGGTGAATTACACTCCAATAGACAGGAGTTCAATAAGATTGATATTTGTGACACACAAAGGACAACTTTATAGAAAGAACAACTTTTTAAGTGTTGCTCATGACTGCTACTAGAAATGACCACTGACAGGGGTGACCTTGGTCAGGGGCAGATTCATCCATTTTAACTACATGATCGCGAACTGTGGTCGCTAACCTCGGACTAACAGCATTCTATTTGAGGTGAAAGACATGCTAAGACGCAGAATTTAATTATTTCTGAAAGAGGAAGGCTTTGGTAAATGCTGCTGTAATAATACTGAAAAAGGGCCAAAATAGTTGCCTATTTTATTTATCGTACCATGGCAATATGGCATTTATAAACAATTACTGTGTACACATTATGTGTTCAGTAGTAAGGCATCCTACGCGTATGTTCTTGAGTGGCAATTTGTGGGCTTCGGCTGAAATTCAGCGCTGTGGTCATGCTTAAGTATCATGCTGAGTTGTGACTGTATAGTGTATTTATGTTGTGTATGTATAAATGTGTTTCCTTTCTTTCTTTCAGCATGCCATATTTGTGTGCGGTTCAATTATTTTCCAATTGCATTTATACATACATCCATACAAACATTTATATATACATATATATATTCATACATCTAATTATATATACATACCAAAATTCACTACAAAATCAAATAATATTCCTTTATTATTCTCCTAAAGACAGCCAAAGAATGGAGCCATCTAATTGGTATAGGCAGAGCATTCCATAACCGCACAGCCTATACGGTGAACGATTTGTCATAAAAACTAGTGGAGTGAGTGGGTACTGCCAATTTCAAAGATTCCGATGACCTCAATGTTGTCTTTTTGAGGTATGTCATTAACGAACATGAATCACTCTTTGAGATAAGTAGGGGAATATGGATTGAACTGTATATTGTAAAGCATAGATAGGATATGAGTATTCCGTCGAAGGCGAATTGGAAGCCACTCGAGCAAGTTGCGGTATTCGGTGAAGTGTTCATATTTGCGTAATCCAAATATTAATCTTATACAGAAGATTTGTAGGCGCTCAAGTTGCTCTTCGGCGATATTTAGATACCTGACAATGGCATAATCTAGCAAGGGAAGTAGTACTGATTCAGCAAGCGTAATTTTAGTGGCCGTTGAAAGGAAATTACTTAGAAAATTACATAATCGGTGCTAGGATCCTGCAGAGGCGAATATCTTCAGAATGATAAATAAGAAAGAAACAGGGTGTCTAGTTACTTAGAAATATATACTTAATGGACATTTTAATTTCCAAACAAACGTAAAAATAAATATTAAGGAAGTTTTTTTAGTTAATAACATAATTACAGTCGTTAGACTAGCTGATAGCTTCGCTTGCGTGGTGAAGTTTTCCTATCCGATATTTCGTACGGAACCTTAAGCTTTTTGAAAATCCAATATAGCCTATGTTACTCACGAAGAATGTAGCTTTCTAATGGTGAAAGAATTTGTAAAATCGACCCGTAGTTTCTGAGCCTATTGATTACAAAAAACTTATAAATCTTTGCTCTTTATAATATTAGCATAGATATATATGTATACATATCCCAAATATTCTGAAGAAAGTAATTAACGATGAACCGAGGACATTCTTGAACCAAATCTGACCTCATTATCTTTACGTGTCACCGTTCTAGGAAAGTCAAAAATGAGTTAATGAAACATCACGTCCTGATAAACTGTTCTGACTCAGCTACTTGGAAATATTCGAGATCTAAATATTACGAAAGTAACCGACGAGAGATTTTATTATTTTAAGAAGAAGCTTTCTGAGATGGCTTGCCTGAATCGTTGGCGGAAATATTCTATTCGTATAGCATTTTGTTACACAAACAAATATCAGTTGACAGTTTTATGACAAAAGTTAAAGAAGACACGCTACTGTCGTCGTGTCTACGGTTTTTTTTGTAATATTAGGTAATGGGGGAATATTTACGCTGTATCCCTGACAGAGTATTCAGGGAGCACAGATCGCCGGCTTCGCGATCCATGCATACTTCTTTGGAATACTTCTTCAACTGCGTTTTATACACGTCTAGGTATTCTAGTACTTTTGACCTATCCGTTAAGATAAATAAATAATAATTATGGGGCATTTTTTTAGCCCTCTAGCCTAACGTGTGTTGTGTTATAGGATCTAGACGACTGATAAACATACATATATTTTTAAAATACATACTTATTATACATAGGACACACACAAACTTCTAAATAAACATTTGTGGATCACACAAATATTTTTTCCGACCAGAGAATCGAACCCGGGGCCTCAGTCGCGGCAGTCGCATACAATACCACTGCGCCACCGCAGCAGTCAAAAAAATTAAGTTTAAATTAAGTTTACAAAGTCCCTGTTGAATTCAACCCTTTTACTCTGAAGTCTTGGAACCACTTATTAAACGACCAAGATAAAGTCAAAACAAAAGATAGTGAACTAAGAATTTAGAAATTTTTAGTTACTTCTATTTTAATACCATCTATCTATACTTTATATTAATATATAAAGCTGAAGAGTTTGTTTGTTTGTTAGGTTGAACGCGCTTATCTCAGGAACCGAATTGAAAAAATCCTTTTTTGTTGGATAATCCATCGTTGAATCAATGGGTTCAACCCCGTCTTGAACCAAGTTGTCTTTTTTCTCTTACATACATACATACTTTCACACCTTTATCCCCGAAGGGGTAGGCAGAGGCGTACTATACGCCCACGTTTCACCGTATGTTTTTGCTTTTTGTCCCACGTAACAGGTGGTGAGCCCATTGCCGTGTTGAAATGGACAGATGCAGGTTCTGGCGACCTGCTGTTGAAATTTTTCAAGCCGCCCATAAGGCATTCAACTGGCTTAACGACTGCCATTTTACTGGCAACCGGGACCAACGGCTTAACGTGCCGTTCCGAAGCACGGAAACGCTCGCAAATATAAATGCCACAAAGTGGTCACCCATCCGAGGACCAGCCATAGTGAAAGTTGCTTAACGTTGTTTCACTTAATTAAAAAGAAATAATAATATGTGAAAGTTAGCAGACTAATTGCTTTAAAGAAATTGTCTTTAAACATTGCGGCCGCAGCCCTTGGGTATGAAGCCCAATCAGCAACCAGGCACAAGCGCCACTAATATAAATATCATGGATATAGTTATATGGCCCAGGTGGGCGTAACTGGTAAAGTTTGGGACTTCAACGCAGAGGTCTCGGGCTTAAATATTTTTATGATCCGCAAATATTTGTTTCGAAATTATAGTGTTACTATATGTGTGTGTATATATTTCGCGCGTTTACGATCTAAGAAAAAAATGTCCACTTTATTTATTTAGAAGTATAATTATTGAAGTGAAACTTCTTTATCGACGTGGAGACAAATTTTCACTTCTTACCTGTGTACTCTGGTACACACACAATATTTAATTTATTTATTTTGAATCAATACCGAATTTCGGTTCAGAAACATAATGTGTTTGACATTTAATAATAGTTGTATCAACCTAAACGTAATTTGGGTAGAATCGATTTCAAAGGGTATAACATATTTGCGCTCAAGGGCTACTACGAGGACGAGGAATGGGAAGGGATAACATTGCACTTCAGGTAGCTCTTTGATCGCAAATACACAGATTTTTTTAAAAGTATAATAATAGTCAAGGTTATAAAGATATCAACACTACATACCATTGCATGAATTTTATATATTTTTTGATTCATCAATAACGTCTTATCTCCGAAGGAGTGGCAGAGGCATATTATACGCCCACTTTTCACCGCGTGTATTCGAGCCCCACGTCATAAGTGGTGAGCCCATTACCGTGTTGAAATAGACAGACGAAAGTTGTGGCTACCAGCTGTTGAATATTTTCAAGCCGCCCATAAGACCTTCAACTTGACTTAACGACTGCCTTGTTACTGGCAATCGGGACCAACGGCTTAACGTGCCTACCTTTTCACGGAACGCTCGCAAATGAAAATGCCTTAAAGTGGTTACCCATCCGTAACCAGCCATAGTGAAAGTAGCTTAACGCAGTGATCGTTTACAGAACACTGAGTAAACGGGCCCACGAGCGTTTCTTGAAGTTTCTTAATTAAATGTTTTTGAAGTTAGTAAATAATATTGTCGGACTGAAACTGTTACACAAAAACTTGTTAACAATAAAAGTCTAAGGTCTTTAGGCCGCGGTGGCCGACATAGCCTTTGTCGGAAGCTCTAGCCTTATGATTCCCAGGGCTTACCCGGGACTTTCGGCTAGGCAGAAGGCTGATGTGTTGGTTTTAGTCGGTATTAGTCAGATCTGGCATGAATAAAGCTTTCCACACGTAAAAATCAACTTAGATTTGACTTTTGGAAGTGAATGCTTTTTATTCAAGTCACATATCAATAGCAGCTAGACCGGGGCCTCAACCATTCCGTGATGACTGATGAGAGTATTTCATACGCGTTCCATACTGTGACACCATAAATTCACCTCCACACATTCCTTGAGCTCAGTAACCGGAGTTCGTATAGTAACCGGAGTTCGTATTCTATTCGGACTTTAATCTCAGTTGAAACAGACTTGACAAATAATAACTAACAATGCAATTAAAGCAGAAAAGTTTAAAAAAACACAATTATATATATCACCAAAAATAAAAAAAATGCCAGTAAAATAGCAGTTGTAAAGCCTGGTTGAAGGCCTTATGGGCGGCTTGAAAATTTCAACAGCAGGTCACCACAGCCTGCGCCTGTCCATTTCAACACGGCAAATGGGCTCTCTACCTGTTACGTATGACAAAAATGGATACGAGGACCTACGGTGAAATGTGGGTGTATGGTATGCCTCTGCCTACCCCTTCGGGGATAAATGCATGACAAAATGTATGTATGTACAAAAAATTAAATCAGCTCATTAAAAGTTTCGCCATTCGTATAAATTATTTACTTAACAGTAGGTAATCCCAATTAAACTTGTGCGCTGAAGCAAATCTTTATTGATATGAATATTGGATAGTGTTGCTGTTATAAGTCGAGATGTCGTTCATAAGTTCACCTCAGTTTTTCAGTTAGTTCATTATGTCGTTCTTCATCGTTATTTAGCTGTCTAAATACTTTTATTAAAACTCACGCGGACTAAAGTGGACTATATATGACTGCCTACGTGGTGCGGTGAGAGTGTGTCCGACTGCTACGCAAGAGGTCGTGGGTTCGATTCCCACCCAGGATAAAACTTTGTGTGATGAGCACGATGGTTTACTCTACTGTGTCTGGGTGTTATTTATATATAATATTTATGTATTTAAAAATATATAAGTATGTTTTGTCAGTTATCTGGTTACCATAAACATTGGTAAAAATAAAATATATATATAAATATCGATATTTTCTTACACAGCGGTCTCTAGCACAAATTAAGCTAATACATATATAAGCTTATGCTATGGGATCTAGACAACTGATAAACTTACGGACTTTACTACTTAAACGTGAAGAGAAAATGTTCGATTTTCTATACTTCGAGGCCTTTGTTTATCATTGGTAAGCATCGCTCTATCTCATATTTCCCTCTCTGAAGCTCCCGAGCGATTAGATTTATATTGATGTTATTACACTAATTGTCCAGAATAATTTCGTATTCAGGTCGGGATACCGAGGTTTCCGGAGTATATGTATTCATGTCGCTAACGAAATGATATACTTTTCTGAGGTTGTAGTAAGTAATAAGGTACTTAGTGAATTATATATAAAGTACAGCGCCACCGAGAGAATAACCTCTCATCTGATGTTCTCCAATTTTCAGCAGTTCAATTACATTATAAATTTGGGAGGTCAGGGACTGTAAAATTATTTGTCAAAATAATAGTTGATTATGGTACAAGTGTGTAAAGTTGGTGATTACCGCTGAGGCGCTATTGAGAACCGAGCCGTAACGCGACGGTCTAAAAAGAGCCGAAGACGGTAATCAACAATACACACGTGTATCATACGACGTTTTTCAATACACTTATGAATACTATAATACTAAATAAAACAAATAGATATTTTTCCTTGGGGTTTTCAGGTAGTAAACTTTCTATAACGTTAAGGGCTTCACATCATATATCGGGTGGTGTAGGTACTAGGTAAATTGTTTTCTTCATAACTAGTACTTGTAGGCATTTTAATTAATTTATAACTTTAATTTCAACAAGGTAAACGAATTGTGAATTATTTTTGGTACTGGCGGGAACAATTATTTAGTTTTTTTTATGAATGACCATAGAGTATAGAATGAGGATTCTTTTTTTCTTGTTAAAGTTGTTGTATAAAGTTTTAAACAGAACAGCAACAAAAGTTATTTATGAGTGATTTTGTTTATTATACGCGTACAAGATGAAATTTTCTATTTAAATACGAAGTTGCATGAAATGAACAAGCAATATAGGTATATATTAATTTATTTGTTCTATTGAACGCGATCTTTTTTGTATTGATTTTTTTTAAGAATAATGCATTACAACCCATG
Organism: Thumatha senex; assembly: GCA_948477245.1. Lineage (NCBI taxonomy): Eukaryota > Metazoa > Arthropoda > Insecta > Lepidoptera > Erebidae > Thumatha > Thumatha senex. The sequence continues at coordinate 19,399,753 of OX419744.1, forward strand.
CAATAAAAAACAAATCTATTATCCCACTAGTGATATATAATAACAATCAAAAAACCACAGTTTGATAATAGGTATCATTACGTGCCTAATTGCGGTGAGATTAGAGCCATTTTATGGGTAAGAGTATTGAAAAATATTTAAAAAAAGAACTTTTCTCAAGAAACGAACTATACGGAGTTTGTATAACCTACTTAGTACTATTAAGCGTGATGCATGGTGGAATGAGGAAGTGAAAGAAGCAGTTCGAATGAAGAAGAAAGCATGGCTAGACTACTTAGCCTCGCGGAATGATTTTAATATGAAAGAGAGATACAAGCTGCAGAAAGTTAACACGAAGGCACTTATAGAAGAAGCTCGTGAAAGGTGCAGAATGAAAGCGGATGAAAGGTTGTCGTCCAATTTCCGGGATAATGCCAAGCTCTTCTGGAAAGAGGTAGGCAAGACCCGGAGTTGTTCGGCAATCTGCAGTATGAATAAAGTGCTTAGTGTTAACAATGACGTCCTAACATACCAAAGTGACGTCCTGCAGAGATGGAGTGAATATTATGGAAAGATGTATGCAAGAAAAGACAGAGATGCCACATCGGGAAGGGGAGCTCACTTCGATGCTCCGGATCCCGATGTCATTAGTATGAAAGAAATAGAACAAGCGATAAGAAGTATGAAATGTGGTAAGGCTGCGGGAAAAGACAGAGTCACTGCTGAGATGATCAAGTACGGTGGGTCGCGTGTCTGGGACACACTATGTCTGTTATGCAACTTGTGCTGGCGGACGGGTGAGGTCCCAGATGACTGGCGAGTAGCACTTGTAGTACCTATTTACAAAGGGAAAGGCTCGCGCCTAAACTGCTCCAGCTACAGGGCGATCAGCTTGGTCAGCTTAGCTAGTAAGGTGTATGCAAAGGCTATAACGGCACGAATGCAAGAAAAGTCTGAAAGGTATTTATGGGAGGCTCAATGCGGATTCCGACGTGGAAGAGGTTGCATGGATCAAGCGGTTTCTCTCCGCATGATCGCGGAAAAGTTTCTGGCTCTTAGCCAGAAGGTTTTCTGCGCTTTTGTGGATCTAGAGAAAGCATTTGATAACGTTGTGAGATAAACGCTGTGGGACTTGCTGCCAGGATATGGTGTGGACGGCTCGCTACTGCGGGCAATACAGTCGCTTTATAGGGACTGTAAGGCTTGCGTGCGAGTAGGGGGGGATGTGTCACCTCTTTTTGATGTCTGTACAGGCGTCAAACAGGGATGTGTCATGTCCGCCTGGCTGTTCATAGTGTATCTGGACAGTTGCCTGCAGAAGTTGAAAGATTTTAATATGGGTGTGAATTTGGGTGACTTTACAGTAAACTGTCTGCTGTACGCTGATGATGCGGTGCTCATGGCCTCATCAGAAGCCGACCTTCAGGCATTAGTCACTAATATGAAAGAGGGGTGTGAAAGTAAGGGTCTCCGCTTGAATGCAAGTAAAACTAAGGTTCTAGTATTTGAAAGAGGTGACGTAAGAACTAAATGCGAGATTAGGGTAAACCAGGAACGTCTAGAGCAAGTGAATGAAATTGTGTATTTAGGAAGTATGTTAGCGCGGATGGAAGATGTGATTCGGATGTGGAACGGCGAGTAGCTGCCGGAAACAAAGTTAACGGTGCTTTGTCCCAGTTAGTAAAGCGACAAAGCATCGTAAAAGAAGCACGACTGGCGATTCATAATGCAGTGCTAGTGCCAACTTTGCTTTACGGTAGTGAAACCTGGGTATGTCAGCAGATGCATGAAAGTAAATTGAATGCTGTGGAGATGCGATCACTTCGAAAGTTGTGCGGCGTTACCTTGGTTGGCCGAATACGTAACGAAGTGATACGCAATTTGGCAGGTTTGAATGAAAGTGTCAGCGTTAAGCTGGAAAAGGGCGTGCTCCGTTGGTTTGGACACGTCCAACGAATGAGTGAGGAACGATTGACGAAGAATATATATTGTTCAAAAGTAGAGGGTAGAAGGAGTCAGGGTAGGCCGAGACTTACATATGAAGACCACGTGAGCAGATTGCTCAAAAACGGAAAGGTCAAAAGTACTCGGATACCCAGACGTGCGTGTATGAAGCGATTGATGAATCTCGAAGAAGCGAAAGAAGTATGCATGGATCGCGAAGCCTGGCGATCTGTCCTCTCTGACTACCCCGTCAGGGATACAGCGTGAAGATAGTTAGTTAGTTAGTTACTTAGTACTATAATTATTTGTTTTTTCCTATATGGTTGCTCATGCGCATAGCGTATCTATTTTAATAAGCCTATAGTAGTTCAATGTTAACCATAGGCCTCTACCAAGTCTAGCCATATTGGGGGAATATTAGATTTTCCGACGCTGGTCATATGGGTTTCTTCTCTCTGCCTTTACCTCAACCGTTGTCATTGAAGCGCTCATAGCCGTGCTTCGGAAGTCACGTTGGTCCCGGTTGCCCGTAACATGGCAGTCGTTAAGCCAAGTTGAAGGCCTTACAAGTGGTTTGAAAAATTTCAACAGCTCGTAGCCACAACCTGCGTCTGTCTTTTTTAACACGGCAATGGGTTCACCAACTATTACGTGGGACAGGAATACACACTGTGAAAAGTGAGCGTATAATATGCCTCTGTCACTCCTTCGGAGATAAGGCGTGATTGATAGACAAAGCAGGCGAGGCTGGCTTGAGGCTGAAAAAATATATACAGTCCGTCACCCTTAGGCTGGACAGGTAGGTATTTTGTGCCTATCAGGTTATTGTATGAATTGTCTTTACAGAAGTACTAGCTGATGCCTGCAGCTTCGCCCGTGTGGTGAAGTGCTGATGAATATTCATTCCTGTTTATAATATTAGTATAGATAAAATCTAAAAAAATATTCCATGTCCCGAGAGTAATATATTGCAAAATTAGATACCAATTTATATTTAAAACTGTAAGCACCATCTTTTCTCAAGTTGGCCTCCTTTCCAAATCAGCGTCGTCGAGCTTTAAGTAGTCTTTATGCTGCCCGTGGGACGCTGAGTGTTGGCCAAATGAGTGTAAATGTGGCTAGTATTTTTTAGATTTTCTATTTTAATTTAATGTAAATATATGGTATCATTCATGACACTAAATCTAGCTCTTAAACTACAACGTTTAACGAATTATCACCAAACTGAGCTGTATTTCCAGATGCATCAATAATCTTCTCCATCGAAAATTCACACGTTACTTTCTTGCTCATTTTCCGGGTATGCTTTTTAGAGCTCGCATGCTAGCCCCTATGCCCTCAGAGATGCGCTCGGGAGCAGTGCGATGCGGGAAAGGTAGCTACTTAGGGTGCTCTGTGGGAGCCGCCCCGTCATCCCGGGACTCCACAATGCCAGACTGCGGTAAGTGAACCTCTTTTATACCTAACCTGTAACGGTGGTTTGGTGGGTAGGGCGGTAGGCGGTCTCTCACAACTACTACACCACCGATGTAGCTTAGTATCTGAAGCTTAAAACCCTATTTGACAATGAAATTGTTGATTTATGTGATTTTGTTTACGCAAAAATTAATTTATTAATATTACGTTATTTACAAATTAGATTACTGATTGTATAAATATATTCAATTGTTTTTGAAAGGTATAAAACGACTTGATTTTTAAAATGTCGCCCCACTCTGTGTCAACCTCTTGTAGCTGACAGACGTATACTGCTTCCTAGTACGATTAAAATAAAAAGTGATTATTTGAAGTGTAAAAGTGAAGTTTCGTTTTCGATCCTTATATATCTAACAGGTTATGGGACCAGTACAGTGATTAAAAAAAAAAAAGTGGTGAAAAATCGAAGTGCAAATAAAGTGATTTCCTACCTACGTTATAAAAATAAAAATCGTAAGTAATGGAACATTTAAAACTAAAACGGAATATTAAACCTTTTGACGGAGAGAAATATAGTATATGGAAATTTAGAATACGCGCTCTTTTAAGTGAGTTGGACATAATCGAAGTAATCGATAAAGAAATTCCACAAACTCGATCGGAAACATGGGAAAAGAACAATAGAGTGGCTAAAAATATTTTAGTAGAATATTTATCGGATTCTTTTATAAGTTTTGTAAGTGATTCTTTAACTGCGAAAGAAGTGTTTAAAAATTTAGATTTAAAAATTTAGATATTTATTTTCAATTTACGGACGAAAAAGCTTGGCAAGTCAACTGGCTTTAAGAAAGAAATTATTGGGTTTAAAATTGCAAGCCGATATACCTCTAATAAAACATTTCACCATTTTTGACGAGCTAATTACGGAGTTATTGGCAGCGGGGGCAAAATTAGAAGAAACTGACAAAGTTGCACATTTGTTACTGACGTTGCCAGTTAGCTATGATAGTCATTACTGCCATAGAAACATTGACTGAAAATAATCTAACCTTGGCATTTGCGAAAACTAGACTTTTAGACCATGAAATAAAATTAAAAAATGAGGGTAGTGATACAAGTGCAAAGGTTCTACATATTGAAAATAAAAGTGAAAATAATTTCAAGCGAAAAATTGACTGCACAAATTCTACATTTAACTACCCGCATAATAACAATAAGAAAATAAAAGGACAGAAACACTGTAAATTTATGAAGTGTCATCATTGTGGTCGAAAGGGGCATATGAAGAAAGATTGCTTTTACTATATACGGATGAATAAACCTGATCGTACAAGAACAGTTTAAACCGTTAAATTGTCTCAAGAATCTAAGCCTGATGATTTTTCGGGCTATGCGTTTATGACGGGAGAGTACCACCGAGAGGAAGATTCTAACATTATTACATTTTTATTGGATTCCGGAGCATGGGATCACATCATAAACAGGGACGATATCTTCAATTCGTACGAATGTTTAAGTACACCAATTAAAATTTCTGTTGCTAAGAAAGGTACCTTTATTTCAGCTACAAAAAAAGGTTCAATCAATGTTGTGAGCAATATCGGTATTTCAGGCGTTTTGGAGAAGGTTCTGTTCTGTCGTGAAGTGCCATACAACTTGTTATCTGTGACAAAGATGCAACAGGCTGGTCTGAAAGTAATTTTTGATCAACATGGCACTCATGTACTGAAGGATGGTAATATCATTATGAAAGGTAAGATTTTACATAACCTAATTACCTTAGATTTTACAGTACCTTTAAAGATAAGTTCGTCTGTTTCTCATGGATGTCAAAGCTATGTTAACGATTATAAACTGTGGCATCAACGTTTAGGCCATATTAGTAAAAATAAATTCCTGGAATTAAAATGTAACAATATGATGGAAGATGGACATCAGCTTGACAAAATAGACCCTAGTTGCGAATTATGTGAAGCTTGCATAAATGGTAAACAGACGAGACTACCTTTTAATAAAACTAAAAATAAAGAATATATCAAGCGACCATTATATATTGTGCATACAGATGTCTGTGGTCCTATCACTCCTTCTACAATTGACAATAAGAATTATTTTGTATTATTTGTGGATCAGTTTACGCATTATTGTGTAGTATATCCCCTGACTTACAAATCAGATGTTTTCATGGCATTCAAAGATTTTGTTAAGAAGGCTGAATCAAAATTTAACTGTAAATTGGTAACTTTGTATAGTGATAACGGTGGAGAATATTTATCTACCGAAATGAAGGATTACTGTATTCAGAAAGGGATAAGCTATCACTTAACTATACCTAGAACGCCACAGTTAAATGGGGTCGCTGAACGTATGGTGAGGACCATTACGGAAAGGGCTCGTTCTATGTTAGATGGTGCGAAGATGGATAAATGATTTTGGGCTGAAGCAGTTCTAACTGCTGTCCACTTAATAAACATTGTGCCATCAAAAGCCTTGCAACTGTTGAAAACCCCGTATGAAATGTGGCACGGTAGAAAACCAAGTATTGGGTCTCTAAGAGTGTTTGGTTCAACTGTGTATGTCCATGATAAAACTCATAAAAACAAGTTTGATAGTCATGGAAATGTATTATGGTGGGATATAGTCCCAATGGTTATAAAATATGGAACACAGAATGCGAAAAGTATGTAACTGCCAGGGATGTTGTAGTCGATGAGAATAATTTTCTGGTATCCAGGCCTGTACTAAAGCCTGAAGGGAATAAAGTGGAATATTCTCGAAACAAAGCTGATAGAGACCAAGTCTTAAAATCAGTGTATAATGAATCTCACGATGCAAGTATTCCTAAATCAGATACCTTAAAATCTGATGACCAATACCAAGGTAAAAGGCAGTCCGAATAAAATTCGCAAAGTTAGTGATAGGGATATTTCTGAACCTTCTATGAATACAGACAGTTTACCATTAAACAGTAAAGAAACATGTGATGATTTGGTGCTTCCTAGAAGGAGTGATAGACTAAAAGGTCGACCTACTATTTCTAATAAAGAAATTGATGATTAAATCTTGCTAAGTGCTTATTCTATACTATTAAAAAATAAATGCTTTTGGGAGAAAGCAATAGAAGATGAATTAAATTCTCACAAAATAAATAACACTTGGACTCTTGTTCCGAGACCAAGTGATAAAAATATAATAGATTGTAAATGGATTTTTACGATTAAAAATGATAAATATGATGAGTTTTGAAAACCTTTAAGATATAAGGCTCGTCTTGTCGCTAGAGGTTTCAGTCAAGAATACCTAACTGATTACAATGAAACTTTTGCTCCTGTCGCGAGAATAGCTAGCTTTAGGTTCATAATAAGTTTTGCAAATCAATATAATTTGTTAATTCATTATATGGATGTTAAAACAGCATTCTTGAATGGAGTCTTGAAGGAGGAAATTTATATGAAAATTCCTGAGGGCGATACATATAAATATGATTATTTATATATTAATAATACATTATATGGACTGAAACAGGCGGCTAGATGTTGGTTTGAAATTTTCGAGCTATCTCTCAAATATAAGGGTTTTCGAAATTCTTCAGTTGATAGATGTATATATATTCTTGATAAAGGTTCCATTAATACAAATATTTATGTGGTATTGTATGTTGATGATTTAGTGATAGTATGTGCGGACATTCAGACTATGAATGATTTTAAACACTATTTGATGAGTAAATTTGAAATGACTGATCTAAAAGATATTAAATGTTTTCTTGGTATAAAAATAACACGATATTGTGACACAATTACGCTTGATCAGTCCACGTTTATTCAAACAGTTTTAAATAAGTTCAATATGATTAACTGCAACCCAGTAAGTACGCCAACTGAATTAAAACTAAATTACGAAGCACTGAACTTAGAAGTAAAGTACGATGCACCATGTAGGAACTTGATAGGGTGTTTGATGTATGTTAAGATATGTACTCGACCCGATTTAAGTACGTCTGTAAATATACTAAGTCGTTATACTAATAAAAATAATAAGGAACTTTGGTTATGTTTAAAGCGACTATTAAGGTATCTTAAAGGCACCATGGATTTAAAATTAACGTACGAGAGAAATGCATATCATAATATACTGTGTGGGTATGTAGACTCTGATTGGGGTGGACATGATCATTGCAATAGAAAAAGCACTACTAGTTATTTATTTAAAATATTTGACCAATGTACAATTACTTGGTGTACAAAGAGGCAATCATCTGTTGCGACTTCGTCAACAGAAGCTGAATACATGGCTTTGTATGAGGCTGTCAAAGAAGCCTTATGGCTTAAGTCTCTGGCTGAAAGTATTACTATAATTATAAGTAAACCTATTGTCTTATTTCAAGATAATATGGGGTGTATACGCATAACTAACAACCCAACCAATCATAAACGGTCAAAGCACATTGATATTAAATATCATTTTTCAAGAAAACAGGTTGAGAAAAATGTTATTCAGTTAAATTATATACCCACAGGTTTACAACAGGCAGATATTATGACAAAACCGTTGCCAGCAACTACTTTTCAAGCAATGAGACTAAAAATTGGTTTAGAATATACCAAAGATTGTCAATAGTGATAACTGAATTAGTTTGTAAACGTGGTTTGATTAGGTTTTACTGGGTTTCCCTAATCCTAGCAACAAATGTTGGACCATGGTTGTAATACTCCCAGCACACACTTGAAAGTAGTTTATATGATCTGCTTGGTTATAAAGAAAAATAGTACGTTGAATTGTATGTAACAAAGATTAATTTTTGAGGGGGCGTGTTGATTAATGTGATTTTGTTTACGCAAAAATTAATTTATTAATATTACGTTATTTACAAATTAGATTACTGATTGTATAAATATATTAAATTGTTTTTGAAAGGTACAAAACGACTTGATTTTTAAAATGTCGCCCCACTCTGTGTCAGCCTCTTGTAGCTGGCAGACTTATACTGCTTCGTAGTACGATTAAAATAAAAGGTCGATCCTTAATATCTAACAGAAATGAGGTATATTACTTTTGATGACCTGTAGAACAAATAAAGAAAATTTTAATGTATCAATTTTGGGGTGAAATGAAAAGACACATAATGTACATGTTACTAGATTTCTAGTTGATTTGTTGGTTTACGTACTATCTAGCTTAATTCTTTTGTAGTCGTGTTTTAATTTACGAACATTTATCTTATTTTCCTTTAAACGAAAATAACAAAGTCTTTGCGATGAAGCTTTCAGCTTATGAATTGTGATTAATTATTTTAGATAATTTTCACATACAGTAGGATACACTATTCGTTCACATAATTGTGTTTACGCGCTATTCATTAAAGCGTTTCACGAAAGGGACTGCCATTAGTTATTCGGGTACCATGTTTACTTACTTAGTTGAAATAATATATAAGTAACGCTATGACATAAAAGGGGGCCCAATAACCGGGTGGGTAAGGTTATTGTTGTAAACAAATTAGTTTTATAACTACTGTAAAATTATAAATTATAATTTAAATATTCTACGTCCGTGCTTCGAAAGGCACACTAAATTAAGGCTTGAAAAATTACAAGTAGGTCGCCACAAGCGCGCTTGTCCATTCGTGTGACGAAAATGCCCATGGTAATATGTGGGCGTATAATATATCCCTGCCACATACAAATATACCCTACTCTTTAAAAAAATACTTAGAGTACACTCTTCTTGTGAGGCTGACTATAACAACTCTCTAACTAACCACTATGTATATATAACAAACAAATGTCGTTAATTTATATGACAGTGATCAGTTTAATGAACAATTTATCAAAGTTATGACACCTAATAAAAGTAGCCCTTAGACGTTCCCTTCCAATTGGTAGCTTAACAAGAATTAATATTGTAAGGCTATTAAATGAAGGGTGATAAGGAATATACAAATCTTTCGATCGAAGTTGCCAACACTCAAAATTTTGCCGCTGTTGTTGTAGCTTCAAGTATTTTTAATCACTATTTTGAAGCCTCAGACCAAATACCAGAAAAGCAAGACTGCGAACAAATTGGCACAGAAATTCGCCAAAACGAACAGTTTTAGCTAACAAATTCGCGAGGGAACCAGGCACAATAAATTTACAAAGCAGGAGCCACGGATATAATCGAGTAAAGCTTTTAATACCTCTACCTACGGTTTATTTCGAAAAGAGCTATTAAATACGAGTGTTACTTCACAAACAACAATGATTTAATCGGCTTACTTGCCATTTTATTGCCATGGAATACTGACTATTAGGTCCATTCCATGGAATATCTTCCCAGAATTGTAACAGTTGGCTTTCCATTAATCCGGATTTGTATTTTTCGAGCAAAAATCTGTGAGCAATTTTTTTTTCGTCTACGTAGTTGATTAAGCGGTGACCTTGGCAATTATTATTGGATCGATTGTGTGTGGAAAGGGTAAATTCTGAGTGGGGTAAATATGTTTGTTTGTTCAGTGAAGACACGTGTTAATGTTAATTGTTGGAAAAGGATTTCTTAAGCACTCTTAAGAAATCCTTTTCCAACAGTTAACATTAACATGTGACACACAATTTACGCAAATCATTCACTAATGATTGGCGTAAATTGTGTGTCAGACCGGGTCATACGGATAGGGATTGTTATGTTTTTTTTTTTCATGTAAGAACTTGCCTGTATATGTGGAAATCGCCACGCGAAATGAAGTTGGCATCCTTGCCGCAACTTCTTTTCGTTCAAGACTACCGACTCCCATGACTCCAGATCCTTGGATCTGATGACGGCGGATGGGTTTCTCGCCGCCCTTACAGAAGCAAGCTTAAGATTGCAGTGTGATGACAAACATGGTAGCTTATTTACTTTTATTTTTAAATAAATTTTCATATACTAATTGGTATAGCCGGCCAGTTTATTAAAAAAATTATGAAAAATTTAGCAAAATAATAGAATAAATAAGCTTTAAAAATTTATCCTTCAAAGTATTTACTTACAAACGTAAGGAAATATATTTATCGACTCAATAAATACTAATACGAGTAGTCACCTACGAAAAACAAATTGCTCTTTCAAGAAAAACTCATATCATGAAAACAAAAATGACTCACACCTCGCACTAAATATTAGACAATTTTACAGAGTTATGTAAAAATCGAGTTAAACTTATACTTATATCTACTGGCGTTTATTTCAAGTTAACACAAAGCTATTAAAATGCCCCACGATCAGTTCCTACGTGGGTAAGAATCAAAAGAAAAATAATAAAAAGTAAAAAAAGTAAAAAAATGTAAGAAAACAGACTATGTATTTCACATAGATCTTCGGTTCAAAGCATACTATACATACATATTGTCACGCCTTTATCCCCGAAGGGGTAGACAGAGACATATTAAACGCACATTTCACCGTATGCATTTTTGTCCCATGTGTGATTTTTATCAGGTTTATTGCATAAACTGATACGAGTATAAATCACACATTATATCTTTATGTATAACCAAAGCTTCGCCCGTGGAATTATTCGACCTCCTGTCGCACCTATTTAATCCCGCCGCTTATACATTCTACAATCATGCATAAAAATTTGCCCTTTGTCAACATTTATGACAACTGCTCTGCTACCCAGTGTAGTAGCGTAATGATATATAGCATATAGCCTTTCTCGATAAATGGGATATCTAACACAAAAGATTTTTTCATGTTTCGGAGATTAGCGCGTTCAACCAAACATACAAACAAACTCTTCAGTTTTAAAATATTAGTATAGATTGAAACACTCAAATAAATGCAAAAGCTCATTTTTTTTGACATAGTTCGTCAAAATGATACTTCCCCTGGTGGTCCATGTTGACATTACTAAGAATCATTCAAATTTATAAATTTATATTCAGACATCAATAAAACGTAAACAAAAATTATATTAACCGAGTTATTTACAAAACGAGTCTTAATCCAAATTAACAGGGGATTAAGTAAACCTTTCATAATTCGGGTATTTATTTTTCATTATAATGAAAAAGATCAAAGTTTTCCTAAAATTGTTTTTTGATAATTGAACTGTGAATTATTTTTTACATGTTTTTTATTACAGAGTAGGTAAAATACTCCATTTTCGTTATTTTTAGGGTTCCGTTTATTAATTTAAAAAATGCCATTAAAATGGCAGGTGAAGGCCTTATGGACGGCTTGAAAAATTTCAACAGATCGCACAGACTGCCTCGGTCCATTTCCACATGGCAATGGACGCACCACCTGATCACCTGTAACGTGGCACAAAAATGTATACGATGAAATGTGGGCGTATAGTATGCCTCTGTCTACCCCTTCGGGGATAAAGGCGTGACAAAATGTATATATGTATGATTATTAATTTATTTGCATGAAATAAGGTACAATTTTATTAGTTGTTTTTTAAACCGCTGATTTGTCAGACAAGCATACCCACCTGATGGAAAGTGATCACTGTAGCCTATTGACGTTTGCAACACCAGAAGCGCAGGACTCGCGCTGCCGACCTTAGGTACAGTTATTAGGTACTGCTTAGTAAAGACCACGATTTCGGAACGTACTTAAAATTTATGTGCGACCGAACGTACAGTATTTCGGAATGCATCTACACAATTAACGATGATTCCAATGGCTATAGTCGCGGCATACGTATTTGTAAGATTATAGTACAACTGCTTTGGAAATTGCGAGCATCGACTCGCTGCGGTTTTCACGGTCTTTCGGTTACGAGTTTTAATAGGGATCGGTTTATTACTTGTTTGTGCTATACGGACGTTAAGCGTACAGTATTATATTTCGGTGTACGGCGTTGATGATCGGTCATCAGCTGTTGCATGTGCTTGAAGGTGTTACCGGACATTGGCTTGACCTCCGAGCGAAACGTGACTGGCGCGGAGCTGGCGGCTTCTTGCCAAGGAAACACTCACGTGTTATTTGGTATTGTTCATTACATATATAAATACATTTTAGATAGGGATACATTACACTATCACAGGGAAGGGGGAGACAGCCGGAGTCAGGTCATTTATTCCTTAGCCTGCGCATTTACCAAAGTTGTCGGCATGCCAAAATGGCAAAAACAATACAAGTTCCATAAAAACACATAAATGTCTAAACCTACAATAAAAATAGAATAACAAATACTACTATGTCATTATTTTACAACTTAAAAACATTAATATCATATGCAAGTAATTAATTTCCAAGTAATATAATAATGTAAATAAATTAATTTCCTAAGTCTTTGTCTAACCACTAAATGAATAAAAATATTTTAATTTTAATTTTTCATTTTCAAATATTATCAACAGTTATCAATAATCTATTAATTTTTGCAGTACATTATGAGTACATCAGTCAATGATAAAATCGTTTCAATGCGTGTTCACATCAAAACTCAATAAAGAAAAAAAACTTTAGCGTCAAAAAGATTGATGTCCATTGCCGTTCAAAGTCGCTTCCTCTACGGCCCTTAACTTATCTGACGAAGTTGCTAATGTCTTTTTAATTGGAACCACGCTGTTGTAATTGTCTGCACTTCAATATCTTGTGGCTGCTCAACTGAAGTAAGGCATGAAAAATTAATGATCTTTTACAAGAAATATTACTAGTCATATTAGGAAAAGAAATTGATATTATGGCATATCCTTAAGCAAAATGTTTCGATAATACATGGGGTAAGGCACACCGTGAGCTACCGAGCAAGCAAGGAAAACAAACAAGGCGATACTGTGTTTCGCGACATAAACTATATCTATACTAGATCTATAATGCCGGGGAAGCCGGTGGTGTCACCTAGTGTAATAAATTGCCTTGAGGTAAGGTTGTTGAAGAACTTTTCCATCGAATTTTGACATCCTGAGGCAGGGAGGGACGTCTTAGACTAGTCTTCGCCCAAGACTACCGGGCTCTATGACCGAGGACCTGACTACGACAGGTGAGGAGTCCAATCACGCTTTATCCTTAAAGGGATGGCACAGACATATTATATGCTCAAATTTCATTATATGCATTTTTGTCCCACGTAACAGATGGTGAGCTCCTTGCCCTGTTGATACGGACAAGAAAATTTTAAAATTTTCAGGCCACACATAAGGTTGCGAGTAACATAGCAGTCGTTAAGCCAAGTTGAGTTTAACAATTGCTATGTTACTGGTAACTGGAATCAATAGCGTTACGTGCTTTCTGAAGCACGGAAACGCTCGTATATGGAAATGCCACATGTCAGTGCCAAATAAATTAGCCGAACTATGAATGTTCTAAAAATAATTTCACCAAAATATCGTAAAATACAAGATAGTGCTCTTTTCTCCAACAAAAAGGAACACAATGAAAGCCTATATTTTTTTATCGTCAAGCACAACAATGATATATGTTCACCCTTTGGCAATGATTTATTTTTCTCTCACCATTAATCAGACGTCTTTATGATTACTTAGCGTTCGTCTCAGTAGTCCCTAAAGCCTTAGTTTTGGCGTCCTCGATCTACTTCAAATTAATCAGATGAAAGTAGAAAATAAGTAAGTATGCTGAAGCTTGATAAAAATCTAATATTGTGAAATAGCTTTCGAAATATACCTTTTTCTATAAATAAAATGTTGGTTTACTTGAAAACGGCTTAGTGGCACCCATATTATTTTTGAAATGAAAAATTCATTGACTGGCACTGGATTCCGAGAATTTATAAATTTTACACCACTCACCACCACAAAAATATAAATTAAAAAAAACCCCGACGCTAAAACCTACGTTCACTTTATAAAGTAAATAATATTAAAAGAAACTCAATCTTAAACTACATAAGTATGTAAGAGTATTAATAACTAGATGACCCCCACAGTTTTGTCTGTGGAATATTTCGACCTCCCGTCGCACCTATTTAATCCTGTCGCTTATAAATTCTACAATTATGCATAAAAATTTGCCCGATTTGTCGACATTTATGACTACTGCTCTGCTTCCCAGTGTAGTAGCGTAATGATATATAGCCTATAGCCTTCCTCGATAAATGAGCTATCTAACACAAAATAATTTTTCAAATCCGACCAGTTGTTCCTGAGATTAGCGCGTTCAACCGAACAAACAAACTCTTCAGCTTTATAATATTAGTATACATTCTAAAAAAAATAAGTCGCGTTGGGTATCGACAAACTTAGTGGAATGCACTGGTATTTGCGGTAGAGAACAGTCTGACGGGAGTACTAGGGTTGTCCATTTGAGGGCTCACGTGCGACTCCTGGCTATAGACAGATGGAAGAGAAACGTGTGATTTTAGTCGGTAGTAGCCCGGCATAGCATCCAGGAATATTTCTACACGAAAATAAACTGCTACGGTAAAGGAAAAACCAAATGATAGCTGCTTTAGCAGCCAAATTAAAAGTGAATTAAAATGTGAATTAAAAAATGAAAAAAAAACTAATTCCAGGCAGGGTTTTGAAGTAACTAAGAATAAACTAAGATAAAAAGAAAAGTTCCAAAACAATCCAACAAATTTATCAAGTTAAATCGTTTCTACAACAGCCTAATTAATACTCTCCTACAACATTCAGAGATTGAAACGAATAACATAATTTAACACGAAAACCTACCTATGAAATTGGTATCGGCAAACGTAGTCTAAATGTTTCCTCGGGCAACATATTATGATTAAGAAACTTCGTGCTGTCTCAGTTTATGACGCTTCTTATGAAGTTTGTTAGATGTTTACATGCGTACTAATTAAGAAACAATTAAAGTTAAACGGTGATGCGGATACAAAACCAGCTAAATTTAAGACATTTCGTACTTAATTTTATACAGTATTAAGTTTTTATTACCAACAAGTGTTATATACTATCATTAAATCAATTTACTCATCACATAGTATGGAAGTGTAGCATTTGGCGAAACGAGCGAAATAATATGCTAAGCGGTTTACAAATAACATCTGGTGCGGATATCGTATGCGGATATCGTAACTTTTGAGGTGAATTTTAGTAAATTTAGACGTTTTTGCCATACATATTACTGGAATCAAACATAACTGACATATAGCCCGCAATATGCTTACTATTACCGTGGTGCTACCCGTTTTCTATAGGATGTAATCCTAGTTGCCGTCCAGGTCTCCTGATTTGCATGATGACGGGAACAAACGTTACGTTCTTTTCTAACTCCCTCAAATTATTCAAATAATTATATTCAGATTTATTATGATGCGGGTGTCAAGAGATTGTAAATACTTCTAGGAATTCACCGAGTTCAAGCTCATTGTACCTTTTCTGATCTTGGTCATTGCTGTTGATCTTGGTTTACAGGAGTCCCAGTATTGAGAATCCGGATGGGATTAGTCTCAGCCTTATATATTAGACGATTTTATATAAAAAAAAGAGAAACCAGCTTTAATGTAAAAGTAATAACATAATCTTCAGAATATCACAATGGTTAGTAACTTTTTGGTGAAGTCACATAGCTTATGACACTTCAGACGAGAACCCGTATCTAATTACATCTCACACCGTAAAATCGATAAAGCCGTTCAAGCTTCAGGAGATCACAACCGAAACGAGATACAAACATATCCATAGACATACCGTATGTTCGAAAACATTGCTCTCTTGAGACATTTGGTTAAAAATCAAATTGAATTCATAATGTTTTGATCAAAGGTGTTCAGACATTTTCGCACTTTGGTATCATGGACGATATGTAGGTATAATTCGACGGCAGCAAAGAGCAAACGGACATCTGTAAAATCACTAGTTTTCAGGAGAGCGTTTTTAACGCAAAAACGTTATAACTTTTACAATTACAAAGCTAGCTCCTTGAAATTTGGAATACTTAATTAAAATAGCATTTCAAAGAAACCAATGGAGGTCAGTCAACTGTAATATTTTAAAGAATACGGCTAATGTCTTTTTCTACTTCGTACAAAATAAATTACTAAATGAGACAACTGCTATATGTTTGCTTCTACTTCGGACTTTCTAAATTATGATCCCTAATTAATTTCATTAAAAAAATTCAATATTTGTTATCTTTTTTATGATCTATATCCAACTACGACAACAAATAAAGGGCACGTATGATTGATAGCAAAATTATGTAGTTGTCTCAATTTACTGCGTATCATAAAGGTCCTGTTACTGATTTTGCAGTTATCTTTTTAATTATGATGAGCTTTTTCAGTATAATAAAAGAGTCCAGTGCATTGTATTTTCCGTTTTAATCACAGTAATTGTATTACAAAGTAACAGAAGTAACAGTATGAGGTAACATTACAGAGAAAATAACATTTCTTATGAGTGACCACCTCTTAAATAAACCGTCTTCTTCTTCAATCTTCTTCGTTGGAAGTCGACCCAGTCTCTGTGATACCACAATTTCTATAAAAATTTTAAGTACACCCACTTAAAATTTTTATAGAAATTGTGGTATCTCGGAGGAATTAGAGACTGGTCACGAAGGGGAATCAAATCCTTATATTTTGATGCTGTTATTGGCAGGGTATTGGTATAAGCCTTTTTTAGTGACGAAATATTAGTAGTAGTTTGCCGTTTCCTGGTGTTTACTCGTGGAGAGCAATCTTTGTTCATCGAATGATCTTCACACAAGTCATATTTGTAGCTAATAATACTTGGATATTTAGGGTCCACTTTTACCTCTTTAACTTAATTTAATTTAAATTTGTCCTTATTGTTATCTTTATTCCACGAGTGCCGATTTGTGTCAGATTTG
Source organism: Thumatha senex (assembly GCA_948477245.1). Taxonomy (NCBI): domain Eukaryota; kingdom Metazoa; phylum Arthropoda; class Insecta; order Lepidoptera; family Erebidae; genus Thumatha; species Thumatha senex. The sequence goes on from OX419744.1 coordinate 19,416,829, forward strand.
AAGTCTAAAATATCCTCTGAAGATACCTCAATTACTTCATAAGGTTCACCATTTACTTTGCACCATCTTACACAAGTATACCACTCCATAGGCGTAAACAACTCTTTCATTTTGGAAGACTTTTCAATTAGGTCATGAACGCTGTCACCCTCCTGCTGAGTGTGCCCTTTTTCAAGAAATCTGTGGCAAATGTATACATTAAAATTTTTAGCGGCATACAAATAGGGGAGATCGGGTATGAAAGTAACTCGAGATGATTGTAACAAATTAAATTTTGGAAAAACTATTTTAGCTACACTGATGGATGTATCACTGGTAGGCGCGATTTGACACCGCCCTTAGCCTCAGTTGAGCTCACGGCGTTATACCGATTGCTTGTAGACGTAGCGAATCGAAGCCGCAAAAATACCCTCAAAGTAAGTCTTAGTCTTATTTTTCAAATGTGTTTATTTTAATTACACTGAGCTTTAGCTTACGTTTTAAGTATAATTTAAATAACGAAAGTTTTCGTCTTGCTATAATGGTACTCGTTGATAAACGATAACTTTTTAATGATATTTTTAAGTTATGACCGATTTTTTTGTCATATTCGGGAAAATTTAAAGATAGGGTTGAAAGTAACGAATTGTTACTTTCATTCCGATTATGGTTGTGGTACCTTTCATATTGTATTTATTTAAATTTCACAAAACTACACACTTATTTTCTTATTCCAGATGCATAACAATACACAAGTATTGCGCTCGTGGCCCCGCGGTCTCAGTGTTCGGTAAACGATCACTGAGGTACGCAACTTTCACAATGGCTGGTCATCGGATGGGTGACCACTTTGTGGCATTTACATTTGCGAGCGTTTCTGTGCTTCGGAAGGCACGTTAAGCCGTTGGTCCCGGTTGCTAGTAAAATGGCAGTCGTTAAGCGTGGTTGAAGGCTATATAATCGGCTTAAAAAATTTCAACGACAGGTAGCCACAGCCTGCGTCTGTCTATTTCAACACGGCAATGAGCTCACCACCTATTATGTGGGACAGGAATCCACACGGTGAAAAGTGGGCATATAATATGCCTCTGCCACCCCTTCGGGGATAAGGCGTGATGGATATTTATTTATTTTATTTTAAGTATTTACAGACGTCCACTTCTTGCCTAGCTTCGTCACAGATCGACCGTTAGCAACTCCTAGTGAAGTGTAGTCAGACCAAGTCAGACGAGATACCATTACCAACACACCATTAACAAGTCGTCTAATTGAAGCCACATACACTTTGTCATCATATGCAAAAGAACTATTTCGGCTGAAGACTTGCAGCCTCTACAATGTGTGCTAAATTCACAACATTATTAAAAAATAAATCAACATTACTACAAGACTCCTCCTGAATTAATTACACACCCTATAACAGCCGTCTACATCTGTTTCTGAAGCAGATGTGGCTATTTTATCGACGTCTTCTGATAATTTAACCATCCCGTCTACTTCTTCAGCTACTGGTCAACATCGTTTAAGCCCTATGAAGTTAAGCCTTCGCCAAAAGCAGGCCTCAAGAAGATTAATAAAAGGTCGAAAATTAGCAATAGTGACAGACACTCCAAACAAGCTTAAATTCTAAATGAAGAAGAAAATAGCTTGGATCCAAAGAAGTTATAAAACCATTATGCCGACTGCTAGAGACAACGTCAAAAGTTTTTTAAAAGTTCAAAAGTTTAGAAAAAAGTTGTGTGCGCCATAATTGATTATAACTAACTAACTAACTATCTTCACGCCGTATCCCTGACGGGGTAGTCAGAGAGGACAGATCGCCAGGCTTCGCGATCCATACATACTTCTTTCGCTTCTTCGAGATTCATCAATCGCTTCATACACGCACGTCTGGGTATCCGAGTGCTTTTGACCTTTCCGTTTTTGAGCAATCTGCTCACGTGGTCTTCATATGTAAGTCTCGGCCTACCCTGACTCCTTCTACCCTCTACTTTTGAACAATATATATTATATTCTTCGTCAATCGTTCCTCACTCATTCGTTGGACGTGTCCAAACCAACGGAGCACGCCCTTTTCCAGCTTAACGCTGACACTTTCATTCAAACCTGCCATATTGCGTATCACTTCGTTACGTATTCGGTCGGCCAAGGTAACGCCGCACAATTTTCGAAGTGATCGCATCTCCACAGCATTCAATTTACTTTCATGCATCTGCTGACACACCCAGGTTTCACTACCGTAAAGCAAAGTTGGCACTAGCACTGCGTTATGAATCGCCAGTCGTGCTTCTTTTACGATGCTTTGTCGCTTTACTAACTGGGACAAAGCACCGTTAACTTTGTTTCCGGCAGCTACTCGCCGTTCTACATCCGAATCACATCTTCCATCCGCGCTAAACATACTTCCTAAATACACAATTTCATTCACTTGCTCTAGACGTTCCTGGTTTACCCTAATCTCGCATTTAGTTCTTACGTCACCTATTTCTAATACTAGAACCTTAGTTTCACTTGCATTCAAGCGAAGACCCTTACTTTCACACTCTTTTTTCATATTAGTGACTAATGCCTGAAGGTCGGCTTCTGATGAGGCCATGAACACCGCATCATCAGCGTACAGCAGACAGTTTACTGTAAAGTCACCCAAATTCACACCCATATTAAAATCTTTCAACTTCTGCAGGCAACTGTCCAGATACACTATGAAGAGCCAGGCGGACATGACACATCCCTGTTTGACGCCTGTACAGACATCAAAAAGAGGTGACACATCCCCCCCTACTCGCACGCAAGCCTTACAGTCCCTATAAAGCATATATTATTGTATTGCCCGCAGTAGCGAGCCGTCCACACCATATCCGGGCAGCAAGTCCCACAGCGTTTCTCTCACAACGTTATCAAATGCTTTCTCCAGATCCACAAAAGCGCAGAAAACCTTCTGGCTAACAGCCAAAAACTTTTCCGCGATCATGCGGAGAGAAAACACTTGATCCATGCAACCTCTTCCACGTCGGAATCCGCATTGAGCCTCCCATAAATACCTTTCAGACTTTTCTTGTATTCGTGCCGTTATAACCTTTGCATACACCTTACTAGCTAAGCTGACCAAGCTGATCGCCCTGTAGCTGGAGCAGTTTAGGCGCGAGCCTTTCCCTTTGTAAATAGGTACTACAACTGCTACTCGCCAGTCATCCAGGACCTCACCCGTCCGCCAGCACAAGTTGCATAACAGACATAGTGTGTCCCAGACACGCGACCCACCGTACTTGATCATCTCAGCAGTAACTCTGTCTTTTCCCGCAGCCTTACCACATTTCATACTTCTTATCGCTTGTTCTATTTCTTTCATACTAATGACTTCAATGACATCGGGATCCGGAGCATCAAAGTGAGCTCCACTTCCCGATGTGGCATCTCTGTCTTTTCTTGCATACATCTTTCCATAATATTCACTCCATCTCTGCAGGACGTCACTTTGGTCTGTTAGGACGTCATTGTTAACACTAAGCACTTTATTCATACTGCAGATTGCCGAACAACTCCGTGCCTTGCCTACCTCTTTCCAGAAGAGCTTGGCATAATCTCGGAAATTGGACGACAACCTTTCATCCGCCTTCATTCTGCACCTTTCACGAGCTTCTTCTATCAGTGCCTTCGTGTTAACTTTCTGCAGCTTGTATCTCTCTTTCATATTAAAATCATTGCGCGAGGCTAAGTAGTCTAGCCATGCTTTCTTCTTCATTCGAACTGCTTCTTTCACTTCCTCATTCCACCATGCATCAAGCTTATTACTACTGCCTCTTTTCGTTTCTCCACACACTTCCACAGCGGCATTTATCATACTATCCCTAAGGTTCTGCCATACACTTTCCACATTCTCACTGCTTACATTGACGTCGCCAAGCTTTTCGGCTACCCTTTCATTATATTTATCCCTAATGGATGCATCCTGCAGCTTCCAGCTTTTGATGCTATAAGTCGGCTCAAACTCAGGACACTCGGTACGATGACGCCAACCCGCGAACAGACCCCTAATCCTAGTTATGACTAGGTAGTGGTCTGATCCCAGCTCAGCGCCTCGATAAACCCTTGTGTCCATCACCTGTTTACGGAGCCGATTATCCATTAGGAATAGATCCATCATGCTTCTCTTTGACTTACATCTCCTCGTATACATATAAATTTGTTTGTGGTTGAACAACAATTAAATAATTGATTATCCGATTGAAATCTCATTTTGAACCATATTGATTAAGTACGTACTTAAGAAGATTGCTGTTTCATAGAAATTTGACTCAATATCAGTAGTAACACGCTTTGTATTCTTTCCAATAAATTGCCATTGTTTTAAATGATCGCCAAGGCCCCAAAATGAGTCCAATTTTTATTTTCGAGTTTCTTCTGTAATTTTTGTATGACATTGGAATTTACAGTTTTGGCAAGCCTGTTTTAAAACTTTTCCTTGTTGTGTCTTGCTTTCTCTAGATAAATGTTCTTAACCTAGATTTACCAAAAATTTCCTTCTCATGTCTAACCAGCCTGCTTTCTTACATTTACGTTTTTTTAGTCTTATCGACGCTTTCTTCCTGTAGCTGATGTTGGTGTGGAACATTCACAGTATAGTGTTATTATACCACTAAATATTTAATTAAAAAAAAAAATGTCCAAGTGGAAGACAAAATTCTTAATTCAATTATTTATGGGAGGCTCAATGCGGATTCCGACGTGGAAGAGGTTGCATGGATCAAGTGTTTTCTCTCCGCATGATCGCGGAAAAGTTTCTGGCTCTTAGCCAGAAGGTTTTCTGCGCTTTTGTGGATCTAGAGAAAGCATTTGATAACGTTGTGAGAGAAACGCTGTGGGACTTGCTGCCAGGATATGGTGTGGACGGCTCGCTACTGCGGGCAATACAGTCGCTTTATAGGGATTGTAAGGCTTGCGTGCGAGTAGGGAGGGATGTGTCACCTCTTTTTGATGTCTGTACAGGCGTCAAACAGGGATGTGTCATGTCCGCCTGGCTGTTTATAGTGTATCTGGACAGTTGCCTGCAGAAGTTGAAAGATTTTAATATGGGTGTGAATTTGGGTGACTTTACAGTAAACTGTCTGCTCTACGCTGATGATGCGGTGCTCATGGCCTCATCAGAAGCCGACCTTCAGGTATTAGTCACTAATATGAAAGAGGGGTGTGAAAGTAAGGGTCTCCGCTTGAATGCAAGTAAAACTAAGGTTCTAGTATTTGAAAGAGGTGACGTAAGAACTAAATGCGAGATTAGGGTAAACCAGGAACGTCTAGAGCAAGTGAATGAAATTGTGTATTTAGGAAGTATGTTTAGCGCGGATGGAAGATGTGATTCGGATGTGGAACGGCGAGTAGCTGCCGGAAACAAAGTTAACGGTGCTTTGTCCCAGTTAATAAAGCGACAAAGCATCGTAAAAGAAGCACGACTGGCGATTCATAACGCAGTGCTAGTGCCAACTTTGCTTTACGGTAGTGAAACCTGGGTATGTCAGCAGATGCATGAAAGTAAATTGAATGCTGTGGAGATGCGATCACTTCGAAAGTTGTGCGGCGTTACCTTGGCTGGCCGAATACGTAACGAAGTGATACGCAATTTGGCAGGTTTGAATGAAAGTGTCAGCGTTAAGCTGGAAAAGTGCGTGCTCCGTTGGTTTGGACACGTCCAACGAATGAGTGAGGAACGATTGACGAAGAATATATATTGTTCAAAAGTAGAGGGTAGAAGCAGTCAGGGTAGGCCGAGACTTACATATGAAGACCACGTGAGCAGATTGCTCAAAAACGGAAAGGTCAAAAGTACTCGGATACCCAGACGTGCGTGTATGAAGCGATTGATGAATCTCGAAGAAGCGAAAGAAGTATGCATGGATCGCGAAGCCTGGCGATCTGTCCTCTCTGACTACCCCGTCAGGGATACAGCGTGAAGATAGTTAGTTAGTTAATTATGTAAAAAAACGATTTTTGCAAAAATGCAGATGTCCGTTTGCTCTTTGCTCCCGTCGAATTGGTCAGTAAGATATTTGTCATTTTAGCACTCCGGACATTTTGCATCAATAGACATTTTCGCCCTTTGGTATCTTGGATAATATGTATAATTGGGCATTAAGATATTTGTCAATTTAACAGTACGCCTAGTAGAGTTACGCCTGTAATACAAAGGGCCAACTTCTCTAAACTCTCTGAACCAAGTTGTCCCTCTGCACTATTAATTAATTAATTATTTATTTTATTTTGATCAAACAATTTAGAATAATTAATATCTCTTAACCCCTACTAAACGGTTATTACAAAATTAAACCAATTTCAAATTACGCATTAGTCTTAAAGCCGGATATACAATTGATAAAGGGCCAGAGCTGAAATTTGTCACAAAAGGATTACAGGAAACGCTCAAAGATCTAAGTGACGTCCAATTAATCGATGTCCGTTGGGCAATAATTGATGAGTGAATAATTGTAATCCTTTGAAATTGGCGAGAGGGTGTAATTCGTCCTGTTAGCCACTTCATTGATCTTCGTGACCGACTGCTAGTGTCTACTTACAATTAAAAGTTTGGATTATATTTTGGTGAAAATATTTGAAACGGATAGGAATTGAAGGCAATATTGGAAAAAATTGGCAAAGCAAATGTTCATCGGGTCGTTTGTATGCATGATGGACACTTTACGTATTTGTATTAATAAAGCATACGTGCAGGATTGTATTGGAATATTACAACTGTACTTGCTTCAGTGAAGTTATTTTTCGTTTAAGTAACACGTTTTAAGAACTGTCGCACAGTCAAGACTTCTTTTTTTTTTCTTGTAGAAATCTTCATGGAGGCTATGCCGGACTCTTACCGACTAAAACCACACGTATCCCTTCCATCTGTCTATAGCCGGGAGTCAAGGGTGAGCCCTTGGAAGGATGTCCCCAGGGCTCCCGACAGCCTTTGCACACAAAGGCACACATCACCAAGTGCGGTGAGTCAAGACGTCGCTTATATATATCTAAAGCGTCATCTAAGCGCGTTGTATTACTTTTAAGTCATTATAACGGAATACAAAGATATTGATAAATTCAATATTTAAAAGTTATCATATCGAATCATTAGCTCAATTAATCATCCACAGAAAGTCTTTTGACCGGACTATGTCAAAAACCGCCCACACAATAAATGGGTAATAAACCTCTCTGTGGTCCATTAAATTGAACGATATTGAATTGAGTGGCTATCAAAATTAATTTGGATTTTGATTATCAGGAAATCGATTTAACTCGAGTATGTTTTCGTAGTCATTGATTTCTCTTTAATAGTATTACTTTTCTTAAATACAGATAAATATAATTGAATTGTCTCTTTGTAATTCCAAATTAACAGTTTTTACTTAATAATTTACTTAACTTACATAAATACATAATAAAAAAAAAACGGTCTGTCTGTTTGTTTCGGCTATTCTCTAGACTAATATAAACGGGATTTTCACTGACAGATAGCTGTTATTTTAAAAAGTAACTTAGGTTTATATTTTATCCCCGTATTCCTACAGGAACGGGAACTTTCTCCTCTTTTAGGTCTGTTGAAAGAGATTTCTATATTGAATTAAGAAGACCCTTTGCACTTCTTTTCTTTTACTTTATCACTGTCTTATATCGTATGTACAATAAATAAAATGAAAAACGCGAACAAAACCACGAGCCGTCCGCTATTAAACAAATCAACACTATAAAACTATAAAAATAAATAAATAAATATCCATCACGCCTTATCCCCGTAGGGGTGGCAGAGGCATATTATATGCCCACTTTTCACCGTGTGGATTCCTGTCCCACGTAATAGGTGGTGAGCCCATTGCCGTTGAAATAGACAGACGCCGGTTGTGGCTACCTGCTGTTGAAATTTTCAAGCCGCCCATAAGGCCTTCAACCAGGCTTAACGACTGCCATTTTACTGGCAACCGGGACCAACGGCTTAACGTGCCTTCCGAAGCACTGAAACGCTCGCAAAATGTAAATACCACAAAGTGGTCACCCATCCGAGGACCAGCCATAGTGAAAGTTGCGTAACTCAGTGATCGTTTACAGAACACTGAGACCGCAGGGCCACGAGCGCTTCTATAACTATATGAGTAGATAGTCTGTGCCTTTGATCACATTTAAAGAAGACCATATGAGAAGAAGACAACTAAATAATGCCTGGACTTGCTACCTCTACCAGGTCTCAGAAGGAGAGTTAGACCCAAAAGGTTAAGTCTTAATAGGATATTGATGGACTCACAAGAGATGCTGGAGACCGTACAAAGTGGAGAAAGAAGAGTAGAAAAGTAGACCATGATCTTCGAAACGAAGGCTACGGTCGCAATCTCCGTCCTTAGAGCGTAGATGATGATGATGAGTCAGCGTCTACAATACACTTCAATTGCAATAAACATTTCGCTAAAAAAGATTTTCTTTAGTAAAGCTGGGAACACATTTTCAATAAGTAATTAGATTCTAAACGTTCACATTTAATTAAACTCATCCGGTTTCAACGATAGGTACTAGAGGTGCGGTTACGTTATTGACCGAGAGGAGCAAAACGTCTCCATTTTAATATTGTAGGATGGAAATTCTCAACCAATAAGACAGAATTTACTGAGAAACTGTCAACTATACGAGTACTAATACAAATAGCTGAAGAGTTTGTTTGTTTGAACGCGCCAATCTCAGGAACTTCTGGTCGGATTTGAAAAAATCTTTTTGTGTTGGATTGCCCATTTATCTAGGAAAGCTATATATCATCACACTACTACCCTGATGAGCGGAGCAGTAATCATAAATGTATACAAATCGGGTAATTTTTTTTTATTATTCTAAAAGTAATAAATAAATAAAATATAAATGTCTTTATTTTGAATAGACCATTTCAACGGCGCTTACAAAATGTCATACACTAAAACTAAAGAAAACAATTGTATATTTAAAGTGACCACCGGTTCAGAACGCAGCCCACCTGAGAAGAACCGGCAAGAAACTTAGGAAGGCTTTTTTTTTGATGGCCTATTTACAATTTAATATATTATGACTATAATATTTTATTTGCCAGCAGATCATTTCCAGGCATCCCTGTCCTGTAAATAGTCTTGAATAGAGTAATAACCTTTTTCACAAAGCTTTCTTTTAATAAGTGAATGAAATTGTGTATTTAGGAAGTATGTTTAGCGCGGATGGAAGATGTGATTCGGATGTAGAACGGCGAGTAGCTGCCGGAAACAAAGTTAACGGTGCTTTGTCCCAGTTAGTAAAGCGACAAAGCATCGTAAAAGAAGCACGACTGGCGATTCATAACGCAGTGCTAGTGCCAACTTTGCTTTACGGTAGTGAAACCTGGGTATGTCAGCAGATGCATGAAAGTAAATTGAATGCTGTGGAGATGCGATCACTTCGAAAATTGTGCGGCGTTACCTTGGCCGACCGAATACGTAACGAAGTGATACGCAATATGGCAGGTTTGAATGAAAGTGTCAGCGTTAAGCTGGAAAAAGGAGTGCTCCGTTGGTTTGGACACGTCCAACGAATGAGTGAGGAACGATTGACGAAGAATATATATTGTTCAAAAGTAGAGGATAGAAGGAGTCAGGGAAGGCCGAGACTTACATATGAAGACCACGTGAGCAGATTGCTCAAAAACGGAAAGGTCAAAAGTACTCGGATACCCAGACGTGCGTGTATGAAGCGATTGATGAATCTCGAAGAAGCGAAAGAAGTATGCATGGATCGCGAAGCCTGGCGATCTGTCCTCTCTGACTACCCCGTCAGGGATACAGCGTGAAGATAGTTTAGTTTAGTTTTTCTTTTAATAAACTTTTTAAATTTATTTAATGATATGATGATAAGATTGGCAAAAATGTTTTAATCTCGTCGTAATTAAATTAAATGGGGTGCTACTTTATCTTTAACTAGGTGAAATACTTCGAATTCCCGTCCTACCTATTTAATCCCGTCGTTTATAAATTCTATAAAATGTATAAAAATATGTCAAATTTGTCGGTCGAAATTTATGATTACTGCTCCGCCCTTCAGGGTAGTAGCGTGATAATATATAACCTGTAGCATTCCTCGATAAAAGGGCTATTTAACTCAAAAATATTTTTACAAAACCCACCAGTACTTTTTGAGATTAGCGCGTTCAACAAAACAAAACAAAAAAATAAATCAAAACAAACTCTTCAGCTTTATATAGTACTATAGATTTTGTAATGGCATAAAATAACACAACAGACATAATATGTTTTCCGTCAGTTTTCATCCGAGGTTTCATCTTCCAAAAAAATATCAAGAATTGATGTCCTGATAGGATTCATTAGATAGGTATTCATCGATCTATATTGGCACTGTCTATAAATATTTTTTTTTATATTTTATTTTGATCTAATTTGGTTCATTTGACATCATGGACATTTCTCTTTTTTCGTCCAAAATGTGGAAAACTTTAAAATAATAAACAAAATAAAATAGGTTTATGCACTTTATCTCTTCATAATCTTTAACTATGTCAAATTATACGTATTACTGTTTTCGCAATTCTCTAAGCAAAGGGGTACAAAGTTTTCTACATATTATTTTCGGAGATATTCGCGGGAAATATAGAATGCCTTTTGCCTTTTTATGTTAATTAATATTAAAATATCTTTTCTTTTTCTTTAAAGAAAGCATAAATTGTTCGTCATCCTGAAAATAAACATGACAAATTATTTTTAATTTGCCTCCATTGCCTCGGGTTGCCAGTTAACTTTATGGAAATGAGTCATTTCCATTACATTAATTTTCTCATCCATTTTTAAAATTTAAATTACAATGTCAAGTGAACCACTAATTTCTTTCCCAATAATGGTTCGTAGCATTTTATTTGATAACTAGGTGACTAGGTGACTAGATGGCTTTGCCTGTGACATACTTCGAACTATCGTCGCATTTACTTAATTGAGTCTCTTCTAAATTTTACAATAATGTATAAAAATATTGCGCGATTTGTCGACATTTATGATTACTGCTCCGCTCTTCAGGGTAGTAGCGTGATATCATATAGCCTATAGCCTTTCTCGATAAATGGGCTATCCAACTCAAAAAGCATTTTTCAAAACCGAAGTACTTTCTGAGATTTGCGTGTTCACAAACAAACTCTTCAGCTTTATATATTAGTATAGAAGTATAGTTGAAAGCCTTCTCTATTAGGCTTACTGCTGGTTTGATTACTTTCTTTTGACTTTTGCACGCCTTATAAGCGAAGCGTTGAGGTGGGTACCTACTACTGTCACCTTGCGCAAAACATCAGATTTTTCAAACTTAAAATGTCTCCATTTATTATATATTGCACTTGTAAAATAATATATACACACACATATCAAGAAAAAACAACACTCGTGATATTTTTGATGCCATTTTTGTTATTTAAACTAGTTAAAAAACTGTTTAAAAAAGTTCTGTCTTGGACGTCCGTGTGTCTGTTTGTTACGGATTATTTTCTTAATACGATAACGACCGAAATACTTTACTAATCGATATTTTTTTTCTCTTACGCTTCAGTGTAATTAGGAATAGAACCCTTTCAATTTTAACGATCTGATTCGATGTTGTTTAATTGTTATTAAATATTAAATAAACAATTTTAGCACAACGCCATCTAGCGCAATTTAAGCTAACTAATCTTTATTTCTTTTTTAGTTAGATGGTGTTGTGCGAAAACTTTTCAAAAATTTTAAGTAATTGGTCGAAATTTAAATTAAAACGAAACCATAATTTTTATAATATAATTAAAGCGCGTGAGGCGTGCACTTTTGGATTTTCCAAACTTTTATACAATTGTTAGGAATGAAAAGGTTAAGTATTTTTAAAATAAAATACGATACAGTGTCTTCTTGAACAGTTGAAACCATAAGAAGTGTACAATTGGATTACCGTGTCGCTCACAACTGGAGTGACATTTGTTTGCGTAATGCAATTGTTTGTCCTCATTACACAGTTTTTGATCAGGCAATGAAATGGTGTCAATGGATATGAATTTTTGTATCATACAGACAACGACAAACACAAAACAAAAATTGCTTTCGTGCATCAGGAACAAAGTTCCTTAATTAAAAATAAAATTGTAAAGAATTAAGTAAATCACAAGTCGAGAGAAAACTCACAGAAAATACACGAAGAGAATCTGTCTGGCGGGGAATCGAATCCAAGTCTCCCGTGGCGGGGACAATAACCTTTAAGCTACCGAAGGTATCATATATTCAAATCAAAAAGTATAAGGGCTATTTCAAAGAAATAAATGTTCCTATAATATAAACTACTGGGCCAAACTTTGTTAAATTTTATTGGGTCCCATAAAAATTTAACAAAGTTTGTTGTCAGCTAGGTATACCGCATCAAACTAAAAAAGAATCACGCTAATCGGATTATAAATCTGAGCGTAATGTACGTACATAAATATATAGGGGAAGTACATGTACGCAGTAAACAAAAATATTTTTTTGTCGGTTTCGGAAAAAAAACTGCAAGGTATATTAACATCGATTTTTGCTTTTACTTTATTAACTGATTAATAGTGTAGCTACAGTATATAAATACATTTATTCAAGTACGTTGTAATCTTGAATTTATGGATTTTGAGTTTATATTTGTAGGTTATTTATCGAATACTGTTAACTACTAGCAAAAAGGCAAAATGGGTAGGGCAACACGAGTAACTATCCGTTTTGCCCTAGGTCCTATACTAACTTCTGGCATTCATTTCAAACATTTCAGAAGTCGCATGCGAACAGAATAATAATTCAATATGATGTGGCAAGTAAATTTGGCACTGCCTATTTGAAAGCCGCCTCCACACAAAACGCTGTGAGCGGCTTCAGCAAAACCGGTCTGTGGCCTACCAAACAGATGATATATATGATGATTCCAAATTTTTTGCCGGCTTCTATATAACGAACAATCTACTAGAATCTCCAAACCGTCAAGATCCGATCCCGTCAACTAGTCCACCAACAATTCAGGAGTTTTGCAATGAGAGAGACTCTGACCAAACACCGTCTCCATCAATTTCTATAATTGATTTAAATTAGACAATTCAATTAGAAAACTCCATGCCTCAAAACGTGAACGTTGTTACATCCTTTGGTAAAGACTGTACTAGATATTATAGACAGAACACCTTTGAGAACTATGATGAAAAATGTTAGATATTATAGACAGAACACCTTTGAGAACTATGATGAAAAATGTTGAGGCTTTCTCAAAAAAATAGTGCGAAAACACATGGACGAGACTTTGAGGGTAGTCATGTCACTGACTTATCGAACACCATATAAGAAAATATCTATATACTTCAAGCAGATAACTGTGTTTTAGCGATTGAAGTTAAAAAGGATTTAGTAAGTCATAAAAGCCCTCAAGTTCCTAAAGTGGGCCCGAAAAAAACAGAACGACGAACAAAAGCACAGAGAGCAGAAATCCTGTCGAATACGCCAAATAAAGAAGAACAAAGGGAAAGTTTTAGAAGAAAATATTAAGATTAAAAAAGGGAAGGCTTCGAAAAACTGAAAGGCTACTTTGCAAAAGACAAAGAAAACTCGTCATAATAGCAAGAAACAGAAAAACATAATAACTAAAGATAAAAGCAAAAGAAAAAATGGTACTGCCTCTTCTGCCAAGGCCCATATGCAGATCCTTTATTATATTATGTTGCTTTGTTATTGTATAATATTATATATTTAATTACTATAACAAAAAAAATCGCCTTATAATATTATTTTATTTAGGTACATATTTTCAAACAGATACATACTTTATTCAAAGTACTACTCATCTTAGGCCTGCCGTCCGTTTTGCCCGCGATCAGTACCCGTTTTAGGCCCCCCTTTCGGGCAAAATGAGTTTTGAGAAGGTTTTTGTTATTTCGCCATAACAATGTTGCAGATGTAGTTTTAAGTAATATGACCCAAATTTATCAAACTATAGTAAACTCCGTCATATGTATCAACTTAATTCATTAAAAATTATGTTGTTAACAGCCTCAAATTTAAATTTTGGCTTAGAATACCCGTTTTGGGCTTACTTCCCCTACCAATCGAATTAATAACCTTCTTATTTTTTAAACCGTTCAAAAATAATAATTAATGTAAAATAACTGAGTAAGCAATTATTACATTTGCCAAAACTACTCGTAGATAGGAACGAGTTAGTGTGACGTTTAGCAAAATTTTATTTGAGAATTATCGAAATACTTCTAAAGTTACTTACCTATGACTTATCAGTCACCCTTTATCCCAGAAGGAATAGCCAGAGACATACTATTTAAATTTGACTATTGCATTTTTGCACCTATGCAAGTGAAATATAAATAGACATAAAATGTATTATAATTCCTTTGTATTGATTGCAACTGTGACCATCATGTCCAAACGAAGAGGTCGGAGTTGAATGAAAATAGTCCGCTTCGGATTCGCTCTGGTGTTATTTATATCGGCTTGATTCGAGGGGCTCGGCTTATTGTGTAACAAAGGTTATATCTAAAAGTTCTGCGAGGAATACTTGTTTTATATGGCTGCTATTAACAAAATGTTGATGAAAGAGATGATACCAAAAGGTAACCCCCCTTGGTTAGTTAATTAATATTGTTAGTAATAATGGCATCGATATTATTAAATTTTCTTTCTGTAATAAGCCTCGGCATGAGGATTTCGAGCTTATCAAACAATATCTGGGATAAAGGCAATGAATTCAGATTATATTCAAATTGAAACCTAGCAATAAAGTAATTACTGCATAAAGGTATAATTTAAACCTGCAGCATCAAAGTCCTGAAGATCTAGACATATTTCGCTTTTTCTCTTTTATTGGTTAGGGCCTAATATGAAATTTAATTTAATTTTACGGGTCACCAAATTAGGTTTATGATCATCATAATTTTCATTAAGCCAAGTTGAAGGCTTTATGGGCGGCTTAACAGCTGGTCACCGCAGCCTGCGCCTGTCCATTTCAATACGGCAATGAGCCCACCACCTGTTACATGGGACAAAAATGCATACGGTGAAATGTGGGCGTTAAATATGCCCCTTCGGGGATAAAGGCGTGACAATATAAATGTATGTGTGTATGTTTAATTTTCATACGAATAATGACTATATACGGGGAATTTACGGGGTAAAATTTACATACGTATACCGAGCGCTTTAGAATTAGTAGAGCTGTGGGAACGGCACAGTAAACGCATACAGCTTTGATAAACATTGACACGGGTAGATTGGAGCGACGCGATGCGTCGACGTGTAATGCTTTTAACGATTGAGTCCGTGTGAAACGTCAAAATTTCCTCTAAATTAAAAAAAATAAAGAGACTAACTCGGAGTTGTAATATACAAGTCACGTGAGGTGAGATTGACCACTACACTAGGATGCGTATAATTGCACAGGTTAGGCTGAAGACACAAAAAGTCTAGTATCAGCATTAGAACTGTCCTTGTGCATACTGAGGTGGACGCATGAACTCGCAGGGAAGAACAGCATGAGCCGGCATCCACGGCAGCAATTAGGTTTGTGATATTGTGAACCATTTGTAGGATTGTCAGTTCCGCTGGTATGTTACATGGTATGACAATCTAGATACTTAGGGGGATACTGGTATATGAAATATTTTTATATAGAAAATAGTGTATTATATAAATATATAATCCATATATTTTGTCTAACATCGTTTGACTCCTTCTACCCTTTACTTTGGCAAAAAAATCACGAGTCAAGCTAAGGTCACCCTAAAAAGTGGAATATGCTATTAGTAGCTAGCGTGAGTCGGTAGCTTTGAGGACTAAAATGTTTCTCTAGATTAGGAAAGCGGAGGAAAGGACACGGGTTCAAATTCCACTCTATTCGACTCGAAAAACGATACTAAAAGATTCACAGAACTTATATTAGCACATTTACTTTTTTATTACTCTGCTCTGAGTAGAAACACTTTTCCTAGATTATTTCGTTTACAGTCTTCCTGTATATTTACAACCGCCATATTGTACCGAAGGACTCCCTACAGGCTGAAACGGTTCCTTTTTGATGTCATATCAAGCAATAACGATAAGCCATATCGAAAGCTTGTGGCAAATTTTATGATCTTTCGAATTTTCTTACCTATCTCATGTGTATAAAGTTTAAGAAACTATTGGAGATAAAAACTGTGAGCAATGTGAACTTAATAATAACAAGATAGCACTTATCTATATTTATTTATCAGGTATTAGACAATGGGCCCATCACCTGTTACGTGGGACAAAATGAGTACGGTGAAATGTGGACGCATAATATGCCTCTGCCCACCCCTTCGGGGATAAAGGCGTGAAAATATGTGTGTATGTATCTTATAATGTAAGCTAAAGAGAGTAGACGCTAGATGGCGTTTTGTCCTATATCTTCAATGTAATTAGAATATTTCTACATTCAAATTTTGTTTTAAATTTATTTATTTATATATTTCGGGTATAATTCGCGATGTTTATACTATCCTCATATTATAAACGCGAAGGTTTGTAAGTAGGGATGGATGTTTGTTACTCTTTCACGCAAAATCTACTGAATAGATTTTCATGAAACTTTACAATAATATAGCTTACACATCAGAATATCACATAGGCTACTTTTTATCCCGGGAAAAAGTTCCTGTGGGAAACAGGAACGGGAAAGCGCCTGCGTCAACTAAATAAGGTATAAAGCCTACCTTGTACTTTTTCACATTTCTATTGGATTACACCAGCTGCGGTCACTGGCTGACTTGCAATTTATATGTAGCGTAAAAAGAATTTCGTCTAGAATCTCTGATTCCTTGACAATCACCTTCATGGATATCAGTTTTCCTCAAATCACATCAAAAACAAACCAAAATACCAATAACATTAAGTAGATTCGTGCCGACATTTACAACAATTTGAAACGAATACATAAAACAGGTAATTAAAAATGCAAATAATAAAACGAATTAACGATATTATTGAAGCATTCGTGGCTGAAGTTCACTGAGTTACGCAACTTTCACTATGGCTGGTCCTCGGATGGGTGACCACTTTGTGGCATTTATATTTGCGAGCGTTTCCAAGCTTCGTAAGGCTCGTTAAGCTGTTGGTCCCGGTTGCCAGTAACATGGCAGTCGTTAAGTCAAGTTAAAGGCCTTATTTGAAAAAAATTAACAGCAGGTAGCCCCAACCTGCATCTGTCTATTTCAACAAAGCAATGGGCTCACCACCTGTTACGTGGGACAGGAATACACATGGTGAAAGTGGGCATACAATATGTATACCTCTGCCACCCCTTCGGGGATACGGCGTGATAGATAAATAAGCAACGATAGGACGCATCTTCAACAGAGATTTAAACACATTTAGTATTCTCGTACATTACCTGTAAAGATGTCGTTTGATAAGATATCGTACATTATGAATCGTGAGACAGATTTAGTAGGTTCCTGACAATGGCGCTTTGAATATTCCCTCCAGAAATATCTGGCGAGCTTTCTAATAAAAAAGGTTGCTGAAACTTGGCAAAGATTATTTTCATGTAGAAATTTGTGCTAAAATATATTTTGAAGTTTCAGTAATAATATCTATTGTTCATTAACTTCTTACACTTTAAAAAATAAAAAGTAATGCCACAAGTTGGTAAATAACCATATTTTGGTTAACATAATTATTAATTATCTATCACGCCTTATCCCCGAAGGGGTAGCAGAAGCATACATTGTATGCCCACTTTTCACCCAGTGTATTCTTGTCCCACGTAATAGGCCATTTGCAAATATATAAATATAAATTTATGTAAATACATAAATTAATAATTTAGCCGTAATGTTGTAAATACAATGTTGTAATCATAGTCAGGGATTAAGGGGCTTCTCCAAGTTCTCCGGGCCCTAAGCGGCCTCATCGGCTAGTGGTGCTTCTGCTGACTAAAGGACAAAGCAACGACGCATGGGGTTGGGAAGTCAGACGGCAGTCACTTCCAATAATACCGAATTAATAACGACAAACGATTGCTGCTTATTGAATAAAAGTAGAGGCTAGGGCTCCAAATCCAAGTAGGGAGGGGTAGAAGGGAGGTTTAGAAGCAACTGTGAAAACAATTAAGATAATAATAAGAAGAATCATGGTCATCGTTCAGAATACTCCATTTTAAAGCTCGAGTTCTAAGTATAAGGTCAGCTAGGCCAAGATGAACTTCTGTCGGGAACTCTGGGACATTCTTCCGAAGAGTTACCCGAGTTGCCCGGCGATAGACAGAAATATAATCAAACTAGCTTCCCCGTGACATACTTCCACGTATTTCACAAGTTACATATGTTTTTTATTAGAAATAAATATATTTAGTTTCCCTTGAGAGTGTGAAAATATTTTTTTTGCGGCATAATCGGTCGTATCTTATTATATGTAAACTACGAAGTTTAATTCTTTTCATGTTTGAAATGACTATCTTTAGACAAGAATGGTTTTAAAAACTTGATACCTCCACGGACCAGCAAACATCTAAGTGATCCTTTAAGGGTTCTGTTCTTTCCTTTTTAGGTACGACAACCTTAAAATTAAATGTGTTATTTTGTTCAGTATACTATAGGATTTTTTTTACGTGTTGTAATCCCCTCGGATGTTATGCCAGTCTTAAACCGACTAAAACCACACGGTCCCTGCCTATCTGTCTTTTGCCGGACGCCACGGGTAACTCCTCGGAAAGATGTCCCAGTAGTATACTGATATTCCAATTTCAATATATATATATTCTTTTGAGTGTCGCCTGCCAGCAGTAAGAAAAAAAGACCCTGATTCGATACTTAAATAATCGTAACTAATAATACCTGCCACGTGGTAGTAATCATAAGTTACGATTTTAGCCATTCTCAATAAAAAAAACAATACGAGACATTAAAAAAGTAATGGCAGGAATCGTGTTAAAGAAAATAACATTGCCATTACTATTTCACAGGTCGATTTGGTCCGATGTTATTGTAGGGTTGCCAAGTAATATTCACATTACGATCGGATTAAGGTTGCCTATAACATGTTTATTGCTTTGAAATCTCGGATGGGAATTAAATATCTAAGTGGGACATGTTTTTCTACTTTTAGCGGGAGGGGTATGACTTTCTAAATCGATGATTCAATATCAGATATAATATGTGAGGGAAATTACTATATACCACCCATCCTCGAAACTTCTATATTTCATTAGCTTAACTCTAGTCTCATACATTTTGGTGCAGTTAGAAATATTTGCAACCTGATTTTGCACATGAAAATGTTTGAGAACCAGATATTTTTCATATTTTTTTTTGCAATATCATTGATTTTTTTAGATATTCTTCTATTCTGTGTCCGTAACAAATTCAACAAATCAAGGAACATAAAAATCGGCTAGAACATAAAAATAAGTGATCATTTCAAAGAAATGGTTTTTAACAATACCTATATAAGATTTGGTAAGGCATTTTAAAATAAGTTTGTTTGACTCAAACCGATTATAATCAACCACACTGTGGTGGCACAAAAGGCAATACCTATAAAATGTCCACCTGTCTTTTTTTTGTCGGCTAGTTCCTCTTTTCCGCGGGCACACACGTTCACACATAATATCATTAAGAAGTTAATGATTTTACAATTTTTCTCTGAAACAATTTTTTTTCTACTTGTGGAATTCCCCTCGGATGTCATGTCGGAGTTGAACTGGTTAAAACCACATGGTCCATGCTTAACTGTCTATTGCCGTACCCGTACGCCCCTGGTAACTCCTTGGAAAGATGTCCCAGTACATTTAATTGTATAGTATTTTAGAAACAATTTTGAAAAGCAATTAGTATGCAATTTTTTTCTAAATTTAAATTTTGAAGTGGAATTTGCAGTCTCGAGCTGGACTCGAACCAGAGCGTCTTTTTTTTTAACAAAAACGTTGCGTCGCCTTAAGACGTAAAGAGGTAATTAGTGGAGGTGGATCAGCTTCAGCTGAAAATCAGCGCTGTGGTACTCCGCACCATTATGCTGAGCTGTGGCCTTTTAGGCACATTTAATTATTTTTTATGTTTATTTTGATTACTTATAAGGGTTTTTTATTTTTCTTGGTTTTTATTTTTATTGTGGTTATTGTATGTGCCTAATACATGTGTTTCTTTCTTTCTTTCTTCTTTCTTTCGAGTAGGTCTCGGTGGTGTAGTTGGTAAGCGCGTCTGGTGCGTTGAACCAGAAGACGCTGGTTCGAGTCCAACAAAAAAAAATAATGTATAGTTTTTTGTTTACATTAATTACCTATCAGTAAGAATCTAATTTTATCGAACCTTCAAAGCAACTACGAGGCTAATAATTCAGCCCTGATTTAAATATTGCCATACATATTCCGCTACAATAATTATGATAGGTATCTATTTCAATTTTAGTCCACTTCCTCCAAGTTAATGGAAATTTAAAGGATAATGTTACGGTAATGTTAAATCAATGAACGCTAATGTCGGTTTTGCGAATGGGAGCCCAAAAGACTGACCCACTGACATAATAACTTCCATTATACATTATCCAAGGTTACTAGAATATATTCTCTATCTTTATATGTATATTTCTACTGTACGTATGTCACCTCCTAAACGGCTGGACGGATTTGAATGTTTTTCTTTGTATGCGTTTGGGTGGCGCCCTGGATGGTTTATTCACAAATCAGCCCGGCAGATGACGCTGAAGTCGGTATACTGCAGGACAACGTCTGTCAGGTTCGCTAGTTATATATAAAATTTTACTGTACGTGTGTATGTCACTGACCTCCTGTTAAACGGCTGGCCAATTTGAATGGATTTTTCTATATATGTATATTTTACTGTGGTGGTTACGCGCCCTGGATGGTTTGGATTCACAAATCAAAGAAAAGAAAAAAAAGGCGCTGAAGTCGGTATACTGCAGGACAACGTATGTGTGGTACTATTATATAAAGCTGCAACGTCTGTCGATTACCAATATATAACCTATTTATTGAGATATGCCATTGGCTATATACCATCACGCTAGGAGAGCGGAGCAGTAACTATAAATATCAACAATCGGGGAAATGTTCATACATTATGTAAAATTTATAAACGATGGGATTATACATGTGCGACGGAAGTTCGAAGTATGTCATGAGTGATGCTGTGGGGGTCAGCTGTTATTAACATAACCGTGAAGGTCAGGAAAGGTGAGGAACGATTGACAAAGAACATATATTGTGCGAAAGTAGAGGGTAAAAGAAGTCAGGGTAGGCCGAGACTTACATATGGAGACCACGTGAGCAGATTGCTCAACAACGGAAAAGTCAAAAGTACTCGGATACCCAGAGTGCGTGTATGAAGCAATTGATGAATCTTCAAGAAGCGAAAGAACTATGCATGGATCGCGAAGCTTGGCGATCTGTCCTCTCTGACTACCCCGTCAGGGATATAGCGTGAAGATAGTTTAGTTTAGTTATTAGTGAAGGTCAAAAGTACTGAGATACCTGGACGTGTATGTGGGAACGATTAATGAATCTGCAGGAATCGAAATAAATTTGCATGGATCGCGGAGCCTGGCAATTTATTATCTCTGTCTATCAACCCCGTCAGGGATACAGCGTGAAGACAGATAGATAGATTTATGTTCTTCTAAGGCGTATTGTTTCTAAGTACCTTTTTGTACAGTCGCTTTCACAAGTGTATCGTTTCTAAGTACTTACATGTATAGTTAGACTCAGATGTAGATTACTAGAATCCAACTTAAAAGTAGATTTGTAAACAGAACATTGCGCTTTTTCACTTGATTGTGAGGGTGTACTTATGTACACGCGTTAGAAGTTTTACTTTTTTGTCGTAACAAGATAAAAATCTTTTTAAAAATTGTATCTTTCGCTTTATCCTACATCCCTACTAATATTATAAATGCGAAAGTAACTGTCAGTCTGTCTGTTACGCTTTCACGCCTAAACCACTGAACCAATTTGGCTGAAAATTGGTGGAGAGGTAGCTTAGAGCCAGGAGACGGACATAGGCTACTTTTTATCCCGGAAACAAGTTCCTGTGGGAAACAGGAACGGGAAAACGTCTCTACGCGGGCGAAGCCGCGGGCGTTAACTAGTTTGTAGATAAAATGAAAATGATGACTACAGTTAACCTCAGGGTGTTTAAAAACTACTTTGAATGTAGTTATAAATTGTCATGGAAACACTTATCAGCTAATTTCAAGGTGTCGGTTATTCGTGTCGATCCGCGCGCGCATCGTAAAAATTTACGCTCAAAAATTTTCCCTAACGCGCCAAAAGTAGTATAACTTCAAATTTTACATAAGGCAAGCAGACTATGCATTAGTTTTGTCAATGAGATGTTCCTTCATATCTTGAAAACGGGTTAACTAGTTTAGGATTATGGCACAGATAATTAATCAGGTCAGTCCAAAGAGTATTCTTAGCTTTTCAACAAAAACAAAGGTGGATCATTTTACGCTCCATACCCCCGAAGGGTTTGAAATTTATTGGGAATTACGCAGAAATGAAGAAGTACCTAGATATAGTTACTGAAATCAATAATTAATTTCTATATTCATAATAAACCAATTTTCTAAAAAAATAGTAGATTTTATCCAATTTCATTTGTTTCTTTTGTATGTTTTTTTTACATTCAAAGCGATTTGTTCAACATTTGAGTTATAAAATAGATAACAACCGACGCTGTTTGTATTAGCATTTTAACTCAAGTCTTCGAAGCGATATAAAAATATATGTGTGTACCAGAGTACACAGGTAAGAAGTGAAACTTCTTTACGACATTATTTTTACAGTTATAAAAATTTTCTCGTACGTCGATAAAGAAGTTTCACTTATGATAAAGAAGCTTCACTTCAAAATTCAATATCACGATTCTTAATGTTATTACGTAACATACTTTAAACGTATTACAATTCATAAGATTAATATCTGTTCGAGACAGGTGATTTCTCTTTTAAAGTGTGTCTTAATACTTAGTGAAAAATTTTACATTCTTATTTATACGTACATTTTTTGAAAGAATTAATGTTACTGATAGACGCGCTCGTGACCCCGCTGACTCAGTGTTCCTTTAAACGATTACTGCCTTAAGCAACTTTCGCTATGGTTCACAAAGTGATCACCCATATGAGACCCACTTTGTGTAATTTTCATTTGCGAGCGTTTCTGTGTTTCGTAAGGCAAGCTATTGGTCCCGGTTGCTAGTCGTTAAGTCAAGTTGATGGCCTTATGGGCGACTTGAAACATTACAACTGCAGGTAGCCACAATCTGCGTCTGTCTATTTTTAAAACGTCAATGGGAACACCAGTTATCACGTGGGACAGGAATACACATGATGTAATGTGGCTGATATAACTCTACTACTTTCAAGGGTAAGGCGTGATTGATAAACTGATAAAACTTTCAATATGAAATGTTTTATTAATTTCATGAATTTTTCATTAACACCACGTGAATTACATATCATGAGATTCATACAGCTTGGATGTGCTACACTCCTGACAAATACGACAATTATTTCCCATTCACGATTCAAACTAAGAAGAACTGCAAAAAAGAGCCTTTTGCACTTGGTTTACTTTTACCACTAACATTGCGGCAAGGTAATATCGCTTCCCGATTATGTCTCTCTAAACTCATCCTCCGTACAGCTTCTTTGATCTGTCTATTCATACTTTTCACCCCATTTTAACCGTTTCTAAAATCGAATCAACCCTTATATTAAATCTCACTCTTCCGAAACGGCTTGACCTATTTTTATGGTATTTTTTGTGTATATTTGGTAGGTCTGTAAGTCTTAGGCTATTTCAATACACGATAAGGGTGGAAAATAAATTAAACAATACGAAGTTTGTATTTAATACAAGTTATTTTGCTGCGGCTCGGTGGAGGCGATGCGGCACACCGTGGTGTTTTAATATGCTGTTGGTTCCCTATTCTTCTCCCACAAAAAGCACCCTAGATTAGTAAAATATATTCGACTTTTCTATAATACACATTTTTCAATATATTTATTTTTTGCTAATCACATTATTCGTAATATAAATTTATAGATTTATTTTTTCTTTTAGTTTGGTTCTCTATAAAAGGGTGTAATTTAGTTTTTTTTTTAATAATAATAAAGAATATTATTTATTATTTCATGTTACCGGTCCCTCATAAGTGTGCAAAGTTTTAAACCAATCCGTTGTTTTGAAAGGTGTGAAAATTACGTTCAAAGATACAGTTACAAAAAAGGTACAGGTCAAGCTAATAAAAACGGGTTAAAAAATAGCAAAAAATAAATTATACTAAAATAGAATTCAACAACAAATATCAAAAAGATAATTATATCAGTAACTTTAATACTTTTCAATACTTATCTCGCGCCTAAGGACATTTATAGTGTACAATATTATGGCGTCAGCATCTCATAAACCTGTCTGAAGTTCAGCTCAATCTCCCCCAATTTCAGTTAGCTGACATCGTCAATAAAGATGTTTGTGGCACAGATAGGGACATCGAACTTTATAGAGGAGCCCCACCCGTTTTGCCATTTCTAAGCTTATATTGTACAGATATTTTTATTGTTTTATGTTATGTTACTGCAAAGGCAGTGACAAGAAAAATTAATGTGCAAAAAATTCAAATTAAGACGGGTCAGGATTTAGTGGTTAGTGACTACTAAATTGGTGAGTATGGGTACAAACACACTCAAAATTTATTTATTTAGTCCTTTACAGCTTACCATATTTAGTTACAATGTTCACCAAACAATACGCCAATAATGAAGTACACTTTAACTTTAATAATTTTATAAAGAGTTTAAATATGTTCAATATAGTGTAATATAAAATCAAAATAGTGAGTGTGTGTGTGTGTTTGTGTGTGTGCTTATGTAAGTGCGTGAAATGCGTGTCATGTAATAATGTGTGTGAAAGTAAGAAAGATGATTTGTATTAATAAGGGGTCCTGAGATAGGATATGCATAATCTTACCTTTATAAGAGTTGCGAGATGTTAAATGGATCCGATTCTGCGAATTTGTCGTTGTCCAAATCATCTCGATAAATAAATAAACCGTAGCGTGATGACTGATGAACAGTTTGAAAGCAAATTCAAATTTAGGGGAGGACCGTGTTTTTTTTATAAAGTAAAATAAAATACTAGCTGACCTGAAAAACGTTGTATTGTCGTATAAAAAGCTAACTTTATCACGAAGAATATGAAGACGAAGACGAGACGAAGAGTATGAAGAATAGATTACAATCGATTCTCAGATCTGCCGAATACGCATATAAAATTTCATAAAATTCAGTACAGCCGTTTTAAAGGTGTATGTATGACAACAAACCCTGTGAGACGAGAATTTTATAAATTTGCTATAACTACTGATACATAAGTACATAATACTTATATGTACATATTATGTACATATATGTGTAGGTACACATGAGTATATAAGCTGTTTCAGTTTTCAAATATGTTGAAAATACCAAATAAATTACAATTTGCGCTTAAACGGAAATCACATCCTGTCACTCTTTGAACGCCCAAGTACCTACTTCCCATCATTTCACTTAACTAAAGTGAAGCCCAAGGAAATGAAGACACAATTTAAAAAAAAGTTCAAAATAAATTCATACATTCCTTAAAAGTGTTATATTGTGTACCTTTGAGAACAACGTGAGGCGAATCCGGTTTGGTTTACAAAGTAAATGTTGTGGAATTGTACAATTGGTGATATTTAATATGTGTAGTGCAAGTGTATGTGCAAGTTCCACCAAGTGCCATCAATTAATATAAATAAACAAACAGTATAAATAAATTAAATTCATTTGATGTGTAAAACAGTCCGAGACTACCAGGACTTTAATTGGTCGTGCTAATTAGTGTCTAGCACATAAGAGATTTTAGCCTTTTTGTTACCACCTCACTAAAAAGGCAACGGGTCCAAATTTAACATCTAAAATAGACACAATTTTATCAAATTTATTTGGCCCCTTAGACCCACCCCAGTTCCGTGCTTCGGAAAGCAGGTTAAGACGTTGGTCCCGGTTGCCAATAAAATAGCATTCGGCTTAAAAAATATCAACAGCATTTCCTTTTCATTTCAACACGGCAATAGGCTCACCACGTGGGACAAAAATGCATTCACCGTATACGGCCTCTGCCTTCCCCTTCGGGGATAGAGGAGTGACAATATGTATGTATATATGATGTGTAAAATGTCTAAAACAATGCAAATGCCTGACACATTATCATCTCTGTCAGAAATCCCTTAAAAGTGTCACATCTTCTTCATAGGCTTTGGGGTCACAGAATTAGGATAGTCGTCCGTCTCGTTAAAGCGGGGGCACGCTGTGATTTGAAACAGCGTGTCACAATGTTGACAAGTGACTCGGGTTGTGTAATAATTCTCGTGAACATTTTATAATGTACATACACGTCGTTATTATTCTTTTTTAGAATACTTTGGTACTGGCTTAAAAACGTATAAAATGGAATTTATACGTATATTCTGTATCTTAAGACGTGAAAAAAACTAAATTTTCTGAAAAAGGGATATTTTTTAGAGAGTTGGTCAAATGGATTAACGCGAAATATGAGTCATTTGAAGTTTATATAGAGAAGTAGTGCAAAAAGCTATTTCTTATTTTGTATGAAATGCATCAGTTCAAATTTACTAACTAAAATATAAAAGCCAACCACTAGTCTACTTAAATTTATTTATCAATCACGCCTTATCCTCGAAGGGGTGGCAAAGGCATATTACATGCCCACTATTCAGCAAGTGTATTCCTGTCCCACGTAATAGGTGGTAAGCCCGTTAACGTGTTGAAAATAGACAGACGTAGGTTGTGGCTACCCGCTATTGAAATTTACAGAACACTGAGTCGCGGGACCACGAGCGCTTCAACTGTCTACTTAAATACTATTTTTTTTCTTTATTTGTAAGGTTTTTATCCTATTTACAAATTGTAATTGTCATCCAAACGCATATTGAGAAATCTATCTATAAAATAACTTTAAAATTTCCTTACTACAGAAATTCTTATTTTGATAAGACAATAATTAAATAAAGGGACTCGGATGATCTCAATTTCGATGTTATACGAGTATTGTGCCAAATGTCATTCAGTCAGTTACCCTACTTCAAGTGAGAGACTTTTTGTGCGGCGATCTCGCCACTGAGAGCTATGGAGGACAAACGATGCCCTCAGAAAAAGTTGGGACGTAGTTTTATTGCGTCCCAAGTTTTTCTATATAAATATTTGGTTATATATTTGGTTGTTTTTGTACGGTGGCGAGTGTGTTTAATCTTAGAGAGGCTTTTACTTTTTCAGATGAATGGAATATTTCACTAGTAGCTCTATGAAACTAAAAGTCGCATAATCGATGTCATAACTTTATGCATCGACTTAGCTTTTTTAAGATACACCTAGTGTTGGTGCAATGTATTTTTTGTTGTGTCAAAAGAACGAGAGGTGTAAAATTATGATACGCCTAAGTTTAGTGCAAATGGGCATAAGTCCTTTTATATTTTTTTTACCAAATATCAGAACATTTTTAGAAAAGTTTTTCAATATTATAAATGTTAAACAAAAGTGTTTTATTATTATTTTTTATTTAGGGACACCTTTTACAAAGCGCCATCTAGCTCAAACTAAGTTATCAGCTTGTGTTGTAGGATAACTGATAAACATACATTATATTATTAAGTTTGTAAGAATGAAAAAGAAAAAAAAATCCATCACGCCTTATCCCCGAAGGGGTGGCAGAGGCATATTATATGCCCACTTTTCACCGTGTGGATTCCTGTCCCACGTAATAGGTGGTGAGCCCATTGCTGTGTTGAAATAGACAGACGCAGGTTGTGGCTACCTGCTGTTGAAATTTTTTCAAGCCTTCAACCAGGCTTAACGACTGCCATTTTACTGGCAACCGGGACCAACGGCTTAACGTGCCTTCCGAACCACGGAAACGCTCGCAAATGTAAATGCCACAAAGTGGTCACCCATCCGACGACCAGCCATAGTGAAAGCTGCGTACCTCAGTGATCGTTTACCGAACACTGCGACCGCAGGGCCACCAGCGCTTCAAGTATGTAAGAATGGATGTTTGTTGCTCTTTCACGCAAAATCTACTGAATGGATTTTGATGGAACTTTATAATAATTTATCTTACACATCAGAATAACAAATAGGCTACTTTTTATCCCGGGAACCAGTTCCTGTGCGAAACGAGAACGGGAGAACTTCACCACGTGTGCGGAGCCGCGGGCGTCAACTAGTTTCTAAATAAATACATATTATACATAGGAAACACTCAACTCAGCAACAAATATTTGTGATACACAAAAATATTGGTTTGGGTCCGGCAATCGAAATACGAGACCTTAACGCCGCGGGCGCATACACTACCACTTATTCCACCAAGGCAGGCAGTCAATATAATAAGTATGTTTAACAATTGTCTAGATCCCAAAGCAAAAGCTTAGCTTAGTTTTGGTTAGATGGCGCTATGTAATAAGCGTTCAATAATATTTATTTATCTACTTGTATAGATTCAAGTGTTACCCTGTGGCATTATACTACATTGATAACAAACATTTCATAAATTACTTTTTACGAAAAATCTTCGCTTTATTTTCGACTTGCTGTCCCGCCCGGCTTCGCCCGTGACATACTTCGAACCCCATGGCACCCATTTAATCCAGTCGTTTATTAATTTCACAATAATGTATGAAGATTTTCCGAATTCGTTGATTACTTCTTCGCTCTCAAGTATCTACCTACGCCCGCACGGCCTGGTCGAAATATGTAAATATTATCTACATAAACTGTACTTAGTGATGAAATAATTTATTTTAATAAGGATTAAAAAAGCATAAGTAAAATAAACGCGTTTAAATATAGTCCAAAAAAATATTCAAGATTTTTAAATAAAAAAATGGTTGTTGTGCCTTACTCGACATAGATAGGTATAGTGTGTCGCGGACTTTTTGTAGATATTTATAAGATCTACAATTAATTAGAACATTCTTTGGATCTTTCTTTTATAATTTAGGCAGCATACGCAAAATAAGTAACTTTTCTGGTGGATTTTTTACACCTTGTGTCCGAAAAACTCAAATATCTTACGGAACCCTATTTTTTTTTCAAAATAATAGATAGCCTATGTTACTCGTGGATAATGTAGCTTTCAAATAGTAAAAGAATTTTTAAAATCGGTCCATTAGTTTTTGAGCCTATTCATTACAAACAAACAAAGTTTTTCCTCTTTATAATATTAGTGTAGATATGTATCATATTTATAGCTGTATTCTAGTGTTTGGTAAAAGAAAAGTTTAAATCAGCCCCGACAACAATCAAAACTTTAAAATTGAAAGAAACTTATTAGTAGATCAAAGTTATATCTTGATGAGCTATAAATTTAGTTGCCTAATTTCAGTCATGAATTACTCATATCATGATAACGATGCTGTAAACCTTGTTATTGCGATGGAAGATCATTGCGATCCCTGCAGAATCAATACTTGAATAAATTGCACACGTACGAGAAACTCTAAAGCGATTCGTGGAGATTCGATAGTATCTTCACGCTGTATCCCTGACGGGGTAGTCAGAGAGGACAGATCGCCAGGCTTCGCGATCCATGCATACTTCTTTCGCTTCTTCGAGATTCATCAATCGCTTCATACACGCACGTCTGGGTATCCGAGTACTTTTGACCTTTCCGTTTTTGAGCAATCTGCTCACGTGGTCTTCATATGCAAGTCTCGGCCTTCCCTGACTCCTTCTACCCTCTACTTTTGAACAATATATATTCTTCGTCAATCGTTCCTCACTCATTCGTTGGACGTGTCCAAACCAACGGAGCATGCCCTTTTCCAGCTCAACGCTGACACTTTCATTCAAACCTGCCATATTGCGTATCACTTCGTTACGTATTCGGTCGGCCAAGGTAACTCCGCACAATTTTCGAAGTGATCGCATCTCCACAGCATTCAATTTACTTTTATGCATCTGCTGACATACCCAGGTTTCACTACCGTAAAGCAAAGTTGGCACTAGCACTGCGTTATGAATCGCCATTCGTGCTTCTTTTACGATGCTTTGTCGCTTTACTAACTGGGACAAAGCACCGTTAACTTTGTTTCCGGCAGCTACTCGCCGTTCTACATCCGAATCACATCTTCCATCCGCGCTAAACATACTTCCTAAATACACAATTTCATTCACTTGCTCTAGACGTTCCTGGTTTACTCTAATCTCGCATTTAGTTCTTACGTCACCTCTTTCAAATACTAGAACCTTAGTTTTACTTGCATTCAAGCGGAGACCCTTACTTTCACACCCCTCTTTCATATTAGTGACTAATGCCTGTAGGTCGGCTTCTGATGAGGCCATGAGCACCGCATCATCAGCGTACAGCAGACAGTTTACTGTAAAGTCACCCAAATTCACACCCATATTAAAATCTACAGCCAGGCGGACATGACACATCCCTGTTTGACGCCTGTACAGACATCAAAAAGAGGTGACACATCCCCCCCTACTCGCACGCAAGCCTTACAGTCCCTATAAAGCGACTGTATTGCCCGCAGTAGCGAGCCGTCCACACCATATCCTGGCAGCAAGTCCCACAGCGTTTCTCTCACAACGTTATCAAATGCTTTCTCTAGATCCACAAAAGCGCAGAAAACCTTCTGGCTAAGAGCCAGAAACTTTTCCGCGATCATGCGGAGAGAAAACACTTGATCCATGCAACCTCTTCCACGTCGGAATCCGCATTGAGCCTCCCATAAATACCTTTCAGACTTTTCTTGCATTCGTGCCGTTATAACCTTTGCATACACCTTACTAGCTAAGCTGACCAAGCTGATCGCCCTGTAGCTGGAGCAGTTTAGGCGCGAGCCTTTCCCTTTGTAAATAGGTACTACAACTGCTACTCGCCAGTCATCTGGGACCTCACCCGTCCGCCAGCACAAGTTGCATAACAGACATAGTGTGACACGCGACCCACCGTACTTGATCATCTCAGCAGTAACTCTGTCTTTTCCCGCAGCCTTACCACATTTCATACTTCTTATCGCTTGTTCTATTTCTTTCATACTAATGACTTCAATGACATCGGGATCCGGAGCATCGAAGTGAGCTCCACTTCCCGACGTGGCATCTCCTGTCTTTTCTTGCATACATCTTTCCATAATATTCACTCCATCTCTGCAGGACGTCACTTTGGTCTGTTAGGACGTCATTGTTAACACTGAGCACTTTATTCATACTGCAGATTGCCGAACAACTCCGGGTCTTGCCTACCTCTTTCCAGAAGAGCTTGGCATTATCCCGGAAATTGGACGACAACCTTTCATCCGCTTTCATTCTGCACCTTTCACGAGCTTCTTCTATCAGTGCCTTCGTGTTAACTTTCTGCAGCTTGTATCTCTCTTTCATATTAAAATCATTCCGCGAGGGTAAGTAGTCTAGCCATGCTTTCTTCTTCATTCTAACTGCTTCTTTAACTTCCTCATTCCACCATGCATCACGCTTATTACTACTGCCTCTTTTCGTTTCTCCACACACTTCCACAGCGGCATTTATCATACTGTCCCTAAGGTTCTGCCATACACTTTCCACATTCTCACTGCTTACATTGACGTCGCCAAGCTTTTCGGCTACTCTTTCATTATATGTATCCCTAATGGATGCATCCTGCAGCTTCCAGCTTTTGATGCTATAAGTCGGCTCAGGTTCAGGACACTCGGTACGATGACGCCAACCCGCGAACAGAACCCTAATCCTAGTTATGACTAGGTAGTGGTTTGATCCCAGCTCAGCGCCTCGATAAACCCTTGTGTCCATCACCTGTTTACGGAGCCGACTATCCATTAGGAATAGGTCTATCATGCTTCTCTTTGACTTACATCTCCTCGTATACATATGAATTTGTTTGTGGTTGAACATCGTGTTCGCCACAAACAAATCCTTTTCCTTACAAAATGCCAGTATTAGCTTGCCAGCGTCGTTCACCCTTTTATCCCCATACTTCCCGAGTACCGACTCAAAACCATCGCGAGCGGTACCCACCCATCCATTCAAGTCTCCACATACTATAAGTCTTTCATTTCCTTCTATCACATTTAGAGCTTCTCTCATACTCTCCCAGAAGTCCTCTAGCTCACTCGCGTTCGACGAAGATACTGGCGCGTAAGCAACTACCAGGAAAATCTTCGTCAAACCAAGTTTTACACGGATCCAGAGGATTCTAGGACCTACCAGTTTGTACTCATACATACCGGAGGCCAATCGCGAGGACAGCAAAATTCCAACCCCCGACTGCCATGCTCGCTCTCTGGTACTCCAGACCAAAGCGCGAGCATCCCACCCGGGAGCTCCAAGACTTCGCTGCCCTTGCGCTTGGTCTCTGTCAAGCACACTGCATCTAACTTTCTCTCATTCATAACATCCATCAACTCATTCATCTTATCTGTCATTCCTCCCCTAACATTCCACGCAGCTACCCTGCACTCCATCCTCCACTTCCCGCCGTGTCGGGCCGCGCGTGTAGGGTGACGGTCCCCTACGCCGCTCTGGCACACACTTTTCGCACCAGCGGGGACGAACTGGTGCGCGTCGCCTCGGGGGCACGCCCTAGCATCAGTTGCCCTGGTGACACTCGTGTTGGAGTAGAATTGCAGCCGTAGCTGGCAGGGATGGCGACGTACACGCTTCTACTCTTCATAGATATTTCATACAATTCGATAGTATTGCCAGTTGGCCTACCATAAACTCATATAGCAGGTCAATTATAGCCGATAATTGAATGGCCGCCTTATTTTGTACCATAAACGCGTTGGACAGCAGGCGAGTCAGCGATTGCCTGTCAGAGGTCACGTGATTAACATTTCAGCGGCTTGGCGTTACCATGAAGTGATTTTTGACATGTTTACTATCGAGAACTGAGCTGCCGTGTTGTCATATTTAGCAGGCGTAAAAGAGTAACTTTAATTGAACTGTTTCCTTTAAATTTAATTAAAAATCGGAAGTATTTATTAATTGTTGGTCAGAATATTATTCTGACACCATTAAACATTATTCTAAAAAATAAATTTCATTATAACTTAACTAAAAACTTAACTATCTTCACGCTGTATCCCTGACGGGGTAGTCAGAGAGGACAGATCGCCAGGCTTCGCGATCCATGCATACTTCTTTCGCTTCTTCGAGATTCATCAATCGCTTCATACACGCACGTCTGGGTATCCGAGTACTTTTGACCTTTCCGTTTTTGAGCAATCTGCTCACGTGGTCTTCATATGTAAGTCTCGGCCTTCCCTGACTCCTTCTACCCTCTACTTTTGAACAATATATATTCTTCGTCAATCGTTCCTCACTCATTCGTTGGACGTGTCCAAACCAACGGAGCACGCCTTTTTCCAGCTTAACGCTGACACTTTCATTCAAACCTGCCATATTGCGTATCACTTCGTTACGTATTCGGTCGGCCAAGGTAACACAGCATTCAATTTACTTTCATGCATCTGCTGACATACCCAGGTTTCACTACCGTAAAGCAAAGTTGGCACTAGCACTGCGTTATGAATCGCCAGTCGTGCTTCTTTTACGATGCTTTGTCGCTTTACTAACTGGGACAAAGCACCGTTAACTTTGTTTCCGGCAGCTACTCGCCGTTCTACATCCGAATCACATCTTCCATCCGCGCTAAACATACTTCCTAAATACACAATTTCATTCACTTGCTCTAAACGTTCCTGGTTTACTCTAATCTCGCATTTAGTTCTTACGTCACCTCTTTCAAATACTAGAACCTTAGTTTTACTTGCATTCAAGCGGAGACCCTTACTTTCACACCCCTCTTTCATATTAGTGACTAATGCCTGTAGGTCGGCTTCTGACGAGGCCATGAGCACCGCATCATCAGCGTACAGCAGACAGTTTACTGTAAAGTCACCCAAATTCACACCCATATTAAAATCTTTCAACTTCTGCAGGCAACTGTCCAGATACACTATGAACAGCCAGGCGGACATGACACATCCCTGTTTGACGCCTGTACAGACATCAAAAAGAGGTGACACATCCCCCCCTACTCGCACGCAAGCCTTACAGTCCCTATAAAGCGACTGTATTGCCCGCAGTAGCGAGCCGTCCACACCATATCCTGGCAGCAAGTCCCACAGCGTTTCTCTCACAACGTTATCAAATGCTTTCTCTAGATCCACAAAAGCGCAGAAAACCTTCTGGCTAAGAGCCAGAAACTTTTCCGCGATCATGCGGAGAGAAAACACTTGATCCATGCAACCTCTTCCACGTCGGAATCCGCATTGAGCCTCCCATAAATACCTTTCAGACTTTTCTTGCATTCGTGCCGTTATAACCTTTGCATACACCTTACTAGCTAAGCTGACCAAGCTGATCGCCCTGTAGCTGGAGCAGTTTAGGCGCGAGCCTTTCCCTTTGTAAATAGGTACTACAACTGCTACTCGCCAGTCATCCGGGACCTCACCTGTCCGCCAGCACAAGTTGCATAACAGACATAGTGTGTCCCAGACACGCGACCCACCGTACTTGATCATCTCAGCAGTAACTCTGTCTTTTCCCGCAGCCTTACCACATTTCATACTTCTTATCGCTTGTTCTATTTCTTTCATACTAATGACTTCAATGACATCGGGATTCGGAGCATCGAAGTGAGCTCTACTTCCCGATGTGGCATCTCTGTCTTTTCTTGCATACATCTTTCCATAATATTCACTCCATCTCTGCAGGACGTCACTTTGGTCTGTTAGGACGTCATTGTTAACACTAAGCACTTTATTCATACTGCAGATTGCCGAACAACTTCGGGTCTTGCCTACCTCTTTCCAGAAGAGCTTGGCATTAGCCCGAAAATTGGACGACAACCTTTCATCCGCTTTTATTCTGCACCTTTCACGAGCTTCTTCTATCAGTGCCTTCGTGTTAACTTTCTGCAGCTTGTATCTCTCTTTCATATAAAAATCATTCCGCGAGGCTAAGTAGTCTAGCCATGCTTTCTTCTTCATTCGAACTGCTTCTTTCACTTCTTCATTCCACCATGCATCACGCTTATTACTACTGCCTCTTTTCGTTTCTCCACACACTTCCACAGCGGCATTTATCATACTGTCCCTAAGGTTCTGCCATACACTTTCCACATTCTCACTGCTTACATTGACGTTGCCAAGCTTTTCGGCTACCCTTTCATTATATTTATCCCTAATGGATGCATCCTGCAGCTTCCAGCTTTTGATGCTATAAGTCGGCTCAGGTTCAGGACACTCGGTGCGATGACGCCAACCCGCGAACAGACCCCTGATCCTAGTTATGACTAGGTAGTGGTCTGATCCCAGCTCAGCGCCTCGATAAACCCTTGTGTCCATCACCTGTTTACGGAGCCGACTATCCATTAGGAATAGATCTATCATGCTTCTCTTTGACTTACATCTCCTCGTATACATGTGAATTTGTTTGTGGTTGAACATTGTGTTCGCCACAAACAAATCCTTTTCCTTACAAAATGCCAGTATTAGCTTGCCAGCGTCGTTCACCCTTTTATCCCCATACTTCCCGAGTACCGACTCAAAACCATCGCGAGCGGTACCCACCCATCCATTCAAGTCTCCACATACTATAAGTCTTTCATTTCCTTCTATCACATTTAGAGCTTCTCTCATACTCTCCCAGAAGTCCTCTAGGTCACTCGCGTTCGACGAAGATACTGGCGCGTAAGCAGCTACCAGGAAAATCTTCGTCAAACCAAGCTTTACACGGATCCAGAGGATTCTAGGACCTACCAGTTTGTACTCATACATACCGGTGGCCAATCGCGAGGACAGCAAAATTCCAACCCCCCGACTGCCATGCTCGCTCTCTGGTACTCCAGACCAAAGCGCGAGCATCCCACCCGGGAGCTCCAAGACTTCGCTGCCCTTGCGCTTGGTCTCTGTCAAGCACACTGCATCTAACTTTCTCTCATTCATAACATCCGTCAACTCATTCATCTTATCTGTCATTCCTCCCCTAACATTCCACGCAGCTACCCTGCACTCCATCCTCCACTTCCCGCCGTGTCGGGCCGCGCGTGTAAGGTGGCGGTCCCCTACGCCGCTCTGGCACACACTTTTCGCACCAGCGGGGACGAACTGGTGCGCGTCGCCTCGGGGGCACGCCCTAGCAGTAATCGCCCTGGTGGCACTCGTGTTGGAGTAGAATTGCAGCCGTAGCTGGCAGGGATGGCGACGTGCACGCTTCTACTCATTTCATTATATTTGCCATTATTTTAGATGTGTGATAAAGATAACATATTACGAGTTTTACGATGATGATTTTGCACTATAGCACATGAGTAGATAATTAATTTGATGTTGCTTGCAAAATATTTAAAATAATATATTAATAATAAAATTAAATGTTTTTTTTGACAAATAATATAAACAACATCTGACATTCTAGTAATTTCTTGTTTTGACTAATTATTTTTGATGTTTTGACATTTCTGTTTTTCTTGTTATTGCTGGACATTGGTTGCATTTACATATAAGTTATATGAATGTAAGATATAGTTTGTGTTTAGTGCCATTTTCTTATTATAATTCAAATACATTGTAAAAATTCTTAATGGATTAAATATACAATACACTACAATCATAGGTGGTGAGCCCAGGAATATTCATGGTGAAAAGTGGGCATATAACATGCGCCTGCCACTCCCGTCGGGTATAAAGCTTAATAGATAAATAATAAATAAAACAATAATGAAATTTCAACAGCAGGTCGCCACAACCTGCGCTTTTCTTTATCAACACGGCAATGGACTCACCACCTGTTATATACATACTTACATATTGTCACACCTTTATCTCCGAAGGGGTAGGCAGAGGTGTACTATACGCCCACATTTCACCGTACCTATCGTACCTATACATTTTTGTAATACGTAACAGGTGGTGAAACGCGTAAAATGCTTATGCCTCTGCCACCCCTTCGAGGATAATGGTGTGAATGACACGTAAGGTTAAAACGCCTACCAACATATCAAATTACAAGTATAGAAAATAAAACCAGATTTAGCTGCATTACCAATTACGTATTAAATAGAGACTGTATATAGAGTCCAATTACATTAACCTTTTGGTCACGTAATCTGAATGGTTAGGGGATAGGTCTTTATTACAACATAATGTAATTGAGAACAATAAGTGTCTAATACGTATGAGAAAAAATGCCACAATTAATGAGATTTTTATTGAAGTTAGGTAACAACTCTGGAATTGACCGAAGATTGGTAATTTGGGACTGAAAATTACCAATTTTAGATAAAAAGCTTTCAAAAGTTAGTGCATTGTGAAATTCTAGTTATAGTCTATATATGTGAAAAATTGAAGATGTTCTTAATTCATAATTAAGTAATACATAAGGTGTTTATAAAAAAATCTACGATACATTCTTCCGAAGAAAAAAATCATCGGTTTTAGACGGTCTGAGTTCGACATGACTGGGAATTTCCACACGACAAAAAAAGGTAACATTCTATCAAGTAGGCTGTATCCTTATCTATGATCAGTCTAAAAAAAATATCTGGAAAACGCTCCGCATGTGTACTGACTCCATTTTTTATACCATGTCAGTAAAAAGGATCGACTTGAAACTGACACAAAGAGATTTGGTGGGTATTGTACGGCCAGCAACAAAAGCTCTAAGAATGAGGGAACCTTGGTATTTTTATAAGTACAAGAATTATTATTATTATTGATATTATTATAACGTGGCAATGTTGCCAGCATTCTAGGTACTGTTGTGATTGACAGCGATGAGGAATACTTTTTCGATGCCAAATTTTTTTGATATATGTAAACTTTCCTTAAATATGTTTTTATTTTTATAAATTTAATATTACACGAACTAAACATGAACGATTACGATGATACGATTTACTTTATTAATAACTTGTTGATACGTTTCCGTTTCCTATAAGAACTTGTTCCTGGGATGAAAAATGATTTTTCTCAGGCTCTAGACTATCTCTGTACCAAATTTCATTGAACCTTGTTCAGTAGCTTAGGCGTGAAAGAGTAACAGACAGAAAGATTTTAACTTTTAACTTTCGCATTTATATTATTAAAAATAGAGCTAAATTTGGGATTATTACAACTAATTAGTTACAAAAAATATTACAGTGCAATTTCCTAAGTCAATTTTGTTTTAACAAACCATGCCTGTTAAGCGAATATATCAGCAACCCCTTACAAACGTAACTTGTGTTATTAATTAGCCTAATTACTTTGCCTATTAGGGGAGCGTAATAGGATCTTTAAATTAACGTAAGTAATATATTATTATCTTAATGACACCGCCTTGGTGAAGCAGTGTAGTGTCATATGAATGCTGTTCGAACAGCATTGGTCGGAACAAATATTACGAGATCCGCAAATGAATGTTTTGGAGATTGTGTGCTATCAATTTTTTAAAATTATACTTCTTTTGGCGCGTTAGGGAAAATGATGAGAGTAAATTTTTGAAAACCAACACCCTGAAGTTGGGTGATAAGTGTTTCCATGACAACTTTTAACGACATTCAAAGTAGTTTTCAAACACCCTGAAGTTAGCTGTAGTCAACATTTTAGATTTTTCCACGTGAAAGATAAAAGGGCGCTCGCGGCCCAGCGGTCTCAGTGTTCTGTAAGCGATCACTGAGTTACGCAACTTTCACTATGGCTGGTCCTTGGATGGGTGACCACTTTGTGGCATTTATATTTGCGAGCGTTTCCGTGCTTCGGAAGGCACGTTAAACCGTTGGTCCCGGTTGCCAGTAAAATGGCAGTCGTTAAGCCTGGTTGAAGGCCTTATGGGCGGCTTGAAAACCTTCAACAGCAGGTCGCCACAACCTGCGTCTGTCTATTTAAAACACGGCAAAGGGCTCACCACCTATTACGTGGGACAGGAATCCACGCGGTGAAAAGTGGGCATATAATATGCCTCTGCCACCCCTTCGGGGATAAGGCGTGATGGATATTTATTTTATTTAAAGATAAAAGGGTGGTTTGATAAGTACGTGACTTTGGAAAGATAAAGCGCACTTTTTTCGATTTTTTTTAATTATTTTTCTACTAGCGCTCGTGGCCCCGCGGTCTTAGCGTTCT
The DNA here is from genome assembly GCA_948477245.1 of Thumatha senex. Lineage (NCBI taxonomy): Eukaryota > Metazoa > Arthropoda > Insecta > Lepidoptera > Erebidae > Thumatha > Thumatha senex. The sequence continues at coordinate 19,455,998 of OX419744.1, forward strand.
GTAAACGATCACTGAGTTACGCAACTTTCGGTTGCTGGTCCTCGGATGGGTGACCACTTTGTGGCATTTACATTTGCGAGCGTTTCCGTGCTTCGGAAGGCGCGTTAAGCCGTTGGTCCCGGTTGCCAGTAAAATGGCAGCCGTTAAGCCTGGTTGAAGGCCTTATGGGCGGCTTGAAAAATTTCAACAGCAGGTAGCCACAACCTGCGTCTGTCTATTTCAACACGGCAATGGGCTCACCACCTAATACGTGTGACAAGAATCCACACGGTGAAAAGTGGGCATATAATATGCCTCTGCCACCCCTCTGCCTGATGGATAAATAAATATTTTCTCTACATAATCTCCATTCAACTGTAGGTACACATTTAGTCCAGCGATGACCTTATTTTCGATCGGATTTTGTGATAGGGACTAGTAAATAGGCTTCTTTGAGATCAATTAATAATAATAATAAATCTTTATTCATTTAGGTCACAAAGTAACACTTATGAACGTCAAGAATATTGCTTCTACATTTACATTTACTGCCAGATTCGCAAAGCAATAGGTAGAGCCTGAGGAAGAACCTGGCAATAAAACTCATGGCCACTCTTTTCTAAACGCCAGTAATTACATTAGTTTGATTAACATGATATTTGACCAATTATATAATAATGAATTTATACAAACAAAAGAAAAAAAAATCAGTGTTGTGTTTGAATCATATCAAAATTAGAGCGATTATAGTTGCCGGTTCTAAGGGCAGCCTACCCTTGAAGAAGAAGAATCTGGCAAGAAAGTCAATGGATGCCATTTTAAAATGTAGGAATGGCTTACAACATTAAAATTACACTTACATTGTTCCTTTGGATTTATGTGAGAACAGTCGACTAAACTTAAGTTTACCTTAAATATAAATAATATTATTTTTAATAATTGCTATAACAGCTATGAGCTGACCAGTCCCAACAGACGGCACCCGTTCACGGGTATGACGCATTATATCAGCCATCGCCCTACTCAACCGTATTATAGGGAATAAGGCGACCCGATACATACGCCACCACTGCCAGGACACTTAGGCGAGCATGACATACTCAAAAACTGCACAGCAACTATCATGTCAATTTCAAAGAAATAAATAAGTCTACATGGTGCTCACACAATAACAAACTCAAATTACATTGTATACTGGGACTAAACGCAGCCAATTTAGAAACCTTTAGTTGTCAGATGTTTCAAATTATTAATAATGTAGAGATGTAAAAATACAACATATATATGCAGATTCAAGGCATATCACAAGATTCATTCGAATCCTAAATAGCTCAAGCGAAGAGCAAGCAACTCATTTCCATTTATTTTTATCGTTCAAATAATCATTAGTTGTGTTACAGGCCCTTTTCAAGAGGTGCCTCTTAATTTCCGCCTTAAATTTATGTAACGGCAGGTTCATAATGTTTAAAGGAATTTTATTATATAGTCGTACGCCAATTCCTGCAAAAGAGTCGTGAATCTTTTGTAAACGATGATGCGTTCCAATTAATTTATGCTTATTTCTAGTATTTATCGAATGTATGTCACTGTGTCTATTGTATAAATGTTTGTTCTGTTTAACTAACATAATATTTGCAAATATATACTGTGATGCAACCGTTAAAATGCCAATTTCTTTAAATTTTTCTCTAAGAGACACTCTAGCACTCAATTTATATATTGCACGTATAGCTCTCTTCTGGAGTACAAAAATTACTTGTAGATCAGCTGCTTTGCCCCACAGCAAAATGCCGTAAGACATGACACTATGAAAATAACTAAAGTATACCAGCCTGGCAGTTGCCACATCAGTAAGCTGCCTGACTTTACTAACGGCAAAGGCTGCCGAGCTGAGTTTACCTGCAAGACACGTTATTTGGGCATTCCACTGCAGTTTGCTATTTAAAGTGATCCCCAAAAATACAGTTGATTCTACAAGATTAAGGGTATCACTGTTCAATGTTATATTTGTACCGCAATTCCTGACATTAGGCATGCTGAATCTGATACATTTTGTCTTCTTAGCGTTTAGTAGCAAATTATTGGTCGTAAACCAATCTACAACTTGGGCAAGTGAACTATTTACGCCGTTAAAATTACTAAGCGTGCGATCAACTTTAAAAATAAGTGACGTATCATCAGCAAATAGAACAATGTCGCACAAGTTCTGTATATAGAATGGCAGATCGTTAATATAAATTAAAAATAGAAACGGACCCAGAATTGATCCCTGCGGTACGCCCATAGCAACAGATGCTCCAGGGGAGCGAATTCCATTGACATCAACATGTTGTATTCGATCATTTAGGTAGGAGGCAACAAGGTTCAGTGCAGAGTTTTTGATACCATAATAAAAAAGTTTTCCCAATAGTGTTTTATGGTTAACGCAATCAAATGCTTTGGAGAGATCGCAGAATACACCAATAGCATCTTGTCTATTCTCCCAGGCGTCATATATATATGATTCAGAAGTGTCACACCTGCATTAATGGTAGAACGACCCCTTGTGAACCCATACTGCTCCTTATGTAATAGCATATTTAAATTAAAATGAGCTTGTAATTGTTGCAATATAATTTTTTCAAAAATTTTGCTAATGGCTGGTAATATTGAAATTGGTCTGAAATTACCAGGGTCGGTTTTGGATCCAGATTTAAATAGAGGTATTACTTTACTGTGTTTCATTAAATCTGGAAACACTCCTTTATCAACACATTTATTAAATATTTCAGCTAGATGTGGTGATATATTAACAATGATAGACTCAATCAATTTTACAGAAATACCCCACAAGTCAGCTGTCTTTTTTGAGTTAAGTGACTTGAATACTTTAATGATATCATTTGGGTTTACATATTTGAAGCCAAATAAGACACTACACTGATCCACGCTGCCCCCAAGCATGCGTTGAGCTTTTATTGGACAAGAATTTAAGGAGCTAGTTGTTTTCGCGGGTATGTCTATAAAATAGTTGTTAAAAGTTTGTGCTATATCTAATTTATTATTACACACTTCGTTATTTATAATTAACTCAATGTTATTATCGCGGGGTAGTAATCGACCGGTTTCAGTATTGATTACATTCCAAGTCATTTTTGCCTTGTTTTTTGACTCTTTAATTTTATTACTTATATGTAACGACTTGGCAGCAGCACAGGCCCTTTTAAAGGTCTTAGAATAAATTTTAACATATTGAATAAAGGCAGGATCAAAATTAAATTGCTTCATACCATATAGTTCGTACAACTTAGCCCTACTTTTGTAAATTCCTGCAGTTGCCCACTCACAAAATTGCAAGTTTTTGTTTTGATAAAATGCTTTTGATTTAAATATGTTGTTGTACTCAGCTTTAATTGTATTAAATAAGGAGTCATATAAGCTGTTTGGATCTTCCTGATTAAAGTCAATATGAGTGACTTTTGCTGAAACATTTACATTAAATTGTTTAAGTCGATGTGCACTCATTGGTATACATACAATTTTATTCTTTTTAGAAGTGACATCAATAGGAAATGCTGCTTTCTGACCAAGATGATCTGATGGAAAGTTACTTAGTATCTCCCTTGTTGTTGATACACAGTTGCAGAATATATTATCTATACGTTTTCTAGAATGTGAGGTGATTCTAGTTAGCTCACAAAATAAATTTTGTAAGCCAAAAGACTTAAACAAATTTTTAAATCTAATACATTTCGAAGACTGCACAAGTAAATCAACATTAAAATCCCCACACACCACAACATGTTTTCTACTAGTGAACAAACGCTTCAATACATTTTCCATTACAGTTTCTAATAAATTATAATCCCTATCTGGAGGACTGTAGACACAGAGGACAATGAGTTGCTCAAGCTCAACACAGGACAATTCTGCAGTACGCTCAATAGAAAGGGCCACAATATCTTTACGTTCTTTACATTTTAAATTATTAGATACAAATATAAGAGAGCCACCACGAATAGCTTTCTTTCTAGAGAACGCACTGCTAAGTGAATAGAATTCATTGTTGAACAATAGTTCATGACTTTTTAACCAATGTTCTGTAATACAAAAAATGTGAACATTGTGTTCCTTTATATAAAGTTCTATTTGTAGTAGTTTTTCAGATATGCCTTCAATATTTTGGTGAACTAAGTTTAGACTACTAGAAGTATTGTTGATATACTCAGAATTATTACAACAAATATTATTTACGGTGTCTTTAAAAAAAATTGGCTCAATGGGCTCAAAAGACCTATAACTATGGCCAGATTTTTTACCTGTTGTCTTACAAACTAGTTTTTTGAGATAATTTCCCAAGTTAGTAAGTCATTCCTAATACGCTCAAAAGGAGCTGGTTTATAAGCCAATAATTTGGCTTGATTCAATAAAAAATTGGATAACATTACAGCTATCTGACGTCGTAAAAATTTTGATAGTAAACAACTATCTAATGTCAAAAAATAATGATTCTGTAATAAAGGATTACAGTCAAATAATTCTATATTCCTACAATATGTGGTCAAGGTATGTAACTTTCTATTTATATTGTATCTAATATTATTTTCAATTTGTGTAAAAGATTTGCTATATGGCAGTGTAGACAGTATAACCTGTTTAACTTGTATGTTTGACAACTGTTCATAAAAATTTATGATAGTTTTAATTTTCACATTATCTCTTCTGCCAATAAGTATCACTATTGTTGTTTGTGGGCAATGTGTACTGGTTAATACCTTATTAATTATTTGAGAGTAGGATGCCCCAGGAAATGAAAGTGTTATAACCGAGTTACCCAGATGTTGAATTAAGTGATAACCTAAACTCTTGCCAATTTCATCACAATAAACTACAGTCTTTCCAACATTTAATGGTTGCGTAATTTTTGTTACAGGGCTATCACAGTAAATGTTATTTGTGCTTACAATATTGTCACATATACTGCCTACAGAGTCAACCATTGGAGAAGTTGACTCCGACTGCGATGTTATTGATAATGAAGAACATGGAAGGGATTTATCACAGTCAGGTGTTTGATTATATAATTTTTCAAGTGATAAGAACATGCGTTAATGTTAATGTACTCCCCAATTTCTTTCTGTGATGTTTTGTATTTTAAAGTTATTGACTCCAAGGAATCATTTAAACACATAATTTCAGTCTGTAATTGATGTATATCCATCTCATATTGCTCTGTTTGGGTGTATATATGTTTTTTACTTGTTTCTATTAGTTGTTTTAACTGTACATTTGATTTACAAGTCCTAAGATAATTGTTCATTCCTAATCTAAGCTTTTTAATGTGTTTCTGTGATTTGGAAATAAATTTATTGAGTTTTATGTATTTTTTTAATTTATTCCTGCTACTACTAACTAATCTTATTGATGTGTTGGTGTTAGTCGATAACAAGTGGTGACCAGTTTTGTCTATTGCTGCAATAGGAATACTCAATGAGTTAACCATCAGGTGTGAGGTGATGGGCTCATCAAGACAAATAAGATTGTTGCTAAGTACCCGCCACGGGGAATTAACTTAGCTGCTGTTTTGTAATCCTCCATTGTAAAGTGAGTATTGCAGACAAACTTATTTCAACTTTTAAATATAGAATGAACCGCTTATCTCCATTAGGTTTAGGTGCCTGGTCCTTAGAGGGTATGCAACGTGATACAGCCCCCAATTTTACAAATTTTTTGATAGCTATGTGCATATCTTGACGCTCTTTGTAAGAGAAATTAGACGATGGCATAATGGTTTGAGTAACTTGGGTGGAAAAAGGTATTGTAAGGCCGTGTTCTATCCAAGATAGTACTACTGTGTTGTTAGTTATGTGAGACCAGCAATTAAGAAAGAATCTAATTCTGCCTGCGTGTACCTTGGTTATTTCCGCCGTGTTGCACGTGTCCTCGATGCGTTGGTGTCCTTGGATTGCGGTTGAGGTGGATATGAACGACGTGTCGTAGTCGTCGTTGTAGATCGCCTCTGACCTCCCCGGCGCCCCCTGTTCGGCGGGTACCGAGGAGGTCCCTGCCAGTTTCCCTGATAGGTCGGGTGGGTAAGCGATTGAGACGTGACATTCTTTAAATGTCCCGCTGTTTTTCGAATTTGTGAACCTTGTTTCTCTATAGCCTTGCTTGCTTTTATCTTTTCAGATAATAAATTTCCGTATAGGGTGTCGTCGCGTTCCGAGTCTTGTATGACATTAAGGAAGTTTTTATCAAGGCTAGGTGTGGTTAATTTAATTCGATCTCTAGTTAGGCCATAAATAATAAACGACACCCATCGCTTAGATACTTCAGAGCGAGCGTTTTGTTATCGGTATAAAGCAAAATATCCATTGCATTGTTTATTGATGAGGCCCCGTTTCCCAGTTGTTGTTGGAACGCTGATAGCTTTTTATCTCGCCCTCTGACTACGTCAGATACGGCGGCTGAAATTACAACATTTAACTTTTGCGCTTGTAATAGTTTACAATTAGCGGGTACGGGATGTTCGGTCATGAGTTTAGCTTTTTCTTCGTTATCTTTTTATTTATTTATTTATTTAATCAAGCCCCTTCTTCAGTAGGGGGGCCCATAGACTGGCTAAATTCTCGTGAATTTTCTCACCAAAATCGGGTGTTCCCGTTGTGGAGGCTCCCAATGCAGAGAGTAGTTCTGGGTCCACTCCAACTTCTTGGGTCATTTCTGTTAGTAGGACATTCAAATCCTCCCTGAGGTTTGTTAAATCCGGAGGTGCGAAGGCTTGCTCTAACTGGTCTTCTTCAGACGGGGGAACAGTTAAGCGTTGCAATTCATGGCTCCCATCACCGTCGTTCGCATCTAGAAAGACATACGATCGGTGAGTATATGCATTGTCTTGTATTATGTATATAGTTGAGAACTATCCATCTATTTCCAAATTTGTCATGAGAACATGACCCATAATTAGCTCGCAGCTAATTAAGCCATCGTGGTTGACTCGCGGTCCACCTAGATTTTATTGTAGGTAGGTTAGGTAACCGTGACGAATATAATATAAGATAACACATCTTCTACACGATTTGTCATGAAACCATGACCCATAATTAGCTCGCAGCTAATTATGTTATCGTGATTGACTAGCAGTCAATCCCTATTTGGTTTACGTTAAGTAGGTAAGAACACTTTTAACACTTAATTAAATAAGGTTTGTTTGACTAACCTGCAATATATTCTTCATCGGATGAATCGAACGGTTGTTGTATTCTGCGGTATTTTTGCCGTTCTTTTTCCTCTAATTTTCTGTATCTTGTACACTACGTTTCGGCATTATTGTAAGCACATGTGCTTGTTGCCTCACACAAAAATAAAAATAAAAACTCTGAAACTGTGCGATGTTGTCTGTAGAATAAAGGAAACTACCTTAGTATATATCTTCGAATGATGCGACGAAATATAATTGATGTTTGATTATATACCTTACTATATTGTTTTACAGTCCAAAATCTTATGTTTAATTAGCCAACCACCTATTGATACCTGTATTCTATATTGTACGTCAGTAGCAAAATAAAATTGTTCTAAGACACACGCTTGTTTATTAGTCAAAATGCATTCCTAGTGAGTTCAAGAAAAGTATACCTTAACACCCCGTGCATAATGGTCACATTCGAGCCAAATCATTAAGTGACAAATACTTGTAATAGATCGGACTGAGCGACCGGTGAGAACAATAGAAGACCGCATTCCATTGTAGATAACGAGTGGTTGAGTGAAGACTTTTCCACATTTACATAAAGTTGTGATTTCGTACTTTAAAACTTAATATTCCTGATTATATTGAGAAAGACATCACGCCGTATTACGATAATAATACCGGCAGAAGTGTTTCAAAACATATATACCCTTATTTTTTTGGAAAAAAAAATACAAATTTAAAAGCGTATCGCCGTGTTATAAGGTCGAAGTGAATTTATTGGAAACTTCACGCCGAATTAGAAGTGTATCAGCCGAAGTGTTTGAGGATATGTTCACGTGTTATTGTTAGAAATATAATCTGTTGAGAATAATATCACGCTATACTGCAATTAAGGTACCAACAGAAAGGTATGAAATATTTGGTGTGTCCTGTAAAGTATATAATCACGCTATATTACAATTGAAGGGTCAGCAGAGGTGTTTTGGATACATTGAGTGCGTGTATTATTTTTACAAACGCATTTAATTACGAACACTATTGCACCTTATTGCAGAAAGTGTATAGGCCGAGACGTAATTGCTGAATATCCCTAGCCTTACAGCGATAGTAAAATATGTCCACATCTACTGCAGCTTCGACTATGACACCCGAACAAGACAAACTTATTTCTACATTAATGGATATAGCAGAGTTAATACCGAAGAGTTAAGTAAATCTAAAGAAATGCCCCAAGTCAAGACTTACAAAGGGTTACATACAGTCTAGAACTCAATGTATAGAAGAGTATTGGAAAACATTTACTGGCACTCATCAACAGTTAGCTATGATTACACCTCATAGGGATATGTTGTAATATTTTAAAATCGATGTATACAGTAAGACAGAAAATATTTACTTAACTTTATTGGGTGAAACAATTTTGAAAAGCAATTAGTATGCTACCTTTTTCTAAATTTAAATATTAAAGTGGAAACATTTTTCAGTCACGAGCTGGACTCGAACCAGCGTCTTCTGGTTCAACGCACCTTTGCTAAGTGACGGTAGATGGCGCCTTACGTCGCCTTAAGACGTAAAGAGGTGGATTAATTCGCCAGTTACGAGCAGTTCACGGTGGTGTAGTTGGTAACGCGTCTGGTGCGTTGAACCAGAAGACGCTGGTTCGAGTCCAGCTCGTGACTGAAAAATTTTTCCACTTTAATATTTAAATTTATTGGGTGATTTAAAAGATATGTTGTTAAAATTAAGTGAACAACAACAAACATCAAACTCAGCACCCTAACAAGATAAAAGTAGACACACAGAAGTTAAATTACCTAGAATAACTATTCCAATGTTTAGTGGGACTTACGATGAATGGCCAACGTTCAAGGACTTGTATGTATCGCTAGTACACGATAATAAATCACTTAGTAACGTGCAAAAGTTGCATTATTTGAAAACCAGCATTAGTGGGGAAGCAGCTACCTTGCTCAAAAGCACAAGCATGGGACACATTGAAAAATCGTTATGGAAATAAAAGGTTGATAGTAAATTCACTTCTAAAAAGACTGATTTATCAAAAAAGGTACAGTTTTCTATCTGCCAGTCAAATCAAATCAATTTTAGATACAACTACTGAAGTCTTGAATAGTCTACAGAACTTAGAAATATCTACAGATTCTTGGGATCCAGTAATTATATTTCTGATCATCCAGAAGTTGGACCCAGAGTCCCATAAAGACTGGAAGGAGTACGCCTATAATGAACTAAAAAATACGGAGGACGTAGACGCGCTAGAGAACTCTAAGAAATCAGAAGAATTACCATCGCGGCAAGATTTAAAGACATTTTTAGAAGGGAAATTTCGCACGTTGGAGTTGCTTGCACCAACTATCATGACTACCTTGCGTGAGAAAACTAAAGAACGTGCTTTCCATATCTCAACACCAGTTAAAAATATTTGTATGATGTGTAAAGAAAATCATACGATGAGTCACTGCAAGGCTTTTACGAAATTGCTACCAAATGAACGAAGCGAATATGTGAAGAATAACAAATTGTGTTTTAATTGTTTGGCACCAGGACATGCGGTGTTCAAATGCCGTGTCCCAATGTCCTGTCAGCTCTGCAAAAGACGCCATCATTCTCTTCTACATCAATTAACGAACTCTGATACCTCCGCTTCATCGAAGACTATACAACCAGTGGTATCAACTCAAGCAGATGAAGAAGAAAAGGTGTTGGTTAATACAATGATCGCGTCATATTACAATGCCAAGCAAAGCATGGGTCTCTTAGCAACAGCAATGGTGACAGTGCAAAGTAAAAAAGGACACACCATTGTACTCAAAGCATTAATTGACCCAGGACCACAAGCATGCTTTCTAAGTGAAAGGGCTGCTCAAATTCAAAGGGTCAACCCATAAATGGCCCCATCTGACCTTGCAGATCCTGATTATCGCGTGTCGGGACAATATTATTGCAAGATAGTTTGATGAAAGGTCCACCGGGGTCACCCATAGCTCAAAGAACTCACCTCGGTTGGATTGTATTTGGAGAAGTATATATGAAAGCACTAAGAAACGAAAAATGTTTCTAGACGGTAATTGAAGAAGTAGATGTGAAAGAGTTATTGAAAACAATGTGGGAGATTGATACAAATACGAAAAGAAAAAACATACAAAAAAGGAACAATTATGTGAAGAAATTTATGAGAAAACACACGCGAAACAAAGAAGGTCGTTACATTGTTAAATTGCCATTTAAAACTGAAAAACCAAAATCATCTGAAGGAAATACAAGAGAAATAGCATCAAACCGATTTTTACAACTGGAGAAAAGATTAGACAAGGACCCAGATCTAAAAAAAGAGTATATAAAGGTTATACAAGATTACAAAGACTTGAAACATTATAAGAAGTACCAGCACTTGAAGTCAAACAAAAGGCAGTGTATCTACCACACCAAGCCGTAGTCCGCAACGACAAAGAAACCACAAAAACTCGCGTCGTGTTTAATGCCTCATGCAAGGGCCACAATAGGACTTCACTCAATGACGAATTACTGACAGGGCCTGTGCTGCAAGATGATCTTCGCAGCTTGATAATGCGATGGTGTATGCACTTTGTTAGCTTCACTTCTGACATTCAAAAAATGTAGAGAATGAAATTAGTCGCTAAAGAAGATACCGAATACTTGAGAATTTTGTGGCGAGACAATACATCACAAAGCATTCAAGATCTTAGACTTTTGAAAGTCACCTTCAGTACAGCGTCAGCACCATATCTGGCTGTAAAGACACTAATGCAGCTTGCTCATGACGAAGGGGATAACTACCCGAATGCTGCCCGGATATTAAGAGAAGATCTATATATAGATGACGTTATGTCATACCGTAGATGAAGCTGTCAAGTTTAGTGAAGAACTGAAAATTTTACTTAGTCAGGGTGGTTTTGGGTTAAAGAAATGGTCTTCTAACAATGCGGATTTCATGAAAACTATAAATACAGCTGAGAGAGCTGCAAATGCGCAGTTGGATTTGAATATCGATGGTACGATAAGGGCTCGAAGTATACAATGGAATCTCGGCAATGATCATTTGGAATACAATTTGAACCTGGCTCCATTTACAGGAATTGTCACTAAGAGAAAAATTCTGATGTTCAGAAGCTTTACGATCCCCTAGGCTGGATCGCGCCGTGCATCGTACAAGCGAAACTTTTAATTCAAAAGCTGTGGCAAATTAAACTTGGTTGGGATGAAGAAGTTGACGTGGCTCCAAAGGAAGAATGGCAAGGTATACGCTTTGATCTCATCAATATCTATGGCGTATATATCGATCGATGGTTAGGCACACAAAGATCTAGCCACCACGGCATAGAAATTCATGGTTTCAGTGATGCAGCAATGAGAGCATATGCAGCAGTCTCATATTGTCGTGTACATGATCCAACAAAAGACATAAAAAATTCATTAGTAGCTGCAAGAACACGCCGTGCCCCGCTAAAAACAATATCATTACCACGACTTGAGTTATGTGGGGCGCTATTGTTAGCAAAGCTATTGAAACAAATTGCTACTGCCATGAGAATTCCAACATCTCGTATCTTTGCCTGGACAGATTCAACAATTGTTATTTCGTGGCTTAATGGAGAACTAACCAGATGGAAAACCTTTGTGGCTAACAGGGTTGTTGAGATAACAGGAAATATACCTAGAGACCAATGGTATCATGTACTCTCGCATGAAAACCCTGCAGATGTAGCGTCAAGAGGTGCGTTAGTTTCAGAGTTAAAGAATAATAATTTATGGTGGTAAGGGCCAGATTGGCTATCGAAAGAATTTATATATCCAACACCAGAGATTATTTCTAAAGAGTTAGAACAATAAACAACAACGCAAACATTAACAATAAATATAGAACAAGAAGATTACAAAGGCATATCTATACAGTTTGAACCATTTTATTCAATAACAGAGCTTATAAGAAGTATAGCATATTGTAAAAGGTTTTTACAACAAAAGAAGATAAAGGAAAATATAGATAAGCCTTTTACAACAGAAAAGTTACACAAAGCATTGCAATGTTGCATACGAAAGGTACAAGAGGAAGAATACGCAGAAGAAATAAAGACATTAAAGGTGAAAGGGCAGGTGAGAAAAACAAGTTCCTTAAAATTTTTAAATCCTTATTTAGACGAAGAGCAGATACTCAGGGTGGGCGGACGTTTAACACATTCGGATTTGAAAGAAGAAAGTAAACAAAGAAACAAGAATACTCTTATACCATTTATTATTGCCGATGCACACCTGAGAACCTTACATGGTGGAATATAGCTAATGTTATGCTATCTAAGATCAAAATACTGGATTATGCGTGCCAAATCTACGGTAAGAAAATTCGTCCATGGATGTTTAGTGTGTGCTAAACAAAACGCTAAAGCTCGGTCGCAAATCATGGGTGACTTGCCAAGGTCACGAGTAACACCAGCTCGGCCGTTTTTACACTCTAGTGTAGACTTTGCAGGACCGCTGCAAATTATCAAAAGCAAAAGTAGAGGAAACAAAACTCAGAAAGTATATATTTGTATATTCGTATGCATGACAACTACCGCCATCCACCTTGAATTGGTTGGTGATCTAACAACTGAAGCATTTATTGGTGCGTTCAAGAGATTTTGCTTCCGAAAAGGAAAATGTGCTCATTTATGGAGCTATCAAGGTAGGAACTTTGTGGGTGCAAATAAAGAGTTGGTATCATTGTGGAAGGAAGCTTGCCTGGAATTGAATGGTGATATATCTGAGTCATTGGCATCTGATGGAACACAATGGCATTTCATTCCCGCATATAGTCCAAACTTTGGGGCCCTTTGGGAAACAGGAGTACGCTCTGTGAAGCATCATCTCAAACGCATACTACACAGCAACTTGACGTTTGAAGAAATGACAACAGTGCTCTGCGAGATCGAATCCTGCTTAAATTCTAGGCCATTGTGCCCACGAGACGACCTAAATAATGCAAATGTGGAGCCTCTCACTCCTGGCCACTTCCTGATTGGCGAAGCACCCATTACTGGACCTAATCCAAGTTTAACTAATGTGAAAATTCACAACCTATCACGCTGGTAATACACCCGCAAATTAGTCACCGATTTCTGGTCCAGATGGCAGCAAGAATATTTGCACACAACGCCCTAAGTGGTTAAAACGAGAAAATGAGTTTGAGATCGGCAATGTCGTACTCATTAAATATGACAACCTACCGCCAGGAAAGTGGCTACTAAGTCGGATAGTGGCCAAGCATCCAGGACCAGATAGGTGCACTAGAGTCTATAGTGTCAAAAGTGGCGATAACATAACAAAGAGAACTATTACAAAATTATGCTCTTTACCCGTCAATACTAACTGTAATGATGATTAATTTACTGTTGTTTTTATATATTGTTTTTTATATATACAATTGTCATTTCTTTGTTGTAATTGCATGAATTTAAAAAGAACTAGTGTAGTCCTTTGGTATGCGGGATGTTTGATACCTTACTATATTGTTTTACAGTCCACAATCTTATGCTCAATTAGCCAACCACCTATTGATACCTGTATCCAATATTGTACGTCAGTAGCAAAATAAAATTGTTCTAAGACACACACACGCTTGTTTATTTGTCGAAATGCATTCATAGTGAGTTCAAGAAAAGTATACCTTAACAGCCAGTACAATTGATTTTAAATGAAGTTAAAGAAGTATGCATGAATCGCAAAGTCCTCTCTGACTACCTCGTCAGTGATACAACGTATTATGAGACTATTGAAATTAAATATATTGATCTAGATTCACTCACATGCGCTATTTCTTTCAACCGTATTTCTTTTGCTTTTATATTCACCTCACGAGTTTAGTGCAAATATACCTTTATTCAACACTCTCAGTTGAAACTATACTTACACCTTTTCGAAAACAATATGAAGAAAAATCGACTTACATTTTTTTATTTAGTTAAATACGTAGCTTGATCATTCCGTCAGTATTTCTAATCATAGGGAATGTAAAGAGGCTGTAAGCGGGACTTGGGCGTCCCTATTTTTAAGCGTTGAGGGACCCTTGTTTGTGAAATAAGTGCGCTGGAAACATCCTACTGTTTATTTATTTATTTTATTTGTGAGACATTTATTGTGGGACACTGAGGCATTTTCTAACTTTGTAGTGTTTTTCCAACTGTAAGTCTTAGTTAAAGCCAAGTGAGGCAAGCACTACAAGAGCAAATTGATGTACAAACAACTAAACATCAAGTAACGCTCCCTTCACTATCGCAGCGAAGGAATAAGACGACCTCAAAACGACAACAGTTTCAAAATTGGAAGTGGTGCAAACATCAATTTTTTTTTTTTTATCACTGAGGTGGCAGTAAAGCATACGGCCCTCCTGATGGTAAGTGGTCACTTTAGCCTATGGACGTTTGCGACACCAGAGGTCCCTGCCCTTTAAAAATCTTCGCCTATGTACGTATTCATGGTGTCTTGAATCGAATGCGGCAAACCGTTTGTCTCTATGTCTTTTGATTCCTGAGAAATAGATGCGTACAGACGTACAGACTGAGCCGTTTTATAAAACTTTTCTAAAGTAAAGGGGTAAGAAGTCTAATATAAGTTAAAATAGAATGCGTAAATGTGCCCTTTTGTAAAATGCAGCTACAGGAAAGACCCAAAAGCGACGTTTTGATTTTTTTTATATAAACAGACCTCAGCTCCACTTGAAATCTTAAATACCTACTACACAATTGTGTGCTTTTTATACATTTGTCTATACGAATATTATAAAAAAGATTGGTTTATAAGTTTGTTTGTAATCAATAGGATAATTAGAAAATACTGGGTCGAACTTTAAAACCCTCTTTCACTATTAGAAAGCTACATTCTTCGTGAGTAATATAGGCTTTATTAGATTTTCAAAAAGTTTAAGGTTCTGTACGAAATCTCGAATAGGAAAACTTCACTAAGCGGGTGAAGCTGCGGGCATCAGCTAGTCTTCTTCTAAAAAAGTATGTTCAATAAATAAATAAATAAATAAAAGAAAGAAAAAAAACATGCATGGATCGCGAAGCCTGGCGATCTGTTCTCTCTGACTACCCCGTCAGAGATCCAGCGTGAAGATAGCTAGTTAGTTCCATCTGACAAAGACAATGTAATTAAAATAAATATTTAATTAATGAAAATTCCCGCGTAGAAATTCAAAATGTTCGAATGAGTTTGACGGGTAAAATGTTTCCATATACAAAAATATCGACTTTACAACTGGCGAGAACAATTCGGGGGCTAAAATTACTTCGATGGACGTTATAATTTCTTTAACATGTTGAAGTGTGTTGCGATGTGCGATCGCATATCACTTTCTCTCTCTCTCTTTCTGTCTACATCTTTGGGTATTCCAGTTGCTTCCAAGCTTTACCTGGATTTGGACCCTCGAGACAACTTTTAATTATTTATTGTTAGCTGCTAGGAGCAACTGTCGTTTGACTATTGTTTTTGGCATTGTTTGGAGTGTTATTTTGAAACAATTCTTATTTACACCCTAGCAAACTTTGTGTAATAAAAACTATTTACATAAAAACTTTGCCAAATTAAAAAATAAACTACACAATAAAGCCGTGCTTACTACTCAGAATTATGTAAAATCCTGTAAACATGCCACTAGTTAACACTCTCATGTCAATTCAATTCAAATCCGGTTCATTTAAAAATTATCTTACCACAGACGGCAAAGCACTCGTGGCCTCAGTGTTCTGTAAACGATCAACTGAGTTACGCAACTTTCACTATGGCTGGTCCTCGGATGGGTGACCACTTTGTGGCATTTACATTTGCGAGCGTTTCCGTGCTTCGGAAGGCACGTTAAGCCGTTGGTCCCGGTTGCCAGTAAAATGGCAGTCGTTAAGCCTGGTTGAAGGCCTTATGGGCGGCTTGAAAACTTCAACAGCAGGTAGCCACAACTTGCGTCTGTCTATTTCAACACGGCAATGGGCTCACCACCTATTACGTGGGACAGGAATCCACACGGTGAAAAGTGGGCATATAATATGCCTCTGCCACCCCTTCGGGGATAAGGCGTGATGGATATTTATTTATTTATTTTATTGTTTGGAGTGACTGCCGTCTGGCCTCCCACCCTCGTAAGACGGCAGCATGTGTCAGGCCGATTGTGCCCCGGAGATCTTGGAAGGGTCCCTTAAACCCACATGTATATAATATGTAACGATTAAAAATCACAGTGCGTATGTTGTTGTACAAAGTATCCCTGGCGATCTGTCCTCTCTGACTACCCCATTAGGGATATAAAGTAAACATAGGTAGTGAAACTATCTATAAAGAGGAAAATCTGTTAAACTTTGACTATGAAGTCATTCCGTGGTCAGATAAGTAGGTACCTAAGTCTTTAGTGAAATAGAATTATATTCATAAATTTTTACGCTTGGGCCTTTCTAGTTGATAGGTATAACGAATACACTTGTACCTAGAAAATATAACTTATGTAAGTTGTTCTATAAATCAACGTTAAATGAATATGACAATCTTGGTGTATAATATGTTCTTAGCGTAATATTTTTTTCTGAAAATAGGCATGGAAAAATCAAAAGATAAGTAGGTATCTTCAGACAAATTCAACATTTTTATAATATTAACAAAATTTCAAGATATATTCAGTATTTTTCTTCCGAAAAGTAGAAAGGTGTTACAATTTACAATACTTTTATTTTGAAACAATTCTTATTTACACCCTAGCAAACTTTGTGTAATAAAAACTATTAACATAATGACTTTGCCAAATTAAAAAATAAACTACACAATAAAGCCGTGCTTACTACTCAGAATTATGTAAAAACCTGTAAACATGCCACTAGTTAACACTCTCATGTCAATTCAATTCAAATCCGGTGCATTTAAAAATTATCTTACCACAGACGGCAAACGAACTACATTATTTTTTTTAGTTGCCATTAAGGCAACATATACTTTTTAAAATTTTAAATTTCGAACAATATCACATGTCAAATCACTTTTTTTTTTATAAACACTGTATTTGGCACTGATAATATAATTTGCTTCTTGACGATGTTATCGTTTTGTTTGTCTTACTTTTACTATCTAAGTATATTGTTATCGTGTTGTTAATATGGCGAGAGCCCGTTTCGCGAAAGACTCTATCCTGTGTCGGCGCCGACGTACGACTGAGTTGCGAGCATCTATAAACCGTACAGTCGTGTACGAAAGTGATTTCTGTTTTTCGGTATTTTAAATAGCACATACGTGTAGAAATTAGAAATGCATATACTCGTAGTTTTAAATAAGTTTTCAGTAAAAATATGTAGTATTAGTACTCAAAAAAAATGTAATTTTTATATCGTTAATTTTCTCTTCAGATTTTGAGGTACACTTTGTTTTGACAGGTCTGCCTACTCTGTCAAACCACTCAAAGTTTTGGAGATTTCTGAGGTTATGGGAGCACTCAATCCATTTTTAATGCTCGTGTCACTTACTATGTGTAGCAAACTGACAAGTGAGATTGGCTCCCAAATATTCAAGAGATCTCGGTAAGGATTCTTTGAGTTTTGACCATGTCCTATAAATAAATATTGTGGGACACTTTGAACACAGCGCCATCTAGCCTAAAATAAGCTAGATATACATACTTATATATTTCTTAATACCTACATATTATACATAGGAAAAACCCAAACTCCGGAACCAATATTTGTAGATCACATAAATATTTGTTCCGACTCAGGAATCTACCCGGGACCTCGAAGCGCGGCAGTCGCATACACCACCACTACGCCACGTATATTCGTTTACTCTTTTGTACTATATTGTAAATTATGAATGTAATTCTAAAAACCCAAGTCAATACACAAAAGAAACGGAAAATGATTAGATACCGCAAAATTTTCTTGTCGAATGGGTAGTTTCAGGTAGATCTGTAACTTTTTTCCTTGCCATTATTGTACTCAAATTATGTAGAATTCATAGGTATATAATGCTTTAATATTAATATATCCATCACGCCTTATCCCCGAAGGGGTGGCAGAGGCATATTATATGCCCACTTTTCACCGTGTGGATTCCTGTCCCGCGTAATAGGTGGTGAGCCCATTGCCGTGTTGAATTTAGTTTAATATTAATATAATGCTATAATATTACTTTAATAAAAGGAAAATGAAATCGAAAAATCGTTTGAATGTCATATTATTAATAACATATTTCTAAATTTAGAACTTTAGACTTGATCACAAGGACTTTTGACCAAAGACCTTATACTTATAAGTATAAGGTTAAGTTATAAGTATAAGGTATAAGGTTATAGTATAAGGTTATAGGTATAAGGCCTTTGCTATTGGCAAACTTTAGCAGATTCGAAAACGAATAGGTTATTGGTTACGTTTTTTATATATATATTTCAAATGAAGAACAGTGCATTAGGTCCACCTACAAGGTCTACTAAGTCCAATAAGTTTGAATATAACACTTGGGATTCTAGCTGGTAAATTTTCTCTTGCGTTATTGGTGGAAATCAAATTTGGAAGGAACACTTGATGCGTGGTTGGATTTCCATAAAGATAATATTTATATGCAAAGTGTTTGAGATTTGTTGGAATGTGAGTGACTTTGTAGAATTTGCTCAGTTTTTTTCGACTGCTGAAATGTTATGTAGAGATATATAAGATTCAGCTATAAAACCACTTGCAGGTAACAGAAGATCTACTACTGTAGTCCAAAATACATATTGTCATACCTTTATCCCCGAAGGGCAGAGGTATACTATACGCCCACGCTGGCATTTCACCGTATGCATTTTTATCCCGCGTAACAGGTGGTGAGCCCATTGCCGTGTTGAAATGGACAGATGCAGGCTGTGGCGATCTGCTGTTGAAATTTTTCAAGCCTTCAACTAGGTTTTTCGACTGCCATATTACTGGCAACCGGGACCAAGAGCTTAACGTGCCTTCCGAAGCACGGAAACGCTCACAAAATGTAAATTCCACTAAGTGGTCATTGCATAACGCAGTGATCGTTTACAGAACACTGAGACAGCGGGGCCACGAGCGCTTCTTAGGTTCTAAATATCTTGGTCAAAATATGGTTAAATTTCTGATCAATAGTGTTGTACCTTGTATTTAAGTATTGCTCATGGGACCCTTAAGATAAATCGCGAAATTAATGTAGCGTGACGATTTATGGGGACCTCTTTGACTTTATGAACTGGGGCCCTGAATGTGATATGAGACTTTTCGATTCGGATAATTGAATTTTTAAAGAAATTATAAGCCATTTGGTCACAACCCAACTAACATTAGGCGCTACTATAAGAGTTAGAACTGATATATAAAAGAGCTAAAGAGATCCTAAGGTCATCAATAGGTGCTATCACATAGGGGTTATAGCAAGCTATAACTTTAGTATACCCCCGGATTGGGCACAAATTCTTATGATCTTAGGTTCCACTGTGGGAATGTTGTGGAGTTATAGAATTAATTTAAGAGGTATAGAAGAGCAATTATGGAGGAACAGTAGTGCTAACTGAGACCTAAAGCGCTGTAAGAGTAGTATTTTGGTCACCATTGACTCCTTAAGCGGTATGGTAGAGCTACATGCAGCTTACTAACTCTTTGAGCGTTATAAAGAGAGTAAATTAATGAATATAAACTCCGTGAGGGGTATAGTAGATCTATGATGTAACTTGCTTACGGTTTTAGCGATTAGAGGGTGGTAATAAGGTAAATTGTAACGCCTTGAGTTGCAGTATGGATCTACAATAGGAAATTACAGCGTCTAAGGATATATTTTTCCTTAGTTTTTTCTTATAATTTGTAAAATGAATTAAGAAAGATATTCCCTTTTCAAAGGGATCAAATAAACATAGTATAATGCGTTGTGTTTACAAAAATAAATGGCGGAGTTGAGTGCAAACTTTTAACTGATTTTTAGTGCAAAAAAAAAATATTATTAGCAAATAATTGAAGCGCCCACTCTTTGCGGTGTATTTATCTAAAAAATATTTTGCTTCACATGGAGCAAAACATTATTTTTAGTCAATTTGTAACAAAACTTTGCCTATTGACTTAAAGAGTCGTGACCCTGTTATTAGAATGCTATAAAAATAAATACCTTCATTGTATTATGTTACCTTTTAGTCCGTTTCACCGTTTTTTATTAACTTCATAATCTAAAATGGTGGACCCATGAATTTGGAGATCCGTAGTAATTTTTCAAAACCACTACCTAGTTGGACGAGTGCTAAATTGTTTTTATTGTTTGATTTGCCGAAATTGAAAAGATTTGAAATTAAATACCTACATATTTCTGTCTACAAAATTATATACTGTAACATACTGCCAGTTGAAGTCTTTTAATATTTGTAGCAATGGAATATTATTTTTTTAATGGAAGTTGACTTTATTTCCAGCATAAACTCCGTACGTAACATACTGCCAGTTGAAGTCTTTTAATATTTGTAGCAATGGAATATTTTTTTTTTTTAATGGAAGTTGACTTTATTTCCAGCATAAACTCCGTACGTTCATAAACGACTCGTCAATTGTCTAAACTCTGCATGTGATACTAATTAGCTTTTTTGTACCTACACAGAGAGAGCGAGTCCGGGCGCAAATAAAATAAGTACCAACCATTCAGTCTCTGCCCTCCACTAAGTTCGACGTGACGTTTGTTGTTTTTGACGCTGTGATCGAACACCGCGTAAAAACTATGTACCTACTGCTATACTCGTACCTTTGTTCACATAAGTAGCTTCGATTACGCTGTTTTAAAAGTGTCACTCTGTAAATTAGCACTAAATAATATAAAATAAAATAAATCTATATCCATCCTTATCCCCAAAGGGGTGGCAGAGGCATATTATATGCCCACTTTTCACCGTGTGGATTCCTGTCTCACGTAATTGAGCCCATTACCGTGTTGAAATAGACAGACGCAGGTTGTGGCGACCTGCTGTTGAAATTTTGTCAAGCCTTCAACCAGGCTTAACGACTGCCATTTTACTGGCAACCGGGACCAACGGCTTAACGTGCCTTCCGAAGCACGGAAACGCTCGCAAATGTAAATGCCACAAAGTGGTCACCCATCCAAGGACCAGTTATAGTGTAACTAGCGTAACTCAGTGATCGTTTACAGAACACTGAGACCGCGGGGCCACGAGCGCTTAATAATACACTAAATAATATCGTAAATAAATTGTAATAGGGTTGCTAAAATCAATAGGAGTACAAGACGACATAAACGCTACTATATTTTATTTGATTCTGTTACAATTATATTTCAATTTCAGAATGCCGTTCAAAATAGTAAGAACATTAGAGAAAGGACAATACAGCCACTGCATTGATGTAATAATTTTGTTTGTAAATCAATTGTGGAGCGTACAAATGATCTAACTTATAATAACACATAATGCTTGCACTGACCTAGTGTTTTATTTATGCCAATATTCACTATCGCCACCTAGTATTTGTTTTAAAATACTTTTTTGGTGTTTGTAAAATAGTTCGAGGATCTTTTGTTAGAATCCAAATCTGTCATTTAAGATCAACATCAAATCTTTTATAGCAGTTTGTTTAATATTCTTAATAATCATGTCCTCAAATTTTCACTAAAATGAAAGATTCTTAATATAGTCACTGGTATTATTCACATCATCACTACTCAATGAATAATAACTGTCTCCTTCAGAAATATCAAGACTTGCAGTTGCGATTTTACTTCCATTACGTAAGGAACCATCATCTAAGAAAATTTTGAAAGGAGCTCTGTTGCGGCGCCATTTTATGCTTTCATGACCGCTTACATGACCAATTAGGGGTACTAAGGTGGTAAAGAACTCAATAATTCAACCTTAAATAATATAGAGGCTATACTTGACACTATACGTTCTATTTATAGGGAGAAATATCCCTACTATTCAGCCCTAAACTATACAAGGGACTTTGTAACCCTTTAAGAGTTAAGTGTTGTAAAAGATTTATAAAACACCATTGTAGAGCTAGTAGCGTTGATTGCTCCTATTGTGCAACTATCAGTGCCCTAAAAGAGTTTATGGTAGCTTGCTTATAACTTAAGAAGTCAATAATAAATGTTAATTTCTAATATAGATCTTATAGTAGTAAGATTCACTCAAAGCTATAACACAGAAGCTTTGGTCTGTATTGTAGGGATAATAATCGCTGCTCTACGCGTTTAACCTACACACATTGCTCTTATAAACTTGCTTTGTCACTGTAAGCGTAATATTTTATAACTAATTTATTTTTGCCATCGCAAGCTATAATTGCAGCTACTACTCAACCTCCATAACACTTAAGGTTATATGGTAAGCTATATTTGCAGCCAAATTGTTTGTTGGGAAGTAAAGAGTTCTATGGTATATAAGACGCCGTAATGTCCATTCGTCTGTCTGTCCGCAGCCTAGAACACAGACCTTTAGTTCTAGACAGTTGCAATTTGTTTAATTAAAATCTTGAAAATAAAATTCGTATTAAGGCAGGTATAGATGAAGTGAAGCTCATCAATGTAAGACTGTTGTAGAATTATAAAAAACTAGATGACCCCCATAGCTTCGCCCGTGGAATATTTCGACCTCCCGTCGCACCTATTTAATCCCGTCGCGTATAAATTCTACAATGATGCATATAAATTTGCCAGAATTGTCGACATTTATGACTACTGCTCTGATTCCCATTGTATTAGCGTAATAATATTTAGCCTATAGCCTTCCTCGATAAATGGGCTAACTAACACAAAAAAAAATTGAATTAGGACCAGTAGTTTCTGAGATTAGCGCGTTCAACCGAACAAACAAACAAACAAACAAACAAACAAACTCTTCAGCTTTATAATATTAGTATAGATATTTATCAGTTTGTAAAATATTAAGCTATAATGTACTCAATTTTAGTTTGAAGGTAAATAGATCATGAATTACATTAGACCGATTAAGAATATGCACTTTTCGTACTAAACGATCACTAAGTTACGCAACTTTTTGGTGATTTTTTTTTATAAATAGTAGTAACTACCAAATTCTACATTGCGCGTCTTCCGACACGTGCCTGAAAAGTAATGATTTTTTTTTTAGAATTTGTAAATCTACATCGTTCATTTGCCAAAATATGATATACAATCAATAAATTCATTGGTGGTTATAGTTATGCCTTTACACATTCTACCTCATGACCACGTGCAAATATGTTTTTTTTATGAAGTGACACAATTAATAAATCTATACTAATATTATAAAGAGCAAAGATTTGTAAGTTTACTTGTAATGAATTGGCTCAGATACTACGGGGCCAATTTTAAAAATTCTTTTACCACTCGGAAGTTACATTCTTTGTGACCAACATAGGATATATTGAATTTAAAAAAAGTTTAGGGTCCGTACGAAATCACGAATAGAAAAACTTCACCACGCAGGCAAAGTTGCGGGTATCAGATAGTTGTCCAATAAATATATATCTGATCAGCAATATGATGAGATATACTGTTCATTTATTTATATAAGTGCTGACACATACAAGAGAAGAAAGCAGGAGAATGAGAGAACGATCTCAATGATTATTTGTTTACTAACAATTTTAGCAGTAACTGGCAGCATGACGTTTAATTGGGTAAGCAGCAACCCTCCAAAAAAACTGTAATTCAAGGATAGATAGAAATAAACACATTTATTCAGGGACACGTCCGTGCGGTGTAATAAAATATCCTGAACTACTAATTTCTTTTTCTCCCTCTTCTATGAATCAAATCATATTATTCATTTACATTATACTTTATTTGCGCAAAGAGTATAGTAATTTTTTAAAATCGTAATAAAGCACTCGTGGCCCCGCGGACTCAGTGTTCTGTAAACGATCACTGAGTTACGCAACTTTGACTATGGCTGGTCCTCGGATGGGTGACCACTTTGTGGCATTTACATTTGCGAGCGTTTTCGTGCTTGAAGGCACGTTAAGCCGTTGGTTCCGGTTGCCAGTAAAATGGCAGTCGTTAAGCCTGGTTGAAGGCCTAATGGGCGGCTTGACAAATTTCAACAGCAGGTCCACAACCTGCGTCTGTCCATTTTCAAAACGGCAATGGGCTCACCACCTATTTCGTGGGACAGGAATCCACACGGTGAAAAGTGGGCATATAATATGCCTCTGCCACCCCTTCGGGGATAAGGCGTGATGGATATTTATTTTATTTTATTTAATAAATGCATAAATGGTCAATTGCTTTTTTTGACGAGTTCTTGTGGAGTTATCTGCCGGTTACCTTCAATACCAATTTTAATTTTCAATTTATTTATTGTGGTTACATCTCAACTCGAGCTCAGCTATGTCCAACCGCTTAGGCAAATAATTAGGCTTAATTAATAAAAATACAAATCATTGCTCGATTTCATTCCATAATAAGTATGTCATTAAAATATGAACTATGTCAGTTAGTTATGAGTAGTTAATAAAAAAATATGTCAGGTTAGATAAAAACAAAAGTAAATAGGTACAGTAGGAATTACATGAAGCACTCGCATTATTTGCATTCGCATATATGCGTTATATATATCCAAGAAAGCACTTAGTAATTTCTTTTCTCAAACAGCATTAAACAAAATTACTTATATCAAAAACTTTATCAAATAAAACTTGTTAATGTTGATAGTAGTTGTAATTTTGTATAATGCTGTTAGTGATTGGTCGATAAAAAATTCTGCTTTTTCGTAGGGAATTTGCTATTCCATTAAAATTTTATTTCCATCATTTAACAAGTTTATGAAAAAATAAAAGTGTAAATACGAGTATACGACTTTTATCATAAATCTTAATAAAGAAACTACCCTACGTGTCGTAAGGGTGTTATTAAAATGACCACGCATACCAGACAACTGACGCCATTTCTGGTACTTATCGTTATTGAAGCTGATTTAGCTACCAATATTACTTGTTATTTACTTCTCCTGAAACCATTAAGGAAGTTATAAAGGGACGTGGGGCTGTGGAAGTGTTTAGCAACCGTTTGTGTAGTTTTTGTAACAAAGCTTGGCGGCCATTTTGTTTCAGTAAAATAAATGTCACATTACAGTACGCTTCCACTTTCATTTGCTCTTGACAATAGTATTTGTCGGACATTTGGCGGGAAGAGTGACAAGTGCGGACGCTTGCTTTATATTATTTTCTAAAACTAGTGCATTTATCTTGTTTTATGTGCGGGAGTGGTGGTTTCTTGGACATAAAAGTTGTGTTAACGTGCTATAGTGAAAGACAATGATATATATGCAGTGAAATGCTATTTTCTCTCTTGCCGCGAAACGTCCACTGACAACCTTAGTATAAGAATCACCATTATACTGAGGCAAGGACCAGGACGGACAATAAGGACATGACATCGACAGGACAGGACTAATTAGAAGATAAGATTGAAGAAATATGATATAAAAAATAAGATTTGGCTAAAAGGTCTTAGAAACCAGGCCATTAAATAATTATTAAAAAAAAAATAGTATTTGTCTCGGATAAATGTAAGATACAGTTTTAATCACAGAGTAACGAACGTTGCTCGCTTCCTTACGCTCGCACCAAATAGTGACGATAGTAAAAATAATACCACGAACCAAGTTTACATTAAACTGTATGTAAAAATCGAATACGCAACCTGTCAGTTGCTCACCATTCGTCAATAGTACTTTGAGTAACCGTAGGAAAAAGATATATGTGTGTGTACCAGAGTATATACATACATATCATCACGCCTGTCTCCCATCGGGTTAGGCAGAGACTATGGCTTTCCACTTGCTACGATCCTGGCATACAATTTGCGCTTCTTCAACTTTCAACTCAAAATTGATTTCAAACACGCTCGCCGATATTACAGTACTCTGGACCTGGCCTTTTGTCAAAAGACACAAGAAGTGAAATTTCTTTACGACATTTTTTTTACTACAAAATTTCTCTCGTCGATAACAAAGTTTCACTTATGATAAAGAAGTTTCACTTTAAAACAACATGGCATGTAATCGAAAATCGCGACAATATTTTTTTTACAGCTACCAAATTTCTCTCAATGTCTATAAAGAACAATTCAAAAATAAAAGTAGCACTCCGTGGCACGTTTGTATGAAATACTTAGTTTATAGTTGACGCCCGTGGCTTCGCACGCGTGGTGCAGTTTTCCCGTTCTCGTTTCCCACAGGAGTTTGTTCCCCGGATAAAAATTAGCCTACGTGTTTTTCTGATGTGTAAGCTATAATATTGTAAAGTTTCATCAAATCCATTCAGTAGATTTTGCGGGAAAGAGTAACAAAGATCCATTCTTACATACTTTCGCGTTTATAATAGTAGTAGGAAGTTTCATAAAAATATTTAGTAGATTTTGCGTGAAAGAGTAACAAATATCCATTCTTACAAACTTTTGCGTTTATAATAGTAGTAGGAAGAGTCTTTGTAATATTGTAAATTCGTTTATAATATAGGTAGGATATAGAGTAAGGCGTCTTCAGTAGAGGGCACGAAGATGAAACAGATTTTTTGCCCTGTGTCTTATACCTAATCTAATTTTACTGTACTGGTTCTCTGTATTGTACTGATGTACAGCTGTAGTGGCTCCATTCTCTAAATCTACCTATTATAATCGATATAATGAGACCCTGAAGTTACAGTAGGTTTAAACAAATCGTAGTGCCATCCTGCTAATATTATAAACGCGAAAGTTTGTAAGAATGGATGTTTGTTACTCTTTTACGCAAAATCTACTAAATGGTAATTGATAAACCTTTACAATAATATAGGCATACTTTTTATCCTGGGAACAAGTTCCTGTGGGAAACGGGAAAACTTCTCCACGCGTGCGGAGCCGCGGGCGTCAACTAGTGTAAAATAAAGATAGGCATATAAAGTCATCTCTTCGTCGTATTTTATTTCCAGTGTCTTTTTAAATCGTCCTGGGCTTGGAGGGTCCGCGTTTATTTGGCTGCTAATATCGTCTGTCATTTTCGGCATTGTTGAGAGTGATTACCGTATACCACGTAATGGCGTCTGTATCTTGGGTGTTCTTATGGAATTGGGAGGTTAGACAGCCGTCGCTCACAGTCACTTCTAACAATGCCAAAAATCAGGAAAGAAAATCAAGAAAGCATAAAACACATTAATTTAGTTACATTTTTGTAACTGAAAACTTGGGTAACTATTAGGTAAATTGATATTCCAACCAAAAATTACAAATTTAAATTGTATTTTGGGAACTTGACATTTTGAGAATTTGGCATTCTGGACTAAAAGGTAAAAATTATATACAATTGTATAATTCCAATCACTAAAGAACAGTTAATATTATAAATTATTATACTATTGAAGTTCTGAGAGTCGTGAAAATTGCGAGAATCAGAAATTTAAAACCTACTTACAATTCACGTTTCACGCAACGAATGAAAAAACGTAATTTATTTTAAAATCTTAAAACTCGTTCGCTGTGATCCATTTAACATTTCAGATGGAACTTATTTACGTTTTAAGAACTGTTCAATTAAATATTTAAATGAGACAATTTGTTATGTTGTTGATAGTGCTAAGGAGTTACTTGAATTAAATCTATACTAATATAAAGAGGAAAGATTTGTATGTTTGTATCGAATTGGCTCAAAGAGTAGTGTACCGATTTTAAAAATTCTTTCAATATAAGAAAGCTACATTCATCGTGAGTAACATAGACTATATCGGATTTTCATTAAGATAGGGGTTTCTTTTCGAAATCTCGAATAGGAAAACTTTACCACGCGGGCGAACCAGCGGGAATCGGCTAGTTGTAAATAAATATTAAATGATCTGTAAAGGTCCTTTTATATCCTATTATACAAAATCTCTTAATAATTAGTTCTTATTCTTCATCTTCATCTCAATGAATACCTGAATACTTTTGTCTCTATTTAGCGGGAATGAGAGGGAGCGAGTAAAATTTTTTGCTCTGTGAATTGGACTCTACAAAGATCTTCGAAGCCCTGAATCAGTCTCCATCGCTAGTGTTGTGCCTGCTGACTAACAGACGAGGTCATGATGTTGAGCAGGAGTCCTCAAAACAAAACCACGTACCACCCTTCTAGACAGTAACTCATCCTTGAATTGGCGAGGCCTACGTCTAGCATTCTTCTGCAAAATGCTGATTTGTTTCATAGATTTATTGTTTATCAATAACGCCTTATCCCCGAAGGGGTATCGGAGGCATATAATACACCCATATTTCATCGTGTGCATTCTCGTCCTACGTAATAGGTGGAGAGCCCGTTGCCGTGTTGAAATAGACAGATGCATGTTGTGGCTACCTGCTGGTAAAATTTTTCAAGTCGGTCTTCAACTGGCTTAACGACTGCCAACAGGCGACCGGGACCAACGGCTTAACGTGCCTTACGAAGCAAGGAAACGCTTGTGAACGGAAATTCTACAAAGCGGTCACCCATCCGTAGCCAGCCATAGCGAAAGTTGCTTACACACAGTGATCGTTTACAGTACACTGCGTCTGCAGGGCCACGAGCGCTTCATAATTCTGCTTCTTCGATTTACTAAAATAATATTTGTTTAAAATTTATTCCAGTTCAAAATATATCGGATTCAATTTATACTTTGCACGTGCTGTGAGGTTTTTGAACTTTCTTTATAAATGACTTTTACGTGAGTA
Source organism: Thumatha senex (assembly GCA_948477245.1). NCBI lineage: Eukaryota > Metazoa > Arthropoda > Insecta > Lepidoptera > Erebidae > Thumatha > Thumatha senex. The sequence goes on from OX419744.1 coordinate 19,484,835, forward strand.
AATGTTATACTGTGGACTTAAGAAATGCACAGATAAAAAATATTTGGAATGTTAAATTCAGTCTGTATTTGTGTAACGAGTATAAGCTTTTGGCTTATAGGTAGATAGATATATTTAATACTATTTGCAACAGATAATACTATTTGCAGTGAGTTCTTTTAATAATACATAATAAACACAAGTACAATAAATTAAATGTTATTTACAGCTTTTTCTTTGTTCGGTGGAATTTAAAAAAAAACCTTTCTTAGTGAGTGCCTTCATCATAAATAACTTTATATAAACTTTGAGTTAACTCCGTGATGCGGTTTCACCTGTATGCTACTCGTACTATTTATATCTGTCGAGGTTGCTATTTATGAAATAAAGGGTGATTTGTAGAACACCTGCAACCTGCCAGGGGTAGATAGTTAGGTCACAACTATAGAAATTGTAAATACAGTAGAAATATGAGTTTAGTTTTGGTATTGCTGCCTGGGTTTTCCCGAACATCTACAGGGTTTCTTCAAAAGGGGTCTTAGAAGGATTTTAAAGGGTCGGCAAAGCGAGTGCTGCGCCTCAGGTGTTGCCAACGTCAATAGGCTACGGTGGCCACTTTCCATTAGGTGGGATGTATGCTTGTCTGCCACCTAAGTGGTATAAAAAAATGCCATGTGGGAAAATCCGTGTGTCGCCACGAGATGCACGAAAATATTCACGATTTAAAGCACCATGGCTTTAAATCGTGAATATAATAAAGAAATGCATTTTTCAAATTGATGCCACAAAGGAAAAGCAAATGACAGCCACCTACATGAAATAAATTTTATTCTTCAGCAAGAAAGTTCAATATTTAAATGATATAATTCCTTTTTCGCTGGCCAGTTAACTGGTCACTTCCGGAAACTAGTTCAGCCTAGTATATCTGAATCACAGAAGGCTCGAATTATTTATTGCTTGTGCATGAGGTTTAAAGGCCTATTCTATAAGCTTTTTTGCATTTGTATCTCTCAATAAACCCTATTTGTAGAATCACAATAAAGAAAGCCTGCCGAATTCTTGCATGTATGACCTGAAGTGGAAGATTAATTTTAATTTGGGGAAACAATTTGACATCGCCTAGAAATTTACCACATAACCTGTCGTGAATCTAATAGTGCAATACAATTTGCAGGTGACAACTACATACCAATAGATCGTTACTTTTATTGACAGTGATAGATATTCACCTTTAATTCTGTCACTTCATCAATAGACTTCTACTTTATTGGGCCTTCATTGTAATCAGAACACGAATCTATACGTACAAATGAAATATCTGTGGCTGCCTCTGTGGCGCGGTGGGAGTGCATCCGACTGCTACGCAAGAGGTCGTGGGTTCGATTCCCACCCAGGATAAAACTGTGTGTGATGAGCATGATGGTTTATTCTGTGTCTGGGTGTTATTTATCTATAATATGTATGTATTTAGAAATATATTAGTATATTTATCAGTTATCTAGATCCCATAACACAAACAAATATTAGCTTACTTTGGGCTAGATAGCGCTGTGTGAAAAGTGTCCCACAATATTTATTTATTTATTTATATCTTTTTCTTACTTCTAACTGACTATTTTCACGATGTATCCCTAACAGGATAGTCAGAGAGAAAGATCGCCAGGCTTTGCGATCCATTGATAATTCTTTGACATCCTGCAGATTTATTAATAGCTTCATACATGCGCATGCCACAGAGGCAGTCAAATATTGTTTCGCGTGAATTTCCGAATAGTATATAAAGTATGAATATAAGCCGTAGAGGTACTGACACCTTGGTTTAGTACATAAGCTAATTTTAATCACGGGAATAAGTTCTTGTGGGAAACTGGTACGGAAAACTTAGCAATGCAAGGGAACCGCGGGCGTTTTCAAAGAGTTAAATAAATAAGGGTCGAAAGGAGACTACAAACTTTGTTGAGGGTAAAACTATGAGGCTTAGTTTGTTGTTATTTATTTTATTTTTGTAAACACTTAATTCAGACAGATAAAAATGATTTCGTAAAAACTGATTTTCATGTTTTGAAAATACTATCGTAAAAAAGTTCGGTTAAATTGTAGGACATTTAATTTTAAAGTAAGCTAATATAAGCTTGTAGTATGGGATCTAGACAACTGATAGACATACTAATGTAGTTTTAAATACACACATGTAATGCATAGGACACACCCAAACTAGGAAACACAAATATTTGTTCCGACCCGGCAATCACACCCGGGACCTCAGTCTTTATACAACTAATGCGCCACAGAGGCAGTCAATTATACATATATTTCAGTTGTATTTAGAAGATTTTTGTGTTTTTTTCTACTATTTTTACACACATCGTGTGACATAGCTGAATTAGGAACTGTTTTCATTTTGTATACTACCTATGGCCGTATATGTAAACTCCTCAGTTTGGGATAAGTTATTCGGCAAGCCAATTTTTTTAACAACCCCCAAGCAATAACCGTTCTCTATAATTCATATTATATTATGTTCTTAGTGTACTGGAGATAAACTGCTTAATCTGGAATCCATATGAAAAATCACAAAAGTGGATAAAGGTAGAAATCATTCACTCGCTACTTGTATCTGAAGGTGTAAGGATACTATCCCTATATGTACCCCGCACCATTTATGCTGTGCGTCTAAAGCCTGGAATAAAAGGTCAGGTTTTAAAAAAATAGATAAATGGAACAGTGCAAGTTTAGAATGCCCCTTGGCGCGGTGGGAGTGTATCCGACTGTTACGCTCGAGGACGCGGGTTTGAGACCCACCCTATGGATAATACTTTGTGTGATGAACACGATGGTTTATTCTGTATCTGGGTGTTATTTATCTATAATATACTCGTATGTACATAGAAATATATAAGTATGTTTAACAAGTATCTGGTTAACATAATACAAGCTCTGATTAGTTTGTAATCAGATAGTGTTGTGTGAGTTGTCCCAACGATATTTAAATTGTATTTTACTAAAGAGTATTCATTGCACTTTCTTACAGTCTATCTAGTAATAAGAGTAGGAAAGGGTTACTACGGGTACTAAAAGGGTTTTTTTTGATAATACAAAGTAAAAATGCTTGAGCACGGTACCAGTTTAACCTTTTTTGAGCAAATGAATAATGCAAACCAATTAGTGAATAGCGGCTACACACGGCAAATTGGTTACCTTCATTAGTAGGCACTGGTTTGAGCCGTTCATTTAATAGCATTGCCATCAGTGCTCTGATTGTAAACTAGATTGGATTGTACCTAAGGTATGTTATAGATAGGTACACTACTATCTATACATATAGAGAAATAAAATTAAAGTGTCTATTTGTAATTCCAACTGTACAGCTTTTCACTATATGCATATGAAATTATATACGACATTTCAATAAATATCCATTTTTAAAATTGCCTGTTTGTCCTGGCTAATCTCTGAAACGTCTGAATCTTAAATGCAGTATTTTTTATGTAAATAAACTTACACAAAATCCATTTTCATGGTGGAAAACCGTTATACAAATTTACCTGTAACAATAAATTTTGATTAGTATACATTATTTATACTGTTGATTGATGGCACTTGGTGGAACTTGCTACACATATTAAATAACACCACTTGTACTGTTCCAATTCATTTAATTTGTAAACCTAACCGGTTTCTTCTCACGACATTCGACACTTTTCAGAATGCCGTACAATTAATAAACGTACAAATATATTTATACTAGTTGACGCCCGCGGCTTCGCACATATGGTGAAGTTTTTCCGTTCCCGTTTTCCATAGAAACTTGTTTCCGGTAATGTAACTAATAATAAAAAGTAGCCTATGTATATATAAGTAGTGTATGTATGTATATGTAAGCTATATTTTTGGAAAGCTCGATCAAAATTCATTTAGTAGATTTTGCGTGGAGTAACAAACATCCATCCATAGTTACAAACTTTCGCGTTTATAATATTAGTAGGACTACACTGCTACGATATGCTACGCCGTAGCTGGTAACCGTAGCATAATGCCTTGATCTACTCAAGATACCTTTTCAAAGTATTTTCAGTGAAAATACTTAAGTAAGGCGCGTTAGGGAAAAATTATGACAGTCATTTTTTACGATGCGCGCGCAGACCGTCACGAAAAGCCGACACCCTGAAGTTAGCAGATAAGTGTTTCCTTGACAACTGTTTTCAAACATCCTGAAGTTAGTTATAGTCAACTTTTTAGTTTTTTTTAGACGGCGTTGTGTAAAAAAATGTCTAACAATTATTTTTTTTAAGGAAAAAGAGTAATTACATTTCAAATTTTTTCTTGTGTTTATAATTTATTTGAAACAATCGTCTATTAATTGCTACATTTTCTATTAACCAAGATAATTAAACAAAATAATAGCATATTGTAAAACCGTTATTATAAATTTGTTTTCAAAAATGAAAATTGTCTATCAGACTAAGATAATAAATATGTAAGCAATGGTATCATAACAAATCAATATTATGTTTTCATTTTTATTTGCTATGTTTGTGTATGGCCCCGGTCATTTTGGACGTGTTTAATTTTCTTACTTTGTCAATTTGAAAGAGATTTTTGGTGAATTGTATTTGGTTTCTATATACATACATATCGTCACGCCTTTATCCCCGAGGGGGTGCATATTATACGCATGTGTTTTTTTGTCCCACGTAACAGGTAGTAAACCCATTGTTTGAAAATTTTGTTAGTAAAAGACTATTAATATATATGTATACAGAAATACACATATTAACGCCTTTATCATCGAAGGCATCAATAGAAGTGTACGGGTTACATTTTACCATTTGTATTTTGACACCCTAATAGGTCATCAGCCTATTTGTGTATTGAAATGAACAGATCGACGATATAGAGATAGATGAAGAGAATTCGCCTCCTTATGTGTGTTCTATCGCCTGCACAACGGTCTGTGCTCTGAGAATATTTTGGGTTTTATGCCCAAGGCTACCTTCTAACATCGCACCGCTCGCCATAGATAGGGTGTTCACCCTCACACTTTGCGTCCGGAGCGCTTGCATAAGATTAGGTCATATTCATATTCATTTATTGCGCTCCATAAGGTGATTACAGTTGTTATAAAATACATAATTAGGTACATTATGGACCCTGTCGGGCACGGCAACGTAGAAGAGAGGAGGAAGCATCGTATATGTACGAGTATAAGATATAGTTAATAATACAAGACAATACGATTTACTTATTTTTCTAAACTATTGCATGTATTCGGTACTTGATAATATTTTATTTATTTCTTTGGTTAGTAGTTTAGTAGTTCACAGTTTCTATTTATTGACAATTCACATAAAAAAAGTCGTTATTATTTATTTATTATTATTAAATATTGAATTTTTATTATTAAGTCCATGAAATTTATTATAATTATTAAATTTATTATTGAATTTATGAACATTATTGAATTTATGATTATTATTGTATTTATGATTATTATTGAATTTATTATTATTATTGAATTTCGAATAAGTATTGATTTATTTCTTTATCATTTAAGTATTCGGTAATATCATAATATACTTTTTCAATGAGCATGATTTTTATTTTATTAAAGAATAATTTAGTACTGGCTTCCGTTTTTATATATTCTGGAAGTTGGTTAAATATTTTTATGGACATAACGTGTGGGCTGTTGGAGTGTAAGGTCATACGAGAAGTAGCTAACATCAGGCGGTCCTCGTGCCTAACCAGTCTATCTGTATGTCTGTCACCACGTGTTACAAAGAAGGTTATATTGTTTTGCACGAATTTACAGATCTCCAGGATATAAATGCACGGTAAGGTAAGTATTTTTAGCCTCTTAAAGTACGGTTTGCAACTAACTTCTTGGTTTATATTTATAAGAATCAATAAGGTTTTTCTGTAAGATGAAAAGTGAGGGAGCGTCGGTACTATTTCCCCACATAATAATACCATAGCTAAGCCAGGCATGAGCGTAGGCATAATAGAGGGTTAAAGCTGATTGCAAATCAGTGGTTTGCTTGATCTCTCGGAGAGCATAGACGAATCTGGACAGTTTTAATCTTAAATTGTTTATGTGGACCTTCCAGGTTAAGTGCCTATCAATTGTTATTCCTAATAGTGTGAATTCAGTTACATTTTCTATATTTATGTTACTTGTGGAGAAGTCTATTTTTAGTGGAGTTTATTGGTGTGGGTAAAAGGTCATTAACTTAGTTTTTTCGTAATTTATTTAGAGGTTGTGTGCATTCATCCACTCGGATATTGCGTCAAAAACACTTTGAAGTCGTTGATTTAAGCCTATTCCGTTTTGGCACGAGATAAGTAGAGATATATCATCTGCAAACAATATACACTTTTCATTTATAAGTTTTGGTAGGTCATTTATGTAAATTAGGAAGAGCAGACATCCTATAACGCTTCCTTGAGGTATTGACGAGTTCAAAATTTCTCCCTCGGATCTAATACAAGTAATTTCGTTACGTCTGCGGTCGTAATGTTTCATTTCCACATATTGCTCTCTGTTTTTTAGGTATGAAGTGAACCATTTATGTGCATTTCCACGTATTCCTATGTTGTACAATTTGTCCAGCAAGATACTAAATAAAGCAAGCATAAAGCAAGGTCCAATATAGGCTTTTTTCCGTGCACGCTTAGATTGTGGAATGAACTCCTGCTTGGGTTTTCCCAAACTCTACAGTATGGGGTTCTTCAAAAGGGATCTTGGAGGTTTTTAAAGGGTCGGCAGCGCAAGTGCTGTATCTCTAGTGTTGCAAACGACCATAGGCTACGGTGACCACTTTCCATCAGGTGGGCCGTATGCTTGTCTGACTACTGTTCGTGAATCGTTACTACTGTTGTTAAAATTTTTCGAACTACCCAAAATGCCTCCAACTTGTGCTTAAGGTAATGACCGTTTAGTTAGCGGGGCTATATAATATGATGCTTACCGCTTTGGGGATAAAGGCTTGAGTGACTACATATATGCACCCTTCCAAATAGATATAATAAATTCACTGATTTTGACTGCCGCAAGAGGTCATAGGTTCGATTCACACCCAGGATAAAACTTTGTGTGATGAGCTCGATGGTTTACTCTGTGACTGGGTGTTATTTATCTATAATATGTATGTATTTAGAAATATATAAGTATGTTTATCAGTTATCTGGTTACTATATTACAAGCTCTGCTTGTTTGGAAATCATATGGTGTTGTGTGAGTTGTCCCAACGATATTTATTTATTTAATAAATATTCAGATTATCGATTGTCGCCCACTATTGAAACAGGACTCTACCAGAAATTTCACAAAGTTTTGGTCTGACGCCGCCTACATATGGCTGGTTCTCGTGATCTTTATGAAGTCATTAGTCCACCTTGCCTACCCACGCATTTATCTCCAGTTTAAGGTTACCGTTACCTTATTCCTAAATTCACTTTTTATGTTTCTTGAAATATTCGTGATTGTCTTGGAATATGCTGTTTTATATATTTTTTATTAAACCACGACCATTGAACTTCGTCTAATCAAGCAATGCTCTAAGCTCCTAAGCTACAGAACCGTACCAAAACAAGTTGATATTCTTCACTTTTTAAACGCCATTATAGATATATACCTAGTCAGGTCATAAAGCCTGTCACATGTTTAATATAAAATAATTGAAACAAGTTTATTCATTATGTAACCATTTATATACCAAAATGAACTTAACAAAACATAGATTCTTATGACAATAAAGTTTATTCAAAATGACCTCCGTGATTTTGAAACTCCAAATTGGGATGAGGCTTTGAGCACGCCTTTTCCTCCAAGTGTTGCCATTTCTTGTAATCTAACGGACTCAAATCTGGACTGGAGTAGGGCCAGTCTTCGTGCCGGATGAAGTCGATTTCACGCGCCGCCAGCCAGTCTTGTGTGCTTTTCGCTCTATGAACTGGCGCCGAATCTTGTTGGAATACCCAGTGCCTGTTATTGAACATGGTATGAGAAACAGGTTCCACAAGGTTCGTCAGGACTGTATTTTGATACACAACTGCATTCGTTTTTAAACCTTTCTCACAAAAATGTACCTCTGTTAAGCCTCAATAAGAAACTCCCAACCATACCATGAGCGAGGGTGGAAAATGACCTCGTTGCACACGCGGAATACGGTTGCTCGCTTCTTCACTACTGTGTGCGTACACCTTATCATTTTGTTTGTTGTAGCTCTCTTCTACGGTAAAATATTTTTTCATCCGAAAAACGAATTTCCCGATATTTTTTTCCCGCGTACCGCTTCAACAAAGCGCGGCATCTCTTCAGTTTCAGGTCCATTAGACGAGCATTTAAACGATGTCCTGTTTTTCTTCGATATGACCGAAGCCCTAAGTCTTCATTTAACACCCTTTTCACCGTGGTTCTGCTTAACCCCATCTAAAGGGCCAACAGTTTCTGCTTACGTTTGGGATTTCTTTGAATTCGCGGCTTCACAGCTTTTATCACTGCTGGAGTCCTAACAGACCGAGGGCGACCACTTCTTGACCTATCAGTATGTCAAAAATTTGAATTGGCGCGTAACCGCAACGATGCAACGCAATAACTGCAACACAGTCTTCTTTAAGCGTCCACTCCATATTTAAAAATGAGTAAAATTCTAAAAAGTATACATTTTTATTTTCATGAACAATTCGAAATTCGAATTCAATAAACTTTTTTGTGGCCAGCATTCTTAAAGAAAAGTTTTTACTGTGTGACAATACTTATGACCTGACTAGGTAATAGTTTTCATGAAAACGTGAGAAGCGCTCTTGGTTCCGCGGAATTTTGGTCAATTTCGTATTGAATTCGGGTAAAATCCGGTACGTAGTGTATAAAATAGTTTACAATATATTATATTGCATAATGTGAATTTCGCGTTATGTCTCAATACAAATTGAATAAACCTTTTTCAAGTAAACAACATACTACTTTGCTAGTGCATACCTTCGCTCGGTAGAAGGCAATGAAATTCGACATCTTTAGTACTTATTGTTTTGTTCAAAAGACAAAGTTTAGATTGGTTTCTTACTTTACAACATTGCTTTGTATCAGAATTTATGCTTAATTAAGTATGGCGCCAAAACTTTTACTTGTTTTACTTTAATTTAAACATTAAGATATACTTACAAAATATAACTGAAATAGTATTGTAAGGATTTGATTGAATTAAGATTTTGTTTCCCGAGTAGTATACAATAGGCACCTTTAAAGATGATAACTGATGATGATTCTGAGACAATTAGGAACAGAAAGAAAGGAGAAAGAGAACACTTTAATTTTACAACCAATATTAACACAACAATATATAAAAAACAAGTTTACAATTTATGTATAGTGGCATATGTCGGTTTTTTTTTTCCGGGTCGGTACAAATATTTGTGTGATCCGCAAATGTGTGTTTCGGAGTTTGGGTGTTTCCTATGTATAATATGTATGTATTTAAAAAAATATAAGTATGTTTATCAGTTATTTAGATCCCGTGACACAAGCTAATATTAGCTTTCTTTGGGCTAGATGACGCTGTGTGAAAAGTGTCCCACAATATTTATTTTATTTATTTATTTGTCAACTTTACAAACTTATTAATAACAACATTAAGTTCGTACACCGAGGATAACAGACCTGAGTATCTCACTTTTCTTTCTTATTTACTTTTTTTTCTTTTTTACGTGTTCATACATTCTTGATAGCTTAGCAATAAGGCTTCCAGTTTCCTTTATGACATAATCTAAATATAATAATCGTTCAGACATTTGTAACTTGTCATCCACTATAACACGCCCCAATTGACGGCAAACATCCGGATGTCCGTCTATGTTTTTCTATATTATCGGAGTTTTGTGCCGGATATTAATTAACTAGTTGAGCCCCACTTCTTCACCTGTGATATATTTCGAAACCCTAAGACTTTTTTAAAATCTCGTGGTTTATTTAGTTTACAAAAAAATATGATAATTTGGCCAATTTGTTGACATTAATGTTAGCTGTTTCGTTGTCTTGGATAGTAACGTGATGACATATAGCCTATTTATAGCTTTTGTAAAAAAATAAGCTATACCTATAACAGAAAATTAATAATCAGAACCAGAAACGACTAGATTAACATTCTCTGATCTGTTCTCTCTGACTACGTCAGGGATACAACGTGAAAAAATTTAATTGCCTAAGATTAGTGAACAAAATTGGATCCACTTTAAATAATACACCAGCCTTTTATACTGAGTATATATTTACTATGATACGGTTCAAAACAATGGTTCTCACTTATACAAACAAAACTTAAACTAAAATAGGCCTCGGGGTAGCGAGACTTATACCGAGATGTAACAATAGTGCACAACGCCATCTATGCCCTCGTAAGGAAACTCAAAACCAGTATACAAACCCGTGAGTTAACTATACCGCGATACAGCGAAATCGTACAACGCCATCTAGGCTGGCATGAGAAACTTATGAACCTGCCGTTACATAAATTTAAGGCGGAAATTAAGACGCACCTCTTGAAAAGGGCCTATTACACAACTAATGATTATTTGAACGATAAAAATAAATGGAAATGAGTTGCTTGCTCTTCGCTTTAGCTATTTAGGACTCGAATGAATCTTGTGATATGCCTTGAATCTGCATATATATGTTGTATTTTTACATCTCTACAGTATTAATAATTTGAAACGTCTGACAACTAAAGGTTTCTAAATTGGCTGCGTTTAGTCCCGGTATACAATGTAATTTGAGTTTGTTATTGTGTGAGCACCATGTAGACTTATTTATTTCTTTGAAATTGACATGATAGTTGCTGTGCAGTTTTTGAGTATGTCATGCTCGCCTAAGTGTCCTGGCAGTGGTGGCGTATGTATCGGGTCGCCTTATTCCCTATAATACGGTTGAGTAGGGCGATGGCTGATATAATGCGTCATACCCGTGAACGGGTGCCGTCAGTTGGGACTGGTCAGCTCATAGCTGTTATAGCAATTATTACAAATAATCTTATTTATATTTAAGGTAAACTTAAGTTTAGTCGACTGTTCTCACATAAATTCAAAGGAACAATGTAAGTGTAATTTTAATGTTGTAAGCCATTCCTACATTTTAAAATGGCATCCATTGACTTTCTTGCCAGATTCTTCTTCTTCAAGGGTAGGCTGCCCTTGGAACCGGCAACTATAATGGCTCTAATTTTGATATGATTTAAACACAACATTGATTTTGTTTTTTTTTGTTTCTATAAATTCATTGCTATATAATTGGTCAAATATCATGTTAATCAAACTAATGTAATTACTGGCGTTTAGAAAAGAGTGGACATGAGTTTTATTGCAAGGTTCTTCCTCAGGCTCTACCTATTGCTTTGCGAATCTGGCAGTAAATGTAAATGTAGAAGCAATATTCTTGACGTTCATAAGTGTTACTTTGTGACCTAAATGAATAAAGATTTATAATTATTATTATTTCCTTTATTAAATAAATACACATAAAAATTACATTTTTAAATACATTATATAAAACAAATCTATTTAAAAATATAAAAAATAGTATCCCACCGGTATCGGGTACAGGGACCAAGCTACCGGTGGTCAGGGCTGCAGAGACAGGAATTTCCGCACAATACGTGCCGTACCCAGAAGAACCGCCTTTTGCATCAAGCCCTTGACCCAACTGCCTAACGCGAGCCTCTTAAGATGTTGGTCGAGGCTCTTGGCGATCAGACCATGTGCCGATACAACTATCGGAACAATAATCGCTGAATCTACATCCCACATGTCGACAATCTCGTGAGCAAGGTCCAAATATTTTATTTGCTTATCTTTTTCGGCTTTTACGAGATTCTCGTCATGTGGTATGGTTATATCAACGATTAATGCGAGGCGTTCTGACCAATCTATTACCACTATATCAGGCTTATTGGCTACAATAGTCCTGTCAGTGATAATAGATCGGTCCCAGTACAACGTGACACGACCATTTTCTAGAACTGGGTCGGGCACATACCTATAATACGGTACCTCTGAATCGACAAGGTTATATTTCAGTGCAAGTTGCTGATGGACAATCCTGGCTACTTGGTTGTGCCTATGCAAATACTCGCCGTTGGCAAGACGAGAACAACCAGATATTATATGTCTAAGAGATTCACCAGGTAGGTGGCATGCCCGACATATGTCAACCGTACCATCTCTCAGAATATACTTCCGATAGTTATTCGTTATAACAACTTCATCAGTAATTGCGCAGACAAAACCCTCGGTTTCGCCAAATAGATCACCGAACCGTAGCCAGGAGACAGAAGCTAATAAATCTACATCGGGCTTATGTAAAGCCCGATAAAACCGTCCATGCAGTTCTTTACTTTGCCATATCTCCTTGCGATCGTCAGTACTTAGTATTAGTGGTTTGCGCCAGTTCTCTTTGGCAAGAGCGAGTGGGGTCAGTCCATTATCTATTGCCACCATATCCCTATGCATCCCCACGTCAGTACGAAGAAAATATTCTCTAAGGTTGCATATCTCACGGTTATGCAAAGTTTTGGCATTTAAAAAGCCGCGACCTCCACATTTCCGTGGGATATACAACCTCATTACGGAGGAACGCGGGTGATGCATTCGATATGCTGTCAATAGTGAGCGAACTTTCCTATCCAGGGAATCTAATTCGGTTTGAGTCCATCTAAGTATGCCGAAGGAGTATACTAAGACTGGCATAGCCCACCCGTTGATAGCGCGCACCCTGTTTCCGCCTGATAAAAGACTTTTAAGTACCTTTTTTAGGCGGCCCAGGAAACGCTCTCCCAACTTTCGTTTCATGTCAGTCTCAATAATACCCAATGCCTGCGACATACCCAGATATTTATAGATTTCAGTTGCGGAAAGGGATCTAAGTTTTGTAAAATTTGAAAGTTGTACTCCTTCAGATTTCACAATCCGCCCCTTCTTAACATGCATAACAGCACATTTATCTACACCAAACTCCATTTTGATAGAGTTACTAAAAGTTTCAGTGACCTTTAGTAACGCAGTCAAGTGGGATTCGGTGGAGGCAAATAATTTCAAGTCATCCATGTAAAGAAGGTGCGACACAACTTGACCTCCTCTCCGAAACTGATACCCCAGCCCTGAATTCTCCAGTAAAGTACTGAGAGGATTCAGCGCTAGACAAAACCATAAGGGACTCAAACTATCACCCTGGAAAATACCCCTCTCAATCTTAACAGGTTCACCATTCCCAAGAACCTGACGACACCCTGGATAAACAAGAGCCGTTCTCCATTGCCCCATACATGCCTTTAAGATGGTGCATAGAGTTGTATCAACTTTATACAACTCTAGTACCCTCAACAACCACGTATGAGGCACTGAGTCATAGGCTTTCTTGTAATCAATCCAGCATGTTGCCAGATTTCTCCGGTTACGGCGGACCTGCTGATTAATGGCCATGTCAAGAATAAGGAGTTCCTTAGTACCACGTGACCCGCTTCTACATCCATTTTGAGAGTTGAACATTATAGAATTATTTTCAATGTGAGTTGTTAATTTGACTCTCAAAATGGATGTGAGAAGCTTATAGACCGTAGGTAAACAAGTTATTGGTCTATAATTTTTAGGGTCCGTAATACTACCTGATTTATAAAGGAGGTGAGTGATACCTGAGGTCATAAAAGATGGCAGCAACCCAGATTCAAGTGATGTTTGAAAGCAAGATGCCAAACAGTCATGTGAGCTATGGAACCATTTAAGCCAAAAATTGTGCAGTCCGTCCGGCCCAGGTGACTTCCAATTGGGTAACGAACGAACTGCACTGGCAACGTCATCAGATGTTATGATTATTGGTTCCATTGTATGTATAGACTCACATGACAATCCGACATCCCGCATCCACTCATCCTCTGTATGACTAACAGGCGCCGACCAGTATCAGGCAGGCACATGTCAGTCACACGAAAATCAGGCTGCTCCCATCTCCTATACACCCACCTCTCATCTTTTTGGAACGAACGATTTTGATTATAGCGATCCACTCTCTTCTTGTATCGTCGTATACGATTTGCCCACGCATAAATTTTCTGCTTCAGGTGGTCAATACGTTCCGTGACCCGTAAAGAGTATTCGCAAGGACTAATATCAGTCCCCGCGAATGCCCGAATCACGAAACGCATTACTTTTGGGCGTGTATTACCCGCCCTGAAGCAGCACAGCTTGCCAATGAGCACCCTAGTCTCGGCGATACGACGCTCAATTCTGCATTGCCAGGCTGGAACAGATTTTGGTCGAATAGCTGGTTCAAATTGTGTAAATTTAACACCAGCTACCCGACAAACTGCAACAGCCGCGCAATACAGAATTGAGTGTGCATCACTTAAATCTAAACAAGTGTCAAAATAACTTGATAAAACCGAGTCCAGGGTACACACTAGCACTATGTTCTTTTTATGCGTAGGCAAACGCGGTAGACGTGGACGATTCTCAGGATCAGAAAACCTATACTCAGTAATCGTTCGTTCCAAAGTACTCCTATTATTATTATTTCCTTTATTCATTTTATATACTTATTAAATACATTTTTAAATAAATTTAAAATTAAACCAAAACAATCTAATTAAAAATATATAAAACAGCATCCTACCGGTATCGGATACAAGGACCAAGATACCGGTGGTTAGGGCTCCAGAGACAAAAACCTTCTCACAATACGTGCCGTATCGAGAAGTACTGCTTTCTGAATCTGCCCCTTGACCCAGCTACCCAATGCGAGCCTCTTGAGATGTTGGTCGAGGCTCTTGGCAATAAGTCCATTGACAGAGACAACTATCGGAACAATGATTGCCGAGTCCACCTCCCACATATCGACAACTTTGCGAGCTAAATCCAAATACTTACTTTGCTTTTCTTTTTCAGCTTTCACGAGATTGCCATCAAGAGGGATTGTGACATCGACAATCATTACACGACGCTCTGACCTGTTTATCACCACAATGTCAGGTTTGTTAGCTATAACAGTCCTGTCTGTGATGATAGACCGGTCCCAGTACAATGTGATATGACCATTTTCGAGAACTGACTCAACTACATACTTATAGTACGGAACCTCAGTATCCACCAGGCGGTACTTCAGAGCAAGCTGTTGGTGAATAATCCTGGCTACTTGATTGTGCCTGTGCAAGTACTCGCTGTTAGCAAGTCGAGGACAACCGGAAACGATATGTCTTAGGGACTCACCTGGTTGGTGACACGCTCGACAAATATCGACCGTGCCGTCCCTCATAATATGCCTCCTATAGTTGTTCGTCTTGATAACCTCATCTGCAATTGCACAGACAAAACCTTCGGTTTCTCCGAAGAGGTCACCGAAACGTAACCAGGCTACGGACGATAAAAAGTCCACATCAGGCCCATGTAAGGCCTGATAAAACCTACCATGAAGCTCCTTGCTCTGCCATACCCTCTGACGGTCACCAAGGCTTAGCACTGTTGGCTTATGCCAGTTCTCTTTAGCCAAACCAAGCGGGGTGAGTCCAACGTCCACTGCAACAACATCTCGATGCATTTCCACATTCATATTAATAAAATGTTGTCTAAGGCTGTACACCTCACTGTTATGAAGACCTTTCACATTTAAAAAACCTCGTCCTCCACATCGTCGTGGGATGTACATCCTCATCACAGAAGAACGTGGATGATGCATCCGATATGCTGTTAGCAATGTACGTACACTTCTATCCAGAGCATCCAATTCAGTCTGAGTCCACTTGAGTATGCCAAAGGAGTACATCAGAAGTGGCATGACCCATCCATTATAAGCACGCACCTTGTTGCCGCCAAAAGTACTCGGATACCCAGACGTGCGTGTATGTAGCGATTGATGAATCTCGAAGAAGCGAAAGAAGTATGCATGGATCGCGAAGCCTGGCGATCTGTCCTCTCTGACTACCCCGTCAGGGATACAGCGTGAAGATAGTTAATTTGAAGGCTATTTACACAAATATGCTATTAATCCTTATCATTTTTACTGCATTAGTTGGCTTCAGTATTTCATGGAGATTATTTGTCCCTTTACACCTTGCAAATTTAATGAATATCTTACGAGTTATAGCAAAATCAAACTAATGCGTAAAGAAATTAATTTCGTATAACCATAATTCGACCGGGCCGTGCATACTGGAGACCGCAGAAGTTATCAACTATAATATATGAGTGCCACGGGGTTCGAAGTATGTTACGGGCGAAGCCGGGCGGGTCAGCTAGTGATGTATATATTTTAGAACTATATAAGTATGTATATCAGTTGTCTAGATCTTATAATACAAGCATTATACCTTAGTTTTGACTCGATGTCGTTGTGTAAAAAGTGTTTCAAAATATTTATTATACATTACAAAAAGTCGGAATAAAGAAGAACATGCACATACATAGACAAGTACGATTATTCTGATGAATTGCAAGCAGCCTCTTTATTTTTCCAAGTTGATTATTTCTGGTGGTGATGGCTGATGGGTTTTAAAAATTCTTTGATTATCATAAGTCTTTGTTTTTGTTGTTAGACTTAAAATTGAAATAATATTAGACTTGGTTGAGATTCGAATCATATTTCTTTTTAAGTGCAAAGTAACGTTTATTTTCAATATTATTTGAAACTGTCAACTATAGAATTAAATTCTTTTACAAACTTGAGACTGGTCCATCCTTTTCAGTGATTAGCAGAAACAAACGTTTAAACGGACAATTGTTTTTTGAAGTGAAAACGTCTTTAGCGGCTTTGTGCATTTTAAGGATGCGTATTTTTTTTAAACTTATATCAGGTCATTTCTTGTAAATTTTACAAAACGGAGGTAGAGTGCATGACGGTGCGGCATAGGAGAGGAAGTAATATCCTCCTCTATTTTTACTTAACGGTGAAAATGTATGCCTGCTTTTGCTGTTTCGTTTTAGCGACGCCGGGCGCTTGCGCCAGTTTGCGTGTGTTTTTGGACTATTTAATGTAATCTCTGGGAGGTTGATAACCTGAAATACAGAAATCATCCAAGTTCAGGTATCAACCCGCCATAATTTCTTTCGTGCGTAATAATATTTTAGAGATATATTTATTTTGTTATTATGGTTGGAAACAAATATACTATATTATTATTAAAAAAATCTAAATTGTAATGTTTGTGTACGTTAGCGCAATAAATGAATATTATATTTTAACATATAAATAATAGTACTTCTATACTGATAAATAAAGTAATTTGTGTGAAACTATTCCCTAATCATTCTAAAATATTCAAAAATGCACAACGTTAATGTTTAAGTTTACTCTTCTGCCGGCACTCCCGGAATGCAACTCGTTTTTTAAAAACAATTTTGAAAAGCAATTAGTGAGCTTAATGTGTTAAATTTAAATTTTAAAGTGTAAAAAAAGTGGAATACGTAACGAAGTGATACGCAATATGGCAGGTTTGAATGAAAGTGTCAGCGTTAAGCTGGAAAAGGGCGTGCTCCGTTGGTTTTGACACGTCCAACGAATGAGTGAGGAACGATTGATGAAGAATATATATTGTGCGAAAGCAGAAGGTAGAAGAGGTCAGGGTAGGCCGAGACTTACATATGAAGACCACGTGAGCAGATTGCTCAAAAACGGAAAGGTCAAAAGTACTCGGATACCCAGACGTGCGTGTATGAAGCGGTTGATGAATCTCGAAGAAGCGAAAGAAGTATGCATGGATCGCGAAGCCTGGCGATCTGTCCTCCCTGACTACCCCGTCAGGGATACAGCGTGAAGATAGTTAAGTTTAAAGTTTTTTTTTTAAATAAAATAAATAAATAAATATCCATCACGCCTTATACCCAAAGGGGTGGAAGAGGCATATTATATGTCCACTTTTCACCATGTGTATTCTTGTCCCACGTAATAGGTGGTTAGCCCATTGCCGTGTTGAAATAGACAGACGCAGGGTGTTGAATTTTTTCAAGCCGTTCATAAGATCTTCAATTTGACTTAACGACTGCCATTTTACTGGCAACCGGGACCAACTTGTTAACGTGCCTTCCGAAGCACGGAAACGCTCGCAAATATAAATTCCACAAAGTTTCCGTAACCATCCATAGCAAAAGTTGCTTAACGCGGTGATCGTTTACAGATCACCGAGTCCGCGGGACCAAGAGGGCTTATTCCCTATATTCTTATCAGATTTTTGGTGTAAGTAGTCCTCTGAGATCTCCGGGGCCTATGCAACCTCATCTGCTAGTAGTGCACCAGTTGACTAATTGACGAGGCGTTGACGCAGGTGTCCTTACAGGGTTGAAAGGTAAGACGGCATTCGCTCCCGACAATGTCAAAAATTAAAAGCCAAATGGTACTTGCTCGTAGTAGCCAAATTAAAAAGGACCCTTGGCACCCAATCCATACAGTGTTTGGAAGAAACTAGGAAAACACTTATGATGAAAAAAATATTTGTGGGTACCAGAGTACACAGGTAAGAAGTGAAACTTCTTTACAAAATTTTTACAGCTATAAAATTTCTCTTAACGTCGATAAAGAAGTCTTACATATGATAAAGAAGTTTCACTTCAAAACAACATGGCGCGTAACCGAATATGGTGCCGATTTTTGGATTATAGCTATATAATTTCTATCAACGTCAATTAAGAAGTTTCACTTCAAAATGATTCCAATCGCATTAGAGTTAGAACAGAGCCATTTTTTATTTTTAAAGTAGTATTAACAGTCAATAAATTTAGTCAACCAATTTTAAGAAAGAAAATTGTATAATAAGATAGTGACAAATTAGGTAACTTTCTTGGTGAATTTTCATCAAATTTCTTTATGGTCCACTTTGTCAGATCGCTGACAGCCGCGGGTCCACAAGTGCATAAATCTTAGATAATTTTATGTATAACGGAGGGAGGAGACTCATAAATTTTTGTTGCAAACCTTTTTTAAAGGCGTCTGGGTTTCCGCCTTTGTAACTTACGTCAGCAAGTTGATTAAGATAAAAATATAAGGTTTCGACATAACTTAGATAGATAGATAATTCTTTATTGCACACCATTAATTACAGTATTTACAAGAATTAAAAACTACAAGTGAGAGTACAATGGGCGGTCTTATCGCTAAAAGCGATCTCTTCCAGACAACCTTAGTATGGAAAGAGAAGATCAGGAAAACAAAGAAAGAGGTAGTTGATGGCGTACTTACATAATATATAACTAAAGATTAGTATGAAAACGAGGATAATAGTTAAGTTGTACACAATAAAGAAGTAAAAGAAAAGAAATACTACAAGTAAAGTTAAGTACTTAGTTAGAGGACAGAAAGTGGTTTTTAACCTTGTCCTTAAAGATAGCGAGTGACTTCGCGCGACGAATATCTAATGGTAGCTCATTCCACAATCGTACGGCCAAGACAGTGTAGGATTTTCCTAAGAATGTTGTGGAATGTGACGGCATTTTTAGTCTCATGTTCTCCGATGATCTTAAGCACTTCGAATGAGTATCATGAAGGAACTCAAAACGTCCTTTGAGATAGGTAGGCGTAGAAGGGTTGAACAGTATACTGTATAACAAGAAAAGAATATGAGCATTCCGGCGAAGTCGAATAGGTAGCCACTCGAGTCTTTTCCGAAAAACAGTAATGTGATCATATTTGCGTAGTCCAAATATTAATCTGATACAAAAATTCTGAAGACGCTCGAGTTTATCTAGCTGGCGTTCGGTGAGATCTGGATAGCTGACGTCTGCATAGTCTAGAATTGGGAGTAGGAGGGTTTTTGCAAGCGCAATCTTGGTGGCAGTCGGTAAGAAAGATCGCAAATGTTTCATAGATCCCGCAGCTGCATTCAATCTTCTGCTGGTCTCTTGCATTTGAGTGACCCAGGAGAGATTGGAGTCAATGTATATTCCCAGGTTTTTAACCCGGTCACTAAATGGTATGATGGTACCGTTGAAAATAACCGGTGGGAGTAGTGGCCAATCAATCCTTGAAACCATCCAAGGACTGCCAACTATTGTGACTTGGGTCTTCAAGGGGTTCACCTTGAGTCCATACGATTCGCTCCAGGTACTTACACTGGCCAGATCATTATTAATAGCATCCACAGCATCTGTAATGGATGTCAGGGGTACTTGGCTGTATATTTGTAGATCATCTGCATAAAGGTGATAGGAGGAACGAAGTTGATCCGAGATTGAGTTAATGAATAATGCGAAAAGTAAAGGAGAAAGAACGCCACCCTGGGGCACACCAACAGAAGTATTGCACCATGAGGAGAGAGTGTTTTCGATGCGTATGCGCTGTCGGCGTCCACACAGGTAACTGCGAAACCAATCAGTCGCCACTGGAGATATGCCAAGAGAGATGCTTAGGTGGTATGGTTCAGTTGTGGTTACATCACAAACCAAAACTATCATTTTTGAAGTAGTGATTTGTAAAATCTTTTCCATAGCCAAATATTTTAATATAGAATTAACTTATTGGATAATTATAGGTACCAACTAATTAAATTAAAAAAAACTGAAAATCCAATTACCTATATTCACGCTGTGTCTCTCACGGGGTAACCAGAGAGGACAGATCGTCAGGCTTCACGAGGTATGCATGGATCGCGAAGCCTGGCGATCTGTCCTCTCTGGTTACCCCGTGCTTGCGTGCTTCCTGCAGATTCATCAATCGCTACACACATGGATGTCTGGGTATTTCAGTACTTTATACCTTTTCGTTTTTGAGCAATTTGCTCACGTGGTCTTTATAAGTAAGTCTCGACCTACCCTGACTCCTTCTACCCTCTACTTTCACACAATATATATTCTTCGTCAATCGTTCCTCAATAATTCGTTGGATGTGTCCAAAAAAAACGTATTACACCCTTTTCCAGCTAATTAATTGGTTAAAACTAAATACACTCAAAGATAACTTACGTTCATATTATCCTACATCACACTAATTTTAGCAAAATTGTGTATGCTTGGATTGATGTTACTACAGTTTTAAAACCTACTGAGTGAAGTTATATTAAACTTTCAAATTATTTAAAAGTTTTTATTTAAGTGCAGCTGTCGTTAGTCAAATACACAGGGTGGAACTTTAATGCCGCATCAATCCGACAGGTGGCGTTAAAAGTAGGATTGCGCGGCCTGGCCACGCATCATTACAACACGTTTAAACTCTTACAATCTCGCGCAAAAACAAATATATTCAATCATATACAAAATACAAACAATACATTCTTTTGATTTGTCTGGGTGTTAATTATCTATAATATGTATGTATTTAAAAATATGTTTATCGGTTATCTGGTTACCATAGTACAAGTTCTGCTTAGTTTAGTATCAGATGGCGTTGTGTGAGTTGTCCCAACGATATTTATTTATTATTATTATTTATTTTACACACAAATTTGCCATGAAAAGAGTTATCAAATCAAGAAAACAACCGATATAACTTCGATATCAACACTTAAATCTTTAATACAGCTTTTAATACCCTTTTTATATAGCTTTTAGTATTTAAAAAGTTATAACAAATATTACGATGAAAGAAGAACCTCGTTTTACGAGGTCGTACTCATTATACTAAAATGTTTACGCGGTTATGAAACTACCATTTACAGATAAGATTTATACATTACTGTTGTAATTTTGTTGCGTTATGCTATTTTCCTTTATTTGAAGTGTTCTAAGCTCTTTTAGCTCACAACTAGTAAATGATCACTTCGTTATGCATCTTAGGGCTAGCGCATATATACAACGTTTTCATCGACTAAACTGTTTTGTCGCGGATTGACTGTTTAGTCGATGGTATGTACACATTAATACAATGCAATACAAATTAAGCGTTTTATGATAGCTGTCCAACTTTTTAATCAGATATCGATACAGCTTTTTGACTTTTTGTCGAACAACTATCGAGTTGACAGTATACTTGCTTCAATATAGTACTTTAAACATATGATACACAACTAAATAGTTGTTCAACTACAAGTTGTATATATGTGCTAGCTGGCTCTGCCATGACTGGTTCTGGATGGTTGACAGCTTTGTCGTAATTTCATTTTCAAAATGAAAAAAAAAATAATTTGTAAACTCTTTTGCCAGTAACATTGCATTCCTTAATTCAAGTTAAAGACATTTTGGGCAGCTCGAAAAATTACAAGGGCAAGTCGCCTCAACCTGCGCCTGTCCATTTCAACACGACAATGGACCCACTACTTTTTACGTGACACAAAAATACTTACAATGAAATGTAGATGTATGGTATGCCTCTGTCGTCACCCGTTTCGAGATAAAGCTGTGAATGATTTACCTAAAACTAATAAAATAGTTAAACTGTTTCAGACTAATTAGGACAACAAAAACTACATAGAATATGTTTTCAGAGCGCCAGTTGTATTTATTTTAGGTGTAGACAAAACAAGTGCGCTTTATTACTGACACGTTCCTTCTGGGATAATTATCAGCAGACGCTTACCCTGTACATGGTGGAGCTCCTCAATAAACGACTTTATAGGAAAATATCTAAATATACACGAAATATATAAATTGCGTGTGGAAATTTTTGATATTTCAACTTGATTCCATACGGTTCTAGTAGTTCAGGTGGCTAGAACATTGCCCTGGTTAGGCAAAGGTCACGGGTTCAATCCCCGTCTCGATTTAAATTGTCTTTTTCATTTTATAAACAAATTATGAGAAATTTAGCAAAATAATTGCTAAAAAAACTACTTACATTGTCATTATTAAACAAATTATTACTATTAATAAGATATTTACCATGTATTATTATATTTTTGAGTTTCATATATATTTCGGCATTGTCACAATCATGGCATACAATTCTACCATTATTTTGTATGAAAACATTTTGAAAACTAATATGGGACATAGGTAACAGGGTTGGGTGAAAAGGGGAGTTCAAAATACGTCACAAGTGAAACTGAGAGGGCACATTTGTCGATTTATATAATTTATTTTAGCCCAATTAAATAAAGAATTTATTTCTAAAAGTTAAAGGAAAGAATTTTCTTGGACCGTTATATAACAATACGAGTACTAAGTTCGCGTGACAAATAATCCACACATTACTTTTCTCCCGCTAAACTAATGGCCACGTCCTAATTGTAAGGAGTTGTATACACGTATCGTTTTGTTCACTAAAGGACGCGAGTTGTTCCACTCTGCTGGAGAAATTGCTTGTATATACTGAATGATGTAGGTACTTTGTTGCTTTAGTGTTAAAATGTTGTCTTAATGGAGGGGCAGGGAATGTTTTAATGTTTGTATATAATACATATCTACGTCATCTGTATACAATAACAAAAGTTTCAGTTGGACAGCTGTTTTCTATGCATGGAATTAGTTTTTAGATTTCTAAAGTTTAGAAATCAGCCTATAAAACGAATTATAAAACAAATTAATAATAATTATGAAGCGATTGATGAATCTGCAAGTTAGCGAAATAAGTATGCATGGATCGTGAAGCCTGGCGATCTGTCCTATTTGACTACCCCGTCAGGGATACAGCGTGAAGATAATAAGACAGATAGATAAATAATATGAATAAATAAATATTGTTGGAATAACTCACACAACGCCATCTGATTTCAAACTGAGCAGAGCTTATACTATGCATATTTTAAATATATAACACCCAGACATAGAATTAACCATCATGCACGTCACACAAAGTTTAACCGGGGTGGAAATTGAACCCACGCCCTCTAGCGTAGCAGTTGGATTCACGCCCACCGCGCCACAGAGGCAGTCAAATGTAGTCATGTTCCTGCAATAAATATCCATTTATTCATTCAACGTTTCAGTCTGTCTATCCGACCTATCCGTCCATCTGTACCCATGTATTTCTCTGGAATAATATGACATAGAGACAAACAGTTTGCGGCTTTTGATTCAGGATACCGTGTATACATGCACATGCAATTTAGATTTTACCTTTTCATCTTTGAGAATGCCGTGAGGCAAAACCGGTTAGGTTTACAAAGTAAATGTTGTGGAACAGTACAAGTGGTGTTATTTAATATGTGTAGCAAGTTCCACCAAGTGCCATCAATCAACAGTATATATTTATTTATTTATTATTAATAAAAAGGTCGTATAACATTAATTATTTGATATGTGCTATATTAAGTGCTATAATAGCCTACCTTATAAACGTCTAGATACTAGAATCAAATATTCATTAAGCCTTGACATTTTGAACTTTCTATCTATATCTGTACGATTTTATTGAAAAGCGTTCGTGGCGCCGCCAACTCAATGTTCTGTTAACGATCACTACATTTAAGAACACTGTCTACGACTGGTCCTCGGATCGGTGACCACTTTGTGACATTTACAAGCATTTTTAACCTGCGGAAGGTACGCTAAGCCGTTGGTCCCGGTTGCCAGTAACATGGCAGTCGTTAAGCAAAGTGGAAGGTAGAAAAAAACAATATCGGGTGACCACAACCTGCCCCTGTGCATTTCAACACGGCAATGGCCTCACCGTCTGTTACGTGGGACAAAAATGTATACGGTGAAATGTGGGCGTATAGTATGCCTCTGACTATCCTTTCAGGTATAAAGGCGTGATATGTATGTTCTTTGAAAAGTTTTTGTAACAGTTCCAGAGAATCTTAAATCTTACCTCCAGTAGGAGGCTCAGTAGGGGAACAAATATCTAGCTATGCCGTTCCCGCCGGGTCTCGGTAAGCGCTGGCTTGACGTTGTAACATGCGTGATTAATACTTTTACTACACGGGAGATCGATCATGCAAAAAGGAGGAAAATTAGCAGGAAAGCAAACACCATGCGTAAATTGCAACAGACGCTCAAATCTCAGGTAATGAGGATCAGATATCTATAAGTAATATTTACTTTGGAAAAGTCTAAACGTGATATCTTTCTTTCTTTCCTGATCCTCTCTTTCCATACTAAGGTTGTCTGGATAAGACCGCCCATTGTACTCTCACTTGTAGTTTTAGGTCGTAAAAATACTGTAAATAAATAAGAAATAAATATTGTGGGACACTTCACACAGCGCCATCTAGCCCAAAGTAAGCTAAAATTAGCTTGTGTTATGGGATCTAGATAACTGATAAACATACTTAAATATTTCTAAATACATATATAGTATAGATAAATAACACCCAGACACAGAATAAACCATCGTGCTCATCACACAAAGTTTTATCCTGGGTGGGAATCGAACCCACGACCTCTTGCGTAGCAGTCGGATGCACTCCCACCGCGCCACAGAGGTAGTTATATAGTAAATGGTGTGCAATAAAGAATTATCTATCTATATCTAAAATACTATCGGGGTACAGAGATTGGGAACTTTATTCACTTTGGTGTTTGGGGATAGCTTTTTGTGGGGTTGAGTCATGATGGACTTTAGAGAACAGACGGTATGGGTTTCCAACAATACAAAACAAAAAGTGTGTGTTTGGTGCTTATGGTACACGCGTTAGAAGTTATAATTTTTTAGCGTAACAAGACAAAAACCCATTTAAAAAAAATAATCACCGGATCCTACGTTTGTAGAAAAAACTAAAATGTTGACTATAGCTAACTTCAGGGTGTTTGAAAACTACTTTGAATGTGTATAAGTTGTCACGCAGACACTTATCAGCTACTCGTAACTTCAGAGTGTCGGTTTTCGTGGCGGTCTACACGCGCATTGTTAAAATTTACTCTCAGCATTTTTCCTTAACGCGCCAAAAGAAGAATAACTTCAAAAAGAAGAAATTCCTTCTACCCCTAGCAGCCAACCAAATTGAACTTCGTGCACCAAAGTCAAGTATTTTTATTGCAAACGGGACTTCATACTAGGATAAAGATGAAGCTCGTAAAAAATTCACACTTGTTCCAAATTGTTTCGAACTCAGGTCACAACAAGGTTTTGTTCTTAGCGTCATGAATAATGTAGATGTAGTTGCCATTGTAGGAATGTTGCATGAAAACTGACTCAAAAAGGAATAAAAAAGTTCCTTTGTTTTCAATTTGACTATCACAATCTTATTCACTACTTGTTAATGCAGAGCGCGAAGGCACGTTAACCTGGTGGTCCCGGTTGCCAGTAACATGGCAGTCGTTAAGCCAAGTTGAAGGCCTTATGAGCGGCTTGAAAAATATCAAAAGCAGGTACCTAGCCACAACCTGCGTCTGTATATTTCAACAGGGCTCATCACGGTGTATAATGTACCTCTGCCACCCCTTCGGGTATAAGGCATGCTGATATATAATATGTATTTGTAATATGTTCTTAAAAAAGGAATTTTAGAAGATTTTTAAAGGGTCGGCTGTGCAAGTGCTGCACCTCTGGTGTTGTAAACGTCCATCAGCTTCGGTGACTACTTTCCATCAGGTGGCCCGAATGCTTGATGCCACTTCAGTGCCGTTAAAAAAAATCCGGCAGTGGTTTTCGTGTGTTGTTTGGGGGAAATAGGGGTTAGTTGCTTCTAATAATGGCTAGTTGCTTCTAATAATGTAATACAAATAAAACAAAGCCTTTTGTTTTAAGACGTGATTATAAATGGTGTAAACCATTATAAGTTGAGAATGGGTGGCTCATTTTATGATCCTTGATTTGTTGAATGTGCATCTACGCCAAATAGCAGAATAAGAAGAACAAATCATAAAAAAATTAAAAAAAAAAGCTTTTACTGATGCATTTACTATGGAACTGGTTTCTAAGTAGGTGTAAAATTCACAGGGACGGTGAAGAAAAAACAAATCACAGGGACCATATACTAAAATAATTTCCAATTCGTTGTCAATTGTGGCATAGGCTTTACCTAATTGAATATTCCAGCTTTAAATAACATATGCAAATAATATGATACCCTTTTCTAAGCACATTTTGGATCAACGTCTTATTTGCCTAGATTACAGTCATGTACTCCTTTGGACCTTCTCTTTGATATTTTTTAACAAATTTGAATATTATATGTATATTGTCAGTAGTTAAATGGCCGTTGAAATATTTGTAGGACGCCCTTTCTACATAATATAATATTTATTATAACACAAAAACTAAATAAGTTAAAAATAATACGCAAGGTGTCAAGAAATTATTGATTTCCTGTTCATAAATTTAAGTAAAAATACATGCAGTCAGAGTGATAGTAAAAAGTCAAAATGGACCCATTAGCTATTTTGTCACAGTGGAAACAGCTTTTTTATCACTGGCCATAGCTAAACATGTCAAGTACACCCATTTTTAAATTTAAAAAAATCTGTTCCAAATTCAATTTACTTTTTCAGGCTCTAAATTTAAGGGCTTACTGGTTACAATTTACTTAAAAAATATCAACGCTTTTTACAGAACGTTCACAGAGAGTTATGCCAATTAGAGAAACATTGAAACAGAAATGTAAATCCAAAATGAGGAGGGTATGAAAAAAATATGGTTATGTCAAAACTTAATATTATATTTATATCCAAAATCTTTGATCAAAAGATAAAATATCCATCACGCCTTATCCCCGAAGGGGCGGCAGAGGCATATTATATGCCCACTTTTCACCGTGTGGATTCCTGTCCCACGTAATAGATGGTGAGCCCATTGCCGTGTTGAAATAGACAGACGCAGGTTGTGGCTACCTGCTGTTGACATTTTCAAGCCGCTCATAAGGCCTTCAACCAGGCTTAACGTCCGCCATTTTACTGGCAACCGGGACCAACGGCTTAACGTGCCTTCCGAAGCACGAAAACGCTCGCAAATGTAAATACCACAAAGTAGTCACCCATCCGAGGACCAGCCATAGTGAGAGTTGCGTAACTCAGTGATCGTTTACAGAACACTGAGACCGCGGGGCCACGAGCGCTTCAATCAAAGATCAAAAGATGATTTCAAATTTTCAGTTTTATCTCTAATATCACCTTAAAGTATATATAAATAGTAAGCATATATAAATATACAGTACGTATCATATAAACTTGATTCAGAATGGAATGAGGAAATATACAGAGAGACCCATTTAAAACGGTTAGTATGGGCAACTCTGAAACTATAAGACATAGAAAGATCTCTTCTAAGAAACCATGTCTCCGATTTTGATGAAAAGAAAAACTGCATTCATAGATTTTTAAATAACACTTGTACTTGAGCCAGAAATCAAACCCGGAATAATCGAAGAATAATGTTTGCATTATTTTTAATTGAATATGTCTCAATCTTAAGCAGTAAATATTACTATGAAACGTGATATATCCATCATAAATTAAAGGCATCGTTCTGGCGAACAAATAAATGGCTACAGGTTTGTTGATATTTATGATTAGTGGGTCCGCTCTCCTGGATAGTAACGTGATAATATATAAGTTTCTACCCTCCTTAATAAATGGGCTGTCCAACACAAATTATATTTGAAATTCAAACAATTACTTCCTGAGATGAACGCTGTAGACGACGCAAGTAATAATAAAATTAATTTTGGTAACTTAAAAAAACTATCTTCACGCTGTATCCCTGACGGGGTAGTCAGAGAGGACAGATCGCCAGGCTTCGCGATCCATGCATACTTCTGTCGCTTCTTCGAGAGATGAATCTCGAAGAAGCGAGAGAAGTCGCGTCGAAGAAGAAGAAGAAATCGCTTCATACACGCACGTCTGGGTATCCGAGTACTTTTGACCTTTCCGTTTTTGAGCAATCTGCTCACGTGGTCTTCATATGTAAGTCTCGGCCTACCCTGACCTCTTCTACCTTCTGCTTTCGCACAATGTATATTCTTCGTCAATCGTTCCTCACTCATTCGTTGGACGTGTCCAAACCAATGGAGCACGCCCTTTTCCAGCTTAACGCTGACACTTTCATTCAAACCTGCCATATTGCGTAATTTTGGTGTTAAGTTTAAATTTAAGGTAATTTTATATTGAGTGTTGGTTTCACCGCCTGCGTGCGGTTCAAAAGTTTAGAGGGAGAGCGATATATGTGGTGGGGCGTCGATTACATTTTGAATTTGTTTTTGAAAAATCAACAGTCGCAACCGTCCGCTCGCGCTCGATCCGCGTCTATGCTACCTATATGTGTTTCTTGACAAACATTGATTAAATTCTGTGATTTATCGTAAACCAATGTTTTTCTTCTACAAACGCGTCCAACTAAAGAAACAAATCCTCCATCTTTATATATTGGGATAGAAGTATAGATTGTAATTATACCAACAAACATACCCTCAAGTAATACGAGGAAAACCAAGTCTTTATATGTAATTCGGACGAAAGGTTTTTTCATTAAAATATTCCGCTTTGCTTTGATGACCCTTGTGATGTATTGAGGGGGGAATTTTAAACAAAATAATAACTCGCTTGCGTTGCTTAATTAGCAAATACTTGACTTCAGGCATTATTCTTCAATAACAAAGGTAGCCCTTGTGTGTTTGTATTTTTTTAATGCCAGTGCTACGAAATAATAAAATTACGAGTATATTTAACATAAAATGGAGATTAATATATATATATGTATCTGAAATTAAAAATTTGGTAATGTAACTTTTTTAAAATCGATGTAGTTATCAATAAATAAATAAATAAATATCCATCACGCCGTATCCCCGAAGGGGTGGCAGAGGCATATTATATGCCCACTTTTCACCGTGTGGATTCCTGTCCCACGTAATAGGTGGTGAGCCCATTGCCGTGTTGAAATAGACAGACGCAGGTTGTGGCTACCTGCTGTTGAAATTTTTAAGCCGCCCATAAGGCCTTCCACCAGGCTTAACGACTGCCATTTTCTGGCAACCGGGACCAACGGCTTAACGTGCCTTCCGAAGCACGGAAACGCTCGCAAATGTAAATGCCACAAAGTGGTCACCCATCCGAGTACCAGCCATAGTGAAAGTTGCGTAACTCAGTGATCGTTTACAGAACACTGAGACCGCGGGGCCACGAGCGCTTCAAATTCAGCTTCAAAAATAGTTATCAATAAAATTTGCCAATGGCCGTCCACTGCTGAACGGATACCTCTCACAATTCTGCCATAGCTTCTTCTGCATCATACTAACATATAACTCAACAAATTAAATATTTTTATTTTTAAAAATAGGTTCATCAATGACGGAACTATGAAGTTCAAAGTAGTAAATAGCTTAAAATAGTTGAGCCAATTAATGAAGTATGTGCTACGAGGAATCTACAACGCTGTAGCACCGTAGCAATGCGGCTACGAAATACCTACGAAAAAATATTTGTAACTTACTAAGTCGATTTTAATAATTAATTCAGCATTAAAATGAAGCTCTCGTGGCCCTACTGGCTCGGTGTTCTGTAAATGATCACTGCGTTAAGCAACTTTCGCTTTATGTGGTCCTTGGATGGGTGACCACTTTGTGACATTTACATTACATTTACAACACCGAAGATTAAAAGCAAAACGCTGTCTGCTCTTAGCAGTCAATTAAAAGTGGTCCCAGGCTGCAAATCCAGATGGGTTTTGGAAACAACTGTGAAAATCTTAAGAAGAAGATAAAGACGTTAGTAGCAAATTATTTGTTTTATTTTTATTTATACCACGGAGGTGTCAAGCGTATGTCAGTCAAGCGTACGGCCCACGATGGAAAGTATTCACCGTAGCTTATGGACGTTTGCAACACCAGAGGTGCAGCACTCGCGCTGCCGACCCTTTATAAACCTTCTAAGGCCCCTTTTGAAGAACTCCATACTGCTACATACTAGACGTTCGGGAAAACCCAGTATTAGACCGGTTACCGGCTATGAACTACGATGTCGAGACGTGGACCATTATGGTGGGGCCTAATACATGCCCTCAAAGTGAGATTTGCTCAAAGTGATTTAAAGGTTCAAATTTCGAAACGAGCAGTAATTCGTAAGAAAACTAATGTCGTAGACTTATCTCGCAGAGTAAGAGCATTAAAGTAGCAAGAAGCCCATATCTGAAGAAAGAACCGATACTCGATGGAGCAAACGACACCTGGAGTGGAGACCAGGACTTGACAAACGTATGGTAGAACGACCGCCTGCGAGATGGACTGACCACCTGGAAAAGTTCTCTGGGAGGAACTGGCTGTGAAAGGCCGACGAGGCCTACATCCAGTAGTCTACTGCCATAGGCAGTTTTGATCGTTTTTAGAGTGCGCAAAACATACCAAAAATGCCATATCTTAGGTAGCATGTAATTAAATTAATTCCGAAAAAAAATTCAGTCATTTCTTTCCAAAAATCTACACAATCAGCTAGCCTCTTCGATGGAACTGTACAAAGTGAATAAAAAAAAAGTAAAATGAAATAAATGTAAATGAGATTTGGCCCAATCACTTTTATTCATAACCAAATGTCTTTTCCGGAATGGTTGGTGCTATGAAAAACCTATAATGAACCTTTTTTTACCGATATTAAAAAAGGATATTAACTTTACTGAATATTTTAAGGTAATTATTTAAATATTCTGTCACTTAAGCATCCGAGTGTTAATCCTGGCTGCGCCCGTACAAGTGATTTTGGAATCACCATTTTGGCTATCATTTGAAAGGTAGAGTACTTGTATGTATTTTGACCAAGCTTTTTCGACTTTTTCCTCATCATACCCGACTATTTACGATTGCCATGTTCCTGACAACCGGGACCAACAGTTTAACGTGCCTTCCGAAGCACGGAAATGCTCGCAAAATACCACTAAGTGGTCACTCATCCAAGGACCAGCTATAGCGAAAGTTGGTTAACGCAGTGATCGTTTACAGAACACTAAGTTAGTGGTGCCACGAGCGCTTTAATATTAAAATAGTATAGTAATATATATGTATTTTTATATAAAGTATTTGTTACATACAAACACTTTATATAAAAATACATAAATTTAATATTTATTTGGGGATGAAGAGTAAAAGCGTGCACGTCGCCATCCCTGCCAGCTACGGCTGCAATTCTACTCCAACACGAGTGCCACCAGGACGAGTGATGCTAGGGCGTGCCCCCGAGGCGACGCGCACCAGTTCGTCCCCGCTGGTGCGAAAAGTGTGTGCCAGAGCGGCGTAGGGGACCGCCACCCTACACGCGCGGCCCGACACGGCGGGAAGTGGAGGACGGAGTGCAGGGTAGCTGCGTGGAATGTTAGGGGAGGAATGACAGATAAGATGAATGAGTTGATGGATGTTATGAATGAGAGAAAGTTAGATGCAGTGTGCTTGACAGAGACCAAGCGCAAGGGCAGCGAAGTCTTGGAGCTCCCGGGTGGGATGCTCGCGCTTTGGTCTGGAGTACCAGAGAGCGAGCATGGCAGTCGAGGTGTTGGAATTTTGCTGTCCTCGCGATTGGCCTCCGGTATGTATGAGTACAAACTGGTAGGTCCTAGAATCCTCTGGATCCGTGTAAAACTTGGTTTGACGAAGATTTTCCTGGTAGCTGCTTACGCGCCAGTATCTTCGTTGAACGCGAGTGAGCTAGAGGACTTCTGGGAGAGTATGAGAGAAGCCCTAAATGTGATAGAAGGAAATGAAAGACTTATAGTATGTGGAGACTTGAATGGATGGGTGGGTACCGCTCGCGATGGTTTGAGTCGGTACTCGGGAAGTATGGGGATAAAAGGGTGAACGACGCTGGCAAGCTAATACTGGCATTTTGTAAGGAAAAGGATTTGTTTGTGGCGAACACAATGTTCAACCACAAACAAATTCATATGTATACGAGGAGATGTAAGTCAAAGAGAAGCATGATAGATCTATTCCTAATGGATAGTCGGCTCCGTAAACAGGTGATGGACACAAGGGTTTATCGAGGCACTGAGCTGGGATCAGACCACTACCTAGTCATAACTAGGATTAGGGGTCTGTTCGCGGGTTGGCGTCATCGTACCGAGTGTCCTGAACCTGAGCCGACTTATAGCATCAAAAGCTGGAAGCTGCAGGATGTATCCATTAGGGATAAATATAATGAAAGGGTAGCCGAAAAGCTTGGCGACGTCAATGTAAGCAGTGAGAATGTGGAAAGTGTATGGCAGAACCTTAGGGACAGTATGATAAATGCCGCTGTGGAAGTGTGTGGAGAAACGAAAAGAGGCAGTAGTAATAAGCGTGATGCATGGTGGAATGAGGAAGTGAAAGAAGCAGTTCGAATTAAGAAGAAAGCATGGCTGGACTACTTAGCCTCGCGGAATGATTTTAATATGAAAGAGAGATACAAGCTGCAGAAAGTTAACACGAAGGCACTGATAGAAGAAGCTCGTGAAAGGTGCAGAATGAAAGCGGATGAAAGGTTGTCGTCCAATTTCCGGGATAATGCCAAGCTCTTCTGGAAAGAGGTAGGCAAGACCCGGAGTTGTTCGGCAATCTGCAGTATGAATAAAGTGCTTAGTGTTAACAATGACGTCCTAACAGACCAAAGTGACGTCCTGCAGAGATGGAGTGAATATTATGGAAAGATGTATGCAAGAAAAGACAGAGATGCCACGTCGGGAAATGGAGCTCACTTCGATGCTCCGGATCCCGATGTCATTGAAGTCATTAGTATGAAAGAAATAGAACAAGCGATAAGAAGTATGAAATGTGGTAAGGCTGCGGGAAAAGACAGAGTTACTGCTGAGATGATCAAGTACGGTGGGTCGCGTATCTGGGACGCACTATGTCTGTTATGCAACTTGTGCTGGCGGACGGGTGAGGTCCCAGATGACTGGCGAGTAGCAGTTGTAGTACCTATTTACAAAGGGAAAGGCTCGCGCCTAAACTGCTCCAGCTACAGGACGATCAGCTTGGTCAGCTTAGCTAGTAAGGTATATGCAAAGGCTATAACGGCACGAATGCAAGAAAAGTCTGAAAGGTATTTATGGGAGGCTCAATGCGGATTCCGACGTGGAAGAGGTTGCATGGATCAAGTGTTTTCTCTCCGCATGATCGCGGAAAAGTTTCTGGCTCTTAGCCAGAAGGTTTTCTGCGCTTTTGTGGATCTGGAGAAAGCATTTGATAACGTTGCGAGAGAAACGCTGTGGGACTTGCTGCCAGGATATGGTGTGGACGGCTCGCTACTGCGGGCAATACAGTCGCTTTATAGGGACTGTAAGGCTTGCGTGCGAGTAGGGGGGGATGTGTCACCTCTTTTTGATGTCTGTACAGGCGTCAAACAGGGATGTGTCATGTCCGCCTGGCTGTTCATAGTGTATCTGGACAGCTGCCTACAGAAGTTGAAAGATTTTAATATGGGTGTGAATTTGGGTGACTTTACAGTAAACTGTCTGCTGTACGCTGATGATGCGGTGCTCATGGCCTCATCAGAAGCCGACCTACAGGCATTAGTCACTAATATGAAAGAGGGGTGTGAAAGTAAGGGTCTCCGCTTGAATGCAAGTAAAACTAAGGTTCTAGTATTTGAAAGAGGTGACGTAAGAACTAAATGCGAGATTAGGGTAAACCAGGAACGTCTAGAGCAAGTGAATGAAATTGTGTGTTTAGGAAGTATGTTTAGCGCGGATGGAAGATGTGATTCGGATGTAGAACGGCGAGTAGCTGCCGGAAACAAAGTTAACGGTGCTTTGTCCCAGTTAGTAAAGCGACAAAGCATCATAAAAGAAGCACGAATGGCGATTCATAACGCAGTGCTAGTGCCAACTTTGCTTTACGGTAGTGAAACCTGGGTATGTCAGCAGATGCATGAAAGTAAATTGAATGCTGTGGAGATGCGATCACTTCGAAAATTGTGCGGCGTTACCTTGGCCGACCGAATACGTAACGAAGTGATACGCAATATGGCAGGTTTGAATGAAAGTGTCAGCGTTAAGCTGGAAAAGGGCGTACTCCGTTGGTTTGGACACGTCCAACGAATGAGTGAGGAACGATTGACGAAGAATATATATTGTTCAAAAGTAGAGGGTAGAAGGAGTCAGGGAAGGCCGAGACTTACATATGAAGACCACGTGAGCAGATTGCTCAAAAACGGAAAGGTCAAAAGTACTCGGATACCCAGACGTGCGTGTATGAAGCGATTGATGAATCTCGAAGAAGCGAAAGAAGTATGCATGGATCGCGAAGCCTGGCGATCTGTCCTCTCTGACTACCCCGTCAGGGATACAGCGTGAAGATAGTTAGTTAGTTAGTTAGTTATTTGTAGTTATACTTTCACAGCTCTATCTAGCCCAAACTAAGCTAATATAAGCTTGTACCATGGCATCTAGATAACTGATATACATACTTATATAATAGCGGATGCCCCGTGGTTTTACCTGCGTAGTGCTTATTCTTCGTTCCTGAGAAAATTAATGGTGAAACACGGACAGACAGATTGACGAAAAAGTGATCTTATAATACTTCAATCTGTCTGTCCGTGTTTCACCATTAATTTTCTCAGGAACGAATAGACCTAGCAAGTTGACATTTATACAAGATGCTGAGGTCTATAGTCCCTATTAAGTGTATAAAAAGATGAGTGTAAATTTAGATTTTCGTAACCTGTAAGTACCACATTTTACCGTAATTTTATGCTTTTTTATTTTTCGATTTTTTTTTCTTTACTTGTGTTATGAGACTTGTCTTTTACAAAAAAAAAACACTGAAATTTTTTTTCTAATTCTCACTCATAAAAACACACAACTATATTCAATTAAACCACAATATAATTAATTATTCACATGACTTTATTAGCAACATGCTGTGAAAGTAAAATGGCCGATGTTTACAATGTAATCCACTTTACTTTACAGCAGCGCTTGTTCTCTTTCATAAACAATTAATTAATGTAAGTAACTCGAGTACAACAAGTTGCTAAACAAATTGAATGGCAGGACCTTTCTTGGAACAACACAGTTAGTGGTATAATAGGGAAATAAAGTTTACTAACGATATTCACCACATACAGTCATGTCGGCATTTTGACCTTGTAATTATAATTAACAGTTGTGAGCATATTTTTACGGTTCCCTACCTCAAAGGGAAAAACGGATAACTGTGTTGTCCGTCCGTCTGTCTATTATTACTCTTTAACTCGGGAACGCGTGAAGGTATCGAATTGCTATTATAACTATATATGTACTCAAGTCTAATTAAATTAAAAATTAAAGCTGTGAAAAAATCAAACTTGTAAACTAACTGGACATTTGGCAGGAAGAGTGGCAAGTGTGGACGCTTGCTTTATCTTGTTTTATGTGCGGGAGTGGTGGTTTCTTGGACATAAAAGTTGTGTTTACGTGCTATAGTGAAAGACAATGATATATATGCAGTGAAATGCTATTATCTCTCTTGCCGCGAAACATCCACTGACAACCTTAGTATAAGAATCACCATTATACTGAGGGCAAGGACCAGGACGTAGCCTGAGGACACGACATCGACTGGACAGGACTAATTCCCCCTTCCTCTCGGACTGTTGTGGTGATCGGACGTGTTTTATGCACGACCCGGTGTCGATTGTTACTTAATAATATAATTATTGTCGAAGAAATACAGCTGAAATAATAGGCGCGCAGTAACCTGAAGAGAAGTAAACATTGTTGCCGTTGCGCCAGGAGTTACACACACACTTGTGAGTTTGTGTCTTAACAATCTATTAATTACAAATCTACGGCTGTGTAATAGTTTATTGAGCAGTCCCACCCACCTCGACAAAAATATTAGCGTCGGAGAAAGACAACATTATATTTTACGATTGCTTCTCGTAGAGGTCTCACTATAGTGGACGGAAAGTTGTTTTGTACTGAGTCGTCGATCCGTGTCCAGAATTATTGACCCCTTGTGATTCAAAGCGTATTGAGTTTCTGTGTAATTGAGGCGCCCTGGTACTTATACTTGCAATAATATGCCGATAAATAGATCGCGTCCCGTAACACCGACAGCGACCTCAACTCTCGCTGCGCCTGCGCCGCGACCGTTATTGGCTCCGCTGAAGCATAGTTCTTCGGTACCTAATATAGCCCATGAAGAGAAGGCAAAGCAAGCTGAACGTGATCTCGGTATTACGAGTAATACTCGGCGCAGTAAGCGTAAATGTCTCGATTCAGACACTAACCAGGATAACTTTTCCACTTTTATGAATGAAATGCGAAACATGTTTCTTGAATTCAAAGAACAACAGGACCAAAGCATAGAGAGGATCTATAAGTCAATTGAAGAGATCAAAACCCAAAACGCGGATATTCGATCTACTGTCACTTTTTTGTCACAAAGTTATGATACGCTAAAAACGCAAATCACTCAATTGGAGACACAACTTGAGGTAGAAAGAAAATCTAATTTGTTGCAATTGCAAAGCCTGGAAGAAAACGTCGAAAAATTGGAGAGGGGAGCCCGATCTGCCTGCGTGGAAATAAAAAATATACCCGCTAAATCGCATGAGACGAAAGAATGTCTTTTACAAACAGTGACTAAAATTGGATCTTTAATTGATGTACATATACAGTCGCACGAGGTAAGGGATATCTTCCGTATAGGATCTAGTGATCCCAGTAACAGACCACTGATAGTGGAGTTTACTACCAATCTGCTTAAAGAACACTTTATTCGTATGCATCGTAAGTTTAACAAAGTAAACAAGCTGTCTACTGACCACCTAAAGCTAAGCGGGCCAACAAAACCAGTTTTTGTATCAGAAAATCTTACCCCAAAAATGAAAAGACTTTTTTTCCTTGCAAGAGAATTTGCAAACACTAACCAATATCGATACTGCTGGATTACCAATGGCAAAATATACCTGCGTGAAAAACAGGGAGCTCCACATATTTTGATAAAAAATGAGTCACATTTTCCAAAAAAGTGACTAAAATATTGTTCTATTTATCTTGTTAAAGTT
Organism: Thumatha senex; assembly: GCA_948477245.1. Classification (NCBI taxonomy): domain Eukaryota; kingdom Metazoa; phylum Arthropoda; class Insecta; order Lepidoptera; family Erebidae; genus Thumatha; species Thumatha senex. The sequence continues at coordinate 19,522,536 of OX419744.1, forward strand.
ACTGAAATGGATATACTCACAATTTACACACATACCCTTACACTTACAATACATTACTCCTTTATTTCAATTAATACAACAGTACTATTACATATACACACACAAAATAACTACATAAGCATGAAATATTATGTGCAAATTATTATCCTTAGCACTAAATTATTATTAAGTATACAGCACCATATTGATTGTCGCGAATTTTCAACAGATACTGTTTTCAGACCCCGCACCCTTATAAACGAATTTACTGTTATTGGTAATGCGTTAACTGTTAGTTTAAGTCATGGATGACAACAGTATGATTGCTGATGAGATTGAACAGGTATCGGTCTCTGATTCCTATATTTGTGCTCCTGAACAATGTGATACGTACATTAAACACATAAATGGATTTAACATTTTTCATGTTAACATTCGTAGTGTAGGTAACGTCTCTAATTTCAGTGAACTTCAAATTCTACTACATAGAACAAAAATACAATTTCATATTATTGTTTTGTCTGAGTGCTGGCTGTCTAAATGTCCCTACCTTCCGTCAATATCAGGTTTTGAATCATACCAGTCTGATTATTGCAACCAGAATGGGGGAGTAGTCGTCTATGTAAGCCAAAATATCAGTTTCAAAATCGAAATTCCAATAGTCATCGATGCAAATGGTCTTATAGTTAAGGTAAATAACGATATGGCACTTCTGGCGGTGTATCGCTCGCCATCTCACGACAAGCCACGTGATTTCATTTATAGCTTGGATGCTACATTATATAATCTAAGGACTTTCAAAACGATAGTTTTAATTGGTGATATAAACATAAGTATTTCCCTTGAAAACAGTGATACAGACTCGGACTTCTATCTCGACACAATTGCATCACATGGCATGTTGCCGGGCCATTTTTTTCCTACTCGTAAAAAGAGATGTATCGATCACGCAATAATTAAGTCTACTCAACCAACGGTAACTTTGGTACTTGACTCCTTCATTACGGACCATGCTCCTGTGATCGTATCGTGTGATCTTAAGCGTAGGGCTCCTAGGGCCATTGCCCAAACACGTAGAGTGGACGTGGCAGCTTGCGTGCAGGCAATCGGAAAAACTGATTTCTCTCACATTTTTGACTGTAATGACGCTAACAAGGCTGCTACTGCTCTCGTTAATGCAATCACGGCTACAGTCACGGAAAACACACTTATAGTTGCTATTCCAAGTAGGAAAAGAACTTTAAAGCCTTGGGTGACACCGGGTGTCCTGAAATGTATTCGCAACAGAGACAATTTATACCGAAAGACTAAAGCTCCAACATGTAGTGATATTCAGAGAGTTGTATATCTGCGTTACAGAAACTTTTGCAACAATTTAATTAAAAAACTAAAAAAGCAGTATGAACACAATGAATTTGAGAAACATCGTCATAATCCAAAAGGTACGTGGAATTTAATAAAAAATATCGTTAATATCCGTAAAAAAAAAACTGTAGCTGATGAACTTCTGTCCCTATCAGATGCCCCTTCCGATTCCGTAGATGCCGTAAATAACTTTTTTGCAAATATTGGAAAAAATCTTGCGTCTGAAATATCTTCTAGGCCACCACTGTTGGGTTCGAGAGTCTCAAATGGTGATGCTACAAATCCCCCTCTAAATTCTATGGGCGTCTTGATTACTGATGAAGAGGAAATTGAACATATCATCCTGAGTCTAAAACGTGGTAGTGCTGTGGGTTGTGATGGTATATCTGCTGGTCTTGTTATGGCTTCTAGACATGTTCTGACACCCATCCTGTGTCATGTTTTCAACCTTAGTTTGTCAACTGGTATATTTCCATCCGTTTTTAAGAGAGCTTTAATAAACCCAATATATAAGAGTGGGGACAGAGGCAGTATCAATAATTATAGGCCTATTTCTGTTTTAAGTACTTTATCGAAAATACTGGAAAAAATTATAAACAAAAGACTTCTCAGCTATTTGGATTCACATAGTGTCATAGCAGAAAATCAATTTGGATTTAGGCGAAATAAAAATACCGAGGATGCAGTACTAGCACTCACCACTACTATTGCTAAAAACATGAACAATAATTTGAAATCTATAGGCATTTTTCTTGATCTTTCCAAAGCTTTTGATACTGTCTCTGTTCCACTTTTGCTTGAAAGGTTAGAACATATTGGCATTAGGGGGCTTCCATTGAAACTTTTTAAAAGTTACCTAACTAATCGTTCCCAAAGTGTTATCATTGGAAACTATAGAAGTGGTGTTGAATACCTGAGCTACGGCGTTCCTCAGGGTAGTGTCCTTGGGCCTACCTTGTTCTTAATTTATGTCAACAATTTTTGTAGATTATCTCTGCCTAGCGCTAAAATTATTGCTTACGCTGATGATACTGTGATTCTAGTTCACGGCGAAACATGGGACGATGCACGATCTAATGCTGTGTCAGTTATTCAAACGTCTATGACCTGGTTGGCTGAAAATCTACTCACTCTCAACTTAAAGAAAACTAAATTTATAACTTTTTCACCGAGAGTTACCTCGCAGCCACAGTCTTCTTTTACCTTAACAGTACACAGGTGCTCAGAAATAACTAGTCAAAAATGTGGGTGCGGCAACATTGAGCGTGCCGATTCTATTAAATACCTCGGAGTTTGTGTTGATAGTACGCTAACGTGGAAGGTTCAAATTGAATCTCTTGTACCTAGAATACGCAAATTAATATTTATCTTTAAAAATTTAAGGGGCGCTGCCTCCCTAGCAACTTTAAAAATGGTATACTTTGCGCTGGCACACTCTGTATTAACATATTGTATCACAGCATGGGGCGGTGCTGCTAAATCACTAACATTGTCCTTGGAACGTGCACAGCGAGCAGTTTTGAAGGTGATGACTCACAAACCTATTCGTTTTCCCACTATTGAACTATACGCCCTATGTAAAGTCCCTACTGTGAGGCATTCATTTCTCTTATGTACTATATTGCGCAAACATTCAGAACTAACATTTAATGCTGAAATTCTTACACAAACTCGACGTTCAGACAGAGTGTGTCGGATTGGGTTGGCCAGACTTGACGTTGTTAAGCATCAGTATCATTACCATGGCGCAGTTTTATATAATCGAGTTAATAGAATATTAAATATATATCCCTTAACCTCGAGGACTTGTAAGTCAATAACTGAGGAATGGCTATATACTTTAAGCTACGACGAATTAGAATCAATTGCTATATAGCATTTTTCATGCGTTAAAGGATTAGTAAACACACACACACACACACACACACTTATACACACACTCTTACACACACATTTTACCCATTTGTTTTTCTATTTTATTTTGTGATTAGTTTTTTGTTTTTTGACTTAAACCTTACCCATTTATCAATTCTTCGAGGAACTCTGACATCACAGCTCGGCCTTGAGGCGGCGATAATGACTGCGACACAGTTCTAAACTAATGCAGACATTACCGCATATATTCATTATTGTATTTCTGTTTTTAGTTCCAATAAATAAATAAATAAATAAAAAAAAAAAAAAAAAAAAAAAATTAGAAGATAAGATTGAAAAAATATGATATTAAAAATAAGATTTGGCTAAAAGGTCTTAGAAACCAGGCCATTTAATAATTATAAAAAAAAAAACTAACTAACTATCTTCAAGTTGTGTCTCTGACGGGGTAGTCAGAGAGGACAGATCGCCTGGCATCGCGATCCATGCATACTTCTTTCGCTTCCTGTAGATTCATTAACCGCTACATACATGTACGTCTCGATATCCGAGTACTTTTGAATTTTCCGTTTTTGAGCAATCTGCTCACGTGGTCTTCATATGTAAGTCTCGGCCTACCCCGACTCCTTCTACCCTTTACTTTCGCACAATATTCTACTTTGTCAATCGTTCTTTTTTTATGTTAACGTAAACTAAAGTTTTGGCAAATTTACAAAGTTACCTAGCGATATTGTGACGGCCTCTACCGCCCCCCTTTATATAATAAATAAAAGTAACTAGTGGAGTACCTACATAAATGGCGTATAATTTTTTGTTGTTACGAAAAACTTCGTTGGGTTTGCATACAAGTGCGGTTCGGGCCATAAATCGTTATATTTTTTGTACTTATTTTAACTTTGGGTCAGACGAATGCTAAGAGGTATTCATTTAAAAATACGCACATAAATAGTAAAATCGGGTGACAGTTCATAAGTGCTTTGGGTACAATGATATTAATTCTAGTTAAAATTGACCGCATAAGTGGGAACTAAACCATTTAAACAGTTTTCTGCTAAACTTTTGTGTTGATATCTGAGATTTTGTCTTGTGACCACTTGACACATGTTTGTGTTAAAATAATATTCTCGGAAAGACGCGCGCATTTTGTAAACAAAAAAAAGGGATACCTTTTTTGTTCTGTTCAAAACTGAGGACAAAGGGCCAAAATACCATGAGTTCAAATTATGAAAAGTTTTATTCAGTTGCAAACCGGGCGCGAATCGAGGCACATTTGCTTAACTAGGAGTAAGACCTCCGAATCAAAGTCTAGTGTTTGTGTGAAAGTGACTAGCTGCTTATAAGTTAAGTATTACTTAATGAGACTGCCTTTTGTTTATAATTCTTCCTATTAAGTATAATTATTTCTTGAGACTGGTTTTGTTTCAAATTATTCCTATTAAGTATGAATACTTATTGAAATCATCTATTGTTTCTTTGATATTCTTTTATTCAAATTAAATTAATTATTTTCTAGGTAGATGGATTATTATTCGAATGCTTTTAAGATTAACTAATAGATTTGGTTTTGATTTATTAAAATATATCTAGATAATTCAGTGTGCAAATAAAATTAATAAGCTGAGATTATTTAGTGTTTAATTATGAATTTTCTCATGGGTGTAAGTTAAATACTAAAATTAATTAATTAAATACGAAGATATCGTTGAGTGAGCATCATTATGAGGCTCAACGGGTCAGATTTAAACAGATTATATTATAATAAAATATATGTATCATATGTACTGAAATGTATGAAATTTGTTTATGTGCATGTGTGTGATTTTTAGAATAAGAGGTTGTGCATGTGGAATTTAATTTTAGATATCTATTTGCATATTATATATATTTGTAATCTTTTGGACTTCAGATTATATATAATTCAAAACATTGATTAAATAATTTACAACATCGTAAAAAGTGTTAGTAAATAAGGAATAATTAAATTTAGCTTAACGACAGAACGATTAGCTGATTTAATTAGATAACTTCAGTATACTTTATCCGGTTTGGTTTTGGTCTAAACATTATAAGAACAAGTATTATTGACGATGCGACGTGCTGGCGATTACAAATGACGACTGAATTAATGTAGCGTGCTACATACGTTACAAAATTGTTCCTTTTGACTGAATTAAATGCTGAGTACATTTAATCAGTGTTGAATCATACTAGATTTCGGCTAACTTCGAGAAAATATAGATAGTTCAGCGTATACCACCATCAGACACTACTATTTGAGTCGACGTGCACAGCTATTCAACGACTACAAACCTATATAATACGAATACACACTAATATTAATGAGACATGGCGTTTGACGCTACGATACTCACACGAACAGGACGATTTATGAGGCTGTAAATAAGTTCTCGGGGGATATCTATGATTGAACCTGCAACGTGGGAAGCTCCTAGTTGTGATGTTATCTGGCTTAGTCATGGCTAACTTGATGAATATGATCCAGAGTTCCAGCTTAAAGATGTGCCTAGACTGCAAATGTATTGTTCAGTAAGCTTAATTTATTTAAGCTACTATAATGCGCTAGTCTTTTATATGACCTTTCATACATCCAACTATCCAACTATGACCTTTCATATTTAATATGAGGTTTCACGCTAGTACGTGTAAGTGCTAGACTTCAGTTAAAGACTGAATTAAGTGCTGAATGTATTTAATCAGTGTCAACTCTACTAGATATTAGTCACACTTCGAGGCGATATTTATATGGCAGAGCGTATTTACAACTTTACTCGAAATTATCTCATTGGCTGTGAAGTAATGCGAGTTCATTTAATTTTTCTCTAGCCATGGTGTTCGACGCTAATGATACTCACACGACAGGACGACTTATGGGGTTAAACAAATACCTCCGGGGAAAGTCTAGCACAGTCTGGCCGATCTGTAGTGATGACGAAAATCCTCGCGACGAGGGGAGTTCCTTGCTGTGATGTTATCTGGCTTAGTCATGATTAACTTGATTAAAATTACTTTGAGCTCCCATTACACACATGCTTTGAATTCAAATACGACACTTTGGAAGCTATGTTTATTAAGCTATTTTAGTACGCTCAGTCAATATGACTTATCCTTCCATATCAAACTACTAGACTCCAGACAGGGATTGATACCCTAGATTGCTCATCAGCACATGTTAGTGCTATGCTTCAAAACCAGTATTTAATGTTGAGTACATTTATTCTGGTCACTTCGTCCTGCTGTCAAGAGGACTACAAATTTTCACATCAAACAACTCACTCACTCATTCTGCGATTTCTACTTGAAATATTCTTTTAGACCAAAATCTGTCGGAATAAACTTATATTGTGTTATATTTGACGGGACGCACATTGGGGTATTGTAGTATGGACAAAGGCTAGTCTCATAGGTCAATTAAAATTTACAGGATCCAGAATCGAGCCCGAATCACCTACAAGTAGAAATTAGTTCGTGCCAGTTATATCAGGTCAGAATGCATGAGACTTTATTTGCAGTAAACAAACTATTCTTTATTTTAAGATAACAATTCACCATTCATCTTTTGTATGTTTCGATTATTGTGTTTTTCAGAGATTTTATAAAATATTATCAAACAATTACCTTTTTTTTATAAATTTAACCACTAGACGATTACGGATCACAAGGCCATATATTACGTAACATGTTCAATCTCTTAGGTATTCCTTTATTTAGCTAGAAGAATTCTAACTCACGGTTAGCGAGGGATTTTAGAATCCATCATCGTCATTCTACACACGTTTCTCAATCATGCGCGGTCGAGTTCGGGCTTCTTTTCCCGGGGGGGGGGGGGGGGGGGGCGTTACAATATTACAAATAATTGTGAAACACTCGGTGGGCGAATCCGAATCGCATCTTGTCCGGTTAAACTAGCACATTTTCATTGATGTTGAATTTAGCATATTCTGTGCTAGATTGATCTTAGAGTGATGGCTCAGTTTACTTTTTAAGCAAGAGATGATTGGAATGAATCCGATAGAGGGAATGCTGGAGCCCCATTAAGATATACTAAAACAACATAAAATACAAGTAATGGACTAGTGAGGATCTTAAGTACCAGACCTAATGGGGAGGGGGGTTAGACGGCAGCAACTCCCAACAATGCTGAACATGAAAAGTTAAATCATAGGTGATCCTATCAGTCAATGACAGCAGACCCCAGGCACCACATCTATCTAGGGATTAGAAACAACTAGAAAGACAGTCGTCGCCGCATCTCTGGTGTTGCAAATGTCCATAGGCTACGGAGACCACTTTCATCAGGTAGATCGTAAGCTTCTCTGCTACTTCAATGGTATAAAAAAATATGTATGCATACCAGAGTACACAGGTAAGAAACTTTTTTACTGCATTTTTTACAGCTATAAAATTTCTCTCATACGTCGATAAAGAAGTTTCACTTATGATAAACTAGTTTTACTTAAAAACAACATGGTGCGTAACTGAAAAACGTGACGATTTATTTTTACAGCTATAGAATTTCTCTCAACGTCGATAAAGAACCACACACCAACACTTTAAAGATGATGCAAAATGAAAAAAAACTAATATTAGTTGTAATCATTGAATCGCAAACTTGAGCACCACTGTTAATAGTTTTGTAGACCATTATGTGACTCGTAATTTTTTAGATGTCGCCATGGCTTTACGTCAGCTGGGGGCTAAACATTCGATTTTGAATGAAAGATTTTTCTGTTCACCGCAAAAATTCTGCTTATCGAAAGCAAATATTTTTTTATAAAAATATTATATTCAATGGACACATAGATAAACAGTTACAAGAATGTAATCATGGCTGTAAGGGTTGTCTTTAAATTTGGTTTCAGCGCCATCTATGTTTTACTTTTGTAACTATTATGTGGCGGTACTTGCCTTGAAGTGCCTTGTTGACGAACAACGAATGTGTTTGTACTTTTTCAATAGGAGGCGACTTATGTCTATTGTTAAGATTTAAGTACTGCTAGTAAAACAGCGACCTAATGAATTTTTTTAGATACAATCGCCGTGCTTTTGGCATATTGGCTAAAGAAGTAAAATATTTAAATAAAAAAAAGCGGATGGTAAAATTTACGTAAATACCTTGTCTGTCTGTGGTTAATTTAAAGTGTTTAAGGTTTATCAATCAGGTCTTATCCTCGAAAGGGTGGCAGAGGAATATTATACGCCCACTTTTCGCTGTATCTATTCCTGTCCCACGTAATAGGGGGGGGGGGGGGGGGGAGAAATACACAGACGCAGGTTGTTGCTGCTTGCTGTTGAAATTTTTCAAGCCGCCTATAAAGCCTTCATCTTGGTTTAACGATTGCCATGTTATTGGCAACCGGGATGAATGGTTTTACGTACCTTCCGAAGCACGGAAACGCTTGCAAATGTAAATGTCACATATTGGTCACCCAAACAAGAAAAATATAGTATAAATGGATTATGTAAAATAACTATTTGTTCCAATTGCTTTTAATTCTTACTTGGATTTGGAGCCTGGTTCTATTTTTGTAAGGCTACTAGTAGCAACTATCGTTTGGATTTTGGTTTTCAGTATTGCAGCGACTGTCAATAGACCTCCTGTAAAAGCGGAGCACACACGCACTTTTACCGACATCAGTAAAAGTGTGTGTGTCGTTCCCGTTATTACACATCGTGTGGAAATGTCAGGGACTAGCAACTTTTTTAATATCATTACTATTCTCGTGACAACCGAGCTGGCCTCTTTCTCACCCAGAAAATAAGCATAAGAAGCGCTCGTGGCCTAGCGGTCTCAGTGTTCTGTAAACGATCACTGAGTTACGCAACTTTCACTATGGCTGGTCCTCGGATGGGTGACCACTTTGTGGCATTTACATTTGCGAGCGTTTCCGTGCTTCGGAAGGCACGTTAAGCCGTTGGTCCCGGTTGCCAGTAAAATGGCAGTCGTTAAGCCTGGTTGAAGGCCTTATGGGCGGCTTGAAAACTTCAGCAGCAGGTAGCCACAACTTGCGTCTGTCTATTTCAACACGGCAATGGGCTCACCACCTATTACGTGGGACAGGAATCCACACGGTGAAAAGTGGGCATATAATATGCCTCTGCCACCCCTTCGGGGATATTTATTTATTTATTTATTATATATATGTTAATTTCTCTTTTTTATAAATATCTTGTACACATCATAATTTACCACCATTTTTATGCTGATTATGTCTAAGTTTCGCACGGTCTTTTTCTACGGATCTAGGGCTAAACCGCAAAATATTATACACTAGTTGACGCACGCGGCTTCGCTTGCGTAGAGAAGTTTTCCCGTTACCCTTACCCACAGGAACTTGTTCAAGGGATAAAAAGTAGCCTATGTGTTATTCTGATGTATAAGCCATATTATTGTAAAGTTTCATTAAAATCCATTCAGTAGTATTTACGTGAAAGAGTAACAAACATCCATACAAACTTTCGCATTAATAATATTATTAAGATAATAAAAGCTTAGATACTAAAGTTCAACGATCAAGTTCTAAAACCGATTAAGTATTAGTTTAAAGGGTTTGTAACGACGGGTCAAGTTTGTAAATGATGTATACAGCTTTGTGTCTACAAAGGGAGGATGCCAGATTGCCGATAGTTTGACAGTCTTAAATCTTAATACTGTTTACGACTATCTCTAGTATTAAGCCTAAGTCTGTGAGATTGATTGACAACGACATGCACTAATAGGAACTTGACGTCTTTATATATAATATAGAGAAACCGATCTCAAATACACCAAATTGGACTACACAGATCTATATAATACATTTCAGTTCTCAGTAATGTCTATCATTTGATATAAAATAAATATAATTTTAAAAAATACTGTGGGACATTTTATACAGTGTCATCTAGACCAAACTAAGCTAATATAAGCATGTGGTATGTGATCTAGACAACTGATAAACTTACTTCTATAATTCAAATATCTGTACTAATACTAGTAGTCCGGGGAACCGTAAACTTCGGAGTAAATTGAGGTAAAAGGCTAAACATTTTTTTGGTTAATGTGTTAATTAGTATTAGTAGAGAGCATGCATGGCTATCTTGTTGCGCACCCATAAGTAACCATGTATTTTTTATTTCTAGTGCTTTTAAAAAATAAAATAAAAATAGCTTGGCCCAGTAGCACACTTCATATGTGCCTATATCACCCCATACCGTTTTGAGCGCTCTTACAAACCACTACGGGACCATTCCCCTCCCCTGCCTCCATTCCCCTGCCTCCACCCCCCGCCCCGATCGCAAACCCCCCTCGCTAAAAGTTTTTGGCAATATCAAGGATTGTCCATGCCAAGTTGCATGCAAATCCGATGAAAAATGCGACCTGTAGACTGAATGGACGGACAAATTGTCGGACATCGATAGCATTTTTCCCGTACCAGTGGACTTTAAACGGAGACTTTTTTGATTGTTGAACGCGCTAATCTCAGAAACTACTGCTCGGATATGAAAAATATTTTTGTGTTGGATAGCCCATTTATCGAGGAAGGCTATAGGCTATGTATCATCACGCTACAACCCTGGAGAACACATCATAATTGTCGACAAATAGGGGAAATTTTGAAAAGTGTATCTGTCGGTATCGGATGCTTCGGCTGCTGGGCGACTGCAGGAGGATATTGACCGGATAGTGCAGTGGAGTGATAACAATAAGTTGTACTTTAACGTAACAAAATGTGCAGTTATTAGTTACGGCCGGGCTGTGGCTCCACTGGACTATAAATATGTGATGAACGAAACGGAGATACCACGTGTTGATTACATCCATTGGGATCTAGTAGTAGGTATGGTGCCTGAGTTGACGTTTCGTAAGCACATTACGGATTTGTGTAGTAAATCATTTAGAAATTTAGGGTTTATTTTGAGAAACTGCATAGATTTCAATAGCACTTTAGTAACAAAAATATTATATAATGCACTCGTCTGGAGTCATCTCGAATCCACAGCTATTATTTGGAATCCCCACGAGGCTAAATATAGCCTAATAGTAGAGAAAATTCTAAATAAATTTACTCGTTTTCTTTATCACAAAGAATATGGAGCGTACCCGCGGTACCCGCTAATGTACCCTAACTTGTTTGTCCTCGGTATGGTCGGGTATGACCGACTGAGTGTTAAGCGCGACGTGTCACTGGTGACGTATGTGTGGCATATCTTGGTCGGCCGGCTACACCAACCTGACGTGCTGGCGCTGCTGCAGCTGTATGCTCCTGACGGGTGCGTGGGCGCCCGTCACCGCTCCTCTACGCTCAGATTGCCCGTGGCACGAACAAACTTTCTCAAGTTTGCCCCCTTGTCGCGCGCCAAACGGTTCATTAATATCATTGCTGAACACGTAGATATATATATCTGCAACCTGTCGACATTTTTAGAGTTTGCGAGGAGGTCCATTGTATCAAACCCTATTTGATGGAACAATATAAATTATATTTATTGCCATTATCGAATAATCAATATAAAATTATTATTATATTTTATGAAATTATTATTCATTATTATTATGGTGAAATTAATAATTAGTGTATTCTAGAGTTGTCAGAATTATTGACTATAAAATTATTACAATAAAGTTATACTATTCATTTTAAATTGTTATTAAATGCTATGATATTTTTTTATTACTATGATGTAATTATTTAGTGTATTATTGAATTATTAATATTATGAAATTATTAAAATATATATTGTTCAAAAGTAGAGGGTAGAAGGAGTCAGGGAAGGCCGAGACTTACATATGAAGACCACGTGAGCAGATTGCTCAAAAACGGAAAGGTCAAAAGTACTCGGATACCCAGACGTGCGTGTATGAAGCGATTGATGAATCTCGAAGAAGCGAAAGAAGTATGCATGGATCGTGAAGCCTGGCGATCTGTCCTCTCTGACTACCCCGTCAGGGATACAGCGTGAAGATAGTTGGTTTTTTTTTTTTTTTTAGTTATGAAATTATTAATTAGTGGATGATTAAGTAACCAAAATGATTAATTATGGAATTGTTACTATATATTTTTTATTTTATTTCTAAATAAAAATGTTATATTATTAAAGAAAATTATAATATATATTTGTTACTTACAGTATCGTATTGGTTTTTAAGCTGTAAAGATATTGTTATTTTTATAAAGTAAGTAAGTAAAAAAACGTAAGAGGAACTCATACAAACGTTTGCGGAGCACACAAATATTTATTCCGACCCAGGACTACGCTACCGAAGCAGTCTGATTGTTGTAGTAAAGCATAATATCTTAGTGGGCTTATATTTAATTTAGAGTGACGTCTATTTAATACATACATACATATTGTCACGCCTTTATCCCCGAAGGCGTAGGCAGAGGCATATTCAACGCCCACATTTCACGTTTCGCGTTAGAAGTTATACTTCTTTGGCGTAACAAGATAAAAATCTTTTTAAAAATTCGATCTTTCGCCTTTTGTAGAAAAAACTAAAATGCTGACTATAGCTAACTTCAGGGTGCTTGAAAACTACTTTGAATGTAGTTATAAGTTGTCATGGAAACACTTATCAGCTAACTTCATGGTGTCGGTTTTTCGTGATGGTCTGCGCGCGCATCGTAAAAATGTACTCTCATCATTTTTCCCTAACGCGCCAAAAGAAGTATAGATAAAGAAAAATACATATTACAAAATTGAGCTGCTAGATTCTAGCCAATCAAACACTACATTGCTTTAGCGATGCGCGGTCGGAAACGGTCGCACTGCACTAATGTACAGTGTAGTAATTAATTAGAAAAATTAATTCGTGATACGCGCTCGCTCACGCGTTGCAACGATTACGACCAGAGGTACCGACTACGTTGATCTACGTTTCGCGAGTTCACTACAATGTGAACATCGTAGACATTATGGACTACCTCCAGAAGAAAACCTGGTTGGATTTGAGGGTGGAGAAGCTGGACTCACATCACAAAGTGAGTTTTAACTCTTTTGTGGTGAGGGTTCCCACACTACGCATCGCCACCTTCTTGAGTCCTGATTTTTGGCCGACAGGGGTGAAGTTCCGACGCTTCATAGGACGTCTGCCAACACGCGACCCCTCTCCCCGCGACACGTCGACGTCGCGTGTGAAATAGGCTAAGTTTATATTACATGTATTTTTAATTTTAAGGTATTTATCTAAGGGCCGTAGAATACGTTTATAACACCTGTAACTTTTCTCATGATGCCTGAAAATAAAGATATATTATTATAATTATATTATTACTACAAATTAATAGAAAAAATCCAAACTATTTACAAGTAACATCGGGAGTAGTTTACTATGCGGATCTCGTTCATCTGGGGTGAATTTTTCGTGCTTTTAGACGTTTCTGCCATACATATTACTGGAATCAAACATGGTTCATTATGGTAATATGCTACCGTGGTGCTTCTCTTATTCTGTAGGATGTATACCTAGATGCCTTCCAGGTCTCCTGCTTTGCAAAGGAGGGAAGAGGCGTTAATTTCTTTTTCCAAGTCCTTCCAATTACTTCTGATTAAATTCGATACGGGTTCTTTTGACTTTTTAACTTCTCCTGGGACTTCACCGAGATCGAGCTCGGTGTGACTTTTTTAATCTTGGTCATTGCTATAGGTCCTGGTTTACAGGAGTCACAGTAATAGGAACGTGGGTGTTTAGTCCCATGACTCACGAGTGAAAGGCAAGTAGGGTAGCATGCATGAACCTTAAGTTGCGTGGTGTGCTTAATAACTTGTCATTGCATTTTAATTAACACATTTAACGTGTAAACTTATTAGTAATAAACTTGTTAACTTTAAATGTAGATCCTAATTAATTTTAATTACTCATTTAAAAGCATAACTCTTTTGCATAAAATACATAAAATTATACAGACATACATTGAAGACCTATTCGCCTATATTCTATTAATTACAATGTTAACATTTCAACATAGTTACAACGTTGCTTCTCAGTAGCGAAACCAGGGTATGTCAAAAGATGCATGAAAGTAAGTCGAATGCTGTGGAAATGCGATCACTTCTTTGGCCGAACGAGTACGTAACGAAGTGTTACGCAATATGGTTTGAATGAAAAATGTCAGCGTTAAATGAATAAATGAGAAACGATTGACGAAGAATATATATTGTGCGAAAGTAGAGGGTAAAAGGAGTCAGAGTAGGCCGAGACTTACATAATGAAGACCACGTCAGCAGATTGCTCAAAAGCGGAAAAGTCAAAAGTACTTGGATACCCAGACGTGCATGTACGAAGCGATTTATGAATCTACGAGCGATAGAAGTATGTATGGATCGCGAATCCTGGTGATATATCCTCTCTGACTACCCCGTCAAGGATACAGCGTGAAGATAGGCTAGTTAACATTTCAACACAAAATCACGTCACGTAGGTAGTGACATTGTACACAATCACATTTCCCAAAACACAAGCTTATATTAATTAGCTTACTCTGGCCTAGACAGCACTGTGTAAAATAAAATGTCCCATAATTTTTATAATATGTATCTATCATCTATACTAACTTTTACATTAATAGTACTAGTCAACTAGTCTGATGCCTGTGGCTTAAACCGCGTGGTGAAGCTTTCCGATCCCGTTTCTCACAAAAACTTCTTTTCAGGTTAAAAGTAACCTATGTCCTACTCTAATGTTACTGTATTATTATTTATCTATCACGCCTTATCCCCGAAGGGGTGGCAGAGGCATATTATATGTCCACCTTTCACCATGTGTATTCCTGTCCCACATAATAGGTGGTTGGTTACCTGCTGTTGAAATTTTTCAAGCCGCCCATAAGGCCTTCAACTTGACTCAACGACTGCCATGTTAGTGGCAACCGGGACCAACGGTTTAACGTGCCTTCCGAGGCATGGAAACGCTCGCCAATGTAAATGCCACGAAGTGGTCACCCATCCGTGAGCAGCCATAGCGAAAGTAGCTTAACGCAGTGATCGTTTACAGAACGCTGAGTCCGTGGTACCACGAGCGCTTTAATGTTACTGTAAAGTTAGACTTAAATTCATTCAGAAGTAGTCTGTTTCTGCACGAAAGAGTAAAAAACATCCATCCATACATCCAACAAACTTTTACATTATAATATTACTAGGATCTTCACACTGTAATCTTTAATATCTCCAACAGATGGCGACAGCGCTGTAATTAGACTCGCTAGTGGCATTAACTTGTTTTATTGTTCTGTGTCCATGGATTCGTCATTAAAGAGACACGGTCGACGAAACTTTTGTCTGGAAATAGTAAACGAAAATCTGTGAGAGCATTCTGTTGTACTTTGGCTTTAGTATAGTTTCGACCAATATCGTTGGATTTTTTATTAGAATTTGATCAAATGCTGATGTTACCACTGAAATGTGTCATAAATTACATTTTATTCACATATTTCAGTGCTTTTTTTATGATCTATGGTGCGAGACGTGGACACTTACGGTGGGGCTAGTCCATGCCCTCAAAGTTGTACAACAAGCTATGGAGAGAGCTATGCTTAGAGTGTGTTTGATATATAAACTCTGAAACGACGTTATCCGGCAGAGAATCAGAGTTGTTGACATGACTTACAGAGTAAGCTCATTTAAATTGCAATGACCTGGCTACATCTGCTACATTTCACTGCCTTAGTGGCGCGGTGGGAGTGTATCCGACTGCTACGCAAGAGGTTCCCACCAAGGATAAAAAATTGTGTGATAAGAACGATGGTTTATTCTGTGTCGGGGTGTTATTTATCTATAATATGTATATATTTTGAACTATTTATGTATGTTTATCAGTTATCTGGTTACCATAGTACAAGCTCTGCTTAGTTTGGAATCAGATGGCGTTGTGTGAGTTGTCCCAACGATATTTATTTATTTATTATTTATCTGTAGAGACTCGATGGCCGATAAATAAACGTGTTCTGGAGCAGAGACCGAGACTCCTTAAACGTACGGAAGGCGACCTCTCACCAGATGGACTATCGACCTGGAAAAGGTCGCAGAAGAGACTGAATGCGGAAAGCGCAGGAACGTGTGTTTTGGTATGAATTGGCAGAGGCCTACGTCAAGTAAACTGCTATAGGCTGATTTGATTTCCAAGCCTAAGATTCCTTTTGAAAATAAATCATTTCCAATTTTCTGTGTGTATCTCAGATAGTGAAATATTTGTTTTGACATCTGCGAAGTCAAGCCACAACAGACACGTAAGTGTCCACTTATTTTATATTCTAATCGATATAATGACAGGATTTATTGCCCTGGAGGAAGAGCACTCCACTATTTATCATCTGGAGACGACCAAAATGTTAAAAACATTTTTATCGAACCAAAACCTGCTCAAACATTTAATTTTTTTTGTTATAATCATAGTGTCATGAATTATCTCAATAGTATTTTTTTTATATTTTTGCAGCTCGTATTCATTATATAGCTTGGTAAGGTCTAATGACATCCAGAACTATCACAGCAGTCGTCGATAAATAAATAAATTTTGAGGTACACTTCACACCGCGCCATCTAGCCCAAACTATGCTTTAAGTTTTTGCTATGGGATCTAGACAACTGATAAACACAATTATATATTTCTACATACATACATATTACACATAGTGTTGTAAATGCACAGTTATACCTTTGTAGCTACTTTATTAAATGCGCTGCGTCGCATTCTTAACGCGTACGATTAAACAAGTGTGCTATATGCCGGCTTTCATTACACACGTCCCGCTGCACTCCCTTGGTTCGAATACGTACCACATAGGAAACACTTAAAATCCGAAACAAACATTTGTGACACACATATTATTATTCCGACCCGGGAATCGAACCCGGGACCTCAGCGCGGCAGTCGCATACACTACCACTGCGCCACCGAGGCTTAACATACTGCGTGTATAATAATTAGCATATTACGAAATCGTTCACATTCTAAGCTCCCTCACATTAGCATGCATTAGCAAAGACAATGATCCCTCTAGCAAAGCGTTAAGACTCGTGACGGGTTGTTTTCTCAGCCTTTTGTAAATATTCACTTATACGCTTTAAATAATTAAAGAGATTCTGATAGTTATATTCCGAGATTGCCAGCTGTCAACAAACTTTTATCATGTTGTAAATTTCGTGTGTCAGAAGTCGCTCCAATAAAATACTTAATTAGACATTTTCACTTTTATTTTGTATGTAGATGCACATAATAAACTTAACTAACTAACTAACTAAACTTAACTATCTTCACGCTGTAACCCTGACGGGGTAGTCAGAGAGGACAGATCGCCAGGCTTCGCGATCCATGCATACTTCTATCGCTTCTTCGAGATTCATCAATCGCTTCATACACGCACGTCTGGGTATCCGAGTACTTTTGACCTTTCCGTTACATAATAAACACCTTACAC
The DNA here is from genome assembly GCA_948477245.1 of Thumatha senex. Lineage (NCBI taxonomy): Eukaryota > Metazoa > Arthropoda > Insecta > Lepidoptera > Erebidae > Thumatha > Thumatha senex. The sequence continues at coordinate 19,540,169 of OX419744.1, forward strand.
AATATCATAATATCACTTTTTTTCTATTTTTATCACAATATGTGATGCTTGCTCTATGGTTGCCGGAACCAGGCTCGTGCGATACCTTTTATAACTTTATCAGCAAGTAGCAGGGTAAAATTTTGCCAGCCTGAGTTCGATACTTCTAGTTTCTCAGATTAAATTTTAACTAAGTTATTATAACTAGATTACACATATAAAAAGTATAATTTTACAAACATATTTACTATTATTTTCTAAAAGGATGCTAACACGTGTAATATAAAGTCTAACTATAGTAGTATATTCAATATGACTATTTTATTTTATTTCTTCTTGACTAAATAAGAAATAAGATCCTTGGCTCTAAGTTACAAGACCCAAATAAGAAAGGACTCTAATGAACTGAAATCAGAGTTGATTGGCATTTGTGGCCATAAACGCCTGAAGCAATTTTGATATCCAAGAGATAGACTCCAACTAATAAAGATAGCTACCGTGAGAGAGTATCTTTAATATAAATACAAGCGACCTGGGTGCTCTTTGTACCACCTTAAAATCAGGTTTCATTGCAAAAGTTCTTGAATTTTTTTAGTAAATTGTCTTTTAATAAATTATTATTGTCTTTTCAGTAAATTATTGTCTTAAAAGGCCGTCTGTGCTACGTCTTATATTATCCTTTAAACAAAAATTTATTTGAGAAAGTCAATTATTTAAAATTTACCTTTGTTTGTGCTAGTGCCAACTTTGCTTTACGGTAGTGAAACCTGGGTATGTCAGCAGATGCATGAAAGTAAATTGAATGCTGTGGAGATGCGATCACTTCGAAAATTGTGCGGTGTTACCTTGGCCGACCGAATACGTAACGAAGTGATACGCAATATGGCAGGTTTGAATGAAAGTGTCAGCGTTAAGCTGGAAAAGGGCGTGCTCCGTTGGTTTGGACACGTCCAACGAATGAGTGAGGAACGATTGACGAAGAATATATATTGTTCAAAAGTAGAGGGTAGAATGAGTCAGGGTAGGCCGAGACTTACATATGAAGACCACGTGAGCAGATTGCTCAAAAACGGAAAGGTCAAAAGTACTCGGATACCCAGACGTGCGTGTATGAAGCGATTGATGAATCTCGAAGAAGCGAAAGAAGTATGCATGGATCGCGAAGCCTGGCGATCTGTCCTCTCTGACTACCCCGTCAGGAATACAGCGTGAAGATAGTTAGTTAATAATTTAAAATTTAAACTGGAAAAATGTTTCAGTCTCAAACTGGACTCCAACCAGCGTCTTCTGATTCAAGGCACCAGACGCGTTTACCAACTACACCTCCGAGACCCACTCCTACATACCGTGCAAATTTTGCTAAGTGCCGGTTGATGGCGCCTTACGTTGCCTTAAGACGTAAAGAGGTGAAATAATTTGTCAGTTTCGAGCAGATAGTTCGAGTCCAGCATGAGACTGACAATTTTATCCACTTTAAAATTTAAATTTAGAAAAAGTTAGCATGCTAATAGCTTTTCACAATTATCAGTAATTTCCATAAACATTAATCCATTTAGAATAATATCTAGATTTTAGAAGGAAATATCCAACTATGCTTTTAAAAGGAAAATTGATTTCATACACGAACAATAGTGCTTCAAGTGCTAAAGTTAAATAGTTCAAGCAAAAAACTCTAATTACCATGACAATGTGCATCGTGAGTCGTAGCTGCGAGATTAATGGCTGCCGCCACCAACCGTCACTCATTAAATTGATGAGTGATGACGTGGGCGGTTTGTGGCCATTAAACAAGCTGTTTACCATGTTTCTCGGGTTTAATCATGTTATATTTAATTTTATTTTATTTTTGTTTATGAAGAGGGGTTTATTGCAAAGTTCTCAAAGAATACAAATGTTTAGATTACGATTCAGATCTGCACCATGTGAATTAATGTTGTGTATTGTAATATTTATGGTGTTTAATAAAATACAATATTGTGTGTACACTGTAATTGCTATCTTGAAACTTACAAAAATATTTTTTATTTGAACTATTGACACATTTGTGGTAGAATCATAAATAACTTAAGCAAGCAAGAAATATAAAAATATTAATTTGCACACAAAATTATATATGGGAAGAATCGACTCAATAATTCATGACGGACTTATAAAAGACATGTTTTAAGATCTCCAGCGGGAGCAAGTGGGACGAAAAAATAGGCAAATTTTCATACATTATTGAAAAAAATTTTTTCGACGGGAGTTCGAAGTTTGTCACGGCCGAAGCTGTGGGGTCAGCTAGTTATTTATAAAAAGTAAAAGCAACTTAAGTAAAAAGACAACTTGGTTCGTAATGGAGCTAACGAAACCTTGTCCTTATTGCCTTTAGCCACTACCAACCTTGCAACAGTTGACGTTACCTTACTGTTCAGAGTACGTAAGGCATGAAACAGAACATGAAAAAGCTAAGGTACCAATTGTTTTCAATATAAAAATATGAAATTCCTTGTGTATTTAAAGACAGTGTTTCTAAAAACATGAGGAATAAATTAAATAATATTTTTTATGATGTTTGACTTTCGTGTGATTTTCGTTGCTGAGCGAAGAATATTGTCCTTCGTTCTGTTTTTTTTTTATTCATATACAACTATCTCTGAATTATTGTAAATTTACAATAATTCAGAGATATGATGCCACATAAACTCTTGCGAGTAACATTTTACTTTATGTGTACATAAAACAAACAATAATAAAACTCCAGTTTAATATTATAGGTAATAAGATAATTCTACTAAACTAAAATCCAAAAAAATGTATATCTAAACTTAAAAATAATTAATTTATTATCTATCCGCTGATTTCATGGACTAATATTGAATTCTTCTCTGGTAGCCAACTGACTGCGGTTAATGGCGTGAAGCGAGGTAGAGCGCCGCTTGCTGCGATTTGAAGGGTTCAACGATTATTATAAGATACTTAGATGGAATATTTCATACACAAAATATTTTGTATTATATGTCTAAATATGTTATGTATTTTTCATTTGAATTATTGTTTTAATGGGGTTACTTTATTACTATTTATGTTCTTGTTTAGTGTAAAATCAGCCACACTATCACATTGGGTGTACACACCTGTAATGATAGGATTGGAATAAATAAATAAATAAACAATACAGTTTAAGAGAGATTCATACTCTTAATCCATATATTGAGTTCCTATATTACCTCCATAGCTAACTAACTAACTTACTATCTTCACCCTGTATCCCTGACGGGGTAGTCAGATCGAACAGATCGCCAGGCTTCGCGATCCATGCATACTACTTTCGCTTCTTCAAGATTCATCAATCGCTTCATACACGCACGCCTGGGTATCCGAGTACTTTTGACCTTTCCGTTTTTGAGCAATCTGCTCACGTGGTCTTCATATGTAAGTCTCGGCCTACCTCACTCATTCGTTGGACGTGTCCAAACCAACGGAGCACGCCCTTTTCCAGCTTAACGCTGACACTTTCATTCATACCTGCCATATTGCGTATCACTTCGTTACGTATTCGGACGGCCAAAGTTACGCCGCACAATTTTCGAAGTGATCGCATTACCACAGCATTCAATTTACTTTCATGCATCTGCTGACATACCCAGGTTTCGCTACCGTAAAGCAAAGTTGGCACTAGCACTGCGTTATGAATCGCCAGTCGTGCTTCTTTTACGATGCTTTGTCGCTTTACAAATTGGGACAAAGCACCGTTAACTCTGTTTCCGGCAGCTACTAGCCGTTCTACATCCGAATCACATCTTCCATCCGCGCTAAACATACTCCCTAAATACACATTTTCATTCACTTGCTCTAGTCGTTCCTGGTTTACCCTAATATCGCATTTGGTTCTTACTTACTTCATCTCTTTTAAATACTAGAACCTTAGTTTTACTTGCATTCAAGCGAAGATCTTTACTTTCACACTTCTCTTTCATATTAGTGACTAATACCTGAAGGTCGGCTTCTAATGAGGCCATGAGCACTGCATCATAAGCGTACAGCAGACAGTTTACTTTAAAGTCACTGAAATTCACAGCCATATCACAATCTTCCAACTTCTGCAGGCAACTGTCCAGGTTCGAAGTAGAAAGCCTTACCTCTATAGAGTACCTATTTTATACCTATAGTACCGCTATAGAAAACTTATTATATATTGTATGAAAAAGTTCAAATACCAAACTTATTTTCAATGAATAACTTATGAATACGTGTTACTTAACTTGCTAACAGATTGTTTAAAACTAAACATGACATTGAATCAAATTAGAAGATTATACTCGTATATAATTAATTATATTCATACAAATCTTTCGGTTCGTGAAAATCCCTTACAAAGAGCAAGTGAGCTACTTATATTATATTGTAAAATGGAGAAGTAAAATATTTTTGAATTAAGAATCGGGCACTGAATTTCGAAGTTAATATGAAATGCTAACTTGTCACTCGGTCGACTATAAAGGTGCTTCTCCACCAGCGGCGATATATCTTATGCTAAGTGACTATGGGAACGTTTAGCATTCACGGGGATTGCTGTAAACCAAAAAAGGTGAATAAGGGAAAATATTTTTTGTCAATCCTATGAGCAGTATTGGGTTTGTTTTGGGGAAAACAAACTGTTTGTAGTTGTAAAAATGAGGCCAGAAGAGGACCTTTAACCGGCCAGCGTGTTTAAAAACAGTTATGAAAGTAAAAGAAACGAAAGTAGTACCTACGTAAAAATTGTGGCAACTAGAAAACCATATTCTCTGCCTATCCCTATGGCTGACAAGTGTGATGTACGTGTATACTTTAGCACTAGTGATAATCCGTATTATTTTTGTGTATTCGGTACTCACAATAATAGGCAACTCCTCAAAACGTCCTCCGCAAATGGTAAGTTCAAACATAGACGGGGATGCAAACGAAAGGGGAGACTCTCTTTTAAGGAATTTAATATAAATAAAAGAATCGCTCGTGGCCCCGCTGACTCAGTGTTCTGTAAACGATTAACGCGTTAAGCAACATTTGCTATAGGTGGTCCTTGGATGGGTGACCACTTTGTAGAATTTACATTTGCAAGCGTTTCCGTGTTTCGGAAGGCACGTTAAGCCATTGGTCCCGGTTGCCAGTTAAAAGGCAGTCGTTAAGCCTGGTATAAGTAAGCTTATGTGCGCCTTGAAAAAATTCAACAGCAGGTCGCCACAGCCTGTGCCTGTCCATTTTCAATACGGCAATGTCCCACGTAACAGGTATGCCTACGGTGAAATGTGGGCGTATAGTATAGCCTACCCCTTCGGGGATAAAGGCGTGACAATATTATGTGTAATACAAATATAACCCGCTACATTTCAATCACTTGAACCTTACCTTAATTTATGACACAGATCTTGACCAAGTTTTAAGATTACCAAGTTAGTTTTACGACGTTTCTTTCAGAGACTCCCTCTGATGGATATTGGGCTAGTTCTTTGATGGAACTTTATAACATTGTAGATTTTCTTCGTTTATGCGTGCTTATATACATAGAAGATATAGAATAATATAGAAGAATAGTCTATAGCCTAGAGTGTAAAAAGTATGAATTCAAATCTTATTTCAATATGTTATTCATTCTTTTATTGGAAAACTGACTACAAATTTACAATCAAATTCTCAATAGATATTTTCCTCTCTTTAAAATTTACATGATTTAAAACGCTAGTGTCGATTCAGTTACGCAATTCTATACATACTTATAATAAATAAAGTAAAAATTAATTATTTAAGTAATACAATTAGTATCGCTTGATAATAATAACAAATCGATTTTTAGTTCCATTGAGAAAAGTGTACAACAGAATGGCGTATTTATTTTCCAACTTTCATCTAAACTTTTTCTGATTCTTCTATAACTTGATTAACCAGTCGAAACTTACTTGCGTTCATAATCTTCTCCATGAATTTCTTCAGATGAATCAACTCGGTTCCCCAGGTCATGGAGGCGAGAGAGTACACAGTGGGATGCACATATTCCTTCGCCTGCATGGTCTGAGGAGCAGAGCACCTATGGGTGATGATTTTCTTCGTTGTGTGTTCCGCAGTTCTTCTATCTTGACATAATAAAATAATCAAGGTTGTGTAATATTTTATACAAATCTCAGCTAGCATACAAATTGCCACCCTTATCACCTAGGCGTCTGAAAAATAGATTACGACCGATTCTAAGACCTATTGGAAATACAATTGATCAATTCCTTATATTTAAATCGATTTATATATGTTCTAAATACCTTGTAATCTATAGTATTGAACTTTTTAAACTTCTTTGTATACTAGAAACTCAACTCGTGAATATTCAATGTACATGTTATATGTATGGTTTCAAAATGCGAAAACTAATCAATGGTTTCCTAGATATGACTCTGTAACTTACTTAGATAATTAGAAACTGTGTGGTTTCCAATAAAAACAAAATAAAATACTTTAAACAAATAAAATTTCATAAAATGGTTCACTCCGTTTCTTTGGTATACCACCGAGGTGTTAGACAAGCATACGCCCACCTGATGGAAAGTGGTCACATTATCCTATGGACATTTGCAACACCAGAGGTGGAGCACTCGCGCTGCCGACCCTGTAAAAACCATTTGAAGAAGTATGGCAATAGACTATAATACGAGAATGTTATAATATTAGATTTAAGGAACAATAAACAAATAATATTTAGAGCGTATTCGGTAATGTAACATAAATGGTAACTTTTGGCTGTTGATTTCATGAAAAAATTATAACATTATAACAAAATTTTGTGTACATAAATACGACAATATGCTATAGAATTATTAAAATAATCTCTTTTGTTTTTAAGCAGTTGGCAACAAAATGAAGCTTTAATCACGTAGAATTACGAATTTGCAACTTCTGCTGGATTCCCAATGCATTCCGGAATATTATGTATATGTTATGATAGAAGAACAAGGCATGAAACATCACATCAAGTAAATAGAAAAAAAATGAGGTTTACAGTAGCCTTACATGTCATCACTGCGCCACCGCGCGTGTTCATTATACAAATGAATAGTGCGCGGTTCCCGGTTTCATCACTCCCACAAAAATTATCGAGCAACCGTCATCTAGGTATGTCTAAGGTCTAAGGGCCGTATTCAAGAACGTTTATCAATACTCAAGAAACACTTGAGAGTAGTATTTATAAGGCAAAAACTAGCCTCAAGTGTCGATTGAGTATTGAGAAACGTTCTGGAATACGGACCTAAGGATGATGATATTGGTTTTTTAATTATCAGGAAATCGACTCCTTAGTTTTGCTACTTGGTACCCAGTATATACTGAATCATCATACACCTATGAAATGAAACAGTACAATTAAAACTACACGTCTGGTTCTCAGAAGACATATTTGTTTCTAAGAAACAATATCGCTAGCAGGCATGTTATTTTTTTTTCTTGTAATTGACCTTTATGTCATACTTAATTCTGTACGAAATACCCAAGAAAGACCCAGGGGATTAAATAAATAAAAAAAAATATTTTTTTTTTTAATTTGTTTTTTTTATATTTTTTTTTTATTAAGCTCATATTTATCCAAGTCTCGCTACATATTTGACGTTAACTATGTTACTATTTTTTATGGGTCTTATGAAAAATTGGAAATAGCATAATGTCTACTTTTTATGGATAGTTAACTATACTCTATGGGAAACGTGCACGAGTAGACATAATCACGCTTTTGCGCTTTCGCCCTCACAGCTAGTTATATTAATAATGAAATAATTTTTAAAAAAGTAAATTAGAAATAATGAACATAATGTTTTTGCTTTATTTTTTTCGTCGTTTAAATATTTTTCATCTTTCTCTCCTTCTTTTTATTCACATTTTCGTACATTGTCATCCTGATAAACTTTGATCCAGATTTCAAGTATTTAGATCATCGGGACGTTCGTCGTTTAAATATGTTTCATCTTTCTCTCCTTCTTTTTATTCACATTTTCGTACATTGTCATCCTGATAAACTTTGATCCAGATTTCAAGTATTTAGATCATCGGGACGTTGGTTTAAAATCTATCACAAATTTAACCGAACAGACATACAAGAAAGCGAGTGTAATAACCTCATCAGTTTTAACTATTAGATTGATTTTTCTCTTATTCTATGTTTTTTTAATATTTTATCTTAAAAAATGATTTCATACTCGTATTATAATCCATTATATAACTGGTCCTTACTAAGTGTAAAATGTTTGAATAGTCCAGTCATTATGTCGGAAAAATCGGGTTAGAAATGCAAATGAACCGAGAAAGCCAAATTTTGGATTTAGAAAATAATTGGAATTTGGAAAATAACCTGATGGGTTTTCCGCCATCTTGAAAAAAGGGTTAAATTCAGTTTTTTCATCATAACTCGGTTCCCCGTCGATAAACGAATTTTTTTTAAAATTTTTTTTTGATTCCTCTTTAATTTTTTTTTTTTTTATTATTCTCTTTAAATTTTTTTTATTATTTTTTTACTTTTTTCAAGATGGCGGTAAACCCATCAGGTTATTTTGGACGACAATTTGAGCTTAAGCTTTTCTAGCCCCCCTCCCCCCACGTAATATCCAAAATTTGGCTATCTCGGTTCATTTGCATTTTCAAATGTATATAATGACAGGACTAGAAATCAATCTATCGTTTTGAAAGGGGTGAAAATCACGATGAAAGATTCCGTTTTATAGATACATACATGCCAAGCTAATAACAACAAAAGCATATAAAAAACCAAACGACGTTAATAGATATTCTCTTGTAGTACATTAAAATAACTGTCTATCATCCCCATTTCCTCAAATGTTACACAGCATTTTTTTATAAGAATATGGATGAGGGACACTAATGACATTCCATTTCTGAAGGCCCGTATTAGAAATGAATATAAAAATATTAATCAAATGGGATGCAAAATGGACGATGACAGAGGGAAATATTCGACCATTCACATCACTTCGCAGGAGCTCTCGTATAAAGTATGACATTAATGTCTCTATCTGAATCATTTCCAATTCGTTTGCAAACTTTTGTTTCAAAAATTTTATCGAATCAGCAAATACTGTATGTATTTGCTGATTCGAAAAATTTTGAAGGAATTCGATTAACTTGTTGTATATAGAAAACTAGCTGTCCCGCCCGGCTTCGCCCGTGACATACTTCGAACCCCGTAGCACCCATTTAATCCCGTTGTTTAATAATTTCACATTCACAATAATGTATGAACATTTTCCAAAATCATTGATTACTTCTCCGCTCTCCATTACCTAGGTACCGACCTCCATTACCTACGCCCGCACGGCCCAGTCGAATTAAATTAATTTCTTTGCGGTTTATTTTGAATAATTTAATTTGCAAGGTGTACAGGGACAAAATAATCTTTATGAAATGCTGAAGCCAACTAACGTAGTAAAAATGATAAGGATTAATAGCATATTTGTGTAAATAGCCTTCAAATTTCCGCTTTATAATAGCTGTTTTTTTTAAGTATTATAATTGATATGGTATGTTATTCTTAAGAGATAGACATATGTCGTCGCGGACTTTTTTGTAGACCTTTATTAGCTACACAATTGTACCATACATTATTTTGTTATATCTCAAAGGGTTTAGGCAGCGTTTTTGTTGAAAGCTCCCAGACGGCTTATTTTTTACATCCCCAACAAATATCGTTATAATTTGGTCAATATATACAAAAACTTTACAAATTATACATAAAATCCTTCTATGAGAATCACTCTAACTATTTAAAAAACCATATCGTTATCCGTTGCGTAGTTTTAAAGATCTAAGCATACATAGGGACAGACAGCGAAAAGCGACTTTGTTTTATAATATGTAGTGATATTGTAGGACAATTTTTAACACAGTGTCATCTAGCCGCTGCGTATTTTTGAAAACAAGTCAAGCTCGTCTCAAGCCTATCGGCTTCCATGAACGGGTGCCTGAGGACGGCGGGTCAACTGTTCGCCGTTCTTTCAGAAGCAGGCCATGGGTAGTGGCGTAGCGTGAGGGATACACGCATACATTTCACCTCCTCAAGGACGTGGTATAATACCCGAACCCCCAAAGAAGCGAACCCCCCAAATAAAAACCCCCAGAAAAGGGTAGAATAGCATCCAAACCCCCTCTGAACGAACCTGCGGTAGAGAGGCTGCCTGTCGGGTGCCATGGGGCTATCCCTCTGAGGGCTCACCCGGGACCATAGACAGATGGAGTCAACCTGCCAGCCAGGGAACCCTTTAGAAACGGTGATGCAGCTGGCTGCCCGCTGCATAGTACAGGGGCCCAACCTTGGAAGACTGACCCACCGGGCCACGCATAATCCCGATGTGCTTCGTCGTGTCGGTTGGTGACCGGGTAAGCAGGCCCTTCCGTCCGGCGCGCAAATATCCCCTTTCCTTCCCCTTCCAAGTATTCAGAACACAACATTGCCGCTTCAAAATTACCTGAGCATCTGGAGTTAGACGTTCGTCGAGAGCATAACAACAAAAAATACATCAAGGGGTGCATCAGCTTGGCCTCTTTCAAGCTCGGAGTCCTTAACAGGATGAGGCGGTTTTTCACGCTGGAACAGATATGCTTATTAGCTGCGTTTCACCATATTTACCACGGTGAGTGTTCTGAAGAACTCTTTCACTTGAACCCATCCTCTCTTTTCCGTTTCCGAACAACACGGGCGGGGTAGACATATCATCCTCACACTGTGGGCACAATTCGCACATGTCGCACCAAAAAATTATGAAACTCTCTGGCAGCGCACGTGTTTCTCTCCTCTTACATTCCTGGGTGCTTTAAGAGAAGCGTTAAAAGGCATATTTCTGAGGGTCACTATCGGGGCCCTGCCAGCCGAGACAGCGGCCCTTAGTCACGGATCGTCGTCTCTGCTGTTCATCAGGCGGGCGGTGCAATTTTAACGTCTCAATAAAAAAAAAGAATCAATAAGGATTTCCACATGAATAAAAAGCGACACCTAGCCCTAAATAAGCTTATATAATGGGTATCTAAACAACTGATAAACATAGTTATCTATTTCTACATACATACATATTATGTATAGTAAACACCCAAACTCCAAAACACACATCTGTGGATTACACAAATAATTCATTAGGACTAAGGACCCGGGAATCAAACCCGAGACCTCAGCACGTAAGTCGCATGCATTATTACTTAGAGCGTTTTCACATTATCCGATCCGATATCGGTGTCGGACGACGATAGCCGACACCATGTGCTATTTTCACATATTTCCGACTAAATCGTTCCGATACGGCCATTTGCTCGATAGCGTAGTGCGGGCAAGTCATCATGGCAGACTATAATAGAAAACTTTATTTGCTGTATGTATTATATTTGAGACGCAAAAAAAAGATCTGTCCACAGACAGAGTATTGGATACATCCCATTGTGGAAGCTAGATATTCAGAGGGAGCATTTTATACTCTTTTTAGCAAGCTACAAAACGCACCTAGAAAATGTTTTAATTACTTTCGTATGAGGGAATCCACATTCAATTATTTGATAATTCAATTTAATTAAAATAATTAAGCTCAAAATGACCGCCGCGCATCGGGCTCTACGCACACAGAGACAATTTAGATACACGTATAGCATACATACAAACATTTTCGCCCGACGGCTCACGGGCGTCCGATGGTGCCACCAGCATATCGGTGTAGGCTCCGATATCCGATATCGGGCCGGACAATATAAAAGACAGGTACATATTTCATACATTTTACTTACCCCGATATCGGATCGGCGTCCGACACCGATATCGGATCGGGTAATGTGAAAACGCTCTTACGCTACCGAGGTAGTAAAAAACTGTGCGGCATAACGTTGACCGACAAAAATACATAACGAATTGATACTCAATATGGTATGTTGAATGAAAGTATAGGAGCAAGAAAACCTTTTACGTTTTAAGTATTGAACTGAAAAAGTCTTGCTCCGTTGATTTAACAAACGAGACATTCCAGCTGCACACTAATAGCGAATTATTGAATTGTCACAGGAATTACATAAGTAATTCCCGTGAGTGTAGGGGGTGGGCATGATCCTTTACAGATTGCTAACTTGTTTGTGGATCAATTTAAAGTGAAACCTCTATTGTGTACGGCTCAGAGCGGTGGGCAGCCAGTGATTACCACTGGGGCTAAACTAGGTGTAAAATTCAGTGCTAAAGATATTGGGCAAGTTTTGAAAACCATGGTAACAGGTAAATCACCGGGCCGCGATTACCTAAGTGTCGAGCACCTTCGTTACGCGGGTCCGCATATAAATAGGGTACTGGCTATGTTTTTCACTTTGTGCATGGGTCATGCTTACCTACCTAAGAATCTCATGCAAACCATAGTTGTACCAATTGTAAAAAATAAAACTGGTGACAAGGCAGATCCCAATAATTATAAGCCAATCTCACTGGCCACCATTATGGCTAAGGTGCTGGACAGCTTGCTGGACGCGCATATGTCTGCAAGAATTGGTCTACATGATGCTCAATTTGGATTTAGACCCGGTCTATCCACGGAAAGTGCCATAATGTGTCTAAAGCAAACTGTCCGGTACTATATAGATAGGAGAACACCCATATATGCCTGCTTCTTAGACCTGTCTAGGGCTTTTGACCTTGTATCCTATGACCGTCTGTGGGAGAAACTACAGTGTGAGAGTTCCGTTGCAAGTGAGGTTATATGTTTGCTTCAATTCTGGTACAGAAATCAAACAAACAATGTTAGATGGGCGGGTTCTTTATCTAAAGAATATATGCTGGAGTGTGGCGTGAAGCAAGGAGGGATAACCTCACCCCGCTTGTTTAACCTATATATCAACCAGCTTATCGTGGAACTCAGCAACTCTGACGTGGGCTGTCACATTGGTGGTGTTGCCATGAATAATATAAGTTATGCCGATGACGCGGTGTTGCTGTGTCCCTCGATAGGAGGTTTGCCATATTTGGTAATGATGTGTGAGAGTTATGCGGTGGCCAAGGGACTTAGGTACAACGCCAAAAAAAGTGAGTTACTTGTTTTTAAAGCCGGTAACAAAAGGTTAAATGTGCCACAAGTATCACTAGCAGGTACACCACGACATGGACATAGAAAGGGAACGCAGGGCGCTCTCTGTCAGATGTAATATGCTGGCGCGGAGATTTGCACGTTGTACAAATGAAGTAAAACTAACGCTCTTTCGAGCTTATTGTCAGACCTTTTACACGTGCAGTCTGTGGGTCAGCTATACGCAGAAGGCATACAGCGCCCTGCGTGTCCAGTACAACAACGCTTTCAGGGTGCTGTTGGGGCTTCCTCGGTTCTGTAGCGCTTCCGGAATGTTTGCTGAAGCTCGTGTGGATGACTTTTACGCGATTATTCGGAAGCGTAGCGCCTCCATCCTTCGCAAAACACGCGCCAGTTCCCACAGCATGCTGAAAGTATTGTGTAATCGGTGGGATTGTCCGATGCTTAAACGGTGGATTGGACTCCACACTTAGAGCTCAAGGACGGGCATAGGGTGTCTTTGGGTGCATAAATGTTTTGTTTTGTGTTTTCGTTAAGTTACTAACATTAGTTTTTATAATTATATTATACTACTAACATTTTTGGGCTTTATGTCTGCAAAATAAACATATTATTATTATAAGTAGTTATATTTACCAAAATTTAGCTTAACAGATGCCTAAAACTCTTCTTTAAGTAGGTTCTATTTCTAATAAACAACCTTCACATCTACATATTGACAAACCATATTATAACTAATACACAAAGACGTGTGGGTAGAATTTCACAAACACTCAACTATTGAACTATCGAGTAAACACCGCTCTCTAAATCCGTTTAATGCTCAGCCCACGCAGTAGTGTTTCACATTAACAGTTCCCTCTGTAATTAATTTTACAATTTAAGGATGAATCTAGAATTATAACGTAAATATTGATTATTTAGGATCGACAACGAATAAATACATGTAACTTACATATGAACCACGTGAAAGACGTGCGTGTATGAAGCCATAAATGAATTTGCATTATGTGAAAGAAGTATGTGTCATGATTTCAAATAATATACGAGTATAAGAATGTTTTGTAAAATAAATGTGGGTGATTTGATCTAAATTCTACTTGACATGTATAAAACCCTGATTTGAACGGAAGCAGAAATAGTTTTATATAATTATTTTTAGTCCGCCTATAATTCTCTCACATCCAGTCAAGTGTTTATTCTTCGTAAGTTAATTGTGGTAGCCAGAGGCATTCTGTTACAGTGGTTCGAGCCGACAGGTTGTATTAGCAGTAAGCATTGAGTTAAGTACAGAAGTAATTAAAACATAGTGATTTATTACTGAAGGCGTATTATTTCATCACAATCAGAAGTGGGATAACCCCAAGCAGGTATGTACATAATAATATGCTAGCCATTTTATTTTTCTTCTGCAAAACAGGATTCTTCGTAAAAATTATTTAAAGGTTTTTAAGCTAAGTAGTAGTTCTACTTTTTACTAGAGAGCAATCTTAAAATGATGCTGTGATTTTCTAGTATAATAAAATATTAAACTACCGTCTACTATGTGGGTAATTTATGCCCAAGGCATTATTAAATGTATCTTTTGATAGTACATAGAATTACTAATAATTATTTAGTAGCTGTTAGTGTAATGTAGTAGATGGTGCGAGGGCTATGCCACGTGGTTGTAACTACTTACTGGCAGTGCTATAGCGTGTTTATTGCCACATATTCATAAATTCTAGTCCAATAAAATTAGAATAATAAAAATCATTTCAATTTTTTTCACCACAATTTAGATACATAATTATCGTTCTACATGTACATATTTTATTGTTATTGTGAGAGACTGATACCTAAACTAGGAGAAATCCTGTATTTCAGGCACCAGTACACCCCAGCACATTTATACAATTTTATTATTCACGAACGTAATTAAAATCTTGGTAACGTCAGGTTAGTATGCGTGTGTGTATTTATGTGTTTGTGTATGTGTTGTGTATGTGTATGTGCGTGTTATGTGGATATGTATGTATATGCATGTGTACGTGTATGTACGTGATCTTGTAGTAATTATACTGCTATTTAACTAGGTACAATAAGATTTTCTATCTTCTCATAGTCCATGGACATGAGCCACTCTTTAGTTTACTTTTTACATAAATATTTAGATATGGCATAAATATGAAGTATCCTGTTCAAATTTTTATAAAGAAAGCCTCCAATAAAACAGAAGAATCTGTTGATGAATTGCGTATGAAAATCAACCGTATCGAATAGTCTTTTTTTTGCGAGAGTAGGTTTTTTGTAAGTAGTGAGTGTTGTTTTATAATGACATGCAATATGTATAGCTGACGGACTGTCAGCACCATACATTTATTGTATAATTCAGCTGTAGAATAACGGTATGATAAAAAGTACGATACCTTTAAAATAGCTCGCCGAGCTCTCTCCACACCAAGAAGCGTAGATTTGTGAACACCATCCCAAGTGGTAATACAGTAACATATTAGGGATTGACACAAAGAAATGTAAACAGTTTTCCTCAAGCCTTCATCGGCCACATGTCTAAGGATTTTGAATACATATTTAAGTTTTCTTAGTTTAGTTGTAAGAGCTTCAACGTGCGGCTGAAAATCCAAGAATTGGTCTAATATTATGCCAAGGTATTTTACTGTAGAGGATCTTTGTAGATGTGTGCATGTACACTGCACACCCAGGAGGGAAATGCAATTGTGGGCAATGAGTGGAAATGCAAGTGAAGCGTGAAGAGTGCTTCCCCGAATGGCAAACGGTATATACATGGTGTTATCTGTATTTAGCGTTAAGTAATTATTCTTAAACCACTTTGTCACCTTGTCTAAGCCCAGTTGAGCGTACTTATAAGTATTTTCCCACGAATCTGAGTAAAATATAAGAGCTGTGTCATTTGCGAATGCATATATACTACCCTGAGTTAAGTTAATCGTACACAGATCATTAACGTAAATGAGAAATAGAGTTGGAGAGATAATACTACCTTGGGGGACACCACGATTGACAGGTAATTCTTTACTTATGTATCCATTTATCCCAACACTCTGTGTACGATCACGAAGGTAGTCGGCGAACAATTCCAATTGGTCTCCCCTTATTCCAATGTGTTCCATCTTTTCTATCAGGATGGAGACAGAAATCGTATCGAATGCTTTAGCTAGGTCTAAAAAGATACCCAATACTCTTTGCTTCTTATCTAATGTTCTCGCTATCTGATCTGTTAAGTCATGAACCGCGTCGCTTGTAGATCTTCCCGTCCTAAATCCATACTGTGAAGGTGAAATGATTTTATTTATCGTTAGATAGCTGGTCAATCTAGAGTTCATGATTCTTTCAAGAACCTTCGATAGCGACGGAAGTATAGCTATTGGCCTGTAGTTCGTCACTAGATTTCTGTCTCCTGCCTTAAAAATAGGATGTATTACGGCTTTCTTAAAAGTTCTGGGGAATATACCAGTTGTCAATGACAAATTACATATATGAGTAAGTGGCGGAACAAAAAAATGCTTGTTTTGTTTGATTAAATTGACTGAAATATTGTCCCAGCCTGCCGAGCAATCACTCCGCATTGAATCCACTATTTCATTTGCCTCTCGCTCATCCGTAGGAAGCAAAACCATTGAGTGTACTGGGATACATGTTTTCGAAATTTCTTTTGGGCATGTATTAATTATTTTTTCAGCTAGCTTTTTCCCAACATTAGCATAGTGATCATTGACCAATTCAACTCCCAACTCGGGTGATGGAGCTAGTGACAATAATTTGGAAGGATCTTCCCTGATTGTAGACCTTCCCGTGACTTTATTTATTGCTTGCCATAATCGTTTATTATCGTTACCTGCACTTTTCAACTCACCTGCATCATACTCTCTTTTAACTTTCTTTAAGATATTATTGCAGAAGTTTCTGTACCGTGAGTATGAAAGTTTAAGAATTTCATCTGTTGGTGATCTTCTCAATTTTTTATGTAAAGAGTCTCGGCGTTTCATACACCGAATGAGCCCTGGCGTGATCCATTGTTTTAATATCTTTTTCCTATTTGATATTGTAACCTCTGTAGTATTTGCCGCTATGATATTTCTAACAGAATTAACAAGGAAGTCGGCTGCAGAGTTGGGATCTTTAATATGAAATATGTAGTTAATATCACAAGTATTTAGATCGTCGGATATCTTACAATAGTCAATCCGATGTATGACACCAGCCGATCGAGGTTTAGGTTTGTTTCTCATTAAATATACAATTGTAGCGTAGTGGTCGGTAAAACCTGATTGAACTACAAATGCTCTAGCAGGTAACGTTGTTTTCAACATTATATGGTCTATACAGTTTCCTTCTCGGGTAGGAAGAGTAAGTTCAGTTTCCTTCTCGGGTAGGAAGAGTAAGAGCCGGCAGTAGACCATGGCAAGCCAGTAAAGTCAAGTAAGCATCATTGCCTGAGTGCACTGCATTTTGGTTAATATGTACATTTATATCCCCTGTTAAAATTATGTGTGTAGATCTACCAATATTTGTCAAGGTGCTGTCCAGATCTCGTAAGAAGGCAGGGGCATCATGCGTGCCTGGGGGAGAGTATATGGCTAAAATAATTGTATCGTCGTTAACTTTTAATTGTAGACAGTTCGCATCTTGGAAAGATGGTTCTTCCACCGTGGCCGAAATGTTATCATTTACATACACCACGACTCCCTCGTTTTGGGTTTTGTGATTTGTAGTTGAATAACTGTCATATTGGGCTAAGACAGGAATGTTTCTACCACCACAGAGCCAGCACTCTGTAAGAACAATTATATCCCACTCCACTCCGGTCCTGTGTAATAGCGGTTCAAATTCTAGCATATTTTTATTTACACTTCTAATATTTTGATTTATTAATTAAGACATTTCTGGAGCTGCAGATTTTGCGTGACACAATTGTCTATGTCACAAATCGCACTCTCCGCCACCGACACAGTGTCCACATAATTTAAATTAACTACCGTATTATCGAATGTTGTTGCTGAAAGTCAGTAATACTTCGCTGTTCACCATTACTTAAAGATATTGCGCTGTCATGAAACCTGTATATTTATCAAATAGAAAAAGCATATATATTTTTAGAGTATTTAAGAGTTTATGGTGTTGTGTTTAGTGTTAGAGAAGAGTCATGATAAGTGCCAGTGCTTAGTTCACAGTTAAATATATATTTAGAGTGATAAAATGCATTAAAATATATTTTTAATTCACATGTATTTAGTTGATGAAATGAGTATTTAGTTACCTTAAAGTTACCGTTAGTATAATCTAGGAGTTGCTTTAATTTAGAAACAAAATTCTTATTAGTATTACAAGATAAATGATAGTGTAGAATAACTTTGTAGATAGAAAAACTTAAGATTATATTATAATTACGATCGAAAAATATACAATTTGGTTCGACTATATTCCAATTAATAATAGAATAAATTATAATAGCATTATTATACATTAAATATATGATTGTAAAATACGTCCACAGATCAAGTAGTCACTTGGTCCTTAACTTTTCCATATCTGCCTCCAATCTGAATCCATATCTGAATCCGATAGCATAGAATTGGTACATGGTTTTTTTATAGACAACAACAACATAAACAACATATTGTCACGCCTTTATCCCCGAAGGGGTAGGCAGAGGCATATTTAACGCCCAAGTTTCACCGTATGCATTTCTGTCCCACGTAACAGGTGGTGAGCCCATTGCCGTTTGAAATGGACAGGCGCAGGCTGCATCGACTTGCTGTTGAAATTTTTAAGCCGCCCATAGGGCCTCCAACTTGGCTTGACGACTGCCATTTTATTGGCAACCGGGACCAATAGCTTAACGTGCCTTCCGAAGCACGGAACTGGGATGGGTCTAAAGGACCGAATAAATTTAATAATAAAATATGTCTATTTTAGATGTTAAATTTGGAAGAAATTTTGAACCCGTTGCCTTTTTAGTGAGGTGGTAACAAAAAGGCTAAAAGGTCTTATGTGCTAGACACTCATTAGCACGACCAATTAAAGTCCTGGTAGTCTCGGACTGAACTTTTTTATAAAATAAATAAATATCCATCACGCCTTATCCCCGAAGGGGTGGCAGAGGCATATTATATGCCCACTTTTCACAGTGTAGATTCCTGTCCCACGTAATAGGTGGTGAGCCCATTGCCGTGTTGAAATAGACAGACGCAGGTTGTGGCTACCTGCTGTTGAAATTTTTTAAGCCGCCTAAATGGCTTTCAACCAGGCCTAACGACTGCCATTTTACTGGCAACCGGGACCAACGGCTTAACGTGCCTTCCGAAGCACGGAAACGCTCGCAAATGTAAATGCCACAAAGTGGTCACCCATCCGACGACCAGCCATAGTGAAAGTTGCGTACCTCAGTGATCGTTTACCGAACACTGAAACCGCGGGGCCACGAGCGCTTTTTTATAAACAGTTTAAAAAAATATATCAAGAAATAAGACTATTTCCTATTACCCTTCACTAATTTATCACTGTGATCATCACTGTTGTATTACAAAAATAGACATAATTGGTCGATTACATGTCAACGTGAAGTACCATTTTCTTTTATGATTGAATACATGAAATACTAACCCGATTTTCTGATAATTTAAAATGATAATTACGAAAAATATAGATATCTTTGTCGGTCTACCTCCATGGATTTTGGGCGACTGACTTTCGATGATTTATTGGGTGAGTATGTGCCTCACTTAATGTCGAGTCGTTTGTCGTCGGATGATGACGTACAATGTGAACTCGCTGGTTTGAATATGTGCCTCATTCAATGTTGTTCGAGTCACTTGTCGTCAGATTATGATTACAAGGAAACCAGGAATTCAAGTCCAGGGACGCCCCCGGCAGCCTCCACCTCAGCATCTCGCAGCAGCAGCAAGGTAGCATAGCATACCCATTCCTGCTTCCATTTCTTTTTTGTCGCCAACTGCGTGTAAATTTCACTTTTGACTTTCCCCGCAAATACAGTCCAACTCGAATTTATTTATCTCGCCCGCTCAACCATAGATCAAGTATGCATAATATCTAATACCTACTATGATTATTGCTGATCAATTGGCGTTTCAGTATGGCCTTCATTCTTTTTTTAAAAATATGGCTTGTTTTTCTAAGTATCGTGGCAGCTCTGAATACGCTAAGCTCATGGTTATTTTCATTGAAATATGGTTTTCACTTAGGAATTACATTGCGCTTTCTCTGACAAACTTACATTATGTTCGAGCATAGTTGCCATGGTATTCAGGGAGTTTACTTTTCAAAGTTAAATAACTATTATTATTATTACTTTGCTATGTCACAGAAAACCCCTTAATAAAGTTTATTTCAATTAATTAGAATTTCATCTGTCATTTACATCAAGTATAGGCATAGACCTAAATTGAAAAAAAAACGTATTATGGAATATCTATTTCATTGTGGTTATGAATGGATTATTGTCCGCGGAATTCATGCATATTTCAGGAAGGTGTGATGTCTGGTATTGAGACGGGTACACCACCTGATACGCCTCCAAGGAGTCGCAGTCGTCCTTCAAAGAGAAGGAAGACTAGACGGACGAGGTCGTCGTCTAGTTTCTGTTCCACGAGTTCAAATGACGACGTTTTACCGAAGAAGATACGTAAGCGTCTGAACAAAATTTCTTCTATTGATATTCTCCAGTTGATTAAACGTGTTTCAAAAGTTTTGCCTAGCAACTCCTGGAATAACAATAACCTTAACAATGTTATTCCAGAATTTGATCCGTCGACTAAGACTCAAACTATAGAGTGCTGGCTGCGGAAAGTTATTGAGTGTGCTGTCATTTACGGGTGGGACGAAAAACGAACCGTTCATTTTTCTTTACAGAAATTATCCGGGCTAGCGAAAGTATGGTTTGAGGCTTTACCGACGGTTGTTTATACCTGGGATGAGTGGCAGGATAAACTGAGAAAGGCATTCCCTAGTGATGAAAATTATGGTCGGCTACTAGAGGAAATGTTAAACCGCACTTCACGTAGTAATGAAGAATATTTTTATGATAAGCTAATAAAATAAATAAATGATAAATATCCATCACGCCTTATCCCCGAAGGGGTGGCAGAGGCATATTATATGCCCACTTTTCACCGTGTGGATTCCTGTCCCACGTAATAGGTGGTGAGCCCATTGCCGTGTTGTAATGGAGAGACACAGGTTGTGGCTACCGGCTGTTGAAATTTTTAAGCCGCCCATAAGGCCTTCAACCAGGCTTAACGACTGCCATTTTACTGGCAACCGGGACCAACGGCTTAACGTGCCTTCCGAAGGACGGAAACGCTCGCAAATGTAAATGCCACAAAGTGGTCACCCATCCGACGACCAGTCATAGTGAAAGTTGCGTACCTCAGTGATCGTTTACCGAACACTGAGACCGTGGGGCCACGAGCGATGATCTTCATCTTTTAAGGTTATTAAATAGATGTGAAATTGTTGGTAGAAAAGCTGTTGATTGTATCATATACGGTATTAGCGACCAATCCATTAGGAATGGGGCACAGGCACAAAATAATTTTGAACCTGAAGGTCTACTCAAATTTCTGGCATCTGTTAACAGACCACAATACAGACAGACAGAGCGTACGAATCTAAGACCTAGCCTTGTTAATGACAGTAAGAATTCTAGTAGTAGCAAATTCGTTCAGTGACTTGTTATAATTGTCGTTCAAAAGGTCACCCTTACTTTAAATGTACAAAACCGATTATAAAATGCGAACAATGTAATTGTGTGGAACATGATTACGACTCGTGTAAATTGGAACCTCTTGCCTCTTCTAATTCTAAAACCAACCAGATACAAACCGCATCTGAAAATAGAACTTTAAAAATAAATTCTTACAGTGACAGTAACTCTAAATGTTTTAAATTTGTTGAAATCAATTATCAATCTTTTAGAGCATATATTGACTTTGGTAATGAATGCACACTCTTGCGCAAAACCGATGCTGATTTGCTGAAGTTTTGATCAGGTTCCGGTCGTTAAGGGTTTCGGACAGTCGTCGGTTGTACCCCTGTACAAAACCAATATTTTTCTTAGTATCGATGAGATTGCGTCTGAAATTGAGGTTTTACTTTTCGATGATATTCACATAGATACATCCATGTTTATCGGACAAAATTATACAGAGTTACCATTTTATAAGAAACTTACATTTTATAAGAGTCCATACTTAGCCCCACTTGCAAATCAAAAACGTATTAACCTATATGTCAGTAGTGCGACGGAATTTTCAAATACTAGTTTTATTCCTGTTCAAACTTTTAATTTTACGGGCGATGTATTCATTCAAGGCAACGCTGTCAAGGCAGGTGGAGAGTTTCGATTATTACCGACTCCTTATAGTATTTTTTATGGTAAGGGTATAGTTGTTGTAGCTAATTTATCCACTTGTAATATGACTCTCAAACCAGACACACTATTGGCTAGAGCAATCCCGTTTGTTGAAAGTAACATAAGTCAGGTAAATCAAATAGTAAGTAGTGCTCTGAAAACACAAGCTCTTGATAGGGACGACATACAAATAGGATGGGGATTGAATAATCAAGAATTGAATAAACTTTACTCGTTATTAGAAGAATATCGCGATTGTTTTGCTGTGAATCTTAGTGAAATAGGGTTAGTTAATAATGTAGAAATGAAGATTGATTTAATGAATATTAAACCGATTTTCTACAGTCCTTATCGGTTATCACATTTTGAACGCAAACAAGTTCAACAGACTATTGATGATTTACTTCGAAATGATATAATTCAAGAATCAAAATCTGATTATGCTAGTCCAATATTAATGGTTAAGAAAAAAACAGGGGAACAGAGATTGTGTCAATTTCCGAGCTTGAAACAATAAGACTATAAAGGATCGTTTTCCTCTACCACTAATAGAGGATCAAATATCGAACCTCAGTAGTAATAAGTCCTTTACGACTTTGGATCTTGCTTCAGGTTACTACCAAATTCCCCTGGCTGAAGAAAGCAGGCATCTTACTGGTTTCGTCACGCCTGATGGGCATTACAAGTTTAAAAGAATGCCACTCGGTTTGGATAACGCACCGGCTGTGTTCCAGAGAATGATTAACCAAATACTCTGAAACAAACGATTTGAATATGCATTGGCTTACTTGGATGACGTTTTGATTCCACCGCCGAGCACACAACAGATGTTTCAGAGATTAGAGAGTATTTTGAAGCTTTTTAAGCAAAACTGTCTAACTCTGAAACTATCAAAATGTCGATTTTTCGATGATACTATCAGTTACCTTGGGTATGAAATATCCTCACTAGGTATTAAGCCCATTAACGTGAAAATTGCAGCTGTTAAACAATTCCCTAAACCGCAAAGTGTTCACGAAGTTCGCCAATTTTTAGGATTGACTGATTACTTCAGAAAATTTATCAAGAGCTATGGAGAGATTGCTCGCCCATTAAGGTTCTTAACACTGGCAGTTGTATGCTCTTAAAGAAATTTCGAGTGTATTTGTTGGGTATCCATTTTAAGGTTTATACAGACTGTGCAGCTCTACGCACTACACTTATAACGGTTGACGGGCTTGGTAGGGGTGGTGCGCACTAGGTAGCAACAACACACCTACGTACACCCATCAGGTACGGTTGGTAATACCTGGAGATGTGTAAGTAACACTATCTCAAAGAATCACCGGTGCACCAGCTAGCAGAGCATGTGTATAGGGAGTGAGTATGGACCAACCTGGAGCAGAGAAATACCAGAATCTATAAAAAAAGGAGGGCGCCAGGTATCTCTCCATCAAACGAATGATGCAATTAAAAAACTCAAGTATCTACTTATTTATTATATTTATTTAAACTATATCCATATGTAGACATGAATATACATATATGAAAGTAAAAAGAAATGGCTTAGTCAAGCATAGTGGGACCCATATATATATGGTCACTTAAAAATAAGTTTATATTTAGTACAAATAAAAATTAAACCAAAGTATGGAAATGGGCGTGGCCTAAAATGACAAATATTAAAGCAGTTGTCAGATGCCTTAAAAATATCTAAATTATATACAGACATACATTTAAACTATTTCTTAGTTTAGTTAAACACACAACGCCGCCTCCTATCATCATCATCATCGTAAACTACAACATAACAAGGTAAAAATAAGTTTCACATTAATATCCCTTTGTGATAATAAAAAGATTATAAAATATGTGTAACTGAAACGTCACATCAGTAGTCCAGTATATTAAAGTAGTGGAAAGCTACATATGTAATAGAAAAATGAATATTCAAGGTTAAAAGTTATTCCTTTTAAACTATCAACATCAGTCGGCCTTTACCGGGTTATTATACATAGAAACTAATTAAAGATACAATAAACTACTTATCTGGATTGAGGAAAATCCAAGTCCTTCACATCTCTTTCTATTCTAGAAGTCCAGGTAGTAGGTAACCAGAGTAAGGAAAAATATCCTCTTTGCATAATGTCTGTAAAAATGTAGAATGCAGAGAACGTGAAACACGTTAAACAATTATTATGTAGATATGAAATAAAGAACCAAAACGAAAAAGAACAAAAACGAAAAAAAAACCCCTGTAACAACAGAAAAGTTACAGACATTAGTAATTTGTAATAAAAATCACTTTTACCCTCAACATTCTGGTAAGGAATACTGTGTGTGTGTAAGAGATTATATAGTTTTACCTTACCACTTATTTCAGTGGGGTTTTAACCAGATCCTTCTATCATCATCCTTTTTTCATGTTATTTGCTAAGTCTCTTGATAAGCAGGCTGAAATACAAAGTACAACCGTTGTAAGAACATATTATTCGCAAATGCCAAGTAATCTTGCCGATTACGAAGAAACAAATATAAACAACCATTCTCACCTCAGCATTAGCTAAAAAGACTTCGGATATTAATCCGAATTAAATCACCATGACCAAGCGCTTTTTCATCACGCCGTTCTCGTCAAAAAGACTCAGCTTCTTTTTTTCTTTCGCTCGATTACGCTAGGCCAAGTCATACGGCCTATACAGCCTTGACCAAACATTGGCAGGATAAACAAAACCAACATAAAAACCTTACTATTCCTGTTTGTCACACCGCACGCAATACATTATGTGTGGATGTGAGTCAGGACAGCCAATCTATCAAAGTTGAATGTCCAGCACCAAACTGAAAGACACCATAGACAGCACGCGTTAATACTAGAACGCGCCCAAAGAGTCGAAACGTCCGTGACAGTTTTGACAACGTCAAACTCATGTCGTTCCGAAAAAACACAAACAATGTGAAATACTTTTAAATAATTAGACAAGTGACTTTAGAGTTATAACTAAAGTATTGTGAAAATTGAGTTTGTTTCCACAAAAGGGATGTATACAGAAATAAGGTTAGTAAATCAATTCTTATGAATATGTAACCGACACTCAGAAGTGTTACACACTAACGAAATGAGACCTCGTTCCGCGTATAGCTCGATGGTGGTTACAAATAAGCGAGTTCACGTTCGATATAGAATACCGACCTGGTGTTCAAAAGTCGCACGTGGATGCGTTGAGCAATAACACTATTCTGTCTGAAAAATGTGATAATAACTCCTCTGTTAGCATATACACTATAGAGAAAGAAAATTGGCTTTTATCATTACAATTAGCAGACCCTGAAATATCACGTATTTTTTTTAATTCTAAAGCCTGAAAATGTCCAAGAATGTAAAGATATTCGCAAAAACTATGTCGTAAAAGACCATACTGTATATAGAAGAGTAGATGATAGGTTATGTCTTGTTGTTCCGCGAAATGCTCGGTGGCAAGTGTGTAGGGCAAACCACGATGAAATTGGTCATTTGGGGCACGCGAAAACTATTGAAAGGATAAAACAAACTTACTGGTTCCCAAAACTAAGAAAATTCGTAAAGAAATATATCGCAGCATGTTTAGATTGTGCATATAATAAAGACTCCACGTCAAAACAAAAGGCCGGTCATTTGTATCCTATAGAAAAAATACAAATACCTTTTCATACAATTCATATTGACCATTCAGGTCCTTTCGTTAGGAGTAAGGAAGGTAATACCCACATATTAACGGTGGTCGATGGTGGTGGTGGTTTTACGAAATATGTTTTCGTAAGAGCGGTTAAGGATTTGAAAACAAAAAGTACGATCAAGGTTCTAGAGAACATATTCCATGACTTCAGTATCCCGGCTAGAATTATATCGGACCGTGGTACAAGTTTCACGTCGACGGCATTTCAAACTTTTCAGACGGCAGTGGCTCCTAGCAATGCTGAATACCAAAAGCCAAACAATATTTGGGACTTTCTCAAATGGCACACGCTTGCTCTATATTTTTGAAGTGAAACTTCTTTTTCGAAGTTGAGAGAAATTTTATAACTGTAAAAATAAACGTCACGTTTTTCGGTTACGCGCCATGTTGTTTTGTAGTGAAACTTCTTTATGTATGAGATAAAGTTGGAAGAGATTTCTATTTAGAAATAAGCAGACCCTTTGTACTTCATTTCTTTTACTTTATCACTGTGTTAGATTGTTTGTACAATAAATAAATAAATTTTATATCTGAGAAAAATATATAATACTACTCTGGTACACACATATTTTTTTAAACTAGGGCATTAAACTAGTTTTATGTGTAAAAATGGTAGTGTCTTAGTCATAAAAGTTGTGTAACCGCGCAATAGTTGTAAGCGTGCGACAGTGATACATCGCAGTGAAATGCTATTATCAATGTGTTTTCCATTGCCTCATTAACGCTACTACCACGTTAAAGGGGTACGACTGACTTTTACTTAAGTCTATACCTAACTAAAACGTAGAGGACAGGGACATTTTAAATAATAAGAAGATTGGTGAAATACGAAACAAATTAGATTAAGCTAAAAGGTCTTAGTAACCAGGTCATAAAACAATTACGAAATAAGAATAATTACTACTTCTACTAGCCAAATAAAAGAAAACACCAAATTCCAAATCTAGGTATGGTTTGAATCTACTGAGTATTCATTATGATGACAAGAGAAGAGTCAAGCTATCAGGCAAAAATATTGTGCCTAAATATATTTGTTCAAGATGTAATTTGAAATCTGTCCAAATACAAAGAGATGAGTTGAAGTGGGTTCATCGATGTGACAAATAGCAGGAAACGGAGGTAGCTACAGTCGTCGAACGTGGGATGACAAAATACAATCCAAATTTGAATCTTTATGTCATCGTATTTTTTCGTCTTGAATGTTAGACGACCATTAATGACTCGTTCGTTTCTGCCAATGATTAATGGTCGGATGTGATTCATACTCTCTTTTTGTGTTTGTAGCTCGACAAGCACTTTGGATATCCTTCCGAAGTGCTTTACGAAAACTTAGCCGCTTATAGTTCATATCACAGAGCAAGGAATGTTGCTCGCTCACTCTCGCTTGCATCCTTATAGAGACAAAAGTATGTAATAAAAAATATGTGTGTATACTAGACCTGTGTCGATCGCGATTGATCGAATCGTTTTGATTCGATCACAACCTGTGCGCGAGTGATTCGAATCACATATCTTTAAAAGACCCTATTATAATTGACCCGATGGGTTACACAACAAACTAAATTGAACTTTATTTTCACATCGTTACCCTAAGTAATTGCTTGCAAATAAAACTGATCGAGTCTTGCAGTCAATCACGTAATGAGACTTAACAAACTAATGTTTCTATCTCGTTCGTTTACTTACATTTTAAACCACGTTCATTTCGTTCCCACTCTTTCTCGATAATGGGGATTGTGCTTCGCTCGTGGCTGGTGAACGAACGAACACACACTGTCGATCGCGTTTGAATTTTTGAGATCGAATCAATCAAATTACATTAGTTGCACCGGCGACCTATGTATGACCCGCGACATGCGCGTAAGATTGGCTTGCTGTATTGCGGTTGCTTACGTATTTTAGTGGATTTATTAATGATTGTTATTTATATTTAATCAGCAGTAGGTGGCCCAGTGCACGAATGCACTCGTATCACGATCCACAGGGAACGATGGCGTCGCATAGTGAAGCGGATTACGGCTGAACAAAACCTGACTTCGTGATGACCACGATCGCTCTGTCAAGAGTAAATTTTCAAAGAGAAGTAGACTTGAAAATATCTTGTGCTGCTGTAACCGTGAAGCACGCCAACTTATGGATAAGGTTCTGTCCCTCAGACAATTCTAACTTGTCCTACGTTACGTCACTAACAACTGAGGAAAACGTTTGGGTTATGGCTTTATCTAGCAGTCGCCATCTTATGCAGTTAGCGCCATCTTAGGCACTGCTTGACATGTTTGCCTTTGGATTGACTCTTTCTACTTCTCTCTAACCTACAGTTGCCTACTTTACGAATCCTTTGTCGTCTAGTGACTACTCATTATTATTTCCTACGTAATTGATATAATATGCTTTCTTTTTGCCTCTGTAAGTGATAAAATGTTCGGACTTCGTTTTGACATGTATGTACACAATGCCAGTTAATTTCTGCGAATTCTGTTCTAACACATTTTAAGGATTCCAAGTGCCATCAACCTATTCACTCTCATTACTCACATTTCAGTCCTTATCATCACCCAAAAGGATTCCCTGCAACAACGGAATGTTCCGAAGCATTCTTCTGAGTTGGTACCAAACCGACATCTTATACGTATCGCTACAACACTTATTAGGTAGGCAGTAATGCTATCGCCATACTCACTATCAGAAGCCGACTGCCACCTGACCTCCACAACCCCAGGCGATTGGTAATATCCAAGTTTTGTTGTTAGACTAGTTGGACTTTTTTGGGCTCCGACCACTCGTAACGCCAACCTTAGGTGTTCGTATGATAACCGGCACCGACAGCTTAACCATATTCATGCATAGGTACAAATATTTTCACTAAGAGCGCGAGACGCATGGATCTAGTCATACGTAATCATCATCATCATCCTCATGCCCGGAATACGGCAATAGGCTCCCCCCTGTTACGTGGGACCGAATAGGTAGGTACAATGATTGGTGTTAATTCACCTCTACCTAACTCTCCGGGGATAAAGGCGTGATTATATGTAAGTATGTACTACCTACCTATGTACAAACAACCAGACTAATGTAAATATTCTTGCATACCACATATTAACATCTGAGATAAAAAAATAAAGTAGGTAGGTACTTTCAAACTCATTTGAATTATTCACCAAAAGCAGCATTCGTCTTACATCTGATTTATTTAGTTCTTTAGGCTTTTTCGGTTCCATCTTAATTCCTTAATCAAGTCGTAAAAGCAATAGTCACCACTCACACATTAATTTACGTAGGCATCAATCTAAATTGCGAATAATACCGTGTTGCACACCAATTCAAATTCGCGACTCTAAACGATAACAGACATTGCCGCGGCAGCTAAAGCTTACACGTGCTGAGGACGTGGCTTACTATCTATTGCCGTCTAATTGCTATAAAAAAAAGGATAGAACTGTCTTGTACCTATTATCACACGACGACTAAAAAACAATAAAGTTCAAAATCGACCGCTACGTGTTCGAACTTGAAATGTTTAGTAGGTATGTACATATTACAGATATTATGTTTATGATTTTCTACCTAAAAATATTTGTTACTATCTAATACGGATTTATGTTCTATAAATGTAATACGAAATAAATATCACATATGCGTTTACCGGCAATCACTATAAACTTTTCACCACAATAAGTAATAGCAACTTACCGAATATCGAAAAGAAAAACATCAATGTTTAATGAAGTTTTTCTGGTTATTCCTGTGTTGACATGTTTCTGTACAATAAAGTGGTAATTGCAAATATCTTCGTTAATATAAGTAAGAAAATTCTGAAAAAAATTACAGACATGTGTCCCGACCCATAGATGCCGAATTTCGCATAACAATAAAAAGTCCATAATAGCACATTACCGACTTATTGTTCGGGGAGGTCGACATGTACTGATACTTACAATCAAAAAGTGAGGTAAACCTCAAATAAATATTAAAACCACGCTCACGTGTTGCATTTATAAAATGAAATATATTATCACTCTCACTTTTATTGTAAATTCACTTGTACTTGAACATGGTACGTAATAAATGTATAAAATTTATCTCCTACGAAGAAGTTTCACTTATGATAAATATTTTCACATTTTCACTTCAAAACCACATGGTGCGTAACCGAAAAATGTAACAATTTTTTTTTCACCTATAAAATTTCTCTCAACGTCGATAAAGAAGTTTCACTATAATAATACCGCGTATCAAGTTTATATGTCAAACTGTAGGCGACAATTGTACACATGGGCTGTCAGTTGCTTTTTTTTTTAACGTGTGGAAATCCTCATGGTTTCCATCGTGAGGACGTCCACACCCAGACCCGCAACGAGGTCATACTGAGCACTCCGCCAGTGTATGCAGCGCCGTATCCTCGCGGCAGTCCCCACAGTGCTGGCACTCTGGCGTTACCTCCCGGTTTATACGCCACAGAAACTTACCGAAGCACCCGTGTCCGGTAAGCATCTGTGACAACCGGTAGGTGAGGCAGCCATGTTGCCTCTCCAGCCACTCCTCCATGACCGGTTTTACCGCCTCAATAGTAGTGTGTCCCCACTAAGGTTGCTCAAGTCGCAAGGGCTGTCAGTTGCCTACCATACGCCTGCATAAACCGTGTTATGAGAAAAGGTTGATGCAGGCTGACACGCTTGGTTGTATGATTATAATTATAGAGTAAGACATTTCTAATAGGGGGCTCTGTGGTTGTTTATAAATTTATACTTTACCTATCAGGTAATTGCAGCGGTTCCAATGTTCATTGACAGTATGCGATTGAAACATTTTGGAACTGCAAGTTAAAAGCCCTAAAGTTTAAAAGATTTTAAGTATTTTAGCAGGTAACTTGGAAATCAATAGACTAAGGTCCGCATTCCAGAACGTTTCTCAATACTCAATCAACGCTTGAGGATAGATTTTGACTTATACTAAATATATCTACTCTCAAGCGTCGATTGAGTATTGAGAAACGTTTTGGAATATGGCCCTGAATCTATACTAATATATAAAGCTGAAGAGTTTGTTTGTTTGGTTGATCGCGCTAGTCTCAGGAACTACTTGGTCTATCGTAAAATTATTTTTGTATTGGATAGCCCATTTATTAAGTTAGGCTATAGGCTATATATCATCACGCTACTACCCTGGAGAGTAGAGCAGTAATCATATATGCCGACAAATTGGGCAAATTAAATACATTTTAGTAGAATTTATATAATTTTAAATAAATAAATAAATATCCATCACGCCTTATCCCCGAAGGGATGGCAGAGGCATATTATATGCCCACTTTTCACCGTGTGGATTCCTGTCCCACGTAATAGGTGGTGAGCCCATAATAATAATAATAATAATTAATGAATGAATTGAATGTTGCTGAGGCGTTGAGCTCGTCATCGAGCGACGAGTATTTCTCCCCCCCGACGTCGCCAACACCTGTACGTCGGCAGGGGAGACGCCGGCCACCGACGTGCTTGGAGCCCAGAGGCCCGCCGGCCTCGATTAGGGCCCCCGCTGCCGGTGGTAATGTGCACCGCATACGATGGACTTTATCTATGAATGAAAACGTTATGCGGGCATATTTTACGGCTACAGAGGGAGGAATTTAAAATCACTGCGTACCGTGTTCGTATGCTGCCTTTGTTTCAGGTACTAGAACCAACTGTCAACGTTTCGGCACAACGGCTGTCTGATCAGGTGCGAGCCATTCAACGCTGTCACATGTTGGATGACACCGCACTTGAGAGGCTTCGCTCTGAAGTACAATATAACCACATCATTCCTACTTCGTCTCAACCTAGTGAAATAAATGAAACACCTAATGACGTACATCATGTTGAATCAATTGATGAAGTACTGGATGATGTCGTTACAAGAGTAAGTACCCAGTACAGTGATGAATTAAGGAGTACTTTGGAACGAACGATTAATGAGTATAGGTTTTCTGATCCTAAGCATCGTCCACGTGTGCCGCGTTTGCCTACGCATAAAAAGAACATAGCGCTAGTGTGTGCCCTCGACTCGGTTTTACCAAGTTATTTTGACAATTGTGTAGACATAAGTGATGCGCACTCAATTCTGTATTGTGCGGCTGTTACAGTTTGTCGGGTAGCTGGTGTTAAATTTACACAATTTGAATCAGCTATTCGATCAAAATCTGTCCCAGCCTGGCAATGCAGAATTGAGCGTCGTATCGCCGAGACTAGGGTGCTCATTGGCAAGCTGTGTTGCTTCATGGCGGGTAATACACGCCCGAGAGTAATGCGTTTTGTGACCCGGGCGTTCGCAGGGACTGATATTGGTCCTTGCGAATATTCTTTTCGGGTCACAGAACGTATTGACGACCTGAAGCAGAAAGTTTATGCGTGGACAAATCGTATACAACGATACAGAAAGAGATTAGATCGCTATGCTCAAAATCGTTCGTTCCAAAAAGATGAGAGGTGGGTGTATAGAAGATGGGAGCAACCTGATCATGGTGTGACTGACATGTGCCTGCCCGATGCTGAAGCCACAAATTCATTCTGGCGAAGTATTTGGTCGGCGCCTGTTAGTCATACAGAGGATGAGTGGATGCGGGATGTCGGATTGTCATGTGAGTCCATCCAATCTATGGAACCAATAATAATAACGTCTAATGATATTGCCAGTGCAGTTCGTTCGTTACCCAATTGGAAGTCACCTGGGCCGGACGGACTGCACAATTTTTGGCTTAAATGGTTCCATAGCTCACATGATTGTTTGGCATCTTGCTTTCAAACATCACTTGAGTCTGGGTCGCTTCCATCTTTTATGACCTCAGGCATTACTCACCTTCTCTATAAATCAGGTAGTACCACGGACCCTAAAAATTATAGACCGATAACTTGTTTACCTACGGTCTATAAGCTTCTTACATCTATTTTGAGAGTAAAATTAACAACTCATATTGATAATAATTCCATAATGTCCGACTCTCAAAATGGATGTAGAAGCAGGTCACGTGGTACTAAAGAACTCCTTATTCTTGACATGGCCATTAATCAGCAGGTCCGCCGTAACCGGAGAAATCTAGCGACATGCTGGATTGATTATAAGAAAGCCTATGACTCTGTGCCTCATACATGGTTGTTGAGGGTGCTAGAGTTGTATAAAGTTGATAGAACTCTATGCACCTTCTTGAAGGCATGTATGGGGCAATGGAGAACGGCTCTTGTTTATCCAGGATGTCGTCGGGTTCTTGGGAATGGAGAACCTGTAAAGATCGAGAGGGGCATATTCTAGGGTGACAGTTTGAGTCCCTTGTGGTTTTGTCTAGCGCTGAATCCTCTCAGTACTTTACTGGAGAATTCAGGGCTGGGGTATCAGTTTCGGAGAGGAGGTCATGTTGTGTCGCACCTTCTTTACATGGATGACTTGAAATTATTTGCCTCCACCGAACCCCACTTGACTGAGTTACTAAAGGTCACTGAAACTTTTAGTAATTCGATCAAAATGGAGTTTGGTGTAGATAAATGTGCTGTCATGCATGTTAAGAAGGGGCGGATTGTGGAATCTGAAGGAGTACAACTTTCAGATTTCACAAAACTTAGGTCTCTTACCGCGACTGAAACCTATAAATATCTTGGTATGTCACAGGCGTTGGGTATTACTGAGACTGACATGAAACAAACGTTACAGGATCGTTTCTTGGGTCGCCTGAAAAAAGTACTCAAAAGTCTTTTATCAGGCGGCAACAAGGTGCGCGCTATCAACGGGTGGGCCATGCCAGTCTTAGTATACTCCTTTGGCATACTTAGATGGACTCAAACTGAGTTAGACGCCCTGGATAGGAAAGTCCGTTCTTTATTGACCACATATCGGATGCATCACCCACGTTCATCTGTAATGAGGTTGTATATCCCACGGAAGTGTGGAGGTCGTGGCTTTTTAAACGCCAAGACTTTGCATAACCATGAGATATGCAACCTTAGAGAATATTTTATTCATACTAGCCTGGGTGTGCATAGGGATGTGATAGCAGTAGATAACGGACTGACCCCACTTGCTCTTGCCAAAGAGAACTGGCGCAAACCTGTAATACTTAGTACTGACGATCGCAAGAAGATATGGCAGAGTAAAGAGCTGCATGGACGATTTTATCGGGCCTTACATGGGCCTGATGTAGATTTATTAACATCTGTATCCTGGCTACGTTTCGGTGATCTATTTGGAGAAACCGAGGGTTTTGTATGTGCAATTACAGACGAAGTTGTTATGACGAATAACTATCGAAAGTATATTCTGAGAGATGGTACGGTTGACATATGTCGGGCATGCCACCTACCTGGCGAATCTCTTAGACATATAATTTCTGGTTGTTCTCGTCTTGCGAACGGCGAGTATTTGCATAGGCACAACCAAGTGGCCAGGATTGTCCATCAGCAACTTGCACTAAAATATAATCTTGTCGATTCAGAGGTACCGTATTATAGCGCCCGACCCAGTTCTAGAAAATGTTCGCGTCACATTGTACTGGGACCGATCCATTATCACTGACAGGACTATTGTAGCCAATAAGCCTGATATAGTGGTAATAGATCGGTCAGAGCGCCTTGCATTAATCGTTGATATAACCATACCACATGACGAGAATCTTGTAAAAGCAGAAAAGGACAAACAAATAAAATATTTGGATCTTGCTCATGAGGTTGTCGACATGTGGGATGTGGATTCAGCGATTATTGTTCCGATAGTTGTATCAGCACATGGCTTGATCGCCAAGAGCCTTGACCAACATCTCAAGAGGCTCGCGTTAGGCAGTTGGGTCAAGGGCTTGATGCAAAAGGCGGTTCTTCTGGGCACGGCACGTATTGTGCGGAAATTTCTGTCTCTGCAGTCCTGACCACCGGTAGCTTGGTCCCTGTACCCGATGCCAGTGGGATACTATTTTTTATATTTTTAAATAGATTTTTTTTATATAATGTATTTAAAAATGTAATTGATAAGTGTAATTAATGAATAAAGGAAATAATAATAATAATAATAATAACCCTCGAGGACAGCCGTTATCTTTTATAGGATTAACGCAACCCTATGAGGGCATAGTAGATTCGCTTTTTGAGTCATCCACTTTCTGATATCAACAAAAAAATGTATCAGAAAGTTATTGAAAAGCTCACATCCGCAGGGCAGCTTGTGGCGAGCTGAATGTGTGTGGCTACACATCGGTCCCGATTCCTCAGAGTTTTGTTGCTCTTCTGCACCGGTTAGGATTTAATGGCCTAACGGGAGAGCAGTGAGAGTGCTACTCCCGGGAGTGCAGCAAATCTCAACTCTGTCTTGCCTTAATTGGCCGGTCAGAGGGAGGGAGCCAGAGCTATATGCTCGGGGGTGGAAGTGTCATTTTCAAGGGCATAACTACGGGGAAGCCCGCTCCGGGCCTGTCCCGCGAAGGTGAAACCGGCGCCGCACCGCTCGACACCCCAAGCCTCTCACACCGGTGTTGCCCTCTGTCGCCTTACAGGCTTATTTTGCCTATGGCGATTGTATAGGGGGCCCATCTAGTGAGTTGGCAAGTCACCGTCTGCCACTATTTTATATAATAATATATTAAAAAGGCAGACGCCGTTTTCATCAATAGCTTAAATCACCCAATCCATTTAACACCCAACCCAATAGCCCATTTCATAGTTAGCACATTTCACAATAGTTTAACTCCCATTGGAGGTGATCCATTACCGTTCTTCTACATAAGGCGGGCGTGGATTGCCTGTAGTGGGGGTCCCATTTCCTATTAGATTAAAATTCTCAAAGGGCCTCTGCGTGTTGGACCAATATGTCCCCATGTAAGCCTGCCAAAAGACCAGGTATCTTCACAAGAAAAAAAAATAGAAGATACCCGTGAAGAAGAGACAATAATAATAATAATACCTGGCAACCCTATATGTCAAACGTCGTTTTTTTGCTAATAATATTTTGAATAATATTATAAATTAATTTAAATAATAGAAGAAACTGTGTAAATATCCACATTAAACGAAAGAAATGTTTATGAATCATAAAATTATACAAAACAGAATAAAACCTAATTATAAATATAAAATAATATTTTCATTATGATGGATAGACATGACGTAAAATGTCATGTTTTTATAAGGCTAATCTAAAATAAATATTATGCAACGACATGATTACAAGATCCAGGAACAAACTGCCAGCACCAGTAACACCTCCGGACTCGTCACACAGCTCCGCCTCGCAGCCCACGGTGAGCACATCAGCTACACCGACTGCTGCTGAGGCGTCGAGTTCTAGTTCCAGTGACGAGTTCTTCTCTCCGCCGTCGTCACCACCACCAGCGCGGCGGCGTGGGAGAGGCCGGCCACCGACTCGCTTGGCGCCCCGAGGCCCACCGGCTTCGAATAGGGCTCCCGCTACCGGTGGTGATGTACGCCGCATGCGATGGACTAATTCGATAAATGAAAACGTCATGCGGGCATATTTTGTGGCTACAGAGGGGGGAACTAACCTTACTGCGTACCGTAGTCGGCTATTAACTGTGTTTCAGGATCTTGAACCAGCTGTTAACGTCTCGGCACAACGATTATCGGATCAGGTGCGGGCTATTCAACGTTGTAAAATGTTGGAGAGTACTGTACTTGAGCGGCCACGTTCTGAGGTACGAAATAATCTTGACTGTCCAACTTCATCACAGGTTACAAATTCATCGGTAACAAACACAACACACAATAATGAAGTTGTTGCAGTTGAGGTTATATCCGTAAGTATCCAGTGTAATGATAACTTAAGGAGTGCATTGGAGGATGCGATTCTGGAATTTCGATCTATGAGTCCAGGCTGTAGACCTAGCCTACCGCGTTTGCCTATGCATAAACGGAATATGGCCTTGGTGTGTGCTCTAGATTCGTTATTACTTGATTATTTGGATAATAGTGAAGACCTTGGTGATACGCACTCGATTCTATACTGTGCGGCCGTTGCAGCATGTAGAGTAGCTGAAGTAAAGTTTTTAGAAAAGAAACTTGCTTCTTCTCCTAAACCTGCTGTACCAGCTTGGCAGTGTAGAATTGAGCGTCGTATCGCTCGGGCTAGGGCACTCATTGGGAAGCTAATCTGCTTTAGATCGGGAAACACTCGTCCGAGCGTCATGCGCTTTGTGAAGCAGGCGTTTTCAGGCACTAACATCACGCCTCCAGAATATGTGAGAACGTCATGTATCACGGCGCATTGACTTTCTGAAGCAGAAAGTTTGTGCATGGGCAAACCGGATTCGCCGTTATAAGAAACGCGTAGAGCGATATACCCAGAACCGCATGTTCCAAAAGGATGAGAGGTGGGTTTATCGACGGTGGGAAAACCCCAATTCAGGTGTGGATAACGGACCGCGACCAAATGCTGATATTACAAATGCATTTTGGCGTGGTATTTGGTCGAGGCCCGTTAG
The DNA here is from genome assembly GCA_948477245.1 of Thumatha senex. Taxonomy (NCBI): domain Eukaryota; kingdom Metazoa; phylum Arthropoda; class Insecta; order Lepidoptera; family Erebidae; genus Thumatha; species Thumatha senex. Next base: position 19,577,726 of record OX419744.1, read on the forward strand.
TCATATTGAAGGTGAATGGATGAGAGATGTTGAACGAGAATGTGAATCTATACAGGCAATGGAGTCAATTAATATATCTGACCAGGATGTAGCAAATGCAGTCCGTTCGTTGCCCAACTGGAAATCAGCGGGACCGGACGGACTGCATAATTTCTGGCTTAAGTGGCTCCGTAGTTCACATTCTCGTTTAGCTGTTCAATTCCAGTCATGTGTAGAGTCGGGCTCTTTGCCCGATTTTATAACAACTGGAATAACCCACCTTCTCTATAAATCTGGCGATGCCTTGGATCCCAAAAATTATAGACCTATCACATGTTTACCAACAGTCTATAAACTTCTAACATCCATTTTGAGAATCAAAATTACTTCACATTTAGATAAAAATTCAGTCTTGTCTTTGTCTCAAAATGGATGTAGAGGTGGGACCCGAGGCACCAAAGAGCTTCTTATAATTGATATGACCATTAACCAACAGGTACGCCGTAATCGTCGCAGTCTGGCGACATGTTGGATTGATTATAAAAAGGCTTTTGACTCTGTGCCTCATACGTGGCTTCTGAGGGTGCTGGAGCTGTACAAAGCGGATGCAACTCTTTGTACTTTCCTGCAGTCATGTATGAGGCAATGGAGAACAGACCTTTGCTATCCAGGATGTCGTCAGACTGTAACAAATGGCTTGCCTATTGAGCGGGGCATATTCCAGGGCGACAGTCTCAGTCCTTTATGGTTTTGTCTAGCACTGAACCCTCTTTGTACTATACTAGAGAGTTCAGGGCTAGGCTTTCAGTTGCGAAGAGAAGGTCGAGTTATATCCCATCTGCTTTACATGGACGACCTTAAGCTATTTGCCACCACCAAATTGGAACTGATAGAACTATTGAAGTTAACAAAATCCTTTAGTAGTTCTGTTAGAATGGAATTTGGCGTTGACAAATGTGCAGTCATGCATGTAAAGAAAGGTGGGATTGTGGAGTCTGAAGGTGTTGAGCTTTCAGATTCCATAATACTCAGATCTCTCTCCGCCACTGAGACCTATAAGTATCTGGGTATATCGCAGGCATTAGGAATTAACGAATCTGGTGTGAAACAAACATTGAAGGAGCGATTCTTTGGCCGTCTGAAAAAAGTACTGAAAAGTCTTTTATCAGGCGGTAATAAGGTGCGTGCCTTCAATGGGTGGGTCATACCGGTCCTAATGTATTCCTTCGGTATACTTAGATGGACTCAGACTGAATTAGATGCCCTGGATAGGAGAGTGCGGTCCTTGTTGACCACATTTCGAATGCATCATCCTCGTTCATCAGTAATGAGGTTGTATATCCCTCGGAAGTGTGGAGGTCGAGGCTTTTTAAATGTCAAGACCCTCCGTAACCGTGAGATATGCAACCTCAGAGAATATTTTCTCAATGCTGACACGAGGTTGCATCGCGATGTGGTTGCAGTGGATAATGGACATACCCTGCTCACGTTGGCTAAAGAGAATTGGCATAAACCTATAGTACTTGGTGTTACTGATCGCAAGGAGGTATGGAAGAGTAAGGAGCTGCATGGTCGTTTTTATCAGGCCTTACACAGGCCTGATATAGACTTCAATGCATCAGTATCTTGGCTACGATTTGGTGATCTCTTTGGAGAGACTGAAGGGTTTGTTTTTGCAATTACTGACGAAGTTGTAATGACAAAGAACTACAGGAAGTATATCCTGAAGGATGGTACGGTGGACATCTGTCGGGCATGTCATCGTCCCGGAGAATCCCTTAGGCATATTATTTCTGGTTGTTCGAGTCTTGCTAACGGTGAGTATTTGCATCGACACAACCAAGTAGCCAAGATCATTCACCAGCAACTTGCTCTTAAGTACAATCTTGTTGATTTAGAGGTACCATACTATAGATATGTGCCCGACCCAGTTCTCGAAAATGGTCATATCACATTATACTGGGATCGATCTATTATCACAGACAGGACTATTGTCGCCAATAAGCCTGACATAGTGGTAATAGATCGATTAGAACGCCGTGCAATTATTGTTGACATCACCGTACCTCACGACGAAAACCTCATGAAAGCCGAGGTAGACAAACAAAAGAAATATTTAGACTTGGCTCATGAGGTTGTCGACGTGTGGGGTGTGGATTCAGCGATCATTGTACCGATAGTCATATCTGTCCATGGACTTATAGCCAAGAGCCTTGACCAACACCTACAAAGGCTCGCGTTAAACGGCTGGATCAAGGGCCTGATACAGAAAGCAGTTCTTCTCGACACGGCACGTATTGTGAGCAAATGCCTTTTTCTGGAGCCCTAACCACCGGTAGCTTGGTCCCTGTACCCGATACCGGTGGGTCACTATTATTTTATATTTTTAAATGTATTTTTTATTTTATAGATATATTTAAAAATGTAATTGATATGTTGTATAAATAAATAAAGAGAATAATAATAATATAACCCCTCGAGGACAGTCGTTATCTTTTATAGGATTAACGCAACCCTATGAGGGCACAGTAGATTCACTTTTTGAGTTATCCATTTTCTGATAACAACAAAAAAATGTATCAGTAAGTTATTGAAAAGCTCACATCCGCAGGGCGGCTTGTGGCGAGCTGAATGTGCGTGGCTACACATCGGGCCCGATTCCTCAGAGTTTTGTTGCCCTTCTGCACCGGTTAGGATTTAATGGCCTAACGGGAGAGCAGTGAGAGTGCTACTCCCGGGAGCGCAGCAAATCTCAACTCTGGCTTGCCTTAATTGGTCGGTCAGAGGGAGGGAGCCAGAGCTATATGCTCGGGGGTGGAAGTGTCATTTACAAGGGCATAACTACGGGGAAGCCCGCTCCGGGTCTGTCCCGCGAAGGTGAAACCGGCGCCGCACCGCTCGACACCCCAAACCGCTCACATCGGTGTTGCCCTCTGTCGCCTTCCAGACTTATCATGCCTATGGCGATTGTATAGGGGGCCCATCTAGTGAGTTGGCAAGTCACCGTCTGCCAGTATTTTGATAATAATATATTAAAATGGCAGACGCCGTCTTCATCCATAGTTTTAGTTACATACTCCATTTAACCTCCAACTCAATAGCCCATTTAGTAGTTAGCATATTGTACAATAGTTTAACTCCCATTGGAGGTGGTCCACTATCGTTCTTCTACATAAGGCGGGCGTGAACTGTCTGTAGTGGGAGTCCCATTACCTTTTAGATTAAAATTCTCAAAGGGCCTCTGCGTGTTGGACCAGTATGTCCCCATGTACGCCTACCAAAAGCCCGGGTATCTTCATAAAAAAAAGAAGATACCCGTGAAAAGAAGAAACATAATAATATAATAATATAATTTTATAGTTTCGTATTTAATAAAACATTTGGTAAAGAGAAGATTTATGAACAAAATTGTTTTTTTAACATACTTATTGTTACGCCTGTATCCCACGTTCCACCGGCGACCTGCTGTTAAATTTTCAAGTCACCCATTAAGCCTTGAACTTGGCTTAACGACTACCATGTTTCTAACTGCCGGTATAAACGGCTTAGCGTGCCTTCCCTAGCACGGAAACGCTCGAAAATCTTAATGCAAAAATGTGGTCACCCATCGAGAACTAACCACAGCGAAAGTTGCTTAACGCAGTAATCGTTTACGGAGCACTGAGTTAGGCTACTAGCGCTTCGAATTTTTTTACTAAAAAGAAACATATAAACGGTAGACCAGATTTTAAACAAGAAGTGAATCATAACGCGTCACAAATCAAGAAGCTGAGCTGGCGTGTAACGGTACATTTAATTTTACTCAGTATTACCATTTTCTCAGCACAGCTGTGTCCCGTTGTCATTTGTATAGCTGCCGCGATTATAGGGACAAGCTTACATTTTATTCGACTATATTATTCTCTTTTTTGAGACAGTGGTTAGTTTAAGTTTAAAGGTTCAAGAAAATAAACTTGAAGACCCTCATAACAATAGACTCCTTAACTGGACTCTTTATTTATCTATCACGCCTTATCCCCGAAGGGGTGGCAGAGGCATACATATTGTATTGCTTCCTTTTCAACATGGGTATTCCTGTCCCACGTAATAGGTGGTGAGCCCATTGACGTGTTAAAATAGACAGACGCAGGTTATGGCTACCTGCTGTTAAAATTTTTCAAGCCCTTCTTGACATAACGCCTGCCATGTTATTGGCAACTGGGACCAACGGCTTAACGTGCCTTCCGAAGCACGGAAACGCTGACAAATGTAAATGTCACAAAAAGTTGCGTAAATCAGTAATCGTTTACAGAACACTGAGTCCGCGAGGCCACGAGCGCTTAAATTCTTTTATATATTTTGGGTTTGTTGAACTCAACTACATATCGTTTAGGGTAGGCCGAGGCCGAGATTTACATATGAACACCACGTGAGCAGATTGCTCAAAAACGAAGAAGTCAAAAGTACTCTGATACCCAGACGTGCATGTATGCAGCAATTGATGAATCTGCAGGAAGAGAAAGAAGTATACATGGATTGCGAAACCTGGTGATTAGTCCTCTCTGAGTACCCTGTGATATCAGGGATACAGCGTGAAGATAGTTAGTTAGTAACGTATCACGTACTAGTTGCATCAGAAAGTAATATTATTTTATTTAAAAGTAAATTAAAAAGAAATTATCTCGATAGTATGTCATCGAGATAAGTTCATTGAATGCTTAGGTTATTATAATACTATAATGTACGAAGGCGTGAACCCACGGACAAACCGATAACACGGTTTAATGCGGCAATGTATTATAGAAATATGTAAAAGATCGACCTACTATATGTTATTTACATAAGCGGAAATATTGTAATTATTGTACTTGGTGTGTGTGAATAAAAGAATAAAAGATAAACTTGTTTGTTGTTGCAACCTATGTAATCTTTTTAAGTTATACATCTTTTGGCGCGTTAGGGTAAAATGATGAGAGTAAATTTTTACGACACCCGTCAAGAAAAACCGAAACCCTGAAGTTAGCTGATAAGTGTTAAACAATAAATATATTGAAATTCAATTTGAAAAACAATGTAGATTTTTCTACAAAAGCATAAAGCGAAACATAATTTTTTTAAAAAGATTTTTATTTTGTTAGGCCAAAGACGTATACCCTCTAGCGAGTGTACACAAGAACACAGACACATTTTTTGTACCACTGCGGTAGTAGACAAGCAAACAGCATATCTTATGGAAAGTGGTCACCGTATCCTATAGACGTTTGCAACACTCGCGATGCAGAACCTGTAAAAACCTTCTAAGACCCCTTTAGAAGAACCCCATACTGTAGACATCAACAAAAACAAAATGCATAATGTCTACAAAAAGAAAAATCACTCAATAACGGAAACTTTTCCGTGAAGTCGACGCCAACGAAACTAAACAAGGAATATTTATCTTTTCTTACTACAAGTAACGTGGGTAGTAATTCTTACCAACGAAATTGGTGCTACGTAATTAGTACCGTACAAGAAATATTTTTCTCGCTACGAAATTAGTTACGTAGGTTTTGTAACACGCTGACAGCACTGGATAATAAATTAGAGTACTTCTAGAGTACCGTTTTGATACTTTCATATGGCTCTTACACTGGCGGAGAGCTCAGCACGGGCGCTGCAGCTCCAGAACCTCTTTTCAGGTCTGGGTGTGGTGAGTGCCAAGGTCTCCAGCGGGAGCAAGTAGGATGCCGCTGCGTCTTTTTGCTAGCAACCATGCTCGCGAAAGAGGCGGCAGAGAGGGAGTGGGAGAGAATTCGTCCTCGCGAGTTCCGCACTCTGCAACGAGGGCGCCACAGATTTCACTTCACCCAAGACGCGGGAAGCGGGATAGTACTCGATCCCAGAAAAGGCCACGTTGGCGGATAAAGTCTGTCAGGAGCCCTGGGGCTATCCTTCCGACGGCTCACCCGGGTCTCCATAGGCAGATGGAAAGGCACCGTGTGCTTTTAATCGTTAGGACTTATTTACGTATGGAAATCCTCATGGATTTCCAACTTTTTTACGTTTGGAAATCCATGAGGATTTCCATACGTAAATAAGTCCTAACGAATTATATATATCAGCAAAGAGTTGTCATAGAAAGAGTACGTAAATGTTTTTCTTAATAAATAAATTCTATTACTTAAATTATAACTAATAAACGTTTATTTACATACCATTATTTAGTTTTGTATACAAATTACCAGTTTTGTCTACAGATTAGTGTTGTTTAATAAACAAATATTTATTATGTATTTCAAAAACAGGCTGTATGTAGTAGCTATAGCGTACGCCGCTAGGGCTGAAAATAAAGTGCGCGGGGGATTTTGCGCGGGAACTTCTCGAATGGCAGACGCTTGCTGTGTATTATTTTCCAAAACTAGTGCATTAACCTTGCTTTATGTGTTAAAATGGCAGTTTCATACAAGTTGTGTAAACGTCCTATAGTGAAAGACAGTGATATATCGCTGTGAAATGCTATTTTTTTCAATTCAATTCAATTCATATTTATTTGCTAGAAAGGTGGTACAATGCGAGGTAAATATAACATAGATATGTAGTACATTTTTTAGAGCCACACCAATCACCATATACATTATGGCATGCAAATTGTAGTCATGTTGGAACTACTCAAATATTCAATTATAAAACTATATTTACAATGTCACGATTAATAAAAATATTACAAATGAAGGTAATGTCAAGTTATTGATACACATTCAATTATATTTCATTAAAATTATGATGTTTTTTCTACATCATACAAGTATAGTCATTACAACAATAAAATAGCATGTCCAAACAAAAAGAATATACAAAATCACACAATATAACATTAAATTAGTAACATTTATTTAAATGGAGTTTTTGAATTCCTGTATCGAATAAAAACTTTTCATAAGAAGCCATTTTTTTAACTTACTCCTAAATAGTGTTGTTAATTACCAAAGCTGATAATAATGAACTCGGTGAACTATTTATTGCCGGGGGTGTGAATACTAGGGATTTAATTAAAACCACTGTATCCTGATCTAATAGTTACCTATTTATTAAATGCTTTAAAAGTTACAATACGTTCCGAAGCAAACCATATCGCGATTTAACTTGATGATACAGCGACACCTGTCGAGTGTCTCCAAAAACTTATGTAAACTAAAATACACTCACTAAAATAAAAGGTTGAGTTCTATTGTGGCTTGACAAGTGTGGTTGGGTGTTCTTTAATTTGATTCGGTATAGCGTTATAAATATAACCACACATAGCGAAGCAATTTTTCTGATAAAGGCTTGTTCTAGGCACCAGCTCTAGAACTATCCTATTAGGGTTTCTGGTACATCTAGGAAACACCTCTTTAGCTTTAGCAAATAGTGTAGGGTGTTCTCTTACAAAGATTGCAACTTGGTATATATACATACTGGGGAGGGTCAAGAGCCCAAACTTCTTAAACAAAGGTCTACATGAGTGCCATGGCGCTGCGCCACATATGGCTCGGACTGCCCTTTTTTGTGCAATGAAAGCTCTAGTTACATGAGTAGAGTTGCCCCAAAGCATCAAACCATAGTTTAATACAGATGCAATATACCCATGGTATGCCATTAAAACCGTCCTGGGATTTGAGGTCTTTCTAAGTTTCGCCAACACGTAGACAAATCTATTGACCCTGTCACAAACTCTATCTACTTGTGCTTTCCAGTCCAGACTCTTGTCAATCATTATACCCAAAAAACTCGCTTTATCAACTCCTTTTAAAGTATGTGTAGAATATTTTATACTAAGTGGTTTAGGTTTTTTAGCATAATTATGAAATTGAATATACTGAGTCTTATCTAGATTGACCTGCAAATTATTATTGTGTAGCCATTGTAATATAGATTTAATTACATCATTTATGTCATTTATGTAATTATCATTAGAATAGTGAGATGTCAAGAGAAGTGAAATGTCATCAGCGAATAATGTACAAGGATAGGTAGTAACACTGGGCAAATCATTGATATATATCAGGAACAAGAGAGGACCCAAAATACTTCCCTGAGGCACACCAGAGTTACTGATTCTAAAGCAGGATCTATATGTCAATAATTCCTGTTTGTTGTTAAAACTCGCTAACTCGACACATTGCACCCTATCTTTCAAGTATGTGTATAGCCACTTGTGCGCAAGACCCCGAATACCATACTTATCGAGTTTATCCAATAGTAGTTCATGGGGCACTAGATCTAGAAACTAAAATAGATTTTTTTAGCAAGGTCGGGAACTTGCCTTCACTGAATGACAGATTTATCAAGTAGGTTAAAATAGGTGTTAGTGATATAGCACAGTTCTTTAAAATTTCGGTACTGATCTCATCATAACCTTGTGCGTATCATTACTATCAAACTCCTTGACAGTCGACAAGCGATGCGATGGTGGAATCGAATCCAAGACCGTTTGCGAATTACTAGTCCATTTTACGAGATCAAAATGACCATCAGCCTTCATGAGATCAATTACTTCAGTCGCAGTTGCGACAGCTTGATCTTCGGTCTGCACAGAACAAATATAGTCGTCCATGTACAGACCAGTTTCTACAGTCTCCTTAGCCTTCGGGTAACTGTCGCCCTCATCGGCGGCGAGCTGCTTGACAGTGCGAAGAGCGTGGAAGGGACTGGATTTAAGTCCAAAACAAACGTGATTAAATTCGTAAACCTGTAAAGGTTCCTGCGGCGAAAATCTATACAAAATGCGTTGAAATCGGCGATCTGATTCGCGAACACCAATACAAAGAAACATTTGTCTAACGGCTTTAGTGGAACCCCCAATACCTTTCACAACATTACAGGCGGTGCGATTATTTATATGCAAACCAAGACGACTACAACAATTTTTACTAATAAAATTACTTTGAGAAGCACTATCTAAAAGTGCGCGAACACTATGTCCCCTACCATGCGAATCGTAAACAACAACTCGAGCGGTTGCCAGAAGTACCGTAGTAGGGCTTGTGCGCAAACTTGATAGCGAGTACAAAGCGACATCGTTTGTGGCAGTGGCGCCGCTGCCGCTAGGCGCGGACGGCGACAAAAACACGCTAGAGAGCTCCCCGTCGCGATTCAACGGCGCGGGCGGCCGTGACGTCACAGCGGACGGACGGTTAGGCACTGAGTGCGCGAAGCTGGAATCGACGTGTGAACTACCGGACATGGCGTTATTGTTTTCGAAATGTAATAATGAATGGTGTCTACCATTACACTTGCGACAAAAATGATTCGAATTACAGGATTAAACACGATGTTTCTTACTGAGACAATTGATACATAAATTACTAGAACGAACAAATTTATAGCGATCGCTTGGAGTGAGTTTATTGAACTCCGAACATTTATAAAGTTGGTCATGGTGACCTTGACACAAAGAACAGGGCTTACTACGATTAGTCGGACTATTTTTCGCTACTCCGTGGTTTAAAGTAAGTTCGTTGCAAAATTCGAATATAAGCGAAAAAAGTCGCAGAGGTCATTGACCTTGACATTCTTTAGGGCGCGAACAGCTGATGCAAAAATACCTAAGAATTTTACTAAGTCGTGTTCATTACACGATGAGCTATTTTTCAAATTAAATATTTGATCCAAATAAGCGGTTGTTACTAAGCGTTTGTCTTCGTATTTGACCTTCAAAGTATTCAAAATCAAAATAAGTAATGTAATTTTTCGTAATCCGATAACGAATTATTATTATGGATCGTATTTTCGAAACTAGCGAAAAACAAAGGCCAATTGTTAATATCGCCATCAAATTCGGGTATTTGTATGGGCGGTAATTTAGGTCGGTCCCGTTTTAGTAAATCAAAACCGGCTGGCCCGGGTTTCGAATCGGTGACTACTATGGGCACGGGCGCTTGCATTGACTTAGCGATACGTTTTATGCGACAAATTAAATCTTCGAAAGATGACATGGCGTCATAACTTAATAAGAAATCGGGATTTAATTTTAATTCAAGCAAGTTAATTTTATCGAGAACATTTTCGAAATCTAAGCGCAAAGTATCTACGGTTTCGATCGAAGATAAAAACAATTCTTTTACTGATTCATCTGCTATCCTCGATGAATAATCACAAATTAATTGCATACACTTAATAAGGCTATCCTTCTTAGCGTGTAATAGTTTTAACTCCGAAATCTCTTTCGGAGACATTATTAAAACAAAACAACTATAGCAAAACTAACGAACGATCAAAATGGCAGCGGTGGTAAGCAGCGAGACGCGACGCGAACGAGCGCAGATACCTACTTGCGCGCGCGGGCCCAGGTACCTGCTCGCGTGGTCTACCTGTTACTATGCGGTGCAGTCGAAATTACCAACTATTTAGTACCTACCTATGCGATAAATAGTAGGTAAGTATGCGTTTAATCCCTAATGGAATAAAAAACTATTATCTAAGCGTTTATTCCCTATAGAATAAAACTATTAACTAATCTATGCGTTTATTCCGTGGTAGAATAAAAAACTATAACCTATACCTATGCGTTTACACTCCAAATGGAGTAAAAAACTATAACCTATACCCATGCGTTTATTCCGTGGTGGAATAAAAACTATAACCTATACCTATGCGTATGGGATAAAAACTATTAGGTTTCCATTAGCAAACTACTAAAGCGGGTGGATCAAAATCCGGATCGTTAGGACCAGAAAATGGTTGAGCGGGCGAGATAAATAAATTCAAAATGGACTGTACTTGCGGGGAAAGACTAAAATGAAATTTACACGCGATTGTCGACGGGAAAACTAATGGAAAAACAGGAATATGCACACTACCTTGCTGCTTGCTGCGAGATGCTGAGGTGGAGGCTTCCGGGGGCGTCCCTGGACTTGAATTCCTGGTTTCCTTGCACGAAAACACTATTTATCCATGGAAAATGTTTTACGAGCGCGCGCGTAGGTACTTGCGCGCTCGTAAAACAGCTGTCTCGCTCCTCCTTTATGCGAGACAAGGTAGGTGCGAAAGAGAAATGGAATAAAGGGGAGCGGGGGAGTGTCGACAACTAATTAATTAAATACAAATGCAGATCAGCGATGCAACATAGAAAAAATAACGTGGCTATTCTTTTATCATATACCGGCGCAACCATACACCAATTCACTCAGGAAATCAATCGGCGGTCAGCGGAGTGAAGAGCGGCTGGTAAAAGCCGCCCGAAGCGGCCAAAGACTCAGAAATCGGCCGGTAAGGTAATGGCGTCTATATTTTGGGATGCGCATGGAATACTTTTCACCGACTACCTTGAATAGGGGCAAAATATTAATAGTGACTATTACATGTGCTTATTGAAGCGATTGAAGTACGAAATTGCTGCTGAATTGTTTCACCAGGACAACGCGCATTGTCACAAGTCTGTGAGAACGATGGCCAAAATTAATGTATTGGGCTTTCAATTTCTTCCTTATTCCTCATCCCCCTTATTCAGACTTGGCCCCCAGCGATTTTTTGCTGTTTGCAGATCTCAAAAAAATGCCCCAGGGTAAGAAATTTGACTCAAATAGTGAAGTTATCACAGCAACGGAGGTATATTTTGAAGCTAAAGACAAATCGTTTTACACGCATGGGATAGAAAAGTTAGAAAAGCGTTGGAGGGACTGTATCGCTCTTGGAGGAGACTACGTTGATGAATAACAAATAATTTTATAAAAAAAACCTTGTTTTAGTACTTAGTCTCGGGACTTATTGAACCACATGTTATATTAGTATAGATGTGTAATAGGTAATCTAGCATTCAATGTAGTAAGTAAATAACGGGTGACTGTGGTCAACTAACATTTGCGACTATACGAACGGCCGTCGTCTCTATCTGTTCATACATAGTGCAAATTTATAACAGTAGGTCTATTTCGACTTGTATAATATAATTATCATAAAAAAAATCTGCTTCCGTGACTGTTATTTGGAGTTAGTAAGTACAATATAATGGTTTCGATTTTACTTCTAAGACAAAAAATCTCTACAAATGTTGAATAATTAAAAAAACCCTGACTATAGTATTTATTATACGATTTATACTATTTATTAAATGATTATTATTTTTTTTGAACCTTTTTTTTCATTTCATAGGTATCCTAGGCGAAGGCGATGTTATCATTACATTGTTTTGTATGTATTTAGGTAAAGTGCTTAATAAATGTGTTTTCTTTCTTTCATCGATATTTAAAATGCTAAAAAAGCTGAAAATTGTGTTTGAAACATACTAGTTAATAATTATTGAATAGTGATAAATATCATATCTTAATAATATTACAACACGGTACGGTGTCTTCCATGTTTTTATTGGCTTGCTTTCTTGCTGCATGTCTGTGAGATTAGAATTGTAAAGGATTTAAAACTAACTTTTCGATGAACTGGATATTTAAAATCTGTATCACTCCTAGAAAATAATACATAAAATTGTTAAAAACTAACTAACTAACTATCTTCACGCTGTATCCCTGACGGGGTAGTCAGAGTGGACAGATCGCCAGGCTTCACGATCCATGCATACTTCTTTCGCTTCTTGCAGATTCATCACTCGTTTCATACATGCACGTCTGGGTATCCGAGTACTTTAGACTTTTCCGTTTTCAAGCAATCTGATCACGTGGTCTTCATATGTAAGTAATGGAGGCCTACCCTGACTCCTTCTACCCTCAACTTTTGCACAATATGTATTCTTCGTCAATCGTTCCTCACTTATTCCGAGTACTTTACGTTTTTAATATTTTTCATTACGTTATTAATATTTTTTATTTATAATTATTTAATGTTAATGATGTTAATATTTTTTTACATTTCAATATGTATTTAATAATATTTTTATTTAAATATGGCTATGGTAAGTGGCCATATGGCATTTTCGAAGCACAGAAACGCTCGCTAATGTAAATGCCTCAAAGTTATCACCCTGAAAAGAGACTGTGTTTTGACTTAAAGTTTAAATCTAGTATTAAAAATATTTAAAATGTAATTATAAATTGTATTTTAACTATCTTTTTTTTATTAACTTACAAACAGCAAAGTCGAAATACTGAATATTTATTTGTTTACTGCAACTACTATCTTGTATAACAATTGTTAAGAGGAAGGAAGGACGGTGCTAGCCAGTAGCTACTAGATTAATGCAGAAGATACACCGACAGGAATTAGCTGCGAGAATGTCTGTGAGATTAGAATTGTAAAGGATTTAAAACTAACTTTTCGATGAACTGGATATTTAAAATCTGTATCACTCCTAGACAATAATACATAAAATTGTTAAAAACTAACTAACTAACTATCTTCACGCTGTATCCCTGACGGGGTAGTCAGAGTGGACAGATCGCCAGGCTTCACGATCCATGCATACTTCTTTCGCTTCTTGCAGATTCATCACTCGTTTCATACATGCACGTCTGGGTATCCGAGTACTTTAGACTTTTCCGTTTTCAAGCAATCTGATCACGTGGTCTTCATATGTAAGTAATGGAGGCCTACCCTGACTCCTTCTACCCTCAACTTTTGCACAATATGTATTCTTCGTCAATCGTTCCTCACTTATTCCGAGTACTTTACGTTTTTAATATTTTTCATTACGTTATTAATATTTTTTATTTATAATTATTTAATGTTAATGATGTTAATATTTTTTTACATTTCAATATGTATTTAATAATATTTTTATTTAAATATGGCTATGGTAAGTGGCCATATGGCATTTTCGAAGCACAGAAACGCTCGCAAATGTAAATGCCTCAAAGTTATCACCCTGAAAAGAGACTGTGTTTTGACTTAAAGTTTAAATCTAGTATTAAAAATAATTAAAATTTAATTATAAATAGTATTTTAACTATCTTTTTTTTATTAACTTACAAACAGCAAAGTCGAAATTCTGAATATTTATTTGTTTACTGCAACTACTATCTTGTATAACAATTGTTAAGAGGAAGGAAGGACGGTGCTAGCCAGTAGCTACTAGATTAATGCAGAAGATACACCGACAGGAATTAGCTGCATCCGCACGAGATAAACACCTCTATATTTTATAGCGAACTATTCGCTAGTTGGATTTATAACAAAAGGTAATAGTTTTATAATAAATACTGAGTTTTCATAATACGTTAAATTTAAATCTATACTACTATAACAGAGTTGAATAATAGTTTGTTTAGTTGAGCGCTACAATCTCAGGAACTACTGGTTCAAATTGAAAATATCTTATTGTGTTTGTTATCATATTTATCGAGGAAGGCTCAAAACTATCCATTACGCTACTACTCAGGAGAGCAGAGCAGTAATCATAAATGTCAATAAATTTGGCAACTTATTGTAAAATTAATAAACGACAACGGGATTAAATGAATGTCACGGAATTTCGATGTCACGAAGTACGAGTAATAGACGTCCAATAATAAGCGATTGGACACGGCACACCTGATCGAAACTTGTCATAATCTATTATGAACACATTCATTGGAAATTAAAACAAGGCACAGCTGTTTCAGAGATCAGAAGAACAAACAGACAGACAGACAGAAAGAAAAGCAGATAGCCAGAGAATACATTAATTTTTTTTATAGGTAGGTACCGTGTACGCAAGCAAGTGAAAAATTGTTAATTTGAAATTACAAACAGCCACTTAAATTGTATTTATTTGAACAGATTTTAAGTCTTTACTTTAAATTGAGATCAAAACACAAGTAATAATTATTCAAGTGTCTTTTTACAAGAGCCCCTTATAACATTTTCATTACGAAAGTAAACTGTTTCAATACTTGCAACTGTAATTCAAACAGTAATTACAATTCAAATTCATCGGCTATTAACCCTTCGATTTCAAGTAATTCTGATAGCAAAACAAATTATACAAATCTTGAGGAGTTTCAAGAGAATTCACTTGTAATTTATACAGTGGTAGGGTTGTAATTTTCAATTAATTATTTGACTCATTACACCGTTGAGGATTCGTTGACGGAATTCGTTCATAAGGGGTCAAACTTTGAGACATATTTTAATAGCAATATGAAAATTAGTATATATTATCCTTTTTTTAGATATCCTTCGTAGTCTAGTAAGTGTTCTGTAGATAACTTAAATTAAATGAACTTAACTGCGCTAATTATG
The DNA here is from genome assembly GCA_948477245.1 of Thumatha senex. Lineage (NCBI taxonomy): Eukaryota > Metazoa > Arthropoda > Insecta > Lepidoptera > Erebidae > Thumatha > Thumatha senex. Next base: position 19,592,810 of record OX419744.1, read on the forward strand.
TTGGGTTACAGTTTGTGGCATTAAACTTTATATTAGATACTGGCAGTCATCACCAATGGAGTAATAAGCCTTCCAAAAAGGTTTTAGTCATAACTAAAACCGTTTTGGAAGACTGAAAATTTTTAACAGTTATGAATTATTTTATTAGTAGCTACTACAATTTGCCCTTGACCGTTTCAAACATGGCCGTAATTATTGAAATTGTACGCTTCTGCCTACCCTTTCTTTCATCTCTAATGGTCTCACAACCAGTATTAGTAAAACTTGTTAGTAGTTTTATTAATAATATAGATTTATCAATTGAGAAACCTTATTACACCATCAACCACAGGTTCCACTTACTGATATCTATTGGTTTGATTATGCCTATTTGAATGTAGCGATATTGTTGTATTTAATGTTAAAATTATGTATATCATCGTCATTATAATATAAACTCTATCTAAAAATGACCTTTATAAGAATATATGACATATTGTAAATTTGAATTTGAAGATTCAGGAACCTTATAGTATGTAATAACTTAATAGGTACCCATTTTTGCAAATAAAGGTTTGAATTTATATTTGAATTCTGCGTACTGTGAGAGTAGCTCTCATTTCCCTAGATGTTGCCTTGTCTTTCCACAAGGCATAATTTTTGTGAGAAAATTTACTGATAATGGATATTTTACCAGTAAATTTTCGTGTAAGGTTTTAAGTCATATGTTCGAGTGTTGCGGAAAGAGGAGCAGACAAATAGTTTTGGCATGATGTCATAGGAGCTAATAATATATGCATTCAAATGTTTTCACAACTAGTATTCCTTAAGACTCTGGATAGCGTCAAATCAAAACAAGAACGTTAAAAATAATTTTATTTAACCTCACGAATATTGTAAGCTATTAAACAAAAACAAAACGGGACTAAGCCTAAAAACAGTCGTCCGTCACGCACATTAACTATTGTCAAAAACATAAGGGTCTTGAGTGTGGGGGTCTCCACCACCGATGTCACTTGTTCAAAACTTAAATTTTCAGTAATCCTAATAAATTTAGGGTCAGAAGCGCGAGTGCTCCACCTCTGGTGTTGCAAACGTGCATAGGCTACGGTGATCACTATCCATCAGGTGGGCTTGTCTGCCACCTCAGCAGTAAGAAAGAATATTATTAGGTACTTAAAAACCACAATTTGTATATTCTTAATCAAGATGTAGTTTTTAATTAAAAATAAATTTATCGGGACTTAGATTCCAGTAAATTCCATTAAGGTAATTTTCTGTTACCTAAATCCAATGGGTTTTATTGGTTTCCAACTTCTTCAGTTGTTGAAACTGAATGAGTATTGCGTTTGAAAAGTTTTATCTGATATTGGTTTACTTTATTTGGTTAAAATAGTTTACAAAAAAAAAACACCCTCACCCTCACCCTCACCCTCACCCTCACCCTCACCCTCACCCTCACCCTCACCCTCACCCTCACCCTCACCCTCACCCTCACCCTCACCCTCACCCTCACCCTCACCCTCACCCTCACCCTCACCCTCACCCTCACCCTCACCCTCACCCTCACCCTCACCCTCACCCTCACCCTCACCCTCACCCTCACCCTCACCCTCACCCTCACCCTCACCCTCACCCTCACCCTCACCCTCACCCTCACCCTCACCCTCACCCTCACCCTCACCCTCACCCTCACCCTCACCCTCACCCTCACCCTCACCCTCACCCTCACCCTCACCCTCACCCTCACCCTCACCCTCACCCTCACCCTCACCCTCACCCTCACCCTCACCCTCACCCTCACCCTCACCCTCACCCTCACCCTCACCCTCACCCTCACCCTCACCCTCACCCTCACCCTCACCCTCACCCTCACCCTCACCCTCACCCTCACCCTCACCCTCACCCTCACCCTCACCCTCACCCTCACCCTCACCCTCACCCTCACCCTCACCCTCACCCTCACCCTCACCCTCACCCTCACCCTCACCCTCACCCTCACCCTCACCCTCACCCTCACCCTCACCCTCACCCTCACCCTCACCCTCACCCTCACCCTCACCCTCACCCTCACCCTCACCCTCACCCTCACCCTCACCCTCACCCTCACCCTCACCCTCACCCTCACCCTCACCCTCACCCTCACCCTCACCCTCACCCTCACCCTCACCCCCATCCTCATCCTCATCCTCATCCTCATATTCACACTCACTATCATCACGTCTCGATCCGTACGGAATTTCTTGATGAAAGCCCACTCAAAGCCCGCGATAGAAACTATGCAATAGCTTAAAAACGGCTTTGGAATAATTCAATTTTTTTGATAATTACTTTAATATATTGCTTTTGGGTCACTATACTTTTCAGCTAAGCTCAAATCATAATTTCTAAACCACAATGTCTAAATTAAGTGTAGGCACTTACCAAGTCAAGTGAACGGTTCGTCCCAGAAAATTAAGGATTTTATGAGACATTTTCTATCAAGAATTTAATAACGATGCAGTTTTGTAAAGGCTGACTGAATCTTTACGACTTACTATAAAATAAACCATTTCTATGGAAATCGAGGTTTATCATACATTTCTGGCAACGATATGTTGACCATTCTTATACATACGTCACAGTACACATACCAAAAAGAAAATTGTTATTTTTGTAATTGTGTGTGTGTGTGGCTATTTTCTTTTTTTTATAAGAAAACTTTATTTATTTATCTAGATATGTCTAATTTAAGTAGTAATATATCAATTATGTACACTAAACTGCCCTACTATTTTTCTCAACCTGTAGTCTCCATCTAAAGGTTCCCTGTAAGAGATTGCCTCGCGCGATAAGGCCGCCAATTGTTATACCATGAAGTCTAATAGTCATGTTCACATTGTGTTTCCTGGCGTACAATAAAAAGTTTTATACTTTTACTTTACACAGTAGGGCAAAAAACGCCTGTTCTAAGCAAATTTTATACTTCAAAGGTAGTATAGTTCATAAGGATTTTCATGTTATGACTCGAAAATACATACAGATATGTAGCGGTCAAATTGATATTTATTCCACTTTTAGAAAAGACAAAACATGAGACAAAAGATATTTAACTAGAATTAAAGCGAAAATGCTGGGATTTTAATCTAGGTAGGGTTTGGAAGCAACTAATTAATAATAATAATAAATAAATATCGTTGGGACAATTCACGCAACGCCATCTGATTCCAAACTAAGCAGAGCTTGTACTATGGTAACCAGATAACTGATCAACATAATTATATGTTTCTAAATACAAACATTTTATAGACAAATAACACCCAGACACAGAATAAACCATCGTGCTCATCACACAACGTTTTATCCTGGGTGGGATTCAAACCCACGACCTCTTGCGTTGCAGTTGGATGCACTCCTACCGCGCCACAGATGCAGGCAAAAACCACTTAAGATGAAAAAGAATCAGTGCGGGATAAGTGCCCTCGGCGATCGGTTCGCACCACTGAAAAAGGCTGTTTTAATACACCTGAAACCGGTTGGTCTATACCTTTCGTAACACGTGAGTAACCCGTTTATTTAGTTAGAAGATGCAGGAGACTGAATGAGGAGTTTCTTCTCACACTTTGTTTTTTCATGTATTTTTTTGCCTAATTATTTTATCCGCACACAAATCCAACCCTAATGACCTCCTCCGCTCATTAAGCTTCATAATTGACGGCCACCACAGACAATAGTAGTTGGCAGACCGACGTTGTTATCCCAAACAACCATTGCCCTCGGCATTGCGAATTTAAGCAAAATTATACTTGGTTTTACAACAAGCGATAAAAATTATGACAAAGTGGGGTCAAGTACGTACTCATTAATACACGACAGTAATATTTTAAAGAAGCCAACAAGCTTGTTTGTTTAAACGTATTTTTTTAAGAAGTATTAATCTGTTTTCAAAAATTGTTGTTGCATTAGATTGTTTGTTATTCAAAAAACGGGTAAAACGTTTTTACAAGCTTTCTAATAAGTTGAAGTATGAAGCGATTAATGAATCTACAGGAAGCGAAAGAAGTATGCATGGATCGCGAGGCCTGGCGATCGGTCCTCTCTGACTACCCCGTCAGGCACACAGCGTAAAGATAGTTAGTTAGTTAGTTCTATTAAGTTGTAATGTACGTATATTTGTTTGCGTGGAATCTTGTTACTCAATTTTGAGCCGATATCTTCAATCGATTGAGCAGAAATGTTGTATACACCTTTAGTTTGAAACACATGGTAAAGTATGTGACGTTTTCTAAATCCAACATGGCAGAACATCCAAGATGGCTCATAAATTATTTTATGCACTGCTGCAATATGTGTATCAAATGAAAAAACTTATACGAAAAACAAAGTGACATTCTTAATTCATTAAAGTAGGACTATTTTTTATGCTTTCCTACAATGTGGGTTAGAAGTTTCTGAGAATTATTCATTTTAAGACATGTAACTACTTCAGAATGATATTTAAGTATTAATTATTTTATTTTTTTAAATATGTTCTCTGTGAGGGAACTTTTTTATTTTATACCAGAGAGGTAGCAGTCAAGCATACGGCCCAACTGATGGGAAGTGATCACCGTAGAATAAGGACGTTCACAACACAGTGCAACTCTCGCTGCCGACTCTAGACCCGACGTAAAGAGGAGGATGACGTCATTTTTATTATTCCCATAAGGTAGGGTGTCAAAATATATTTTTTTTACTAGTGTGTATTTTCTGCGAAAAACTTTTTATTAAATTTGATAAACCGATTCCGATTTTCCATAACTACGTATTGCGTGCGAGGTTTACTAGTCACCCGAAACTTAAGGACGCCCATTGATCGAAATTCGGTCAATATTCATTAATTTTCAAGTATCATGCAGTTTATTTTAAAAACTGTAGTTCTATTTACATTTTCTCACATTGTCACGCTTTTATTCCCGAAGGGGTAGGCAGAGGCATACTAGAGTTTTTGAGAGAGGCATTTTTATCCCACGTAACAAGTGGTGAGCCGTGTTGAAATAGACAGGCGCTGTGGCGACCTACTGTTGAAATTTTTCAAGCCTTTAGCCTAAGGCCTTCAACCAGGCTCAACGATTGCCATTTTACTGGTAACCAGGACCAATGGCCTAACGTGCCTTCCGAAGCACGGAATTTTCTCTATATACTTAAATTTTAATTATGTATAATTTCACATACATCCGTTCGCAAATTTCTTAAAAAGTTGCACAAAGTTTTCGCTTCACGTATTTTTAAATGTATAGATATTACGATTCTTATAAATAAATATTGAGCCGGGATTGGTAAGTTGAGAATCATATTCTCAAATAAAAGCTAAATCAACACACAATAGCCGTCAACGAACTCTCAAATGGTTCCAATGAAATCTGATTTTACCGCTTTCTGGGTTATTTGAGTACAATAGGATAGATAAATAGGACGAAAATGATTTGAAAAGAAAATTTTTACTTGCTAGTAATGCCCACGGTTCTCTGTGAATTTTGTTTACTCCCTACACTTTTGATAAAATCTGACGTAGAGGTATTTGACACCCTGTTAGGGAGCAGCTATTATTTGTCATTTCATTTTAGCCATTTGCGAGAGCGACTGCTGTCTGACCTCACAACCCTCTACATCTAGCGTACACATCTGAATAACACAGAGACTACTATTTGTCCCGAAAACAAGTTCCTGTGGGAAACAGTAACGGGAAAACTTCACCACGCGTGCGGAGCCGCGGGCGTCAATTAGTTTATTATATTTAAAGTGACCACCGGTTTGGAACGCGGCCCATCTGATAAGAACCGGCAATAAACTTAGAAAGGCTTTTTTTGATGGCTTATTTACAATTTCGATTTAAAGCAACTGGGAATAATTAATTGAATCGGGCGTGCATGGCGGGAATCCATCGCAGAACGATAATAAAAGAGGTGGAGGTGGTTCTCACCATACACCCTCGATTCGTCAATCCTAACGCACAACGGTCAAGGATAACCTCTACTAATTGTAACGGAGGAATGACGAACCGGACTCCTCAAGGAAAGGGATCTAGGATAGGTAAAAGGAAACCTTACCCTCCAGGTTGCTAAAATGTTTTGCAAGACTGCTTGATAGAAAGCCTCTTGAGGATGCAAATGTATAAATAACAAAGTTTAACAAAGTTATATTACAACATACTTTTAAATAACGAATAAAATATAGTGAAGAATTTCGGTACGGTTCGGGTAGTTCAGTGGCTAGAACATTGCCCTGGTTAGGCAAAAGTCACGGGTTCAATCCCCGTCTCGAAACAGACTGTCTTTTTTTCACTTTAATAAAAAATTATAACAAAGTTAGTATGAAAGTTAAGGCACAGCTTAATGCCGTTCACGACCATAAACCCACTTACTTTTACAAACAAGCCTAGTCCCTAAGTGGCATTACAAGTAAGACACAAACATAACGTCTTGTTTGACTAACCTTTAAACTTGGGCCTAAGACCACGGAATAAGTACCCTATTAAGTACCTTACAGGACTTAGGCTAGAGTGTGTTTGTATAAGATAAAGGATCCTGTAATTACCTTGTCCTTTTTAGGTTACCTAGATAAATAGGATGAGGTCTACTTACTCATAATTCATAGTTCAGTTTCAAAAAGCGCTCGTGGACTCGCTGACTTGGTGTTCTGTAAACGTTTACTGTGTTAGCAACTTTCGCTGTTGTTGGTCACGGATGTGTGACCACTTTGTGGCATTTACATTTGTGAGCGTTTCCGTGCTTCGGAAGGCAAGTTAAGCCGTTGGTGCCGGTTGCCAGTAACATGGCAGTGTCGTTAAGCCAATTTAAAGGCAGCTTCAAATTTTCAATAGCAGGTAGCGCTACAACCTGCGTCTGTCTATTTCAACACGGTAACAGGCTCATCACCTATTACGTGGGACTGGAATACACACGGTGAAAAGTAGGCGAATAATATGGCTCTACCATAAGCATATTAAGAATAAGCCGTGATTGATAAAGTTTCAAAAAGTACTACATAATACGTTATTTTTCCGTTGGTTGTCTGCTAGATAACTGTGAAACTATACAACAGATATTGATATTATTGACAAGATTGCTCGAAAAAAAGGAAAGAAGACAAAAATTAATTTTATTAAGTGGGACTAAAATAATATTTAGTTTTTTTAAATTAGAAGCAGGATTTATGTAGCTATTTCATGAAGTATCTAGATCATGAATTTAATTTGGGTTACATAGACCCAAATTAAATTCATGATCTAGACAAGTGATAAAAGTACAATATATTATGTCTAAAACATCGAAAAAAAATTGGATCAAATTTTATTCCAATCTTGAATTCGAACCTTAGATTTCAGCAATGCATGCACTACCACCGCTCCGGTGGTTGATAAAACTGTTAGTCTGATTTGAGATTCTGCCAACCCCCAGAAATAAAGGGTAAAACAGTGTGTTGATTTACGTGCTACTCTATTCGTGGTCTTCAATCCACCGTAGCAATGGTTGAGGTGGGTACCAAAAGCCTTAGGGCAGCGTGTGGGCTTCTCGCCATCCTTACGCCAAGAAACGTTCGAATTTCACGTACTTTACACGCGTTTACACTTTACAATATAAACACATTCCAATTTTTTTATATCCACTCCATTGCGGCTGATTCAAAACTAGATAGTCTACTAAATTTATCAAATCTATCACAATCACACTTCACAAGCCGCAGAATAGAATCAGAATCGCTGTTTTTTTATAATAGACTGCCAAAAACGCAACTTATGAGCGGCGTTCACACGCATCACGCGTTAGAAGAATTCTATCGGAGCGCGATTGTAATAGTGAATTACGAAATCTGTCAAATTTATTTCACAATTAAACTCAGAGAATCAAAATCCTGGTTTGATAGAACTCTAACGAGGATTTTGATTCTGTTTAGACGCTGTTGAAATAATAGACTCTGTTCCCTGAACACTTATGTGAGGCCGCGTTTGTAGCCAAAGTTTGCCGGGAACACTGGGACATGCTTCCGAAGAGTTATCCGGGCGTGCAGCACTAGAGTAGACAGGTATGGTATGCAATTTTAGTCGGTTTAAGTCCAGCATTATATCCGTAGGGATTTCCACTAATTTAAAAAAAGTTTGGATGGGCATGTCGGTCTCGAATTGTCTTAAACCATTGGTCGTCTTGACTATATGTTTCCAGGTGAGGAATAATAAGACAAGGGACCAGACCTAATATAATGCTAACTTATACATAAATTACTAAATAAATTATATCGATACACCACGGAAGAATTACAATAAAGCTCGAACGAACGAACAACAACGAACTCTGTCGCACAGTTCGAAGAATACTTAGCGCAGTATGTCGAACAACTTGCCTGTCTTGTGACTAATGCCTTTGTCACTTTTCCGAGTAGTATTAACGCTGAAAATATATCGTTAACATTTTACTAGACGCTTCCTTGAATAATAAAAGGAAAGGATATATGCAAATACATTGTAGTGCTGTGAGTCCAGAACTAAAAACTTTTAGCGTACTTCTAAAGCCATTAAAATATTACCTTTGGAGGGCGGGATCAGTTTTTATAAGTAGTCAATGAGAGAAACTCCTAGATCTCTCTCTCTTTCAGTTGTTTAGCAGGCGAGGTTACCTAGCGCCCTAAAATAGAGTAACACGACTCCTTACAATATCTATTTATAGATTATAGAGCTTTACAATTAAATAAAAAAAAAAGTAGTTTATATTGCAAATAAAACTTGCAATTATATATATTCTTGTTCTTTCTCAGACAAAAAATATGTGTGTGTACACAATTAAGAAGTGAAACTTCTCTACGACCTAACTAATTGAATCGGGCGTTATATGGCGGAAATCCATCGTAGAACGATAATAAAGGAGGGCAGGAGAATGACACCACACACCATCGATTCGTTAATCCTAACGCACAACGGTCAAGGATAACCTCTACCAATTCTAACGGAGGAATGACGAAAGACACTCCTCAAGGAAAGGGATGTAGGATAGGTAAAAGGAAACCTTACCCTCCACTCCAGGTTGTCGAAACTTTTGCAATATTCCGCTGTACAAGGTGGCACTTAGTCGACAAGTCACGTGTTTCGCCTACACAGGCATCCTCAAGACTGCATGACTTGCTGTCAAGCCGTCTTGACCATTGTGCGTCAGGAATGACGAATCGGGGGTGTGTGGTGGAATCCTCCTTTGTTATCGTTCTCTACGACCTTTTTTACAGATAATAAAATTTCTCTCATACGTCGAGAAAGAAGTTTCACTTATGATAAAGAAGTTTCGCCTCAAAATAACATGGCGCGTAACTGAAAAAGGTTACGATTATTTTCACAGCTTTAAAATTTCTCGCAACATCGATAAAGAAGTTTCACTTCAAAAATACACAATACCTAAGTAGGTTATTCCGGTCAGATTAAAAACTACATAATGTGGAATAGTACAAGTGTTTCTATTCAAGACGTGTAGCAAGTTCCACCAAGTGCCATCAATCAACAGTAGAAACAGTTCATATTTAAAACTAAAGAACTAACCTGAGGTGTAAAGTTGTGACAAACAGGAGGCGCTGCCGTACTCCCGTAGTGTTGCTGATACGATGACGTCAGGATCTTCTTATGCGCCGACGCATGAGCGCGGTAAGCACTCACACTCAGCTTCATCACGAAGCCAACGAAAGAATACTTTAACTGTTAACTTTTAAGGATCAAATTTACAATATTTGTTGACACTTTTTGAAATACTAGTTTTTTTTAATAAACGATTTCGATTAGTCTTCTCAGATATTTCTTCTCAGATTGGTTTTAAATCTGGAACAATAGAAAATAGATTAATAAGTTTTTTTTTAAATTTAAGTACAAAATGTAGACCACGTGAGCAGATTGCTCAAAAACGGAAAAGTCAAAAGTACTCTGACACCCAGACGTGCGTGTATAAAGCGATTTATGAATCTGCAGAAAGCGAAAGAAGTATGCATGGATCATGACCTGGCGATCTGTTCTCTCTAATTACCCCGTCAGAGATAGAGCGTGAAGATAATTAGTCAAATACAAAAGACAAAAGAGTCTTGTACAGGCGATGAAAGCAACTCAACTAGGTGTTTATTTCTCGCATTTTTTTTTCCGTACCTATTTCACCTCGAACTTGTTCCCGGGATAAAAACATATGTTAATCTAGGATATCACTTATGTACACACACCGAAGTTCGCGGCAAATTGGTTCAGTACACAGTTCAAAACATAATACAATGCATAGATTTTCCCGAGTCATTGACATTTATTATTACTGCTTCGGTCACCTGGACACTAGTGAAATGAAATGAAATGAAATGAAATATCTTTATTCATGTAAGACACAAAGTAACACTTATGAACGTCAAGATTACGTCAAGATTATTGCTTCTACATTTACATTTACTGCCAGATTCGCAAAGCAATAGGTAGAGCCTGAGGAAGAACCTGGCGATAAAACTCATGGCCACTCTTTTCTAACCGCCAGTAATTACATTAGTTTGATGATGACATGATGTAATGATATTACATCATGTAATCATCAAACATAGTGTAATGATAATTATAGCCTAGCCTTCCCCGATATGAACTATCCAACACTAATCGATTTTTTCAATTCGATTCAGTATTTCCAGATATTAACGCGATCAATCAAAATAACGCTTTAGCTTCATAATATTACTTTAGATTAATTTTTATAACATGTTAGAAAAAATGCTACCAAAGTGAGTTCACTTTGAATACAAATGAATATTCAAGTTACGATATGTTCAAGGTACGAATTCCTCGTATAAGGGGCCCACACATATATCTTTACGGTACACATAATCCTAGCAATCCTAACATATCTCTGTTACATATTTTAGTTTACACATTCCCATCATTATCCGAGCGTCTGTCCCAGTTGCGTGTCGCGACGCCCGGGGTCGGCTTTCCTACATTTTCTCCTCCACTTCGCACGGTCGTCAGCATCCCTTGTAGTGAGACCCTTGGCACACATGTCATCCCTTACGTTAAGTTTACACATTAATTTAAGGTAATGTATTTTAATACAAAATAAAGCATTGTAATACATATTTGTGTTCAATTTATTCAAATTCATTCAATAGAATATCAATTGTCAATTTGAAGGAAACAGAGATTAACAAATAATTGTAAGTTACATTACCTGTCGAATATATTTCTTTATGCATATTTGTTAATTCATTTTTTTAGAAGGTTTAGGTATATATATAGGGTCGGCAGCGCGAGTACTGCGCCTCTGGGGGCCACTATTGACAAGCCGTAGAATAGAACCAGAATCGCTGTTTTTAGCTGTCAAAATGTTAGTAGACTATCAAAAATGGAACTGACTAGCGGCTACTGGCGCAGCACGTGTTAGTAGAATTCTATAGGCCGATCGATAGAAGTCGATTGGAGTACTGAACTGTCAAAAATAGTACCCGTGGCTTTCTATTGAGCGACGATTTTGATTCTATTTCCACACGATTCAAATAACTGACTCGGCCCCCTGGTAACGAATAGTGTCTATTACATGCTTTGCAATCTCACTAAAAAGATTGCGAGAGTTTGAACACTTCAGCTATAAAATACGACCTTCATTTCATTTATCAATCACGCCTTATCCCAGAGGGGTGGCAGAGGGATATTATACGCCTAATTTAACAGTGTTTTTCATTTCATTTTCATGTTACTGCCAATCGAAACTGACGGCTTAACGTACCTTCCGAAGCATGAAAACGCTCGATAATATCAGTAACATAAAGAGGTCACCCCTCCGTAACTAGCCATAGCGAAAGATGCTTGACACAGTGATCGTTTACAAAACACTAAGGTCCAGAACGTTTCTCAATACTCTCTAGCCTCAAGCGTTGATTAAGTATTGAGAAACGTTCTGGAAAACAGACCTACGGCAGCGGGGCCACAAGGACTTCTCACAAGTCAAATGACTAATGAATTACAGGTAGAAAGCCAAACATTGATCCTATACATATCAAAATAGAATTTAACCCAGTTAATCTCTGTCAAACGCACCTTGTAAAATCCCTTCAGTCATTCTTAACGACAGGAATGGTTCAGTGGAGTATAAATGATGACGGGTGCTTACTATGAGCGCTTTGTGTTTTCTGATGAAGATAATGAGCGATTGATAGCATATATTTAAAAGAGATTTTATGAAATAGTTTGTGATTATTGACGTGCTTTCAAAGTTTACATACATACATATTGTCACGTTTTTATCCCCGAAGGGGTAGGCAGAGGCATACTATACGCCCACATTTAATATTATTTTTATATAAAATGACGAAGTTCTGGGGTTCACGGGCTCTTAGTCCAATACTTCGAACTCCCGTCGCACCATGTTAAATAATACCGTCGTATATAAATTTTCACAAAAATGAATGAATATTTTCCTGATTTGATGGCATTTATCATTACTTCTCCGCTCTCCTGGGTATTCGCTTGATGATATATAGCCTTCTTCTATAAATGGGCTATCTAACACATAAATATTATTTTCAATTCGGACCGGTATTTTCTGAGATTAGCGCGTTCAACTAAACTTTCAACAAACTCTTCAGCTTTATATATCTAATACTATAAGTATAGATATAGAAGTATAGATACATAGCATTACATCTACATCACCAAGGCGGTAGGCCGAAGGGAACTATATTCACACTTTGCTACTAGTTTTATTTATCCAAAGTCAAAAAACAAAATCCACTCACACTTGTGGTGGATCTTACGAAGCTCCCCGAGTGCTGTTCGATTCACTGGTAGATCATATTACCAGATGAAAGTATCACAGGATCCACCCAGACCAGTGGTGGATCACGGTGACTAGAGGCTACTAGTGGATCGTGATTGATCCAACAGGACAGAGAGAAAATCTCGATTACATTTGTGAAATATTTACCCAAGAAACACGAAAATAATTTATTACCAAGGTAACAATAAGTCTTAATGGCCTAATAAATTAACAACATTTTGTGACTAAGTACATTATTAAAGAGCCACCGAAAATTGAAGCGCTTAATGAAATTTGTAAATTAATTTATTTCTTCGATAAAATGTTGAAAGCACCTTACACCTAATTTAGGTTGAATTAAATACTCTAGCGTCAAGATTGGTTTTATTCAAACGCTTCATAAAAGGTAAACGTCTATTTTTATATATATATTTTTTTATACCACTGAGGTGGCAGACAAGCATGCATTTAATATCAATATTGTGACAAAAAAGTATACGGTCCGTGTTTATTTTGACTTTACGCTGTATCACTGACGGGGTAGTCAGAGAGAACAGATCTCCAGCCTTCGTTATCCATGCATACTTCTTTGGCTTCCTGCAGATTCATTAATTGCTGCATACATACACGTCTGAGTGTCCGAAGACCTATTGACGTTTTAGTTTTATGTTTTTTGAAGTTAAACTTCTTTTGGCGCGTTAGGGAAATATGATGAGAGTAGATTTATACGATGCGCGCAGAGACCGTCACGAAAAACCGACACCATGTAGTTCGCTGATAAGTGTTTCCATGATAACTTATAACTACATTCAAAGTAGTTTTCAAACACCCTGAAGTTAGCTATAGTCAACATTTTAGTTTTTTCTACAAATGTTAGACCAGTATCAGTAACTTTAAAACCAAAAGAAAATAATAGTAGGATGAAACCCATTGGAAAAGGAGAATATTATAAAAATGAAAGGAAAAAAAATTACTAGCGATCTGAGGATGGATTTAATATTTTTTTTAATAAATAAATGAACTAAAAATGCCACAACATTCTACAAAATTCTACGACCGCTCTTTTACTGTAACAGCAATTCGGTTGTGGAATAAGCTACCAGTGGAAATTAGACGAGCCAAAAATTTTCCTAAGTTTAAGCTTATGGTTAAAGATCTTTATTTATCATGAAATAAAAATGATTCCTCTGATATTTTATATGTATATGTATATGTATGTATGTATGTGTATGTATATATTCTGATATAATATTATAAGATTATTTATGTAGTATTATAATATGTTGTAGTTAAATTTGATTAAATTCAACACCGACAACTACCAGTCGCTCCTACTGACATATTTTTTCCATCCAAAGATTGCCTGGCAGAAATTGCTTTAAGCGATAAGGCCGCCCATTATACTGCTGTCATTGTATCAATTTTCTCATTATGTTATTTTTTTGTTTTTCTTGGTGTACAATAAAGTATATAATAAATAAATAAATAATAAATAAATATTGTGGGTCATAGTTTTTTTTTTACACCCAGTCGTTTAGCGTTTAAATAAATATATAAATAAACTCCGAAACAAACATTTGTAGATCACAAAATTAATTTTTCCGACCCTGTATAGAACCCGTGCATGCGACCCTCGATCGCGGCAGTCGCATACACTACCACTGCGCCACTGAGGAAGTCGATTTCCTTTCATTTTTATAATATTCGCTTCCTTTTCCGATAGGCTTCATTCTACTATATTTTTTGAATTTTTTACTAATTTTAAAAACACAAAGTATATACATTCAAGGTAGTTTTCATCCGGCATAGAAACAGAAAAAAACATGTAGTTTTCATTCTTTTGATGTTTTATTTCTTACTAATTTCTCGATCCTATTACAAACAAAAAGTAGTATATGTGATGAAATCTTATTAGACTAAAGCAGTATAACTTCTAACGCGTGTACATAAGTAGACACAAACTTTTTTTTTCATATCCAAACAAATAGACACAAGCAATACATTTTTTATACCACTGAGGTAGTAAGTATACGGCCCACCTGACGAAAAGTGATCACCGTAGTCTATGGACGTTTGCAGCACCAGAGGTGCGGCACTCGCGCTGCCTAACTTAATATTATTTATTTTATACGCCACATTTTATCTAGTGGCACAATAACTTAATATACAATATCTTGCTAAACTACGAAACATGCTGGATTTTATTAAAACAAGTCTAAAATATTCACACCAATGCACAATCTTTAAATTACAGACATTATAATCCAACGTTACATCATCTAAACCTCTCCCCTCTTCTGAGTCGATAGGCGCCGCCATGTCGAGAGCAAACCTGAGTGACGGCGGGTGAGTCAATAAGACTATTATTGATCTCAATAATGCCGTAACCTGAACTCGCTTGCAAGTTTAAGAAAGATTACGCCTTTTTTCTTTCTATACTAGCGGCACGCTATGATATTTGTTTAAATATGTGAATAGTCAACCACATTTAAGGATAGTAGATCTCGTTCCCGTAATACGAAATACAAGGAATAAAAGTTTACCTAAAGCCATCTCCTAAGTGTATCGTGGAAAAGTTTGAGTCTAAATGTTACTTAGAAACAGTTTGCCCGTGACATTCTTTGACTCCCCATCGCATCCATTTAATCCCGTCGTTTATTACTTCCACAATAATGTATGAAAAATTGTCCGATATGTTGACATTTATGGTTACTGCTCTGCTCCCCTCGATAGTACCGTTGTGATATATAACCTACAGCCTTCGTCGATATGTGGGCTATCTAACACAAAAAGATTTTTTCCATTCGAACCAGTAAGTCCTGAGATTAGCGCGTTCAACCAAACAAACTCTTTAGCTTTACATATGAGTGTTTAGGTATAAATATATTTGAAACATGTAGACACATTTTATTAAAGTTTCTCATCATTTGTGCATTGATAACAAGTTTCTTTTAGTGTCTGGGTAACGATTAAAGACACAGGTAGGTACTATAATTAAATGTGTAACATATATGTGATTATATCGATTACATATATATGTATATGTTTAACAATAGTTTATTTCCAAGAAAATTACAAATTCCACACAATATTACTATTAAAGGAAATGACAGAATCAATAATTAGGTATCCTGGCTCCCAAACTAGGCTTACGCCTGTGACTTGGCAACCAGTGTCCCTTCAATAATAGTCTTAAGCGAATAGTCTTTGTGTCGGAAATGGCTGTCTACCTTATTAAAACAATGAACAATACTATTCAAAAAGTGTTATGTGTAGTATGTGCATTTGTGGGTGCGTGTATGCGTGCATGCGTGCGTGCGTGCGTGCGTGTTAGTAAGTGTGTGTATGTGTGTGTGTATGTGTGTGTGTTGTAACGTTACTACTTTCCGGGAGGGGAAAAAGTAAAGTTTAGGAGGAAACTGTCACCAGGACTGGAGGAGTCCTGGCTTAAAAGGAAAAGTAAAAGGAAAAAAAAGAGAAAAGGTAAAGTTGATTTAATATAATATCAAAATGTTAAGAAAATAAACCAAGGAAAGCCGGGAGTAAATTAAAGTCTTGTTTCTTCAAGAACAGCCGCTAAGATGGGGCCTCGAGTAGGCCTCCACGTCGCTAGGAAGGGGGGCCTCTAGTAGGCCTCCACGTCGCTGAGAAGGGGGCCTCAAATCCCCTCAAGGCCTCCACGTCACCGACCTCGGAGAAAACTGGTCGCGAACTCGGGCAGGTAGAGGGCTGAAACTGACGAGCGGTCGGTGTCTTTCACAGAGCCGGTTAAGAACACACAACACTGCAGACCATCACTTCACTATTTCTGGAGAGCACAACCCTCACACTCAGCACTTATTCCCAGCACCTCCTCTCAAGGTGAGCACCAAAAGTAGACTGATTTGACGGCCCCGGCTTCCTTGTTTTACAGAGCATTTCAAAATTTAAACAATAATATTCTAGACATATTTTTATGAATATAAATTTATAATAAGGTCTAATATCTATACAACCTAACCTACTGGCAGCTCTAGCAATAAATTAAAAATAAAATCTAGGCTTGTCATTAACTGACATTAAAAATTACAAAAGGTAAACAAACATTAAAAACTTTCGAAATATAAAGGCCTAGGAATGCTACAAATAATAGCCATGCAAATAATTTGAGAGAATGAATAATGAAAGATTTAATTAAAAAAAAGTAAGTAAAAAATGATACATTACATTTCCCCAACAACCCCGGAAAATTTTTGATTGTAATGAAAAAATTTTGTTTATAAGAAAGAAGGCATTGACCAGCTAAAATTAACCTATATGACTATTCACAGTGGTACTGAAAGTTTTACAAAAGATAAAAATTACGTTTCCCCGATAACCCTTGAAAATTAACAACTGAGAAAATTTCGATGTTGTAATAGAAAAAACCTTGCTCTTTCATACACCTTTCATCAACCCACATTTCATACTCCCTCAATCATACATCACTAACATACTTAGGGGATATGGTTCACATTCTATGACACATACTCCACAAGGAAAAAAAAAAAACATTTTTTTTAAATTACGAAGGCTTATTTATTTAAATTAGGTGTCGTAATCCGCACCTTTTTTAAAACCCGTTAAAATTAAAAGAAATATTTACAAAGCTTTCCCAGCTTAAGAAAAGCAGTCAAGGTTTGAAAGCATAATTGCTTAAGAAAAGCCTTCAAGTTTCAAGTAGTTCAAGTATTAAAAATAAAGCTTTCCAGCTTAAGAAAAGTAGTCAAGGTTAAAAACAAAATTGCTTTTTCAAGAAGCTAAGTTGAAGTATTACAAACGATACACAATGGCTTATTTTAAGAGTTGTGTACCGCTCTATGAAGAAAAAAGAAAAAAAACAGAAAGGAAAAATGCCAAAAGTGTTTGGAGAAAGTAAACCTTGTGAAGTATTTACAATGAACTTAATGTTAAATGATAAGTAAAAAATATTTTTAGAGATAATATCAAGGAAAAAAAACCGTTGAAACATTAAAGTTTAAAAAAAAATAAGATTAAACAATTTATATAAAAACACAGCACATATAAAACGACACTTTCAACAAAATATAAAACGTGCCATTTTCCTCTTAAGCCGCTCCAAAGTGAAAAAAAGTGGTGACAGTTTCTCTTATGTTTCAGATCAAAATCAAAGCATGATAAGCGAAAAGTTCAACGTGCTAATCTCCCAGAAGGATTAGATACATTTTATAAATTTTGTAAAGATTTTAAAATAATAAACGAGTTTATTACCACATGTTGCCATGGTAACAATGTTGCCGTAGTAACAAATCAAACTAAATGAAATAATGATTAAAGTGTTAATTTATGTTAAGTTTTGTATAAACAACCACAGGATATTGTCCTGCAGCCGTCGTGAAGTGTCCCAGCCCCCAACTAGTAAGAGACCACGAATGGTTTTAAGAACACTCGCTAGCGAAGACTGGGTACGATTACCAGAGGGTAACCGCAGAGGTGTGCAAGTGTGTGGGATGCAGTATAATGATGTATTAGTAGAGTGTTATAATGTGCCTAGGTGATAACGACTATAGGATATTGTCCTTAGTACGTCGTAGAGAATCCAAACCCCAACTTGTAAGTGACCACGAATGGTTTTAAAAACACTTGCAAGCGAAGAATGGATGACAATTACCATTGGGTAACCGCCGTGGTGTGCAAGTGTGTGGGATGCAGTATAGTGATGTATAAGTAGAGTGTAAAGAAGTATTGTAAAGGTTGAGGTGGATGAGGTGATGAAAATATAAACTTACCAAATAAAAATCTCTTGAGCAAGTTGTTTTAGAATTTAGAGAACTTGAAAATAATTAAAAAGGGGGGGTTAAAAAGAAGTTGGGCGCCAAACTGTAACGTTACTACTTTCCGGGAGGGGAAAAAGTAAAGTTTAGGAGGAAACTGTCACCAGGACTGGAGGAGTCCTGGCTTAAAAGGAAAAGTAAAAGGAAAAAAAAGAGAAAAGGTAAAGTTGATTTAATATAATATCAAAATGTTAAGAAAATAAACCAAGGAAAGCCGGGAGTAAATTAAAGTCTTGTTTCTTCAAGAACAGCCGCTAAGATGGGGCCTCGAGTAGGCCTCCACGTCGCTAGGAAGGGGGGCCTCTAGTAGGCCTCCACGTCGCTGAGAAGGGGGCCTCAAATCCCCTCAAGGCCTCCACGTCACCGACCTCGGAGAAAACTGGTCGCGAACTCGGGCAGGTAGAGGGCTGAAACTGACGAGCGGTCGGTGTCTTTCACAGAGCCGGTTAAGAACACACAACACTGCAGACCATCACTTCACTATTTCTGGAGAGCACAACCCTCACACTCAGCACTTATTCCCAGCACCTCCTCTCAAGGTGAGCACCAAAAGTAGACTGATTTGACGGCCCCGGCTTCCTTGTTTTACAGAGCATTTCAAAATTTAAACAATAATATTCTAGACATATTTTTATGAATATAAATTTATAATAAGGTCTAATATCTATACAACCTAACCTACTGGCAGCTCTAGCAATAAATTA
This sequence comes from Thumatha senex, assembly GCA_948477245.1. NCBI lineage: Eukaryota > Metazoa > Arthropoda > Insecta > Lepidoptera > Erebidae > Thumatha > Thumatha senex. The sequence goes on from OX419744.1 coordinate 19,612,070, forward strand.
AAAATAAAATCTAGGCTTGTCATTAACTGACATTAAAAATTACAAAAGGTAAACAAACATTAAAAACTTTCGAAATATAAAGGCCTAGGAATGCTACAAATAATAGCCATGCAAATAATTTGAGAGAATGAATAATGAAAGATTTAATTAAAAAAAAGTAAGTAAAAAATGATACATTACAGTGTGTGTGCGCGTATGTTTGTGTGTGTGCGTGTGTGTGTATGCATGTGTGTATATGTGCGTAGTTTGCGTTATGATGTATTGGGTATGAGATATGGTGCGTATTTATATTTGCGCTCCGTCTAAGTCGGAGTAAGAAGTAGTGCCTCTATACTATCGTAAGTCTGTTCCATCAACCACGACTTGATACGATTTTTGCATTGATAAAGACTGAGTTTGTGCATGTAGTGTAGTCTATTTATCTTATTATATATTTGTGTACTAAGGTACTGGTACTGGTGCTTGATAAAAGTAGTGTAGATTCTATTACACGGGAAGACGATGTCGGCCCTACGCTTCGTAATTATTTTCATGGGAATATGATGTTGTCTGATAATACACTGCAGTACAAACAGTTTCCTCACTGTTAGCACTTGGCATGTTTTATATAGCTCCGTTGTGGGATGCCTATAAGGCTTGCAAAACATTACCTTTAGGACAGCTCTTTGAGCCCGCTCTAACTTTAAAAAGTGGGTTTTGCAAGCGCCTCCCCACACTGGAAGGCAGTAGGTAATCAAAGATTGGCAAAGTGAGAAGTACACGGTTCTAAGTGTCATGGTATCTACCGAGTGGCGTAGTTTCTTAAACATGTAGATTAGTTTTCGAGTCCTCTCCACTACATTGTCTATATGCTGATGCCAATTGAGGTGCTTATCTTAATACTCCCAGGTATTTAACGTTAGGTACCGTCTGGAGCAGAGGGCAGTTGCAGGGCTGGAGTCCAGGGCAGGTGTGGACCCTCAGGTTAAGAGGTATTTTAGGCTGAGTACGGTTACTTATTGAAAATGTTACTATTTTTGTTTTATCCGTGTTCAAGGTTAACAAGTTCTTATCGAACCAATCTACCACTACATTTAGAGCTCCTTGGGCAAGATAATTAGTTTCCTCCCAGTCCCTTCCGTGTACCAATAAGGCTGTATCATCAGCATAGGTGAAAAAGTAAGAGTTGGTCAATGAAAGGGAACACAGGTCGTTTATGTAGATTAGAAAAAGTGTAGGGCCCAAAATACTTCCCTGAGGAACACCGTATTCAATTTTAGTTTTGTTACTGATCACATCGCCAATTTTAACGTGCTGGTATCTATTTGTGAGATAACTTGTGAAAATGTCTAGTGCAATCCCGCGTATGCCTATTTTTTCTAGTTTGGAAAGGAGTATTGGAACAGAGACAGAATCGAACGCTTTCGATATATCCAGAAAAATCCCAAGGCACATATTTTTGCTATCCATAAGTTGAGATAATTTTTTAGAAAAACCAACAACGGCGTCCTCCGTAGCTATACCTGCCCTGAAACCGTACTGGTTTTCAGACAGCAAATGATTGGCCCGGATATAGCCCAGCAGACGAGTGTTCAGCAGTCTCTCCAAAATTTTGGATAAAGCTGGTAACACTGATATTGGTCTGTAATTGTTCACGCTGTCTCTATCCCCTCCCTTGTGGATAGGGTGGACTAGAGCTATTTTGAAGATATCCGGGAACACACCGGTCAAAATTGCTAGGTTACAAATATGGGTAATGTAAGGAACTAGTGTTTTGTTGGTTAATTTCAATATATTAACAGAGATATTGTCAATTCCTACAGCGGTGTCGGATTTAAGATTGCTAATGATATTCTCTACTTCACTGTAATCTGTTTCTAATAAGCATATTGAATTGCATGTTGTTATAGGACCTGGATAAGTAGGTATGATCGTGCGCTGTTTCTGTATTTTAGTGGCTAAAGTATGTCCTATGTTGGCATAATAGTTGTTGACCGCATTTGCCGCCTTGATTTCATCTGTTTCGGTCTTTAGCAGTTCTCTGGGTGGAGTTGATGTTTGGTTAGTGTGTGTTATGGTTTTAATTAGTTCCCAGGTGGCTTTAGGATTATTCTTCCTATTCTCGAATTCGTTCTTTTCATAATTTGACTTTAATTTGCGCAATAACGAATTGCAAAAATTGCGATAGCGAGAGTACGTTAATTTTAAGATAGGATTTTCTGGTTGTAGTCTTAGCTCTTTGTGCATTTTGTCCCGATTGCGGATACAACGGAGTAGGCCCGGAGTGATCCAAGCCTTTATATTTCGATTTTTTTTCGGAACGTTCGTGTGCCGAGTATGCTTGGTTATTATTTGGCCTAATGATGAGGATAAGATATTGGCTGCTTCGTTTGCGTCATTAGTTAAAAGAACTGCGGTAAAGTCTGTACTTTCGATGTCTGCCAGGACATTTTTTAAATTAGTAATTTTAGTTGTATAAAAATATCTTGGTTTCGGGTTCTCTAGTTGTAGACTTACAAATATTGGTACGTGGTCGGTTATAAGGGTCTCTATTACAGCACAGGTAGCTAAAAGTCTGGTCTTTAAGAGGACGTGATCTAGGCAGTTTTTTAACCTTGTGGGGTAAAGGTGGGCTGGTAGTAATCCATGGGCAGCAGTAAATGTGAGATATTCATTCGAATGTTTATCTATGTTGTTGGGTTTGATATCAATATTTATGTCACCTATCAACGCAATGTGTGACGTGTTTGCTAAAGATACCAATATTGTATCCAAACTATACAAAAAGCTGTCAATATCTGGGTAAGAAGGAGATCTGTAAATGGCTAAAATTGCAATGCTCTCTCCTATTTTGCACAATAGGTTAGTTCCATCTATGATTTCTGGTTCCGTAACCGAACACTGGATAGTCGACTTAATGTACAATACTACTCCATCGTTTTGATTTTTTATATTTGTAGTGTAGTGTGAGTTATAGCCGATTATGTTTGGTATTGTAGATGCTTTGCTTAGCCAACATTCAGTGAACACGATTATGTCACAGTCAAGCGTTGATTGCTGGAGAAAAACTATGAAGCTGTCAAAGTTTTTACCTATACTACATATGTTAATGTGTACTATTGATATTTGTTTCTCTGTTTTATTAACTAAATTAAAGCATTCGGCCACAGACACAGTATACGACTGAGACACCTGAAAACCATCCAATTCCTGCACAAGTTTGTCAACATGATCAGTCATTTATAAAAATAGAAGAATATATCATGGGGGTCTTACATCTTATGTGACCATGTTTATGTTTCAATAGTAGCGGATGCTCGCTCAGTACTGCTCTGAGATCCACATTTACGGTCAACGTATAACCTGTAATTGTTCTAAATGATAGTGTAAGGTTATGTGAGTTTGTTAAGTGTTGTGTAAATAAAAGTGAATTTATTTCGTATGTGCTGATTATGGGTATGTGTAATGTGATGGTGTATTTATGTGTTTTTACTTGTGTATGTGTAATGCATAGAAACGGATAATTATAATTAAAATGAACAGAAGTTATAAAATATAAAGTATGTTGAATGGTACCGTTATACAACAATATATTCAGTCATTGTGTTTCTTTTAGATTTTGAAGACATTGGACCGACTTTAGGATAATTTGTTTTGCTCCCTCTGTTTTTCGAAGAAATACTCTGTTGTTCGAACACCAGCAAAATTTGTACTTGTATTCACTCGCGAATCCTCGTGCCAAGAAAAATAGCTTTTTGATAGAAGGAGTAAGGTGTTCACTCACATATATCGGTCGATTTTCGCACGTTAGTCCGAGTTGTGCGGCATTCAGCTTATTATCGTTATCTCGATTTTTATTGTATGATCGAACTGAAGAAATGAAACAATTCCTCACTGAGACGGAAGAAAACTCGGCAATAATGGGTCTATTGGTGTTTGGTTTTCCATTTATGTATTCTTTATGTATGTATTCATTATGTATTCTTACTTATTAAGGTAGACTATGGGCCGTAAAATCTTAATCTTAAAAATATTATAAATGCGAGCGTTTGTATGGATGTATGTTACTCTTTCACGTTAAAACTAGTGAATAGATTAAATAAATAAAATAAATATTGATAAATATTGTGGGACACTTTTCACACAGCGCCATCTAGACCAAAGTAAGCTAATATTAGCTTGTGTTATGGGATCTAGATAACTGATAAACATACTTATATATTTCTAAATACATACATATTATAGATAAATAACACCCAGACACAGAACAAACCATCGTGCTCATCACACAAAGTTTTATCCTGGGTGGGAATCGAACCCACGACCTCTTGCGTAGCAGTCGGATGCACTCCCACCGCGCCACAGAGGCAGTCTTTTTGAGGCAGATTTTTATGAAACTTTACAATAATATAGCTGATACATCAGAATAACACATAGGCTAAAATAATCAGAATAACAAGTTCCTGTGGGAAACGGGAACGGAAAACTTCTCTACGCGGACTAAGCCGCGGGCGTCAACTAGTAAGTTAAAATAATGACATCTGTAACTTTCTCATATTGCCTGAAATAAATGAATATTATTATTATTAAATAAGAAAACTGATAGTTAAATTATTAAAACCAGTATTTAAATACTTTAAAAATAAAAAAAACATTCTCCGCAAGTCCTTTAATTTGATACCCATTTAGTAAGAAAGCATAAAAACTTAATTTATATCTTTAATTGACTGCTATTTAGGATTCAGACTGCTGGCCTGTTATTTTTTGACTTATTTTCAGTAAGGTCTTTTATTTGATACTCTTATATAGTGTCCATTTAAAATAACCAAAATTTTTTATGTACTACGTTTCGGCTGAGCACTGACTCCGAAAATACAGGCTTCAGCCTATTTTGGGAACCAGTACTGTATTATTTTGTAATTATTTAAATGTACAATGGACTCACCACCCGTTACGTGGGACAGGAATCCACACGGTGAAAAGTGGGCATATAATATGCCTCTGCCACCCCTTTGGGGATAAGGCGTGATGGATTGATGGAATAAATTAGAAACAATTTGAAAAGCAATGAATATGCAAACTTTATCTTAAATATAAATTTAAAGAGGAAATTTTTTTCTGTCTCGATCTGGACTAGATCCAGCGTCTTTTAGTTTAAAGGACCAGACGCGTTACCAACTACACTACCGATACCTACTCGAAGAATGGATGTTTGCTACTCTTTCACGTAAAAACTTCTGAATGGATTTTAATGATACTTAACAATAATACAGCTTACACCTCAGAATAACACATAGGCTACTTTTTATTCCGGCAACAAGTTCCTGTGGGAAAACTTCTCTACGCTGGCGAAGTCGCGGGCGTCAACTAGTTTATAATGTTTTTAAACTCGCAGGATATTTTACACTTAATAATTAATTATAATTCGATTTTGAGCGGAACTTGAACGCTTAATAAATTTAAGGGTTACGATACGAGATTATAAATTTATTACTTGATAAAGTTCCACTTGTTAATTAAATTATAAGTTGACTGCCTGGGTGACGTGGTGAGGTCCCGAGTTTGATTCCCGGGTCGGAGCAAATATTTGTGTGATCTGTAAATATTTCTTTCAGAGTTTGGTTGTGTCCTACATACAATACGCATGTATATAGAAATATATAAGTACTAGCTGACCTGCGCAACTTCGTTAGCGCCACCAAAAATGTGATAAATGAAGAACCGCTTGACCGATTTTTTGCAAACTTCACATAAACTATCTACTTAATAGTCCGAACAAAGTCTAAACATTTGGTTTGGATAGGTGAGCCCGTTCTTGAGTTATAATAGTACGACGAAAAGTGGCATTGATTTTTATATATAAAGATGTTTATCAGTTGTCTAGATTTTTTTTTAATATTTTGAATTCATGGCAAAGAAAGGAAATCCAAATTACAAAGAAAGGAATGTCACTCGATCCATTGCTTTTGTCCTAATAGAGACAAAAGTAATAATGATACTGCGTGCTAAGTTTACATCCGGCTGTAGGCGAAAATCGCATACGGGATCTAGCAGTTGCCTGTCATTCGTCTGTTGTAATTAGTGTCACATACGAATAAACGGTGACGGACCTCTCGACACGGTTGGTTTGTATAAAATTTATAGAGTACGGCGCTTCTGGTAGGACGCGTGATAACGTTGATTCCTTATTCAGTGTTCTAAGATACTTGTACTTAATTAAAAAAATAAACGCTTTTTAAATGTTTTTTATGATAAATTTATTTATTTATTCATGAACACACTGAGTAACAGTTGTAACAGTTGAAGGAGATATAGGTACAATGGTACTGCTTATTTCTATAAAGAAATATCTCCCAGCGACAGGAAGAAGCGAAGTAGAAGCGTGAAGAAGTGCGAAAATAACAATTAAAAGTGAGTAAGTAAGAGAGCAAAGATAGAACTAAAATAACACACACACACAAAAGAGTGTATCTAGATGAAATTATATAATGTATAACAACATATAAATACAAAATAATATAAATAAATACAAATAAATATACTTACGTATATAAACAAATAGGAAATAAATATATATTTACACATATAAATAAAATAAATTTACAGTGTAGAGAGATAGTGTTCACGGACTTTCCTTTTAAAGGTATTAACAGTTTTGCTGTCTCTGATAGCAGGCGGGAGTGAGTTCCACAATCTGACCGCATGCACAGTAATAAATAGTTCTATTGTACATCGTTTGGCACAACAGAGTATTCCCATGTGGCACGCGTCACAAGCTCATGTTGCCAGGCCGAGGCTGGCATACTAATTTAGTTAGTTGTGGTAAGCGGAACCGACCTACAAGCTTCAGGGAAACGTAAATAAATCTTTCAACAGAAATTAACAAGTATTGTAGTCCGTTTAGTTTTTAAAACAAGAATATAAAATTTACGTGCTTCACAAGGCACTGAGGACTGCAATGATACTGGCAACCGGGACCTACAGGCTTCCGGTTGCCAGTATCATTGCAGTCGTTAAGCCAATTTGAAGGCCTTATAGGCAAATTGAAAATAAATTCAACAGCAGGTAGCCACAACCTGAGTCTTTTTTTTTTAACGTGTGGTGTTTAACACGGCAATAGGCTCAACAATTATTACGCGGAACCACATGTACACGGTGAAAAGTGGCTTATAATATGCCTCTGCCACACCTTCGTGTATAAGATGTGATTTATAAAAAAATAAAATTATAAAATCCTTTGTTTCAGACTTTGTTAGTTTTAAAAGAAATTCAGGTTACGTTAAATGTAATGGAATTGAAATTATATTTAAAACATAGCCGTGTTGGTTACACCATCTGTAACTCAAAAACGGTTGTGCCAATTTTAATGAAATTTCATTAAATTTTAGCCAAAGTCAAATTTAATTCTCTAGCATTGAATAGCATACTAATTAGACTTTTTCCCATACATTTTCTATGGAAACTGATTCTAAGGCGGTGTGAAACTTGTCAGGGGGACTGCTGCTAGTTTAAAATAAAAAGTCATTTTTTTACGAAATTACAATTCATTTAAAACATTTAGTAAGTAGGTATACGATCTTACAATCTTTAATAAGGCAACCACCGAGCTATATGTTATCTGGCCATGTCGGCCCCACCGGTTCCCGGTAAGAGGGGAATACCCAAGTGCTGATTTGACGCTGCTTGTAAAGCTTGACATGCATGCCAATGGTCTGACTTCTAGAGATGCCGATGACCCTGCGAAGTGGATGAGATGAAGTAGGAAAGCGGACTACAGATGCCGTGAGACGTAACTGGGACAGACGTTCAGATGATGATGATGATCTTACAATTATTAATAGTTATCGATCAAGTAAGGTGATAGCAATAATCTATGTAAATAAAAATGAATCGCAAAATATGTTGCTAAGCGTAAAACTCAAAGACGGCTGGACCAATTCAAGTAATTATTTTCAAATTTATTTCTTGATATCTAAGGAAGGTTTTTATGGAGAAAAATTTTTGAAAAATAGCATGAATGGGAACGGAAATGGGAACGTTTGATTACGCGGGCAGAGCCGCGGGCATCAACTAGTAATTCTAATATTAAAAACGCGAAAGTTTGTAAGTATAGATGTTTGAAACTCTTTCACGCAAAATCTACTAAATGGATTTTAGGCTTTATTCCGCGAACGCTTAGATTGTGGAATGAACTCCCTGTCTGGGTTTTCCCGAACGGCTTCAGTATGGGGTTGTTCAAAAGGGTTCTTAGAAGGTTTATAAAGGGTTGGCAGCGCGAGTACTGCACCTCTGGTGTTGCAAACGTCTATTGGCTACGGTGACCACTTTCCATCAGGTGGGCCGTATGCTTGTCTGCCACCTCAGTGGTATAAAAAAAATAGATTTTGATGAAACCTTACAATAATATAGCTTACACATCAGAATAACACATGGGCAACTTTTTAGCCCTGGGACAAGTTCCTGTGGGAAACAGCAACGGGAAACCTTCACCACGCGTGCGGAGCCGCGGTCGTCAACTAGTATGTAATTCGTTATAACAAGTGGGCTTATAAACTCATTATTTTGAAGGTATACCCACTTATAAAATAAATGTTGTAACTGCGTTCGTTATTCAACAACGGCTAATGCCGTCTAATTGGTTTCAAGTCGTGTGGGTTGATAAGGGGCCTATAAAATGGTATCATGTTTCTGTGGACTGGGTTAAAATAAATATTTCTAAGAATTATTATTTTGTCACAAGTCTGAGAATATTTTTGCAGAGTTGGTAGTTCGAGTGTACCTCTGGTGTTGCAAATATATCCACAGGCTAAGGTCATAAGGACCCATCAGATGGGTCATAATATGCTTGTGTCACATCTTATAATTGTTAATCTATACTAATACTAGCTGACCCGCGCGGCTTCGCCCGTGACAAACTTCGAACTCCCGATAGTTTATCAGTCACGCCTTTATTTCCGTCGCGCCCATTTAATCCCATCGCCGTCGTATTACTTTTACAATAATGAATGAATATTTGCCTGATTTGTTGATTACTGCCCTGCTCTTCAGGGTAGTAGCGTGATGATATAGCCTATAGACTTCCACGATAAATGCGCTATCCAACACATATTAGTATAGTTATTATTATTAGTATTTATATTTTTTTTTTAATACTGTTGGTACAACTCACACAACGCCATCTGATTCCATACCATTCCATCCGGTTTCTAATTATTAACTTGACATGGATTACAAAATGTTTTTGTATAAAAGTGGAATTTATACGGAAAAGTAATATTGAAATGTCTGCTTGTTATTCCTAATTAACAACTTTCCACTACCTACATGTATTATGAAAGTTTTCCAAAAAAAATCAATTTTTTAATTTTTCCTTGTCTATCTGTCTGTCCGTTATCCGTCCGGTATCCATAATCTTTGAAACGGTGTAAAATTTTAACGAGATTACTGGCAGATAGATAATGTTATAAGGTTTTGATTCGGTTCTGACGGAAACCGGTACTACCCAGGTGTAACCGCAGGGTGTCCGGTAGTAGTTCATAAACGTATCAGGCTTATTGTATTTTTAAATCTTTATTTAATGAACACGACGACATATTGAAAGGTCAAAAGTACTCTGATACCCACATATGAATGTATGAAACTATTGATGAATCTGCAGGAACCAAAAGAAGTATGCAAGCTCTGACTATAACGTCAATAAACTAATAAATTCAATCAGTATATTCACGCTGTAATTATGGAAAAACTAATATGTTTGGTTCAATTTGTAAATATTTTTTTCTATGTTTTGTTTATTTAACCGTAGTAATGTAATTTCAATATTTATTACTTTCCAATCTTTGGCATTCCCACTGGTAAACAATATCTAAACTTTTAGTTTCATCTAAGAAACCAATATTTGCAGAATAAAGTATTTAATCTTTTTATAACATGCGCGAATCCAGTCACTGACGCATGAAGCGCTCGGTCCGCGCTTTGGCTATGGCTGGTTACGGATGGGTGACCACCTTGTGGCTTTTACATTTGCGAGCGTTTCCGTGTTTCGTGAAATGTACCAGTATCGTGGCATTCGCTAAGCCAAGTAGGAGGCCTTGCTTGAAAAATTAAACAGCAGGTAGCCACAACCTGAGTCTATTTCAACACGGCAATAGGCACTCTACCTACTAAGTGGGACAGGAATACACAAAAGTGGACGTATAATATGCCTCTGCCACCCATTCGGGGATAAAACGTGATTGATAAACAAAAGTGAATCCAGTCACCATTTTACAGTCATAAATTAACTGTCTAGACGGGCGTACCCATGGTGTCGTTTATCTTCCCGTTTTCACACGAAACCTACATCAAAATTCAGTTTCGGCTAGCTTTTGTTGTTAGCCGTTTTTCTTAACGGGACAGGGACTGCCTGCCTGGAAATGATCTGCTGGTAAAGTGAAATAATATTAAATTGTAAATAGGGCATTTTTATTAAATTTATTCGGCTTTTTAAACAAACAACTTTAAAAGCAAAGAAGCGGTGCATTTTCACTATGGCTGGACTTCGGATGGGTGACCACTTTGTGGCATTTACATTTGCGAGCGTTTCCGTGCTTCGGAAGGCATGTTAAGCCGTTGGTCCCGGTTGCCAGTAACATGGCAGTCGTTAAGCGCAGTTGAAGGTCTTAAGGGCGGCTTGAAAAATTTCAACAGCAGGTCGCCACAACCGGCGCCTGTCCATTTCAACACGGCAATGGGCTCACCACCTGTTACGTGGGATGAGGGTGCATACGGTGAAATGTGGGCGTATAGTATGTCTCTGCCTACCCCTTCGTAGATAAAGGCGTAACAATATGTATGTATGTATGTAAATAGGCCATCAAAAAAAAGCCTTCCTAAGTTTCCTGCCGGGTCTCCTCAGGTGGCCGCGTTCCGTAAGCGCCGTAAAAATGTTCTATGCAAAGATTTTAATGTTTTAAACTAGTCGAGTCAACTGTAGATCCGTGCAGATTGCAAACCAACACGGCTTGACTTATACTTCCACCATTCTGTTATTGATTGTAATGTGTGGGAACGTTGTATTCTTTGCTGTTATAGCAAAGAATACAACGTTCCCCTATATTGTCATTTTTGTGTACACAGTAAAGCTTTTGATTCACTAAGTCATGAAAAAAATTTGCGCGATCTGAATATTAAGGAATACTCGTAAGAAATGCAGCGCGATGGGGCTGTACTGAGATCTTTTAGGCCCGCAATATTGATGTGTTGGTCGATATCAAGTGGTCACCAGTTTTGTCTATTGCTGCAATAGGAATATTCAATGAGTCAACTATCAGGTGCGAGGTGATGGGCTCATCAAGACAAATAAGATCTGGCTCCGACCTCCCACACATTAGCTCATAATACTGACTGTTGGAAAGAGCAGCCTAATCTACCGATTTAAGATTTTCCCTAAGAGTGATGGAGTAATGAGCATCACTCAGCTCACACTCTAGAATGCTAATACGTTTTAGAGCATGTTCATGGGTGTTACTGCACTCTTCTAGACCCTTCACTGTTGACTGAAGGTGATCTCGCTGAACGGTGAGCTCCATGACCTGCGTATGTAGCTCAGCCAACTCTTGTTTGAGTTGGGTGTTTTTGTCAATTGCATTTAATATTTCGTTTTCACTATCATCCCGTTCCTCTAGCAACTGTTTGTTGAGATTTTTGCAAATCTCCAGTTCCTTTATAGTGAGGTTGAACTTTTGTTGCAAGTCACGGGATGCACTGCGGGTCATCATTTTTATTTTATTATTTTATTCCTAAAAAATATCAACAAGAAATCTATAATAGTTCTCAACACACTAATGACAAGATAAAAAAATAAGTGTAAGTATATCTATGTTTACAACAAACCTAATATATTTGAACTATTTAGTATTTTATTTATTTGAACTATTTAGTATTACATTTTATATTTATTTTATTATTTAGGTACAATTTTTATATTAATATCCCAATATGTGATAGGTGATGTGATATGTTTTTTCGGTAGGTATTTGAATTGATATCATGTACCCTACTCTCAATTTTTAATTCGAATTTTGTACAGATTAGTAATAAGTAAGTATGCTATTCTTCTGTTAAGTTTATTACATGTCACAATATTTGTTTGTTTTTATTACGATTTTAAGATCACCAATAACAGTTTATTCGTCCACTTAATTTTTCACATCGGTAAAAATAATTAAAAAAATTTACGGTTTATCACTGATTCACAAATAACTTTGTCGTAGCCTTGTGCTTGTATATAATAGTATTTACGGTATTTTTCTGTGTGTTTGTTTGCACTTTTAACAATTTTTTATTGTAGTATAACTTAATATTTATTAATTTCTTTTAATAAAAATATAGAGAGAAACTGTTTACGTTACGACATATTTCTTCTGCTTCATGCAGATTCGCTTTATACATTTACGTCTAATGAAATATTAAGTATTTTAATTTACAAGTGAAGCTGTTTTTTCAAGTTTTGGTGAAGTACTACCATCTGAGCGAGGGAGTTTCCCCTTAGTAACTTTGACATAACTGAAAAATCATGTTAATTACAACCTTCATCAGATAAAACTTCCTCTGCCATTTTTAAATACCATAACAACATTCAAACTAGCGTTTTCTTAGTCAGACGCTTTACCAAATAGGCTATCGAGACCCACTCGAAACTGACGAATTAATGCACCTCTTTCCATCTTAAGGCGACGTAACATTTCCCTTCATTCGTCAGTTCACTTCAAATTTCGGATATAGTTAAAATAATAACTTTTAAAAAATTTAAAAATTGTTACCATAACACGAGTTTGTTACAAACCTAAAATTTAAAAAGAGTTTAATTTTATGCTAAAAAGTTTATTTTGAAATTCATTAAGATTTTGCTAAGATCTAAGCATATTTTGAATATTTTTTTAATTAAAATCCGTTTGAGAGTTAGTCAACGCCTTTGTGTACAGCGATGTGAAGATAGGCCATGGATGCGATGACAATCTGTTTTGTCTATTCATCGAATAAAGTGTAATCTTATACAGAAATTTATACCTTCCATAGCTGGTAGGTATAAATTTAAAAAGAATAAAAAGGAAAATGAATGTAAAACTAAGCGATTGATGAATCTGCAAGAAGTGAAAGAAGTATGCACGGATCGCGAAGTGTGGCGATCTGTCCTCTCTGATTACCCCGTCAGGGATACAGCGTGAAGATAGTTAGTTAGTTAGATAGAATAAAAAGGAATGTACTCGTAATAGGAAATAAGTAACGCGCCCTTCATCATAGTTGCGAAGAAATCTGATGACTTCTAAACCAAAATCAGTTTCAAACCGCAAGTGGTAGTAACTTCAAAATCACCTATGCACGTAGTCATGGTATCTTGAATCGAATGCAACAAACCATTTGTCTTAATATCTACGGTTCTTGAAAAAAGATAGCTACTAACAGACATACGGACAGACAAACGTCAAAATTGTCTATGCACGTACTCATGGTGTCCTGAATCGAATGCCGAAAACCGTTTATCTCTATCCCTTATGGTGCTGAAAGAAACAGATGGGCCCAGAAGGACAGACTGAGCCGCAATAGGAATATTGATAAAACAGGCTGCTTTGATAAAACAGGCATTATCAAGACTGTTTTGATAAAACAGTCTTAATAATGCCTCGTGTTTAGGCGAAACACGTGTCGACATCATACGACATTCTAAAAAAGCGGAATATTGCAAAAATAACATTTAAAAACCAAAAAATTATAGTTTTTTCTGTGATAAACATAATATTTACACTAGATATAAAAATAATCTTTCAGTCCACCTCAGTCGACTACATAAGATTGGCGATTCTTTCCAGGGTAACTGTATACGCTTTTACAACAAGCTTCCCTGTGACCTGAGAAATTTACCATTAAATAAATTTAAAAAGTTAATTTAAAACAAGCTTTGTGAAAAAGGTTATTACTCCGTTAAAGACTATTTGCAGGACAGGGACGCCTGGAAATGATCTGCTGGCAAAGTGAAATAATATTAAATTGTAAATAGGCCATCAAAAAAAAAGCCTTCCTAAAGATATTTTTTTTTATACTACAGGGTCATTTTTAATACAGCTGCGACCTGTTTGGACCAGATACCAACGTCATAAATAGCTAACGTCATAAAAAAATTATTTAACATTTTTTTATTAATGCACTGCTTGAATGTACTACGCAACTTGAGAAAACCACACTTACGTCCATTTGATCAAAATAGTCACCGTATCTATGGAAATTTGTAACACTAAAAGGCTATGGCCGGTTTAAAACAACAGAGATAGGTTGTAATTACCGGCTGTTAACATCTTTCGAGTTCCTCATATGGCCTTCAAGTTGGCTTAATGAATATTATATTTCTAAGGACAAGGAAAATAATAAATAAAATTAAAATATATTTATTTAATTACTCCAATTTGCCCCACCAAGCCGCTAGTGATCAAAGTGGAATCTGTCCTACAAAATTATGTTTAGTGGGACACTTTCCATTTGCATAGATCATTTAATCAACAGCGCTCATAAAATGTTTTAAATTTAATAAAGATTATATTAAGTAAAGCTAATTACTATCATGACCAACGGCTTGCCGGCCTTGCGAACTCCACAGATATTTTTCAAATGAAAATATTCTTATACTTGCAGTTCTCTCAAACTCAACTAAATGACATTACGTCCGAACTTTTATTAGGTCTGTGCCACAGTTCATCGAAAATGTATATTCATCTCATACCTCACAAAGTGCAAGAGCATGTAACAGTTCAATACAGACTTACCGAAGTGTTCGTGAAACTTTTTTCCATAAAAGTTCTGTCAACTTTAAGTACGTCACATGATATTTTACTCAGACATGTTTGATACTCGTATTAGACAAGTGACACACTTGTGATGAAAGTCACAAGAGGTCGAGTTATTGGATATTTGAAAAGTTACATGAAAGGGTGTATTGTAGGATATTTTATTGATTTCTGAATATTAACACCTAAATAAATGTCATTCTAATTTGTGTTACCTTCTCTAAAATGTCTCTAGGTTTTAAGATTCGACCCTTACGTTGTTGTTTCATTTTAAACTACATTTTTCATCTTGTAAGGAATAGAAGTAATTAGGTAGACTGACCAAAATATTCCCATTTGGTTACCATATAAAAAAATACTTTTAATTTATCGTCAATAAAAATATACATATTATAGAGGCACGGTTCACAGTATAGCGACACTCGATTGACACGACATTTCGCACTTGCTGCCGTTTAAACGTGACAGGTGATAACGAAAACTCAGATCAATACACGGCAAAATCTATAAAAAAAAAATGAATCGCAAAATATCTTGCTAAGTGCTAATCTCAGGAACTACTAGTCTGAATTTAAAAATATTTTAGTGGTGGATAGTCCATTAATCGAAGAAGGTTATAAGCTATAAGCCATCACGTTACTACCCAGGAGACCGGAACAGTAATCATAAATGTCAAGAAGTTGGGCAATCTTTCATACATTTTTCTAAATGGGATAATATAGTTGCGACAGGAGTTAGAAGTGTGCCACGGGCAAAGCCAGGGTCAGCTAGTGAGATATACAAAATTGGATGCGATATAGAAAACAAAATATTGCAATTTTATCGATTAAAATTAAGAACCAATTAGATTGGCGCAACCACATAATCCCATAGAATGGATAGAATTAGAAAACGAATCCTACTTGCAGTGAAACAAATATGTACGTGTATGAGTGCATTTGGGATAAGTTCGCAAATTTTGGATGAATTCGGCGATAATGTTCATACGTTGCTAGTGCTAAGTCAAAATTAAATAATAAATATTTTTTGGGACATCCTTACTAAACGCCATGTAGCCCAAATTAAGCTAAATCAAGCTGTAGGATCTAAACAACTGATAAACATATCTATATATTATTAAACATATATATTATTATGAATAGAAAACACTTAAACTCCGAAACAAACACTTATGGATTACACAAATATTTGCTCTGATCCAGAGCTTCGGAGATTACGTCCGTACTATGTTTACGTTACAGATTATCTGTGCTTTTGAAGCATTAAAGTATTAAAAACATACGTAGATATCAAACAAAATCTAAACACGTATTAAATTAAAAACTTAAATTATAAAACCACTGCAGTATAATTATCGAATAAGTTTGAAAACAAAAAAAAAATGCATGCGAAATGTGAAACACCCAGTAACTTTCAGGAGTCAAGTCCCAGGAGGTTTCCAAAAAGATCATTCGCAAAATGATAAATCAGTGCATGCAATGTTATCAGCTAAGCTACTTTATGCAATTATGTTCTAACTCATTCTCATACTTTCTCATTCAACTCATTCATTTTTGATATGTTTTAGTTCTATTATTTATAGACAAATCTATTTATAATCAAATGTATTACTGATTTGATGGAAGTGTCGGGAGACCTGGAGTTATCTTTCCGAAGGCTCAACCGGGACTCTCGGCCATAGGCATATGAAAGGACACCATGTGGTTTTGGTCGGCAGGGGACTGGCATGGCATCCATGAGGATTTCTACATGCAACAAAAGGTTATTTTCGCAATACATGTACATAATGTAGTCATTGCGATAAGTCTTGGAGAACATGTAAGGGTCATGACATTATATATGATAGATAGATATATTTATTCGCATTAAATTGCATCTTCATATTTCGCCTACTTTGTTATTCGGCAAGCAAATATTTATAATAATTTCACATAATAATCAATGACCAGAAACTAACACAAACAAACAAAAATAAATAAAAATACAAATGTCCCGAAGTTAGATTCGAAAGACTGGTCATCTTTGTCAAAACAAATAAAACAAATGTCAATACTATCATTATTAAAAAAGTATCATTTTCTTTAGCTATATGTCAATTACCAGGATTAGATTACATTTTAAATAGATGGAATGGAAATAATAAAAACACCCATATCCATTTTTATTTGATTTTTAATATTACAATATTCATATTCAGTTATGGAATAAAAACAATTGTCAATCAGCCGTTTTTTAGCTTTTTTGAAAACTTTTGTAAGGCTGTTCTCTAATTTCTTTTGGGATCCCATTGTAAACCTTTCCTACCATGAAGCTACAATTTCTCTGTGTAAGCGTTGTGTTACATTTGGTAAGAGCCAATTTTGTTGAAATACATGATGCTCCTATCACTTGATAAGTGTAACAAACAGCGTCAATAATATAGAAGCAGACAGATATTCACAATTGTCTTAGAAAATACTAACTACTGCTACTAATTAATGCTACTGGTGATTTAATCTTTACCCGAATCAGACAATGTTTAATGTTCATATTTGCTGGAATCATTGTGACTTGCTGAGATAGAGTAAATTGACTATTTTTCTTTTAAATCGTCTACACAGGAGGAGAGGGAAGAATCGAGTTTTTGGGTAGTCATAAAATACTTTCTGTACTCGAGTTCAATCTCAGACATCTATCATTTAAAAAAAAGCTTTTAGAGTACCTACTCTTCAAATATACATTATAACAATCTTTACAGAATATCTACTCGTTCTCCTATTGATAAGATCCACTTTATTCAGTACGGCCTTAAGTGGTTTAACGGTACAATACATTGTATACATTTGAATATGCTTATTCGAAGGCGATGTCATTTTCATTGCTGGAGTCGTCGAGGTGGTTAATGTAAATTGAATGGCATACGACGCGGTTAAGGGCGACTTCAGACGTGCTCACACTGCGATCGGTTTTATACGTTCATTTTAACAAAGTAAAAGAACGTGAAGAGGCATTACGTTCTTTTCCAACTTACTCAAAACTATCATCTGATTAATTTCGTTGCGGGTTCCAAGACATTATGCTAACTTCTCCTGGGACTTCACCGAGTTCGAGCTCGGTGTATCTTTTGTGGTCTTGGTCATTGCTGTAGATCCTGGTTAACAGGAGTCACAGAAATGGGAAAGAGGGTGGGATTAGTCCCAATAAAAAAATACGTTCATTTTGTTGCGTTCGTTTATTTTACGGGGATGTAACGAGCTTGAAAAAATTTAGGAATCAGTAATCATTTATTTGCGAAATTGAAAAAACAATTCGAAATCTTTAAAATAAAAATATAAAATTTGTCATAATGTTGATGTTATATCGCTATAATTTTTTGGAAGTCGCTCGGTAGAAAAATATCGAATCGAGTCTGACGGAAGTACTTATTTTTCGTGACGTATTCAAAAAATGTACCAAAAAACAAATTTAGAAATTGATATTTTACAATGGTAATACAGCAGACAGTTCATCATTCAACCAATTTCCATTCTTGTAGAAACTTGGTGGTGTATATTCATTTCCAGAGAAAGAAACATGGTGGTGTATATTCATTTCCAGAGAAATTGTCTCCAAGAGTGATAGATACAAAATAGATGGTTTTGTAAATAAAAAACAACAAACATGGTCCAATAATCATCGGTGAATTTGATTAAATCTGTCGTATGCTGTGACAACAATGTGTTATATTTAGTACATGACATATGGATCCAGTAAACCGAGTTACCTTGCTGTGTGAACGCGCCCTTAGACATTATTTGCGTAATTGTGTTCACAGCTAAGTGCGAATTTCAAGAACGTTATTTACGTAATCGAGTTGTTTGTTTACAAACTATTAATTCAGGGGTGGGATTAATTTAGAATTACGTTTTGGTATGTTAATTTGTGGCAATATTGTGTCGACAATCAGTCGCGGTGGTATCTTCATCATCCGCGGGCTAATTCCGGTTGCAATCAAAGCCCCTGGTTCCGTGTTTCGTACTTCTCTGGCTTTACCTGTCAGTCTTCGACATTCCGGCAGTGAGGCTAACAATACGCATGTCATCCTTCACCATATCAAGTTACAGACTAAAATTAACTCCCCAAAACAGCGCCGCCCGCCATATGAAAAGCCATGGCGGCATCTGGCGAAATTCATCGTGAAGACTAGAGATCTTTTTGAATTAGAAGGTTTATAAAGGGTCGGCAGCGCGAGTGCTGCACCTCTGGTGTTGCAAACGTCCATAGGCTACGGTGACCACTTCCCATCAGGTGGGCCGTATGCATGTCTGCACCTCAGTGGTATAAAAAAAAATCCTTGTTAATATTTTCAATATGAAAATGAGCTTGTTTCTTTCTTGTTTGTAAACATTCAACTATATAAAACGTTTTAAATTATATTAGATGAAAAAGCTACTTTTGTTTCAAATTATAGAAATCCTCACGTCATCACGATCACATCACGTTATCCCCGGAGGGGTGGCAGAGGCATATAATATACCCCTATTTAATAATGTGCGCCTGCTGTTGAAATTTATCAAGCCGCCTATAAGGACTTCAACTTGGGTTAACGATTGCCATGTTACTTGCAACCGGGATCAACGTGCCTTCCGAAGCATGGAAATGCTTGTTAATGGAATTACATAAACAGCGGTCACCCATCCATAACCAGCAGCCATAGTGAAAGTTGCTTAACTCGGTGATCGTTTACATTCAGCGGGGCCACGAGCGCTGCATTTTTTATTCAAATATTTTTTAAATACGATCGATGCCATATGTTACTTTTTAGTCTTGACAAGTATAATACTATAGCCGCATTGGGGGACTAATACATTTCCATCCCGGGGTAGCTTTTTCAACACGTCAACTTGTAAATATTCAGAGGTTAATCGTGTTATTTGGATTGTGTATTTCCCCCGGCCCACGTCACGTAAAGTGACAGTGTTGGAAATTGAATATTGTATTTTAACCACAGAGAAAGAAATCAATGTCACTTGCGCGCTCTCTACTAGAGTTTGTTTGGTTGAACGCGCTAATCTTAGTAACTACTGGTCCGAATTAAAATATTATTTTTGTGTTGAATAGCTCATTTATCAAGAAAGGTTATAGGAATACATCATCACGCTAGTACTATGGAGAGCCGAGCTACCTCTCTCGCAAACCATTTTCACCAGACGGGTAATCAGGACAGATCTTACTTCTTTCGCTTCTTGCAGATTCAATCGTTTCATAAATAAACGTGTAGTTATGTGAATATTTATGACATTTCTGTTTTTGAGCAATCTGCTCACACGGCCTTCGTATGTTAGTCTAGGTCTATTTTTTTTTTATTATTTATTTAATGGCCTGGTTTCTAAGACCTTTTAGCCAAATCTTATTTTTTATATCATATTTCTTCAATCTTATCTTCTAATTAGTCCTGTCCAGTCAATGTCGTGTCCTCATTGTCCGTCCTGGTCCTTGCCCTCAGTATAATGGTGATTCTTATACTAAGGTTGTCAGTGGACGTTTCGCGGCAAGAGAGAAAATAGCATTTCACTGCATATATATCATTGTCTTTCACTATAGCACGTTAACACAACTTTTATGTCCAAGAAACCACCACTCCCGCACATAAAACAAGATAAATGCACTAGTTTTAGAAAATAATATAAAGCAAGCGTCCGCACTTGTCACTCTTCCCGCCAAATGTCCCTTAGTCTAGGTCTACCCTGACTCTTTCTACCCTCTACTTTCACACTATACATATTTTTCGTCAATCGTTCCACACTCATTTCTTGCATGAGTCTAAACAAACGGAGCACGCTCTGTTCCAGCAAATACTGATACTTTCAATCAAACTTGCCATCAATTTTGACTGCCTCGGTGGCGCAGTGGTAGTGTATGCGATTGCCGCTACTGAGGTTCCGGGTTCGATTCCCGGGTCGGAAAAATATTTGTGTGATCCACAAATGTTCGTTTCGGAGTTTGGGTGTTTCCTGAGCATACCTTTTTTTTAAGTATATATCCTTCACCGAGATCGAGCTCGGTGTAACTTTTGTGGTGTTTTGGTCATTGCTGTAGATCCTGGTTAACAGGAGTCACAGTAATGGAAATGCGGGTGGGATTAGTCCCAATAATAATTATAATAAAATAAATAGTCAGGACTACCGAATGTCAACGAATAATAATAATGACACTATAAAATAATTCACAAAGGACTACATCCGCTAATATAAAAACAAAAACGAGCAAAGGATGCACAGCGATCCGAAAGATTATAGACAAAGTAATCGAATGAAGCGCCACCGAGTTGTAACAGCAGGGCCCGATATTCAAACGAGATTAAAGTGTAATGAAGTGTGTTTTAATCTCCATATGTAAAGATCGATAACAATCGAGTTACTCTCAGTTATTAAATATATGGCAGACAACCAAATAAGAAGACACCGTAAAACTGAATAAGAAGCTTTAGCGAATAAGACCCGAAATATCATAAATATGAGTGAAAATCGCGAAAGCTTAAAAACGTTAAGAAGCTTTACATTCTTATTTAGTTTTATGATTATAGAAACCTCAAATTTCCAATATCCTCCTATCCTCCGTCCTAAAAATTCTTTAAATCTAATATAGAGGTGTCTTCCAGGCTATACGGCTCTTTCTAGTGCTTAGAATTCAAAATGTAGTGGATTATATGAAACGAATATAGCCAATATACTTACTACATAACTACTGTTCCTCAAAAGAAAGTAAAGAACGATTGACACCATAATGTATAAAGTAACTCCGTGACATTTTTAATTGGGACTAATCCCACCCACATTCCCATTACTGTGACTCCTGTAAACCAGGATCTACAGCAATGACCAAAACACCAGAAAAGTTACACCGAGCTCGATGTCGGTGATGTCCCAGGAGAAGTTAGCATGTCTTGGAACCCGCAACGAAATTAATCAGAAGATAATGTGAGGAAGTAAGAAAAGAACGTAATGCCTCTTCCCTCCTTTGCAAAGCGGGAGACCTGGAAAGCAACTAGGTGTAAATCCTATAGAAATAGGGAAGCACCACGGTAATAATATATTACGGGTCCTATGTGAGCTATGTTTGATTCCATATTACTGGTATGGCAGAAACGTTTAAAAGCACGAAAATTTACCCTCGATGCCACGAGATCCACATAGTAAACTACTCCCGACGTTACTTGTAAACAATTAAGCATATTATATAGCTCATTTTGCCAAATGCTACACTCCCAAAGTATATGATGGGCGGTCTGATCATATTTGGCGTCAGCAGTTGAACACTGACAGAACGGTGACTCAACCAGCTTAAACGAATGTAATTTGCTCCTAAAGTTACCATGTAAGAAATTGAGCAACACAGTGATCAACCTCCAGCCAGGACATTCCCAGGCGTTCACGAACGTCTGGGAAAAACTGGTAGAGGTGGCGCCCTTTGATGGAAGTGTTCCAAACCTATCATCCATGCCATCCTTAGCCGAATAGTATAAAGCCGCGCGTCTCTGAATTTCGAGATCAACCGGGAGGACCCCTGCCATCACCGGCAGAGCCTCCGTGCTAACCGTCCTGTAGGCCTTGCATAAAAATATCAATGCAAGGCGTTGACTTTGCAGTAACTTTAAACGTGCAGCACCAATAGTAGCCTTATCTGACCATACCGGCGCCCCGTAACACATACAGCCTAGATAAGTGGCCCCGTAAACGACCTTCAGTGTTTTGAACGAAAGTCCCCATGTAGCAGTACATATTCTAGACAACGCATAAAAGCTATTTTTAGCCTTTTCACCTACAGTTTTTATGTGCTCAACGAATGCAAAATTTCTCTCTAAAATCAATCCTAAATAGCAAACCGAAGTTTTATTTTTAATGTAAACCATATTGAATTTAATGCGTGGTGGTACTTTCAAACTTCCTTTTAAAAGCAACTAAAATGTTTTGTTGGGTGCAAAAAATAACCTGTTTCGTACGCCCCACTCCGCAACGACACGCAAACACGTGTGGGCCAAGCTCTCGAGACCCGTACGAGTATTCGACTGAACGAGCAACATACCGTCATTGGCGTATCCTGTCATTGAACAGCCCTCCGGTAATGGTAAACTGAAAAAGTCATCAAATCCTAAGTTCCACAAGTGTGGGCCTAGCACAGACCCCTGAGGACAGCCTATTGTTAACGTTTTGGTAGCAGAATAATTACCTAATTTTAAAGTCGTTGTACCTTGTGAAAAATATGAATAAATAAGAGAGTAAATATTTCTATAGCAACCGCGAGACTTTAATTTCATTAATAGCATTGGCCACCAAGCGTTATTGAAAGCCCCGGAAATATATAGGAAGATGGCCAGCACATATTGAGAAATCGATGAAGTGACAGTCTTTCGCACTGATATTGCTGCGTCAATAGTAGATTTTCCTACTGTAAATCCAAATTGATTTTAGTGAAATTTAATACCGCCCGGCAAGAGCCTACCAGGGGGTACTATGAGACGCTCTAAAAGCTTTCCTAAGGAGGGCAATAACGTGATCGGTCGGTACGACTTAGGGTCATCTGGCGGCTTGTCGCCTTTTTAGGAATAATCCGAATATAGCCGCATCGCCAAATACTGGCGAACGGGAGTGTTCCCCCGTATTTGGCGATGCGGTCGTAAATACATCGGTTAAAAACATTTAATATTATTTCACCCGACATTTTGCAAGCCTCCTTTATCATTTTGTTAGATATTTTATCCGTGACAAACAATTTACGACAGATGTTAGAACTACTGAACTATCAAATAAAATATATAAATACCATACACAATAGAGTCAATGCACGCTTAGTCACTTCACTACATAATATAAAAAAGTCACTTCTGGCTGTCTGTCCCTATGTATGCTTTGATCTTTAAAACTACGCAAGGATTTTTATAGATACAGTGATCCAAGAGGAACTTTTAGTATATAATTTGTTAAGTTTTTGTTTACATTGGCTAAAATATAACGACATTTGTTGAGGGTGTCAGAAAAAATAAGCCGTCTGGGGGCTATCAACAGAAACGCTGCCTAAACCCTTCGAGATATAACAAAATAATGTAAGTTGAAATTGTGTATCTAATATAGATCTACAAAAAAGTCCGCGATGGTATATTGTCTATCTCTTATCAATAACATACTATATTCATTTTATTACTTTTAGAAACCAGCAATTACAAAGCGGTAATGTGAAGGGTATTTACACAAATACTTTATTAATCCTTATCATTTTTAATATGTTAGTTGACTTCAACATTTTACGAAGATTATTTTGTCATTTTTACTCCTAACAAATTAAATGCATATCTTAGGAGATATAGCAAAATCAAAATAATGCGCAAAGAAATTAATTTCGTATAACCATAATATGACCGGGCCGTGCGTTCAGAACATTGATAGGTGAATGAAAAAAGTAACGTAAAAGGTGGAATATAGTCAAGCTACAAATTGTTTAACTTTTGACTTGATAGAACGATTTTCATACTAAAAGATTCAGCATTGTCTTTGATAAATAGGTTACTTTCAAAGACTTCAAAAGCGCTTTGACTGATGTTGGCAATACATATTCGTGTAAGGAGCAACGTATTAGCAACTTTATATATAGCCTTTTAAAAGAAAAGAAAAAATAACATTATTCTTTTTTCTAAGACTCAAAGGCACCTTGACAAAGTGCCTCGTGAGAGATAAGTATTCAACTAAGTACGGAAAACGAAATCGTCATTCGTATCTGTTTTATATCCGTGTGGAGCGACGTGAATCCCTGAACTGGGTCATGGACTCACCTTTCATCAATCGCTCTTAGGCTATATACGCATAGCTTATTGAGAACGTATGTAGGGCTCCTAAGCCTCCGAGTTAAACATAATACGCATTATCTGCTATTACACGAGCAAGCATATACAGTCAGCTATGTTTTTCAAGACTAGTTCCCACCTGCTGCTTAGCCCGTGACATACTTCGAACCCTGTGGCACCCATTTAATCCCGTCGTTTATAAATTTTACAATATCCACTGTTTAACAAATTTGCCCGATATGTGATGTGTAATCATGACATTTATGAGTACTGAATATTTTTTTCTATCTTGATAAATAGGCTATCAAACACAAAAAGTATTTTTAATATCGAACCAGTAGTTCATCCAAACAATCAAACTTTTCAACTTTATATTTAAAATAGGTGACTGGACTGAACTCCCATCGCACCAATTTATTCCGTAGCTTATAAATTCTACCAAACATTATAAAAAAATGCCCGATTTATCGACATTTATGATTACTGTTCCGCTCTCCATGGTAGTAGCATGATGACATATAGCCTATAACCTTGCTTGATAAATGGGCTCTCCAACACAAAAATATATTTTCTAATTCCGTCCAGTAGTTCCTGAGATCAGCGCGTTCAACAAAACAAACAAAACAACTGGTCAGCTTTACAATGTTAGTATCGATAGCTAAATAGATTCAGGGAAACAGAAATTGCGGAAATATGTTCAATCGTACATAAAAACTCTGTTTTTACAGCCACACCGCTAATCCTCTTACAATTTCCCATTCAACCTTAATCTCAATATTATGCTGAACTGAAGCCCCGTCGCAAGACTGTGGTCAAATTATTTTTCAATTACCAGATTGCCCTCAAAACCTTACATTACATTTCTACATTACACAAATCCAAGTTATATTTACTTTGGATTAAGATTTATTGGAGAATTAAGGCACTTTTAACTTAGTAAGGTGCTAATTCTGTTGTGGCAACCACTAAACTAAATTTCTCTAAAATGTTCTTATTTTTATTGAGAGAATGCCAAATGCTATTCTGTTATAATGTCGAACTAAACGTGGTGATATCATAAACAGCACTAAATTTGTATTTGACATCACTAAAATTGCATTTATGTGATAAAATTCAACAAAACATAATACATGTTTTTATGCCGACTAACTAAGTGATTGAACTGTCTATGTACATTTTTCACTTTTTGTTTAATTTTATCACATAAAATGAATTTTAGTGATATCAGATACAAATTTAACGTCACACAAAATTTTACTGAAATGTCTAATTTTAGTGGGACGTTTATTAATTTTAGTAACCATTTAAAACGTGAAAACGTGTAAAACGTTGTAACGTGAAATATGTACATAGGCAGTTCAATCACCAAGTTAGCCGGCATGTTGTGGAAAAAATTATATTGCAACAACTACAAGCTCATTTTAATTCAAATATGCTACTACATAAAGAGCAGTATGGGTTCACAAGGGGTCGTTCTACCATTCATGCAGGTGTGACACATCTGAATCATATATATGATACCCGGGAGAATAGACAAGATGCTATTGGAGTATTCTGCGATCTCTCCAAAGCATTTGATTGCGTTGAACATAAAACACTATTGCGAAAACTCTTTTATTATGGTATCAAAGACTCTGCACTGGATCTTGTTGCCTCCTACTTAAATGATCGGATACAACATGTTGATGTTAATGAAATTCGCTCCTCTGGAGCATCTGTAGCTATGGGCGTACCGCAGGGATCAATTCTAGGTCCGTTTCTATTTTTAATTTATATTAACGATCTGCCGTTCTATATACAGAACTTGTGCGACATTGTTCTATTTGCTGATGATACGTCACTTATTTTTAAAGTAGATCGTACGCTTACTGATTTTAACGGCGTTAATAGTTCACTTGCCCAAGTTGTAGATTGGTTTACGACCAATAATTTGCTACTAAACGCTAAGAAGACAAAATGTATCAGATTTAGCATGCCTAATGTCAGGAATTGCGGTACAAATATAACATTGAACGGTGATACCCTTAATATTGTAGAATCAACTGTATTTTTGGGGATCACTTTAGATAGCAAACTGCAGTGGAACGCCCAAATAACGTGTCTTGCAGGTAAACTCAGATCGGCAGCCTTTGCCGTTAGTAAAGTCAGGCAGCTCACTGATGTAGAAACTGCCAGGCTAGTATACTTTAGTTATTTTCATAGTGTCATGTCTTACGGCATTTTGCTGTGGGGTAAAGCAGCTGATCTACAAGTAATTTTTGTACTCCAGAAGAGAGCTATACGTGCAATATATAAATTGAGTGCTAGAGTGTCTCTTAGAGAAAAATTTAAAGAAATTGGCATTTTAACGGTTGCATCACAGTATATATTTGCAAATATCATGTTAGTTAAACAGAACATACATTTATACAATAGACACAGTGACAAACATTCGATAAATACTAGAAATAAGCATAAATTAATTGGAACGCATCATCGTTTACAAAAGGTTCACGACTCTTTTGCAGGAATTGGCGTACGCCTATATAATAAAATTCCTTTAGACATTATGAACCTGCCGTTACATAAATTTAAGGCGGAAATTAAGACGCACCTCTTGAAAAGGGCTTATTACACTATTAATGATTATTTGAATGATAAAAATAAATGGAAATGAGTTGCTTGCTCTTCGCTCGAGCTATTTAGGATTCGAATGAATCTTGTGTTATATTATCTACTTTTCTTGAATCTGCATATATATGTTGTATTTTTTTTTTAATAAATAAATAAATATCCATCACGCCTTATCCCCGAAGGGGTGGCAGAGGCATATTATATGCCCACTTTTCACCGTGTGGATTCCTGTCCCACGTAATAGGTGGTGAGCCCATTGCCGTGTCGAAATAGACAGACGCAGGTGTGGCTACCTGCTGTTGAAATTTTCAAGCCGCCCATAAGTCCTTCAACCAGGCTTAACGACTGTCATTTTACTGGCAACCGGGACCAACGGCTTAACGTGCCTTCCGAAGCACGGAAACGCTCGCAAATGTAAATACCACAAAGTGGTCACCCATCCGAGGACCAGCCATAGTGAAAGTTGCGTAACTCAGTGATCGTTTATAGAACACTGAGACCGCGGGGCCACGAGCGCTTCTTCTTCTTTTTTTTTTTTACATTATTTTTATTTACATTCTCCAGTATAAATAATTTGAAACGTCAGGCAACTAAAGGTATGGCTGCGTTTAGTCCCGGTAATAACCAATATACATAATTATATGTAATTTGACTTTGTTATTGTGTGAGCACTATGTAGACTTATTTATAATTTTGAAATTGACATGATAGTTGCTGTGTAGTTTTTGTGTCCTGGCAGTGGTGGCGTATGTATCGGGTCGCCTTGTTCCCTACAATACGGTTGAATAGGGCGATGGCTGATATATGCGTCATACCCGTGAAAGGGTGCCGTCTGTTGGGACTGGTCAGCTCAAAGCTGTTATAGCAATTGTTACAAATAATATTATTTAAATTTAAGGCAAACTAAGTTTAGTCGACTGTTCTCACATAAATTCAAAGGAACTATGTAAGTGTAATTTTAATGAACACAACATTTATTTTGTTTTTTTTTTTGTATAATTTCTTTACTGTATAATTGGTCAAATATCATGTTAATCAAACTGTGTCAAATGGCGGTTAGAAAAGAGTGGCCATGAGTTTTATTGCCAGGTTCTTCCTCTGGCTCTACCTATTGCTTTGCGAATCTGGCAGTAAATGTAAATGTAGAAGCAGTAAACTTGACGTTCATAAGTGTTACTTTGTGACCTACATGAATAAAGATTTTTGATTTTGTATTTACATTCGACTGTCTATGTACATTTTTCACGTTACAACGGCAATCTCTTAATAAAAATAAGGAAATATTAGAGAAATTTAGTTTAGTAGTCTCAACAACAGAATTGACACCAATAGCTAAACAAGCTGAAGACAAAATATAACTAAATTCAATGTGGGTGTTTAGTATACTCTTGCCTATGTCTTAGGGAAATAAGGCGTGACTAAAATATACGTATATATACTGTAAAATGCTCACAAGCCTTGATATTGAGTACTCAACATTGTATCATAAATTTGAAAGATAATTCATGATTTTATAACCCTTTAGAGCGCGCCGATTTAACACAATATGACGTCACGTAGTCTTAAACCAGCATATAATCAAACTTTATTTCAATAATTCATTCTGATCATTTGGTTAGAAGCTTTGAGGAAAAAAAAACATTTATTGAAACATTTAGTGAAAACTTATTTTAGCGCGGTACGCATATTTTTAGATATGATAAAATCTCTGAACTCGCGACACCGTTACAAGACGCAGCTATAGAGTGTGCATATATGCAGTACTTAGAGCAGACCGCGAACGCGTCTAGATAAATATTTTTTATACCTTGTTACCAAATAATATAATCATCATCATCATTTAACATTGATCCCGGTAATCTACGGGTTTTTATAAAATAATATTGTGTAATCAATTAAGACTCTTTCAGTGTAGATTTTTTTTAAGTGAAGACTTCTTTTAACGTAGTACGCATATTTTTAATTGAGATGAAATGTCTGGACTCGCGTCACCATTACAAGACGCAGCTATAGTATGTGCATATCTGCATGTGTGTGCATATAGCAGACCGCGAACGCGTCTAGATAAATAAATTTATGATTAATACATTTATTGTTTACTTCTGTTGGCACTCTCGGAGTACAATACGTATTTTTTTACTTATTATGTACCTATGTTAGAAGCTGTGAGGAAACAGATTCACATAGTGGCAAAATCATAACCCTCCTTTTCGTCGGGTAGAAAAGGTATAATTTTATATTAATAGTGACAAAGACATGGTTCACACGTAACTATGTCTTTGTTCAACTGTGCGTGAACTTTGCTTTATTAAGGCCACTAGCCTTTTATAGCGCTACTTAGTCCATATTAGTCTCTATGGCTCTGACGTTTCTCTTAAAAAGTGGTTACAAATAAAAATTTCGGCTGATTTCGATTCTGTTTTGTAAATCACCTCTGTGTTAACCTTGCCCTAGCAGAGGCAGGCCCATGCATAGACACAATCCCACTCGGGGGACGCGTCGCACTGTGTTTCTGCACGTGTATTTTTGCTGCTGAGGACCACATCGTCCCCTAATGAGGGTGAGTCGCTGGACCCTCCAGTGGCCATGTCTTCGGGGTCCTGGGAATTCCTCGAACACCGTGCGGTTTAGTCCGACATACCCTCGCCGATAGCTCACGGTGATGTGAAGTCCATGAGGATTCCGCATGTTAAAATAAATCTATAATAAAAAGAAGAATGAATAGAAAAAAATTAATGAATGAAAAGAAGTATGCAAGATGATATGCTCAGACGTGCATGTATTCATCAATACATGCACGTCTGAGTATCCGTGTACTTTTGACTTTTTCGTTTCTGAGCAATCTGCTTACGTGGTCTTCATATGTAAGTCACGGCCTACCTGACTTCTTCTACCCTCTACTTTCGCACAATATATATTCTTCGTCAATCGTTCCTCACTCATTCCTTGGACGTGTCCAAACCAACGGAGCACGCCCTTTCCCAGCTTAACGCTGACACTTTCATTCAAACCTGTCATATTGCGTGTAACTTCGTTACGTATTCGGTCGGCTAAAGTTACGCTACACAATTTTGGAAGTGATCGCATCTCCACAGCATTCAATTTACTTTTATGCATCTGCTGACATAGCAAAAAAATAGTAAACTGTACCACGTTTGATCAGGCTTTTTAATGAATACAGTGAGCTTGTAGATATTCACACTAGTTCACAATGCTGGTTTAAGAAAGCAATTAGTTGTAGGCTAAAGGATAAGCAGCACCGCACCTCTTAACTTAACTTTGAATTCACACATACATACAATATACAATAGTGAAATAAAAATGTAAAATAAAAATTGTAAAATACATAATAACTAGGTATTTTTTTAATGATTTTAGAATTTAGATTAGCATAACTTAGATACAATGATGCATGCCATGCTTGCCTGTAAGAGGTTGAGCATTTAGCCTTAGGCTTACATTGTGTTAGTTCCTAGATGTAAGTAACCATGGCTCATACTACGTAAGCTTTTTGTGTATTTTTTTTTATAATGTTTCACTGCTTCGACTGTTGGCAGGTTAAATAAACAAATTAAATAGCTCTAAAAAATTTTTAGCACCACGGTAATATTATATTACGGGTCCTATGTGAGTTATGTTTGATTCTAGTAATATGTATGGCAGAAGCGTATAAAAGCACGAAAATTTCAACATTTTGACTGGAAAACGTTATCATATTGTCACGCCTTTATCCCCGAAGGGGTAGGCAGAGGCATAATAAACGCCCACATTTCACCGTATGCATTTTTGTCCCACTTAACGGGTGGTGAGCCCATTGCCTCAATGCACAATAAACAAAATGTACTACTGTAGGTACTAAAAATTATAGATGAATTCAATTAAATGGTTAAGTTACTGACTAATAGGTCATGCTGTAATTGATCACACGTATTTTACAGCTTTCCTATCAAAATGGCTAGTTTGGCAGTCCTACATTATATGTTGGCATGTAGGCCCCTTATACGAGTTGTATGTTGTCCAACGTTATAGGTGACTAGATGACCCCCACAGCATCGGTCGTGGAATATTTCGACCTCCCGTCGCACCATTTTCTTCCCGTTTAATCCCGTCGCTTATAAATTCTACAATGATGCATAAAAATTTGCCCGATTTGTCGACATTTATGACTACTGCTCTGCTCCCCAGTGTAGTACCTTAATGACAAATAGCCTATAGCCTTCCTCGATAAATAGGCTTACTAACACAAAAAGAATTTTTCTAATCCAACCAGTATTAACTGAGATTAGCGCGTTCAACCAAACAAACAAACTCTTCAGCTTTATAATATAGATTAGTTTGTTGCAGTGTTAGAACGAATAGATGCAAGTTGTGGCTACCAGCCAATGAAATTTTCAACCCACGTTTAAGGCCTTCAATTTGGCAACTAGAACCAATAGCTTAACATATCACGAGTGAGAGTTACAATTGTAATCCTGCCTTCCGAAGCACAAAATGCTCGTAAAAGTCCCATCGCATGATGCTTACTTCTTAAAAAATAAGAACGCTTGCAACTGCTGAAGACGCTGTATGTAATAAAGAGATACTATAGCTGCAATAAAATAAAAAACACAAACTTAGACTTAAAAGACTCAGAAATTTGTTTAAATAAAAAGTTAAATACTCAAATATAAAATTTAAAATTGGGGATGTTAATACGAGTAAATGTTTCTTTGTATAGTTTTATATTTGAGTTTATGCGTTTTACAACAAAATTGTTACAGTTTTTGGAAGATATAAATTTGTACTGTCGGGGAAAATTAATGTTTAGCACTTTAATCGACTTCATAATTTGTTTGTATTACAATAACAAACTTCGTCCGCGTCATGAAGTTTCCGTCAGTCGCTTGCCTTCGGGAAATAGTAACCTGACAAATTTCAGAATTATGTCAACTCCAAACATTAATTTTTCTCGATGGTATAAGTTTAAATCTGTTGAACAATATTTTTGAGCTACAATTAAGTATTATCTACTTACTCGAATTTGGCAATGCTTAGATACCAACACTTATAGGTATTATTGAAGCGCTCGTGGACCCGCGGACTCAGTGTTTTGTAAACGATTACTGGGTTTAGCAACTTTCGCTATGGCTGGTCACGGATGGGTGACCACTTTGTGGCATTTACATTAGCGCGCATTTCCGTGCTTCGGAAGCCACGTTAAGTTGTTAGTCCCGGTTGACAGTAACATGGCTGTCGTTAAGTCAAGTTGAAGTTCTTATGGGCGGCATGAAAAATTTCAACAGCAGGTAGTTACAACCCACGTCTGTCTATTTCATTACAGAAATGGGCTCACCACCTATGACTTGGCACAGGAATACACATGGTGAAAAGTGTCCCAAAAGTGCGTGATAGATAAATAAATAATAAAATACTTACTCGTATTTAGTATTGTTTAGATACCAACTGATAGGTATTATATAGATACCAACACTAGGGCTCGTTAGATTTTAGTAGGGTCAAGTTTGGCATAACATTTGTAAGGATATTCACAGGGTATAAAAAAGATGCGTTATATACCGGCTGCCGAAGTTGTGAATCACTTTCGGGGAACTTTATAACAAACTCTATACTTCAGATGTTTGTTGTTTTAAAGGTTCTTCCACACGTTGCCCAGGGTGAGCCCTCGGAAGGATAGCCCCAGCTCACAGACTTTTCTGAGGGGATTCGAGTGATATCCCTCCTCTCTTTGGGGATCCGGTTGTTATTCCACTTCCATGAAGGGGTGAAGGGCATACATGTACCTCTTACGCCACGCCACCGTCTAAGGCTTGCTTCTAAAAGAACGGCGAGCAGCCCATACTCTGTCCTTACGCCTATCGTAACATCAGGTAACATAAATGTGTTGCGTTAGTTGTACATGGTATCTAGTCAGTACTTTTTCAAAGACAATCGAACTGTTAAATTACAATTACAATATAATAAAATGCAATAACAACCATTAATTTTGTCCGTCGATGCATCTACCAAATCATGAATATTCAGAGCCTTCCGATGAACCATGAATCAATAGCAATGAAGGAAGGTACCGAACGAAACCTCTTTGTTTTCAATTTTGATTTTCAAAGGAAAGTGGTTCTTATTTCAAGTGCTTTATGTCTGTTTTTATTTTGGCAATATATGAGGAACAGTAAAAAGATTCTTATATTATTGTTCTTTTGGTAAAAAAATTAATAAAAATTCGTAAAATTGTAATTATAGTAACGTTAAAATTTACTTGAATAATTTGCAATGGATTTTAAGACTTTCTGACAAATAAATAAATAAAATAAATAAAAATGTCTTTATTTTGCATAGACCATTTCAACGGCGCTTACAAAATGTCATACACTAAAACTAAAGAAAAAAATTGTAATATTTAAAGTGACCACCGGTTCGGAACGCGGCCCACC
This sequence comes from Thumatha senex, assembly GCA_948477245.1. NCBI lineage: Eukaryota > Metazoa > Arthropoda > Insecta > Lepidoptera > Erebidae > Thumatha > Thumatha senex. The sequence goes on from OX419744.1 coordinate 19,645,705, forward strand.
TGAGAAGAACCGGCATGAAACTTAGGAAGGCTTTTTTTTAAGGTCTATTTACAATTAAATTTATTATGACTATAATATTTTATTTGCCAGCAGATCATTTTCAGGCATCCCTGTCCTGTAAATAGTCTTGAATTGAGTAATAACCTTTTTCACAAAGCTTTCCTTTAATAAACTTTTTAAATTTGACTTGTGCTGAAAACTTGTGCTGGCGGACGGGTGAGGTCCCAGATGACTGGCGAGTAGCAGTTGTAGTACCTATTTACAAAGGGAAAGGCGAATCGCGCCTAAACTGCTCCAGCTACAGGGCGATCAGCTTGGTCAGCTTAGCTAGTAAGGTGTATGCAAAGGTTATAACGGCACGAATGCAAGAAAAGTCTGAAAGGTATTTATGGGAGGCTCAATGCGGATTCCGACGTGGAAGAGGTTGCATGGATCAAGTGTTTTCTCTCCGCATGATCGCGGAAAAGTTTCTGGCTCTTAGCCAGAAGGTTTTCTGCGCTTTTGTGGATCTAGAGAAAGCATTTGATAACGTTGTGAGAGAAACGCTGTGGGACTTGCTGCCAGGATATGGTGTGGACGGCTCGCTACTGCGGGCAATACAGTCGCTTTATAGGGACTGTAAGGCTTGCGTGCGAGTAGGGGGGGATGTGTCACCTCTTTTTGATGTCTGTACAGGCGTCAAACAGGGATGTGTCATGTCCGCCTGGCTGTTCATAGTGTATCTGGACAGCTGCCTACAGAAGTTGAAAGATTTTAATATGGGTGTGAATTTGGGTGACTTTACAGTAAACTGTCTGCTGTACGCTGATGATGCGGTGCTCATGGCCTCATCAGAAGCCGACCTACAGGCATTAGTCACTAATATGAAAGAGGGGTGTGAAAGTAAGGGTCTCCGCTTGAATGCAAGTAAAACTAAGGTTCTAGTATTTGAAAGAGGTGACGTAAGAACTAAATGCGAGATTAGAGTAAACCAGGAACGTCTAGAGCAAGTGAATGAAATTGTGTATTTAGGAATAATGTTTAGCGCGGATGGAAGATGTGATTCGGATGTAGAACGGCGAGTAGCTGCCGGAAACAAAGTTAACGGTGCTTTGTCCCAGTTAGTAAAGCGACAAAGCATCGTAAAAGAAGCACGAATGGCGATTCATAACGCAGTGCTAGTGCCAACTTTGCTTTACGGTAGTGAAACCTGGGTATGTCAGCAGATGCATGAAAGTAAATTGAATGCTGTGGAGATGCGATCACTTCGAAAATTGTGCGGCGTTACCATGGCCGACCGAATACGTAACGAAGTGATACGCAATATGGCAGGTTTGCATGAAAGTGTCAGCGTTAAGCTGGAAAAGGGCGTGCTCCGTTGGTTTGGACACGTCCAACGAATGAGTGAGGAACGATTGACGAAGAATATATATTGTTCAAAAGTAGAGGGTAGAAGGAGTCAGGGAAGGCCGAGACTTACATATGACGACCACGTGAGCAGATTGCTCAAAAACGGAAAGGTCAAAAGTACTCGGATACCCAGACGTGCGTGTATGAAGCGATTGATGAATCTCGAAGAAGCGAAAGAAGTATGCATGGATCGCGAAGCCTGGCGATCTGTCCTCTCTGACTACCCCGTCAGAGATACAGCGAGAAGATAGTTAGTTAGTTAAATTTATTTAATGGTAAATTTCTCAGGTCACAGGGAAGCTTGTTGTAAAAGCGTATACAGTTACCCTGGAAAGAATCGCCAATCTTATGCAGCCGACTGTGGTGAACTAAAAGATTGTTTTTATGTCTAGTGTTTATATTATGTATATCACAGAGTTTAGTAAACTGTGATAGATTTTTCTGGACATACATAAGATTGGCAAAAATGTATTGTGATGGTTAGAAAATTTACTTCTTTGAATTTTTCTCGGAGGGAGACTCTGGGGCCCAAATTATATATAGCGCGTACAGCCCGCTTTTGAAGAACAAAAATGTTATTTACATCTGCAGCACTCCCCTAAAGGAGAATACCGTAAGACTTAATACTATGAAAATAGCTGAAATAAACCATTCTAGCCGTATCTACATCTGTTAGAGTCCTGATCTTTTTTACAGCGTATGCAGCCGAACTTAACCTAGAGGCCGTCTTTTCTATGTGCGGGCCCCACTGCAAATTGGCATCAATAGTTATACCAAGGAACACAGTTGATTCCACAAACTCTAACACTTGTCCGTTAAGTTGAAAATTGGCCGTAACTTGTTTTACATTTGGTAGAGTAAATTTAATACATTTAGTTTTGTTTTCATTTAGGCAAAGATTATTTGAGCTGAACCAATGAACTACTCTCGTGATTGCATTGTTTACATCGTCATAATTATCTAATTGTCTTCTAATTTTAAAAATCAATGAGTTATCATCTGCAACAATACAATCCTATTCCTGTCCCCTACATAAAATGGTAAATCATTAGTATAAATGAGGAACAAGAATGGCCCAAGTATCGAGCCTTGTGGCACACCCATTGTAACCATGGATCCTACAGAACGTGTACCATTAATATCGACCCTTTGTATTCTATTATTTATATATGAAGACAGAAGGTCGAGAGATTTGCCTCTTATTCCATAGTGATGTAATTTTTTGCACAATTTTTCATGTTGAACGCAATCAAAAGCCTTGGATAGATCGCAGAATATACCTAATGCATCTTGCTTGTCTTCCCAAGCTTCATGAATACATTATAATAACTCAACACCAGCATCGGAAGTTGAGCGCCCTTTCGTAAAACGTGCCAAACTGTTTTGTATGAAATATTTTATGAATATCAAAATGGGATAGCATTTGATTCAAAATTATTTTTTCAAATACTTTGCTCAAAGTTGGCAGCACTGACACTGGTCGGAAATTAGACGGGTCTGTAGCGCTGCCAGCCTTGAACAAGGGTATGACTTTGCTGTGTTTCATTAAATCAGGAAATATACCACTGGAAACACAGTCATTAAACACATTTGCTAGATGCGGCGCAATGACCTCAATGATACATGATGCAGTTTTGACTGATAATCCCCAAAGGTCCGCGGTTTTCTTAATTTCAATACATTTAAAAGTTTTTATAATATCCTGAGCGCAAATATCTGTGAATACAAATGCATCCCTGCAATAAGGAACAGATTCTTCTAATAAATGTTCAGAGGAAGACGCTTGCAGAGATTTAGTCGTCAAAATAGGTACATTTTCGAAAAAATGTTCAAATTCCGTCGCCACTTCCAGGTCCCCTGTAACATGACAATCATTTAGGTACTTTTAAGTGGAAATCCCTTTCTGTCACCATAGTTCTACCGCATTTAGAGTTAATGATATTCCAAGTCATTTTTATTTTATTTACAGAATTAGAAATTTTATTTTTAATAAAGTTTGACTTTGCAAGATAACATGTATGTTTAAATATCTTAGAATAATTTTTAACATATTCCTGAAAGGTTTGGTTAAAATTATATGATTTTTCTGAATATAATTCAAATAATTTGTTTCTACTTTTAAAAATACTTAGTATAAAAAGCACTAAATCAACGTAGTAACTTTCTATAAGTAGGTATTCGTTTAGATGTAAAATATTAATAGTGAACGGTTCATCTCGCGGGAAATTGGTTTAAAACCAATTACCTTCATCATTAATTCCACTCGAACAGATATACAAGAAAGCAAGTATACAGAATATTATAAAATGTTCCAATTGTAGAATGAATTTTATTCAAACGTTATTTATTTCGGTCTGTGCCGTTGTTTGTATGAGTTGTTTGATATGATGACCACGGCTAAATTCTATCATTGCACCGCTCGCCATAGACAGGGTGTACACCCTCACACTTTGCGTCCAGAGCGCTCGCATACGGTTAGGTCCGATAGAGGTTTTATTCCGCGTACGCTTAGATTGTGGCATGAGCTCCCTGTCTGGATTTTCTCTAACGTCTACAGTATGGGGTTGGTTAAAGAGGGTCGTAGAAGATTTTACAATGGTCAGTAGCTCGAGTTCTACACCTCTGGTGTTGCAAACGTCCATAAATTACGGTGACCACTTTCCGTCAGGTGGGCCGTATGTTTGTCCTCCAGCCTAAGTGGTATAAAAAATAATAATTGAAAGATGCGGTAATTTATAGGATCAGTAAAAGAATTTTAAAGTCTACAGCGTGAGTGTAGCCTCTAGGTCCTCTGCTTAGTTGCTAAAATAGTGATATGACAATACAAGTTTATAAGATTACCTCAAACGAAAATGAGCGCACGGACCAAGTTAAATACCTGGGATCTGTTTTTCACACGTCCAGTGACATCGATTGCGATGTCAAGTCACGCATTGCTGCCGCGTGGGCCAAATGGCGGGAGATGACCGGTGTCATTTGTGATCCTAAAATGCCGATCCGGTTGAAGGGACAGGTCTACAAAACCATTATTAGACCTGTCCTTTTACATGGCAGTGAGACGTGGCCGATATTGGAGCGACACAAGCAGGAGCTGCGTGTCACGGAAATGAAGATGCTGCGGTGGATGTGTGGAGTCACGCGGATGGACCGCGTGAGGAACTCTCGCATCCGCGGCAGCCTTCACGTCCGTGACATTGCAGACAAGTTGCAAGAGTGTCGCCTTCGTTGGTATGGTCATGTCTTGCGGCAACACTTTTACTATAAAAGGTAGGTACCGATAAATGTTAATATAGAACGCTCAATAACATTACGAAAGTGATGTTTGACATTTTAATTTTTTTTTTCAACTCCTGTAGGTCTATAGGTGAGACCATAAAACTTAAGATTATGACAGTTATGAACATAAGAGAGAAACAATATTAATATTTTCTTTTCTTTTGTTAATATTGAACAGTTATACGGGTACTCTATATACGCCCATACGTACGATTGATTGATAAAATTAACAGTATGACTCTACAGGGCAAGATATCAATGTCGCTCTATTTTAGACTCCTTACTGTGTATAATTCATACAACTAAGCGTGTCTGGTGGCGCCACCCTGTTCTGGACGACGACACTATTACTACAGACAATGAAAGGCAACTGACAGTACGTGACAGTTTCACGACTTATTACTTTTACATCACGATTATTATTACTTTCGTTTCTATTCGGACGTGAGTAAGAAAAAACAAACAATATTCTTTGTTCTATGCACAGACGTACAAGAGTAAGCAGACCAAACATTATTATTAAAATTAAACTTATGGAGCAATACTTCATCCTTTTCACACTTGCCATTTGTTGGTTAAAGCTATCTTTGTTATTCCTGTGTAGCTACATCTAACTCACACTTTGACAGCGAACAGCGCGTAGCCAATTTTTCTACTACAACTAAGCTACAAACTTGTAATAACAACCGCCGCTGTTATCGTTAAATCAAAAATTTATGTGTCAAAGTGTAAATATTAAATTTTGGAAAATGTTACAAAAGTAGACAAAAAATATACAAAAAGGTGTTATGCATAGAGTTATGAAGTTACATTATCAAGAAATCAGCAAAAATAACTAAACTAAGCTACCTGTTTCTGTGTGTGTAATAGGCTACGCTATTTTTCGCTAACGTTGGGTCTGCTTACTGTCTTATATGTCTGTGGTTCTGTGCTATCTCTCATTCAGTGTCCTATCAAAGAAGTTACTTAAATAATAAAGGATTAAGATAAAAAGTATGTCAACTGTTAAAACATAAAGTTCACAGCTAAGCCGAATTATATCGTAGCCACTCACAATAGTCCGAAACTGTTTTAATTTATACTCGGCCGTTGGCTCTCAGCCAAATGTTTTGGGTTCATGCAAATTAGCCCTAGCTTTCGCTAACCTTAATTTATAAGTATTTATCTATGTTGTGAATTGAAAGAATGAAGATCTAGAAAGGTTGAATAGGACCGTGAATTATGATGATAATTGGGACAAACTGCGATAGGTTCATTTTATAGAAATAAAGTAACACTTAAAAAAAAAAGCATAAGTGAAAGGCCCATACGTTGTAAAGGGCCCATCGTAATCTTCAGAATACAATTAAACCACTTAATCAATTTTGTACTCAATTTGAACGATATCATACATCCCGTTCCTGTTTCCCACATGAGCTAGATCCCGGGATAAAAAGTAGCCTATGTGTTATTCTGATGTATAAGCTATATTATTGAAAAGTTACATTAAAATCCATTCAGTAGTTTTAACGTGAAAGAGTAACAAACATCCATACAAACTTTCGCATTTATAATATTATTAAGATAATCGATTAAATGAACCATATACGAAGGCATTAGTGGACCAATAAACATTCAGGAAACATTTTGTACTTAATTTGAAAGACATCAGATAGTATGAAAACTCATATATTTCGTCAAACAGAAAATAAAACAAAAAGTCAAAGGTAAAATTTTTTTTTTCACATTTTTCGCGAGCGACTTGTAAAAGATTTCGTATTTCTATTCTAGTAAAAATTCCCAGTATCCTAGCATTCCCGGCATCGTTTACAATATCAAGCGTCACTATACAATACAAGCTCTTTGGAATACATCCAGCGTTTTTGTGCGTGTTCCTTTTCACACGTCGCTTCGTCTGAAAGCAATTCAGAAACATATTTAGGAATGTATACAAACATGTGATACAAAACCCTACTGTTTATCAATCAATGACGCCTTATCCCCGAAGGGGTGACGGAGGCCGTGCTAAACTAAGCAGATGCAGGTTGTGGCTACCTGCTGGTGAAATTTTTCAAGCCCATAAGGCCTTCAACTTGTCTTAATGACTGCCATGTTACTGGCAACAGGAGCCAACGGCTTGACGTGCCTTCCGAAGCACGGAAATGCTCGCAAATGTATATTCCACAAAGTGGTCTCCCATCCGTGACCAGCCATAGAGAAAGCTGCTTAACGCAGTGATTGTTTACAGAATATTGAGTCAGCGGGGCTACGAGCGCTTCTGACAACCAATTTCCGTCAAAGTCTACAAAAAAATGCATACGGTGTAATGAGGGCGTATAGTACGTCTCTGCCTACCCCTTCAGGGGTAAAGGCGTGACAGTATGTATGTACTTTTATAACGTTAACTTAGAAGCTTGCCTTTTAACAGCTTCAAGAGACCGTAGACCTAAATATATAGTTTTAATTTCAACTCGATATTACTACGCGTTTCCGAGATAAAGGATCTTAACAGATACACGGACAATAAAGTGATTTAAGGGTTCCTTTTTTTCCGTATTTCAGTATGGAAACCTAAAAACTACCAATTTAACGCTCTAGGTGACTAAGAATGGCAAAGATTTTACGTCAAACTCAAAACTGGGAATATCGTTTGGATAATAATCTATTGGAATTTGAATAAATATATAAAAAAAAATCTAGTTCAAATTATTGTGTTCCAGAGTTAAAAGCCGTTTACTGTTTTATGTCTACACTGGTTGGCAATCGTACAACGAAAGGATTGAAGACTGAAATGGACCGAATCTTTTGAACATGGAATCATTTGAACGAACGAATGTGCTTTCTTACTTATTCCGATTGTGCCAGAGTGTATTTAGAGCCTTTGAAAATGGGATTTGATACCTTTGTTGTAGTACTGTATTGTACTCATGGGAGGTATTCAAAGTAGAACAGTATTGTCACAGGTAAGGTAAAACGTTTGAATTCGAGAACAATCTCATGTGCTCATTCTAATATACATTCCTAACTATTATAATAAGTAGTGGTGTGAGAAGCCTTACCAAAATGTCTGGGGTTCAGCGATCTGACGAGATGCCGGTGCACCTGCGGACCAACCTACAGCTCCAGGCTCTCTTATGCATAAAAATGCCGGAAATTAAAATTAAAATGGTAGGTGCTCCTAGTAGCGAAATTAAATTGAACCACAAGCCTCACATCCAAGCAGGGTTCGTAAGAAATGTGGTGAACACTAAAATGAAAAAAGATCTATCATCACGCTCTCCAGAGTAGTAGCGTATATATATAGCCTATAGCCATCCTCGATAAACGGGCTATCCAACACAAAAATACTTTTTGAAATCTGAACAGTACTTCCTGAGATTAGCGCTTTCAACCAAACAAACAAACTCTTCAGCTTTATAATATTAGTATAGATTAAGTTCTTTACGGACACTGCTATGTTACCTTATACGTGAATCAAATTTAGTTAGTAACTTTAAAATAAATATATAATATACTCGTATGAAGCAAGCAATCCTTTACATGAGGCTGCTTGCATGAGGAAACCATTGTGTTCATATTTTTCGAGAAAATCAATTATGAAGTTATTATAATTGGTCTTTCACTTTCTGGACATACATACATACATATTGTCATGCCTTTATCCCCGAAGGGGTAGGTAGAGGCATATTGGCGGCTTGAAATTTTCAACAGTAGGTAGCCACAACCTTCGTCTGTCTATTTCAACACGGCAATGGGCTCACCACCTATTACGTAGGACAGGAATCCACACGTTGAAAAGTGGGCATATAATATGCCTCTGCCACCCCTTCGGGGATAAGGCGTGATGGATATTTATTTATTTATTTATTGTCTATTTTAGACGTTAAATTTGGAAGAAATTTTGAACCCGTTGCCTTTTTAGTGAGGTGGTAACAAAAAGGCCAAAAGGTCTTAAGTGCTAGACACTAATTAGCACGACCAATTAAAGTCCTGGTAGTCTCGGACAACTCCTGGTAGTCTCGAACAACTATCATGCTGATGGCAAATGTCACTTTCTGGACATTGGAACTTAATAATCCAATATAAATGAATAACAGAAGACCTAAAAAGAAAAAAGGTGTAAATTAGTATTTAACTTTATAATCAATCGAAAATACACTTATATACCTCATGGGTCCCGGTTCAATCAATTTTACTGCCTCGGCTATTGAAGTAGATGTGTATACGACTGACGCGCTGTGGTCTTAGGTTTAATTACTGGGTCAAAATAAATATTTGTATAATCCGCAAATGTTTGTTTCCGAATTTGGATATTTATTAACTAACTAACTATCTATCTTCACGCTGTATCCCTGACGGGGTAGTCAGAGAGGACAGATCGCCAGGCTTCGCGATCCATGCATACATGGATATTTATTCTGTATAATATATCTTTTTTATACCACTGAGGTGGCAGACAAGCATACGGCCCACCTGATAGAAAGTGGTCACCGTAGTCTATGGAAGTTTGCAACACCAGAGGTGCAGCAATCGCGCTTCCGACCCTCTAAAAACTTTCTAAAGGAATCTTCTTTTGAAGAACCCCATATTGTAGACGTACGTGAAAAGACAGGCAGGGAGTTCATTCCACAATCTAAGCGTACGCGGAATAAAGCCTCTAGTACTGCCGCGCCTTGTTGAGCAAATCTATATATTTTGACATTTATAAGTATGTTTGTTAGTTGTTTAGATCCTATACTATAAACTTATATAAGTTAACTAGTTGACCTCCGCGGTTTCGCCCGTGACATATTTCGATGTGACATATCAAACCCCCGTCGCACCCATTATATCGCGTTGTATTTTATTTTTACAAAAATATAGGAAGATTTTCCCAATTTGTTGACATTTATGATCACTGCTCCGTTCTTCTAGGTATTAGCGTAATTAAATATAGCCTATATATAGCCTTCTTCGATAAATGGGCTATCCATCACATAAAGGATTTTTCAATTCAAACCAGAAAAGTACCTGAGATTAGCGTGTTCAACCAAACAAATAAACAAACTCTTTAGCTTTATAATATAAGTGTAGATATGGCCTAGACGGCGTTGTGTGTGACGGTTTCAAAGTATTTGTTTATGAAGCCTCCTGAGAAAACATTGTAAATGATTAGGTTTCTCGTGTCCTTCGCTGCCAACTTATCAAAAGCAACATGTTTGGAAAGCTAATTTTCTTTTTTGTTGTTTGTTAGAATTATGGGCTTATGATAACGTTCATTTATCTTCTTTAATTTAATTGTATATTTATATTAACCATAAATAGCCCGGATAGCTCAGTCGGTAGAGCATGAGACTCTTAATCTCAGTTTTGTGGGTTCGGGCCCCACGTTGGGCGCCATTTTTACGTAGAAGGGGTAGGCTGGGGGGGAAGTTAGGGTAACTTATGCACAGATGAAGGAAAGATACACTTACAAGAGCATGAGCATTTATTAGGCAAATTAACGTTAAACAAAGCAATGTAAAGAACGTAAGATTTTAGAAATCAAGTAAGCTAAGAAGATAGTATAAGAAGGGTGGGTTCGGTAGGCGAGATCGTTGAGACGTGCCCCGAGATAAAGTGGGAGACGTCACCTGGTGAGCAGCTGCAGCAGAGAAGGGCCAAGGACCGCCAGTGCGGCCCGTTATGAAAGGCGTTGCGGAGGACGTCTTCAAATGAAAATGGTGTGTCGCAAATGCCTATGGGCTACTGTGGCTTAATGTGGTAAGTAGGTATTTTTATGAGGTTAGGTACACAATAGGACACTATTAACAACCATTGTAAACATAATAAAAATATTACTAAATATTTTTTGACGAACATTAATCCTAATACGGCGCCCTTGTTTACTTAGAGATATATCTTTTACCCACTGAAAAACACAGACAAAACTAAACCCCAGTCTAACAAAGGCAGAAAAACTGCCGAAAAGAATTTGTAGGTATTTCCAGTGTGATTACTATCAGGTGCTCGGTGTTTCCCACACAAACCCTCAGTACCAAGCCATCAGTGGGTAGTCTAAAATTCTCAAAAATGTTACCTTCTCCATACTGTTATTATCCATTAAGTTACATATGTAAGTACTTTGTGTTACAATATTGTTGCTAAGCACTCAATCTTCTAGGTGATTTACTTTTTTATGGAGTGATTGAATAGCCTAACAAAAGCTTAGAACAGCGAACGCTAACGAGTTGACGCAGCTCTACATTTTACGGGCTCTTCAGTTTACTGACTTACAAATTTATGGCTTACGTACTCCTACAGAATCATGAGCTGTATTAAAATCCAGAGTTAATTCTGATAGAATTTATGGTTCGTATTATTTAACACAATGTTGTACCGGAAATTGTTGTGACGCTGTGTGTGAAATTTTAAGTATCTACGTAATGAATGGTTTCCAAGCTAAAATTGTAAGTATATTGGCTATGTGTTTAAACTTTATTTTATTACTTTCAATCTATGTAAATTTTTTAGGGTGAAATCTTGTTCAATTTTCTCGATTGAGCTAAAACTTTGGTTTACTCTAGATGGCAATGCATGTGACGTCATTCTAAATATAATATGTTGGAACACTTAAGATGGTGGACTAATTGTTTTGAATGCACTAAAATGCCATAATTGACAGGCCCCTTCTTAATGCAGATGCAGGACCGTATCCGCTCTTAAAATGACGATTAAAATATGGTGGAGAATTTCAACTTGATTCGATACGGTTCGGGTAGTTCAGGTGGCTAAAACATTGTACTGGTTAGGCAAAGGCCACGGGTTCAATCGTCCCGTCTCGAATCGAATTGTTTTTTTCCACTTTATTAAAAATTTATGAGAAATTTTACAAAATAATTGCTTTAAATTTTTTATCCGTATGTTATTTATTAAGATAAAGCTATTGAATGAAGACTATGATTGCTAAGATTTATGAAGACTTAGAGTAGTAAACAGCGATAGGGACGATAGCTGGTTTAAACCGTATGAAGCAACAAACGTGGTGGTAAAACGACAATACGCAACCGGGTGTTACATGCAACCGTGCCCGATAAGCGAACAGTATTTATTACCCTTCTCACTAACAGAGATACTTTGACCAATAGTGCTTCCATATTTTTATATCTCGCGACGCCCAGGGTCCGCTTTCTTACTTTTTCTCCTCCACTTCGCACGGTCGTCGGCATCCCCTGTAGAGGGACCATTGGCACGCATTGTCATCCTTTACGACATCAAGCCAGCACTTCTTGGGTCTTCGTCTCTTACCGGGACCCGGTAAGAGAGAGAGAGATGAGTTGAGTATATATTTTTTTAAAGGTTTGTGTAAATTTCTTGAAAAACAACGATAGTAAATTGTCCAAAAGTCGCAAAAATCAAACTGATCTGAGGCTTTCATTGAGAACGCTGATAGGCAACCCTGATAGATGTAACAGAAAAAGATATTTTTTTTAGGTCTAAAGATAAGTGGCAAAATTTCTATCTTTTAGGAATAGCTTACCATGTAAAAAACGAGAACGACCCCACAGGTAAGGCTATAGTAAATTACTATAGCCTTACCTGTGGGGTCGTAGTCGTTTTCTTCGTTCTCTCATTGAAGGATTAGTACATGTTCTTCAATTTCTTACTTCTTTTCGTTAAAATCATGTACAATCCGAACCAATCCAATTAGTAGGGCTGCACGACTTTGGATTAATTATATTCGACGCGACGCCGACACCAGCTGTAACTCATCAAACGTTTTTAGGCCAACTGCAAAATTGGATTTTACGTAACAACCTAGTTAATACTAGGAACATACACAGCTTCAATTTCTTTGTACGTTTTACGAAACGTCGTACATAAAATGTTTTGATGCGAGAATTTCCCATTTTTTGTAAAGAAAACCAGGAAAATTTTGGCAATCAAAAGATTAATTCCTGAGTCGAGAATATTTTTATTGGAATATTTTCATCATATGAAATTATTAGTATGTACTTACAAGGAGTTCTATTAGGAAAATACTTACATAAATAACAGTCTTTTTATGAAGTATCTTGCAAAAATCTAGACAATTTCTTCGCTTCACAATTTCTTTGTATAATTTTAATTTAAAAAAAATATACGGTATATACAATGTGCTTCAGAAATGTGTAGTCAAAAAAGTCATGGGCTCGGTAATTTCATTCAAATTTAAGAAAACCCTTATTTTTTTCGATAGTGTATATGTAGAGTATATATAAGTACGTCGCAACACTAACTATAATCACCTACTTTCAAGGACGTTCATTGAACTGCGCTCAGCTGTAAGAATTATGTATGCCTGGTCAATTTACCTACCTGGATCCAATTCAGACACAGCGGCGCCATAACTTTGCTTTGGCAGCCTAGAGTTTCTGAACTTACCTAGCAGCGTGGTAGGTACATTAGGTAAGATTTATTATCACTTCACATAACTACGATAAAGGTCATGATATTCACTGACATCAATACACTTTACAGACACACATAATGCATAAAATATTACACTCTTTATTGCAATGTATTCTTTTTACGAGTTCAAAGAAAGTGGTACTAGGTTATAAGCACTAAATTACACTAATATCTTGATGTTCACTTCATTCAACTAAACTCAATTACAGTAAAGGTTCGATACGTTCACCCTGCTGCTTAATTGCCTCATGAAATGAATCGGTATGGTAGGTAGAACCGATTCAGATTCACCATCTTGCGAAAACATTCCAGAGATGGAAGCCGCCGCCGGCCGGTGACCCTCTTGTTTCGTCAACAAATCTTTCCCCATACAGCCGACGAGTCAGCGGCATCCTTTATGTTTATCTTTATCATTTATTAATTATTTTTCATACATTCTGCACAAGTACATTCATTCAAAAATCAAACGCCGCCGCATAACCTAAGACGTACCGTAAAACCATTCAAATTTAATGACATAAGCCGTCTCAAAATCGGTGAGATCATTTAGGCAACAGGAAGTCACAATGGAACGTACTTAAATTGAACATCGGATTTAAGGGTAGTTTACATCAGTAAATAGATTTTTTTCCAATATTGCCGGTCGAAATGTCGGGAAGTATACGGTAGGCTTTGTACCTAACAATATAAGTGCGAATAAGACCCGAAATATCATAAAAATAGTGAAAATAGCGAAAGTTAAAAAAACATTAATTTGTGAAACATTTTCTTGTAATTAAATTATCAGAATCAAAAGTAATAAATGGAATCAAATCATTTTCATAACTTAGATAAGTTGGTAACCTCTCTATCTGATACGGTTGCAGCAACAATGTTTTCGTGATTGCCTTTTACACTTTATTACCCGTAGTACTCTAATAAAACACAAGAAGGTATCAAGAATCAAACACCTGTGCAAGGCCACACAGTAACGAACGAAGAATTCCAAAACGTAAGCTTTATAAGCAACCGAAAACAAAAACGCTAGAACGCAAATGATACTGACGGAACAAATTGCTACACTACTAGGTTTACATAATACTGTAGAAAGTGTTTCGGTCAGTGTTTACTAAAACTTGCTTTACGGTACCCTAAAATTTAAAGATTGTAATAATATTTGGAAACGCCCACATTATACACACACATTCGAAAGAATAAGGAGAACTGTCCAATTATTAGTGACCTCATAATAAACCCAGTTCGTTTTTTTTCTTTTTTTTTTCTTTTTAATGTCTTCGCGGTTGCATCGATACCCTGCTTTTCGGACTTACTGAACTCGATTTGGTTTTTAGGCATTTATACCATGCCGATTATTGTCGTATTTTTCTGTTAGTGGTAATTTAGCAGTAAAATTTTAGAAATTATGAAAGTAAAAGTTGAATAATAATCACGGTATTGTTCACCGGTGAGATTTTTGAGTGAACTTTGATTCTCTTAAAGTCAGCTACCTATTTCCTGGTAGTTCAAGTTCCATGAATTCAAAAAATTATATTATGACCTCAGAATTGAACTATTCACCCTATTGTTTCTTTGTGTGGGTGAATAATGGGCGTTTGCCTTTTTTTTATTTTAGGGTACCGTAAAGTACGGTTTTCTGAACACTTAGACAAATACCTTCTACAGTATTATGTAATCCTAGTCTGTCCTTGATTTTAGTGTATTCCCAGTTGCTTCCAAATCCTAAATGGATATTTAATGGCATTGTTAGGAGCGTCTGCCGTCTGACCCCCTAACCCCGTCAGGGCTATTGCGTCGTTGCCTCGTTCATTGTTCAGCAGGTGTGCCGCTAGCAGGTGAGGTCACTTGGGTCCCAGAGGCCTATCGCGACGTTTGCGGTAATTTTTCTTGTACATGCATTTAGAAATGTTTCGAAATGTAAGTTAACCTAACTTGGGATTTGTTTCCTATCATTTCTTCTACCAAGTAGACTCTGTGGAAGGTTATTGCTTTTTTGTGTTCATGTATGTTTGTATCCGTTGCATTGTAACTTCATGTCCCCTAAACTGTTTCACCGATTTTGAAATGGGTCGTGTCATTCGCTTCATATGCTTTCACAATGTGTCATAGGCTATGCGGCGTCCTTACGATAATCGGATAATTTTTAATGAATTCACTTGTGCACCTACAATGTGAAGTGGAATAAATGTATGATATGAGGAAGACATAACACGAAATAAATCATTTATTATCCATAACCTAACACATATCTGGCAAATATTGCAGCAAAAAGTAGGTATGTTTTGAAATATCTGTACTGAACCAGTTCATTTAAGCGTTAAAATTAAGGTAATATTCGTTTATTTTGCGCCTGGTACATGAATAGGTTGACAATATGTTTATGAAGCGTTCAAGACAATCTCGCAATCTACATTGATACAAAATAAATTTTAAAATGCTGCCCCTGTACTTAAGTGATACTTATTGTGTATCTTATCTTATTTTTTGTAATTGTAAGTAGACTTCGCCTTACTTTGTAACATAACTTTACAATCTGAGCTGTGTGTAGCGTTGGGCAGAGCGAAAACCAGACAAAGCCCATTGATTTCAATATTTTGGTGAACCTACTCGGTTTCAAAGCTAGAGTTCATTCGAAATAGGTATGTTTATTGTTTGTGTTGGGTATGCACATAAATACGATATCGATATTTTGCACTGTCGATGAAAGAAAAAAATAATTTCACACGACACGATAAGTCGGTGGAAATCAAAACCCCTAGCCGTGCGTTACTGATATGATTCTTAACGCCACCTTCGCATATGACTACAGATTTCTGTAACACATTGTATATATACCCTACGCTAATTGTTTGTAACTGAAATACCGAACAAGTGCGAGACAGGCTTATCGACCGAGGGTTTCGTATGAATTTTTAGGTACATTATATATGCTATAAGTAACTAGCTGTGTTCATTGGCCAATTTTGGTTCATTTGAGAGTGTCGAAAATGCGTTTTATTGCGTCATAAACGACCATAACTTTTTTGAAGATATACTTCTTTTGGCACGTTAGGGAAAAATAAAATAAATATCCATCACGCCTTATCCCCTAAGTGGTGGCAGAGGCATATTATATGCCCACTTTTCACCGTGTGGATTCCTGTCCCACGTAATAGGTGGTGAGCAAATTGCCGTGTTGAAAAATGATGAGAGTAAATTTTTACGATGCGCGCACAGACGATCACGAAAAACCGACACCATGAAGTTAGCTGATAAGTGCTTCCATGACAACTTATAACTACATTTAAAGTAGTTTTTATTCTTTGGATTTTTTTTTCTTACTAATTTATCATTCCAGTTACAAACAAAGAGTTGTGGTATATATGATGAAATCTAAACAGACTAAAAAAGTAATATAACTTCTAACGCGTGTTCATAACCACACACACACGTTTTTTTACTTTAACTTAGAAATTTGTACAGGTACCTATTAATACCTGAGTGTATAGTTTTCTTTCAATTAGATATATTTACGAGTTCGCTAGATAAAGGTGTTTGACAGACGACAGACGATGATATGAACTATGGACGGATTTTTGAGATTTTTTCAAAACCCTAAAAATCAAATAGTCTTTCTTTTGGCGTATTGTTAACATCTGTTAAATTAGCATTAATAACATTTTTTTACTCTTAATGGTAAGTCTAATGTCATTATCATCGCTTTACGGTACGATTTGAAGTAGTGGTCACATGAAAAAATTCCATGGTTTTTGACACCACCATTTTATAAGCCTAGGTTGCTAGATTTGCAGAAACTGACTATTATCAAGAGACCATCTTATCTAAGCTAAATGCAGGGACTGACTAATACCGAGATAAATATATTATCAAGAACTCGGCCACCTCAGCAATGCATTTGACTCGCTACCTAATGCTTAGAACCAAGTTCAATGAAGAGATGTAGAAGTAGATGATGTATGTATCCACATAAGAATATCCATTATTTTTTTGAAAACCGAATGGAATTCCTTATAAACTTCACCTTTGTCGATAGGGTTGGAATGTATTACCTTTACCTACTAAACCCACACGAGCGGCGCTTCTACGCTTTATTTCAGGTCACTCAGTGAATATCTGACAGGCTTGGCCGCCAGAAGAACGTCTACATAAGGTAATTTAATGTTTATAAGTGACCACGCTTAATTGTAACGGACAAATTTCCTTACGTGCATAAAAATTTAGCAAAATGTCTTAGTGCCTCGTTTAATAAATATCGAAAAAAAAAATGAGGAGGCAGACTATCGTACTAATGAAAAGCGGTTATCGTAGTGGACGTTTGTAATATCAGAAGTGTTACACTTGCGCTGTCGTACCTATTGCCTATTTAAAACTGATAGAGGTAAGCTGTAATTTTTTTTTTCAATCCAACCATATTGCCTTTTTCTTGGCTTAATGACTACCGTGTACCATATAGATTGCTCTTAATCGGAAAAGTTCCAAAGTACTTGGATACCCAGACGTGCATTTATGAAGCAATTAATGAATCTGCAAGAAGCGAAAGAAGTATGAATGGATCGCGAAGCCTGGCAATCTGTCCTCTCTGATACCTGAGGGATACAGCGTAAAGATAGTTATGTTACTGGCAATCGAAATAAACGGTTTAAAATTCCTTAAATATGCCAAAAACGGACACCGTTCCCACAACATAGGGAAAGATGCCAAAAGCAGTGTTCCTATAAAGAACGCAGAGATAGCGACGCTACTCGCACTACTTTAACTATATATCAATCAATCAATTAAGTCGTAATCAACCAGATAAGAAAATGACTTGGAAAAGAGATAGGGACTTTATGCGGAATTCGCAGGACCGTGTGTTGTGGCGTGAATTGGGGAAGGCCTATGCCTGGTAGTGGACTGCCATAGAATATATATGGTAAGCATATTTATACAAAACCCTCGTCATAAAACCTGATAGGTGAAGAACACTAAATGAGCACCAGGTATGAATGCGCAAATAGTGAATGGCAACACGTCAGTAAACTCGTGAATAAAACATACACTCAGGACGATGAGGGCGCGCTCGCAACAATAATTACAAAGATGTAGGGCTACTGGATGTGGCACGCTGTTTGGTGATTGACTTAGTTAATGATTTGAAGCTTTTATTCGTTTTCACAGGTCCCCGTATATGTCTGTGTGTGATTAAATCCTGTACATTATAATTAATTCACTTCTATGCAATTGAACTAAAATTTGTCCATCCTTTCTTTTTCCACTAGTACTACCCTGAAAATTTTAAGTTACAAGGTACAACGGATTCTTCTGGGCGTCGATTTCTGAACTAATATTGCAGGAAATATTCAGACATTGTTCACTTTAATTTTATGTACTTCATAAGAGTATTTTTTTTAGGTCTCTTTTATCAATGAAATAAAAAATACCACACAATGGTTCAACATTTCAATAAAAATTTCAAGAGGTATGCAATTGGTAAACTTAGTAAACTAGTTTGGTTTGCAGGCCATACTAACATAATGTTGTTTACATAAACAAAACTTTTCAAATAGTGGTTTGCGAGGCGTTTAATAATATCGGTGTGTCACAGGGTGTTATTATTAGTTTAAGAAGTTTAATTTATGTTCAAATTATCCACATGTTATTCATTGTCATTTAGTTGCCTGCAAATTGACAGTAAAATGATGGTCTTGGTTATAAATAAATTGACCACTTTTGTCATAAGATACTTTATTGATTGAATTTGCTGTCAAATAAATAATCAAAAAAATCAACTGTATAAGCCAGTTACAAGGAACTTTTATCAAGCAGCTTACTGCTAGCAGCAGCTATCAGGTGATGGCTATGGGTGAGATAACAGGTGGATTAGTGGTAGTGTATGCGACTGTCGCGCTGAATCTCGGGTAGATTCCCGAGTCGGAACTAATATTTGTGTGATACTGTAAATATGTAACATTTTTTACTTACTTTTTAATTAAATGTTTTATTATACGTTCTCTAAAATTATCTGCATGGCCATTGTCTGTAGCATTCCTAGGCCTTTATATTTTAAGTCTTTATGCTCTCTTAATGTTTGTTTACCTTTTGTAATTTTTAATGTCCGTTAATGACAAGCCTAGATTTTATTTTTAATTTATTGTTAGAGCTGCCAGTAGGTTAGGTTGTATAGATATTAGACCTTGTTATAAATTTACATTCTAAAATATGTCTAGAATAATATTTCTTTAACATTTTTATATTATATAAATTAACTTTACCATTTCTCCTTTTTCTTTTACTTTTCCTTTTAAGCCAGGACTCCTCCAGTCCTGGTGATAGTTTTCTCCTAGACTTTACCTTTTTCCCCTCCCGGAAAATAGTAACGTTACAATACACAAATGTTGGTTTCGGAGTTTTGTTGTTTCCTTTGTATGTATTTAGAAATAAATAAGTAAGTATATCAGTTGTCAAACCTTAAAAGACACAACCTTAAAGATTAGTTTGGTCTAGATGGCTGTTTATTTTTTTATATACCACTAAGGTGATAGACAAGCATACGGCCCAAATAATGGAAAGTGGTCACCGTAGCCTATAGTCGTTTACAGCACTAGAAGTGCAGCACTCGCGCTGCCTACCCTTTAAAAACAGACACGCTCTTCTATGTGAAAAGTGTCCCACTGTTTTATTATTATGTCTCTTCTTCTTCACGGGTATCTTCTTTTTTTTTCTTATGAAGATACCCGGTCTTTTGGTAGGCTTATATTGGTCCAACACGCAAAGGCCCTTTGAGAATTTTAATCTAATAGGAAATGGGACCCCCACTAAAGACAATCCACGCCCGCCTTATGTAGAAGAACGGTAATGGACTACCTCCAATGGGAGTTAAACTATTGTGAAATATGCTAACTACAAAATGGGCTATTGAGTTGGGGGTTAGATGTACTAGGTGAACAATTGATTAAGACGGCGTCTGCCATTTTAATATATCATTATCAAAATGTTGGCAGACGGTGACTTGCCAACTCACTAGATGGGCCCCCTATACAATCGCCATAGGCATGATAAGCCTGTAAGGCGACAGAGGGAAACACCGGTGTAAGCGGCTTGGGGTGTCACATTCGCGGGACAGGCCCGGAGCGGGCTTCCCTGTAGTTATGCCCTTGAAAATGACACTTCCACCCCCGAGCATATAGCTCTGGCTCCCTCCCTCTGACCGGCCAATTAAGGCAAGCCAGAGTTGAGATTAGCTACAGTAGCACTCTCACTGCTCTTCCGTTAGGCCATTAAATCCTAACCGGTGCAGAAGGGCAACAAAACTCTGAGGAATCGGGACCGATGTGTAGCCACGCACATTCAGCTCGCCACAAGCTGCCCTGCGGATATGAGCTTTTCATTAACTTTCTGATACATTTTTTGTTGATATCAAAAAGTGAAAGACTCAAAAAGCGAGTCTACTATACCCTCATAGGGTTGCGTTAATCCTATAAAAGATAACGACTGTCCTCGAGGGGTTTATTTATTATTATTTATTTATTATTGTTTCTTTTCTTTTTTAATGTTATTATTGTTAGTAGTGACTGAGGTCCGACCTTCCAACCCTATAAGGGCGTCTGTTAATCAGCAGGTACTCCACTAGCAGGTGAAGTCTGTCTTCGTGGGACCACACACACCCTATCAGCGATGACTAAACTCATTAAAATGATGATGTATTTTTACTTTTTAAATCTATGTAACTGAAAGAACTTTTGTTAAACAGACAAACACAATTGTAGTATTTATTTTTAATTTCAAATAACAGCTTTTTACTGAAAAAGCTTAAGAAAAATATTTATTAATCTTTATAAATATTTTTATTGTCTATGTGTCAGTTTATTCCGACTAAACTCTGAAGCGGCTGCATCGATTTTAGCGGTACTTTCACTGGCAGATAGCTCTCTTATAAGGAGTAATTGAAAGCTTATATTTTATTATAAGGAGTAACTGAAACTATATTTTATCCCTGTATTCCCACTGGAACGGACATTACGCGGGTAAATTCAAAGGCATCCGCTGGTACCTATGAAATTCTCCATATCCCCAAAATTAGGTGCTAACAGTGCGGGCGTGGAAAATTCACTTTATGTAAAGGCCTACCTTCGAGGTTTGAATAAAAAATCCATTATTACTTATTACATCATTGGTGGGTTAACTTTACATTTATATCGTGTAATTTGTTTCCTTTATGAAGATGAATTGAGAGAAAGTATTTAGGTGCAATTTTATACATTCGTACTGTATAACTTTGCTAGGTGTCGGTAGATGGCGCCTTATGTCGCTTTAAGACGTAAAGGAGGTGGATTTATTCGTCAATTTCGCGTAGATCTTGGTGGTGTAATTGGTAACGCGTCTGGTGCGTAATACCAAAAGACACTGGTTTGAGTCCAGATCAACATACATACATATTGTCACGTCTTTATCCCCGAAAGGGTAGGCAGAGGCATACTTTAAGCCTACATTTCAACGTATGCATTTTTGTCCCACGTAGCAGTGGTGAGGCCATTGCCCTGTTCAAATGGACAGGTGCAGGCTGTGGCGACCTGCCGCCTTCAACTGGGCTTAACGACCGCCGTGTTTCTGGCAACCGGGACCAACGGCTTAACGTGCCATTCAAAGCACGGAAACGCTTGTAAATGTAAGTTCCACAAAGTGGTCACCCAGTCAAGGAGCTATAGCGAAAGTTGCTTAACGCAGTGATCATTGACAGAACACTGAGTTAGCGGGGCCGTCAATGACGCGATACGGGTTAGTAAACTAAAATTATGTATTATGTTGCAACATTGAGCATACCATGGTTTCATGTTGAGGTTAATTTTGAACATTAATTATTGTACCGTTAAACTTAGTTCGAAATTAACGTTGTTGAGGTGACTACCGTCCTTCAAACATATTTGTACGAGCTCATTACTGGAAATTGTTCGTTTCGTATTACTATAATACCACCTGATGCCTTAGACTTCGCTTACGATAAAGATTGAACTACATTATTCCCTCTACAGGAATTATTTTCGACTGCCTCTGTGGCGCGGTGGATGTTATCCGACTGCAACGCAAGAGGTCGTAGGTTCGATTTCCACCCAGGATAAAACATTGTGTGATGAGCATGATGGTTTAATCTGTGTCTGGGTGTTATTTATCTATAATACGAGTCTGTATGTATTTAGAATTATATAAGCATGTATATCAGTTATTTGGTTACCATAGTACAAGTTTTGCTTTGGTTGGAATAAAATGGCCTTGTGTGAGTTGTCCCAACAACTATATTTAATATTCCTTTTTCGGGAATTATCCTTGTAGTTGTGATGACCTTGTTCATCCTCCGAAGAAAATGTAAACTGGCACCATAGCGGTCTTCAAAGTCAACCATCGGTAAAGTTCAGACATTTTTTTGTAAATATTTTACACGTCAAAATGGCGTCGGCCGCCTAATGGTAAGCAAAGACGCCGACCCGTGATTTTGGGCCGCTATCTTAACCCACAGGGCTAGGATAGCGACCCTCAACTTGACTGCCCAGAAATATGCCTTTTCACGCTTCTCTTAAAGGACCCAGGATTGTAAGAGGAGGGAAACACGTGCGCCGGCAGAGGGTTCCATATTTTTATGGTACGACAAAAGAAGGACCTACGGAATCTTTCCGTTCTGGGCAAGATCGTGTCCACAGTGTAAGGATGACATCTCTGCCCCGCCCGTGTCGGGAACGGAAGGGGGAGGGTGGGACTAGTTGGAAGAGCTTTTCAGAACACTTACCGTGGTAGATGCGGTAAAATGCAGCTAAGCTGGCCACCGTTCTGCGCATCTCCAACGGCTCAAGATTGCCAGTAACATCTGGACAATCTATGATGCGGATGGCACGTCGCTGCAACGCGTCAAGAGCTTCAAGCAGGTATTTGGCGGAGCCATCCCAGAGATGTGAGCAGTATTCCACGCACGGACGAATCTGACACTTATTAATAAGCATCTCTGTTCCGGCGTGAAAAACCGCCTCACCCTGTTCAGGATTCCGAGCTTGCGAGAGGCCAAGCTGATGCACCCCTTGATATAATTTTTATTGTTGAGCTCTCGACGAACGTCCAACCCCAGAATGCTGAGGTAGTTTTGCAGCGGTAGGGTTGTGCTCTCTCAATCTGCTGACGAGTATTGCCACAGTCTGCGCGCCGCAACCGCAGGACATGCAGGAGATAACACCTGCATTTCGGCGCACACGACGCAGTGATCGGAAGTACCCAACGGAGCACCTACCGATACACTATACTAGGCTGTTGGTCAGCAGAAGGTCCAACAGAGCGGGCGCATGACTTGCCACATCCGGTATCCTGGTGGTCTGGCGTACTAACTGTGTCAAGTCATGCGAAAGAGCGAATGCATGGGCGGTTCGTCCCGCATGGTCGGTTTTGAGGGAGCCCAACCATTCTGTATGGTGTGCGTTAAAGTCCCCCAAAAACACCAATTCCGCGTTCGGGAACCGCCTGCCCATCATCTGCCGCCCTTCCGAGGTATTCAAAGAGCCGAGTTGTCTCCATATCCCCTTTATAGGAAAGGTAAAGGCACACGTCCTGATTTATGCACCGAAGTCATGGAAACTTGGAGATTTCGGATGTGCTCCACTGAAACCAGAAATACTAGTACGTAATGTCATATTTCTAACTGACAAATGACAAACTTCCATTCAACCGTTTACCCCTTATTTTACCACCTTACGGGTGGTATTATTTGCCTTATACGGGTAGCTTACATTAAACATTTGAAGATTGTAGGTGCAAGGGTTTCAGCGGGGCGTTGATAGATGAGTAAGTCATCCAACAAATTTATCAACATAGTAAATTTCAATAATTGAAAACTAAAGTACAATGACAAATTTTAAAATACCCCATAATATAGTATGGTTAAACTATAAATCAAAAACTGCAAATTCACATTGTAACTGTTAGAGAACAATGCTTACAGCTTCAGACGCTTTGTGAATTATATGAGTCAGAAAGTAGAATATGCGAACTATCCACAAATGGATCAAATCTCCCGAAGTTATGCGATTGTGGGAATCACGTTATAAAGGAGTTTATAACTACCTATAAAATGTGTTTAAAAATCCGCTATTGAAAAGCCATTAAAAGTATAAAAGTTCAAATGGTCTTTCGAATTTGTATGAATATATAAAAAATAGATTCATAAGTTCGTGTTCAAGACACGCTTCGTTCGTGTTCGCCTGCAACTCATGGTCTATAATCGTACTAATTGTAAGCCGTTAAGAACAAATTATTGATTAATATTATATAAATAAACTATTGCACAATCCGTATTAAAGTATTAATAGTGCCTAATGACCTGTGAACATTTTCACCGACTCACTCGTGAGGTCATTAATGCAAATTGTATGGAGTTGTCTTTTACACTAGACAGCATTGTTTCCATTCCATACAAACTATGTGAACTGGTTTGTAGCACTTTGACATAGGAAGTAAGCGAAATATTACAAAAATCACGGCTCATCTAAATCTTAATAATATTATAAATGTAAAAGTTTGTATGGATGTTTGTTACTCTTTCACGTAAAAACTACTGAATGGATTTTAATGAAAATTTACAGTAATATTGCTTATACATCAGAATACTACTTTTTTCCCAGGAACAAGTTCCTGTGGGAAACGAGAACGGGAAAACTTCTTTACGCGGGCTAAGCCGCGGGCGTCAACTAGTACGGAATATTTACGGGATAAAATGAAATCTTTTCGTAGATACAAGAGTCTCGCTTCTGTATTTTTAAATTATATACATAATATGCAATATTAAGGGCAGCGTAAAGGGTAATCATCGTTTGACCTCTTTCATAATTCGATTCACCGCGAACTATAGAAAAAAGCACAGTTTACTTGTTAGATAGCGGTGCACCCTTTAACCATGAAAAAAGAACAGCGAGATTTTTTTAAGTTCAAATTTTTTAAAGTCAAATATTTTTTGTTCATTGTAAACGGTTCTTAAGTGTGGTTGTGGGGAAGTTATACAGTTCCCTCACGCATCCCTACACAGATACATAGTTGGGAGCTACATTTCACTATCAAATGAAATGGTTCTGTTGTGAATCAAACAGATCAATTCTTTATCTAACAGGACTATTTAGTGTTCATATTTGTGGAGATATTTAAAAATAAATAATGTAAAAGCTTTTTTCTTTGTCTTTTTTATACATTTCACGTCAAATGGCGCCGCCCACATGATGGAAAACAGAGACGAACCCGACGGCTCGTGATCGAGGTCCGCTATCATAGCTAGTAGGACTCCGGTAGCGGCCCTCAGGTTGACAGCGAAGGAGCCAGCAGGGCTCTTATAGGTTGATAGGTCAATTTTGTCTATAGTTTAAATACATACCATCACGCCTTTATCCCCGCAGGGGTGGGCAGAGGCTTACGCCCACATTTCACCATATGCATTTTATTGTCTCTCGTAACAGTTGGTGAGCCCATTGCCGTGTTGAAGTGGACAGGTGCAGGCTGTGGCGACCTGCTGTTGAAATTTTTCTAGCCGCCTCTAAAAGCCTTCAACCAGGCTTAACGACTGCCATTTTACTGTCAACCGAGACAATCGGCTCAACGTGCCTTCCGAAGCACGGAAACGCTCGCAAATGTAAATTCTACCAAGTGGTCACCCATCCAAGGACCACCTATAGCGAGTGTTGCTTAACGCAGTGATCGTTTACAGAAAACTGATTCTGCGGGGCCACGAGCGCTTCTAGTTTATTTAATTACCATAATAACCTAAAAAACCGGCATTTATTACAATGTTTCTTCTCTTTTACGAGAGCTAAACCTCACATGTGTTTAACTGTCGCCATTATCAATCAGACAGGTATTGATAAGAATCTCTTAAATTGGGGACCATGATAAGTCAAGGTTGCGTCGATATTTATTAACATTCGCGACAAAAATAAACGTAGCCTGCGATAAGTCTCTTGTCTCTGGGAAATTGGGTTTGAGCTCCTGATGATCTATTATGGAATGAAGGTAATCTAGAGGGGTGGTAAAATTAATATTTGTGACGCAATATACATTTTACAACTATATTATTTAGTCATAGAGTCAACTTTTTGAATGCTTATCACAGAAAAGAATATTGTGAGATTATGAGTGTTATTGAAAACAGATAAATTTTCTTTGTTTAATCAACCAAACTAAAAAAACCACACGCTAATCTCCAGAATTACTGCGTTATATTGAAAAAATTCTTTTGTGTTGTATAACTCATTTAATTTATCGAGAATGCTATATGTCATCACGCTAATACCCAGACGTACTAGTAGTTTCGGCCACCCATTGCAATAATATTGTGCCGTACACGCTAGATACGTGCGACCCTCTGGAAAGAAATTAAATCTTAAGAAATTAAATTATACACGATAGCAGTATTAGAAACTATCAAAACACAAAAAATGAGAAAGAAAATAACTGGTTAACATATCAATTATAATATGTGTGCTGAGTGTGATATCGAGTGCAGCACCTCTGATATTGCAAACGTCTAAAGTCTACAGTGACCACTTTCCATTAGGCGGACTATATAAGCATAGAAGCGTGTACCACCTCAGTGGTATAAAAAATAACACAATGTACAGAAGGTTTTACACATAGAGCAAGGAATCAATGTCAGAGGATAGGCTTCACGATCCATACATAATTCTTTCGTTTCCTGAAATATCATTATTCGTTTCATACATACACGTCTAGGTATTCGAAAACTGTTGGCCTTTCCGTTTTTGATGTATCTGCTCACGTGGTCGTATCTGAAAGTCTCGGTCTACCCTAACTCCTTTTACCCTCTACTTATCTATATATATAAAAATGAAACCCGTTTTCCGTTGTCACGCCTTGCCGATTTGAAAAAATCTTTTTGTATTGGATAGCCCATTTATTGAGAAAGGTTCTTAGCTATATATCATCACGCTACTACACAGGAGAGCGGAGCAGTAATCATAAATATCAACAAATCGGGGAAACTCTCATCCACAGCGTTCAATTTATTATTTATTTATCCATCACGCCTTATACCCGAAGGGGTGGCAGAGGCATATTATATGCCCACTTTTCACCATGTGTATTCCTGTCCAACGTAATAGATGGTGAGCCCATTGCCGTATTGAAATAAATAGACGCAAGTTGTGGGTACCTGCTGTTGAAATTTTTCAAGCCTAAGCCCATAAGACCTTCAACTTGACTTAATAATTCAATTTAATTCACTTTATTTGCTTGAAATATGGTTCACAAGATGTTGTAGTTACAAATTTAGCTCAATACATATATCGCCATTAAATCAAGGCATGCAAATGATTAAACACAACAATTATTTAAGAGACATGGTAATATTGTATATGCCTAGAAAAATAATCAAGTCAACATGAATAGATGTACATTAGCAAATAATAGAAAATAACTATACGATAGAATGTCGGAAGTAATAACATTAATCAATTAAAATTACATGTTAATAATACAAAAGTCAATTCATAATTATACAAATTTTAACGATTAACGACTGCCATGTTACTGGCAACCGGGACCAACGGTGCCTTCCGAAGCACGGAAACGCTTGCAAATGTAAAAGCCACAAAGTGGTCACCCATGGACTAGCCAAGCCAAGAAAGTTGCTTAACACAGTGATCGTTTACAGAACACTGAAACAGCGGGTCCACAAGCGCTTCAATTTACTTTAACGCATAAATAATATAAAAAATCTATAACAATCTCTTTAGTGAATTCTTTCCTTTACATCAGTTGAAGGCCTGAATCGAGAACAATTCTAGTCAGTAAATCTCTTGGGGGCGGTTCGTACAAACTCGCACAGTTAAGAATCTCGTACAGTACTGAATATGATATAAAGTTATGGTAATCATAAACTGCTATTTACATAAGCTCAGAAATGTGTGTGGAATACAAATATTGATAATATACTAAAACGTGTGCTGTATTCAAGCAAGGTTGTACACTGGTTGTTAATAGGTACTTTTTAATGTTCCAACTAAAGATGAAACCCTTAAAGATGTCCGTCTGTCTGTAAGCAGCTAATTCAGCTATGTACATTTTAAAGTAAAAAAATCGTACTAACTAATAAGGCAATCTATTTCGCGAGTGGCTTACTAGAATGTTGTAATTTGGTATTGATTGTTAGATTATGCTACTGCCGCGCTGAAGGATCGGGTTCAATTCCCGGGTCAGAGCAAATATTTGTGTGATCCGCAAATAAATAAATAATAATCGTTGGCACAACTCACACAACGCCATCTGATTCTAAACTAAGCAGAGCTTGTATTATAAATGAATAAGCTTGTATTATGGTAACCAGATACCTGATAAACAGACATACATATTATAGATAAATAATACCTAGACACAGAATAAACCATCTTGATCATCACACGGAGTTTTATCCTGGAGGGGAATCGAACCCACGAGCTCTTGCTTAGCAGTCGGATACACTCCCGCCGCGCCATAGAGGCAGTCAAACGTTTGTATATTTAGAAATATATAAGTATGTTAATCATTTGTGTGTCTAGTTTTCATACCACATGCCTAATTTAGCTTACTTTGGGCGCCATCTAGCCCAAATGTCAAATCTATTTATATCCATAGCCCTGGATGCAACTTTTCCACCAATCATGCACACGCCCAGATATTTATATAAAAATCCTTAAACAATTCAAGGTGACTAAATAATATAGTTGAAAGATGTCTAATGCGTCACAAATAATAATTAGACCACACTCTAACTCCCCATTCTCCAATAAATCATCATGAGGCTCAATCACATCTCCCAAGAGAAAAGAGACTAAATCGCAGGCTACGTTTGTTTTTGTCACGAACCTTAATAAGTACCGACGTAACCTTGAATTATCATGGTCGCCCATTTGTTTGTGCGTACAATTTAAGTGATTCTTATCTATACCTTTCTGATTGGTAATGGCGACAGTTAGATACAAGTTCTATATCTGTGTAAGGTTTGACTGACTATCTTCATGCTGTATTCCTGGGGTAGTCAGAAAGGATAGATAGCCTAGCCTATAAGATAGAATATAAGATAGAAGCGCTCCTGGCCCCGCGGTCTCAGTGTTCTGTAAACGATCACTGAGTTACGCAACTTACACTATGGCTGGTCCTCGGATGGGTGACCACTTTGTGGCATTTATATTTGCGAGCGTTTCCGTGCCTCGGAAGGCACGTTAAGCCGTTGGTCCCGGTTGTCAGTAAAATGGCAGTCGTTAAGCCTGGTTGAAGGCCTTATGGGCGGCTTGAAAATTTCAACAGCAGGTAGCCACAACCTGCGTCTGTCTCTTTTCAACACGGCAATGGGCTCACCACCTATTACGTGGGACAGGAATCCACACGGTGAAAAGTGGGCATATAATATGCCTCTGCCACCCCTTCGGGGATAAGGCGTGATGGATAGATAGCCAGGCTTCGCGATCCATGCATACTTTTTTTGCTTCCTGCAGATTCATAAATCGCTTCATACATGCGTCTTGGTATCCAGTACTTCTGAAATATTCCGTTTATGAGCAATTTGCTCAAGTAGTCGTCTTGTGTAGCTCTTGTAAAAGAAAAGATACACTGTAACAAATGCAGGTTTGTATGATATTTACATAAACTATAGACAAGATTATCCCGTTAACCTGAAGCCGCTATCGAAGCCCTGTTGGCTCTTGGAATTTCAACCTGAGGGCCACTATCAGAGCCCTACTGGCTATGAATATATATTGTGCAAAAATAGAGGGTAGGAGTCAGGGTAGGCCGAGACTTACATATAAAAACCACGTGAGCAGGTTGCTCAACAACGAAAACGTCAAAATTACTCGGATACCCAAACATGCATGATAAAGCGATTGATGAATCTGCAGGAAGTGAAAGACGTATGCATGGATCGCGAAGTAAGTAAGTAAAGTCAAAGTAAAAAACTCTTTATTGTACACCAGGAAACATACATATGAACATATTAACATTAAATTGATGGTATAACAATTGGTGTACATATAAAAAAATAAATAAAAATACAGTTTAATTTTATACATATATATTTATATTATTCTTAAACATACACAGATATTTATCGTTACTACAAAACAAATATAATATAGTAGTGTTGTATTTTAGGAGACATATTTACTATATAATAAGTTACAAATTGTTAGCGGCACGCAAAAAGAAGTTCCTAACTAGTGTCTTAAAGGTATGTGACGATTCTGCTCGTCGAATTGTAACTGGTAGCGCATTCCATAAGCGAACCGCCTGAACAGTAAACGAATTGTCCATAAAGTTTGTGAAGTGGCCAGGCATTTTTAATCTCAAATACTCCGATGATCGCAAACTTCTAGAGTGGCAGACATTCAAAAAATTAAAACGTGTCTTTATGTAGGTCGGAGTCAAATGGTTATAAAGGATACTATATAAAATGGAGAGAATATGAGCATTCCGGCGAAGGCGGATAGGTAACCACTTGAGTCTTTTGCGATACTCAGAGATGTGATAATATTTGCGCAGACCAATCAAGTTTATTTAGTTGGTCTTCAGTGAGATCTAGGTAGCTGGCATCGGCATAATCAAGGATAGGAAAAAGAAGTGATTGAACAAGCGCAGTTTTTGTTGCAATAGGTAGAAAATTTCTCAGTCTGCGTAGGGATCCCGACGCGGCAAATATTATTCGTCCCAGTTCCTGCAATTGAGGACCCCAAGACAAATATGAATCTATGAATATATTCCTAGGTTCTTGACAGACTTACTATAAGCTATATCAGTCCCATTACATATAATTTTTGGACTTAGTGTCCAATCAATTCTTGAAATTATTCTAGGGCTTCCTACTATTATAGCCTGAGTCTTTAATGGATTAACTTTAACTCCATAAGATTCACTCCATTTGCAAAATAATGTTGTGTAATCAATTAAGACGCTTTCTGTGTGTAGAATTTTTTTTTCATCATCATCATCCTTAACGTCGATCCCGGTCAATTTTTGAAGAGAAATCCGCGAACGAGGTTAGATAAATAAATTATTAATAAATTTGCAGAGAGCAACCCTTAATTTTTTTTATAATGTCCGTCTGTCTATCCATGTGTCATCATCGATTTTCTCAAGAACGGGAGGATCTAGCATGTTGATGTTTACTTCATTGATGTTCATATTATCATTTAGCATAGCAATAGTACGTCGCATGCTAAGAGATAAAAATTAGCACGCTATTTAAATTAATAAAAAATAGCATTAATTTCCATCATTAGTGGGTACTGCTCGCGATGGTTTTGAGTCGGTACTCGGGAAGTATGGATAAAATTTTAAGGAAAAGGATTTGTTTGTGGCGAACACAATTTTCAACCACAAACAAATTCATATGTATACGAGGAGATGTAAGTCAAAGAGAAGCATGATAGATCTATTCCTAATGGATAGTCGAATCAGTAAACAGGTGATGGACACAAGGGTTTATCGAGGCGCTGAGTTAAGATCAGACCACTACCTAGTCATAACTAGGATTAGGGGTCTATTCGCAGGTTGGCGTCATCGTACCGAGTGTCCTGAACCTGAGCCGACTTATGGCATCAAATGCTGAAAGCTGCAGGATGCATCTATTAGGGATAAATATAAAGAAAGGGTAGCCGAAAAGCTTGGCGACGTCAATGTAAGTAGTGAGAATGTGGAAAGTATATGGCAGAACCTTAGGGATAGTATGGTAAATGCCGCTGTGGAAGTGTGTGGAGAAACGAGAAGAGGCAGTAGTAATAAGCGTGATGCATGGTAGAATGAGGAAGTGAAAGAAGCAGTTCGAATGAAGAAGAAAGCATGGCTAGACTACTTAGCCTCGCGGAATGATTTTAATATGAAAGAGAGATACAAGCTGCAGAAAGTTAACATGAAGGCACTGATAGAAGAAGCTCGTGTAAGGTGCAGAATGAAAGCGGATGAAAGGTTGTCGTTCAATTTCCGGGATAATGCCAAGCTCTTCTGGAAAGAGGTAGGCAAGACCCGGAGTTGTTCGGCCATCTGCAGTATGAATAAAGTGCTTAGTGTTAACAATGACGTCCTAACAGACCAAACTGACGTCCTGCAGAGATGGAGTGAATATTATGGAAAGATGTATGCAAGAAAAAACAGAGACGCCACATCGGGAAGTAGAGCTCACTTCGATGCTCCGGATCCCGATGTCATTGAAGTCATTAGTATGAAAGAAATAGAACAATCGATAAGAAGTATGAAATGTGGTAAGGCTGCGGGAAAAGACAGAGTTACTGCTGAGAAGATCCAGTACGGTGGGTCGCGCGTCTGGTACACACTATGTCTGTTATGCAACTTGTGCTGGCGGACGGGTGAGGTCCCAGATGACTGGCGAGTAGCTGTTGTAGTACCTATTTACAAAGGAAAAGGCTCGCGCCTAAACTGCTCCAGCTACAGGGCCATCAGCTTGGTCAGCTTAGCTAGTAAGGTGTATGCAAAGGTTATAACGGCACGAATGCATGAAAAGTCTGAAAGCTATTTATGGGAGGCTCAATGCGGATTCCGACGTGAAAGAGGTTGCATGGATCAAGCGTTTTCTCTCCGCATGATCGCGGAAAAGTTTCTAGCTGTTAGCCAGAAGGTTTTCTGCGCTTTTGTGGATCTAGAGAAAGCATTTGATAACGTTGTGAGAGAAACGGTGGGGGGCTTGCTGTCCGGATATGGTGTGGACGGCTCGCTACTGCGGGCAATACAGTCGCTTTATAGGAACTGTAAGGCTTGCGTGCAAGTAGGGGGGGATGTGTCACCTCTTTTTGATGTCTGTACAGGCGTCAAACAGGGATGTGTCATGTCCGCCTGGCTGTTCATAGTGTATCTGGACAGTTGCCTGCAGAAGTTGAAAGATTTTAATATGGGTGTGAATTTGGGTGACTTTACATTAAACTGTCTGCTGTACGATGATGCTACGGTGCTCATGGCCTCATTAGAAGCCGACCTTCAGGCATTAGTCACTAATATGAAAGAGGAGAGTGAAAGTAAGGGTCTTCGCTTGAATGCAAGTAAAACTATGGTTCTAGTATTTGAAAGAGGTGACGTAAAAACTAAATGCGAGAGTAGGGTAAACCAGGAACGTCTAGAGCAAGTGAATGAAATTGTGTATTTAGGTAGTATGTTTGGCGCGGATGGAAGATGTGATTTGGATGTAGAACGGCGAGTAGCTGCCGGAAACAAAGTTAACGGTGCTTTGTCCCAGTTAGTAAAGCGACAAAGCATCGTAAAAGAAGCACGAATGGCGATTCATAACGCAGTGCTAGTGCCAACTTTGCTTTACGGTAGTGAAACCTGGATATGTCAGCAGATGCATGAAAGTAAATTGAATGCTGTGGAGATGCAATCACTTCGAAAATTGTGCGGCGTAACTTTGGCCGACCGAATACGTAACGCAGTGATACGCAATATGGCAGGTTTGAATGAAAGTGTCAGCGTTAAGCTGAAAAAGGGCGTGCTGCGTTGGTTTGGACACGTCCAACGAATGAGTGAGGAACGATTGACGAAGAATATATATTGTTCGAAAGTAGATCGTAGAAGGAGTCAGGGTAGACCGAGACTTACATATGAAGACCACATGAGCAGATTGCTCAAAAACGAAAAGGTCAAAAGTACTCGGATACCCAGACGTGCGTGTATGAAGCGATTGATGAATCTCGAAGAAGCGAAAGAAGTTTGGCAATCTGTCCTCTCTGACTACCCCGTCAGGGATACAGCGTGAAGATAGATAGATAGAAGATTGGCAGTGGTCATATAGCCTTCTGCCACCCCTTCAGGTATAAAGGCGTGATGAGACGTATCTTGTTACTTCGTACATAGTAACATTCACGACAATATTGCTAAATTTATGACCAAGATATTGTTTTACGTTCCACGTATCGACATTTTTACGAGACAATTTATCACTGCTCATAGAATAGTAGCTGAGCCTAGCCAAAATCAAATGCATTTCACTTTTAAAGTAAAAATATATATTAAATAAATATCCATCACGCCTTATCCCCGAAGGGCTGGCAGAGGCATAATATATACCCACTTTTCACCGTGTGGATTCCTGTTCGTGTTCCTTTCCCTGGTGGTGAGCCCATTGCCGTGTTGAAATGGACAGACGCAGGTTGAGGCTACCTGCTGTTGAAATTTTTCAAGCCGCCCATAAGGCCTTCAACCAGGCTTAACGACGGCCATTTTACTGGCAACCGGGACCAACGGCATAACGTGCCTTCCGAAGCACGGAAACGCTCGCAAATATAAATGACACAAAGTGGTCACCCATTCGAGGACCAGCCATAGTGAAAGTTTCTTAACGCAGTGATCGTTTACAGAACACTACGTCCGCGGGGCCACGAGCGCTTCAATAATATATATACTGTAGTAAATATATAAAAATATATATTTACTACATTATAAGAATATATTGAATATAGAAGACTGCCTCGGTGGCGCAGTGGTAGTGTATGCAATTGCCGCAACTGAGGTCCCGGGTTCGATTCCCGGGTCGGATCAAATATTTTTGTGATCCACAAATGTTTCTTTTGGAGTTTGGGTGTTTCCTATGTATAATATGTATGTATTTAGAAATATATAAGTATGTTTATCAGTCATCTAGATCCTATAACACAAGCTTA
Organism: Thumatha senex; assembly: GCA_948477245.1. NCBI lineage: Eukaryota > Metazoa > Arthropoda > Insecta > Lepidoptera > Erebidae > Thumatha > Thumatha senex. Next base: position 19,680,402 of record OX419744.1, read on the forward strand.
TATTAGCTTACTTTGGGCCAGACGGCAGGGTGTTAAAAAAATGACCCACAATATTTATATTAGCTACAAGAATACTAATATGAAAAAGCTGAAGAGTTTGTTTGTTTGAAAGTCTATTTATTCAGTAAGGCTATCATCACGCTACTACCTAGGAGAGCAGAGAAGTAATCATTCGTATCAATAGAGCCAAATTTCTTATTTTTTTGCTAAACTAGTTTAAGCATGTAAGTCCGCTCGCGTGGTGCAGGTTTCTATATTTTCTTGTTTACCAAGTAGCCTACACCCTATTCTGATGATAAAGCTATATTACTGTAAAGTTTAAATAAAATCCATTCAATAGTTTTGGCGTTAAAGAGTAATAATCATCCATAGAAACTTTCACATTTATGTAAGTAATAGTACTAGGTGCACTTGCCGACCCAATAAGTCTAAATGGAGCGAAGCGTTTTGCCGTTTTTCCAGTTTTTTTGTCGATATCAACTTTGCTTTCGGTGATTATGGTATATCCGATTTTTTATTTTATTTTTTTAAAACATCTATGGCTAGATGACATATAATGGGTAAAATTTGATCAAAAAGTGTTGAGTGGTTTCGCGGAGGAGTTCGCAGACAAAGCGAAAACGAATCGGGAAAGAATGGAGCTACGCTAACTGCATTCACTTCGCGCCAATTAATAAACGACAGTGACGGAATAAAATGAGTAACCACGGTGGTACGAAGTATTTCACGGGCAAAGCCGCGGAACTCAGCTGTAACAATAAAAAAGAAGCCTTATAATCTCATCTCATCTAAGAATAAACTCTAAACTTTCCGCAATCTACATTGACTGGTCATGGACACTTAATTATAGCTTTTTTTCCGTTTGTTACAGAAACTTTGTTACAGAAAATTCAAGTCCATGTTTCCTCATAACTTGGACTTGAATTTTATTATTTGGATAATTTAGGTCAAAATGTTGTCCTATGCTTTTTTTGTTATTTGTTGATCATTGAATTTTATAATATTATTATCTAACCATCACTGTAATTATTGTTACAAAAATTGGTAAATACGTTTTTGGGATTAGAAAATGTACTTTAAAAATACATAAATACATATTTATCTACTTTGTCCCTTAAAGGGGTAAGCAGAGGTATACTTAATCTCTGACTAATCAAATTTACTCGAAAAAAAAATTCATAATAATGTTTCCAATAGAATCAACCATCCTGATCTTTAGATGTCAGATATTTTCAAAAAATCTTTTTAGGAACTATACTTTTCTTTTGTATTGCTTGCTGAAGGTAAGCAAATTACTATGAATTAGTAACGTCTCTCTGTGATATTCTCACATATGTCGAAAACGAGTTAAAAGGTTTAGGATTGGGTACGGCACAGATAATTTTAAATAGGTCAGTCCAGAGATTTATTACGTTTTTTTTTATTTTATAAAAAGCAAGCTCACGTGAAGCGTTTGTAGCCCCGCGGTCTCAGTGTTCTGTAAACGATCACTGAGTTACGCAACTTTCACTATGGCTGGTCCTCGGATGGGTGACCACTTTGTGGCATTTACATTTGCGAGCGTTTCCGTTCTTCGGAAGGCACGTTAAGCCGTTGGTCCCGGTTGCCAGTAAAATGGCAGTCGTTAAGCCTGGTTGAAGGCCTTATGTTAGGTAGCCACAACCTGCGTCTGTCTATTTCAATACGGCAATAGGCTCACCGCCCATTACGTGGGCCAGGAATACACACGGTGAAAAGTGGGCATATAATATGCCTCTGCCACCCCTTCGGGGATAAGGTGTGATGGATAAATAAATTTAAAAAGCAAGCAATATAGTCATGTGAATGGGCGTAGGCCGTTTTCATATTCAGCTTGTTTCATTTCAATCAATTAGGTTACTGTTGTTCAGAAAATCGACTGCGGTTAAAATTAAATTGAGCGGAACATTCTGATGTAATGTGTTACATCAATGCCAAATACACATCGAACAAATTGAGAGGTCTCTAAATGAGTAAGGGTGTCAGCAACAGTTTGTTTGATAAATATTGTCATATTTTTTGAAAATTTCGAAGAATTTTTGGGCATATTATATGAAGTTATATTTCTTGGAAGATTAAATAAATGAGGTTTCAAATATTATGTAGTCCTAGTGTTAAACCTATTTACCCTATTACTAACAGTATCTTTTTTTATGTATGGAATGTTGAATGCTATGTCGGTTTCCTACCACTATAATCACAAGATTCCTGTGCTCTGAAGAATTGTTTGATATGATGCCAAAAAAAATCCCTTGCCTAATCCTTTTTGCCTATGGCCTCAAGTCCCAGGAGAGCTATTAGAAGGATAACCGCAAGCCTCCTGACAGACTGTATCCGTTACCAATACCTCGTCTCAGGGGGATTCGGGATTTCCGAGATATTTATATTAATTTTATTTATTTTTCTATCACGCCTTATCCCCGAAGGGGTTGCAGAGGCATATTATATACCCACTTTACACCATGTATATTCCTGTCCCACATAATAGGTGGTGAGCCCATTGCCGTATTGAAATAGACAGAGGCAGGTTGTGGCTACCTGCTGATGAAATTTTTCAAGCCACCAATAATGCTTTCAACTTGACTTAACGACTGCCATGTTAATGCCAACCGGGATCAACGGGTTAATGTGGCTTCCAAAGTACGGAAACGCTCCCTAATATAAATGCCACAAAGTGGTCACCCATCCGTGACTAGCCATAGCGAAAGTTGCCTAACGCAGTGATCGTTTACAGAACACTGATTACGCGGGACCAAGCTTCAGATGTTAATAAATTTAAATTATAAAAATTAAACTACTTTGAATGTACATTGGTTTTTCTTTAAAAAAGTGGTAAGTTCTCTTTATGTGTTCGAATCACACCAATATTATAAAAATACATAATCTACATAATCACATAGAAAAAAAGAGAAAATAAAAGGCATAAGTCATATGTAATGGATATTGACGTACAAATATATTAGTAGGTATCGTTCTATTCAACTGGTCAGGTACTGTCCCTTGGGGATATCACAGTGAATTGATGGTTCCCCAGTCCCTTTTAAGGTTAAAAGGGTATTTTACCTGAAACATATGATTCTGTAATGTGATATTATTGAAACTACGAGAAATAAAGCAACATATATTTAGCAGCCATTCGAAAACAGTCAGTCTGTCTATATCAAACATACTTTTTTTATTATACATCTATGCTGTCGCGACTCTACTAAAGTTACGCTGTATCCCTGATAAGGTAGTCAGAGAGGATATTTTCCCATACTTCACTGTTAAAATTATCATTTATCATGTACTAAATGACCCCCCCCCCCCCTCGGCTTTGCCCGTGACATACTTCGAAATCCCGTCGCACCTATTCAATATCGTAGCTTATAAATTCTACAATAATGCATTAAAACGCGTGTGATAGCCTATAGCCTTCCTCGATAAATGGGCTATCTAACACAAAAAGATATTTTTTAATCCGACCAGTAGTTCCTGAGATTAGCGGTTTCAACCAAACAAACAAACAAACTCTTCAGCTTTATAATATTAAGTATAGATAAGAGAGACTGCAGTCTAGCATCTTTTAGCAACGGCGATTGGCAAATTTGCAACTGTATCAATGCTGCATCACGTTTTGGCGACATGATACTGCATATCGATCTCGTTACTTCGTTCATTCAGGCAGGGTTTAGGATTTGCGGGTTGCAGCTACTCAATTGCCGCAATAGGTGATTTAAAGTGTGAAGTGTAGAGAGCTCTGTTGCTTCTGCTTCTCTGCTCTTAAATAGCCGGCCATCGATGTTAAACGTAACTAGTGTGTGATGTTTCTAAACACATTCTTTTAGGTTGTATTGTCTGTGAGGACATCCAATCCTAACTTTGTACAAGTTTAAAAAAAATATTTGAACCACTAAACTTGCAAAAATAATGTTGCATGCTATTTTATATTGGCTAATTGCACTTAAACAGTTTATAACAGCACTCAATGTATCTCATTTATAGCAAAAAATCATTTGAATTTGAATAAAGCTCGACGGATTTGATAAATTTGTGATAAAACAATAAAACTATTTATTACTAATAAATATTTTTATTATTTCGACAAAAATTGTCTTCTAAAAATACGAGTTAATTTATACAACATAAAATAATACTTGCAATGTTTATGGAAAATGTTAATTAATTAAAAATTCTACTACATCGTTAGTACCCCTTTGCATACGATCATATTATCGATATTTTGATTAATTGGCATTTTCACGTAGATATTTAAGATGTGTAAAAAAAGTTGATACGTATTTTGAGTCATTCTATAGTTAAATATCGTAGTATTTCACTCGTAGACTTAGTTGTTGCCTCTAGTTGTTAAAATTATTTTATAAGTTTAATAAATAATAGTTTAATAAAACTAAAAAACACGCAATGCTGCGCGCGCATGACTGGTCTGACAAATTTAAATTAAATCTGATCGTTCAAAGTACTGCAAAATCGAGCCCAAAAGAGTCGGTTACAGACAAACATACATACAGGTGAAACTTATTAAAGCGTGTTTAAAAATAATTGTTACAACTAGATATTTTAATTTTCGACATTCAAATATATACCAATTAGCACAAATGAAAACATTAATAAAGTATAAAAAGGGCTCAAATTTAGTACAATAACCAGATTGCTAAACAAAGTGATAACCAGATTGCTAAACAAAGTGGAAATATTCAGTAAATTATAAAACAATCTGGAGCTTTCTCCAGTTTCAGTAAATAAGCCCGGATTAAATTGACTTTAGTTTTATCCGGGGGCTATGATGCTATCAAATAACCCTGAAGCGCTCGTGGCCCCGCGGTCTCAGTGTTCGGTAAACGATCACTGAGGTACGCAACTTTCACTATGGCTGGTCGTCGGATGGGTGACCACTTTGTGGCATTTACATTTGCGAGCGTTTCCGTGCTTCGGAAGGCAGGTTAAGCCGTTGGTCCCGGTTGCCAGTAAAATGGCGGTCGTTAAGCCTGGTTGAAGGCCTTATAGGCGGCTTAAAAAATTTCAACAGCAGGTAGCCACAACCTGCGTCTGTCTATTTCAACACGGCAATGGGCTCACCACCTATTACGTGGGACAGGAATCCACACGGTGAAAAGTGGGCATATAATATGCCTCTGCCACCCCTTCGGGGATAAGGCGTGATGGATATTTATTTATTTTAAGTCTACTTCATTGAACTCAATAAAACGGTTTTGTTTTACCACTGTTGTTGATAAATTATTATTTACTTAATCACTTTTTGACTATAGATTATTTCTTCGATAATTAGAAAAGTGTTATATCTTTGACTACTATGTGTGTTTGTGTCTGTGGCACCGTAGCTCTTAAACGAGTAAACGGATTTCAAATTGCTGTCAAATAGAAAGTAAGTTTTCTAGCAATTGCTCTGTTGCATCTGCTCGGGCGTTTACTTTATAAGTTTGTTTATAATAAATTTAAAATAACCTGGCAAAGAACGTATTCCGTTGATTTGGACACGACCTACGAATGAGTAAAGAACGAATGACGGAGAATATGTATTGTGTATGAGTACATATGAACACCTCGTGAGCAGATTTCTCAAAAACGAAAAAGTCAAAAGTACTCGGATACCAGACTTGCATGTATAAAGCGAACATAAAATAAACATGTAAAAGTGATCTCGTAACAAGTGGTGTAATGAATCTGCAGGAATCAAAAGAAGTATTCATGGATCGCAAAGCCTGGCCATCTATCGTCTCTGACGCCCCGTCTTTTATACAGTATACGTGACGATAGTTAGTCAAAATAACCTAAAAGGTGTACTACAATAGTTGCTCCATAGATCTATAAGCATGTAGAATTATAACACGAAATTTTGAGAAATATACTTTATTAATCTTTTGTGATATTAAATATGAACTTACTGTATTGCAAAGTAACCTTGGGACCTTACCAGTAAACAACTCCCCTGCCTTTCCAAAAGTTAATCATTACATAAAATATCATTGTCATCATCATCATCCGAGCGTATGTCCCAGTTGCGTCTCGTCTTTCCTACATTTTCTCCTCCACTTCGCACGGTCGTCGGCATCCCCTGTAATAATATATCATTGTGTAACATAATAACGAATAGGGAACCTTTTTAAAAGATAACAATGAAACTTTAAGATAATGAGGAAAATTTGGAAGTAAAACAAAGTGTATTATAATATCTTGAAGCGTGACACTCACTCGCTACTAGGGCAGCATAGGTAACAAAAAGGTATTATCTACCGTCCATTCCGTCAATATATAGACGTAATAAATTGGCATCAGTGACGGACACCGCCACTTTGTGGTGCTTTCCAACTCTCCTTAGCCCTACCAAATCCACACTGAGTTATTGGCGGAGCAATAGTATCGCCACAAGAACAAAAAAAAAACTCTCCTTGGATTTATTGCCCGCAATCTGACGCTTCATATTTATGCTACCCTGGTACATCTATTTGTAGAATTTAAAAGTAAATCGCTTATACAAAGAATTTATTGAAACGCTCGTGGCCCCGCGGTCTCAGTGTTCTTAACCGATCTCTGAGTTACGCAACTTTCACTATGGCTAGTCCTCGGATGGGTGACCCTTTGTGGCATTTACATTTGCGAGCGTTTCCGTGCTTCGGAAGGCACGTTAAGCAGTTGGTCCTGGTTGCTAGTAAAATGGCAGTAGTTAAGCCTGTTTGAATGCCTTGATAAATTTTAACAGCAGGTAGCCACAACCTGCGTCTGTCTATTTCAACATGGCAATGGGCTCACCACCTATTACGTGGGACAGGAATCCACACGGTGAAAAGTGAGCATATAATATGCCTCTGCCAACCCTTCGGGGATATGGCGTGATGGATATTTATTTATTTATTGTATTGTTTGCAAGGCAAGTAAACTATATAGTAGTTGTGTTCATGTGTAATTCCTCATATTTAAAAAACAGTATACAGGTTTGGGATTATGGCACTAATAATTAATCAGCTCAAACAGTGCTTAGCTTTTTTTTATAAGACAAGCAATACAGTCAAGTGAGCGGCAGAAGGCCATTTTCAGATTTTGTTTCTTATATCTTTAAAAGGAATCTATTACCGAATAGCCTCAAAAAGTTTACCGAATACCTGTTAAAAAGTGGTTACCATAACCCATTATCCACTTGGCAAGTGTAAGAAAATATTGGGAGGGTTATATAATACACCGAGTAAATTCAACACGTAAAAAAAAAGGTTTTATAGTAGTTTAATTCGTTAAGAATTTCTAGGTTTAGTGGAATTCAGATGATATTATTAGACGTTTTCACCACAGGCTGCAAAAGAAAATAGGTAAAAACCAATAGAAGATCCCTATCGCCTCCGATGTAGCATCTCTCATCGTACTACTATCCCCGCGGCAATCTAAGTCCTTATTTTTAAACACTGCGTTGCTGAACTCATTTGGTTTTTCTTCGGCATTCAAATAAGTATTAAAAAAAAACCTTTATTTTAAAAAAATCAATTTGTAAAAAATCAAAATGTGCAAGGTGTGTAACATTTTGAATGAAAAGACTTGTACTATTCCACATTATTTACCTTTTAACCTGACTACAAATGGCGTAACGCGAAACCGGTCAGGTTTTAAAGAAAATAATGTGGACTATATACAAGTGTTTTCATTCAAGATGTGTAGCAAGTTCCACAAAGTGCCATCAATCAACAGTAATAACAATTAACACATTGCAGCATCACCTTTCGTAGCGCTACGAGATGCGTAGACAATGCTACGTACGTAGCACTACAGACTACATAACAAACGCACTTGCGTGAAGTAATCTTCACACTCCTCTGGTTGAATACCAACGCGTCCTAATAAAAGGTAGGTACACCAAATCCTTGGTATAAGCAAGGCTGCCTCTTCACTGCGACAAGGTTCATTAGTGCGAAGGCCTGAGTTGAGTCGGTTCTAGTGTCATTGTGTATACCCAGGCTAACACTCAATGTAAACATACCCTTAAAAAGACAGGAGTATGTTCGTTGTTTTAAATTAGTTTTTAATTATTGAAGTCAAACTTCTTTATCGACGTTGAGAGAAATTTTATAGCTGTAAAAAAAATATCGTAAAGAAGTGTTACTTCTTACCTGTGTACTCTGGTACACACGCATATTTTATTATTATTGAGGAACTTTATATGCTGATTTAGGGTTAAATATATATCTTCGATGAAAAAAAGTTTTTGTATCGTAAATAATTATTTATTTAGAACTTTATTTCGGAATTAACATCCATATTTTCTTATACATGTCAGTTTTAATAATAAACATGTAAAATAACCTTTAGAGAAAAATATAACATTAATAAAATTGCGCTCATAGTAAATAAGAAAGTAATAATCCAATAAAATAATGAAAAAATATAATAAATACAACTCATAAATTTAATTTTGAATTCATAAATTTCTCTTCATAAAAAATGCATTTCATAATAACTGTAATTTTAAAATATTAACTGTTTTAGGAAAACACTAGACTAAATATAGATGCAAAACAAACATTTGCGAGTTACACAAATATATTAGTTCTATCCAGGATTTGAACCCGAGACTACCACTGTGTCCCAAACGCAGTCTGTAGACGAAATGATTTTTAAAGAAATAAAAATTCCATACAAAAGCAAATCGGCCTCTCCCGCCGAGGGTAACGATTTTCGCGTCATGAACTTTTCGCAATAATTTTTTAGGCTTCTAAACCCTAAAGTATAGAAAATCCTAAAGTTTTATAGAACTTTAGGGTTTTCTAGTCTTGAAAAATTCTTACTTTAGTCAAGGCGCGTTAATTATTTCAACTTTAACCTAAATGTTTGATTTTTCACAGCTTTAAGGAACCGTAGACCTGAGCATATAGTTTAAATTTCAACTCGATACCTTCACGCGTTCCCGGATTAAGGGTCTTTACAGACAGATGGACGGACGGCCAACAAAATGATCAAATAAGGGGTCCGTTTTTAGGGTTCCGTACCTCAAAAGGAAAAAAACGGAACCCTTAAAAGGTAACTTCGTTGTCCGTTGGCCTGTCTGTCTGTCAATACCCCTTTCTCAAGAACGCCTGGAGTTTTCAGGCTGAAATTTATTTCAAATACTCAAGTCTACTGTCTCTTGGAGCTATAAAAAAATCAAACTTCTAAGCCAACGCAATCAAAAGATACAGGCGTTTATGCCGCAAGTTTCCGTTTCCGCATACTTTTACACTCGCAAGGGAATCAAAACCTCCCTGTAGGTTTTGATTCCCTTGCGAGTGTCAAAAATTTACTTTCCGTGAACTCAGAATCTTGAAATTTGGTACGAAGCAATGTCTTATAGCACAAATAAAGGAAAAATTCCAAAATATAGAAGAAGTTGAAAATTAAGGGGTGTCCCCATATTTACATCGAATAAGAATTAACATAGACCTCTGAATTGTATGGGCGCTAATACAATTCAGAGGTCCAGCTTAATTGGAATTAACTGACATATGGTACTAACTTTTTACACAACGCTCGGCGCACGAGTTCGACTCGTGCTTGACCGGTAGTTTCCTTTTGAGGTACGGTACCATAAATATATAATTTTAAAAAATAGGAAATTGACCTTTTTCTATTGCGTGGAAATCCCCACGGATATTAAATATCAAACTCCCGGACTCAAATTGACTAAAACCACACGGTCTTTACCTCTCTCCCCATACGCAAGGATAACTCCTCGTAAATCTAACCCTATATTTCATAGTTTATACTTTATCAAATAAATCACCCAAATCTCATTTATCTTCAGATTAGTTCCAGCGGTTGGTCTGTATGTCGTACGCAGACATGGGCTGATCGGCTCTTTGGTAAATTATATTGAGACAAAATTAATCAATGGTATCACAGTTATGGAATATTTGTTTGGCACTTAGACAATTAGGTTAATGAGAAGGCTTATTTGTGATACATGATAGATTTAGTTTATTTTTTAATCAATCACGCCTTATCTCCGAACAGGTGGCAGAGGTATATTATTCGCCCACTTTTCAACGTGTGTATTATTGTACCAATATTAGGTGTAGTTAAAAGTTTGTTTGTTAGTTGAAAGTTGCTTAACGCAGTGATCGTTTACAGAACGAGCGCTTCAATGTTAGTTTATCGGTTAATTATTGTTCTTAGAAATAAATAAGACTAGTATTATGTTAGGATAAAGTTAAAATGACGTAAGAGTATAAGAGGCCCGCTAAGATATATGGTGTTTTTAAATGTTTTACCAGATGCTTCAAATCTGTAGCCTTTTTTTTTACGTGTGGAAATTTCCTCGGATGTCATCCCGGACTCGAACCGGATAAAACTACACGGTCCCTGCCTAACTGTCTATTGCCGGACGCCCCGGGTAACTCCTCGGAAAGATGTCCCAGAGCTCCCGGAAGACTTTGGCTACCACCGCGGCCCCACCTAAGGGTTCGGGGTGTTATCCCGCTTCTTTGGGGGTTGGTTTGGGTACGATTTCGCTTCTTGGAGCATGAGGCATGCGTGAAATTTTCAAGTAATGCCACCGTCTTAGGCCTGCTACTGTAAGGACGGCGAGCAGCCCACCCGCAGTCCTCGGGCCCTGTAGCTGGATTTGGAGCCTGGGGTTTACTATTATTTGACAGCTAGGAGCTGCTGACGTTCAACTTTTTATTTTCGACTATGTTAGGAGCGACTGCCGTCTGACCTTCCAACCCTGTTGAATACCTGCTGCAGTTGAGGTCGCTTGGCCGGAGATGTTGGTGGGGTCACTTATACCCATCTAGATTCTTGATTAAATGTATAATTTACCACTACGTATAATAGGTTTTTGTACACAAATATTGCGTGTGTAAGGGTATGTGTGATTATATTGTTTTATTTCTTTGATAATGAACTATAAAGTTCTGTATCATATTTAGTTGTGTAGGTACAGCAACTCATCAAAATATGTGTGTGTACCAGAATACACGGGTAAGAAGAGAATTTTTTTTAAGCTTAAAAATTTCTCTCATTCTATAAAGAAGTTTTACTTAAGATAAAGAAGTTTCACTTCAAAATCGAAACTGAAAAACGAGACGAATACTGAAGATTAAGAAGTTTCACTTCAAACCCGTAACCGAAAAACGAAACGATTTTTTTTCAGCTGTAAAATTTCTCTCAACGTCGATAAAGAAGTTTCACTTCAACAATAAATTTTAATACATATTTTACATACTCGTATATCCATCCAATGGTTGCCTAGAAGAGATCACAAATTGTGATAAGGCAGCCAATTGTACAACATTGTATTTTAGTTTTATAGTTTATATCACTGTTATCTGTTTTATGCTGTTAAAATATTAAAAAAATATTGGGTCTACTCGCAAAAACGTGGGTAGATAAAATATCTATCAACCTACGTTTTTAAAAGTTGACTCAATCTAAATATAGTACTGCTACGAGTATAGTCCTATTACAACTAAATTATGTCATAGAGTTGGCACTGGACGTTGACATTGACGCGGGTCGCGTGTGTTGTGCATATTATGATACATGTACTTTATGATATTTCAACATATTAGTTTGTATTTCAGAAACAAGCCTCGAAAGTAATCTTCCCTTTTTTAGGGTCCCGTTTTACCCTTTTAGTATGCAAAGGGTAAAACGGGACCGTAAAACTAGGACTCCGCTGTCTACCCCTCTGTCACCAAGCTGTATCTCATGAACCGTTATAGTTAGACAGTTGAAGTTTTTACAGATGATGTATTTTTGTTACTTGCTATAACACCAAATACTTACGTCCTAACAACAGACATGTTATTTTGAAAGAAAACACATTTGTTAGGCACTGTACATAAATACATAAAAAACACTTTATCATGTAAAGAAGCCTAAAAGGCCTCGGCTCAGCACGATGCTGGGTATGACCACAGCGCTGCTTTTCAGCTGAAACCCTAAGGGAGTCATTCAAGGACGTTTGCCTCGTTATTGATTCACAAATTTATTTATAAAAATGTAAAATATAGAAACTGGAGTTTGACCGCTTGCAAGTGTCATTGCCGTGTTGAAACAGACACAGATTGGGACTACCTACTGTTGAAATTTTTTAAGCCGCGCATAAAGCCTTTAACTTGACTTAAAGACTATCAATTACTGGCATTTGGGACCAACGGCTTAATTTGACTACTGAAGACTTAACACACGGTTCCTGCCTATCTGTCTATTGCCGGGCGCCCTTCATAACTTCTCAGAAAGATGTTCCAGTGGCAACATTCGAAATGGATTTATAAGATAACACTGGATATAAATAATAATATATTGTGGGACATTTATTTTTACTCAGCGCTGTCTAGCGGAAAGTAAGGTAATATAAGCTTGTGTTGTGGGATTTAGACGACTGATAAATATACTTATATATTTCTAAATTCAAACATATTATACAGGGTTATTTGTAAAACACAAGCAACCTGCTAGGAGTAGATAGCCAAGGTCATAACCAACAATGTTTGTTCTACCACTTTTGGCAATTCGTTACACAGCAAGTACTATCGTACATTGAAACTATTTGTGCTTCGTCATAGGTTTTCGCACTTGGATTCGCTTAAAAGAATTCCTGAGTCTCTTTTTCGTCACATACTGCATGCTTCGATGAACGATGGATGTGCGCGCATCAATGCGGTTAAAAAGGGCAAGGTCAAGTGAGCTATGACCGGTCCACCCCCAACTCATGTGATTTTCACGAGTTGTGTAGTACTGTAATTCAATCAGGACATTAAATAAAAGTTAAATATGAAAAAAAATCAAAAAAATCGTAAAACATATTTTTGTGATGTTAGCTACCTCAGACTCCTATTTAGCTTGGACTGGTAGGAGGAACAGATAAATTTGACATTTCGTACTCCCTAATTGACAACGAAAGTAAAAATATTCTCATTTCTCTCAAAGACGATTAATGAATTTAATAATTCTGCGCAAAGCCTTCAAGGGGTCAACGTGACTTCAGAACTCGAACAAACGACCTTAATGAGCCATTTAAAAGTTGAGGAAAAAAGTTTTCAACTTGTTAGGTACAATTTAATAAAAATATATTTATAAGTACTGCCATTTTGGTAGTAATAATGTTTTTGTAAGGATGGCCTCCGACCGTTTTCCGTATTTGAATTATTTTTAGTTCATAATTTATAATTAACTTGGACTAGCTTTAACAATTGAGCTACCAGAACCGAAATAAGACAGCTGAAACGCTTTACTGTGTTGTAATCTTTATTTAAGAGACCAAGTTGTCCTTTTTACATAAAAAAATATATACAAAAACGTATGCACTTCTAATTGCATTTGGAGCATAATACCAGTGCTATTATAGGACATTACGATACAAGTGCGTTATGTTGGATAGAATGCAAGAGACGGTTTTTTAGCCCATGCTGTAATATGGGCGAGGGCGTAATAGAGCCTTATATTATTATAAATATGATAGCCATATATATGATGCTTTATAGAGTTTAACAAATATAGAACCGTAATAGCGTTTAACAAATATATGCACGTATATCGTACGACGTTTTTCAACACACTTGAGAGGAAACAGAATAAAAAATCATTCCTATAATTTTTTTTCTACTACTAGGTACATACCTATAACATCAAAACACAAACCTGTTATTTACACAAGAGAACGATAAAATTAGTCAAATGCTATAAAAAGCAATAGCAACATCGCCTATTCTTCATTATTGGAAGTTGACATTTTTCGATACCCAAAATATAAATAAATATCCATCACGCCTTATCCCCGAAGGGGTGGCAGAGGCATATTATATGCCCACTTTTCACCGTGTGGATTTACCTGTCCCACGTAATAGGTGGTGAGCCCATTGCCGTGTTGAAATAGACAGACGCAGATTGTGGCTACCTGCTGTTGAAATTTTTCATGCCGCCCATAAGGCATTCAACCAGGCTTAACGACTGCCATTTTACTGGCAACCGGGACCAACGGCTTAACGTGCCTTCCGAAGCATGGAAACGCTCGCAAATGTAAATGCCACAAAGTGGTCACCCATCCGAGGACCAGCCATAGTGAAAGTTGCGTAACTCAGTGATCGTTTACAGAACACTGAGACCGCGGGGCCACGAGCGCTTCGTAAAACATAAATACAAAGAATATTAGAATAAAATGGCGCACACATTATTTTATGCCGTAGCTGCGAATGCTAGAGCTACAACGAACAGCCTTGTTTTTTGAAATATATTAAATAAATATTTTTTTTATTAAATAAAATTAATCACTGCTAATTTTGTAGAAAAACATAACATGATAAAAAACGTTTATTTGTTATATTTAAAGTAATGGCGTTTCTATAACAACCCTTTGCTGTTTTAAAAAAAGCAAATAGTGCGGTTATAGAAAATAACTTCACTATTTCCGTCTACTTATAACGCACGCGATTTTTATGAGCTACTTTATGTATCTATAACCGGAGAAATTGTGTGTTGAAAAAATTTAACCATAGCCTTTTTTTAAACTTTTGATTTTGTCTAAATAAACCTGTTTTTTCATAAGCTTTACTAGTTTGCTTTTAGCTTATTACAAACAGTTACAAGGTAAACTGAGATTAATTGACGTAAAACTTAATATAATTAGGTAGCATTAATCTCTTGAAGAAGGAAAAACAGAATCCTACTTTACGCTAATTACAAGTGTTAGCAAAATGGCGGCAAACTATAAACTCAACCACAAATCAATATTAAAAAAACAAGCTTATTAAGTCCTCTTTTGAAGAGGTCTTTGTTCATTGTCGTAACGTCATCCAAACTAATTAAATCGCTACCTCTGTTTGAAAGCCATATCTTAATTAAACACTCTTGCTTGCATTCGTTCGATTTTCAGTATCTTTGCTTATGCACATTTTTCTTTTAAAATAAAGAAAAATAATGTATCATATTTTTATATTTAAACTAATAGGGTCTCCTGGCACAAGTATCCCTATACTTAAAAGTACGATCCCATTACCAAAAAAAAAAACAAAAAAAAAGAACTATTGGTTGTTGTGTTCATATATCATTTTTGTGATCTCGTGCTTGAGTAGGTCAAGGTATGATAATAATATTACTCCTCCAGCTCAATCCTAGACTATGTTTTACTAACGTATGAAGATAATAATTATAGACATAGACATATTGTCACGCCCTTATCCCCCGATGGGTAGGCACAGGCATACAATACGCCCACATTTCACCGTATGGATTTTAGTCCAACGTACCAGGTGGTGAGGCCATTGCCGTGTTGAAATGGACAGCGCAGGTTGTGGCAACCTGCTGTTGAAATTTTTCAAGCCGCCCATAAAGGCTTTAACTGGGCTTAACGACTGCCATGTTAGTGGCAACCGGGACCAACGGCTTAACGTGCCTTCCGAGGCACAAAAACGCTCGCAAATGTAAATACCACAAAGTTGTCACACATCCGAGAACCAGCAATAGTGAAAGTTGCTTAATGCAGTGATCATTTACAGAACACTGAGTCCACGGGGCCACGAGCGCGTATGAAGATGATAACGATGACAGTTGAAAATTTAATTGAGATTAAGACCTGCCATGTTTGCGTTCCATGTTTTTTTTTTTGTATTACCTTGCTACTAATATAAAACTGAATGGGATAATGGGATTTTTTATAATAGCAGAACTTTTACGACGTTATAAAAATCTTTGTCGAAGAGCTGTTTTTATTTAGACGTTTCCAATTAAATAGCGAGCTGAAAATATATATAGGATGGAGTGCAGGGTAGCTGCGTGGAATGTTAGGAGAGGAATGACAGATAAGATGAATGAGTTGATGGATGTTATGAATGAGAGATAGTTAGATGCAGTGTGCTTGACAGAGACCAAGCGCAATGGCAGCGAAGTCTTGGAGCTCCCGGGTGGGATGCTCGCGCTTTGGTCTGGAGTACCAGAGAGCGAGCATGGCAGTCGGAGGGTTGGAATTTTGCTGTCCTCGCGATTGGCCTCCGGTATGTATGAGTACAAACTGGTAGGTCCTAGAATCCTCTGGATCCGTGTAAAACTTGGTTTGACGAAGATTTTCCTGGTAGCTGCTTACGCGCCAGTATCTTCGTCGAACGCGAGTGAGCTAGAGGACTTCTGGGAGAGTATGAGAGAAGCTCTAAATGTGATAGAAGGAAATGAAAGACTTATAGTATGTGGAGACTTGAATGGATGGGTGGGTACCGCTCGCGATGGTTTTGAGTCGGTACTCGGGAAGTATGGGGATAAAAGGGTGAACGACGCTGGCAAGCTAATACTGGCTTTTGTAAGGAAAAGGATTTGTTTGTGGCGAACACAATGTTCAACCACAAACAAATTCACATGTATACGAGGAGATGTAAGTCAAAGAGAAGCATGATAGATCTATTCCTAATGGATAGTCGGCTCCGTAAACAGGTGATGGACACAAGGGTTTATCGAGGCGCTGAGCTGGGATCAGATCACTACCTAGTCATAACTAGGATTAGGGGTCTGTTCGCGGGTTGGCGTCATCGCACCGAGTGTCCTGAACCTGAGCCGACTTATAGCATCAAAAGCTGGAAGCTGCAGGATGCATCCATTAGGGATAAATATAATGAAAGGGTAGCCGAAAAGCTTGGCGACGTCAATGTAAGCAGTGAGAATGTGGAAAGTGTATGGCAGAACCTTAGGGACAGTATGATAAATGCCGCTGTGGAAGTGTGTGGAGAAACGAAAAGGGGCAGTAGTAATAAGCGTGATGCATGGTGGAATGAAGAAGTGAAAGAAGCAGTTCGAATGACGAAGAAAGCATGGCTAGACTACTTAGCCTCGCGGAATGATTTTTATATGAAAGAGAGATACAAGCTGCAGAAAGTTAACACGAAGGCACAGATAGAAGAAGCTCGTGAAAGGTGCAGAATAAAATCGGATGAAAGGTTGTCGTCCAATTTTCGGGCTAATGCCAAGCTCTTCTGGAAAGAGGTAGGCAAGACCCGAAGTTGTTCGGCAATCTGCAGTATGAATAAAGTGCTTAGTGTTAACAATGACGTCCTAACAGACCAAAGTGACGTCCTGCAGAGGTGGAGTGAATATTATGGAAAGATGTATGCAAGAAAAGACAGAGATGCCACATCGGGAACTGGAGCTCACTTCGATGCTCCGGATCCCGATGTCATTGAAGTCATTAGTATGAAAGAAATAGAACAAGCGATAAGAAGTATGAAATGTGGTAAGGCTGCGGGAAAAGACAGAGTTACTGCTGAGATGATCAAGTACGGTGGGTCGCGTGTCTGGGACACACTATGTCTGTTCTTCACTTGTGCTGGCGGACAGGTGAGGTCCCGGATGACTGGCGAGTAGCAGTTGTAGTACCTATTTACAAAGGGAAAGGCTCGCGCCTAAACTGCTCCAGCTACAGGGCGATCAGCTTGGTCAGCTTAGCTAGTAAGGTGTATGCAAAGGTTATAACGGCACGAATGCAAGAAAAGTCTGAAAGGTATTTATGGGAGGCTCAATGCGGATTCCGACGTGGAAGAGGTTGCATGGATCAAGTGTTTTCTCTCCGCATGATCGCGGAAAAGTTTCTGGCTCTTAGCCAGAAGGTTTTCTGCGCTTTTGTGGATCTAGAGAAAGCATTTGATAACGTTGCGAGAGAAACGCTGTGGGACTTGCTGCCAGGATATGGTGTGGACGACTCGCTACTGCGGGCAATACAGTCGCTTTATAGGGACTGTAAGGCTTGCGTGCGAGTAGGGGGGGATGTGTCACCTCTTTTTGATGTCTGTACAGGCGTCAAACAGGGATGTGTCATGTCCGCCTGGCTGTTCATAGTGTATCTGGACAGTTGCCTGCAGAAGTTGAAAGATTTTAATATGGGTGTGAATTTGGGTGACTTTACAGTAAACTGTCTGCTGTACGCTGATGATGCGGTGCTCATGGCCTCGTCAGAAGCCGACCTACAGGCATTAGTCACTAATATGAAAGAGGGGTGTGAAAGTAAGGGTCTCCGCTTGAATGCAAGTAAAACTAAGGTTCTAGTATTTGAAAGAGGTGACGTAAGAACTAAATGCGAGATTAGAGTAAACCAGGAACGTCTAGAGCAAGTGAATGAAATTGTGTATTTAGGAAGTATGTTTAGCGCGGATGGAAGATGTGATTCGGATGTAGAACGGCGAGTAGCTGCCGGAAACAAAGTTAACGGTGCTTTGTCCCAGTTAGTAAAGCGACAAAGCATCGTATAAGAAGCACGACTGGCGATTCATAACGCAGTGCTAGTGCCAACTTTGCTTTACGGTAGTGTAACCTGGGTATGTCAGCAGATGCATGAAAGTAAATTGAATGCTGTGGAGTTACCTTGGCCGACCGAATACGTAACGAAGTGATACGCAATATGGCAGGTTTGAATGAAAGTGTCAGCGTTAAGCTGGAAAAAGGCGTGCTCCGTTGGTTTGGACACGTCCAACGAATGAGTGAGGAACGATTGACGAAGAATATATGTTGTTCAAAAGTAGAGGGTAGAAGGAGTCAGGGAAGGCCGAGACTTACATATGAAGACCATGTGAGCAGATTGCTCAAAAACGGAAAGGTCAAAAGTACTCGGATACCCAGACGTGCGTGTATGAAGCGATTGATGAATCTCGAAGAAGCGAAAGAAGTATGGATGGATCGCGAAGCCTGGCGATCTGTCCTCTCTGACTACCCCGTCAGGGATACAGCGTGAAGATAGTTAAGTTAAGTTTAAAATATATTATATGATCATTCGTCAGCTGTACTATTTTATGTAATCTTATTACATATTATTTTCTTTCAATTTCCAACAGACATTATGTTTGCACAGTAATTCAGTTCTGCCCTTTAACGGAGGTTGCCAGAATTGCCTCGCCTTAATTAAAAAGCTAACATTTTGATGGTCTTCGAATGTGTACACAACAGCAGTTTTATACGTATTTTGGATATCTGAAAATGTCAACTTCCAATAATTAAAAATTAATTATGCTAGTGTTTTTATTACTTTTTATAGCATTACACAGTTGTTTTTGTTTTCTAGTGAAAATAATGTAGGCCATATAACTTCAGTGGAAAAAAAAATGAAATTATTTTTATTCCGTATTTTTCCAAGTGTGTTGAAAAACATCGTAAGTTAAACGTGCGTATATTGGCACTATTTCAACACACTTGCTCATAAAGTGGATCTTATTTCACTAGTTTTAGATACATAAGGCAGTTCATAAAGCACGCATGTGTTATAGACTCAAATAGTAATGTTATATTCCATAGCCATTTAATAGATTTATATAAAAACGGCAAGCCCCACATATATATTTATTTTGTTTTGTTATTAGTATTTGTTGTAATAGCGGCAACAGAAATACATCACATGTGAATATTTCAACGGTCTTACTATCATGGTTCATGAAATACAGCTTAGTGGCAGATGTATAGACAGACAGACCGACGGACAGCGGAGTCTTAGTAATAAGGTTTCATTTTACCCTTTGGGAAAGAACCTTAAAATTATATTAAATCATTTAGATATAATATAACATAATATAAACACTAGATATAAAAATATGCTTTCAGTTCACTACAGTCGACTACACAATATTGGCGATTCTTTCCAGGGTAACTGTGTACGCTTTTACAACAAGCTTACCTGTGATCTGAGAAATTTACCATTGAATCAATTTAAAAAGTTAATTAAAAAAAACTTTGTGATAAAGGTTGTTACACTATTTGCAGGACAGGGACGCCTGGAAATGATTTGCTTGAATAGTAAAATAATATTAAATTGTAAATAGGACATCAAAAAAAGCCTTCCTAAGTTTCTTGTCGGTTCTTCTCAGGTGGGCCGCGTTGCGAACCGTGGCCACTTTAAAAATTAAAAATTAGTGTATTATATTTTGTAAGCGCCGTTAAAATATTCTATGCAAAAATTTTTTTTTCATTTATATATTTTGTTTGTTCATGACGTGCATACCTATACTTTTTATTTACTTATCACAATAACAATTTTTGTACGGCTATGATTTTGACTCGAGTGTGTTTATAACTCACTTGCTATGTTCCTTCACTCGGTAATAATATTATTTTATCAACAAACGAAAATAGAAGCACGCTAACGACCACGATAGGCAGAAGTGCGATAGCATCACAATTTACCAAACAGCGATTGACAAGGTTTGTCACCATCCAATAAAGAATGTCACATTATATTATGTATATATGTGGCTTCGCTCGTGACATAATTCAAACTCCTGTAGCACTCAGTTATTCGTTCTTAAATTATACAAATTGGGCAAATTTTATACATTTTATAAAAATTGTCCAATTTGTTGACATTTATGTGACAATATACCCACCGATCATTTCAAACTATTTCATCTATTTTCTTCAGAAAATGAGAGTTTTTTTTTATTTTTAATTTAAGCAGAGTATTGGAGTTTCTGTTGATTTTTTACAATATATTGGATATATTTAGGCTTTGTTGCTTATTTTTATAGATAATATGTTGATTGAAACCTTTCATGCCAAATAAATATAATTTGCTAATGTCCAAACATTTATTTTCAAATTAAATTTTTAACAAAGTGGAAAAAGACAATTCGATTCGAGACAGGGATTGAACCTGTGACCTTTGCCTAACCAAGGCAATGTTCTAACCACCTGAACTACCCGAACCGTATCGAATCAAGTTGAAATTCTCCACCATTAGTAGTCATTTTAAGAGTTAAAAAAATTATCAATTTATTTTCAACTTTGAAAATGGCCTATATATATTGAAAACTAATTGAATCGGGTGTTACTTGGCGGAAATCCATCGTAGAACGATAATAAAGGAGGGGAGGAGGATCCCACCACACACCATTGATTCGACAATCCTAACGCACAATGGTCAAGGATAACCTCTACTAATTGTAACGGAGGAATGACGAACCGAACTCCTTAAGGAAAGAGATGTAGGATAGGTAAAAGGAAACCTTACCCTCCAGGTTGTCAGAACTAACTATGCAAAATAAATGCCTACCAATGTAACCTACGCGACCACTTATGTCAGGTTTTCGAGTGCGACCACAGCAGGGTTAAACTACTGTACAAAATTTTAAGATAATCCTTATTTCAACGTAAGGAAGATTACCGCATCGATTTATTTAATGTCAATAGAAAATGCTGCGGCGTCGTTACGGTCTAAATAGCCTAAGCCTTGACAGTGACCTGGTAATATCTCTTCCCACGAGCGGCAATTCAAGATCTTTAGCTCTAAAAGAGATAAACTGGCCAATGTCTATACTAAATCTTAGAACAGGCGGACATCGAATGTACGATCATGATAGGTTACAAATATAACTAAAGTTTAGTTGTAGAAAACGTCATTCCTGTATTTTTTTTTAATATTACTAAGATGACCAATATAATACTTACTACTTTTCTTCTCTTAAAATATTTTGTTCAAAATTCGGTATTCATAGCACGTTTGCTATAAGCTTGTTAATGCTATTCATGCATTAAAGAATTATTGAATTTAAATGTAGGACTTATAACTATAATTGAAAACAGTTTTAGTTTTAAACTATTGATTGTAAAAATTATGACCAATTAATTAATTTATTAAAGGAACTGCGTGATGATGAAGAAGTTAATTTAAGTGATTTAATTTTTGCGGTAGAACATGTGTGTTTTGTGCAAGTTTCAGATTTGT
This sequence comes from Thumatha senex, assembly GCA_948477245.1. Classification (NCBI taxonomy): domain Eukaryota; kingdom Metazoa; phylum Arthropoda; class Insecta; order Lepidoptera; family Erebidae; genus Thumatha; species Thumatha senex. Next base: position 19,702,081 of record OX419744.1, read on the forward strand.
CCAAAATATAACTTTCCCGAAGATTAGACCAAAAAAACATAGTAGTCTTGGATAAAATAGTTAGAAAACTCAATAGATAATCGATAAAAATATCATTGTAGCCTTTGGACGTTTACTTCTACGTTCTATAATTACAGTAAACCTATAAAATACTTCAAAGGTATTTTTAAAGAACCTCGTACTGCAGACATTTGAAAAAACTGAGTCAAGTGGTTCTTTTACACAACATAAACGAGCGCTCTGGGCGCAAATTGCCGGGATGAACATCCTGTCTGTGGCAAGCGGCGGATAGAAAGTAATTGTAGTCATTTTAATATCCACTTCTTACAATAACATCTGATTTTTTCTGAAGCGAGTAACATACGAAGGAAAAGCAGCTGTACTGCCTAAAATACGTACGTGCGGAGAATCTTGTATTGTTACATCTTAAATTGAATGTGGTAAATTTCAACATTAATCAATTGTGTCTATTAAAATTTAATAAACGTAGCTCATTAAGTGTTTCTGTTTTCAATATCATTCCCAAAATAATTTTCTATAAAATCGTGGAACAAAATAGTAAAACTATCTGCATGCTATACAGTCAAAAAGGACAGGCTGCCAGGCTTCGCGATCCATGCATACTTCTTTCGTTTCAAAATAGTTATTGTTGAAAATCTTTAAGGATACATTTTTTAGTTGAAGAGGATTATGTCTACAACACGAGAAGTTCTACTGTTGAGCTCAGTAGTACTGAGCTATTTTGTAAGCATTAGTAGATTTATAATAATAACGAACTTTCTGAAAAAATACAAATTATCCGACTAATATTATGAACACAAAAGTTTGTGAATTAATGAATGTAAGTTTGTTACTCTTTCACGCAAAAAATATCGAATGAATTTTGATAAAACTTTACAATAATATAGCTTACACATCAAAATAACATATAGGCTACTTTTTATCCAGTGAACAAGTCCCTGTGGGAAACGGGAAGGACAATGGTTCACCAAGTGGGCGTCAACAATATTTTTATCAGTTGTCTGGATTTCATGGCACAAACTTACATTACCTTAATTTAGGTTAGTTCAAGCTTGATATTTTCAAATGTCATGCCAAAAATTATTTCCTTAGAAATAACTTAATAAAAATTACCTCTTCCAACGAACGAACCGAAATTTCAGATCCTTTTTTACCGACACGTAATAGATTTATACCGTTTCATTTACCCGCGCGAACTTATGGAGGGCAATGACAAGAAACGCGCTATGTCGCTATGTCACATGTCACTCCCGTCTCGTTCTAGGCGCTGACAAAAACGGAAAATGTAATCAATTATCTTTTTCTTCCTGCCAAGCTTGTCTATATGGGGTTTTATTTCATCTTTTTTTTATTTCTATGGATAAACTTTGGGTAGACTACCTACTACATAGCTTTGAATTGATTTAGCCTCTTTATAAATTGCACTTGTTTGCACATAATAAAAATTGAAAATCATGCCCAAAGACTGAAGTGTTTGGGCATGATTTTCAATTTTTATTATAAATATGATTTTAAACTACTCTATCACAATGGTGATTAACTTTGAAATTAGGATTTGGAGATAAAAAAGAAGGCGGTAGAACAATGGTTTAAACTGAAAAGCCTGGGCTTATGGACAGGATACTCAGGGGAAAGTGGACACGCGAGTATCAGCAAAGGCTATGAAGAAAAAATGTCAATGATACTTTTCAATAATGACCTAATTAAAAAGGAGAGGATCTTTGACAAAAAGTATAGAATACATATAGGACAAAAAGAAAACTGGCGGAAAAACAATGATGAAGGTGCTATCTGCTATACAGACGGTTCCAGGAAGGAATCGACGAAGCTCTCCGGTGCTGGAATGCATATAAAATGCGAAAACGGAACGGAGATAAACAGATCCATAAGATTAGGTAAGTTCGCTAGTGTCTTTCAGACGGAAATTTGCGCCATAACAGAATGTGCGAAAATTATCCGTAACGAAATTGAAACAAGAAAGGCAATTATATATAGCGACAGTCAAGCAGCACTGAAAGCCCTTAACAAAGAGGAGACTGCGTCAGCAATGGTTAAAGAGTGTAAAAGGGCTGGCGAGAAAACTGAGAGTGGATGTTGCATGGGTACCTGGACACGAAGGAATCCCGGGCAACGAACTAGCTGATGAACTAGCCCGGAAAGGAGCTGATGAAAGCTTGGTGGGACCAGAGCCATGCCTGCCAATTGCTCACAAAATCACTAAGGGAGTAATCAGCAGGAGGATAGTGGTTGAGACCAACCTTAGATGGAGAACTTCGACAGGCATGAGACAGTCAAAGATCTTTATCAAAGGAATGGATTCAAAAAGAACTAGCCAACTGGTCAAACTAACTAGAGAAAACATGAGGCTGGTTATAGAGATAATCACAGGACACTGTCGCTTGAACAGGCACTTGACAGTGATAGGAGTAATGGACGACCCAAAATGCCCCGAATGCATGGAGGAAGAGGAGACCAGCTTCCACCTACTAGCTGAGTGCCCTATGTACTCATTAATCAGGTGGGAAGTTCTGGGAACGGACAAACTCAAAGAAGAGGACCTGGAGTATCTGAAGGTGGATCAGATAGCAAGATTCTGCAAAGAAACAAAAAGATTCAACGGGGTGCCGTAAAACTGCTGGGATACCCGAACACATCCGCCAGGAGGAAGTCTGGGGAAATAAGCGAATTAGGCGGCAGAATACGCGGTCGGATCGCTCGCTCGGCGGTTGCCGGCGTCCCTACTGGAAGATAATAATAAATAATAACTTTGAAATTGCACGTTTATCAAGGACTGATAATAGCAGACAAATTAATTGAGTTGGTGCCATTCTGACGATCTGCCAGCACAGCACAGCCTTGCTTTTATAACCCTGGGTTCTTTTTTCTTTTTTTTATACCACTGAGGTGGCAGACAAGCATACGGCCTACCTCATGGAAAGTGGTCACCTTAGCCTACGGACGTTTGCAACACCAGAGGTGCAGCACTCGCGCTGCCGACCCTTTAAATTCCTTCTAAGACCCCTTTTGAAGAACCCCATACTGTAGACGTTCAGGAAAACCTAGGCAAGTTCTCCAAGTAGAGCGTGAAAAGGCACCAATTTGATTCATTGGGTCGCCAATTTGACGGCAGCTGTCAATGGTCTTGTGCAATGTAAGAGTGGCCTTGAATTCAGATAGCAATTTAAAAAAAAAATACGAAACATTTTATAATAGCGCCACGTTAGTTAGGTTAATATTAGGTTTAGGTACCATTAGCCACTAAGGGCCGGTTAAAAATTAAAAATAATAACTGTAGATAGAATATAGTAATTCTATCTACAGTTATTATTTTTAATTTTTTATTAATTATTTAATGGCCTGGTTCCTAAGACCTTTTAGCCAAATCTTATTTTTTATATCATATTTCTTCAATCTTATCTTCTAATTAGTCCTGTCCAGTCGATGTCGTGTCCTCAAGCTACGTCCTGGTCCTTGCCCTCAGTATAATGGTGATTCTTATACTAAGGTTGTCAGTGGACGTTTCGCGGCAAGAGAGAAAGTAGCATTTCACTGCATATATATCATTGTCTTTCACTATAGCACGTTAACACAACTTTTATGTCCAAGAAACCACCACTCCCGCACATAAAACAAGATAAATGCACTAGTTTTACAAAATAATATAAAGCAAGCGTCCGCACTTGTCACTCTTCCCGCCAAATGTCCATCTTCAGTTAAACATGATCGCTACCACAGATAATACTCGTAGTTGAATATTTAACTTTTTGACAGATATTTCAATGTCGTAGGTAAATATCTCTATCTACCTTTGGTTTTTTTTTACCGACATTTTCGTCGATAGGTACCGATGATAACTATTTTGACATTATTTTATACAATATTAAAAGATAGATAGGTAATTGAGACCGGCCGTAAATCAATTTTATTAGACACGTTCTGTGCTTTCTTGTTATTATAAATTTTACCACCGTTCTCGATGATAAAGTTTCATTTAACAAGTTTGAAAAGCTGTTACTTATGAATTAAATAGGCTATCAGTTTTGTGATTTTAAACTGGCTCAAATTTTCTTTTTGTACATTTTTATTATTCCATTGAATTCGTAAATATAATATACTAGTTGACGCCTGCGGCTTCGTCCGCGTAGAGAAGTTTTCTCGTTCCCGTTTCCTATAGGAACTTGTTCCCGGGATAAAAATTTGCCTATATGTTATTCTGATGTATAAGCTATATTATTGTAAAGTTTCATTAAATTCTATTCAGTACTTTTTACGTGAAAGAGTAACAAACATCCTTCTAAACTTTCGCATTTATAAATAAATAAAATAAATATCCATCACGCCTTATCCCCGAAGGGGCGGCAGAGGCATATTATATGCCCACTTTTCACCGTGTGGATTTACCCGGCTCACGTAATAGGTGGTGAGCCCCATGCCGTGTTGAAATAGACAGACACAGGTTGTGGCTACCTGCTGTTGAAATTTTTCATGCCGCCCATAAGGCATTCAACCAGGCTTAACGACTGCCATTTTACTGGCAACCGGGACCAACGGCTTAACGTGCCTTCCGAAGCACGGAAACGCTCGCAAATGTAAATGCCACAAAGTGGTCACCCATCCGAGGACCAGCCATAGTGAAAGTTGCGTAACTCAGTAATCGTTTACAGAACACTGAGACCGCGGGGCCACGAGCGCTTCATTTCTTCGCATTTATAATATTATTAAGATTAAGATATTCATGAATATACATTATATTCAAAATAATATAATAATTGCAAAATTATTCTTGTGTTATAAATAGTATACAGATTTATTTCTGTACATAGTTCAACTACTATTTCATTTTCCGTTAAAACATAAAATTTTCTTGTAAACGTTATTATTTGTCATACCGTTCAGTGCTTGATGTATTACTTCTGCTAGTGACTACTGAATAGTCACTAGCAGAAGAATTACTTCCTTTTTTTAAAACAACAAAGATAGATATAACATTTTGTGAATTCCATCTTCATAACGCTAAGAGTACTCGCTTAGTGAAAATCCGCTCATTTTGTTCGGGTGTTTAGGCGTCCGGAAACTTGTGGACGTGTGTTTGAGTGTTAATACCCGGATACCACATGTACCATGGGTTAGTAAGGTCGTGATATATTAAAGCAGAACATATTTATGTGTTTATTTTTCGAAAAGAAAATAGTTATATTCGTATGTGTTGTTTAAAGCATAATATACGTATAGTCAAGACGTTTTCCCCCGAAAGAGTATGCAATTTTTTTATATATGTCGCCGTCATCTGGTTGAATCTGCTATTCATCTGAATGACTAGGCCGAACGTTGATTAAACAAGCTTCACTCAACGTCCAACTAGTTAGCATATTGTAACATAGCCTTTTGAACAGAGTGGACGTAAAATGGTGCCCAGTTAAAGGACGTAAAAGGTTGATTGAGATTTCCCAAAATGAATCAAATCGAAATGATGCAAACAAACACAGAGGGGAGCTAGCGCGTTAATGGTCACTGTTCTAACGTAACCTAGCCTAAGTTTGCAAGATGTGCACCCTGGAGCGATGACTACAAGCTTAGAGGAATCGGCAGAGCAAGCAGAGTATGAGTAATAAATATCGATAATAATGAGGCCTTGAATAACAAAACCCGAAAGAAACTTTACAAAGTCGGCTATATTCCATCCAATGACTATGCTAAATGATGTTCAGTCAAGACGTTGAACGCGACACTAAACAACTTGACGAGTTGTCTTTTAGTTATACAATTAAATGTCGTCATTCAATGAACGCGCTAGTCATTCAATCTAATAGCAGATTCAACCAGATTACTGCGATATATATACAACTAGCGGTGCCCTGCAGACTTACAGACGAGGCAACGACGCAGGAGCCCTTACGGGATTTTGAGGTCAGATGTCAGTGCTCCCAACAATGCTGAAAACTAAAAGCCAGACGATAGTTGCTGCTAGCAGTAATAAAAATAAAGGAATAAAATAATAATAAAAGTAATAATAATAAAAGTGAACCTCAGGCTCCAAATCCAGGAGAGTTTGGAAGCAACTGGGTTTGGATTATGGAAGCACTTAGACGAAGAAGAGAGTGATTCATGAGATTTTGACACTTTGTCAAGGTTTTATGTAAATTGGTTAACATATGACGGTTATTGTTCATGGTGTCGAAATAGATCAAACCGACTGAAGGCTTTTTATAACTAAACATAATCTAAAGCCTGAGAAATATAACAAAATATTGTACAACGATATTATTTCTTTTTATAGGGCTACAGATAAGTCTTCATTGCATTGTCTATGTTTAAAGGATAGCTAACTATACTCTGTGAGAAAAGGGAGTAGAAAAACTTCACCACGCGGGAGACGCTATGGGCAGCAGCTAGTATATTTCTAAATACATACATATTATACTTACATAGGCATGTAACGTAAACTCCGAAACAAACATTTTGGATCACACATATCTTTTTTCTGACCCGGGAATCGAAGTCGAGACCTCAGCGCGGCAGATATTATAATTTGATATAAAATAATGTACTTTTTACATAACTTTTTTCTTTCTTTTTTATCGCGAGTTATTTGAATGAAAACACCGCCATTGGAATGAAAACAGTCGAATAAGGGTCAGCATCGATTGACGATGACGGAGTCGCAGCGAAGCGACTAAACCAGAAACAAATAAATACTCGACTATTAACACTATTAGCGGCAATAGTTCTTTAATACTCGTCATTCTGGACGTCAAATAATAAAGTGTGTTCCAATTTCAGTATGCCTCTGCCTACCCTTTCGGGGATAAGGGCGTGATAATATGTATGTTCCAATTTCAGTATTTTCGTTCTAGTGTGACTTTAGCTGTACGTTAATGAATCAGTCTACCAATGAATCTATACTATTATAAAATTGTAAAATTTGAAGTGACGTACTTTTAACATAAATTAAAAAAAAATATTGTAACCGACTATTTAAGGGATTCTGAGTCTGAAACTGTGTTTTTTTTTCTTCATGACTGTTTGTTTTTTTTGTTTGTTTGTTCGGGGTTAGAGCAAAATCCAGGCGGTTGATCACAATTCTGGTATAACAATATTGTGTCTAATTTTCCAGCTTAAATACTGCGCTATGTTTCATCGAAATCGGTTCAGCAGAAGTGATAATACACCTTGAAGTACATATATACATATATAGACGAGCCGGACAGGTCAAAGTAGTTTGGTTTGTTAGTTAGGCTTTAATTAACACACCATTTTGCTCATGCCTAATATAAATATATTATAAAAAAATTTAATAATTAAAAAATGATAATTCATGCGTGTTGCCGACCACTGTGTATGGATCTAAAATTATAATTATCAATTTCATGTGGTTTATACTTCTGTCTATCCATTGTATAATTTAGTAATTGTATGTATTGTATGTGCGTAACTATAGATTATAGTCAAACATAAAATATCCAATTCATAAAAGTGTCCCACAATATTTATTTAATAAGGGGTAGGCAAATTCATACTTTACGCCCATATTTCACCGTATGCAGTTATTATCCCATGTAACAGGTGGTGAGGGCATTGCCGTGTTGAAATGGACCGGCGCAGGCTGTGGCGAGCTGCTGTTGAAATTTTACAAGCCACCGATAAGGCCTTCAACTGGGCTTAACGACTGCCATTTTAATGGCAACGGGGATTTTTTTTATATTGGGACTAATTCCACCCTCATTCCCATAACTGTGACTCCTGTAAACCAGGATCTACAGCAATGACCAAAACACCACAAAATATACACCGAGCTAGATCTCGGTGAAGTCCCAGGAGAAGTTAGCATGTCTTGGAACCCGCAACGAAATTAATCAGAAGATAATATGAGGAAGTAGGAAAAGAACGTAATGCTTCTTCCCTCCTTTGAAAAGCGGGAGACCTGGAAAGCAACTAGGTTTAATTCCTATAAAAATAGAGAAGCACCACGGTAATAGTAGTTATATTATGGGTCCTATGTGAGCTATGTTTGATTCCAGTAATATGTATGGCAGAAACGTTTAAAACCTCGAAAATTCACCTTCGATGCCACGAGGCAACTTGGCAACTGGGATTAACGATTTAACGTGCAATCCAAAACACTGAAATGCTCGAAAATGTAAAAAGTGGTCACCCATGCAAGGCCCAGCTATTCCGAAAGCTGCTTAACGCAATGATCGTTTACAGACCACCGACTTAGCGGGGCCGCAGTTATTTTTGCCCTGAACTTCAGGCCTCCATGACAGGGTGCGTGAAGACGGCGGGTGGACTGCCACCGTCCTTACAGAAGCAGGCCCTATATGGTGGCGTGGCGTAATGAACTACATACACACCCTTCACAACTTTAAAGAAGTGGGATAACACCTGAACCCCCCGAAGACGAGACCACAACGGCCTGTTTCAGGCAGAATAGCGAATATAGGCCGGGACTCCGGGTTATACGCAGATGGAAGGGTACCGTGTGCTTTTAGTCGGTAGGATTTTGGCATAGCATTCATGAGGACTTCCACACGTAAAAAATGCTATCGGTCCAGGGTGCATCATGGTCCTGCCTCTGCTGACCCCGAGAGAGCCCAAAAGGGGCTATAAACTGAATCGCCAACGTGGAAGGTACTCGATTTGTATCTCATATTGTCCTCAAAGAGATCATCAAACCTGTTCAGAGATGTCTTAATCAGCGTGCAGAAAGATTCAAATCTGAAAACGACCATTTATTATTTTTGAAAGGAACTGAGACAGGTCTATGAACAACTTAGGCTCTACTCTCAAAATATCCAACAAACCACTCTAAATATAATCATATGAGACTGAGTGATGTAGAGAGATGGGAGTGATTGAGAACGCATAACTTAAACCAAAAAGTAACAAGAATGTTAACATAGGTGCATAGAGCCCACCAAGAATTTTGGGGCCCAGGACGGCTTTATTTTAAATTGGTGTAACTACTGGCTAATTGTCGAGGTGGCTAAGAAAAAGAAAACTTTAAACAACACCCTATACCAAATTATCTGAACACTTTACAGGTTACCACAGGATAATAAGTACCAAAAGTATTCATGGAATCTATTAGAATGCCGGCAATAATCAATGCCGTCAAGTTTTGAACTTAATGTTAAGTTACATATAAAACACCACGCGAGCGAAGCCGCGGGCAAAAGTTAGTAGGGAATATAATTACATACGTGTATATGGGTAAGAGGCAACCGAGGCAATTTGGAAAAAAGTCAGGTCAACGTGTATGAAAACACTTATGAAACGAAAGTTGTATGCCAGGATCGTAGCAAGTGGAAAGCCAAAGTCTCTGCCTACCCCGATGGAAGACAGGCGTGATGATATGTATGTATATTTAAATTGGCTCTGATAGCCGGTTACTGTACCTTATGTTTGATATTTTTATTTTCTTTTTTTTATATTTGGCACGTCATAATGGCGTTGTCCGCCTGATGGTAAGCAAAGTCGACGACCCGTGATTGAGGGCCGCAACCTCAACCCTCAGGGCTCTGATAGCGACCCTCAATTTGACGGCCCAGAAATATGCCTTTTTGTGCTTCTCTTAACGGACCTAGGATTGTAAGAGGAGGAAAACACACGCGCCGACAGAGAGTTTCATGCTTTTCTGATGCGATATAAGAAAGAACTACGGAATCTTTCCATTCTGTGCAAAATGGTGTCCACAGTGTAACGATGATGTCTCTGCCTCGCCCGTGTTGTTTCGAAACAGAAGGGGAAGGGTGAGACTAGGTGGATGAGCTCTTTAGAACACTCTCCGTGGTAAGCTGGCGATCGTTCTGCGCGTCTCCAACGGTTCAAGATTGATAGTAACATCTAGACAATCTATGATAACGCTTTATCTGCATATATTATTGTGCAATAATACCGTTTATGCAACTCTAAGGCGAATATCGTTTCTTTGCCAAGAGCTTCTACAATTGTTATATTAAGCTGGATACTATCTATTTACTTGGAAGTTTCAAGTCCATTTCCAGTTATTGGTTTCAAATGCAAAATGTAGTGTCAGCAAACAGCTTCCAGTTTCTAAGATTAATGGACTTTCAGTACTTATATTGAAATCTTCGTTTACAAGCTTAACGCTGGGTATAAAAGGAAATGATTGTCTATGTATATATTGGAGTGGCTGGCCGGTTAATTGTCACGATTCGATTTGTCAATATAAATTCCAGTTATAGTCGGCATGAGCACTTTTAAGCATTTAAAATAAATAGAAAATCGTATTAGTCTAAATGTAATTTATTGCACTATATATTTAGACATTAAAAGTCACATGCGAATACAATAATTTATTCGATTAGAAACTGATGATTTTGCTTCTGCTTGCCACGCGTTCAACTATCCAATTGTATTGCAAATCAAGATGGCGACATGCATGATTATTGCTCCGCTCTCCTGTGTATTAGCGTGATGATGTATAGCCAATATAGCCTTACTCGATAAATGGGCTATCGAACACAAAAAGAGTTTTCCGACCTGAACTCTTGAGTTTAGCGCGTTCAACCAAACAAACAAACTCTTTAGCTTTTTATATTACTCGTAAGTATAAATATTCCAATCTATATTGGTATGCACCATATGGCGTCGATGCGGTGTAGTAAATAAATCAAAACTTTTAGAATTTCCTATCTCAGCGATGAGACGGCAGTTGTAATATTTGCAATACAACTGTTACTTATAACTTAGGAGTTGTACTTAGCCGATATAAATATAAGATACTAGCTGAAACTCGCAGCTTCGCCCGCGTGGTGAAGTTTTCCTATTCAAAATTTCGAACGGAACCCTATACCTTTTGAAAATCCAAAATAGCCTATGTTACACACGAAGAACATAGCTTTCAAAGGATGAAAGAATTTTTGAAATCAGTAATTTCTGAACCTATTCATTCTACACAAACTTACAAATCTTTTCTCTTTATAATATTAATATAGATTGAAAACTGCCAGGTGCTAAACGAATAGGATGCTACTCAGATATGATATCCGTGAGGATTTCCATACGTCAAAATTAGGAAAAATTTAAAAGTCCTATAGCAATCCGTCTGGCTAGCGCGGTACATTTAAGTCAATCTTCTTCATATTTGCGTATTCTCAGTAACTTACAAACGTGATTCGGATTCGGGTAATGAATACATACATACATATTGTCACGCCTTTATCCCCGAAGGGGTAGGCAGAGGCATAATAGACGCCCGCGTTTCACCATATGCAGGTTTGTCCCACGTAACAAGTGGTGAGCCCATTGCCGTGTTGAAAATGGACAGTACAACGGGTCGCCACGACCTGCTACTGTCTACTGGTAATGAATAATCTGAATGCAATTCATTAAAAACAAAAAATACTACCAAAGGAAAATAAATGATTTCTTCGGTTAATAGAAACAAATCATATCAACCGAAAAACACATTTATTTCAAACTAAAACACGTAAGCAAAACCTTACTGTAAAACTGTGTGACACCCCATAAGTTATACCCTAATAAGATTTGGCACGAATAAAACAAATTTGAGTCTTGCAACTTTCCTGAACGTCGATAAAAATCGCTTTAATGTATAAAACTGAAGATTTACAAATAGGCTTTGAAATTTTCTGACACATACTTTATTTTTTTATCGTGGGTGGAACCTGATTCTATTGGATTATTGGACATTATTGGCTATTTGAACCGTAAATATGCTTATGATTTATTTTTCTTTATTCGTAAACTTCTTTTAGATATAAAATTCCATTATACTTACTAGAAAGTCGTTTGTAAAAGTATTCTAACTATAGTACAATATTCATTAGAGAAATTAAAACGAGATATTTGTATCCATACATACATGCATACATATTGTCACGCCTGTTTCCTATCGGGGTAGGCAGAGACTATGACTTTCCAATTGCTACGATCCTGACATACAGCTTTCGCTTCTTCTACTTTCATGAGTGTTTTCATACACGCTCGCCGGTTAAGGGTACTCTTGACCTGGCCTTTTTCCAAAAGATCGTCGATTTGATTGACATACGTACGCCGAAGTCGACCCTTACCAGTTTGACCATTCACTCTCGCCACATATATCAGCTTCGTCAGTCTATTTTCATCCATCCTCTCCACGTGTCCGAACCATCTAAGCATCCCTTTTTCTATCTTAATCACTACATCTTCTGTCATACCGCAATGTTCCCTTATCACGCTGTTCCTTTCTTTATCCATCAACTTCACTCCAGCTACACTCCGCAGATTTCTCATTTCCACGGCATTTATTTTACTTTTATGCGTCTTCTGCCATACCCAACTTTCACTGCCATACATAAGTGTGGGGACCAGCACTCCTCTATGTACAGCCAGTCTTGGCTTCTTAGACACATTCTGACTTCTCATAAAGGTGTGCATGGCTCCATTCACTTTATTTCCTGCCAAAACTCTTTGCACAATGTCATAGTCACACTTTCCATCTCTCGTAAATTTTGTACCCAGATATACAAACTCTTTCACTTGTTCTACTATTTCTCCTTCCACAAGAATTGAGCAATTCGTCGTACTTACCTCTCTTTCAAAAACCATTACTTTCAACTTGTTTACATTCACTTTCATTCCTTTGTTTTTTAACGAATCATGAATAATGTTTACCATCAACTGCAACTCCTCCGCCGATGATGCTAGTATTACCTGATCATCGGCGTATAGGAGGCACTTGACGGTCAGTTCATCCATTTTTATACCATACGTACTCTCTTGCAGTTCTTTCAGGCAGCTGTCCATGTATAGGTTAAACAGCAACGGCGACACTACACAACCATGTCTCACACCTTTTTCAATATGAAAAAAATCGGTGCAAGCTCCGTTGATCCTGACACAAGCACTGGAGCCCTCATAGAGATTTCAGTGCTCGTATCAAGTGGCTGTTTACTCCATACCTGGCCAGTATTGACCACAGTTCATTCCTCACCCCTCTAGGGATTGGACAAGGGATGGGACAAGGACGAGAAAGGGGAGGAGCTAGGATAGGGTATATCCAACATTACCTTCTGTCTTTCATAATTCCAGCTGCCAGGACAGTTGTTGCACTCCTTTATAAATATCTCTGCAGTCCGGGCATTATTTGTTTCCATCTGGTGGTAATGTAGGGAACGTTATTGTTCTATGGAATGACCTGGAAAATTGTTCAGCCGCGACTACTTGCACTGCAACGCGTTTAAATGTCCGTGTAAGTAAGTAAATATTATATATGTTACGGGAAAAGCTAGAAGATGGAGTTTACCTAGGTTTGCCCGGGTTGACTTAGTACTACCCAAACTTCTTGGGTAAAGTCCGAATAATAAGTAAAATAACTTCTTCATACTAAGTCAATAATAATAATACACCGCGAAAGTTTCAAAATTAAATTTCTTTTCTGCTATCGTTACTTTTAGCCTATTATACCAAGCTTCTTGTGAATTAGTCATTTCGGCATGACATCAAACTACTTATAATATACACTGTTGTTCGAAAATGAAATATAAATACCTACAACAAGAGCTTAAATTTTATTTCTTACCTTCCCATAGAAACAAAATCAATAATAATAATAATAAATCTTTATTCATTTAGGTCACAAAGTAACACTTATGAACGTCAAGAATATTGCTTCTACATTTACATTTACTGCCAGATTCGCAAAGCAATAGGTAGAGCCTGAGGAAGAACCTGGCAATAAAACTCATGGCCACTCTTTTCTAAACGCCAGTAATTACATTAGTTTGATTAACATGATATTTGACCAATTATATAGTAATGAATTTATACAAACAAAAAACAAAATCAATGTTGTGTTTAAATCATATCAAAATTAGAGCGATTATAGTTGCCGGTTCTAAGGGCAGCCTACCCTTGAAGAAGAAGAATCTGGCAAGAAAGTCAATGGATGCCATTTTAAAATGTAGGAATGGCTTACAACATTAAAATTACACTTACATTGTTCCTTTGGATTTATGTGAGAACAGTCGACTAAACTTAAGTTTACCTTAAATATAAATAAGATTATTTTTAATAATTGCTATAACAGCTATGAGCTGACCAGTCCAAATAGACGGCACCTGTTCACGGGTATGACGCATTATATCAGCCATCGCCCTACTCAACCGTATAATAGGGAATAAGGCGACCCGATACATACGCCACCACTGCCAGGACACTTAGGCGAGCATGACATACTCAAAAACTGCACAGCAACTATCATGTCAATTTCAAAGAAATAAATAAGTCTACATGGTGCTCACACAATACCAAACTAAAATTACATTGTATTCCGGGACTAAACGCAGCCAATTTAGAAACCTTTAGTTGTCAGACGTTTCAAATTATTAATAATGTAGAGATGTAAAAATACAACATATATATGCAGATTCAAGGCATATCACAAGATTCATTCGAATCCTAAATAGCTCAAGCGAAGTGCAAGCAACTCATTTCCATTTATTTTTATCGTTCAAATAATCATTAGTTGTGTAATAGGCCCTTTTCAAGAGGTGCCTCTTAATTTTCGACTTAAATTTATGTAACGGCAGGTTCATAATGTTTAAACGAATTTTATTATATAGTCGTACGCCAATTCCTGCAAAAGAGTCGGGAACCTTTTGTAAACGATGATGCGTTCCAATTAATTTATGCTTATTTCTAGTATTTATCGAATGTATGTCACTGTGTCTATTGTACAAATGTATGTTCTGTTTAACATAATATTTGCAAATATATACTGTGATGCAACCGTTAAAATGCCAATTTCCTTAAATTTTTCTCTAAGAGACACTCTAGCACTAAATTTATATATTGCACGTATAGCTCTCTTCTGGAGTACAAAAATTACTTGTAGATCAGCTGCTTTGCCCCACAGCAAAATGCCGTAAGACATGACACTATGAAAATAACTAAAGTATACCAGCCTGGCAGTTGCCACATCAGTAAGCTGCCTGACTTTACTAACGGCAAAGGCTGCCGAGCTGAGTTTACCTGCAAGACACGTTATTTGGGCATTCCACTGCAGTTTGCTATCTAAAGTGATCCCAAAAATACAGTTGATTCTACAAGATTAAGGGTATCACTGTTCAATGTTATATTTGTACCGCAATTCCTGACATTAGGCATGCTGAATCTGATACATTTTGTCTTCTTAGCGTTTAGTAGCAAATTATTGGTCGTAAACCAATCTACAACTTGGGCAAGTGAACTATTTACGCCGTTAAAATTACAAAGCGTGCGATCAACTTTAAAAATAAGTGACGTATCATCAGCAAATAGAACAATGTCGCACAAGTTCTGTATATAGAATGGCAGATCGTTAATATAAATTAAAAATAGAAACGGACCCAGAATTGATCCCTGCGGTACGCCCATAGCAACAGATGCTCCAGGGGAGCGAATTCCATTGACATCAACATGTTGTATTCGATCATTTAGGTAGGAGGCAACAAGGTTCAGTGCAGAGTCTTTGATACCATAATAAAAGAGTTTTCCCAATAGTGTTTTATGGTCAACGCAATCAAATGCTTTGGAGAGATCGCAGAATACACCAATAGCATCTTGTCTATTCTCCCAAGCGTCATATATATGATTCAGAAGTGTCACACCTGCATGAATGGTAGAACGACCCCTTGTGAACCCATACTGCTCCTTATGTAATAGCATATTTAAATTAAAATGAGCTTGTAATTGTTGCAATATAATTTTTTCAAAAATTTTGCTAATGGCTGGTAATATTGAAATTGGTCTGAAATTACCAGGGTCGGTTTTGGATCCAGATTTAAATAGAGGTATTACTTTACTGTGTTTCATTAAATCTAGAAACACTCCTTTATTAACACATTTATTAAATATTTCAGCTAGATGTGGTGATATATTAACAATGATAGACTCAATCAATTTTACAGAAATACCCCACAAGTCAGCTGTCTTTTTTGAGTTAAGTGACTTGAATACTTTAATTATATCATTGGGGTTTACATATTTGAAGCCAAATACACTGATCCACGCTGCCCCCAAGCATGCGTTGAGCTTTTATTGGACAAGAATTTAAGGAGCTAGTTATTTTCGCGGGTATGTCTATAAAATAGTTGTTAAAAGTTTGTGCTATATCTAATTTATTATTACACACTTCGTTATTTATAATTAACTCAATGTTATTATCACGGGGTAGTAATCGACCGGTTTCAGTATTGATTACATTCGAAGTCATTTTTGCCTTGGTTTTTGACTCTTTAATTTTATTACTTATATGTAACGACTTGGCAGCAGCACAGGCCTTTTTAAAGGTCTTAGAATAAATTTTAACATATTGAATAAAGGCAGGATCAAAATTAAATTGCTTCATACCATATAGTTCGTACAACTTAGCCCTACTTTTGTAAATTCCTGCAGTTGCCCACTCACAAAATTGCAAATTTTTGTTTTTATAAAATGTTTTTGATTTAAATATGTTGTTGTACTCAGCTTTAATTGTATTAAATAAGGAGTCATATAAGCTGTTTGGATCTTCCTGATTAAAGTCAATATGAGTGACTTTTGCTGAAACATTTACATTAAATTGTTTAAGTCGATGTGCACTCATTGGCATACATACAATTTTATTCTTTTTAGAAGTGACATCAATAGGAAATGCTGCTTTCTGACCAAGATGATCTGATGGAAAGTTACTTAGTATCTCCCTTGTTGTTGATACACAGTTGCAGAATATATTATCTATACATTTTCTAGAATGTGAGGTGATTCTAGTTGGCTCACAAAATAAATTTTGTAAGCCAAAAGACTTAAACAAATTTTTAAATCTAATACATTTCGAAGACTGCACAAGTAAATCAACATTAAAATCCCCACACACCACAACATGTTTTCTACTAGTGAACAAACGCTTCAATACATTTTCCATTACAGTTTCTAATAAATTATAATCCCTATCTGGAGGACTGTAGACACAGAGGACAATGAGTTGCTCAAGCTCAACACAGGACAATTCTGCAGTACGCTCAATAGAAAGGGCCACAATATCTTTACGTTCTTTACATTTTAAATTATTAGTTACAAATATAAGAGACCCACCACGAATAGCTTTCTTTCTAGAGAACGCACTGCTAAGTGAATAGAATTCATTGTTAAACAATAGTTCATGACTTTTTAACCAATGTTCTGTAATACAAAAAATGTGAACATTGTGTTCCTTTATTTAAAGTTCTATTTGTAGTAGTTTTTCAGATCTGCCTTCAATATTTTGGTGAACTAAGTTTAGACTACTAGAAGTATTGTTGATATACTCAGTATTATTACAACAAATATTATTTACAGTGTCTTTAAAAAAAAATGACTCAATGGGCTCAAAAGACCGATAACCATGGCCAGATTTTTTACCTGTTGTCTTACAAACTAGTTTTTTGAGATAATTTCCCAAGTTAGTAAGTCATTCCTAATACCCTCAAAAGGAGCTGGTTTATAAGCCAATCATTTGGCTTGATTCAATAAAAAATTGGATAACAATACAGCTATCTGACGTCGTAAAAAATTTGATAGTAAACAACTATCTAATGTCAAAAAATAATCATTCTGTAATAAAGGATTACAGTCAAATAATTCTATATTCCTACAATATGTGGTCAAGGTATGTAACTTTCTATTTATATTGTTTCTAATATTATTTTCAATTTGTGTAAAAGATTTGCTATATGGGAGTGTAGACAGTATAACCTGTTCAACTTGCATGTTTGACAACTGTTCATAAAACTTTATGATAGTTTTAATTTTCACATTATCTCTTCTGCCAATAAGTATCACTATTGTTGTTTGTGGGCAATGTGTACTGGTTAATACCTTATTAATTATTTGAGAGTAGGATGCCCCAGGAAATGAAAGTGTTATAACCGAGTTACCCAGATGTTGAATTAAGTGATAACCTAAACTCTTGCCAATTTCACCACAATAAACTACAGTCTTTCCAACATTTAATGGTTGCGTAATTTTTGTTACAGGGCTATCACAGTAAATGTTATTTGTGCTTACAATATTGTCACATATACTGCCTACAGAGTCAACCATTGGAGAAGTTGACTCCGACTGCGATGTTATTGATAATGAAGAACATGGAAGGGATTTATCACAGTCAGGTGTTTGATTATATATTTTTTCAAGTGATAAGAACCTTTGTTCATTGCTGTGACAAGACTCCACCAAGCTATTCAATGCCTTAATGTACTCCCCAATTTCTTTCTGTGATGTTTTGTATTTTAAAGTTATTGACTCCAAGGAATTATTTAAACACATAATTTCAGTCTGTAATTGATGTATATCCATCTCATATTGCTCTGTTTGGGTGTATATATGTTTTTTACTTGTTTCTATTAGTTGTTTTAACTGTACATTTGATTTACAAGTCCTAAGATAATTGTTCATTCCTATTCTAAGCTTTTTAATGTGTTTCTGTGATTTGGAAATAAATTTATTGAGTTTTATGTATTTTTTAAATTTATTCCTGCTACTACTAACTAATCTTATTGATGTGTTGGTGTTAGTCGATAACAAGCGGTGACCAGTTTTGTCTATTGCTGCAATAGGAATACTCAATGAGTTAACCATCAGGTGTGAGGTGATGGGCTCATCAAGACAAATACGATCTGGCTCCAACCTCCCACACATTAGCTCATTATACAGACTGTTGGAAAGGGCAGCCTGATCTACCGATTTAAGATTTTCCCTAAGAGTGATGGAGTTATGAGCATCACTCAGCTCACACTCTAGAATGCTAATACGTTTTAGAGCATGTTCATGGGTGTTACTGCACTCTTCTAGCTGAACGGTGAGCTCCATGACCTGCGTATGTAGCTCAGCCAACTCTTGTTTGAGTTGGGTGTTTTTGTCAATTACATTTAATATTTCTTTTTCACTATCATCCCGTTCCTCTAGCAACTGTTTGTTGAGATTTTTGCAAATCTCCAGTTCCTTTATAGTGAGGTTGAACTTTTGTTGCAAGTCACGGGATACTGCACTACGGGTCATCATTTTTATTTTATTATTTTATTCCTAATAATTATCAACAAGAAATCTATAATAATTCTCAACACACTAATGACAAGATTATATAAAAAAAAAAAAGTGTAAGTATATCTATGTTTACAACAAACCTAATATATTTGAACTATTTAGTATTGTATTTATTTGAACTATTTAGTATTATATTTTATATTTATTTTATTATTTAGGTACAATTTTTATATTAATATCCCAATAGGTGATGTGATATGTTTTTCCGGTAGGTATTTGAATAGATATCATGTACCCTACTTTCAATTTTTATGTTCGAATTTTGTACAGATTAGTAATAAGTATGCTATTCTTCTGTTTAAGTTCATTACATGTCACAATATTTGTTTTTTTTTATTACGATTTTAGAATCACTATTTTTTCTTAGATTATTCATCCACTCAATTTTTTACAACGGTAAAAAAAAATTTGAAAAAATTTACGGTTGATCACTGATTCACAAATAACTTTGTCGTAGCCTTGTGCTTGTACATAATAGTATTTACGGTATTTTTCTGTGTGTTTATTTGCACTTTTAACACTTTTTTATTGTAGTATAACTTAATATTTATAAATTTCCTTAATAAAAATATACAGAGACACTGTTTACGTTACGGCGTTAGTGTTGCCAAGTCCGTTAGTGTTGCCGAATGTAATGACCTCTGCTATATTGGGAATACGGTGATGTTTACAATGATAACTCAAGCGTTCCAATACTAAATGCAAATACTCCATGCATTTTAAATCGGTTTGCTTACTTGAAATCCATTCCTCTGTAAGCTTATGTATATCTAAGGTCCGTATTCCAGACTGTTTATCAATACTCAAGAATCACTTGAGAGTAGAATTTATAAGGCAAAAACTAGTCTCAAGCGTCGATTGAGTATTGAGAAGCGTTCTGGAATACGGCCTTAAGACTGTTTTCTGATTGTTGGTTGGAAGAAATCTCTTAACAATTCATTTATTCATTATTAGTTCATTGTTTATTTATTTAAAACCGTACTTACACGTACTATATGTTGTCTGGCAGAAATAAGATTTACAAATATTGATTTGAAATTTGGGTATCCGATCCGTAGTCACACCAAACTACCTCACTGGTGTGACTATGGTTAATTTTATTTATCCGTAGCACACTAGTGTATAGCATACTGTTATTTTGATAATATTTCCACGACAGGGTTACCTAGAACTTGCTACTGTATCAAGCAGTCTACGAGATACGTAAATTTTATATCGTAAATTACAACATTGTATATAATATATTAATACCAAGTGTGAGCTTTATTAGAATGATTTAATGAGGATTTGAAAAAAAAAAACCCAAACTATAAACAATCTCGGTTCGGTGTGCTTTTTTTTTAAATTAATCTTAATCTTTTTGTCTCATCACAAAATTTTGTGTGTAACCAAACTCCTCCGAAACGGCTTGACCGATTTTTATGAAATTATATTTATATATATATTTGGTATTAAAAACACATACAACCCTACATTTTCACTTTTTTACTACCCAACCGATTTTAATACCGATATTAGTAATTTAAAAAAAAATAATTCTGGTCGAAACCTGATCAATTTTCATTCGATCAGTAATCCCCGACAGCGCGGAATAGGGATGAGACTGAAGCCGGTCTTCTGTCTTTCTCACACAATAAGCCTGCTTACTCACTAAACTGCTTTCAGACTTCATTATTGTTTGGGCATCGATCGTAGTACGTAGTGTCGTTTACAATTATCATTTTACTATTTCAGTGTAATTCTCATTTTAATTATATTGTCTAGTAGTAATGCGGTTCCGCTCCCGTGAAATTTGTTTATTGCTCAAAAAGTGTTTCCCGTGATAATAAGATATTTCCCGGTATAAAAAGTTTCCTATGTATAAATCCACGAAATGTTCTATCTATATTCCGATTTCCGTCTAAGTAAATGTGATTAAGTAACAAACATTCAAATATATAAAAATCTTCACAAATTTTCTTATTTATACCTAATATTAGAAGGATTACAATGCCGTGGAAATAACGGGAATCCCTTTCTTGGTGCTTTTTTCAAATTCATCTAATTTCAGGTATCTATGTCTAATATTCTAGGCTGTTTTGGTTTCATCCGCGTAGTTTCCCGTGGAAATGTCAGGATTTCTTTTATAAGCGCTCATATATGGTAATTCTTAAAGAATGCTATCACAAAATTTTACGTCTCTATGGAAACGGGAACTACGTGGGTAAACCACACACGCTCTAAAATATTAAACATAGATACCTGAAATTTGATGAACGTATTTATCTTTCTCCCTCTCTCTCACACTCTCTCTCTCTGTTACTCTCTCTTATGTGGTGCTAACGAAGTTGCGCGGGTCAGCTAGTAGTCATTTAAAAATCGATTTGGAGCTGTAGGTCAAAAATTTTACCAATTAACAAAATTAACTCGTTATTATCATTCCCTTTGGAATTCCAAAAGCAAAATAATTTGGTCATAGAACCCGTAAGGGATTAGGTTGATGTTTCACGGGTAGACAGAGACTTAAAATTATACATTACCACTTCACCGCGTGCCTTCTATTATTCGATTTACCATGTTTTAGATATTCCATGTCTTGGTATTCTCAAAGAAGATTCTCTAAGAAGTGTTTTTGTTCACTTGGCACAATTACTTACTAAAGAGACTCGTCTGTCGAGGGTTTTTACCTGTAACAAAACCATATTATATATTAGATTTGTAGTAGTGAGTACACGTGTGATCAGTCAGCTTTTCAAAATCTCAAAATGTATCATTTCTTCAACCAGTTGGACTAATGATACAGTAGTCACTAGTAGAGTGTAATATTTCTTCAACTAGTTAAAAAAATACAAACGTACACGGTAAACACGCCAATTATGATGGTTGAATAGATACTTTCTTTATTATGCCTCTCACACACATTAGAAAAATGTGACATAGAATAGAATAGAATTAAATAGAATGGAACAGAATGGAATAGAGTAGAAGAATGGGAGTGGAATAGAATACAATAGAATAGTAGTAAGTAGTTAGTGAAATTTATAAAAGAAATGTTAACACTTTTACCCGACCCGAGTTTTAACCAAGTTGTATTTATTTCGGAGATTGGATGTTTACCATGTATTGTTATAAAAATTACTCAATTTTCGACTTCATATATTATTCTAACTGAAACGCCGATGTACGGTCTTTTTAAACCATTTATTCTATAAACAGCATTTATAACTAGTTGGAAGTGACCCAAAAAGTAAATTGGTTTACAAACTTTTCTTGCTGCAATCCAATAGGATATAAAATCTTGTAAAAATACATTTAGAATTAAATTTTCAAACATTACAGTCAATTTCGTTTAATCATTTCAATGAATTTGATTTCGTGTTCATCTACAGGAAGCGAAAAAAGTGTGCATGGATCGCAAAGCGGTCTATCTTATCTGACTACCCCGTCAGGGATACAGCGTAAAGATAGTTAGTTTGTTTGAGTTTCTGCGTTAAAGAGCAAACAAATGAAATGACTACAATTTCCATTAGTTCACTACACTTAGTTTCACCGCTAATCGAAATGCTTGTATTAAGAGTGGTTTCAACCTACGTAGTTGAGATTGAAAACCACGACGATCTGGCTAGCGGGATTTTCAATTACTATAAGTACCTATATTGTGTACCTATCAATTTACCAATCAGTCTACTAAATGCCATAACTACTTATTGGTTGAACCCAAGGGTTAAACTAAATATAATAGGCGATTAAAAAATAAAACTAACTGAAAAGGTATGTTATAACATCGACTTTCGTTTTTTTTTTGTTTTCGTTTTAAACAATAATATGGCGTTGCAAAGCCGGTTCCGCTGCCACGTGTTTTTGTATTAGCTAACATATTTGGGACATGGCCTAACATTTTTGTTAGAAAAAACACGCTAAGGCCGGGTCCGTAGTGCACATTTTCTAAACTAACAAGTTAGCTAACATTTATGTTGCAGTAGACCCGTTTTCTCAGTTTTACAAAGGAAACACCTTTGTATCCTATAAAGCCACTAGTTAATACGATAGCTATAGCCTAGCTTCTTAGCGCTGAGTTGTACAATTTTGTTTTATGGTAATATGAAAATGAAACCTTATAGTCTTTGTATGAATAGCGATCAAATCAAATAAGCGAGAAAGAGATGCATTAATTTTATAATTTTACACAATATTACTTCAAGTTAAAAAGCTGCTTAGCTTCTTATTGCATTGTAATCAAAATCAAACCTCACCTCCTAACTAACCAATGAGGTTCTTTCCTAGGCAGCCTTTTAGCAGTTGGGAAGTCGTAGTTAGCATATTATATGCCCACTTTTCACCATGTATATTCCTGTCCCACTTAATAGGTGGTGAGCCCATTACCGTGTTGAAAAATACAGACGTAGGTTTTGGCTACCTACCTGGTGACCAACGGCTTAACGTGCCATCCGAAGCACGAAAACGCTCGAAAATGTAAATGCCACAAAGTGGTCACCCATCCGAGGACCAGCCATAATGAAAGTTGCATAACTCATTGATCGTTTACAGAAAGCTGAGTCCGCGGGGCCACGAACTTCAATTCTATCTTACCCTCATATAATTAAATCTTACCCTGCTATAATTACAGTATCGGCAAAATATTCTCAAGTCGAAAAGTTAAAATAGATCTTCTATCCGACATTACTCCACAAGGTTAATCAGACTGAGAGACTGGACTCCGCCACATTTTGATCCTGGCAGACAAATTGCATCATTTGTCAGCCTACCGCATAAAATAAGGGACAAGTTATATTAGCAGAGGTTAGCGGAGCGGATTATAAGCTTAACTGTGATAAACTTAATGAAAGGATAAAAAAAAATAAGTGTGTGTGCCTAAGACCGCACGGAAGAAGTGAAAACTTCATTGGCAATCACAATCAACTTATGAATTGAATATACTAAACACAGGGACGTAACTGCGAAAATCTATATATTTCTCACTTGGGTACACTCGGGGTTCCCGAATTCACTCAAACGAGCTTTTACCTAAGACCGTGATGGATCAGCCTTAGTTCCTACCTACGGAAAAACCCGTGTGCGGTGCGCCAAAAAAAGTTTTCTCTTCAAAAACAATGTTATTTTTTTTTACGTGAGTACGATGGCACAGCTTAAACCAGTCAAGTACGTGTCCAGTTACGTGTAACTCACGCGACCTGTACATTATGGTATTCGGATCATTTTTGAGTAATATTGTTTTTCAACTTTGCTCACCTCTCTACAATTTTGCTGTTGATACAATGGTCGTGGTAATAAAATCTACTCGTGACCACGTCGAGATGTGAGCAAAGTATAAAAATACATTGTTACGCGAAAAAGACCCGAATAGCATAACGTAATCTTTACTTGCGAATAGAGTACATTATTTGGCTAGATATAGATATTAAACACATGAGGTGTTTTGAAATTATGATACTTGGGCCACATCATTGTAAATCCCCCCTATTAGGCTCCTTGGAGTTAAGTTGTAATATGATGACTAATAATCAAAGTATAATTTAATCGAAATTATTTGAGACATAAATAGCTTCAAGCTACTGAAATCAGTCTATTTCTAAGAAAATCAAGGTATAGAATAATCTTTTAGCTTTAATTGCCTGTTAAGGAGGAATTAATTAAGTGACAAAACCGTATCTTGCATAAGATCATAGATTATGTGAAAAATCACATTCTTTTTATATTGATACATTTTAGTGCATAAATAAAACTATCATAGATTTATCACGCATCTCAAAATAGTGTTTTTGGTCAGCACATTTTGTCACTGAAATCGTGGTTATCATTATACGGAGTCGACGCAGTAGCAATCTGTCACGCTTTCATGTCTATTAAATTAAGCATAACGGACTTGGTTGATAAGAAAGGAGGATTAGCTGTATCTTTATACAGCCATTATTTTATACACACTCGCGCGAGTCACGAGACGTGCTGCGACAAGATTTTTTTAGCTCGTCTCGCATCTCGTCTCGTGGCTCGTCTCGTGGCTCGCGCGAGAGATGGTAAATGGGTTTATGGGATAGGGGGTAGGGCATAAGTGCTTATCTTTATATTTGTAAATTTTGTCATTGACATTGAATTAATTTCTTTGGTTTATCACCCTCGACCCTCTTTGTATCACAAACTCAATTGTATCTTCCATTATTTCTATATCAATTTTTTCATCAAAACAATCACCAACAAATAATTTTAAGGTTTAAGTTTAAGAAATAACCATTTCTTTGGTTTATCACCCTCGACCCTCTTTGTATCACAAACTCAATTGTATCTTCCATTATTTCTATATCAATTTTTTCATCAAAACAATCACCAACAAATAATTTTAAGGTTTAAGTTTAAGAAATAACCAAATTTTGACTATTTGTCGGGTGCGTCCAAAAATTCTCTGATTTGCGACGAATAGTTATGGTTATTATCCACAAATTAGCCACAATATAACGAAATTGACGTTTAACTCATAATTTATTATTTATGACACAGCTTTGTAAGGCATCTATTATTTTTTATCTTTATTTTTTAACGAGGATTTGATCGCAAAGTGAATATGTCACCCTCATAGGGGCTGATACACTTTTTATATGATACAAATCTATTTATCTACGCTTAATACATAAGTTAACTAACTTATATAATATTTTTGCAGACAAGCTTAAAGGGCTCCCAAGAATACCTATATAAAAAGCCAAAAGCGGACACCTCCTGTCACGTATTCCCACGCTTTTTAATATGTCTGTTTTTGGCTGAATCGTTGAGTTCGTTCGACGAGTGCCATACCCAAAAAATTGAATTGAATTGAATGTCAGAACCACTACTTTGTCAAATTATTATAATATACTAAACATTGTTGAAACTTACTGACAAATCATAAAAATGTTGCCGCTTCGTTCTGCGAGATGTAAATCTATTACAAAGTAAAATCTGTTGTCATTTTTCAACAAAGTAAAAAGACTGAGCTTTAGTATTGGCTATCGTTGATGTTAAAATAAAAGATAGTAATATTTTTCCATTAAGCGATAAATAAACATCCTTGGTAGTAAACGATATAAAAAGGAAAGACATCATACTTTTATATTTCTAAATACATATATATTATACATAGATACATTTCATAACACAAGCTTGCTTTGGGCCTGACGGCACTGTGTAAAAAAATGTCCCACTTCGAACCAAATATTTGTGGATCACACAATATTTTATTTCGATCTGGGAATCGAACCTGAGCGCTGAGGTCCCGAACTCAGCGCGACAGTCGCATACAACACCACTTACGACGTCGAGGCATTCAATTTTTACCGATCATAATATATTGAAATGTGTTCTCCTATGCGAATAACTTATACTGGGACAAAAATTTGTCACGTTCCAGACATAAGATCTTCTCATAAAAACATATCTATCAATAAAGAAAAACAATCTGCACAAACAAAATAAAACTATCATCAATTTATCACGTTATTTACATTACATTAACTAGGTTGCTTTAAAAACATAACTGGACTATTTCGAATTAAAATGTCGCAGTAGATTAACCCGTGACCTATTCTGCGTCCCGGTGGAGAGGCGGAGCTTTGTGTATCTTATACCAAAGTGTCTAAATGGATACTAAATAAATAATAACAAATACAGAACACCAAGTCCGCCAACTTGGTGTGTCAGAGTCACCAATTTTGAAATTGATGATACTGACACTCCTAAGGACTAGGGTTTAGGACTGTTGTTGTTTTAGTAAGGACTAGACATAACTAAACAAATAATAAAATACTCTCACTACGACTTCGACTTCGACGTTCTCTAAAACTCACTTGTGTCACGAAGTATAAAAATCTGGTTAAAATGAATATCTGTTTTTATTGATCTAATTGATAATTAATCTTTCCTCTATAAAGAGGAAAGATTTGTAAGTTTGTTTGCAATAAATAGGTTCAAAAAGTACTGGGGTGATATTAAAAATTCTTTCATCATTAGAAAACTACATTCTTCGTGAGTAACATAGGCCATATTGGATTTTAAAAAAGTTAGGGTTCCGTACGATATCTAGAATAGCAAAACTTCACCACGCGGGCAAAGCTGCGGGCATCATCAGCTAGTTTAAAATAAAACAAAGTAGTTAAGTTTGACGACAAAAGAATTAGCATCAATAACAGACTCTGAAATTGAAAATTGGAAAAAGTTTAAGTTAAGTATCTCCAATTTGTAAAAGTGATATCAAAAAGTAATTTGAAATGTTGGACATTTGTAAATTGTGATTTTCATAAATTTCAGAAGCGAGTAATTTAATCATACTGAATTTTTCAAATTCAAAATAACTTACAAATGATATTCAACACAATATTATAGCGCTTGTACTCAAAGGTAGTTCAGTAAATTTTACTCGTTGATTTTATGTAGATTATTCAACTATTCATAATTTGCAATTCAATGTGACTTTATCTTTTTCCAACTGAAAATGCTTTGGTACATGTAGCGGGTTGTTAAACAGCGAATTTTATTTATTTCCGACTACGCTATCTAAACAATAACTAAACTTCATTCATCTACTGTTGTACTACTTGTGTACTATGATACTATGGATGGGGCAAATGGTCACTTTTTTTCCTTTGTTTTTCTTTTCCGGTGCCGCTACCGGCAATTCCGACACTGTCTAACGTGCAATGGATGATTGGATGGTTATTAATTGGTCTTAGTCAGCTGTCTTGTCAGTGTCAGCTGTCATGTCATTTCACTTATTTTATTTTTGTAATTATTTTATGGTCTGGTTACTAAGACCTTTTAGCCAAATTTTAATTCATATTTCTTTAATCTTCTTTCTTTTTATCAAAAATGTCCCATTGTCTTAGTCAAGTCTAGTCTTAAGTCAAGGTCAGTCTCACCCCAGTATAATGGTTGTTGTTATACTGAGGTTTTAAGTGGGGTTTAGGCGGCAAAATAGAAAATAGAATTTCACTGCATATATATCATTGTTTTTCACTATGCCCCGCGGACGATCACTGAGTTGCGCAACTTTCAAAATGGCTGGTCCTCGGATGGGTGACAACTTTGTGGCATTTACATTTGCAAGCATTTCCGTGCTTCGCAAGGCACGTTAAGCCGTTGATCCCGGTTGCCAGTAACATGGCAGTCATTAAGCCCAGTTGAAGGCTTAAAAAATTTCAACAGCAGGTAGCCACAACCTGCGTCTGTCTATTTCAACACGGTTATGGGCTCACCACCAGTTACATGGGACAAAAATGCATACAGTAAAATGTGGGCGCATTGTATGCCTCTGCCTAACCCTTCATGGATAAAGGCGTGACAATATGTATAAATGTATGGATAGGATTTTAAAAAAGTGTAGCGATTTACAAATAAATAAATATTTTCAATACACTTACTCATAATATGGCTCTTATCTCACCGCAATTAGACACATAATGATACCTATTATCAAACTGTGGTTTTTTTATTGTTATTATATCACTAGTCGGATAATAGATTTTTTTAATGCACTGGTTGAGATGCTTTATACTTAAAAAAATAGATACAAAAAAAGAACGCTTTCAATAAAACAATTAAATTAATATACGTACCTATTGCTTGCTCATTTCATGCAACTTCGTATTTAAATAGAAAATTTCATCTTGTACGTGTATAATAAACAAAACTTTCACTCAAATATAACTTTTTTTGTCTCTCTGTTTAAAACTTAATACAACTTTAATGAAAAAAAAAGAAGCCTCATTCTATACTCTATGGTCGACGCGCGCGCATAAAAAAAAACTTAATCATTAATTTTCCGCCAGTACCAAAAAGGTTCACAATTCATTTTCCCTGTTAAAATTAAAATTATATTTTAATTAAAATGTCTACAAGTACTAGTTTTGAATAAAACGATTTATGTAGTACCTACACCGCCCGATATAAGATGTGAAGCCCTTAACGTTATCCACTCTTTATACTGTGGTTATAGAAAGTTTACTACCTGAAAACTCCAAGGAAAAACATCTATTTGTTTATTTAGTATTATATTATTCATAAGTGTATTGAAAAACGTCGTATGATACACGTGTGTATTGTTGATTACCGTCTTCGGCTCTCTTTAGACTCAATAGCGCCTCAGCGGTAATCACCAACTTTACACACTTGTACCATAATCTACTATTCTTTACTTTTTTCAATTCGGCATCCCTTCAACTACATATTAAGCATTATTTTTATATTATTATTGCATAAGCATTCTAGTATGCACTTACCTCAGAAAATTAATACTATAAACATTGTAAAGGTAAAGTGTCGACTGTAAAAGCAGTTTCGTTCCTCGTCTCAAGCCTAGGTGAACTGGTTGAAGGGTCTACGAAGAATATCCAATTATTTTCTTAAAACAGTTTCTATTTTTTTATTTATATAACTGTGTGGCTCTTTACCTGCAAAAATCAGAGATGAAAAACCTGTAAGACTGGGTTCTCAATCATAGCGACGGGCGGAACGGGACCATCGGTGACAGCGGTGCGGTGATGCAATATGCATTCAATTATTATGGAAACGTCATGAGTGACAGCAGTAGCAGTGCGACAAAAACATTGATATACAAGCACCAGCTCCAAGATGCAAATTCAATGTATATTGTACAGAGCAAGAAATCAATGTGGCTCCTACACTACTAGAGACGACTTACTCTTTATATTTCAATCAACCAAGAGGGTTTAGCGAGCGTCACCCTTGACTCCTGCGATAACACTAAATACTACAAACGAATGATAGACAACTGACCAGCCACATGTGCGATTTTAATCTACGATCGGACGAAAATTTCTCTCGAAGTACTATTAATACCTTTGTCTCTATTAGGGTGTAAGTCAGTGGCAGCGAGCTACATTCCTAACTCTGTTATACAAAAAGTTAACCGTGGAACACCTAGGTGAATTACGTTGGTGTACCACGGGTCAGAAGGGTTTATTTGCATTATTACATCGCTGTCGCCTTTAGATCCGGCCCGCTTGCCACTGTCGTCGATAACGGTGCCTGAGAGTTAAAATGGAACTCACTATCTTGACAAACAAACATCCGGCGGATTTCGAATTGACACTTTGGAAATATGCCAATTTGATCGTGTAACCAGATAATATCATAGTGCCTTCCTTTTTACTGGATATTTTATTTCAATAATATCTAACTGTCTTGGTAGTATAGTGGTGTTGTATGCGACTGCAGTTGTGAGGTCTCAGGTTTGAATGGTTATCGTTTGTTTAGATCCTATTGCACAAGCTTTTATTAGCATAATTGGACTTGATGGCGTTGTGTAAAAAGTAATAAGAATTTTGAAATATTTTTCAACTTATAACAGTCCTGATAATCCGTTAAGGTATTGAAAACGATGCTAAATTTCGATTTTAAGTATAATTTTTTTCAGTCTCGAGCTGGACTCGAACCGGCGTCTTCTGGTTCAACGCACTAAACGCGTTTCCAATTACACCGTAATTACCGATCGTAGATTAAAATCGCACATGTGGCTGGTCAGTTGTCTATCATTCGTTTGTAGTATTTAGTGTTATCGCAGGAGTCAAGGGTGACGCTCGCTAAACCCTCTTGGTTGATTGAAATATAAAGAGTAAGTCGTCTCTAGTAGTGTAGGAGCCACATTGATTTCTTGCTCTGTACAATATACATTGAATTTGCATCTTGGAGCTGGTGCTTGTATATCAATGTTTTTGTCGCACTGCTACTGCTGTCACTCATGACGTTTCCATAATAATTGAATGCATATTGCATCACCGCACCGCTGTCACCGATGGTCCCGTTCCGCCCGTCGCTATGATTGAGAACCCAGTCTTACAGGTTTTTCATCTCTGATTTTTGCAGGTAAAGAGCCACACAGTTATATAAATAAAAAAATAGAAACTGTTTTAAGAAAATAATTGGATATTCTTCGTAGACCCTTCAACCAGTTCACCTAGGGTTGAGACGAGGAACGAAACTGCTTTTACAGTCGACACTTTACCTTTACAATGTTTATAGTATTAATTTTCTGAGGTAAGTGCATACTAGAATGCTTATGCAATAATAATATAAAAATAATGCTTAATATGTAGTTGAAGGGATGCCGAATTGAAAAAAGTAAAGAATAGTAGATTATGGTACAAGTGTGTAAAGTTGGTGATTACCGCTGAGGCGCTATTGAGTCTAAAGAGAGCCGAAGACGGTAATCAACAATACACACGTGTATCATACGACGTTTTTCAATACACTTATGAATAATATAATACTAAATAAACAAATAGATGTTTTTCCTTGGAGTTTTCAGGTAGTAAACTTTCTATAACCACAGTATAAAGAGTGGATAACGTTAAGGGCTTCACATCTTATATCGGGCGGTGTAGGTACTACATAAATCGTTTTATTCAAAACTAGTACTTGTAGACATTTTAATTAAAATATAATTTTAATTTTAACAGGGAAAATGAATTGTGAACCTTTTTGGTACTGGCGGAAAATTAATGATTAAGTTTTTTTTTATGCGCGCGCGTCGACCATAGAGTATAGAATGAGGCTTCTTTTTTTTTCATTAAAGTTGTATTAAGTTTTAAACAGAGAGACAAAAAAAGTTATATTTGAGTGAAAGTTTTGTTTATTATACACGTACAAGATGAAATTTTCTATTTAAATACGAAGTTGCATGAAATGAGCAAGCAATAGGTACGGATCGGGGGTCATCTAGTGATTTAATAATATATAGATATGGATATATCCATTTTTTGTATCAATTATCGCAGGGAAGTTTTATTACAAGTTATTGAAATTTGTTATACTTTGCTTCTTAGACTGAAATAAGTATGGATATGAAGGTTGTTTGTCAGAAGCACACAAATTAATATATTATGGACATAATTATAAACTGGACCGAAAACAAACGGGTTAAAAACCAAGCTTTACCAGTTTGCACGTCAAAAATAAACAGAGGCATCGTGAAACTTTGGAAACAATGGGGAAATATCCATATTGGGAAAAATACTTGTAACATGATCATCATCATCAAAAATTCCAATTCAGTTCAATTTTGAAAAGGTCCTAATAGTGTAATGGGTAACGCGTTCGGTGCGTTGTTCCAGAAGTCGCCGGTTCGAGTCCAGCTCGAGACTGAAATATTACACTTAAATTTGAAATTTCCATCTAGCATATGAAAGCAAAAATTCTTATTACGGTTTACACAACGCCATCTAGTCCAAATTATGCTAATATAATCTTGTGCAATAGGATATAAACAAACGATAACCATTCAAATCTGAGACCTCACAACTGTAGTTGCATACAACACCACTATACTACAAAGACAGATATTATAAGAAATTAACTTTCCAGTAAAAAGGAAGGCAGGTAGGTACTATTATATTATCTGGTTACACGTTCAAATTGGCATATTTCCAATGTGTCAATTCGAAGTCCGCCGGATGTTTGTTTGTCAAGATAGTACGTTCCATTTTAACTTTCAGGCCCCGGTATTGACAACAGCGGCAAGCGGGCCGGGATCAAAGGTGACAGCGGTGTGATTTGACCTATATAACAAAGCAAGGAATGTTGCTCGCTGCCACTTACTTGCACCCTAATAGAGACGAAAGGGTGTAAGGGGCCCCACTAAGATCTTCGGGGCCCAAGTCAACCTCCCGAGCTAGTGCGTGCACCTGCTGATTAACGGACGAGGCTCTGGCGCTGGCTTTCCCCTCTGGGGTTGGGAGGTCTGAGGACGTCGCTCCCATAAAAGCCACCCGCCGAAACAAAATGGTAAAGTATAATAGGAAAGCTGCTAGGGATAGGGCGCCGCCGCAAAACGGCGCGCAGGAGCCCCGCCCGACTCCTGTGGCAAGTGGGCTAGGGCTGCCGTGTGTCGGGCCAGCACGGCTAAAGAAGTTAGCCCCAACCCGAATACGCTTCGCATCTTGGCAAACATTGGCACGCTGACTGGGCGTGCGGTAGAGTTGGCCGAAGTACTCTCCAGGCGGAGGGTGGACGTGGCGTTCCTTCAGGAGACTCGGTGGAAGGGCAACAGAGCCCGGCCCTTGCAGAACGGCTACAAGCTGTATTACACGGGTGCGCCTGGTGGGGAGAACGGGGTGGCCGTTGTGCTCTCCGAGGGGCTGCAGAGTGGCATCTTGGAGGTGAAACGCTGTAGCGACCGGCTTATGATCGTGAGGGTGCTTATCGATGGGATTATTACCCACCTGATGAGTGCCTACGCGCCACAGGCCGGTTGTAGCGACGCCGATTAGGTGTCGTTTTGGGGTCAACTCGAGGGAGTGCTTCGGAGCATTCCGTTGTCACAGGGAATCGTTTTGGGCGGCGACCTAAACGGTCATGTGGGTGAGATGTGTAAGGAGTTTGAGCGTGTTCATGGTGGTTTTGGATACGGCACCCGCAACGCTGAAGGAGAAACTGTCCTCAGAACGTGTGCGGCTGCCGATCTGGCCATTGTGAACACGTATCCGAACATCTCATCACCTACAAGAAATCCGAACATCTCACCACCTACAAGAGCGGGAGGCATACAACTCAGATCGATTTCCTACTCACTAGGCGACACAGCATCGGCAAGGTGGCCATCTGCAAGGTCATACCCGGTGAGAGTCTTACTGCACAACACCGTCTCCTTGTCATGGACCTCTGCGAGAAGCCCAAAGGCAAACGCATCGAGCGGTGCCAGCGCCGCATCAGATGGTGGCTGCTTGATGAAACTAGGTCCCAGGAGTTCGTCACAGCTGTCGGTGACAAGTGCACCGACACTGAAGGCGAACCAGTTCAAGATTACTGGGACAAAGTTTAGGCGGCCATCCTTGGAGCGGCGAAGGTGGTGCTCGGTGAGTCTAAGGGTGGACGCAAATGTGACAAGGAAACTTGGTGGTGGAACGACGCAGTCCAGAGGGAGACTAGGGAGAAGAAAGCCCTCTTTAAAAAGTGGCAAGCAACCGGATCTCCTGAAGACCGCGACGCGTACAGGGCTGCCAAGCGCGCCACAAAGAGAGCTGTAGCCAGAGTCAGACGTGACCACTTACAACCTCTGTATGATAAGCTGAAATCGTCTGAGGGGCAGAAGCTCATCTATAAGCTGGCGCGCTCCAGGGTCAAAGCGGCACAGGATATATCCAAGTGTCGCTGTGTAAAAGACCCTGAGGGCAACCTGTTAAGCGAAGACCTCGCGGTAAAGGAGCGATGGCGCTCGTACTTCCACGAGCTGCTTAATAAACAGCACAAAGAGGTGCAGCCTCCGGACCTCCCTCCGAATCAGGGACTAGTGCCACCGGTAACGCCTGGAGAAGTCCTGACTGCGCTTTACCGCATGAAGAATCGGAAAGCTGTCGGACCCGATGGAGTCCCCATCGAAGCCTGGAAGGCGATGGGTCCTCGCGGTGTGGGCATCTTAGTAAACCTTTTTAACCGCATACTCCTCAGCGGGCAGATCCCAAACCAATGTAGACTGAGTATTATTACTCCAGTCTTCAAAGGTAAGGGGTCAGTGCAGGAGTGCGGGAGCTACCGCGGTATTAAGGTGATGTGCCACACCATGAAGATCTTCGAGAGGATTATAGACTCTCGGATCCGGCAGGAGTGCACTCTCTCGGAGTGTCAATATGGGTTTCGCCCTGGTTATGGGACCACGGACCCTGTTTTTGCCCTGAGGGTGGTCGCAGAGAAATACAGGTCGAAGAACACGCCTCTGCACTGTTTGTTTCTAGACATGCAGAAGGCCTTCGACTGTGTTCCTCGTGCGATGATCTGGTGGGCACTGCGGTCCAAAGGGGTTCCGATTCAATGGTTCGGACTGCTGTTGGCGACACGAAACCCTTCCTCATCACCGTCGAGGTACACCAGGGTTCGGTCCTTAGTCCGCTTCTGTTCAGTGTAATATTAGACGAATTGTCGGACAGCATCAGAAACCCACATGAGCAGCCTCCATGGTTGCTCATGTATGCTGACGATATTACGCTAGCAGACGCGGACAGGGGCAGATTGGTGCGACGTGTAAAGGCGTGGAAGGAGACGCTTGAGAACGGCGGTCTGAAACTAAATGTGGCGAAGACCGAGTACTTGGCACTAAACTCGACAGATCCCACATCCATCCGCATAGGCGGTGATTTGGTCGAGCGCACGGACCAGGTTAAATACCTGGGATCTGTTTTTCACACGTCCAGTGACATCGATTGCGATGTCAAGTCACGCATTGCTGCCGCGTGGGCCAAATGGCGGGAGATGACCGGTGTCATTTGTGACCCTAAAATGCCAATCCGGTTGAAGGGACAGGTCTACAAAACCATTATTAGACCTGTCCTTTTACATGGCAGTGAGACGTGGCCGATATTGGAGCGACACAAGCAGGAGCTGCGTGTCACGGAAATGAAGATGCTGCGATGGATGTGTGGGGTCACGCGGATGGACCGCGTGAGAAACTCTCGCATCCGCGGCAGCCTTCACGTCCGTGACATTGCAGATAAGTTGCAAGAGTGTCGCCTTCGTTGGTATGGTCACGTCTTGCGGCAACCGCCGGGCTACGTAGGTAACAAATGTCTGGCCATGTCAGCCTCGCCGGGTCCCGGTAAGAGGGGAAGACCCAAGAAGTGCTGGCTTGACGTCGTAAGGGATTACATGCGTGCCAATGGTCTCACTACAGGGGATGCCGAAGACCGTGCGAAGTGGAGGAGAAAATGTAGGAAAGCGGACCCCGGGCGTCGCGAGACGCAACTGGGACAGACGCTCGGATGATGATGAGAGACGAAAGAATTAATATTACTTCGTGAGAAATTTACGTCCAGCCGTAGACAAAAATCACATATGTGGCCTGTCAGTTGTCGGTCATTCGTCTGTGTATTAGTAGTGTAATCGCAGGAGTAAACGGTGACGCTTTCTAACCCTCTTGGTTGTATGAAATATTTAGAGTAAGGCGTCTCTAGTAGTGCAAGAGCCAGACTGCAATTTTATTGGCAACCGGAACCAACGGCTTAACGTGCCTTCTGAAGCACGGAAACGCTCGCAAATGTGTAGTCACCCATCCAAGGACTAGCTATAGCGATAGTTGCTTAACACAATGATCGTTTACAGAACACTGAGTCTGCGGGGCCACGAGCGCTTTGCATTAGGTAGATTAGTCACATATAAACCAATACGGTTACTTCGTTATCGCTTTCTGCAGGGTCTCAGCTAACGTCTAGATTACGATCATAATCATCGTCTTCGAGCGCTAGCGATTGTCGAAAAATGCATTATGGCTACAACATTATCTACATAACAAAACAGAATCCATCTATTCTTTTGAGCGAAACCTCGACTTGTAATATGGCTAACAATCTCTACAATTGTTTGATTGACATAAGGATAGCAAGTGATGTTTAATTTTCTAGTTTTCTAAATAAAGCGCTTACTATTGTAGAATGTCATATGGCTAAGCCTAGACTCGAAATCGTCACTCAATTGAAAGAAAAGAAAAGACAAGAAAGCCGTTGGTACAATTTGACTGATTTCGTAGTCCACTATTCCAAACCGCTCCAATAAAAGTATTGACCGGCCGATAGAATTCTACTAAAATAAGACGTGGCACCTGGTAAGTTGCATTTTTGGTACTATACTAATATTTTGATAGCTAAAAGCAGTGATTTTGCTAAAATTCTGTAAAGTGTGATTTTTGATTTGACTTTTTAACTACCTCAGTTATGTATGATTTGGTAAAATAAAAAATAGTTCAGCTGTAGGATCAAAATACTAACCTCATTAAAATTTGTAAAGAGATACGATAGGGACACATAATATCCACAAAACAGTTCACAAAATTGCTTTAGGATGTGTTTATGTAGCTGTACTGGGAAGAATAGGGCGAGAATATAAACAGTCTCACATTTTTGGTTTGCCAACGAGATCTTCTTCAATGAGCATGTCACAACGAGACCGAATTGCGTCGAGGAATCAAGTATTAAAACTGTCGATATGTCCATATTTATCACAGTTAGATCATTCTGTAATAAATCATACATATCCAGGAGCTTCATACTCTCAAATTGATTTTATATTGACTGGTACACACTGCATGCATTCTACTATAGTGGTGCTGGTTGGTAGAAGAGGTAATATTAATAGTGATAAACTTTTAAACATTTTTGATAACTTTTTAAATCTGTAAGTATAAAGTAATTTTGTCCACCTTGCCATACAGCACTACTATGAGCCACAAGGAAAATCACTTAAGATACAAATTAAATATGATGTGCGTTGGGCAGGTTATCCAGAAAAAGTTGGAAAACCAAATCGAGAGAAGGAACGGTTGAGCTGAGCAGCGTTTAGCAAACTTTCTGTCGCAATATCTGAATACAAATGTCTACAACCAATGCGTTCTACCACTTATGACCTACGGTACCAAGACCTGAACACTTAGGGAGTTGTCCATGCCTTCTAAATTGCGCAATGAGCTATGGAGCAAGCAATGTTTGAAATGTCTTTCGCGTGTGTATAAACTCCAAAATAAGGTTATCCGCCATAAAATTTGAGTACATAGTATAGGTATATATTATATAGCTCGCTGAATAAGCGCGTTCAAAATGTCAATGGGCGGATTTAGCCCGCCTGTACTGGATGCCGAAGGCGCAAAACTTAGTGGTGTGGCGTGAATTGAAAAAAAAATTCTAATCATTCAATCAGTCTATGGCCATCCACTGCTGTCAAAAACCAACAAATCATTAATAAAGTCGTACTTTCTTGTATTTAATTTAAAACAACGACCAAATAATTAAATTTTGCATAAAATAATATTTTAATGATATGTGTTGTAGCAGGGTTTGGTTTTTATAATACCTTGATACGGCTACCTTACTTAGAGATATGGACTGTTTGTACGCATAAAAGGTCGTATTTTAAACATACAACTTTATTCATGTTGTATCCTTAGTAGCAATAGTCGTAACAAAGACATACGACTTGTAGACCCACGAGTATAAGGTTGTAAGTAACTAAATTGGCTATATTTTCGTAAATAAGATTTTTATTGCATTCAAAGCTGGATATAATATTAATTAACTAATCATCCAAAGTGCTATTTAAAAACATCAGTGAAAAATGTGTTATAAATTCAACAAAACAACATTGTTCACAAAAAACGGCTCTTCTGAAAAAACTATCTTTTTGAGTTACGACATAATGCGTGATTTAGAAGTCGTCTGATTCACTACGATAGTGAAGGGCGCGTTGCTTGATTTACATTGTAGCATGTCAGTAAAATAACTACTCCGTCATCTTGTGTGTTCCACCATCTTAGCTTAGCATGACGTCACTCAGCTGAACCATGCATTGTCATCCCAACTAAATGTGTATGCAAATGTCAACTCAATCAGTTGCACAAATATACATACCTACAGGTCTTGTATGACACTTTACACAGCGCCATCTAGCCCAAATCAAGGTATAAGCATGTTTCATTGAACAAGATAACTGATAAATATACTTAAATGTTTCTAAATATATACATATTATACATAAGAAACACCCAAATGAATCCGTATATATGCCGTACCTTTAAAACGTTTACCGGAAGCAATTTTTAATACACCAAAAAAAGGCAGGGTACGAGTATATTATGAAGTACAAGATACTTATAATATTTTGTTTTTCCAAAAAATTACTTCCATTTAGTTAAATATAGTTGAATATCTATTATGATATGTATTATGATATTTATATAAAAGTATCCATATTTTAGAAAAAATCTCTATAAGTATGCCAGTCTGTCTGTGTGCTTGTACCAGCCAATTTCTGAAATGGCTTTATCAATTTTAAAAGGACTTTATTAGTAGATAGCTGATGTTATAAGGAATAACTTGAGTTATAATAAATTATGTCTGTACTAAACTCAAGGACTGTTTTACAATTCACTAAGAAGCCACTGCCGTCTAACTCCCCAATCTCGCAACGGTCTATGTCTTTCGTCACTTTTGTTTGGCAATAGCATGTTTTCTGCAATGATTTCCCATTTTCCAAGTACATAAAAGGCAAATTGATAACTTGTTACTAATTTTGACAAGGACCTTGTATAGTACTAGATTTTCATATTAAAAATTCAAATGCCACACACCCCATTCTTTAGTCCTCCTTGGTCAGAGGCGCCTTTGAGATCGGGAGCGAACACAATCATCTAACTAACTAACTATCTTC
Source organism: Thumatha senex (assembly GCA_948477245.1). Classification (NCBI taxonomy): domain Eukaryota; kingdom Metazoa; phylum Arthropoda; class Insecta; order Lepidoptera; family Erebidae; genus Thumatha; species Thumatha senex. Next base: position 19,741,333 of record OX419744.1, read on the forward strand.
ACGCTATTTCCCTGACGGGGTAGTTAGAGAGGACAGATCGCCAAGCTTCGCGATCCATGCATACTTCTTTCGCTACCTGTAAATTCATTAATCGCTTCATACCTGCACGTCTGGGTATCCGAGTACTTTTGACTTTTCCGTTTTTGAGCAATATGCTCACGTGGTCTTTATATGTAAGTCTCGGCCTACCCTGACTACTTCTACCCCTTTACCCACTGCCACATTATTGCCCTCACAGCAGGGTAGCGAAGTGCCTAAATGTATTTCATAAAAAATACCACTCACTACCTCTAATAGCTTTTACTTCCTCACATATAAATTTCAACATACATTCACACGATTTATTTCTACAAATAGATCAAATAACTTTGCTGCTATAAGCAACGGAACAAAAAACTGGGAGTCTTGAGAGAAAATCGCCGAATCTGACGTCATTTATCATTCCAACGATCCTGTCACTTATGCGATAAGTTCAAAAGTTTGAAAAACGAAGGCAGTCGACAAAAAATATGATATATGCCAGCGCTATGAGATTTTCCCCATCTCCCGGCTTTTATATGATTATGTTTGTACTTATATAACTTTATTTACTATCCTTCTAATATTACAAATGTGGAAGTTTGTGAAGATATTTGTTATTCTATCACGCTTCAACCAATGAAGTACCTAATTGTACTGAAATTTGGTATATAGTTACCCGACACACCTGAATCAACTTTTAACTGTTATTTATCTATAATTAAATATATATAATTTATTCATTTATCTATTATAAGGACTTTAATTGGTCGTGCTAATTAGTGTCTAGCACATAAGACCTTTTAGCCTTTTTACTACCACCTCACTAAAAAGGCAATGCGTTCATTTTTTTTTTTCTAAAATAGACACCTTTTTATTAAATTTATTCGGCCCTTTTGATATAGAAGTTATATTATATTTCCCCTCTCCTACATCGTCATTTTCCTATCCATACATCCTTTCCCTACCTCATCCTCTTCCCATCCTCTCTCCGCCAAGTCAAGGTTGCCGTGCCTATGTGCTGCGTGGCTAGGGGCGAGCCTAGCATTAACGTGCCTTATGCCTTGGGACCGGGCGACCCCAGAACAAGGCTAGCCTTACTTAGACAAGCGGGGCTCTGTCTAGATGGACTTTTATTTTCCCTTGCCACTCGTGGGAACGCTATGGTGTTTCAAAATTTTAAAACCCAAAATGGCGGCGATGCAGTTCATCACCCGTCATGTCCCGTTTCCCATCGAGGCGAAAAGTGGGCTATGGATAGCCGCTTTGCTACACTGAATATTAGAGGAGGATTAAAAGATAAAATTGAGGAGGTATGTGAGATGCTGCGAGAGAGACGAATTGATATTCTGTGTGTGAATGAAACAAAGAGGAAAGGATGTGACACCACTACACATGGACCCTATACGGCCTACTGGTCAGGTGTAGCCCCGACCAGTACAGCGTGCCAGGGTGTGGGTGTGTTACTATCCGTAAGAATGAATGAATGTGTGAGCCCAAGACTCCTTTGGTTGAGGCTGAAGGTTGGGCTTACCCGCATCTTTGTTTTAGGAGTTTATGGCGCCGATCTTCAAGGGACCAAAGTGAGAGGCAGGCAATTTTTGAGAGTGTGAGCGATATACTGAGTAAATGCAAACGGAATGAAAGAATAGTAATGTTAGGTGATTTTAATGGTTGGGTTGGTGTGAAGCGTGATGGTTATGAAAGTGTATTAGGAAAGTATGGTGACGAACGAGTGAATGAAAATGGAGAAAGTTTGCTTGAGGTATGTTTGGAGAGGAACCTTGTGGTAATCAACACCATGCTCAACCACAGGGATATCCATTTGTTTACGAGACAAGAAGGAAGCCAGAGAAGCATGATTGATTATGTAATTGTAGATGCAAAGATGAGAAAGAAAGTGTTAGACACTCGGGCATACCGCGGTGCCGGGATTGACACAGACCACTTCTTGGTTGTTAGTCGAGTAAGAGGTCTGTTTCAGCGGTATCGTGTGCATGCACCTGTTAGTGTACTAGAACGCATAAAAGACGAGAATTTGCAAGAGATAGGCATAAAAGAGGAATTTAAGTGAAAGCTAAGCAAGAAATTTGAAAATTCTGATGACGTATGTAAGATCGAAGAAGTATGGAAGTCATTTAAGAAAGGTCTAGTGGAAGTTGCGGTGGAAGTGTGTGGGGTAAGCAAGAGAAGCCAACGATGTAAGAGAAAGAGAATGTGTGCAGAAGTCCGAAAGGCTTTGTCTGATAAGAAGAAAGCATGGTTGGACTGGTTGACTTCAAAGGTCAATCAAAGAATGCAGAAGGCAACGGATGAGGATGTAAAAATGGCAAAGAATGAATATAAAAGGTATAAACGAGTTGCAAAAGAGGTTATAAAAAGAGAGAAGGAGAATGATAGGGATAAAATATATAACAGGTTATCTGATAATTTCCAGCAGAATATAAAATTATTTTGGAAATCGATAAAATCTGTAAGGGGTCAACAAACATCATCGAAACTCAGTAATATCAGAAACCAGGATGGCAGTTTTCTAAAAGGAGAAGAATGTGTGCTAAAAAGATGGAAGCGATATTTTGAAAACTTGTTGGAAAAAGAGGATATGCAAGTACAGACTAGTTTCTGGGAAATGAATGAAATTGGTAAGGAAGAAGTCATAAGTATGGAAGAAATAGTGGAAGCATTGAATAGCATAAAAGTGGGAAAAGCTGTGGGACTTGATGGGATCTCTATCGAGATGCTGAAAGCGGGACAAGGCGTGGTAGCATGCCAGCTGTAACGGCCTTTTCAACCTTTGTTGGAGGAATGGCAGCGTACCAAGAGATTGGTGTAAGGCTGTCATCGTACCGCTTTAGAAGGGAAAAGGGTCACAGCAAGAGTGCAAAAACTACCGCGGCATAAGCTTGCTCAGCATCGTCGGGAAATTGTTTGCAAAAATTTTGATAAAAAGGTTGATGAATGAAACTGAAGGAAAAATGTACAAGCAGGATTTATGAAAGGAAGAGGATGTAAGCTTTTGGCGAAAAGTCAAAAGGTCTACTGCGTATTTGTAGACTTGGAAAAGGCCTATGATAGAGTGGTGAGGAATAAACTGTGGTCAATACTGGCCAGGTATGGAGTAAACAGCCACTTGATACGAGCACTGAAATCTCTCTATGAGGGCTCCAGTGCTTGTGTCAGAATCAACGGAACTTGCACAGACTTTTTTCACATTGAAAAAGGTGTGAGACAGGGTTGTGTAGCGTCGCCGTTGCTGTTTAACCTATACATGGACAGCTGCCTGAAAGAATTGCAAGAGAATACGTATGGTATAAAAATGTATAAACTGACCGTCAAGTGCGCCGATGATCAGGTAATACTAGCATCATCGGCGGAGGAGTTGCAGTTGATGGTTAACATTATGTATGATGCGCTAAAAAACAAAGGAATGAAAGTGAATGTAAACAAGTCGAAAGTAATGGTTTTTGAAAGAGAGGCAAGTATGACGGATTGCTCAATTGTTGTGGAAGGAGAAAGAGTAGAACAAGTAAAAGAGTTTGTATGTCTAGGTACAAAATTTTGAGAGAGATGGAAAAGACATTGAGCGAAGAGTATTGGCAGGAAATAAAGAGAATGGAGCCATGTACGCCTTTATGAGCAGTCAGAACGTCTCGAAGAAGGCACGACTGGCTGTACATAGAGGTGTGCTGGTCCCCACACTTATGTATGGCAGTGAAAGTTGGGTATGGCAGAAAACGCATAAAAGTAAAAAAAGGGATGCTTACATTGTTCGGACACGTGGAGAGGTTGGATGAAAGTAGACTGACAAAGCAGTTTTATGTGGCGAGAGTGACTGGGCAAACTAGTAGGGGTAGACCTCGGCGTACGTATGTCAATCAAATCGAAGACCTTATGGAAAAAGGCCAGGTCAAGAGTACCCTTAACCCGCGAGCGTGTACAAAAACCTTATGAAAGTAGAAGAAGCGAAAGTGGTATGTCAGGATCGTAGCAAGTGGAAAACCATAGTCTCTGCCTACCCCGATGGGAAACAGGCGTGATAATATGTATGTAACTAACTAACTAACTAACTATCGGAATTTAATTGGAATCAGATGGCACTGTGTGAGTTGTCCCAACGATATTTATTTATAATTATTATTACTTTTAAGGCGTAGCGGTATTTAAAATTACAAATTTTAGATGGGTGTAAGGGGCCCCACCAAGATGTTCGGGGCCCCAAGCGACCTTACCAGCTAGCTGTGCACTTGTTGACCAACGAGGCAACGACGCAGGTGCTCTTGTGAGGGCTGGAGGTCTGATGACAGTAACTGGCAATAGTGCCGAAAATAAAAAGCCAAATCGAAGCTTAACCACAAATAAAAGCGGACCTGAACCTTCGGGTAGGGTTTGCAAGCAACTGGGGCATAGAGCAAGGAATCAGTGTCAGCCGCGCGTTCTCTAGTAGAGGCGGTACACACTATCTATAGTAATAATATAATATAAAGCTGAAGAGTTTGTTTGAAAGCGTTAATTTCAAAAAGAGTTTCAGAATTTTAAATATCTGGCCAGTAGTAACTGATCAAAAATTATTTTTGTGTTGGATAGCCCATTTATCGAGGGAGGCTATACATCATCACGCTACTACCCTGGAGAGCGGAGCAGTAATAATAAATGTCGACAAATCGAGGAGTTTTTTTTATTTATTTTGGTAGAATTTATAAGCGATAGGATTAAATAGGTGCGACGGGAGTTCGAATTATGTCACGGGCGAAGCCGGGGGGCTCATCTATTATATTTCATAAAACCAAAATGCGTGTGAACCTTTTTTTTCATTCGATAGTATTAATTACGACAAACGAAGGTTTATAATGCCATTTTTGTATACAGTTCGACATAAAATTGGCACGTGGCAATTATTACCTTCGTCTCTAATAGGCACCAAATAAAGGGAGCGAGCGACATTCCTTGCTTTGTGGTTTAATGTTTAACACGGCAATGGGCTCCCCACCTGTTACGTGTGACAAAAATGCATACGGTGAAGTGTGGGCATATAGTATGCCTCTGCCTACCCTTTCGTGGATAAAGGCGTGACAATATGTATGTATGAATGTATGTATGTGGTTTAATGTTTTTACGACCAAGTGCGGGTAGTTGAAAAAAGCACTTGCGCTTCGTGAGGCGACGCTGAATTCATCAGTCCACGCGTGACCACGGCTGGTGTAATCCGGTCAAAACGTCGAGAAGTATAAGGTAGGCTTTGTACCTAATAATCCACGTCCCGAATATGACTTGAAATGTCATAAATATTGTGGTTATAAGATAAATCCAAGAGCGCACAGTTAACTCTGTTTGTAAATATAAGATATAAAGCCCAACTAAGCTAATATAAGCTTGTGTGTGATCTAGACAAAGTAGCATTGCTACCTAACTTACAATGTACGACAATAACATGATTTTTAGTTTGTGTTGCTCTATTCTGAGAATCATTGTAGGATATCTTCCTACTTTGAAGTATTACTATTAAACGTATACAACACATTGTAACACAACATAAAATTCTTGCATTATTGTTACTACTTCAGTATCATTCATGTCCCTCGAAGGGGTGGCAGAGGTGTACTACGAGTATACGCCCACATTTAACCATTAGCATTTTTGTCCCACGTAACAGGTGGTGAGCCGTGTTGAAATAAACAGGAGCAGGTTGTGGCTACCTGTTGTTAACATTATTCAAGCCGCTAATTAGGCCTTCAACTTGGCTTAAAGATGGCTATGTTACTCGCAACCGGGCCTCCGGGTACATTATGTTAATATTATGTTATGTAGTAGCAATGTTACAACTGATAAACATACTTATATATAACTAAATGAAACAGGCGTTATAAGGCGGAAACCCATTTTAAAAAAACTATAATTATTTTGTGTTAAATGTTATTTTTGCAATATTATTAATAAGTTGAAATGTGATGGTTGTAGCAATGTTTAAATAGGCCAAGCAGGTCGTTCATTTGATACTAGATATAAGGAACACTTAGCAGCATTCCAAAACGTACACACGGATAAGTCACTTTTCGCGAAGCATTTGCTGGACACCTACAGATATTTTGAATAATAACAACAGTTTTTAAATACCTGCGTCTGTCTATTTCAACACGGCAATGAGCTCACCACCTATTACGTGGGACAGAAAAATCCACACGGTGAAAAGTGGGCATATAATATGCCTCTGCCACCCCTTCGGGGATGAGGCGTGATGGATATTTTTTTTAATTTATTTAAATATTACATTTATGTGAAAAGGGTCTTAAAATGTCCGTATTAGAGTAGCTAGAAATTATAAAACGGGACGGCTGTACTTTGCTGAACGAACAAACAGACTTCCACACTTCGGCTTTGCTTAGTTTATTCACAAATAGACAAAACAACTAGAAGTCTACATCGCGCTATCGTTTGGTTGCGTTCGAACTACAAAAAGTTGAGGTGAACGCGTTAGTACTTTTGCTGCCAAACAGTCTTGATAATGCCTCGTGTGTAGGCGAAACACGTGTCGACATCGTACGACAATCTAAAATTGCGGAATATTTCAAAAATAACCTTTAAAACAAAATAATTATAGTTTTTTTGTTCTTAAATATTTCTAAATACATAAATATTATAAAATTAGAGAAACTAGTAGGAATTTGGTATTGATATAAAACGACAAGAGAAACGCTTCTTTTGACAGTTTACTTACGAACTCAAAATGAACATATTTATACCTAGTGCACCCAAATATAGCAAGACTGCATATAGTAATTTTGCAGCCTAATCATTTTCTATCCGTAATCAGAAACGGTCCAGCAAAGTCGACACCTACACTAACAAATGCAAAGTTGAGAGATAACTCTCGACTTTGCGTTGCATAAGCGCTCAGAAGGTAATTCAACCATGAGAGGGGTAATAGTGCTGGAGTCGCCGGCACGTCACACATTGCCAAACGACAATGCGAGCTAGGTGGCGTCCCCCCACGGTCCACGCATACTCTCTAATAGAGCTGGGAAGGAGCTGAGATCCAGCATGAAGAAGGCGCAAATGCTCTTTCTCAAACTCTGGAACAGACATTTGAGGATTACTCAAATATTCGTTCAGACTTCTGATTTGAAACCCGAGTGCCTAGCGCGTCAGTCGTATATAACTAGGTATGTCATAAGATAAAAAAAGTAACTTAGACGCTATTGGAATAGTAGATCAAAAAAATAATTTTTATTTTTATTATTATATTTATCTATCACGCCTTATCCCCGAAGGGGTGGCAGATGCATTTCAGATGCCCACTTTTGTGTATTCCTGTCCCACGTAATAGGTGGTGAGCCCATTGCCGTGTTGAGATAGACAGACGCAGGTTGTTGCTACCTGCTGTTGAAATTTTTCAAGCCGCCTAACCTGGCCTTGAATAAGGCCTTTAATCAGGCTTAACGACTGCTCTGTTACTGGCAACCGGGACCAACGGCTTAAGGTGCCTTCCGAAGCACGGAAACGCTCGCAAATGTTAATGCCACCGCAAATGTAAATCCGTGACCAGCTATAGCTAAAATTGCTTAACGCAGTAATCGTTTGCAGAACACCGAGTCCGCGGGACCACAAGCGCTTCTTAAATTTTAAATAAATATAAATAAATAATATTATTTTTTTATTATTCACCATTTAATACTCAAGAACATTATATATCAAAGCTAATAATAACACGGCACAGCAAATACATAACCGTATTGTTCTAATATAAACCGGTAGGTAAATTCACATTGAACGTGCTCAAGAAAATCTTGTATGCATTCATCGTAATTCCTACTCAGTCCTTTATCGGCCACATAATACCCAGCTCTGCCTTAGCGTTTGATATTTTACTTATCACATTTTTTTTCATTGGTAATGTCAGGGAAACCAAACTAGCTGCTTCTAACGTCAGCGACAAGCGATTCAGGAGCTTTTTAGAAGATAAATGCAGTGATCGAGCGCTACTTACCGCAGTCTTAAGGGGAAGTATTCAGTTACTCTTTCATACTAACTTTCATGACCAAAAATTGTGACAACATATTTCACTATTATAGTTTTGGTTTAGGGTCAGCAGCGCGAGTGCTGCACCTCTGGTGTTGCAAACGTCCATAAGCTACAGTGACCACTTACCATCAGGAGGGCCGTACGCTTGTCTGCCACCTCAGTGGTATAAAAAAAAATACGACAAATCTGAACTAATTGCGTTTATGACTATGTTCGTGTGGAAGCAAAATCACAATAATTAAAATAGTTCAAAAGTTGGAGTCACAAAACCTCAGAAATTAGCAGACTCTTTATACTTTTTTCTTCAATGTCGCATTATTTCATATATGTGTGTACAATAAATAAATAAATAAAATAATAAATAAATAAAATATATTATAAAATATTTTTTTATTAAACTTCGCGCGTAAAAGAAGCATACTTAGAGTAAGAATATTCAAATAAACAGACATGCTTGTGCAACTTAAGAACCGCAATCGCCGCGATTGTGTCGTTAAAACGTGCGAATCTGATACTTCACCCGAACGCAGGTGGTCGTAAAATCGCGATGTAGTATTGGAATAGTTGTTTAAACGCGTGATTCAGATTCTGACGCCAGAGAATCGCTAAAACGCAATTCAGTTTCAATACACTAGCGAAATTGCCGATCGCTAATGCTAAAAGAAGTTAGTCTGGGAAATCTCTAAATCCAGTTCTGTAAGAAATCAGCAGCTGAAATGGTACTGATTCTATTGAAATATATTATGTTATCTGTGATATAAATAACCATTTCTTTGGACAAGTCAAATCTAATGGAAATGATTTGTTAGTGAGGGTTTCAAAGCCACGCATACACATAGACTTTTCTGACTACACAGACATAATCGGTTACGGCACAATGGCTTATCTTACAAAAGTTATACGTTGACATGAATGTTTGTGAAAATCTTTGGATGTTTGTTACTATATAGAGCATGACTGAATGCTCTAACCTTTGAACTATAGAGCAAACAATATTGCTCACTCCCTCTTGCGCCCAAATAGAGTCGAAAGTAATAATAAATAGCGTTAAAGTTTACGTCCGGCCAATTGTTTATAGTAATTAATGTAAACGTATGAAAGGTGACGCCCCCTGACTACTGACACGCTTGTTTGAATGTAATAATAATGGTCTGCATCTGTGCGTCTCCTTTTGCTTCCTGCAGATTCATTATTCGCTTCATACATGCACGTCTGGTATCCGAGTAATTTTGACCTTTCCGTTTTTGAGCAATCTGCTCACGTGGTCTTCATATGTAAGTCTCGGCCTACCCTGACTCCTCCTACCCTCTACTTCGTGTAAATAGAACCTGTATGAAATCACATAATTTGTTTACTATCCTTGTTATTTACGAGGCAATTCCAGAAAAAGCCCATATATTCTGGTTTTAATCCAGTCAGAGGCTCGATCAAAATTCATCTCGTGTTTGTCCTATTTAAACAGAGATCTGAATACCTTGGGACGGGGCTAGCTTTTTATTCTACGAAGATTGCTAATATAACTGAGATTACAAATATTACGGTAGATATCGCCCACATTTAGCCAATCATAATTTCGTCGCATGAAATCTCAATGGTAACAATCAGGGGGCCGAGTCTACTATTTTCGAATAGAAAGCCGATCTAGTTCTATTCTATAACGGTTCTATTGCGATTAGTCTAAAACTAGGTAGTCTACTAAAACTATAATATATTTCACGATCACACTTAAGCTGCAGAATAGAGACAAAATAGCCGTTTTTAGCGATCAAAATATTAATAGAGACTACCAAATATGCCTATTAAGAGCTACTTACAGGCGCTATGTACGTGTTAATAACATTCTATCGGCCGGCCGACCGCAATTGTAATAGTAGACTACGAAAACTGACAATTTTTTCTGTCGGCTCTCTATTGGGCGAAGATTTCTATTCTCTTTTGACTCAATTGAATTGTAGACTTGCCCCGGGAGACTCAACAAATTTTATTATTCTGTTCTTTTTTGCAAGACGGTGGCAGGTACATTTAGTTAGACAAAACTTTTGTATGACTGCCTATCTATCTATCTATATTCACGCTGTATCCCTGACGGGGTAGTCAGAGAGGACAGATCGCCAGGCTTCGCGATCCATACATACTTCTTTTGCTTCTTCGAGATTCATATACGACTATATGTATGACTGCCTCGGTGGCGTAAATGGTATTGTTTGCAACTACCGTGCGGTTCGGTTTCGGGGTCGAAACAAATATTTGTGTGATCCGCAAATGTTTATTTCGGTGTTTGGAAGTTTCCTATATATAATATGTATTTATTTAGAAATATATAAGTAAATAAATAAATAAAATAAATATCCATCACGCCTTATCCCCGAAGGGGTGGCAGAGGCATATTATATGCCCACTTTACACCGTGTGGATTTCTGTCCCACGTAATAGGTGGTGAGCCCATTGCCGTGTTGAAATAGACAGACGCAGGTTGTGGCTACCTGCTGTTTAAATTTTTTAAGCCCTTTTTTTAAGGCCTTATGGGCGGCCTTCAACCAGGCTTAACGACTGCCATTTTAATGGCAACCGAGACCAATGGCTTAATGTGCCTTCCGACGCACGGAAACGCTCGCAAGTGTAAATGCAACAAAATGGTCAGCCATCCGAGGACCAGCCATAGTGAAAGTTGCGTAACTCAATGATCGTTTACAGAACACTGAGACGGCGGGGCCACGAGCGCTTCCTAAAAATATAATATAAGTATTCCTAATAATATAAGTATTAGAAAAAAAAATTAAAGGCACATAGTATGCTAACTTTTTAAAGTGGAAACTTTTTAAAGTGGAAAAATTTTTCAGTCACGTGCTTCTTGCCAGCGTCTTCTGGTTCAACGCACCAGACGCGTTACCAACTACACCACCGTGACGTGCTCGTAACTGACGAATTAATCTTTACGTCTTTAGGCGACGTAATGCGCCATCGACCGGCACTTAGCAAAGTTGCACGGTACGAATGTATAGAATTGCATCTATAATCATTCGCTTTGTGATGACACCTGCCAAAACTTTAGAAACAAATTTGAAAGCAATTAGTTTGCTAACTTTTTCTAAATTAATTTTTTTTAAGTGGAAATATATTTCAGTCACGAGCTGGACTCGAACCAGCGTCTTCTGGTTCAACGCACCAGACGCGTTACCAACAACACCACCGTGACCTGCTCGCAACTGACGAATTATTATTATTAAGTATGTTTATCAGTTGTCTAGATCCTAAACCACAATCTTATTTTAGTTTATTTTGGGTTGCATGTAGCTGTGTAAAAGAAATGTCCTACAGTATTTATTTAAGGATACAACATATATTTTTATTAAAAGTGAAAGAGGACTACTTGCATCACACGAGACTTGATCCCGTGAGCTTTGCCTAACCAGAGCAATACTTTACTACTAAATTACAGAATCGCATTAAAAATAGCAGTCATTTCTTTATGGTTCCGATTCCGAATAGGTATGGGTTGGAACCGGTAGCAGGGTTCTTGTTGATATAGAAAAACCACGCCGGCAAAATCAAGCAGACCAGCTAGTTTATACTCTATACTAATAAAGCTGAAGAGTTCGTTTGTCTGGTTGAACGCGCTAATCTCGGGAATAACTCGTTCAAATTAACTTTGTGTTTGTGTGGAATAGCCCATTTATCGAGCAAGCTAGGTACATATTATCAAGCTACTACCCTGAAGAGCGTAACAGTAATCATAAATGTCAACAAATCGGATTATTTTTCATATTGTGAAAGTAATAAACGACAGGATTAAATGGGGATTCAAAGTATATCACAGGCGAAACCGCGGGGTTTAACTAGTATTTAAATTAAAACCTCTTACACATCTTCGGGAGAAAATATGGGTCTTGGAATATTAATAAGCTTTACAGTGCAGTTCAATGATTTAGAAAATATCGTAATATTCATGTTTTGGTATATGGCCTATGAAATACAATCTTTCATTAACTTTATTTTTCAATTCGGTGGCGCAGTGTTAGTGCATGCGACTGACACTTGGAGATGTCTGCACTTTCCGTTCTGACACAACCTTGGAGATGTCTGCACTTTCCGTTCTAAACAAAAGAAGCGTTTTTCGGCTGACTGAAACGAATCTCCAGCGAATTAACATCACCCTTAAAGGGGAGTGCGACAACATTACGACCATCACTATCGCGAGTAGTCATGCGACTATAAAACTCTTTACAAAGTTTATCATCCGGGCCGACAATAGGAGGGACGTTCACCTCTTCTATCTCCCAGAATTTACGGACAGCGGAGTCCAGCGGCTCAACGGCGCAACAATATGACACTGTCGAGTTACAATCAAAACAAGCGGGTGCGGAACCAACAATAACAAACCCAAGAACCGTCTCTAAGGCGAGCGGCGCGGAGTGCGATGCGTGACCTTGAACCTTATGCTGCAACAGGAGGTGCGGGAAAATCGAAGTGCCAACTAACAAATCAATATCTCCTGGAACGGCGTAAGTATCATCGGCCAAAGGCAAATCTCTAAAATTAGTCAATAATGAGGTATTGACTACGACAGTTGTAACGTTACTACTTTCCGGGAGGGGAAAAAAATAAACTTTAGGAGGAAACTGTAACCAGGACTGGAGGAGTCCTGGCTTAAAAGAAAAGTAAAAGAAAAAAAAGGAGAAAAGGTAAAAAAAAATAAAATAAATATCCATCACGCCTTATCCCCGAAGGGGTGGCAGAGGCATATTATATGCCCACTTTTCACCGTGTGGATTCCTGTCCCACGTAATAGGTGGTGAGCCCATTGCCGTGTTGAAATAGACAGACGCAAGTTGTGGCTACCTGCTGCTGAAGTTTTCAAGCCGCCCATAAGGCCTTCAACCAGGCTTAACGACTGCCATTTTACTGGCAACCGGGACCAACGGCTTAACGTGCCTTCCGAAGCACGGAAACGCTCGCAAATGTAAATGCCACAAAGTGGTCACCCATCCGAGGACCAGCCATAGTGAAAGTTGCGTAACTCAGTGATCGTTTACAGAACACTGAGACCGCTAGGCCACGAGCGCTTAGAAAAGGTAAAGTTGATTTAATATAATATAAAAATGTTAAGAAAATAAACCAAGGAAAGCCGGGAGTAAATTAAAGTCTTGATTCTTCAAGAACAGCCGCTAAGATGGGGCCTCGAGTAGGCCTCCACGTTGCTAGGAAGGGGGGCCTCTAGTAGGCCTCCACGTCGCTAGGAAGGGGGGCCTCTAGTAGGCCTCCACGTCGCTGAGAAGGGGGCCTCAAATCCCCTCAAGGCCTCCACGTCACTGACCTCGAAGAAAACTGGTTGCGAACTCAGGCAGGTAGAGGGCTGAAACTGACGAGCGGTCGGCGTCTTTCACAGAGCCGGTTAATAATACACAACACTGCAGACCATCACTTCACTATTTCTGGAGAGCACAACCCTCACACTCAGCACTTATTCCCAGCACCTCCTCTCAAGGTGAGCACCAAAAGTAGACTCATCTGACGGCCCCGGCTTCCTTCTTTTCCAGAGCATTTCAAAATTTAAACAAGATTAGAATACAAATAATATAAATTTATAACAAGGTCTAATATCTATACAACCTAACCTACTGGCAGCTCTAACAATAAATTAAAAATAAAAACTAGGCTTGTCATTAACTGACATTAAAAATTACAAAAGGTAAACAAACTAAGAGAGCATAAAAACTCTTGAATTATCAAGGCCTATGAATGCTACAGATAATGGTCATGCAGATAATTTGGAGAGAACGTATAATAAAACATTTAATTAAAAAAGTAAGTAAAAAATGTTACATTACATTTCCCCGACAACCCCGGAAAATTTTTGATTGTAATGAAAAAATTTTGTTTATAAGAAAGAAGGCATTGACCAGCTAAAGTTAACCTATATGACTATTTACAGTGGTTCAGAAAGTTTTACAAAAGATAAAAATTACGTTACCCGATAACCCTTGAAAATTTACAACTGAGAAAATTTTGATGTTGTAAAAGAAAAACCTTGCTCTTTCATACACCTTTTATCAACCCACATTTCATACTCCCTCAATCATACATACATCACTAACATACTGAGGGGATATGGTTCACATTCTATGACACATACTCCACAAGGAAAAAAAATCATTTTTTTTTAAATTACGATGGCTTATTTATTTAAATTAGGTGTCGTAATCCGCACCTTTTTTAAAACCCGTTATAATTAAAAGAAATATTTACAAAGCTTTCCCAGCTTAAGAAAAGCAGTCAAGGTTTGAAAGCATAATTGCTTAAGAAAAGCCTTCAAGTATCAAGTAGTTCAAGTATTAAAAAATAAAACTTTCCAGCTTAAGAAAAGTAGTCAAGGTTAAAAGCAAAATTGCCTTTTCAAGAAACTAAGTTGAAGTATTAAAAACGATACACAATGGCTTATTTTAAGAGTTGTGTACCGCTCTATGAAGAAAAAAGAAAAAACAGAAAGGAAAAATGCCAAAAGTGTTTGGAGAAAGTAAACCTTGTGTAGTATTTACAATGAACTTAATGTTAAATGATAAGTAAAAAATATTTTTAGAGACATCAAGGACAAAAAAAAACCGATAAATCATTCAAGTTTAAAAAAAAATAAGATTAACCAATTTTATATAAAAACACAGCAGATATAAAACTAAACTTTAAAATCTAAAACGTGCCATTTTCCTCTTAAGCCGCTCCAAAATGAAAAAAAGTGGTGACAGTTTCTCTTATGTTTCAGATCAAAGTCAAAGCATGATAAGCGAAAAGTTCAACGTGCTAATCTCCCAGAAGGATTAGATAAATTTTATAAATTTTGTAAATTTTGTAAAGATTTTATATAATATTAAACGAGTTTATTACCACATGTTACCATGGTAACAATGTTGCCGTAGTAACAAATCAAACTAAATGAAGTAATGTTTAAAGTGTTGATTTACGTTAAGATTTGTATAAACAACCACAGGATATTGTCCTGCAGCCGCCGTGAAGTGTCCCAGCCCCCAACTAGTAAGAGACCACGAATGGTTTTAAGAACACTCACTAGCGAAGACTGGGTACGATTACCAGAGGGTAACCGCAGAGGTGTGCAAGTGTGTGGGATGCAGTATAATGATGTATTAGTAGAGAGTTATAATGTGCCTAGGTGATAACGACTATAGGATATTGTCCTTAGTACGTCGTAGAGAATCCAAACCCCAACTTGTAAGTGACCACGAATGGTTTTAAAAACACTTGCAAGCGAAGAATGGATGACAATTACCATTGGGTAACCGCCGTGGTGTGCAATTGTGTGGGATGCAGTATAGTGATGTATAGGTAGAGTGTAAAGAAGTATTGTAAAGGTCGAGGTGGATGAGGTGGTGAAAATATAAGCTTACCAAATAAAAATCTCTTGAGCAAGTTTGTTTTGGAATTTAGAGAACCTGAAAATAATTAAAAAGGGGGGGTTAGTAAGAAGTTGGGCGCCAAACTGTAACGTTACTACTTTCCGGGAGGGGAAAAAAATAAAGTTTAGGAGGAAACTGTCACCAGGACTGGAGGAGTCCTGGCTTAAAAGGAAAAGTAAAAGAAAAAAAAGGAGAAAAGGTAAAGTTGATTTAATATAATATAAAAATGTTAAGAAAATAAACCAAGGAAAGCCGGGAGTAAATTAAAGTCTTGATTCTTCAAGAACAGCCGCTAAGATGGGGCCTCGAGTAGGCCTCCACGTTGCTAGGAAGGGGGGCCTCTAGTAGGCCTCCACGTCGCTAGGAAGGGGGGCCTCTAGTAGGCCTCCACGTCGCTGAGAAGGGGGCCTCAAATCCCCTCAAGGCCTCCACGTCACTGACCTCGGAGAAAACTGGTTGCGAACTCAGGCAGGTAGAGGGCTGAAACTGACGAGCGGTCGGCGTCTTTCACAGAGCCGGTTAATAATACACAACACTGCAGACCATCACTTCACTATTTCTGGAGAGCACAACCCTCACACTCAGCACTTATTCCCAGCACCTCCTCTCAAGGTGAGCATTAAAAGTAGACTCATCAGACGGCCCCGGCTTCCTTCTTTTCCAGAGCATTTCAAAATTTAAACAAGATTAGAATACAAATAATATAAATTTATAACAAGGTCTAATATCTATACAACCTAACCTACTGGCAGCTCTAACAATAAATTAAAAATAAAATCTAGGCTTGTCATTAACTGACATTAAAAATTACAAAAGGTAAACAAACATTAAGAGAGCATAAAAACTCTTGAATTATCAAGGCCTATGAATGCTACAGATAATGGCCATGCAGATAATTTGGAGAGAACGTATAATAAAACATTTAATTAAAAAAGTAAGTAAAAAATGTTACATTACACAGTCGGTAAAAATTCGGTAACCTTATCGACAACTAGCGAATCAATCGAAAAACTAACATTAAAATCTAAACCCGAGTGGAATTTAATCCCTACAGAACCTTGAACGGCTTTAGTGGAACCCCCAATACCCTTCACAACATTACAGGCGGGGCGGTTGTTTATATGCAAACCAAGACGACTACAACAATTTTTACTAATAAAGTTACTTTGAGAAGCATTATCTAAAAGTGCGCGAACACTATGTCCCTTACCATGCGAATCGTAAACAACAACTCGAGCGGTTGCCAGAAGTACCGTAGTAGAGCTTGTGTGCAAACTTGATAGCGAGCACAAAGCGACATCGGTCGTGGCAGTGGCGCCGCCGTCGCTAGGCGCGGACGGCGATGAAAACACGTGAGATGCGCACACGCGCTCCTCGTCGCGATTCAACGGCGCGGGCGGCCGTGACGTCACAGCGGACGGATGGTTAGAATTAACGCGCGAGGCACTAACTGAGTTTAAATTTGGCGCGACATTATTGTTTTCGAAGTGTAATAAGGAATGGTGTCTACCATTACACTTGCGACAAAAATGATTCGAATTACATAATGAAACACGATGCCTCCCACTGAGACAATTGATACATAAATTACTAGAACGAACAAATTTATAGCGATCGCTTGGAGTGAGTTTATTGAACTCCGAACATTTATAAAGTTGGTCATGGTGACCTTGACACAAAGAACAATTTTTCGAATGCAACACTTGCGATTGCGAAGTTGTAGGTTCAAAATTAACAAAAGACTGCGTGGACTTCGTGGGCTTACTACGATTAGTCGGACTATTTTTCGCTACTCCGTGATTTAACGAAGTTCGTTGCAAAATTCGAATATGTTGATGAACGAAAGTTTCTAAATCGTCGAACTTAGGTATTTGATAACCACGTCTATCCATTTCAAATAAGCGAACGGTTTCGGAATCTAATTTCTTTAAACCGATATACAAAAGCAAAAGGTCACAGAGGTCATTGACCTTGACATTCTTTAGGGCGCGAACAGCTGATGCAAAAATATCTAAGAATTTTTCTAAGTCGTGTTCATTACACGATGAGCTATTTTTCAAATTAAATATTTGATCCAAATAAGCGGTTGTTACTAAGCGTTTGTCTTCGTATTTGACCCTCAAAGTATTCAAAATCAAACTATAATTTTCGGCGCAAAGCGTTATACCTGCGTAAACGGTTTTTGCTTTCCCCGTTAGTTTACTAACTAAGTAATGTAATTTTTCGTAATCCGATAACGAATTATTATTATGGATCGTATTTTCGAAACTAGCGAAAAACAAAGGCCAATTTTTAATATCGCTATCAAATTCGGGTATTTGTATGGGCGGTAATTTAGGTCGGTCCCGTTTTAGTAAATCAAAACCGGCTGGCCCGGGTTTCGAATCGGTGAGTGACTACTACGGGCACGGGTGCTTGCAATGATTTAGCGACACGTTTTATGCGACAAATTAAATCTTCGAAAGATGACATGGCGTCATAACTTAATAAGAAATCGGGATTTAATTTTAATTTAAGCAAGTTAATTTTATCGAGAATATTTTCGAAATCTAAGCGCATAGTATTTACGGCTTCGATCGAGGATAAAAACAATTATTTTACTGATTCATCTGCGATCCTCGATGAATAATCACAAATTAATTGCATACGCTTAAAAAGGCTATCCTTCTTAGCGTGTAATAGTTTTAACTCCGGAATCTCTTTCGGAGGCATTGTTAAAACAAAACAACTATAGCTACCTACAGTGCAAAACTAACGAACGATCAAAACGGCAGCGGTGGTAAGCAGCGAGACGCGTCGCGAAGGAGCGTAGGTACCTACTTGCGCGTAGGTAAGTATGCGTTTATTCCCTAATGGAATAAAAAACTATTATCTAAGCGTTTATTCCCTATAGAATAAAACTATTACCTAATCTATGAGTTTATTCCGTGGTAGAATAAAAAACTATAACCTATACCTATGCGTATATTCCGTAGTGGGATAAAATCTATAACCTATACCTATGCGTTTACCTCCTATGGGATAAAAACTATTGCGTTTCTATTAGCAAACTACTAAAGCGGGTGGATCAAAATCCGGATCGTTGGGACCAAAAAATGGTTGAGCGGGCGAGATAAATAAATTCAAAATGGACTGTACTTGCGGGGAAAGACTAAAATGAAATTTACACGCGATTGTCGACGGGAAAAGTAATGGAAAAACAGGAATAGGCACACTACTTTGCTGCTTGCTGCGAGATGCTGAGGTGGAGGCTGCCGGGGGCGTCCCTGGACTTGAATTCCTGGTTTCCTTGCACGAAAGCACTATTTATCCATGGAAAATACAATTATTGCGATAGTTGGTGCGGGATTATTGCGAAAGGTTTTATGCGGGCGCGCGCGCCTTGTTGTAGGGACAGACTGCCAGCGCTCAAACGTGGCCGCCGACGTGAGGATAGCGGCGCGCGCGTAGGTACTTGCGCGCGCGTAAAACAGCTGTCTCGCTCCTCCTTTATGCGAGACAAGGTAGGTGCGAAAGAGAAATGGAATAAAGGGGAGCGGGGGGAGTGTCGACAACTAATTTATTAAAAACAAATGCAGATCAGCGATGCAACATAGAAAAAATAACGCGGCTATTCTTTTATCATATACCGGCGCAACCAATCATCTAGTTTCAGTCTCACGCGTTAAACACAGACCACATTTGACAAGTGTCAGTTTTAACTTCATAGTGATTTGTAAAAAAAATGTATGTAAGATGACCTGATTAAAAACATCGATTATAGTAAAAAACGTAGTAAGTAAGTAAACTGTCTTCGTACACCTTATCATTTTGTTTGTTGTAGCTCTCTTCTACGGTAAAAATTTTTTTATCCGATAAAAGAATTTCGCGATATTTTTTTCCCGCGTACCGCTTCAACAAAGCGCGGCATCTCTTCAGTCTCAGGTCCTGTTTTTCTTCGATATGACCGAAGCCCTAAGTCTTCATTTGACACCCTTTTCACCGTGGTTCTGCTTAACCCCATCTGAAGGGCCAACAGTTTCTGCTTACGTTTGGGATTTCTTTGAATTCGCGCCTTCACAGCTTTTATCACTGCTGGAGTCCTAACAGACCGAGGGCGACCACTTCTTGACCTGTCATCTACACTAGAGTCTTCATTGTATCGTTTGATGGTACGATAAACGAATCTTTTGGTTATATTCAAATTTTTCAGTATGACAAAAAATTGCCTACCGCCTACATGCCAAACCGCAACGATGCAACGCAATAACTGCAACACGGTCTTCTTTAAGCGTCCACTCCATATTTAAAAATGAGTTAAATTCTAAAAAGTATACATTTTTATTTTCATGAACTATTCGAAATACGAATTCAATAAACTTTTTTGTGGCCAGCATTCTAAAAGAAAAGTTTTTACTGTGTGTCAATACTTATGACCTGACTAGTTATACCCTATAAAACAAAAAGGAAATTTCATTTTAATGAGACTTAGGAGGTTCTAAGTCCCATTAAAATTTTATTAAAGTCGGTCAAGCGCTATTTGAGAAATCAATAAAGACTAAAAAGTTGTTTACATCGATTCATAGTCTGTCATTTTCAGTCAGTTTAGATAATATCTGTAATGTATTCCATAAAGTATATAAAAATATTCCAGTATTAAACCTTCCTCATGAACCGCTATACCCATTGGTGTAAACTATTTGAAAAACCGTTCGTTAGTGTTTGAGATTCTCGCAGTCATCGAAACAGACAGATTTCTCCGTCACAAATTCTCTAAATTCCTTTTTATTTAAAATATTAGAATCCATTGGTGGTGTTATTGACTCGATGCCTAAATTTGGTGAAGGAATCCTAAGGAAATCAATTTGAATAAAGAACCGACTTCAAACAGATCATTAGTTACCTAGTACCAATATACAATATGTTTGAAGTCGTTGCCAAGCCAAAGTTAGATAGTTAGTTAGTTTCACTTTTATTTTGTGAAACATATTTTGCCATGTACCAAAAGCGTATTGAAGAGATAATAAAAGAAGTCTTCAAGAATTAAATATAGATTTCATCAGAAAACTTCAAATAACTAATATTTCGATGTCATAACCATTCGACTTTGTATAAAAAATCGATTTCAATCTCAGACTCGGATGATAGGCACTCAGAGTGTGCAAGAGATATCACCAGAACGTCTTCAATTCTATTTACAAATTCGATTTCCATTGTGCCATGAATTGAACGAAGCATCTATAACCGGCAACGTTTGTTAATGTGTTTATTCGACACTCAATACTACTATTTCTTAATTTCATTCAACGAAAAAGTGAAACAAAATCATTTTAGAACTTTCGCAATTTCCATTCATGTTTATTATATAATAGTTGACGTCCGCGGCTTGCCCACGTAGAGAAGTTTTCCCGTTCCCGTTAACCACAGGAATTTGTTCCCGGGATAAAATGTAGCCTATCTCCGTCTCCTGGCTCTAAGCTACAGGGTCCGTATTGGGTTGCATAAAATTAAAAATTCATTAATTAATTATTAATTAATTAACTATTATTATTATTATTTTTTTTTTTAAAGGCATAACTAATAACTGCATAACGTTTTTGGCATACTCTTCGTTTCGCATAACGTTCAAACAGAATAAATCATTTGGAATACTTATTTTCCCATAATTTCTTTATAATAATGATGATATACCCGCATAAAATGTTTACGCATATTTTTTTTTACAAAAACGTTTACTAATTACAACATTTATTGGCATCACACTCTACATACAAACATACATATTGTCACGCCTCTATCCCCGAAGGGGTAGACAGAGGCATATTAAACGCCCACATTTCACCGTATGCATTTTTGTCCCCCGTAACAGGTGGTGAGCCCATTGCCGTGTTGAAATGGACAGGCGCAGGCTGCGCCGACCTGCTGTTGAACTTTTTTAAGCCGCCCATAAGGCCTTCAACTTGGCTTAACGACTGCCATTTTATTGGCAACCGGGACTAACGGCTTAACGTACGTTCCGAAGCATGGAACTGGGGTTGGTCTAAAGGGCCAAATAAATTTAATAAAATGTGTCTATTTTAGATGTTAAATTTGGAAGAAATTTTGATCCCGTTGCCTTTTTAGTGAGGTGGTAACAAAAAGGCTAAAAGGTTAAAGTCCTGGTAGTCTCGAACTGAAGTCGCAAATCACACTCTAAGGCATAAAGATTACAAATCATATATATATATACATATATATATAGAATACCATAATTTTAACGAGTACATATTTTTATTTTTATTTCTAAGCTTGAACTGTCTGATATAGAAATAAAAACTGATAAAAAATGTCGATAGACACTAGAGTGAGACAATAGAATATATAAATAAAATACAAAAAGAAGTAGGTAGATTAAAACGAGCGATTCAGTTCTGGCGCATCGCCGGCCGCTGCCGCGGCAGGCTCGCTACGCTCGCTCTGCTCGCGCGTTGTGGTCACAAGTAACCTAACACTCCTCCTTGCTTCGCTCGTCGTCGTACCTATTTATGACTTTGTTCAAGAGTAGTCTAAAATTTATAACACTTAAAATATTTCATATGTTACAGTTTACAAACTTGGCTATGAGTGAGATGATTATTTACAATGGTGTCTTATCATTTCTTAAATATTCTTAGACAAATCTATTATTCATTTATGATTAAAACGGTTATGCATACCTTCATTATGCGTTCTGTACTTTATGATAAATTATCTTTAGGCGTATAACAATTATACCCTTTACATGTATGCTAATTAAATTTATGATAAAAAAGTAGAGTAAGTTAAAGTTATGCCAATAAAACCATTATGCGTTTATAACACTCTGCCTGTCATAATTTATGCGAGAAACCGTTATACTGAAACTGTTATGCCAAACTACATTATGCTGAAAAAGATTATGCGATCGAACTGGCTTCCTAAGCGATCTCTGCACCAATTTTTAGCCAATTGGTACAGCCGTTGTTGAGTTATAAATAGTGTAACTAACACGACTTTCATTTATATATATAGATTTCGGGCCTTATTCGCGACGTTTTCTATTAGATATAAAGCCTACCTTGTAATTCCTGACGTTTTGACTCGTGACCATGGCTGGTGTGATCGGTCGAAACGTCAGTAAGTTCAAGGTACGCTTTTTTCCTAATAGAATACGTCGCAAATAGACTCGAAATATATATATATATATATATGTCGGAGGGTAAAAATGTATTTCCGAACGCAAACGTAACGTCACAGCGAGCCATGCATGGAAGTAGCCGTTGGAACAGGTGAACAGTCAATAATCAGAGCTCGTGCCGAGCATACGTGTCTGTTTATTAACTCCGACTTGTAGCTGTATTGTAATTGTGTTAAAACAAATCTGATTATTGCCACTTCTTCGTGTTGTTACTGATTAAGGCTACACACTATGTCGGAACTCTATGAAAATACTCCTGGTCAGCCTTCGACATATAAATCTATAAGAGGTATATCAATTATTGACTATACAACCAATTTAAGGAAATTTGATAATTTTTCAAACAAAATTTCAAATACAAGAATGAGAAGATATGTAGCAAAAAAATATATAGTATTAACTCTACGTAGGTATATAAAAAGTGAGAAAGCTATTGCCCAGTATATATATTAACTAAAGCAGTAAGATACCTAGGCCTTAATCTAAAATCAAGTATACCTATTCTTCACTTAAGCGTTTGGTTTGTCTATGCAATAACTATAAAATCGAAGAAAAAAAATATTGAGTCGACTCGCACTTGGTAGGTTTTAGAATACCTCAAACACAGTTATGCATAAAAAAATGCAAAAAAAACATGAGCTGTTTGACAGTTTATAAAATGATTGCTAACCTCAAGCCAAGTCGGCCTTTCTATATTAAGATATTATTGGAGAATCTAAGGACAAATTTTCCGATTGACTCAAATACCTACCCAAAAATGTTTACTAGCTCTTAGGCCACTGCAACGATCGCGACGGCTGACGCGAGGTATAAGCGCATAAAAGCACGCAGCACATACTCTCGTGACGTTTCTCACGTTTTCATGAAGTTTCGGTACTGCTCATGAATATACTATGGCAATTGCCTGTCGGCCTAAGCACGCCAATTATTTTTATGTAGAGTGCGTGTTCAATCATAGCTTATATTGAACAATAATAAACAATATTGAACTTTATACTACAAACAAAACAAATCAGTGTAGACGACACCTTATCTCCTTAACATTCTGTTCCAGTGCTACTCTCAGCTCGACGTGTCATCACTGATGAGTTTATTTATACAAATTATACTCGTATTCAGTTCAGTTTTAATTTAATACGAGTATAATTAAACTATGCTCAAATTCAAGCAGATGCGAGTGAAGTTCGGGATGGAATAATTAAAGTGAAACAAGTGGTGAATGATATACAGTGCGGGCAGGGGCAGTATTTAGCTGAGAGGAGGCCAGGTTTCGCGCAGATCCTTGCAACGCATGCACTTTATATTATTTTTTATATGTTGTTTTTTATTTCATACTCTTATTTTTCTTTTTCTTATTTTTCTTATTTTTTTTTTTTTAATGTATGGTTGTTATTGCTCTGTGTGAAATTAAAAACGGTTTTTATTATATATACACGGTCATTTGTAAAACACCAGCAACCTGCTAGGACTAGGTAGCTAAAATCATTAAAATAATTTTGATTATGACTATGATTTTTTATTAAATTTTGAATTCTATTTTTACTTTTTGATTTTTTTATTCTGATTTTGTAATTTCCCTTATATTTCATGTACTGATTGACTTACAGTACTACGCAACTCGTTAAAATCACAGGGGATGAGGGTGGGCCGGTGATAGCTCTTTTGCCCTTGACCTTTGTCAACCGCAATTATGCGCGCACGTCAATCGTTCATCGAGGCATGTAATATCTGACGAAAATTATAACCAGGAGTTCTTTTAAGCGAATCCAGAAAACCTATGACGAAGTTCGAAATTTCAATGTACGATAGTACTCGCTGTCTAACGAATTGCCAAAAGGGGTAGAACAAACGTTGTGGGTTCTGTTCTTGAATATTCACTCCTAGCAGGTTACTGGTATTTTACAGATGACCCTGTATATAGGCGATACAGTATAAAAAGAACAACAGACCGGGTTATCAGATAATTCAGAACTTGTTTGAACTTTTAAATTAGGTACTTTTGAATGACACCTATTAGAATTACCATTTCATTTTGGCTATTTACAAATTAACTATATAGACGGGCAATTATTAAATAACAACAATATTTATTTATTATTTAATAATTCTCACACAACGCCATATAACCCAAATTAACCCATTAGCACATACGAATACATTTATGGATGCCAAAGTTTATGATTTTTTTTAAAGGTAACTAAGGATTTTAATGTGAAAAATGAAACTTACATCAACAAAAGCATTTCAAATTGTAACTGAAAAATAATCGTTTGTTTGTAGTAAAAATTCTTTGTCCAATATATTTAAGGGTAAGTACAGCACAGGCCATTAGCCGATCAATAACATGGGCGATAGCGAAGGAAAAGCAACTGCTTTTCCTTAACTTTACAAAACTATTGAAAATTTATCACAAAATTACTTACTGCCTATGTCAACTGGGTATACCATTCGCTTGAATAATTTTAATCATTTGAGTCCAATAATTTTATTGAACCCCTGGCCTACATAACTGTTCAAATAAGCGTAGTAGACCCTCGTTTAAAACACTCAGTGACATGCCGAAACCATGTCAAGGGCTAAATATTTAATCAGTTCATCTGATCACATGCGGTACATCTGAATCTAGAGGACTCGTCGTTTCCTGTGTGTGGTTTAAGTGATAACATGCGGCGGGTGGTTCATAGATTTTTGTATTCGATCGGTGATTTTTGTACTAGCTCTTGGTTATTAATATTTGCAGTGCACCAAACCGGTGCTTGATGGTTATAGTACCTACATACAAACATAAGTACCTTTTAAACTCTAGAAATATTCTCTTCTTCTTCATCTACACGCCAAATCCACTGACAGGGTAGTAAGATAGGAGAGATCGCCAGGCTTCGCGATCCATGCATAATTCTTTCGTTTCTTCAAGATTCATCAATCGCTTCATACACGCACGTCTGGGTATCCGAGTACTTTTGAGAAGACCACGTGAGCAGATTGCTCAAAAACAGAAATATTCTCTACTGGCAATATTCGATATATTAAGCAAACACCTAAAATTTGAGTGTATTTACCTGTCATAGAACGGACGTATCATAAATGCTTAGCAATTTACTCAGCCAGTATTGTGAGGATTACAGATATTAAATGACCAAGTATCAAAATCATATTTTACTGCAATCAATTATTACAACTATATACCCTGGCCCTGGGGCTATCCATTCGAGGGCTGACCCGGGACCGGTAAGCAGATGGAAGGGCACCTTGTGGTTTTAGTCGGTAGGAGTCCGGCACAGCATCCATGAGGATTTCCACACGTATAAAAATAAATCTTAAACTGTGCACGTGCCCTATTGCTACTGTAGTCTCCTGCTAGCTGTGTCTATTAGTTGCAACAAAAGTATAATGATTTCTTTTTAATGAGGCTTGGACTGCAGATACTGAATTGTGAACGTGTAACAATATGTCCAGGGTATTAGAATTATAATTAAATCAAAGAATGATTATAGATTTTCTCCTATATCAGTGTTGACGGCAATAGGTTTTCCCCTTATGAACCAACAAAACTTCTACCAAATTGTGGGTGTGTAATTCAGTTCTGCTTACCCTCTCAGACCTGATTGTATGTTAAAGTATAATGATACAAAACTATATCTGCAATATGTTACGTTATACGTCCTGATCTTATTACTTGTACCACAGAAAATATAGGGTCTTATTTTAACACACACTACATTCTCCTTCGCACCGTTTGTCATTAGCAATAATCCGCAAACGTCCGTTTCATACCCACGTGCAGAGAATTCATTTAAAAATGCTGAGATAACAACTTCGTTTCAATTGCAGCTACAATGATAACGCCTGTGTGTCTTATTTAATTCGTGTCTTCGTAAATTCTACGGATTTTTATTATTCTTTCGCAATAACTACTGAATGAAGTTATATCTTATACCTTATACATGAAAATACGATACCCGCTAATTTTTATGCTAGGCACCAGTTCATGTGTGGAAATGGAAAAATGTCGTCACGTGGGCGGAGAAGCGGTCGTGGGCATCAACTATTGTACTATATTTTAAAAGATGGTGACATGATAATATTTCAATATAAAGAGCGGACGCGTCCCGGACAACTTTATAGCTGCCACTTTCATACAGTAGTGAGAATCTAAAAAAGGTGTCCACTACCGAGCGATTCAAAGATTCTAGCTTCTTTGTAGATAGATCCATAGAAAGTTGAATCGCTCTGCCAGCTCAAGTGTTTCTCCCCTCTTACAACCCCGGGTTCTCCAACCGTAGCGTGTAGAGGCACGTCATTAGGCCAACTATATATGAGTCACAGATTTTACACCTTGAGAGTGACCCGCAATTTACTATAAAATATATGAACCTGATGAAAAACCACACATAATTTATTGGTAAAAATAGAAAAAGCGTATTCACAAACTTCTTAATTTTTCTGTCTATTTCAATACGGCAATGGGCTCACCATCACGCTCACATTACGTGGGACAGGAATGCACACAATGAAATGTGGGCGTATAATATGCCTCTGCCAACACCCCTTTGAGAAAAAGACGTGATTGATTGTTTTCTAAATTGAAAAATTTTTTTGCAATTTCAATATTAGAAGACCTATCCAAATAAAAATAACCTCTAAAAAACTATCTAATATAATCTGTGACAATATTTGTTTTGCTTCGCCAAGTAGCTGTGGGAGTTGGCGGGGGTGGAGCCGGACCCCGTATGTTGGCACTGCTCAAGTGGCGTCGTGAACACGGCGGAGCACACACTCGCCGTGTACCCGGCGTGGGACGGGCCGAGTGTCGCCCTCACGGGCATCGTCGGAGTAGATTTGTCGCTGCCGGCCGTGGTACGAGCCATGGTCGGCAGCCAACAGAGCTTCGCCGCCATCGCCTCGTTTGCTTCCGAGGTGATGGCGGCGAAACGTGAGTAGTTGCGGGTGCGGGAACGTACGGGACAGGTGCTTCCGACCCGCCGTCCGGTTTGGGGGCGGCGACGTGCTCAATACATGCGCACCCCCGAATAGTGTCTGTAACGTCGGGGGACCACGCATAACCAGCCACTTGGCGACGGGCACCCTTTCTGTGTTCCAGGGGGTGCCCACTTTGAGCACGCCGGTACCGGCCGCTCTCACCTCCTCTGCTTACAAAGATAGCGGTGGAGGTGCGGGCTAGTTCTTCAGCTCCTTAGGGAGCTCTGGAGTGGTCGCTTATCTACCGCCCCGAGATGGCCCCTCCATTCTGGGGTGCCCCTTGCCGGCTCGCAGTGATTTTACATCAGGCCTACACTGCGAGTCGGTTTTAAGGTGAGGCGGAACACCATGGGTTTAGTGGGTAGGACGGCCCCTCTCTCACGGACCGGGAGCCTCCCACACCATTCCTACTGCCCGCGCAGTAGGAATGACGGCGCGTAAAAGCATTACCCGCGACAAAAAAAAAGTATGAGTTCTATGAATGTTAAGATAGTTTTGAATGCTAAAATAATACTTACTATTTCTCATATATGAATTCGTTATAATAAATTTAAAACTAAACATGAAAATGATTTCTCTTTCACTTCGGACTAAGATATGTACAGATTGACAAACAAACAAAATCTTATTTTGATAACTCGCCTTGACATATTCGGAACGCTTTGAGAGAAAAAAATTGTTCCTGGGATAAAAAGTAGCTTATGTGTTATTCTGATGCGTAAGTAGAATTTTTTTTTTAAAGTAACTAACATCCATCCCTTACAAACTTTCGTGTTTATAATATTAGTAGAACGTATACTTACACAGATGGTATCTTGGCATTCGTAGAAATATCAATGACGTCATTATGGTTTGAACATAAAACTGAAGTATTATTGTAACCAAGTTACATAACATACTTTCATAACATACTTTCACGCGTTTATCCCCGAAGGGGTAGGCAGAGGCGAACTATACGCCCACGTTTCACCGTATGCTTTGCTTTTTGTCCCACGTAACAGGTGGTGAGCCCATTGCCGTGTTGAAATGGACAGATGCAGGTTGTGGCGACCTGCCGTTGAAATTTTTCAAGCCGGTCATAAGGTATTCAACTGGCTTAACGACTGCCATGTTACTGGCAACCGGGACCAACGGCTTAACGTGCCTTCCGAAGCACGGAAACGCTCGCAAATATAAATGCCACAAAGTGGTCACCCATCCGAGGACCAGCCATAGTGAAAGTTGCTTAACGCAGTGATCGTTTACAGAACACTACGTCCACGGGGCCATTATGCTAAAATGTCTAAAATATAACTTTAGTGTCTGCTACATTATGCTAAAATGTCTAAAATATAACTTTAGTGTCTGCTACATTATACTAAAATGTCTAAAATATAACTTTAGTGTCTGCTACATTATGCTAAAATGTCTAAAATATAACTTTAGTGTCTGCACAAAATTTTGTAATCATAGAACTAATATTGTAGAATATTCGATAATTAAATTGTGAAATAACTTACTGTAAATAGTAGAAACAGACTAAAATGTAAAAAGTAGAGCTCCTATACAGCAAACGTTTTTATAGAAAATAAAAAACCAGCATTCAGCCCACCAGAAGTGTTCAGTTTTCCTTAGTGTGCGAAGCTGGTTTTTCTAAATGTAATATTGTAATTTTTTGTTATAAGAAGGGCAGTTACAAAAAGGCTTACGCTCTGACCAAGATATTTTGATAAATAGATCTATATGTAACGTAAGAATAACGGCATCGAATTATGGAGCTAAGTAAAATTACTCATTTTAGGAGTCAAGAAGGTACAATAAATTAAAATACAAGGACGATAAACGAGTAAGAAAAAAACATTGAAATAACAACTTTTTATCCATTTTCTATTTTAATATATAAAGCTTAAGAGGTAGTTTGTTTGACGCGCTAATCTCAGGGAGAAAATACATAAAAATATTTTAAGGACGAATTAGACAAATTCTTATCATGAAGGATAGCCCATTTATCAAGTAAGGCTATATATTATCATGCTGCTACCCTGGAGAGTGGAGCAGCAATCATAAATAAAATCGAGTCAATTGTTATGCATTGTACTCGTATAAACAAACATTTGTGAATCACACAAATATTTGTTCCGACCCGGGAATCGATCCCGGACCTCAGTGTGGCAGTCGCATACACTACCACTGCGCCATCTAAGCTGTCAAAATCATATCAAACATTAATTAGAATACTTTCTTTGTAAAGCAAAACCACACTTGGCTGATATAGGAGAGAGCTATCTAGACATGTCCTCATCTCGCATCTGCAATTATTCAACGATGTCAAGCTAGAAACCAATTCATCGATGCATCGCAACCATCGTTGACAAGAAATGTTGGCGTGTTCGGGCATGTCATGTGGGCTCTGCATAATTCGATATGAGCGTAGTCTATTTTACATTTTCACTACCTACTAGTCTATACTCGTAGACCAATGAACGCAATGTTTGTATTTTTATCCAGGGTAAACTCGACTATGCCATTGAAATTTAATTGGGTTCGATGATGTAGGTCTACAATTAAAAATTAAGTAAAATACGAGTAATGTCCATAATTACAATATAAAAATGTCAACATGGAAGAATGACAAAGTATAAAAATGCCAATATGTAAGACTGACGCAGTATAAAAATGTCAATAGACTTTTGTCTCATATTTATACACGTTAAAACATGAGAGAAAAACAAGTTGTGGCTTAATTTTAAGGCCGCGATGGAAGTCGTAGTCTGTCAGGCGTCGAGTCCTAGGATATTCTTTCGAGAAGTTAGTCGGCGCTAGACGGATAGGTAGGAAAACCCTGTTGTTTTTATTCGAATCGAGTGACGTGAAACATTACATTAAAAATAATAATTAAAAATTTAAAGTACAACCCGATAAAATCATATGTTTTTGAAGAGTTAGGTTTTTTAGAGACCATCCTGGTTGCAGCACCAAGTCAACGTATTCGTATTGCAAGATTATTACCTGCAAGATACATACTTATTGAAACTAATCTCTTCTTCTTCTTCTTCCACCTGGCGTTAGTCCCGGCTATGGCCAGGGTCCGCCTTCCGACTGAGCTTCCTCCACTTTGCCCAATCTTCAACATCCATTTAGTCAGGCCATTGGCTATCATGTCGGACTTGACGACGTCTAGCCAGCGCTTGCGAGGGCGACCACGGGACCTAGCCCCAAGGACAGCCATATTCATGCATCTCCGACCAACGTACTCCATATCCACTGCTTAGTGCTGGCCAACACTCGCCGCCGTACAGACAGGCCATATGATGCCTTTATATATCTGCCCCTTGAGCTTCAGAGGCATTTTGCGGTCGCATACAATGCCCGTAATCTCGCGCCACTTCGCCCAAGCCGCGCCTATACGTGCTTGGACAGCGTCGTCCACGCCGCCGGACTCGTGCAGCACGGATCCAATGTACCTGAACGTACCGGACTTTGTGATCGGGTCCGAACCTATTCGGATGGTGTTTGAATCCGTACACAGGACATGTACTCAGTCTTGGCCACATTTAGTCTCAAACCACCGTTTTCCAGCGTTTTCCAGCGTCCTTCCAAATGTTGACATTGCGCTCAAGATGGGCTTTGCTCTGATTAACGAGGGCAATGTCATCGGCATACATCATTAGCCATGGCGGCTGATCTTGGATGTTTGCCGTAACTACATTGAGCACTACGTTAAACAAGAACGGGCTGAGAGCCGAGCCTTGGTGAACGCCAACACATATTGGAAAGCCATATGATTCGCCAACAGCGGTTTGGACAGAGGACACGGAATCGCGGTACATGTATCTGATAGTGTCAATATTGGCCTTGGGAACGCCCCTGAAGCGAAGTGTCCACCAGATGGACTGCCGAGGTATATAGTCGAAGGCCTTCTGCAGGTCTAAAAAGGCCATATTCAAAGTTCTCCTTCTCTCTCTGTAAGCCTCAGCCAGAGTCCGTAAGGCAAACACTGCGTCCATGGTGCTGTTACCCGCCCGGAAGCCATATTGACACTCAGAGACAGTGCACTCGCCACGGAGCCGTGTGTAAATGATGCGATCGAAGAGCTTCATAGTGTGGCACATGATCTTGATACCGCGGTAGTAACTACAATCCTGTAAGCTAACTTTGCCTTTGTAAACAGGAATAATCAGGCTAAATCACCACTGGTTCGGCATTTCCTTGGTGATCAGGGCGCGTTTAAAAAGATCCGTCAGAAGGTCCACACCATGTGGGCTGATCGCTTTCCTTCCACACTTAAATCTGGCCCGACTGCTTTCCGGTTCTTCATGTGGCGAAGAGCAATGCTGGTTTCGTCGGGGAAATGTTGGAAATAAGTCCAAGGTTAGGAGGCGGTTCGGGAGGATGGTTATGGGGGTGCTGTTTGTTAGACAGCTCCGCGAAGTATGTACACCATCTCTCCTTAACAGAGGGGATATCATAGAGCAGCTTACTCTGGGCGTCCCTTACACAGAGACATTTGGTAATGTCCCGAGTAGCATTTTCTCAAGCACGCGCCAGTTAAAAATAAGCTTTTGCCCCTTCGCAGTTTCCAGCTTGTCGTATAAGGGCTACAAACTTTTGCTGCGGGCTCTGGCTACAGTTTTTTACAAGCGCGCTTAGCCGCACAATATGCCTCCTTGTACTTCGTTTGACCCTTGCCACTGCTTAAATAAACCCTTCTTCTTCCGAGTCGCCTCCTGCACCTAGTCATCCTACCACCACGTCTCCTTGTCTATGGTGCGGCCACCACGAGAAGTGCCAAGGACGCGCTTTCCCGCAGCGGTGATTGCTGAATGGATCCGACACCAGATCTCTTGAGCGGACTCATGCGGAGCACTGATCCCGAGGTACTCGACCTCCGCGATGAAGTCCGACTGTTAAGCAACCACCACTTAGTGCGGGGTTTGCGTTTCTCGATCACTTTCTTCTTTGGCACGACCGCAAGGTCCAGGACAAGGAGTCAATGTTTAGCCATTAGGCTTTCGCCTGGAATGACTTTGCAGTTGGTAACCTTGCCAATGTGGCACCGTCGCACCAGCAGGTAATCTATCTGGGTTGAGTAGGCACCCCCAAGGAACGTAACAAGATGCTGGGGCCTAACCCACTTGTCGCAGGTTTAGGGCGATGTCCGTTGGTCAGCAGGGTGCACCGCTTGCAGGTAAGGTTGGCTTGGATCTCTAAGATGTAGTTAGACCCCATACACCTCAAAACTCATTGAAACTAATATATTGAACCTAAATACGATATGTCTGCTGTGACTTTTCAAAGAGTCGGGTTCTCTGGAGGCTATTCTGATTGCAACACCAGGTCGAAGTAATCAATTAATTGTCATTTAACTATTATACTGACATGCGTTAAGCACTTAATCATAGAATCATACGCCAAAAATGCTTTATATCATTTTGGAAACGAGCTGACACTCTTACTCTGTTAGACCGATATTAATCAAAAATTGCTAAGGACCACCGTAAGAAAACTGGCTTTCAAATGAAAAGAACCGCATTGAAATCGGTCCATCCGTATAAGAGCTACGATGCCACAGACAGATACACACACAGACATCGACGTCATACTTTTAACACCCCTCTTTTGCAGCGGCTGTTAAAAAGAAGGCTTTTACTCCGTCAGAAAAGATTATTTAACAGTCTCTGTTGATCAGTATAAATGAGTACCTACAAGAGTAAATTCAATATTTATTACATTCAAAGGAACTAGTACATAAGATGTGAGAAACATGAATAGAGGTTATTTGGTTTTTATTTTAACTAAAAATTTTACGTAATAGGATCCCGTTTTACCCTTTGGGTATGAAAACTTAAAAACTATTAAATAGACAGTTTGTGTGACGTATATTTCCACGCGAGTAAAGTTACTAGTGTCCGCTAGTGTAATAAGTTCAGAAATTAATACAATTAAATTATTTCAGTAATTTGTACATTTCCTTTCCCGTTAGGGATACAGCGTGAAGATAGTTAAGTTTTTTTTTTTTTAAATGTATTCTACCGAGTAAAATAGAATTTCAAGAAACTGTAAAAGTTAGATGTAGTTGTCGAGTTAAATGTTCGTCTTAATAGCCTCATTACTGGTCAAGGCGTTCGTGCCACTTTGCTCGTGTAGTGAATTACGGCTCGCAGAAGTTACTACCTTCTTACTTACGAAATGCCTTACCTTCTTTTGATGTTATATTTCATCTGACGCGGTTAGAAAAACATTTGAGAGTAATATATTATCTACGATGTCCGCGCATAACTCAAAAGCGACATAATTAAGTTAGATGATAACTAATTTTGTAAGAACTTATAACTACTTGAGCGCTCGTGGTCCCGAGGACTCAGTGTTCTGTAAACGATCACTGAGTTATGCAACTTTCACTATGGCTGGTCCTCAGATGAGACCACTTTGTGGCATTTACATTTGCGACGTATTTCGAAAGGGACGTTAAGCCATTGGTCCTTTGTATATGCACTTGGTATTTGGTATTTTGTATATGCACAAGTATCATTTAAAATAAGTAAAAACTACTTTGAATGAAGTAGTTATATTTATTTATCTATCACGCCTTATCCCAGTAGGGGTGGCAGAGATATATTATGTGTCCACTTTTCACCACGTATATTCATGTCCTACGTAATTGGTGGTGAGCCCATTGCCGTGTTTAAATAGACAGAGGCAGGTTGTGGCTACCTGCTGATGAAAATTTTCAAGCCGCCCAAAAGACCTTCAACTTGACTGAACGACTGCCATGTTACTGGCAACCGGGACCAACGGCGTAGCGAAGCACGGAAACGCTGGCAAATGTAAATGCCACAAAGCGGTCACTCATCCGTGACCAGCCATAGCGAAAGTTGCTTAACGCAGTGATCGTTTACAGAACACCGAGTCCGCGGGACCACTCGCGCTTCAACACTCACAAATTCACAAAGTGTCCTTGGGGGACACTTTTCACACAGCGCCATTTATTACTTACTAGGTGACCCCCACGGCTTCGCCCATGACATACTTTGAATTCTCATCGCACCTATTTAATTCCGTCACTTCTAAATTCTCCAATAATACATAAAATTATCCTGATTTGTGGACATTTATAATTGCTCTCCAGAGTAGTAACATAATGATATATAGCCTATAACCTTCCTGGATAAATAAGCTACCCAACACAAAAATATTTTTTTAAATCTGACCTGTAGTTCCTGAGATAAACGCGTTCAATCAAACAAACTCTTCAGCTTTATATATTAGTATAGAAGTATAGATTTTATTTAGTAGTTGGACATTGCACTTGTTCTCAAATTTAAGTTACTATAGTTTGACTACGACCGCTGTACCGCTCACTGAGTACAATTTCGTACGCAGTGAGCGGTACAGCGGTCGTGGTCAAACTATACCTAAAGCTGTAGATTATGAAGTTAATTAAAGTTGGACCTAGTTTCTATGTCACCCAGATAAATGAGACTTTACTCCTAATTACGTATCGCTTTAACTCTTGTAAAACTACACGAGACTCTTGTGGCGAATTGTAATTTATATTCTAGTTTACAAATAGTTATCGTTTAAAACAAAAAATGTGTGTGTACCAGAGTACACAGGTAAGAACTAAAACTTCTTTACTACATATTTTTACAGCAATAAAATTTCTCTCAAACGTCGATAAAGAAATTACACTTTTTGTTGCCAATAAAATGGCAGTCGTTAAACCAAGTTGAAGGCCTTATCGCCACAGCCTGCGCCTGTTCATTTCAACACGGCAATGGGCTCACCACCTGTTGCGTGGGACAAAAATGCATACGGTGAAATGTGGGCGTTTAATATGCCTCTGCCTACCCCTTCGGGGATGAAGGCCTGACAATATGTATGTATGTGTACTTATGATAAAGAAGTTTCACTTCAAAACAACATGGCGCGTAACCGAAAAACGTAAAGTTTTTTTACAGCTATATAGTTTCTCTCAACGTCGATAAAAAAGTTTCTCTTCAATTATTGTCGTGTTAGATCTATATTAATAAAATGTTCCAGGTAATACACATTTCCAATATGCATTCCTATGCATATTGGAAATGTGGGTGAATAGTAAGCCTCTGCCACCCCTTCGGTGATGAATTTAAAATATTTTTCTGTGAAGTTTGTCTTTATAGTTTAAATAATGTGCTAAGGGTCACACCGGAGGGTTATATTTTCTACGAACAAGAATATAAGAGAATCAAAATTGTTTGTTAGGAAGTTGTAAACAACAAGAAAACTATTAGCTAACAACTTTCTACTGATTTGTATTTTCATCTTTTAGCTGTAAATGCTAAAAAAATATTAGGTTACATATAGACATATTGTACGCTTTTATTCCCGAAGGGGTAGGCAGAGGCATACTATACGCCCGCATTCCATCGTATGCACTTTATTCCCACGTAACAGGTGTTGAGGCCATTGCCGTGTTTAAATGGACAGGCGCAGGTTGTGGCTACCTGCTGTTGAAATTTTTCAAGCCGCCCATTAGGCCTTCAACTGGGCTTAACGACTGCCATGTTACTGGCACCCAGGAAGCTTAACCCCTTACCGCATGAATTATTGAAAAGATGGAATAAAATTTATTATGTTTATGTTTGCATCATTGTAATGTAATATGCATGTTGATCCTTACTGTAATAAATATTAATAATAACAATATACAAAAGATCATTACAGAGGAGAACTGACAATAAAAAAAAAAAAAAACCTCAAACTGTTCAACGGTAAACATCGTCTCTGTAATTGAAAATAATTTATTGAGTTAAAACCTAAGTAATCAATTATATAATTGACGGGATTGTGATCATAGTTTGTTGTGTGTTCGTGAATATTGTTTAACAATAGTCTACTGGCATCTTTAATGGGATATTTGTTGCATATTACAGGTGTTAATTTTTTTCGTCAGGAACATATATCCGTTTATTTTCCTCCATTTTAATCACAACAAACCAACTAACCAATTAATAGTGCACTGTGCACTGCTACCAACGCAACAAGACCAAAGCTTACAGATCTATTGAGAAAATTGTTAATATCAAAGGGTGCGTTCCAATAACTGCAAATTGCTGATCTTTAGCTTATTTAGCGACATCTATATGTCGATCCTGAAACTATGTATTGAGACATCAAACTTTTTTATCCAATATAGCTAATCATCATCTGAGTGCTACTCCTGGCGAGTCCGAAGTGCAGCAGGGAGATTAATTTTATTAAAATTTTGTGCATGTTCGTTGCACTGTCGAGTAGTAGAAATGTCTGCAGATAATATTACTTTGAGAAAATTGAAAAAAGCAAACTCCCTTAATAATATCTTTGCATGACGTTTCTGTAATGAGTCTCCATGATGGGTCATTGGATGAGACTATCATACAGCTTAATAGTCAATTGCACGATATAACTCAAAAATTGGAATCTGCTAACCAAGAAATAGACAATTTAATCATAGAAAATAGGGAACTAAAAAGTGAGATTGAGAAAAGTAAGAAAACTATTGCAATGTATAAAAGACTGGAATACACTGGGGATTGCATGACGCCCTCAAGTGAAGGAAGGAAACGGAAAAGAGCGAGATTAGTTTCTACGGAATATCCTACTATACACATAGAGAATAAACAATCTACACAGGATCAAGAATTATACAACAATACCCTGCCTACTGGGAATGTAACAGTGGAAAAGTCAAGAAATTCAATATTGAAACAAAATAAAATAGGAAACTCTAAGGTAATTAATAAAAATCAACAAAATAACCCACAACAAGAAAGTTATTCCAGAAATATGTTAAAAGAAAACATGAAAAGGAAATTATTAATTTTAAGCAGTAATAATAAAAATAAAATATTGTCAACAGCCGAAGAATTATTTAGGGATACTTTTGAAATATGTCATCATATAAAATTTAACTGTGCTGTAGAGAATTTACTGCTAGGACTAGAGAAAATGGTAAAAAACTATACAATGAATGACTATTGTGTCATTATGATAGGTAGTGACGATTTTAGAGCAACTAAGAATTACTCGGATGTCATTTGCAAAATTAGAGAGATTCTCGTAAGAATTAGTCACACCAACATAATAATATGCTTACCGACATATAAGTTTCACTATTATTTTAGTATTTATAATCTAAGAGTTGAAATATTTAATAATCTCCTTTATCATGACTTGCAAATTTATGAGTATGCGACATTGTTTGATTCTAATCTAAACTTGACTTGTGATTATACTATGTTTTCAAAATGCGATGGTACACTTAATGATAATGGCATAAAAAATTTATTCCAATACCTGTATACTGATGTTTTGGAATATATTATGGCAGTTGATTATAAATCAGATTTTATCAAAGCTAATGAATCTTCTAAACAGAATGCTACGGTTTGTTTTCGTGGAGAATGGTAAATTCTCTACAACTGGTACACAAAGGTTTACTTTGTTCCATCAAAACATAGCAGGTATTTTAAACAAATTACAATTGTTCGAACTAACTATGGTAGATTTGCAAAATCAAATTGGAGACATCGACACCATTTGCCTCACAGAGACATTTATTCAATCAGGGTATGAAACTGATTTAAAATTATCCAATTATAAGTTAGCCTCTTTCTACTCTAGGGTTAACAAAAAGAGAGGTGGGGTATGCATTTTAGTCAAAGATAGTATACAATTTAGTTCTATGGATTTTATTAAAGGTCTTATCTGTGCCAAAAGCTTTTAAATGTTGTTGTATTGAACTACCTAAGTATAATCTTGTTCTAGGATGTATGTATAGGACACCAAACGCAGATGTAAAAATTTTTTTCGAAAAACTACCACTAATGTTACATGCAATTAACAAATGCGGTAAAAAATTTGTAGTTCTTTGTGGCGACTGGAACATTGATGTGCTCAAAGATAGTGCAGAAGCAAGGAAGCTTCACTCTATTTTAATAAATGAAAATATGAACACACATATCAATGTGCCGACAAGAATCTTTACTAGTATCGATCAGGTAGCGAGCATCATATCTCCCGCTGATGTTAAAAGTACCACGCACAATCTAGCGCTATCAGATCATAATACAGGCCAATCTGCAAGTATAGGAATTCCTGTTAATTTTAAAATACCAAAATTGAATACTCAATGGTTTGTGACTAGGAGAGATTTTAACAGAGTGTACATAAATAAATTTAATGAATGTATATCATCATTGAGCTTCTCTGAAGTATATGAGGTGAACAATGGTGACAGGGCCTTTAGTGCATTTCATGATCTATTGACCCTGTTCTTTAAACTGTGTTTTCCAGAAATACGTGTAAAACAAGGAATTAAAAACATTAAAAACCAGTGGATGAGTAAAGGGCTTAAAATATCATGCGCTAGAAAGAGAATTTTATATTTTAGATATCGCAATGATGCAATTAGTAAAAGTTATCATAAAAAAACATATAATGTCTATTCAAAAATTTTAAAAACTTGCATTCTTATATCACAAAAAATCAAAAAATGCATGTCAAGCGACGTGGAGGGTGATCAAGGATAGTGTAAACGTACAAAATATGGACACTGACATTAAGCAATTAAAAATAAATGACATCGTAATTAATAATCCTAATGACATATGCGAATACTTTAATGATTTCTATATTGACTTGACTAAAATATATCTGATCCTAATAAATGTAACTCCAAAAATTGCTATCCAAAGATTGAGTATCAACCGAACACAATTTTTTTGACGCCAGTTAATGAGGAAGATATTAACAAATTATACAATATTTAAATAACACCAATGCAACCGGTTATGACGAAATTACAACAAGACTAATAAAAGCCAACGCCAGAGTTCTTGCATCACCCTTATGCTATCTTGTAAATAAATCATTTGAAGATGGTAAATTTCCCAGTAAGTTAAAAATATCCATCGTTAAACCTTTATTTAAAAAGGGTGAACGTTCGCAAATATCCAACTATAGACCAATAACACTAGTACCAATTATTTCAAAAATTTTTGAGTAAGCTATGTCAAAAAAAATTAAAGAATTCATAAATGCTAATAGAATTTTGAGTGATAACCAATACGGGTTTAGAAAAAACAGTTCTACCACATTAGCCTGTTTTTCATTAATACAACAAGTAAGTGAATCCTTGGATAAAAAACTGACAGTTCTATCGGTCTTTCTGGATTTGAGTAGGTAAAGCATTTGATTATGTTCCGCATAAAAGATTATTGTGTAAGTTAGAGAGGTACGGAATCAGGGGCAAAGCCTATGACTGGGTAGATAGCTACCTAACTGACCGCAAGCAATGTACTACGATTTCCAAAATTAAAAAGAATACAAAATTGACATTTACTTCCAGTTTAAGGACCAACACTTGTGGAGTGCCACGAGGTAGTATTTTAGGACCCCTCTTATTCCTTTTATATATAAATGATATTCATAAAATACTTAGACATAATTCTATTTTATATGCAGATGATACAACACTTTTAATTAAATGCACAAATGCTTTTGACATTGAAAAAGAAACCAATACAGAAATAAGTAATGCAATGAGTTGGTTTGATAATAATAATTTGCATGTTAATGTCCAAAAAACTAAAATAATTAAGTTTCAAACAAATTACAAAGACAATGTCTCTCCTAAAGCAGAAGTGAATGGTGTAACGATAGATCCAGTAGACTCAACTGTATTCTTGGGAATCACTATTGACAAGCAATTAAACTGGAAAGAACACGTTGAAAGCGTATGTGCTAAAATTAATAAATTCACTTTTACACTTAAGAAACTAAGATGGACTGTGAGTAGGGAAGCGGCCCTCTCTGCGTATCATGGATATGTAGCCTCGGTACTTCGTTACGGATTAATAATATGGGGTAACTTAGTAGAGATACAGAGGGTTTTTGTAGTACAAAAAAAATGTTTAAGAGCATTATATGGAGCAGAATATCTGGATCACTGTAAACCATTGTTTAAAGAATTAGTAATCCTGCCACTACCATGTCTCTATATATTTGAATTGTGTCTCTTTGTTAGAAGATATTCATCATTGATTCCTTTACATGACCATGTTTTACAAAAAGAAATTAGCAGGAATCCAAGTAATGTGGTGTATGTACCCAAACAGAGACTCGAAGTATATTCAAGAAATGTGTATTGTATGGCAATAAAAATTTACAATAAACTTCCATCAGCAGTAAGGGTACTTGCATACCATCAGTTCAAGAAAAAAATATTCCGAATTTTACTTTAGAAAAATGTTTCTATTCGATTAAAGAATATTCTGAGCACAAATGGTAAACTCGCAAATACAACAAAATAGTGAATGTGTCTAATAAATTATGTTTGAAATTTTATTTGATTATGTGTTGTAGCCTTGCGTGTAGTAATTTCGAGTTTTTCAATTTATATTTGACATATTACAATAATATGGAATGGAATTATTTAGAATTATGATAAGACTGACAATTATGTATCAAAAACAATATTTGAATGTAAAAATGAGAGCAATACAATTTATTTAAATTAAGATAAAGATTTATATTTGACAGATTACAATAATATAAGATGGAATTATTTAGAATTATGATTAGACTGACAATTATGCATCAAAAACAATATTTGAATGTAAAAATGACAGCAATACAGTTTATTTAAATTAAGATAAAGATTTCTACGCTGAGACACGGCAGAATGTGTGAAACTATATTTTCATAATTGAGAACCAGATGTACCACATTTTGAGAAATAAATGAATTATTATTATTATTTGTCTCTTCTTCTCGGGTATCTCCTTTTTTTTTCTTACGAAGATTCCCGGTCTTTTCGTAGGCTTACATGGGGACATAGTGGTCCAACACGCAGAGGCCCTTTGAGAATTTTAATATAACAGGGAAAAAGACCCCCACTGCAGACAATCCACGTTCGCCTTATGTAGAAGAACGGTAATGGACCATCTCCAATGGGAGTTAAACTATTGTACAATATGCTAACTACTATTGGGCTATTGAGTTGGAGGTTAAATGTACTGGATAACTTGAACTATGGATGAAAACTGCGTCTGCCATTTTAATATAATATCATCAAAATAGAGCATATCGCTCTGGCTCCCTCCCTCTAACCGGCCAATTAAGGCAAGTCAGAGTTGAGATTTGCTGCACTCTCGGGAGTAGCACTCTCACTGCTCTCCCGTTAGGCCATTAAATCCTAACTGGTGCAGAAGGGCAACAAAACTCTGAGGAATCGGGACCGATGTGTAGCCACGCACATTCAGCTCGCCACAAGCTGCCCTGCGGATGTGAGCTTTTCAATAACTTACTGATACATTTTTTTGTTGGTATCAGAAAGTGGATAACTCAAAAAGCGAATTTACTCATAGGGTTGTGTTAATCCTCTAAAAGATAACGACTGTCCTCGAGGGGGAAATTAAAATAAAGTACAGTGAAGTGTAAAAGTGAAATGGGTGTTTCATTTTATCAAATGAAACCCATTTCACTTTTACACTTCACCTATTTCCACTTTGGGTGTATCCACCCAAAGTGGAAATAGGCCCTCGTGCGGACGAGATTTAAGCCTGTACATTTGATACTATATACTGTATATTTATTATTATTATTAAAATCTTCGCTAGCAATGAAAAATCGTTTTATAGATCATTGAATAATAACTCTGAAAATATACCGTCCAACTTACCATCTAAATCTGAGCTCAAAAACGACTGGACTGATTTATGAAAAAAGCAAGCTCCACACAATGACAATGCCTGCTGGATAAAGGAGGAAATTGAAAAATCAAACTCTATTCAACCGATGGAATTTGAAGATATTAGTATAACTGATATTGAAGAGGTTACAAAAAGGACCAAAAATTGGAAAGGACCAGGTATTGATGGTATTCACAATTTTTGATATAAAAAACTGACAATTCTCCATGACATACTTGCGAAAAATATATCTAACATCATAACAGGATCAGAAGTGCTACCCAAATTCATAACCAAAGGTATAACATACATGCTGCCTAAAAGTAATACGAGTAATACATCAGATCCATCTCAGTACCGGCCTATAACTTGCCTACCTACCATATACAAATTAATAACATCATGCATAACACACAAAATCAATAGGCATTTAGAACGAAATAACATACTAGCTGAAGAACAAAAAGGGTGCAGGCGGAGACATATGGGTTGTAAAGAACAACTTATTATTGATTCAACTATTCTAAAACATGCAACTTCTCACAACAGAAACCTACATCTATCTTACATAGACTACAAAAAGGCATTTGATAGTCTA
Organism: Thumatha senex; assembly: GCA_948477245.1. Taxonomy (NCBI): domain Eukaryota; kingdom Metazoa; phylum Arthropoda; class Insecta; order Lepidoptera; family Erebidae; genus Thumatha; species Thumatha senex. The sequence continues at coordinate 19,784,218 of OX419744.1, forward strand.
CCCCACTCATGGTTAATTCGTATCCTAGAAATTTATAAAATAGATCCATTAATCATAAAGTTTTTAAGCAGTACAATGACCCACTGGAGGACTACACTTACTCTCACTATCAACTCAACATCTATTTCAACCGATGAAATTCCCATTGAGAATGGAATCTTTCAAGGAGATTCGCTAAGTCCTATATGGTTCTGCCTGGCTCTTAACCCATTGTCCAACATTTTGAATGACACAAAATGCGGCTATAAACTAACATCTCACACTACAATCAACCATCTGATGTACATGGATGATATAAAAATCTTTACCAAATCTGAAAAAGAAATGGATAAACTTATAAAAATCACATCTCAGTGTAGCAACGACATCAATGTGACTTTTGGATTAGACAAATGTAAAACAATTCAGTTACACAGAGGTACAGTAATCAACAGTAGCAATATCGATGTTATAGACAATTCACAGGAATACATTAAATTTAGTTTATTTGGCGAAAATGACTCGTACAAATACTTAGGGCTACACCAAGGGCGAACAATTAATCACACAGGACTTAAGAAAACCTTAAGCCGAGAATATGCACATAGAATTAACCAAATTTGTAAAAGATCGCTACATTCCAAAAACCTTTTTAAAGCAATTAACACATATGCTATACTCATTTTAACTTACTCTTTTGGAATCATAAAATGGACCTACACAGATATTAACCAATTAGAAATAAACACTAGAACAACACTTACCAAACACAACTACCTACACCCGAAGTCAGCAATAGAACGAATGACAGTACAGAGGCAGAAAGGGGGTAGAGGAATGATAGATCTCAAGAAACTGTGGGAAGGGCAGATACAAAAACTAAGACACTTATTTTACGAAAAATCCAAAATTAGTAACATTCACAATACAATAGTAGAATCTGATACAAATTACACACCATTAAATTTAGCAGACAGAAATAAGGATTTTAACACGTCAGAAAATATGCATAACCTAAAACTAATAAGATGGCGAAGCAAACAGTTACATGGATTACACATCCACGATTTGGAACAACCTCACATAGATTTTGCTTCAAATAAATGGCTTAAACTAGGTTCACTTTTTCCTGAAACCGAAGGCTTTATGATAAGTATTCAGGAACAAGTCATCAGCACTAAAAATTATAGAAAATTCATTATCAAAGATCCCAATATTCTAGATGATAAATGTAGAAAATGCCACCGTCACTCCGAAACTATTCAGCACATTACCAGTGCTTGTCCTATCTTAACTCAAACAGACTACACACATAGACACAATCAAGTAGCACATATTATTCATCAAAAACTGGCCATTAATCACAAACTCATAACTAGCAAACCAACACCATACTACCAATACAATCCAAAACCTGTAATAGAGAACACCAATTATAAACTATATTTTGACAGAGCAATTCTAACAGATAAAACCATTCACAATAACAGACCCGACATCACTCTTATTGATAAACAAAATAAAACAGTATTTCTAATTGACATCGCAGTTCCAAACACTCATAACATCCATAGAACCATTACTGATAAAATAAACAAATACACAGAACTTAAAGAAAAAATAACTAGAATATGGAAAATGAACATAGTTTATATAGTACCTTTAGTACTATCTAGTACAGGAGTAATACCTAAACATCTAATGCAATCCCTTAAAACAATAGACATAACTGAAAACACATATATGACAATGCAAAAAGCCGTAATTTTGAATTCTTGCCGCATAGTCCGAAAGTTTCTCCAAGAAGACTTAAACATCCAACACGAAGCAGACAATGAAACTCACTTGGCTTAGGCCCGTGGTCTCATATTTACCGATGTGTCCTAAATACATCGAGATGAAAAGAAAACTAAGTAAATAATAATAATAATTAGGCTTACACAATGAGATCAAATTATTAGGAAATAATTATGACTTATATATTAAAAGTAATCAAACGACGCCATATATGGCTTCGTATGCAGTGTGGTCAAATTATGTGTAGTCATATATGGCTTCGTATGCGTTTAGGATAATATTATTTTAAATTTCGTGAAATTCTTTATAACAGTTGCGTTTGTCGTTAAAACACAGAAAAACATTACATTTGTCACATATTGTGAAAGAGCGGAATTTCAAACAATACTGGCATAATTGTCCGGTGTTTTTCTTCCAAATCAGATAACGGTTAATCCCATCTGAACGTACTGAGTCCAAAGGCAGTTCTTAATGTCTTGCCGGCGTCTTCCGAGACTTTTTCGCGGGTGTTGGAGAGTCAGGCAAGCTGGAGGGAGTACCGCCTCGGCTGGATGTAGATGTTCCAAGAATACTAGACGGACGACCACGTTTCTTGGGAATTACAGCTTTGCCAGCCTTTCGTATATGCTCGGACACAGCAAGTTTAAAATCAAACAATGGCATGTAGGAGTCAGCATTGATTCGGCGCCATAACAACCAAGCATTTACAATGCACAAATCCACCATGTAAAAAAAATCCTCTTGTACCACTGGCGAGACCGCAATTGGATCCTGTAATAACACAGCATTAAATCTACTCCACCCATATGCGTGTTATAAACATCGACAGCTTGAGGAGAAGTTATGTCAACATATTTTTTATCCTGTCGAACATAACGCCGTTTTGTTGTCGTAGGCTCGCTTCCAACATATGCTGAAAGAAGATTCACACACTTGTTATCAAACCATGAAACCAGGCCTAACTTAACTTCATCTATGACTGCTATTTTTTCTTCCATGCTTCCGCGTCCACGTTTCTTTAGTTCCTTTTCAGAAGGCATATTTGAGTTCGGCACACGATTGAGATAACGAGATAGGTTCCTAGAGGAAGTAAACCATTTTTGTAGAGATATACTTGAAGTTTTAGGCTATTGAACCAGTTATCAAAACAAATTTTGTAGTTTCCATGACGTGGAACAGTGTATGTCAATCGAGTAACTACATTTGAGCTTACGCCAAGATCTGGTGCATCTGAAGGGTACGAATTGCTCTGCTCTTCAGCGAAGATGTCAAAGTCGTAGCTGAAACCACTAACGCCGCTCAGTACCTGGTTTTTGTAGCCCCACTTGTGAGGTTTAGCAGGGTTATACTGTTTTAATTCATGACGGCATTTGGTAGGGATTATTTGTTCATCCACGGCTAAGAACTCCTCCTTAAACGCTAACATTAAAGGCTCACGAATCATGTCTAATACAGGCCGAATTTTGAATAATATATCATGTTCATCTTCGCCACGAGGTATAAAGTTCTCGTTATTATTAAAATGCAAAAATCTTTTTATTAATTCAAATCTGTTACATGTCATTATTTCGTAAACCTGCGACTGGCCTACTTTTTTTGACCAATACTTCCTCGTTGCCGGTAACTTCACACAGGACATATAGATGACGATTCCAATAAATTTTTCCATTTCCTCTTTCGTGATCATTGCTGGTTTATTGATATTATCCTGAATAGACTTAAGGTTTGATTGTTCAGTTATAAAAGCAACAATATCAGCTGTGAACAAGAACTTGAAAACGTCTGCTGGAGAATCAAGTTGCTTTATAACCTCCGGTAAATCTGTGTTACCCATGAATTCCAAATATTTTATATCTTAAGCTGACATTATTCCCTTTATCCAAATAAGCTGGTTTTTTTAGCCTTTTTTCCCTCAGATATGGATGTAGATGCAGATTGTAAATTTAATAAAGGAATGTTATCTTCTTCAGAAAAATCTTATTCAGAATCAGGAATAATATGTCTTTTTGGAGGAAAACGAACTGAGGTAGGTTCATAATCATCATCACTATTTGAAGCAATATCATCGTTACTCAAGTTGCCATCGCCAGGAATAATATTAACATGCTTAGCAGTGCCGTGAAAGCGTGCAGGATTCATTTCTGGAATAAGCAAAAAGTAACCTTAAATGCATACCAAGTCACATATGACAGGAAACATTTAGACCGGAATGCATACGAAGCCAAATTTGGCACATTTATAAAAGTAAGAAAAAAAGACAAAAAAAGCATAACACTGCAAAATTCAAACGATTCCCGTATTTTTAAAAGTTCAGAGAATATAGTTATATTTTTTTTGTTGCCTTTACTACCTTTTTGGTATTTTTTTTTTATAATTAAAGTAGCACTTTTTTCCTTGCTCCCGGCCAGTTGCACGTGCTGCACATAATCTTCAAATTATTTGACAGGTGACATTTGCAAAGCTTTTAGAGCGTCTCATAGTACCCCGGCTCCTGCCGGGCGGTATTAAATTTGACGAAAATCTATTTGGATTTACAGTAGGAAAATCTACTATTGACGCAGCGATATCAGTGCGAAAGACTATCACTTCATCGGTTTCTCAATATGTGCTGGCCATCATCCTAGATATTTCCGGGGCTTTCTATAACGCTTGGTGGCCAATGCCATGAAATTAAAGTCTTGTGGTTGCTATAGAAATATTTACTCTCTTATTTATTCATATATTTCACAAGGTACAACAACTTTAAAATTAGGTAATTATTCTGCTACCAAAACGTTAACAATAGGCTGTCCTCGGGGGTCTGTGCTAGGCCCACACTCGTGGAACTTAGGATTTGATGACTTTTTCAGTTTACCATTACCGGAGGGCTGTTCAATGACAGGATACGCCGATGACGGTATGTTGCTCGTTCAGTCGAATACTGAACTCGATAGCTTGGCCGACACGTGTTTGCGCGTCGTTGCGGAGTGGGGCGTACGAAACAGGTTATTTTTTGCACCCAACAAAACATTTCAGTTGCTTTTGAAAGTAAGTTTGAAAGTACCACCGCGCATTAAATTCAATAACGTTTACATTAAAAATAAAACTTCGGTTTGCTATTTAGGATTGATTTTAGAGAGAAATTTTGCATTCGTTGAGCACATAAAAACTGTAAGTGAAAAGGCTTAAAATAGCTTTTATGCGTTGTCGAGAATATCTACTGCTAAATGGGGACTTTCGTTCAAAACACTGAAGGTCGTTTACGGGGCCACTTATCTAGGCTGTATGTGTTACGGGGCGCCGGTATGGGCAGATAAGGCTACTATTGGTGCTGCACGTTTAAAGTTACTGCAAAGTAAACGCCTTGCATTGATATTTTTATGCAAGGCCTACAGGACGGTCCTCCCGGTTGATCTCGAAATTCAGAGACGCGCGGCTTTATACTATTCGGCTAAGGATGGCATAGATGATAGGTTTTTGTTAGAAAGAGATCGCCATAGAATTGCCAGACTGTATCGTGATAATGTACGTGAAGAACTTTTAGACGAATGGCAGCTGCGTTGGAAGACTTCCATCAAAGGGCGCCACCTGTACCAGTTTTTCCCAGACATTCGTGAACGCCTGGGAATGTCCTGGCTGGAGGTTTATCACTGTGTTGCTCAATTTCTCACGAGACATGGTAACTTTAGGAGCAAATTACATTCGTTTAAGCTGGTTGAGTCACCGTTCTGTCAGTGTTCAACTGCTGACGCCAAATATGATCAGACCGCCCATCATATACTTTGGGAGTGTAGCATTTGGCAAAATGAGCGATATAATATGCTTAATTGTTTACAAGTAACGTCGGGAGTAGTTTACTATGCGAATCTCGTGGCATCGAGGGTAAATTTTCGTGCTTTTAAACGTTTCTGCCATACATATTACTGGAATCAAACATAGCTCACATTGGACCCGTAATATACTATTACCGTGGTGCTTCCCTATTTCTATAGGATTTACACCTAGTTGCTTTCCAGGTTTCCCGCTTTGCAAAGGAGGGAAGAGGCATTACGTTCTTTTCTTACTTCCTCACATTATCTTCTGATTAATTTCGTTGCGGGTTCCAAGACATGCTAACTTCTCCTGGGACAACACCGAGATCGAGCTCGGTGTAACTTTTCAGGTGTTTTGGTCATTGCTGTAGATCCTGGTTTACAGGAGTCACTGTAATGGAAATGTGGGTGGGAATTGTCCCAATTAAAAAAAAAGGTGACATTTGCAATAATCAAATTATTGATATTCCGTTTCACGATGAAATTCTTGTCCTGATTTAAGTTAGTTTTTTAAGATTAGGTATATCGTTAGCTCATAAAAATATCGTAAACTTTCGCATCCATATATGTATTCGTATGCGGTAAGGGGTTAACGTGCCTCCCATTCAAGTTCTAAACGACTAATGTTATTAAGAAACTAGCAGATACTCGCGGCTTCGCACGTGACATACTTTCAACCCATCGCACACATTTATTCCCGTTGTTTAACACTTTTACAATAATGGATGAAGATTTGCCCGATTTGTTGACATTTATGATTACTGGAGAAGCGCTCGTGGCCTCGCGGTCTCAGTGTTCTGTAAACGATCACTGAGTTACGCAACTTTCACTATGGCTGGTCCTCGGATGGGTGACCACTTTGTGGCATTTATATTTTGCGAGCGTTTCCGTGCTTCGGAAGGCACGTTAAGCCGTTGGTCCCGGCTGCCAGTAAAATGGCCTGTCTATTTCAACACGGCAATGGGCTCATCACCTATTACGTGGGACAGGAATCCACACGGTGAAAAGTGGGCATATAATATGCCTCTGCCACCCCTTCGGGGATAAGGCGTGGTGGATATTTATTTTATTTATTTATTTTATGATTACTGCTTCGCTCTCTAGGCTGGTAGCGTGATGATAAATAGCTTATTGTCTTTATTGATAAATGGGCTGTCCAACACAAAAAGATTTTTATAATTTCAACCAGTAGCTCCTGAGATTAGCGCGTTCAACTAAACAAACAAACAATCTCTTCAGCATTATAATTAATGTTTATAGAAAACACAAATATACTTTTATATGAATACCGAATGCACATCTTTATAATACAACTAGATGTACTCTCTCAGTGTCTGCAGTATCAAACTTTGATTCCGTAGGTCTTGTAATTAATTAGTTTTCCAAATAATGTGAGGAAATTTGTCCAATTTGATGACATTCCTGATTACTACTCCGCTCTCCTGTTTATTAACGTAATGAATCATTACTAATGATTTATAATCTAAAGTCTTTTTGAATACGTGGACCATCCAATACCAAAATAATTTTCCAATTCGAACCAGTAATCCTCAGTTTCGCACATTCAACCAACCACACAAACAAACTCTTCATTTTTATAACATCAGTAAAGGTTGAGTGTAATTGACAGTCCAGCTTCATCTGCTGACTAAAGAATAAAGTTATAGCGAAACAAAACCCTGTACCGATCCATAGGACCAGCGCAGTAGGTACAGTAAGGTTAATCACGATTTAAAAATGATGACTCACATGTGTGGATTGGCTGATTAAAATTTCTCACTCTGAATACGTGACGGGTTAGTCAGATTTTGCTTTGTCGCTTTATTAATTGGGACAAAGCACCGTTAACTTCGTTTCCGGCAGCTTCTCGCCGTTTTTCTTCCGAATCACATCTTCCGTCCGCGCTAAACATACTTCCTAAATACACAACTTCCACCTCCCACAAATACCTTTCAAACTTTTCTTGCATTCTTTCCGTTATAACCTTTGCATACACTGCCTATAACCTGCGAACAGACTTCTAATCCTAGTTATGACTAGGTAGTGGTCTGATCCCAGCTCAGCGCCTCTATAAGCCCTTGTGTCGATCACCTGTTTACGGAGCCGTCTAATTATTAGGAATAGGTCTATCATGCTTCTCTTTGACTTAGGTACATCTCCTTGTATACAAATGAATTTGTTTGTGGTTGAACATAGTATTAATATTACAAAGGTTTATATCAGATATACTTTTTTTTTATGAAACTATAAAAATATATATTATATCAGATATACTTACTTAAATTTCATTGGGATTTTTATTTACTTTTTATAGCTATCTTTATTCTTTGTTAGTTAGAATTAAAACACAATAACAAAACATCAGACTGTAGTATTTAAAACAATTACATTAAAGTGATCCTGCAATCTACTCTGAAAAGCTTTCTCTATTAAATCCACATATTATTTTATTATCCCTACTTTACTGCATCTCCCCTCTTAAGAGCGCTTGAGCAAATAAATGTAATATACGATCAGTGCTTATCTCCCCTCTGTCTGCGCTTGATTCACGTTCATTTGTCTTCTGGCGTCAAGCACAAACTCGCTAAGATATGAACAAAGATACTGGGCGTAACACTAAACGCGTAAATAATTCGTTCTCCAAAAGCATATGGGCCTCTAATTGGTAAGTATTACCACAAAACCTGTAATAAGATTCCAATCCAATTTGAATATAAATAACAATGCTTAAGATATAGTTTATTGAGGAAAATAAATGTTAAGCAGTTTGACAAAATTTGAAAGTCAGGTTACTATTTTCCGAAGTCATTATAATACGAACAAATTACGAAGATGATATATTTGTTTTACTCGATTCGATTCGAAATGATACTATACTAGTACTTACTACTGTAGCAATACACGTGTGGGAAAGGCATTTTTGTTAATAATCATATAAAGCTGTTTCGGTAACTTTAAAATTTTCGCCTGTATGATATAAATAATTTTTTAAAGACATGTATTACCGCGATTATATACGTTAAATTTGCACCACCCGTAGTCACGAGTTGACTGAAGAGGCAGTGTCTCTCTGATTGCGAAGTAGAATCCTATTTATCTATTTTTTTCTATATATGTCCTCGTTGTTATTTCTATATAGCCGTCGGTCCCGGTTGCCAGTTACATGGCAGTCGTTAAGCCCAATTGAAGGCCTTGGCTTGAAAAATTTTAACAGCAGTTCGCCACAACCTGCGCCTGTCCATTTCAACACGGCAATGGGCTCACCACCTGTTACTTGGGACAAAAATGCATACGGTGAAATGTGGGCGCGTAGTATGCCTCTGCCTACCCCTTCGGGATAAAGGCGTGACAATATGTATGTATGTATGTACCTCGTTACCGGGGTGACAACGCCTCTTCAGGCTGCTTGCGACCTGGGCTAGTGAATTCAAAGTCAATAAGCATGATCGCGTTAATACCTGTACTTAGGTTTTTTTTTATATAGGTCTACGCAGCTCTATCCACGTGGAATGGCAGTATTGGCTCTTTGTGTTGCATATAGGTACTCATAATTGTGTCCCAAATTTCATTCACCAAAACCATTCATCTGTATTTAGATGAAAAAGTAACAGACCTACTTCCACCCTCACAAACTGAGAATAGACTAGTACATATGAATCAAACTATATATATACATGTCACCGGAAAATAACGAAATATACTAAAATTTTCTAGGAAATTAATAAACTTTCTGTTAGGTTAATTTAGGTTATTTATAAATTTACTAGAAAACTTATAAATTTGCAGTTCTTGTTACTTTCTGGTGACATATACATTAAAATACTCACGCCATTTATCCCGAAAGGGTGGGCACTGGTATACTTAGAATGTTTAGGGCAAAGCAAAATATAATAAAAATCTTTAATCTCATTCTTAGTAATTTGCTCTACTCGTATTAATTAGATAACTATAACTTCTGTCATAAATATTTGTTAAATTAATTAAATTGTTAAATTATTGTGATTACCTCATAAGTTACAACAAAAATAATGAAAGCACAAAAAAGTTAGTTCGCTCTTGTTTCAAGAACATAAATGACGTAAAGTTAAATTAATGTTCGTTGTTCCCCAATGAAACGTTAGGTAGCGAAAAAAGTGCTTATAAACTGCTCTTCGCTTATGTATTAATTGGTGTATGCTAACATAGGTGACCATTTAAAGCATGTTTCCATTTGTTGTGTGTTGGTAAATGATAATCTGTCTTTTTTTAAATTGTATCTTATTTGAAGTCAGTCCGAGACTATCAGGACTTTAATTGGTCGTGCTAATTAGTGTCTAACACATAAAACCTTTTAGCGTTTTTCACTAAAAAGGCAACGTGTTCAAAATTTCTTCCAAATTTAACATCTAAACTAGACACATTTTATTTTTATTTATTATATTATTCGGCCCTTTAGACCTGTACGGTCTAACATGTCGAGTCAGCATTGTTGCTGACCCGAATTGTTTAATAAATCAATTTTCTATTGTCAATTCAGTTCGTGAATAGTTATCAAGTCAGCTACACGTTCTCGCATTTACATCATTTTATACACATAGTTAGATTTAGAACAGATTGTATATTATTACCAAATACAGTTATTTTTCCATCAACAACCTTCTTTTTATGGGACATTCCCGTACAAGACCCACCCCAGGTACGTGCTTTGAAAGGCATGTCATGCCGTTGGTCCCGGTTGCCAATAAAATGGCAGTCGTTAAGCCAAGTTGAACGTCTTTTGGGCGACTTAAAAGAAATTTCAACAGCAGGTCGCCACAGCCTGCGCCTGTCCATTTCAACACGGCAATGGGATTACCACCTGTGTTAAGTGGGACAAAAATGCATACTGTGAAATGTGGGCGTTATTTATGCCTCTGCCTACCCCTTCGGGGATAAGGGCGTGATGGTGTGTATGTGTATGTATGTATGTTAAAGTCCAATCACAAGATCATAGTAGGACTGCCTCCGTGGCGCAGTGGTAGTGTATGCGACTGCCGCAACTGAGGACTCGGGTTCGATCCCCGAGTCGGAAAAAATATTTGTGTAATCCACAAATGCATGTTTCGGAGTTTGGAAGTTTCCTATGTCTAATATGTATGTATTTAAAAATATATATAAGTATGTTTATCAGTCGTCTAGATTCCATAACACAAGCTTATTTTAGCTTTTTAATAATAATAATATAGTAAGTGAACTCAAGAGATTTGACATTTCTTAGTAACTAACCGTAACTAGATAGTTATGTAATACCAATCACTAGAGCTTCTGTGCTTCGTAAGGCTCGTTAAGAGTACGCTTTCACTGACGCTAAACTAGGCAGTGGAGCTGAGTTGACCGTAGATTAACCAATCACAGTGAGCAAAATCTCCACGATGCAAATTTCCAACACTGTGATTGGTCAACTCCAAGTTCGCTTCTCTTCACTTCAACGGACTCCACATTGCGGGAGCTTCACGCGTGCGCGACCTCTGCACTGAATCCAAGAGGTAGAGGGCCTTGAACCCTTCCTAATTATATCTTGAGGGTAGGCTTTAACTCAAAAACAGACTGTTACGAGCTTTGCTATAGTGAAATTAATATAAGATTAGAATCTACCTAATTTATTTTATTTACAATCCTCGAATTTCAATAAAGCCTGTTATCAGAATACTAGCGGATGCCTACGACATCAATAGAATTATACAAAAATCCTTAGTTTTATGCAAGAACATCCATAAATTAAAAAAGTTGAGTCTATAGCGTTCAGCTAGAAACAGGTAGATGCAGCGGAAAACTTTATAACATATAATAATAATAATAAATATCGTTGGGACAACTCACACAACGCTATCTGATTCCAAACTAAGCAGAGCTTGTACTATGGTAATCAGATAACTGATGAACATACTTATATATTTCTAAATACATACATATTATAGATAAATATCACCCAGACATAGAATAAACCATCGTGCTCATCACAGAAAGTTTTATCTATATATGAACCATAATTGATTACACGCCTCGCTATTTACAACGCACATCTAGTAACAATGTTTATTTTTGTGAAACCTAGTTCTAGTGTCTGAAAATGCGAACGAGAGATACTATTACCTTAAAAATTATGCAACGTAACGTTGGCCGTCTGAATACGTAACGAAGTGAAACGCAATCTGGCAAGTTTGAATAAAAGTGTCAGCATTAAACTGGAAAAGTGTGTGGTCATGTTAGTTTTGACCCATCCATGAGTGTCGAACAACTGTCGTAGAATATTTATTGTGACAAAGTGAAGAAGAAGTGTAAACTAAGATATACTTGCCTACAAAAATCACGTGAGCCAATGGCACAATAATGGAAAAGTTAAAAGTACTCGGATACCCAGACGTGAAAGTATGAAACGATTAATAAATCTGCAGAAAGCGAAACAAATTTACAAGGATTGCGAAGCCTAGTGATCGGTTCTATCTAAATACCTCATAATGGTCACAAAGTGTAAATAGTTTAACAGTTTATGTACACACATTAAAATAAAACCTAATTAGGGGAAACAAGAACAATGGAACTGCTTATTTCAAAAAGAAATCTCTTCCAGCAGGCCGGCGAGAGGAAAGTAAGAATTGCAATAATTGAAAAACGTAGAAGTGTAAAAGAGATAGGTTTGTTAGAGTCCGAGACTACCAGGACTTTAATTGGTCGTGCTAATTAGTGTCTAGCACATAAGACCTTTTAGCCTTTTTGTTACCACCTCACTAAAAAGGGCAACGGGTTCAAAATTTATTCAAAATTTAACATCTAAAATAGACACATTTTATTAAATTTATTCGGCCCTTTAGACCCACCCCAGGTCCGTGCTTCGGAAGGCACGTTAAGCCGTTGGTCCCGGTTGCCAATAAAATGGCAGTCGTTAAGCCAAGTTGAAGGCCTTATGGGCGGCTTAAAAAATTTCAACAGCAGGTCGCCGCAGTCTGCGCCTGTCCATTTCAACACGGCAATGGGCTCACCACCTGTTACGTGGGACTAAAATACATACAGTGAAATGTGGGCGTTTTATATGCCTCTGCCTACCCCTTCGGGGATAAAGGCGTGACAATATGTATGTATGTACTTGATTAAAATGCTTTCAATCTGCAATCTCAACGCAGTCTAACCTCGAAGCAATTTGCATAATATACTCCATCTTTATTTGTACAGAACCCAAATACGACTAGCCTCTAGCCATTTCAGTCGGTTGCCAACACAAAACCGCACACGATTCATGAAATTCTGCATTCGAGACCAAACTTTAGACAATCTCGTAGTTGCTTCAACAGAGGGAAATTACTTACGTAATTGAAGTTGTGAACTGCATGCTTTTATACGGATCATCCTTCTGAATGCTGTTTAGAAAAGTTACCTTATGCAAAATGTTTTAAAGTATTGTTTACAGTATCATCGATGGCAATAATTATATCAGCTATTGATTGTGCACCACAACTATTGTAATTATCAGGTTAATTAAACTAATTAGAATCTACACTCAACAATGATTTAGTACGTTGTTAAAAGCGGGGAATATTGTATTTTGCTGTCTGTTTTCGAATAAAGGGATATAGGTTTACAGTTACTACCCAGAGTTTCTATCAAACCGTGGTGGTGCGGATTGATATTTGAAAATCACACGCTTCGGAAGGCACGTTAAGCGGTTGGTCCTGTTGCCAGTAACATGGCAGTCGTTAAGCTAAGTTGAAAGCAATATTGTCGGCTCGAAAATGTTTAACAGCAGGTAGCCGTCTGCCTATTTCAACACGGCAATCTATTCACCAGCTATTTTATTTATCAATCAGGGGCAAGCCCCCAAGTATAACAGAGTAAATCTTCATCATCTGCCCTGGGGCCCAACTTGACCACTGTGATTGAGTGGCAAATTAAGTGACTTAATAACTACAACAGTACTCATTCGATACGTAGCTTATTACAAGAAGCAAAAGTTCAGAGACTCACGAGGAAAGGTGTACAAGTACAGGCATGTACATGGGGACAGGCATGTACAAGATGATATGAGGGCGTATAATATGTCTCTGCAACCCATTTGGAGATAAGGCGTCATTAATAAACATGGTGCTCCAAACACAAGACGAAGAGACCAGTCAAAAACTAATACAATTCTGAATAAAGCCACTTTCCTTTTATTTAATTTATGTACTTTAACAGAAGTATTATATTGCCAAGACTTAATTGTATCTTCATAATGAGGGTCTCAATCTCTATCCCTCTTGGGAATTTAGTTAGCTTGTTATCAGTTCCAGTTGACTTCATCACAAAATACCTCATTTATGTTCAAAACTAATGTTATTATTTATATAAATAATAATATATTAATATTTTTGGGACATTGTTACACTATGCTATCGAAGCCCATGTAGGCTAATATAAGTTTGTGCTTTGGGATCTAGAATACTGATAAACATACATACATACAAACATATTATCACGGGGATAGGAGCGCTTCTTAATAATATTTGGTTTGCGTTCATCAAATCAATGGTTGTTCTATCGAACTGACACTGGCTTCTAATGTCTCGATGTAATCAAAAGTTTTCTATTCAGTTTATGGACAATTGTAGGTTACTAATACATGATAAATAAAAAAAAATCAAATGTTTTTGTTGTGTTGATATATATAAGTTAAGAATTCATACAAAACATCACGGTCACGGAAATCGACATAACCAAAAAAAAGTTACATCCTCACGATTGTATGTAGCCAAGCGTGGTCTAAGTTGTCTTGCAGATTATATCAAGTCTCACTGACTGTATTAATTTCAATTTATCAAAACTCGAAGCCTATACAAAAGTGATCTACGCAAATTATCACTGAGAACTCTTATGCGACTCATAATCAATCAAAATATTCTTAAAGGTTATAAAAATTTTGAAACACATCTCAAAACCAAATAATTCACTGACTGACCGGAATTAATATCCTCTCTTTTAAAGGTCTCTCGGCTTTCATGTGGCTATGAAACATACGAGTCTCTTTCTATGAAAATAGTTCATACAAAAGATTAAATTTATACGCTCGGAAATATACGAATATTATGCGGTCAAGAGAATAATCGCCAAAGTACATGTCATAGTCCGAGGACTATGACATGTAACAAAACATATCCTGTCCGAGGACAGGATATGTTTTGTTACAACCATAGATTTATTTTATACCAACCTAATGGTAGTGAATTGAATTGGGTGGGACTAAAAATTACAGTGTGTATTTTGTAAGTGAGAGTGCAATAATACAGGCACTCTCAGAATTGATTTACAGAAACTAAAGTTACATAATGGATTTATGAATGAAAATTTGTCTGTCGGCTTTTATTTATATCAAATCGTATAAGAATAGTGTATGGTAGGAAATTATGGAAGTAACTGGAAATAAACTATAACATGAAGATGAAAGTAAAAAAATATATTGAGGGACACTTTATACAGCGCCATCTAGTCCAAATTGAGCTACAAGCTTGTACTATGGGATCTAGAGAACTATTATACATACTTATATATTTCTAAATATATACATAGGAAACACCCAAACTCCGAAACCAACATTTATAGATCACACAAATATTTGTTCCGACCCGGGAACCGCACCCGGGACGTCATGCGCGGCAGTCGCTTCCACTACCACCGCGCCACCGAGGCAGGCAGCTGGCAAAGTGGCTCATTGTAACTATCTTAGCTTATGTCAGTCCTTCTCCAGATACTAGCATCGTCAGGACTGTGAGGATTTTATGATGAGATATATAAAGGCAGTTATAAAAAGAAAAACAATAAGTATTTTCCACCATACGATATCTGAAATTCTACAGCATAAAGAAATATAAAATGCTAAATCGAAAATATTTGAGGAAGATTTATTATGCTCCAAGGAATTTTCGTCAATAAATATCCATCACAAACCGCTACGTCTAGAAAGGAACATCATTTATAATGATAGAAGCTGTGATCCGATTGAAGTCTAACAGAGTACGTAATGCATTTTTAAATTCTTCTGCACAGGTATGAAAAATGTATTTTTGTCTTAAGGCGCAACGAAACAAAATAAGTCGATGTGTCGTCGCTTGAAATTATGTCTGGC
This sequence comes from Thumatha senex, assembly GCA_948477245.1. Taxonomy (NCBI): domain Eukaryota; kingdom Metazoa; phylum Arthropoda; class Insecta; order Lepidoptera; family Erebidae; genus Thumatha; species Thumatha senex. The sequence goes on from OX419744.1 coordinate 19,799,896, forward strand.
TACAAAAAAATAAACTTCAGTACATAAGTATATTGCAACCTTTTTCTCTGAAGGCGTAAGCAGTCATATTATACTCCCAAATTTCACCAGTTATATTTTTGTCCTACGTACCAGTTTTGTGAGAAAGATGCAGGTTGTGGCTAAATGCTGTTGAAATTTTTCAATCCTCAATTTGTCGATTCAATTTCAGTCAATTTGTAAGATCTTCAATTTGTCGAAAAGATACAATGTTATTGGCAGCCGGAACCAACTCCGAAGCATGGAAACGCTTGTAAGTGGCAATGCCACCATTGCCACCCACATCTTAGGACTGACCAACTGTCCCGTAAGATGCTTAACACAGTATTTAATTTATTTATTTATCTATCACGCCTTATCCCTGAAGGGGTGGCAGAGGCATATTGTATGCCAACTTTTCACCATGTATATTCCTGTCCCACGTAATAGGTGGTAAGCCCATTGCCGTGTTGAAATGGACAGACGCAGGTTGAGGCCGCCTGCTGTTGAAATTTTTCAAGCCATTAACTAAATCGTTTACAAAACACTTCTACTACGAGCGCTTCCTTGAATTGATTTAATTCTTAGTAAATAACTTAACTATCTTCACGCTGTATCCCTGACGGGGTAGTCAAAGAGGACAGATTTTGCGATCCATGCTTTGCGATCCATCCAGGCTTTGCGATCCATGCATACTTCTTTCGCTTCTTGTAGATTTATTAATCGCTTCATACATGCACGTCTGGGTAACCAAGTACTTTTGACTTTTCCGTTTTTGAGCAATCTGCTCACATGGTCTTTATATGTAAGTCTCGGAGTACCTTGACTCCTTCTACCCACTACTTTCGCACAATATTTATTCTTCGTCAATCGTTCCTCATTTAATAAATTGGATAAAGACAATTCGATTCGAGACAGTGATTGAACCTGTGACCTTTGCCTAACCAGGGCAATGTTCTAGCCACCTGAACTACCCGAACCGATCTAATCAAGTTAAAATTCTCCACCTCATTCATTTGTTGGACGTATCCAAACCAACGGAGCACGCCCTATTCCAGCTTAACGCTGACATTTTCATTCAAACCTACCATTTAGCGCATCACTTCGTTACGTATTCTCAGTAAATTTAACCTATTAAAATATTTACATACGAGTATGTCAGTAGAATTTTTATTGGACTATTTTCTCAAATTTTAAATAATAATTCGAATCCGCCATGAGATGCCTTGTCACATGGCGGAAATATATTATTAAACATAACTATTTTTGTTTTTAACCTTTTATTTTGCAATATTCCGCTTTTTAACTGTTGTTTGATGTCATCACATGTTTCGCCTCGCCTACACACGAGGCATTATCAAGACTGCTTCAATGTCTCATGTATCACCTCAGACGAAGTATTGAACACGTGTTGACATCATTAGTCAGTTAAAAAGCGGAATATTGCAAAATAAAGGTTAAAAACAAAAATACCAAAAAACTTAACTTAACTATCTTCACGCTGTATCCCTGACGGGGTAGTCAGAGAAGACAGATCGCCAGGCTTCGCGATCCATGCATACTTCTTTCGCTTCTTCAAGATTCATCAATCACTTCATACACGCACGTCTGGGTATCCGAGTACTTTTGACCTTTCTGTTTTTGAGCAATCTGCTCACGTGGTCTTCATTTGTAAGTCTCGGCCTACCCTGACTTCTACCCTCTGCTTTCGCACAATATATATTCTTCGTCAATCGTTACTCACTCATTCGTTGGACGTGTCCAAACCAACGGAGCACGCCCATTTCCAGCTTAACGCTGACACTTTCATTCAAACCTGCCATATTGCGTATCACTTCGTTACGTATTCGGTCGGCTAAAGTAACGCCGCACAATTTTCGAAGTGATCGCATCTCCACAGCATTCAATTTATTTTCATGCATCTGCTGTAATACCCAGGTTTCGCTACCTTAAAGCAAAGTTGGCACTAGCACTGAACGCCACGAATCGCCAGTTGTGCTTCTTTTACGATGCTTTGTCGCTTTACTAACTGGGACAAAGCACCGTTAACTCTGTTTCCGTCAGCTACTCGCCGTTCTACATCCAAATCACATCTTTCATCCGCGCTAAACATACTCCATAAATTTAGGTAAACCGTTCCTGGTTTACCCTAATCTCGCATTTAGTTCTTACGTCATCTCTTTCAAATACTAGAACCTTAGTCTTACTTGTATTCAAGCAAAGATGCTTACTTTCACACTCCTCTTTCATATTAGTGACTAATGCCTGAAGGTCGGCTTCTGATGAGGCCATGAGCACCGCATCATCAGCGTACAGCAGACAGTTTACTGAAAAGTCACCCAAAATCACACCCATATCACAATCTTTCAACTTCAGCAGGCAACTGTCCAGATACACTATGAACAGCCAGGCGGACATGACACAACCCTGTTTGACGCCTGTACAGACATCAAAAAGAGGTGACACATACCCCCTACTCGCACGCAAGCCTTACAGTCCCTAAAGCGACTGTATTGCCCGCAGTAGCGAGCCGTCCACACCATATCCGGGCAGCAAATCCCACAGAGTTTCCCTCACAACGTTATCAAATGCTTTCTCCGGATCCACAAAAGCGCAGAAAACCTTCTGGTTAATAGCCAGAAATCCGCGATCATGCTGAGAGAAAACACTTGATCCATGCAACCTCTTCCACGTCGGAATCCGCATTGAGCCTCCCATAAATACCTTTCAGACTTTTCTTGCATTCTTGCCGTTATAATGTTTGCATACACCTTACTAGCTAAGCTGACCAAGCTGATCGCCCTGTAGCTGGAGCAGTTTAGGCGCGAGCCTTTCCCTTTGTAAATAGGTACTACAACTGCTATTCGCCAGTCATCTGGGACCTCACCCGTCTGCCAGCACAAGTTGCATAACAGACTCGCGACCCACCGTGCTTGATCATCTCAGCAGTAACACTGTCTTTTCCCTCAGCCTTACCACATTTCATACTTCTTATCGCTTGTTCAATTTCCTTTATACTAAGGACTTCATCGAAGTGAGCTCCACTTCCCGATGTGGCATCTCTGTCTTTTCTTGCATACATCTTATTCAAACTCTGTCCTTTTTTGCATACATCTTATTCCATAATATTCACTCTCTAACACTAAGCACTTTATTCATACTGCAGATTGCCGAACAACTCCGGGTCTTGCCTACCTCTTTCCAGAAGAGTCTGGCATAATCCCGGAAATTTGACGACAACCTTTTATCCGCTTTCATTCTGCACCTTTCACGAGCTTCTTCTATCAGTACCTTCGTGTTAACTTTTTGCAGCTTGTTTCTCTCTTTCATATTAAAATCATTCCGCGAGGCTAAGTAGTCTAACCATGCTTTCTTCTTCATTCGAACTGCTTCTTTCACTTCCTCATTCCACCATGCGTCACGCTTATTACTACTGCCTCTTCTCGTTTCTCCACACACTTCCACAGCAGCATTTACCATACTATCCCTAAGGTTCTGCCATACACTTTCCACATTCTCACTACTAAAATTGACGTCGCCAAGCTTTTCGGCTACCCTTTCTTTATATTTATCCCTAATGGATGCATCCTGCAGCTTCCAGCTTTTGATGCTATAAGTCGGCTCAGGTTCAGGACACTTGGTACGATGACGCCAACCCACGAACAGACCCCTAATCCTAGTAATTACTAGGTAGTGGTCTGATCCTAGCTCAGCGCCTCGACAAACCCTTGTGTCCATCACCTGTTTACGGAGCCGAATATCCATTAGGAATAGATCTATCATGCTTCTCTTTGACTTAAATCTTCTCGTATACATATGAATTTGTTTGTGATTGAACATTGTGTTCGCCACAAACAAATACTTTTCCTTACTAAATGCCAGTATAAGCTTGCCAGCGTCGTTCACCCTTTTATCCCCATACTTCCCGAGTACCGACTCAAAACCATCGCGAGCGGTACCCACCCATCCATTCAAGTCTAAATAAATAAAATAAATATCCATCACGCCTTATCCCCGAAGGGGTGGCAGAGGCATATTATATGCCCACTTTTCACCGTGTGGATTCCTGTCCCACGTAAGTCCCACGGTGGTGAGCCCATTGCCGTGTTTAAATAGACAGACGCAGGTTGTGGCGACCTGCTGTTGAAGGTTTTCAAGGCCTTCAACCAGGCTTAACGACTTCCATTTTACTGGCAACCGGGACCAACGGTTTAACGTGCCTTCCGAAGCACGGAAACGCTCGCAAATATAAATGCCACAAAGTGGTCACCCATCCAAGGACCAGCCATAGTGAAAGTTGCGTAACTCAGTGATCGTTTACAGAACACTGAGACCGCTGGGCCGCGAGCGCTTCATTCAAGTCTCCACGTACTATAAATCTTTCATTTCCTTCTATCACATTTAGAGCTTCTCTCATACTCTCCCAGAAGTCCTCTAGCTCATTCGCGTTCGACGAAGATACTGGCGCGTAAGCAGCTACCAGGAAAATCTTCGTCAAACCAAGTTTTAGACGGATTCAGAGGATTCTAGGACCTACCAGTTTGTACTCATACATACCGGAGGCCAATCGCAAGGACAACAAAATACCAACCCCCCCGACTGCCATGCTCGCTCTCTTGTACTCCAGATCATAGCGCGAGCACCCCACCCGGGAGCTCCAAGACTTCGCTTTCCTTGCGCTTGGTCTCTGTCAAGCACACTACATCTAACTTTCTCTCATTCATAACATCCATCAACTCATTCATCTTATCTGCCATTCCTCCCCTACCATTCCACGCAGCTACCCTGCACTCCATCCTCCACTTCCCGCCGTGGCGGGCTGAGCGTGTAGGGTGACGGTCCTCTACGCCGCTCTGGCACACACTTTTCGCACCAGTGGGGATGAACTGGTGCGCGTCGCCTCGGGGGCACGCTCTAACATTGTTCGCACTTGCGGTGCTCGTGTTGGAGTAGAATTGCAGCCGTAGCTGGCAGGGATGGCGACGTGCACGCTTCTACTCTTCATCCCCAATAATCACAAAAATAAAAAGTATAACTACAAAAATACCAAATTGTAGTTGTAGTGCAATGTATTTTATTTCTGTGTAAAGGAAGTATGAAAAGGAAAGTGGTAAAAATCTCTCAAACCCTTAACTTATAGATCACACATACAAAGTAAGCATCTTAAACAGAATTCCCATGGGACCTTAATAAAAACTTTATTACATCGGCGGCAGTATACTGGCATTAACGGTATTAAGTGTGGAATACACGTTTCATTATTTTTTGTTACATGGCTAAGGGCAAGTTTACACAATCACATTTAAATCGTCCCTTACGGGGATAGGACGTCAGACAGAAGTCGTTCTTAACAATTCCGAAAGTCAAAACATACATACATACATATAGTCACGCCTTTATCCCTGAAGGGTGTAACGTTACTATTTTCCGAGAGGGGAAAAAGGTAAAGTCAAGGAGAAATCTATCACCAGGACTGGAGGAGTCCCGGCTTAAAAGAAAAAGAAAGAAAAAGGAATAGGTAAAATAATTTAATAAATGTTAAAATAAGTATAAATATAAGGCCAGGGAAACCGGGGGTAAATGAAGGTCTTGAAGGTTTCTTTATAAGAGCAGGTTATCAGCACACGTCGCTATGAAGGGGCCTCGAGTAGGCCTCCACGTTGCCAGGAAGGGGCCTCAAGTCAAGCCTCCACGTCGCTATGAAGGGGCCCCGAGTCAGGCCTCCACGTCGCCGACCTCCAAAAAGCAGGTCGCGGTAATTCAAAGCAGGCAGAAGGCCGAAAGTTACCAGCCGTCGGCGTTACAAGCCACTGCAGACAATCACTTTATTATTTCAGAGGGCACAACCCTCTCACTCAGCACTATTCCTCAGAACCTCCTCACAAGGCGAGCACCAAATGTAGACTGATTTGACGGCCTCGGCTCCCTTCTTTTACAGAGAATTTCAAAATTTAAACAGATTTATTCTAAACATATTTTAATAATATATAATTTATAACAAGGTCTAATATCTAGCAGCAATAAATTAAAAATAAAACCTAGGCTTGTCATTAACTGACATTACAAAAGGTAAACAAACATTAACGGTCTTATTAATAAAAATGGCTTATTCTTACTTTACTCCACTCTTACTCTTAGACTAGTTACTCCTAGATTAGCCAAGGAGAAACGATGTGTTAACTACGTTATTAATAATCAGAGAGTAAGGTCCGACTTAAGAGATCACTAGAAAATCTAAATATTTTAAAATATAAAGGCCTAGGAATGCTACAGACAATGGCCATGTAGATAATTTGAGAGAATGAATAATAAAAGATTTAACGTAAGTAAATATACATTACATTTCCCCGACAACCCCGGAAAATTTTTGATAATAATGAAGAAATTTTGTTTTGTAAGATAAGGCCTCCACGTCGTTCCAGCTAAAATTAACTTATATGACTATTTACAAAAAGTTTTAGAAAAGATAAAAATTACGTTACCCGATAACCCCAGAAAATTAACAACTGAGAAAATTTCGATGTTGTAAAAGAAAAACCTTGCTCTTTCTGCCCTCAATCACAATTTTTTTTTTAATTTACGATGGCTTATTTATTTTAAATAGGTGTCGTAATCCGCACCGTTTTTAAAACCCGTTAAAAGTAAAAGAAATATTTACAAAGCTTTCTCAGCTTAAGAAAAGCAGTCAAGGTTCAAAGTATAATTGCTTTTTCAAGTAGCTAAGTTCAAGTATTAAAAAAGATAAAGGTATAGACACCCAAAGGCTTATTTAACGAGTTAAGTACCGCTCGACATTAAAACTTTATTTTACGACTTATGCCACCGCTCGACACAATGGCTTATTTAAAGAGTTGTGTACCGCTCTACAAAAAAAAAATAGGTGGACTAAAAATGCCAAAATTTTTTGGAGAAAGTAAAACTTGTGGCGTATTTACAATGAACTTAATGTTAAATGATAAGTAAAAAAATAAGATAAAATAATTTTATATAAAAACACAGCAGCTATAAAACTACACTTTAAAATCTAAAACCATCCCATCGTGCCATCTTCCTCTTAAGCCGCTCCAAAATGAAAAAAAAATGGTGACAGTGTCTCTTATGTTTCAGATCAAAATCAAAGCATGATAAACGAAGAGTCCAACGTGCTAATCTCCCAGAAGGATTAGATAAATTTTGAAAACATTTCAGTGCAGTATCTATCACGCCTTATCCCCGAAGGGGTGGCAGAGACATATTTTTAATATTGTAGAAGTATCTAAATAAGATACTGGCGAAATATAGTGTGTTGCTATTGCCTTAAATATAAAACCGATGTGTTCGTTTATTTTAGGTACGAGTATTTTATTGGTCTCTCCATGATTAAGATTTTAAAATATTAAACGAGTTTATTAGTTTAATCTAGGTTTATATAAATCTTCATACAGGTTGCACTAGACGTGGAAACAAAGCAAACTAAATGAAGTAATGTTTAAAGTGTTGATTTATGTTAAGTTTTGTATAAACAACCACAGGATATTGTCCTGCAGCCGTCGTGAAGTGTCCCAGCCCCCAACTAGTAAGAGACCACGAATGGTTTTAAGAACACTCACTAGCGAAGACTGAGTACGATTACCAGAGGGTAACCGCAGAGGTGTGCAAGTGTGTGGGATGCAGTATAGTGATGTATTAGTAGAGAGTTATAATGTGCCTAGGTGATAACCACTATAGGATATTGTCCTTAGTACGTCGTAGAGAATCCAAACCCCAACTTGTAAGTGACCGCGAATGATTTTAAGAACACTTGAAGAATGGATGACAATTACCATTGGGTAACCGCCGTGGTGTGCAAGTGTGTGGGATGCAGTATAGTGATGTATTAGTAGAGTGTAAAGAAGTATTGTATAGGTTGAGGTGGATGAGGTGATGAAAATATAAGCTTACGAGATGTGAAAGTGAAAGTGAAAAATCTTTACTTATGTAGGTCACAAAGTCATCATCATCATCATCCGAGCGTCTGTCCCAGTTGCGTCTCGCGACGCCCGGGGTCCGCTTTCCTACATTTTCTCCTCCACTTCGCACGGTCTTCGGCATCCCCTGTAGTGAGACCATTGGCACGCATGTCATCCCTTACGTCGTCAAGCCAGCCGGCACCCGTTCACGGGTATGACGCATATATCAGCCATCGCCCTACTCAACCGTATTATAGGGAATAAGGCGACCCGATACATGCACCACCACTGCCAGGACACTTAGGCGAGCATGACATACTCAAACTGCACAGCAACCATCATGTTTCAAAAATTATAAAAAGCTATGTGGACGGTGCTCACACAATAACAAACTCAAATTACATATAATTATTATAATTAACCTGACGTTTCAGATCACTTATGTTGAACAAATGTACATTATATTTATAATGTTTCTTTATTATTATTATTAATTATATTTGTATATTTATGTGTGTTGACTTAGAGCGACTCACTCCCATGCATTTTTATCATTTATATAGTCTGAAATTTTATAATATGCCTTGTTACACAATTTGGCCTTGACTGTTGTCTTAAACATATTTATTGACATTATTCTAATTTCATCGGGAAGTGTGTTATAGAATCGTATACATTGCCCCGTAAAAGAATTGCTGATTATTTCGAGACGATTAGAATGTAATACAAGATTATCTTTATGCCTAGGTTTACATTATGTATATCACTATTTTAAGAAATGTATCTATGTTTTTGTGCACATAAAGTAAATTCTCAAAAAATCTATATTGTGATATTACGGTAAGAATATTAATTTCTTTGAATCTTTCTCTTAGAGATACCCTAGGACCAAGCTGTTATATTGCTATCACAGCTCTCTTCTGTAAAATAAATATCTTATTAATGTCCGCTGAGTCTCCCCAGAGAACAATTCTGTATGACATAACGCTATGGTAATAACTGAAATAAACTATTGTAGCCATTTCAACATCAGTGAGCGGTCTTATTGTTTTTACTGCATATGCATCAAAGCTTAATTTGCCTGACAATTTTTCTAGATGTGGTCCCCACTGCAACTTTGAATCCATGGTGATACCCAAAAACACAGAAGCCTCAACAGTATCCAACCCTGAACCATTAAGTTGCACATTGGTCGCCACCTGTCTCACATTAGGTGTCGAAAACTTAATTACTTTAGTTTTTTTATCATTTAAAAGAAGATTATTAACGTTAAACCAATGAACATCTTTTGAGAGTGCACTGTTAACATCGTCATAATTAATTAATTGTCTATTAATGTTAAATGTCAAAGAGGTATCATCCGAAAACAGCACAATCTCATGTTTATCCCCAACATAGTAAGGTAAGTCATTAATTTTAACTAGAAAACTAACGTTATTATTACACATTATAAATAAGTAAACGGGATTACTCACGTTTTTACGACCAGTAATAGACCGACCGGTTTCAGCTGTATTTAGACAGCCTTTTTCAGAGGTACGAACCGTTCGCCGAGCACTCTTTACGCACACTGCGCGCAACCGCTCTCGCCGCTCGCGCGCTGCCCGCGTTTTGTTGTTTGGGTATTCGGTGGACGTAGGGTTGCGCCGAGGCACACGTGAGATCCGCTTCACTATCGCTCCCATCCAAACTATTTGGAGCGTCTCTGCATGCATAGCTCACTGTGTCTTCAACAGACTCGCTTTCCACATAACAACGAGCACCACGAAGGCACGGCTTCCATGTAGGAGATAAACTCCAGCCCCCATCTCTATTAAAATTCGGCCGCCTCCCTATCTCTATGGCTTCTCGAATTTTCCGGGGTCCAAAGTGCTTCTCACGCGAAAAGATCTTCACCTTATCAAACCGGATAAAGTGACGCGTATCAGAGCTCAGTGCATGCTCCACCACCGCGGATCCGTTGATATCTTGGTTCTTCATGGAAAGTATGTGCTCGCTGAGTCTCGTAGAAACGTTCCGCTTTGTCTCCCCGACGTAACATTTTCCACAATCACAGGGAATCACATAAACACCGGGGACACCCAGAGGGTCTCCTTTATCCTTTGGAGAGCGCAGTAGATGTCGAAGTTGTGTAAAGGGACGGAAGATAGTCTTGATGCTGGGCGTAACAAGTGTCCACGTGGCGTAACAAGAGTTTCGTGATGAACGCAATCGAAGGCTTTAGATAAATCGCAAAAAACACCTAATGCATCCTGCGAATCCTCCCAAGCCGCATAAATACTTTTGAGTAAAGCAACCCCTGCATCAAAAAAAAAATTGCATAAAATAATTTTAATATGAAAGAGAGATACAAGCTGCAGAAAGTTAACACGAAGGCACTGATAGAAGAAGCTAGTGAAAGGTGCAGAATGAAAGCGGATGAAAGGTTGTCGTCCAATTTCCGGGATAATGCCAAGCTCTTCTGGAAAGAGGTAGGCAAGACCCGGAGTTGTTCGGCAATCTGCAGTATGAATAAAGTGCTTAGTGTTAACAATGACGTCCTAACAGAACAAACTGACGTCCTGCAGAGATGGAGTGAATATTATGAAAAGATGTATGAAAGAAAAGACAGAGATGCCACATCGGGAAGTGGAGCTCACTTCGATGCTCCGGATCCCGATGTCATTGAAGTCATTAGTATGAAAGAAATAGAACAAGCGATAAGAAGTATGAAATGTGGTAAGGCTGCGGGAAAAGACAGAGTTACTGCTGAGATGATCAAGTACGGTGGGTCGTGTGTCTGAGACACACTATGTCTGTTATGCAACTTGTGCTGGCGGACGAGTGAGGTCCCGGATGACTGGCGAGTAGCAGTTGTAGTACCTATTTAAAGGGCGATCAGCTTGGTCAGCTTAGCTAGTAAGGTGTATGCAAAGTTTATAACGGCACGAATACAAGAAAATTCTGAAAGCTATTTATGGGAGGCTCAATGCGGATTCCGACGTGGAAGAGGTTGCATGGATCAGGTGTTTTCTCTCCACATAATCGCGGAAAAATTTCTGGCTGTTAGCCAGAAGGTTTTCTGCGCTTTTGTGGATCTATAGAAAGCATTTGATAACGTTGTGAGCGAAACGCTGTGGGACTTGCTGCCCGGATATGGTGTGGACGGCTCGCTACTGCGGGCAATACAGTCGCTTTATAGGGACTGTAAGGCTTGCGTGCGAGTAGGGGGGGATGTGTCACCTCTTTTTGATGTCTGTACAGGCGTCAAACAGGGATGTGTCATGTCCGCCTGGCTGTTCATAGTGTATCTGGACAGTTGCCTGCAGAAGTTGAAAGATTTTAATATGGGTGTGAATTTGGGTGACTTTACAGTAAACTGTCTGCTGCACGCTAATGATGCGGTGCTCATGGCCTCATCAGAAGCCGATCTCAGGCATTAGTCACTAATATGAAAGAGGAGTGTGAAAGTAAGGGTCATCGCTTGAATGCAAGTAAAACTAAGGTTCTAGTATTTGAAAGAGGTGACGTAAGAACTAAATGAGAGATTAAGGTAAACCAGGAACGTCTAGAGCAACTGAATGAAATTGTGTATTTAGGAAGTATGTTTAGCGCGGATGGAAGATGTGATTCGGATATAGAACGGCGAGTAGCTGCCGGAAACAAAGTTAACGGTGCTTTGTCCCAGTTAGTAAAGCGACAAAGCATCGTAAAAGAAGCACGAATGGCGATTCATAACGCAGTACTAGTGCCAACTTTGCTTTACGGTAGTGAAACCTGGGTATGTCAGCATATGCATGAAAGTAAATTGAATGCTGTGGAGATGCGATCACTTCGAAAATTGTGCGGCGTTACCTTGGCCGACCGAATACGTAACGACGTGATACGCAATATGGCAGGTTTGAATGAAAGTGTCAGCGTTAAGCTGGAAAAGGGCGTGCTCCGTTGGTTTGGACACGTCCAACGAATGAGTGAGGAACGATTGACGAAGAATATATATTGTTCAAAAGTAGAGGGTAGAAGGAGTCAGGGTAGGCCGAGACTTACATATGAAGACCACGTGAGCAGATTGTTCAAAAACGGAAAGGTCAAAAGTACTCGGATACCCAGACGTGCGTGTATGAAGCGATTGAAAAATCTCGAAGAAGCGAAAGAAGTATGCATGGATCGCGAAGCCTGGCGATCTGTCCTCTCTGACTACCCCGTCAGGGATACAGCGTGAAGATAGTTAGCTAGTTAGTTTTTTTAACTCCTGCATCCACCGTTGAGCAACCCTTTGTAAATCCAAACTGTTTCCTGTGTAGTAAATTATGTATATTAAAGTGACTAAGCAACTGTCCAAGCATTAGCTTTTCAAATATTTTACTTAGTGTTGGTAGTACGGAAACAGGCCGAAAGTTAGAGGGATCTGCATTATCGCCGGCTTTAAACAAAGGAATTACTTTACTATGTTTCATTAAGTCAGGAAATACCCCAGACTTGACACAGCATTTGAACACAGCTGCCAGATGTGGAGCTATTACAGTGATAATATGAGAGACGGTTTTAACAGATAGACCCCACAAATCTTTAGTGTTTTTCATATTAATTGCCTTAAAAGTTTTTAAAATATCTCTAGGACTAACAGCTGAAAATTCAAAGTATGTGCCAAATTCCTCCACGCCATGTTTTAAAAGTTGTTCAGCATCGTTAGAGCAAGATGAGAGAGTTCTTGTAATTGAAAGAGGAATGTTAGAAAAATATTTTTCAAATTCAGTTGTAACTTTAAAATCTTCTATAATATTTATGTTATTTATTTTTAAATTTGGACCTTTGGAACTTTGGATTTACCGGTTTCAATATTTATAACATTCCAAGTTTCCTTAATAACATTATTTGAATATTTGATTTTAAATTAAATAAAAATCACTTGAGCAAGTTGTTTTAGAATTTTGAGAACCTGAAAATAATTAAAGAGGGCGGCAACGTTACTATTTTCCGAGAGGGGAAAAAGGTAAAGTCAAGGAGAAATCTATCACCAGGACTGGAGGAGTCCCGGCTTAAAAGAAAAAGAAAGATAAAGGAATAGGTAAAATAATTTAATAAATGTTAAAATAAGTATAAATATAAGGCCAGGGAAACCGGGGGTAAATGAAGGTCTTGAAGGTTTCTTTATAAGAGCAGGTTATCAGCACACGTCGCTAAGAAGGGGCCTTGAGTAGGCCTCCACGTTGCCAGGAAGGGGCCTCAAGTCAGGCCTCCACGTCGCTATGAAGGGGCCTCGAGTCAGGCCTCCACGTCGCCGACCTCCAAGAAGCAGGTCTCGGTAATTCAAAGCAGGCAGAGGGCTGAAAGTTACCAGCCGTCGGCGTCACAAGCCACTGCAGACAATCACTTTATTATTTCAGAGGGCACAACCCTCTCACTCAGCACTATTCCTCAGAACCTCCTCACAAGGCGAGCACCAGAAGTAGACTGATTTGACGGCTCCGGCTCCCTTCTTTTACAGAGCATTTCAAAATTTAAACAGATTTATTCTAAACATATTTTGAGAATATAAATAAAAAAAATAAAAAAAATATCCATCACGCCTTATCCCCGAAGGGGTGGCAGAGGCATATTATATATGCCCACTTTTCACCGTGTGGATTCAAAATTTAAACAAATTTATTCTAAACATATTTTAAGAATATAAATTTATAACAAGGTCCAATATCTATACAACCTAACCTACTGGCAGCTCTAGCAATCCATCAAATTTAAGCCGCCTATCAATACCTTCAACCACGTTTAACAACTGCCATTTTACTGGCAATCGGGGCCAGCAGCTTTACGTGCCTTCCGAAGCACGGAAACGCTCGCAAATGTAAGTTCCACTAAGTCACCCATCCAAGGACCACCTATAGCAAATGTTGCTTTACGCAGTGATTGTTTACAGAACACTGAGTCAGCGGGGCCACGAGTGCTTCTTAATTCTTAAGTTCACACAATCACATTCAAATCGTCCTTTACGGGAATGGGACGTCAGACAGAAGCCGCTACTAAAAATTCTGAAAGTCAAAAGTCATATAATAACTGCTCCTATCAGTCAAATAAAGTGAACCCAAAGATCAAACATAGGTAGGGTTTGGAAGCAACTGAAAGTATACTTAGATGCAAAAGAAGGAAGATGAAAAAATGGGGTTTACCACCCCATTTTGGGAGGGTGGTCAAGGTTAAACTGTTTCGGAGGAGTATGGCAACAAACGCTGTGACACGAATTTTGTTCAGAAGTAATTTTTTTTTTATTTATTCTGTACTCCGGCATTCTATACACTTACCAAAAATACCTTGACACATTAAAATTTCACATTCATACAATCGCACAATTTTCTTAAAAAGGGTACCTACACACTCTACACAGCTCTCGGACGTACCTTTAAACTACTTTCACATTACGAATCGTCATCATTTGTGAAAATAAAACTGCACATGTTCTGTATTTGATGTTCAAGGTTTTCGGGAGTGAAAGCACCCTAAATGAGATTTAAGCTTTATTGTACAACATATTGACACAGTAAGTAAATCTCTAAATGTAATAAAAGAATCTTCTCAAACAAAACTAGTTAAATAAGACGTTGGCAACAAAATTATTTTCAGTACCCTGAGAGAAATCACTGTAGTAATTTAATAGATAAACATGCTAACAGTATTGTATGGATATTTGTTACTTTTTCACTCAAAAATACTGAATGGATTTTAATGAAACTTTACAGTAATGTAATTTACCATCTATAACTCGCTACTCCGTCCGCGTGGCAAAGACTTACCGCACCTACCCATTTCGCATAAGAACAAATATTATGTTCGCGGGATAAAAGTAGGTTTGGCACTGTCTTTGTAATATTGAAAGAATTTTCAAAATTGGTTCAGCAGTAGTATAGTTCAAGAGATAACCACCTTAACTTCGCCAACTCACAACATCACAATCTCACAAACTTTACTATTTTGTAATATTAGTATAGATAGATACATCACAATAAGACTTCCTGTGAGAAATGATTATGAAAAACTTCACTAGGCGGGCAAAGTCACGGGTATAAGCTAGAACTAGAGAGAACTAAATACTACGAAAGTATATTAATACTAGCGGACGCCCCGTGGTTTCATCCGCGTAGTTCCTTTTCTTCTGAGAATACGCAGATGAAAAAACAGGGATGACTAAGGGCCGTACAGAACGTTTCTCAATACTCAAGAAATACATTTATTATAAGTAATAAATTGTATTTTAAGGCGAAAACTAGCCGTAAGCGTTTCTTGAGTATTGAGAAACATTCTGAAATACGGCCTTAAGTTACTCTTTAAAAATCAGCTATTTTTTATTGAAAATCCCGCAAAAATCGATCAAACCGTTTCTGTGATAAGATGGACTAAACGGACAGGCTGAAAAAGAAAAAAAAAATTTTTATGTAAGTATCATATTTACCTTCATATATGCATTAGTAAAAAGCTATTAATTTGGAATTATATTCAGATACTCGTAATCATATCGTTTGCTTAAAATAGCTTCCCCACTAATACATTACTTGAATAGATTAGAAACCTACTTATGCCGAGGTTTACTACACTTACTAAAGGTTCGGCTCGATAATTACTTTAACCGCAGACCTCAATCCCGGATTATTCAAGAACTTTGAAGAGTTTCGCACATAAATACCCGAAATGACATCACAATTTCCATACGAAAGTTTTAACGGGAATTTCCGAGTGATTGCGTTTTATATTAATTTTATATTAATACGGAACTTTTTATTAGTTTTAGGACTATTAAACAACTATAAACTCTACAGGGCCTTATTCTAGACTATACGATTTGAAAGCTTAGACAGAAATTTGCTGGTGAATATCATCTATATCAATATATAAAGCTGAAGCGTTTATTTGTTTGTTTGGTTGAACGCGGTCAGGAACCACCGAGTCGAATTGAAAACATCACGCTAATACCCAGGAGAGCGGAGCAGTAATCATAAACGTCAACAAATCGGGCAAATTTTGTATACATTTTTGTAATAGTAATAAGCCACGGGAATAAATAGGTGGGACGGGAGTTCAAAGTATGTCACTGGCGTTGCTGTGGGGGTCAGCTAGTTGATTTAATATTTAGAAACGCTAAAACACGAGACAAAGGACATTTCACTAGTAAATTTACGTCTACGCTTTCACGTCGTATGATCAGAAATTGGGGAGCAGGGCCTCAATTCTCGATCACACGACTTAGGCCCACTTGCATGAATGCTGGGGTTAAAAAAATAATTATAGCGTTAGTTACCTCGGAATTAGTAAATAACTTTTTAACCCTAATCATGTCTTGCACCACAGAAAAATATCATCGGGTTAATTAACCCAATGTTTTATGTCACTCTATGTCATCCAACCAAACATTAATGATTGAACAAAGAATGAAACAGGTATGTCTATCTCTTTTACACTACAGTTTGCCACATAAGACTTCTTCTTACACGAATGAATGTAACATGACAGCCGAGTGCTTTTTATTTTTATCGTATTATATTTGCGCGGTGTCACTTTGAGGAGTCCGTGTCACGCATGTGTCAAGTGCCACTACATTGTCTGTTAGGTGCTAACCCAACGTTTGACGAATTAACCCTCAGAAATCGGTGAGTTAAAATTTTAGCGATATAATCCTAGGTATGCCATTGACTCGGGGTGATGCGAGACAAATTAATGATTTAACTCGGGGTTAGTCCATACCTCCGACTTATACACGTTAACCCAAGATCGCGCAAGTCGGCCTTAAAAGCGTAGATATAAATTTACTGGTAAATAACTTTTGTCTCGTGATTCGCCATTAAATATGAAACAAATAACATTTCACCGATAAATTTCCGTCTATGCTTTATAGTAGAATGGTCGAGAGTTGGGCCCATGGGCCCCAATTCTCGATCACAAGACTTGGACTGACATTTGTTTCATATTTTGAAACGTTGAAATAAGTGACAAAAGACATCTCATCAGTAAATTTACGTCTACGCTTTCACGACGTATTATCAGAAAGGCCCTGGTCCACTTCTTCACAAGCAATCTCTCGTACATTAAGAGTTGCAGGAAAGTTGTAATATACAGGTTCATGGCGCGATAGATGGCTCTGGTCATACTCTTAATTACAATACAGTGAAAAATGTTAGATTGTTTCAATACGGACCTGGTAGCGCAGTGGTTAGGCAAAGGCGAGACCAAATTGTCTATTTACTTTGATAAAATTTATTATTTTATCTATCACGTCTTATCTCCGAAGGGGTGGCAGATATATATTATTTGCCCACTTTTCACTATGTGTATTCCTTTCCCACGTAATAGGAGACAGAAGCAGGTTGTTGCTACCTGCTGTTGTAATTTTTCAAGCCGCCCATAAGGCCTTCAACTTGACTTAAAGACTGCCATGTTACTGGCAACAGGGACCAACGGCTTAACGTGTCTTCCGAAGCACGGAAACGCTCTCAAATGTAAATGCCACAAAGTGGTTACCCATCCGTGACCAGCCATAGCGAAAGTTGCTTAAAGCTGTGATCGTTTACAGAACACTGAGTCCGCGGGACCACGATCGCTTA
This sequence comes from Thumatha senex, assembly GCA_948477245.1. Classification (NCBI taxonomy): domain Eukaryota; kingdom Metazoa; phylum Arthropoda; class Insecta; order Lepidoptera; family Erebidae; genus Thumatha; species Thumatha senex. The sequence continues at coordinate 19,817,387 of OX419744.1, forward strand.
TGATTAATAAAATATATACATGAAAAAAAATTACTAATTACTTTAAATCCTTATCCATATATTGAGTGGAGTCCATCGCATCAATTATAATAATAATAATGGTTGTATTACTGTTCATTGATATCAGAGTTGCAGAGTTGCAACTCAACTCAATGGCTTAGAGCATTGCCCTAATTAGGCAAAAGTCCTGAACTGAACAAAGTTGTCTTTTATCACTGTAATAAAAGCTAACATAATAATTGCTTTGATAAAAGATGAGATTGGTTTGATCCACAGATAATATATCCCGCCATACAAGTAATAGAACGTCAATATGGAACTCTCTGCCGGCGCACGTGTTTCCCTCCCCTTACAATCCTGGCTCCTTTAAGAGAAGCGTGAAAAGGCTCATTTCTGGGCCGTCAAAATGAGGGTCGCTATTAGAACCCTGCGTGCGGGTTGAGATAGCGGCCCTCATTCACGGGTCGTCGTCTTTGTTTACCATCAGGCGGGCGACGCCATTTTGACTTGCCAAAACGTCGTCTGTTGAAATACCCTCTTTATAAAATTTTCGACAATTCATTTCATGTTATTGAAGATTTTGCACTGTGCTAAACTAAAAGCTCCTAGACTATACATTTAACTAAAAGCTCCTAGTCTATACATTTAACTAAAAGCTCCTAGTCTATACATATAACTAAAAGCTCCTAGTCTATACATATAACTAAAAGCTCCTAGTCTATACATTTAACTAAAAGCTCCTAGTCTATACATATAACTAAAAGCTCCTAGACTATACATTTAACTAAAAGCTCCTAGACAATACATATAACTAAAAGCTCCTAGTCTATACATATAACTAAAAGCTCCTAGTCTATACATATAACTAAAAGCTCCTAGACTATACATTTAACTAAAAGCTCCTAGTCTATACATATAACTAAAAGCTCCTAGACTATACATTTAACTAAAAGCTCCTAGTCTATACATATAACTAAAAGCTCCTAGACTATACATATAACTAAAAGCTCCTAGTCTTTACATATAACTAAAAGCTCCTAGTCTATACATATAACTAAAAGCTCCTAGTCTATACATATAACTAAAAGCTCCTAGACTATACATATAACTAAAAGCTCCTAGTCTATACATATAACTAAAAGCTCCTAGTCTATACATATAACTAAAAGCTCCTAGTCTATACATATAACTAAAAGCTCCTAGACTATACATATAACTAAAAGCTCCTAGTCTATACATATAACTAAAAGCTCCTAGTCTATACATATAACTAAAAGCTCTAGCACGGTAATCACATAAAACAAAAAATATTTTCTCTGTCTATTTGTTCCGGCAGATCTCTGAAGTGGCTGGACCGATTTTAACTGGACTTACGCAGACAAATAGCTGAATGTATAAGTATTGACTTAGGCTACATTTTATCCCAGTAATCCCACGACAACGGGCACTACGCGGGTAAAACCGCGGGGCGTCTGCTAGTGAAACAATAATACTCTAACTTTAGCGATATAGGCCTTGGCAACTCAATTCATGGCAAGCGTCAGTCTCGAATGTATTACGCCAACTCAATTCAACTTTTGTATTGAATTTTTAATAACGAAGTCTGAAGTGCTCGTCGAGAATGCAAAATATGGAACTGAATATTTTAATTCTTGGATCGTGTTAAATGAGTTTCAATGTTTCTATTTGCTCGACAAATGGTAAATATTTATACAAGAAATTGATGAAAAGTATATTGAAATGAATCACTAAGACCATTATTATTTCAGCGCTTAGTAAGAATTTTATTCAATTTTCAATGCATTAATTTATGATATTTCATTTCAAATTTATATCGTTCAATTTGGTTAGTTACACAAAAGGTATATAGTCTAGTCAACAAGTTTAAAAACGTGAAAAATAGTGGAAACTTCGTGGAGCCCTATTGGTATACCTATATATTTCATAAGATCCTGCGATAAAATTTCATAAAAGATTAATAAATTGTTAAATATGATCTTTTATAACTACTGAAAAATTTAATATCAAAAAATTGTTGATAACTTTTGTTTTTCAATAATTGTTTTTGTTTCTATTACTTTAAAAGTATTCATAACTGTGAAAACAGGCATAGCTACATATTAAACGAGAAATTTTTTTTTCAAAATTGCTTAAATATTCATATTTTTTGAGTCATTGACATAAAACTAAATTCAATTTTTTTCCAACTTATTTCGTTAATAACAATTGCAATTTTGTACCTGCACCAAAATCCTTCGAAAACATTTTTCTAGAGGTGATTCCGAATCGAATGAGCTATCGCTCATATTTTTAGGACGTTTATCTCTATTTTTCACATTTATAATTTTTTGACTAGACTAATAGAATATTCTGCCTATAGGGATGCAAATAAATATTTATGTTAATAATTAAAAATAACGTACTTATTATTTGAACTATAAACTTGTTTAAATAATGAAGCCTTTTTTATAAATTTAGTTCGCCAAAATGACGCCACCCGCGTGATGGAAAGCCATATCTAGCGAATTAAGGGCCACTTCAATAGTCCACATGACTACTGACAGCGCCCTTCAAGTTGGCGGCCTAATGATGTGCCTCTTCACGCTCCGCTTGAAGAACCTGCAGCTGTAACAGGAAGGAAACACGTGCACTGACAGAGCTTTCCAGGTTTCTATAGTTTGACAGAAAAAACGATGTTTTGAATTTTACCATTCTTGGTGGTGACATTGTTCCATTCTCTGCAAAGTTTGAGAGTGGCACCTCTACTCAGCACGCGTTGTTTGGCAACAAGGAGAGGCCCACTTTCGCCATTTGGTAGAAGAGCTCTTCGGAACTCTTGCTTTGACTGGTTTGAATAGACAGTATGAATAAAGTTCAAATAAAAGAGATTATTGAACGGTTATACGTAAAAGTCGAGTTACCACTTCTTTACGTAAAATAAAATGCGGTTGCTTCTGCTGTCTGTTCTTTTAAATCTTTCAAGCTAATTAACGGATTTTAATGAAGGTTTGAAGCGCTCTTGGTCCCGCGGACTCAGTGTTCTGTAAACGATCACTGCGTTAAGCAACTTTCACTATGGCTGGTCACGGAGGTCACTTTGTGGCATTTACATTTGCAAGCGTTTCCGTGCTTCGGAAAACACGTTTAGCCGTAGGTCCCGGTTGCCAGTAACATGGCAGTCGAAAAGTCAAGTTGAAGGCCTTATGTGCGGCTTGAAATATTTCAACAGCAGGTGGCCACAACCTGCGCTGCGTCTGTCTATTTCAACACGGCAATGAGCTCACCACCTATTACGTGAGACAGGAATACAAATGGTGAAAAGTGGCCATATAACATGCCTCTGCCACCCCTTCGGGGATAAGGCGTGATGTATAAATAATAATGCGGTTTTCAGCAATGGAGAGAATAATTGAATAGGAAAGTTTATATGTATAATACTTTTGCATATACATTGCATTTGTGCAAAGCTGAACCGCGTTGCTAATAAAGACTAAAATAGCATGCACATAAATCATCTATCAGGGTATGAACTTGTGTGAATGAATGTGATCGCTACATGCCATGAACAGTCAGTTGCTGGCTTTTCATTCGAGGCAAAACAGTACACAATATTTAGACTCTATTTAGTATTCTAGACTGGGTTTCTGACCTACATTGTAGCTTTTTAGAATTAAATTCGTTTCTACAACAATGGTCTATAAAAGGTCAAACTTTTTCTCATTTTTATTGTAACTTTATTGTAGCACTCTCGAATAATTTTATGCTTAGATATAATATTGGATATATATTTTTGTACAACGTAACCTGAGTACCCAATATATTGAAAATTGTTTCACAAAATTCCAAATGTAAGAATTTAACCCAAAACATTATTAACATAACAGTGATAAATGAATGATAATTACAGAAAATATGTAATTCTATCAGTTTCTCATGAGAAAATTACAGCAATGAGAAAAGTGGACCAATCACTGATCACTGACAATAATATTATAGGCCTTATGGGTCTATTTATGAGCGGCTTGAAAAGTTTCTACAGCAGGTAGCCACAACCTACGTTTGTCTATTTCAACACGGCAATGGGCTCACTGCTTATTACGTGGAATAGGAATGCACACTGTGAAAAGTGGGGGTATAATATGCCTCTGCCACCCCTTCGGGGTAGGGCGTGATTGATAAACAAAGTAATATATAGTCAAGCAATTATCTGCGAAGGAGTAGGCAGAGGCATAATAATTTGTATTAGGTCCCATGCCAATTAGTGGTGAGTACAATGCCGTGTTGTAATGTAGATTATAATAATAATATATAATAATATTTATTATTTTTTTCTCTTAAACTATACATACACAAATTTGATTATACTATCCTACTTATATTCTATGTTCAATAATTCTGATAGGACTGGTGTCTGAAATAGCAAACCTGTACCACAGATCACCAGGCAAATCACTCAACGGACCGTGTCTCTCCGTGACATCAGACTGCATATGTTAACATTATAGCTGAATTAAGATACATACTGTAGAACAGTCTTTAAATAACAATTAAAAACACTATAAAGCCACATTTCACAATGCAACAAGTTAGTGCCAACTTCTGTGTATGACAATTAAACCGTTTCAAACTCAAGCCGTTGTACATTATAGTCACATAAGTACTGTTACTTCACTTAAATAATCAAGGCTTGTTTTAAACTTGTGTTACAACCACGAAGCGCTTGGTAAGTTTCATATTGTTAACGTGTAAGAAGTATCATGTAGTGATGATATCATTCAGTACTACAATAATGTATAAAAATTTGCCTGATTTGTAGACATATATAATTACTGCTCCGCTCTTCAGAGTAGTAGCGTGATGATATATAGCCCATAGCCTATAGCCTTCCCCGATAAATGGGCTATCCAACCCAAAAAAAATTTTGAAATCCTGTCAAAGATTCCTAAGATTAGCGCGTTCAAGCAAACAAACAAACAAACTAGTGTGTTTTTAACGTCCACAGGAATATTGTTTTTAACCGACTGTCTACTAGTTGCAACGCCAATTTAATTGAAATTACAAGAGAAATCCACAAAGTCATTAAAAATGTGTTATTATTGCTACTATTTTGCACGAAACACAAGTGAAGAAGAGACCTTTAAATATGTATGTGTGTATCTTTTTCATTATTTTATGTTTTATCTAAAGCTCCTAATGGCCAATAAATCACGATTTTACAAGCTCAGGCGTTATAATCATTTTATTATATATTTTGCAGACTACTTATTTTGATATGGAGTCTGCGTGATTTTCCATCCTTCATCCATTTAGAGAGTAGATACAATCATTAACATGATAAAACGTAGGCGTATAAAATGGCTCTACCACCCCTCTAGAGAAAAAGATTGATAATAAGAAAATACGGGTTGCACTCCGGGAGTGCCGACAGAAGTGAAACCTTATTTTGGCGCGTTAGATATTTTTTAGATGGGTACTAGAGTTATTGTGTTATGAATTGTATTTTATTAATTAAGAGAAACTTTAAAGTACATTTAATATTTCTATATTAATCATTGTTATATTTTTATATTTATTTAAACGCCATCGCGGTCTGCTATATGTACATGCATATATGCACACACTATAGCTGCGTCTCGTAACGGTGCCGGTGCCGCGAGTCCAGAGATTTTATCTTATTTTATTTAAAAAGAAGTTAAGAATAATAATAATAATAGAATAATAATTAATAATAATAATTTAAGAATAATAATTATCTATTTCAATCACATATCGCTAAAGCACCTTGACGTAAATAGAGAAACAAAGTTAGAGAGTTTTATCGCTTTTGTTCTTTGAGTTTCAGTAGTCGTGGGCACAAACTAGCCGAGAGGTGATAAGACCAGGCTTTAAAGTTTAACAAAAGGGGTTCCCGGCCGAAGTTGCTCCTTGCTTTTAGTTACATCGCAGAGCACGATATTACGATTAAGAAGTGACATTCTCATAAACCTACGTTTGTCGATTTCTACACGGCAATGGGCTCACCACCTGTTACGTAGGACAAAAATGGACACGGTGAAATGTTCGGATACCCAGACGTGCGTGTATGAAGCGATTGATGAATCTTGAAGAAGCCTAAGAGGTATGCATGAAGCCTGGCGATCTGACCTCTCTGACTACCACGTCAGGGATACAGCGTAAAGATAGTTCAGTTTAGTTTTTTTATAATATGCCTCTGACAACCCGTCGGGGATAAAGGCGTGATTGTTACATGGGAATTTATTTACTATCTTCACGTTGTATCTCTGACGGGGTCGTCAGAGAGGACAGATCGCCAGGCTTTGCGATAAATGCATATCTTTCGCTTCCTACACATTCATTAACCGCTTCATATATGCTATTTATATATGCTGGGTATCCGAGTACTTTTGACGCTTACGTATTTATATAGGGCATACAAAGTCGGCGGTCGATGGTGCCAAATGTAGCTGCTCTTCGGTGTGAGGTGACCCTTAGAAGTAAATAGAATCGCCACGCAAAACCAAGCCAATAACGATGTTCTCGGTGGCGAGACTACTCATTTACATAACGTAGCTAATGGGACAATCTAACCGCGGGGGTTTTATAGGGCCCGTCTTAAATAATTCATAGCCAACTGCTGTAGCTTTATAACATTACTTTTATTGAACTACATAATCGAAAAACTCTGTGTTGGAAAGTTTTAGATGTGTCCTCTGATACAGAAGGAATCTATTAATAATATGAATGTGAAAATTTATACACAAGCTGATAAATGGATTTTATTGACACTTTACAGTAATATCCAGGGTAACTGTATACGCTTTTACAACAAGCTTCCCTGTGACCTGAGAAATTTACCTTTAAATAAATTTAAAAAGTTTATTAAAAACAAGCTTTGTGAAAAAGGTTTTTACTCCGTTACAGACTATTTGCAGGACAGGGACGCCTGGAAATGATCTGCTGGCAAAATGAAATAATATTAAATTGTAAATAGGCCATCAAAAAAAAAGCCTTCCTAAGTTTCTTGCCGGTTCTTCTCAGGTGGGCCGCGTTCCGAACCGGTGGTCGCTTTAAATATTTTAAATAGTGTATGACATTTTGTAAGCGCCGTTAAAATGGTCTATGCAAAATAAAGATATTTTTATTTTTTTACTTTTATTTTTTATAGGTTAAACATCAGAATAGGACATCCGCCACTTTTGTCCCCTGTAGGAAACGAGAAAAGGGAAGCTTAAAAATATTCCGTCACTATCATTAGAGCGTAATTATCCCTAATGCCCTTTTTTCAAACTGTTACCGTTCAACATTCAGCTTCTGATAAGGGGCGAGTCCTTAAATACGCACGAAACACTGCGTTGGAAAAAAGCTAAGGAATATGTGTCATAGAAATGTCAGAATTTATAATTTTAGGTTATAATTTCATTGAATGGTTTGACTGCCTCTGTGGCACGGTGGGAGTGCATCCGACTGCTACGCAAGAGGTCGTGAGTTCGATTCCCACCCAGGATAAAACTTTGTGTGATGAGCACGATGGATTATTCTGTGTCTGGGTGTTATTTATCTTCAATGTGTATGTATTTAGAAATATATAAGTATGTTTATCAGTTATCTAGATCCCATAACACAAGCTAATATTAGCTTACTTTAGGCTAGATGGCGATGTGTGAAAAGTGTCCCACGATATTTGTTGTTTCAGTGTCACTAGAAGCGAGGACTTTTAATTGACTTTCTGATAACTATGCTTGTGAATTTCTTTATCATTGATAGCTGTTAGTCTTCCATGTAATATATAAATAAAATAAATATAGAGTTTTTAAAATATTAACCACAATAAACAAAATCCATTAACATCCGAATTAGGAAACATAAGGAAATATTTTGATTCATATTGATAACTTTTTCTTTTTTAGAAGTCGGTTGTAATCTTTAATAAGAGCACGTCGCTGCAAATCTAAGTGATCGTGATCACCGTGCTCCAATTCTGTCGTCATCTTGGATCGAGTGAGATATGGTGCGTTATCGGGCGACCTACATTGAGCCGGAATGGGTAGAACATGTAGCTATCGATTCATATTACCTATCGGTTTAATCTTATTTGTAGGTACTTTAACTATTATATATGTCGCCGTAATCTGGTTGAGTCTGCTATTTGATTGAATTACTAGCACGTTTATTTAATGACGACATTCAATTGAATGACTACTAGGCCGAACGTTGATTGAACAATTAAATGTCGTCAGTCAACGCGCTAGTCATTCAATCAAATAGCAGATTCAACCAGATGACTGCGACATATACAGTAGTCAGTTATAAATATTCTAATCGTTAAATGTGCAAAAAATGCAGGTATTTTGTAAATAGAAAAGAATAAAATCTATATAAAACATTGTAAGAATTCCGTAAAATTTGCGGGAATTTGCGGCAAATAGAGCTGTATCTTTTGATTTGTTCAAATATCGTGTAAATAAATCTAATGTAATTACTGGCGGTTCTTTCTTTCTCTGGCTCCATCTATTGCTTTGCGAATCTGGCAAAAATGCGTTAATGCAAATTTGTATAGTACAAATGTTTAAATAATACCAGATTCGCGCCGCTGACGCCTGATCAGTCGCTCACTGGCGCTTACTGTGTCAGGTTTTTTCGTTGCGCTCCCCTTGTTATTTCTTCGCAATGGCACGAAGAATGAAGCGTTAGAATTATCCCTGTAAGTAGTATAAAATCGAACCCGGTACCCACAGGTTAGAAGGCAGGTATATAATTAACTGAGCCAGAGGGCTGTTCAATGTATGTTTACATATTTTTCCGCTAACTATTGACGAATTTAATTTTTTTTTGTGTAACGTATACTTTCAATTTGGTTCTAAACAAATTGTATCAATAGATTCTGAAGCTTTAACATACCGACTGCCACTGGCTGAAGTAATCAGTGCAGTTGTCATATATAAACTTCGCTTCCCTTCGCATAAATTATTGAAATTGTATCTAAGACCTTTGTTTTATACTTGAAGTATAAATTATTTAAGTATATTTATAAATTGATTAGCCACGAATTTATCCCCGAAGGTGTGACAGAGGCAAATTGTGGTGAGACTAATGCCTGTGTTCAAATGAACAGGCTCAAATTGTGGCGACTCGCTGTTGTTTAGCGTAATTTTAAAGTCGCTGAAAGGGTTTTCGATGAAGGGAGTTTGAGTGAATACCTATTCACTTGACTTAACCAGTGCCGATTGCAACATTACTAGCAACCGGGACAAACAGCTTAACGTATCCTTCGAAGGACGAAACGCTGGTAAATAAAATATGCTACAAAGCGGTCATCCATCCAAAGTCCGAGAGAGTTTCTTATATCAGTAATCTTTTACAGAAAACTGAGTTAGTGGGGTACCAGCGCTTTAATATTTATATTTTTACTTTATGTTAGTAGCCTTCAAAATGTCTACATCATCTAAATTCCAACATATTAACCCGAAGGTTTTCTGCGCTTTAGTGGATCTGGAGAAAGCATTTGATAACGTTGTGAGAGAAACTCTGTGGTACTCCTCCTGGCCTGGCTGGCCGTCGACATCATATCCGGTCAGGATATGGTGTGAAGGGCCAGCTGCTGCGGGCGATACAGTCACTTTATACGGACTGTAAAGCTTGCGTGCGATGAAGGGAGATGTTCACCTGGCGCCTCTTTTTGACGTCTGTTCGGGCGTCAAACGGGGTTGTGTTATGTCCGCTTTGGTTGTGTTTTTCATAGTGTATCTAATAGTTGGCTGCAAAAGTTAAAAGATAATGATGTGTTACAAAATTGGAAACTTTACAGTGCATTGTCTGCTGTACGCTGATGATGCGGTAGTGATGGTCTCATCAGAAGCCGACCTTCAGGCATTAGTCACTAATATGAAAGTAGAAGTCTTCGCTGCATGTTAAACTAAGAATCGGATATTTGAAAGAGAAAAAGTACTAATAGCAAGTAAGAACTAATAGCAAGATTTGGGTAAACCGGAAACGTTTAGAGCAATTTGTTCTGAAGTACAACGGTGACTAGCTGCCTAAGACAAGGACATAACATTATGATTTTTTGATTTTAATTTTTTTTTTTTTTTAAATATGAGTGTTATGAGTACGGCATGGCGTGCCAGCGGAAAATACATCGTCAATCTATCTTGGCGGGGGTTGAGGAAGCGTTTTGGTGCCTACACGACTTGGCCAATAGACCGGCTTTAAGGGACAATAGACCGTATTTCACAGCTTTATTGTCTCTTGGAGCCGTAAAAATCAAATTTCTAAGCCTACGCATGAAATGAAATTTCTATATTCATGTAAGTGAGTAACACTTATTAACGTCAAGAATAATGCTTCTACATCTATTGCCAGATTCGCAAAGCAATAGATATTGCTGCCTATTGTCTATTAATAAATTTGTATTTGATATAAATTTCTCCTTGATACCTCCTCGCGTTCTTGAAATAAAGGGTCTTGACATACTCGTACAGACAGACGGACAACAAAGTGATCCTAAATGGGTTTCGTTATTTCTTTTGAGGTACAGAACCCCAAAAACAAAAAAGTTAGAGGAGCAATGAGAGTTCGAAATATGTCACGGACGAAGCCGTGTACTATGATATTGTTTAAATGTGCAGAGTATAAACATCCAACACAGTTTACCTAGCAGCCTAAGGTTAACTTTCCTGCTAAATTACATTTTCACTACTTTCAGTTTTCAAAATCACAGCATCATTGGTAAGCACGTCTACACTAACAAGTTATTACTTTTTGGATTTGTCTTCTTTTTGTACGACTCAGTGGATCTCATCTACCGCATACCGCACCTGTTCGTACAAGGGTTTATTTCATAACGCGATCAACGATTGAATGATGTCGCCAACAAAATAAAAGCTACGTATTTCCAACTACATTTTATTTTTAAACCAAAGCACTCAAGTCTGTTTTATCTCCAATTGAAAATCTTAGGCTCCTTAATAGTAAAATTAAAGAACCTCGCAGGCTTAAAATACCGAAGATGTACCGCTCTTGTATCAGAAAGGGACTGACTTGGTGTACTTAGAAACAATTTATGGAGAAGAAATTGACAAATAGGAGTAATTGAATCTATTTAAAGGGGGTGTGGACTTAAGGCCTCTCCCCCTAGAGGAGAAATTGCAAATATTATCATTTAACACGGGACTACTACAAATTATATGTTTGTTCTAACTTATTAGTCAGGGGATAAAGGCGTGACAATATGTATGTGTATTAGTCTAGGAGTGATTTAAAGAATGCGACATATATTAGTATTTCAATCACGCCTTATCCCTAAAGGGGTGACAGAGGTATATTATACTCCCACATTTCACTGTGTACATTATTGTCCCATGTAATAGGTAGTGAGGCCATTGCTGTGTTGAAATAAACAGACGCAGGTTGTGGCTACCTGCTGTTGAAATTTTCCAAGCCGCCCAAAAGGCCTTCAACTTGGCTTAACGACTGCCATGTTACTGGCGACCGGGACTAACGGCTTAACATGAATTCCGATGTACGAAAACGCTCGCCAATGTAAATCCCACAAAGTAATCACCCATCCGTGACCAGCCAGTTGAGCGACAGTTGCTTAACGCAGTGTTAATTAACAGAACAATGAGTCAACGAGGCCACGAGCGCTTCGTACGAATAATTGCAACAATTATTCACTTATAGACAACACAAAATTAATGGACAACAACCAAACAAATAATGAAGAAAAAGATTATATCGCAAAAAGGTTATAACAACCAAACGACTATAACCTTTTTTGTTATTTTATTTGTCCAAGGACAGGCGAAGGCATAAAAACTCAAACTGTCAACTCTTGTATTATTGGTGTTTTCTTAGTATTCGTCCAGTCCTAAGTCCTGTGCATTGTCCCTGTTAAACTATGGAAACTTTTCTAGTGCTTTTTATGGACACAAAAATACCATTAATGCTCATTTTTGAAGTATTTATGTCTCCCACAATTATTAAACACAAAACCCACTAATACCAATCCACCATTATTATACACAATAACACGAACAATTCACAAGTTTTGGAAAATAATATACGGCAGGGCGCCATGTTCTCAAATTGGCGCCAAACACTCAATAAAAATGTTTTGATAAATTTACTTTTTTTTATAAAGCGTTGGACAATGTTGACTATCAAATATAAAGCCCGAATAACTCTATCAACATTTTCATCGAATAAATTAAGTGATGAACTGCCGGAGGCCGCTTGTGTGAGACTGAAACTAAAAGCTCGGTCATGTTAGTGTAGTTATGAGCGCTGATGGATGACCATAATTAACTGTTAACAATAAAGCTCGATTATGTTATATTAAAGCCTAGCGGATGCCTCACAGTTTCACTTGCATAATGTCCGTTCCCGTGGGATGCGTTGTTAAACTGCCCACCGGTTTTTCAAGAGTTTCGATTTCATTCTTGCCATGCATCGGAAGGCACGTTAAGCCGTTGGTCCCGGTTGCCAGTAAAATGGCAGTTGTTAAGCCAGGCCGTTTGGACGGCTTAAAAATTTCAACAGCAGGTCACGACAGGCTGCGCCTGTCCATTGCAACACCTGTTACGTGGGACAAAAATGCATACAGTGAAATATGGGCGTATATTATGCTTGTGCCTACCCCTTTGGGGATACAGGCGTGTTAATATGTATGTTTGTATGTTGAACAATATATTTTCAAACCAACCGTTGTTCGTAGTCGGAATACCATTTGCGTATTCAAGCCGTAATCTACAACTAGTTGGCTAACTTGAATTTTTAAGAGTCTCTTGCGGTTGAGTGGGGCTGCACCCGGTACTTCTCTCTTATGTCATTCAGAAGTAACCTATTCATTACCCGATTATGTATTACAGCCAAGCGAAAATCTGTGCCGAAATTGAAAAAAAAACGTGTATTTTAGTAGCTGGTGTCGACGTATTTTTACGATTTATGATGTATTTTACTTAACAAAAATATACCAATATAATAAACAACAAAAATATACCAATCAAACTATTATCTTACTTACCGCTACCATACGTAGCAGGGTTATGATAGCGGCCCACAGGTTGAATTCCCAGCAATATGCCTCTTCATTCTTCTTCTTCTTCATGCTTCTCTCAAAAGGATCCAGGATTATGATATAAGGAAAACATGTGCGCCGGGAAAGAGTTCCTAGTGTTTATGGTGGGACATCAAAAACATAGTTTTTAGGTTTAGGATGTCAGCTGGGCGCTGATATATGAGTGAGTTACCCTGTAATTTTATTCATATCAATTAAAAGCGGCTTCAAAATTTTAAACACCAATTACCCCACGCATTACTAAACACCAAAATATGTAAGGGATAGCGATACTCGTATACTGTGGACACAATCGTGTCCGAACCGAAAGATTCTGTAGGTCTTTATTTATAACCCTTACTAAAGTTTTTTTTTTTAATTCCAAGCCTAAGTAGCCCCCTTAGGCTTAGAATAGGCGATGGATGTACAGGAGTTCGAAGCTAGTCATGGGCGAACCGAACTGCTAGTATTCATATAAAGGTTGCGTAGAAGAAATTATTGTTTGCAATAAGGTCGTCCATTGTAATTACATACATATATATTGTCATGCCTTTATCCCCGAAGGGATACGCAAAGGCATATTGTGTAAAATGTGGGCGTTTGCCCACATTTAATTTTATGCATTTTTGTCCCATGTAACAGGTGGTGAGCCCATTGCCGAAATGGACAGGCGCAGACTGTGGCGAACTGCTGTTGAAATTTTTAAGCCGCCCGTAAGACCTTCAACTTGGCTTAACGACTGCTATTTTATTGGCAACCGGGACCAACAGCTTAACGTGTCTTCCGAAGCACGTAACTGGGGTGAATAAATTTACTAAAATGTGTCTATTTTAGATGTAACATTTGGAAGAAATTTTCAACCCGTTGTCTTTTTAGTGAGGTAGTAACAAAAAGGCTAAAAGGTGTTAAGTGCTAGACACTAATTAGCTCGACCTATTAAAGTCCTGGTAGTCTCGGACTTATATATTTCTACTAAAACTCTGTATATATTTTTGTTGTGATGTAATTAGTACAGTATAATAACGTTCTATATACAGTCAATTACGTCTGCAACACCCTATACTTATTAAGCTCGATAACAGGAAAATATTATGTCACAATATACGGATCGATTGTCAATTTTCAGTAAGAGAGAAGTCTGTGACCAGACGTAGAAAATTACTGCTTGCTTGAATAAATTAAACGTACCTAGGCATATTATGACTGTGGAAGGTGAAACGATCACTCGAGAGAATTGCCGTCAATAACCAGTGCCGGTGTGAGAGAAATTACAAATAAAATCGTGACCAGAGCAATGATGCTGGTTCTGATTAACATTTCAGCCTCGGACGTGGTTGTGAATGATTATAAAACATTTTTAAATTTGCTACTTAAGGTGGATTATTTTATTTTGAACAAGGATTTAAAAATGTACGGACAGTATCTCGTCTAAATACAAGATTGGAGTACAGTACCAATTCTAAGCGAAATGGTACCAACGGTACAAATTTCAAAGGAGTTATATAAATTTCATATATTATCAAACCCAGACTTATCCATGACGTGACTGCGTACTACTTTTGATTTTATAATTTTTCGGGTTGTCTTTGTATAACTTCACCTGACACGAGCACGAACGTATTTAAAAAATAATGTTGATGAAAACTTTAAATGCGTTTCTGACCTTTCACGAAAAATTATTACATTTGTAGCGTCACGTCATTTTGTCATTTTAGGTTCGAATCTTGTACAGTATTTACTATGCAAGTATATAACAGTCGATAATAAGTATGTTTATTTTCAAATCCAACTAATATTATAAACGCGAAAGTTTGTAAGTATGGATGGATGTTTGTTACTCTTTCACGTAAAAGTTTCATCAAAATCCATTCAGTAGATGAATGGATTTTGATGAAACTTTACAATAATATGGCTTACACATTAGAATAACACATAGGCTACTTTTTTTATCCCGGAAACATGTTCGAGAGGGCAAATGGGAACGGGAAAACTTCACCACGCTTGCCGCGGTCGTTAACTAGTAAAAATATTTTGAAGCTCTCGACACTCGTAGCCTTAGTTTGTAGTCCTACTGAAATTTGACCGCAACAGCTCTACCGCTCTTTTTCATTGTTGGAAGCGACTGTCGTTTGACCTCCCAACCGTGTATATATAAAGTTACGTCGTTGCCTCGTCCGTTGATCAGCAGGTACACCGCTAGCTGATGAGGTCGGCCCTGGAGATATTGATGGATCCCTTACACCCCTGAACCGCTATACCGCCAATCGCGTATAATTGTGCTCCAAAGGAACGGTATAGCGGCTCAGCCTTTTGTAAACGATCACTGAGGCGGAAGACCGTGGTGGTTTGGTGAGTAGGACGGCCTCTCTCTCATGGGCCGTGAGTCCCACACGCCGTAATCCCTGCTGCGTTGCCAGCAGGGATTACGGTGCGTAAATGCATTTTCCGCGAAACAAAAAAGAGTAATGGGGTCGCCAGCACAAGTTTAACACCACTAGTATTGCAAACGTCTATATACGACGGTCCCCATTAGACAAGGTGGGGTTGTATGCTCGTCGAAAAACCCTGTAGAAGTTAAAAAAAATGAAACAGATACATTTGTTTTTCAAAATGCCATAAATTAATAGTATCATTGAAAAAGAAGAGACAAATGGTTCTACTGTGATAAACGATTAGTCCTGACAGCTACAGTCCTGACAAGCCAAATGGCCACACCTTTTTGCTCGAAAGATAAAAATTGTTGGAAAAAATATTATTTTTATGTAAAAAACATTTTAACGTAGTCAGCTATGGATAGAATAATTATGTATTCCTACTTTGAAATTCAAACACATTATTTTTTTATTTTCAACGTAAGCCGTTTATAACGATGAAATGTATAAAGTATAGCCCTTTGATTTCCATCTCTTTATTTTTTGTACTTTTTGTTATAGTTTGACCACGACCGCTGTACCGCTCACTGTGTACAAAATTGTACTCAGTGAGCGGTTAGCGGTCGCGGTCAAACTATAGTAAAACTTGGGTCTACTAAGTTTAAAACTATCACGTTATATCACCATCAGGCTGGAAGCCTTGTTTTGGAGGGCTAATTATAAAAAAAGAACTTGCTCTCCATGTGTGACTGATGGTGGTCAGACACGGTTGCTTACACTTATGACTTGTAAAAGGCAATTGTGACACATTTATCAGTGCTCTGCTTAAACAATTTATCGAATTTGCTAAAATTTCTTACAGTTATAATTAATAGTGAGTAACCTGGAGGCATCCTTCCAAGGAGTTACCCGGGGTGCCCGGCGATAGGCAGATAGGTAGGGACCGTGTGGTTTAATCAGTTCAAGTTCAGCATGACATCCGAGAGGAATTTCTCACAGAAAAAAAAAAGTTGGCTGTGAAACCGCAGGAAATAACATTAGGAGACGAATACATTGAAGCGCTCGAAGCTCCGCAATGATCCCTGCGTTGAGCTCCTTTACTATGACTTGTCCATGCCGTGCTTCGAAAGGCACGATACGTTAAGCAGTTGGTCTGGGTTGCCAGTAACAGGGCAGTTGTAAAGCCAAGTTAAAGGTCTTATGAGTAACTTGAAAATTTCAATAGCAGGTTGTTGCAACCTAGGCCTGTCCATTCCAACACATCTTAGCTCTCCACCTGTTACGTGGGACGAAAATGCATACGGTGAAATATTAGTGTATAGTATGCCGCTGTCACTACTTCAGGAATAAAGGCGTAACTATATGTATGTATGTAGATAAATTTAGATAGATATACACTTTATGTACAGCATAAAATAGAAAATTGGTTTGGACACATCCAACGAAAGAGTAAGGAACGATTGACGAAGAATATACATATATATTGTGCGAAAGTAGAGGGTAGAAGGAGTCAGGGTAGGCCGGGACTTACCTATGAAGACCACGTGAAGAGATTGCTCAAAAATTGAAAAGTCATAAGTACTCAGCCCAGACGTGCGTTTGATGAATCTTGAAGAAGCGAAAGAAGTATGCATGGATCGCGAAGCCTGGCGATCTGTGCTAGTCTCGTTATTTTTCATAACTTCTTTTAGGGACCAATATCTCTTCCATGCGTTTCCGATTCTTCTGTCTATTTCCTTTGCAGTTGAATCATGGTTGGAAATAAGTTGACCTAAATATATATATTCTGATACATAATCAATGGTGTTGTCATCAATTTCTATCACTTTGGCATCCCTAGCATTGGTCATCGCTTTTGTTTTCTGGATGTTCATTAAGAGTCCAACTTTTTTACTAGCTGTATTCAGTTCTTCTAGCATTTGGTGTAATTCTTCTGCCGTATTGGCAAAGACCTCTATGTCGTCCGCACATCTCAGATGCGTCAGTTTCTCGCCATCTATATTTAAGCCGTTTTCTGTCCAATCCAACTTTCGGAATACTTCTTCTAGAACAGCTGTAAACAGTTTGGGTGATAGAGGGTCGCCCTGTCTTACTCCTCTCAGGATATTAATGTCGCAGCCTTCCTTTTCCATTTTGATTTTTGCTGTGGTGCCTGTGTAGATGTTCTTAATTATCCTAATGTAGTTGTGCTCGACACCCTGCTTTCGCAAGGCTTCCCAAATTTTTGAGTGGTCAAGTGAATCAAATGCTTTGCAATAGTCTACGAAGCAACAGTGATATTGGATATTGTATTCCTTGAATTTTTCAGCTATCTGTCTAGCAACGTGCATGTGATCCACTGTGGAGTAGTTATTTCTGAAGCCTGCCTGCTCTCTGGGATGATTTTCGTCCAAAGTTTTAGTAATACGGTTTAAAATAATTTTCGAAAATACTTTATACATATTGGACATTAGACTTATCTCTCTCATCTCTGTTTCCCTTTTTATGCAGTAGTTTAATAGAGGATACTGTCCATTGTTTTGGAATCATCTCTGTTTTCAAAATAATGTTGAAAATTTTAGTCAGGAATGGTGTAATAATATGTTTTGCTTCGAGTAGCGCTTCATTTGAGATATTATCGGGGCCTAGTGCTTTGTCTCTCTTCAGTGTGCTGATTGCTTTTTCAACTTCTCTTTTCATAATGAATAGAACTTCATCCGAGTCAAGTAGTTCAATGTGTTGAGTTGTTGATCTTTTTGAGTATAGGTCTCTATAATAATCTGTGGCAGTACTTAAAATGTCTGGTCTTTTAGTTTTGTCTTTACCAGAGAAATCTTTTAGTTTGGGTATCCATTGTTTCTTTTCTTGTAGTAGATTTATTGCTTTTTTAGTTCCTCCAGTCTTTTCTATTAGGTTCTCTAAAGTCCGTAATCTATGTGTTTTCCTATCTCTTCGCATGCTCATTCTTAGATCTTTGCTTAGTTGAGAAATGAGTCTTCTAATTTCGCCGGTTTTAGGTGAAGTTTCTATTATTTTTGCTCTGTATTCCATTATTTGTTTTGTCTTATCCGACAGAATATTTTTTCCGTATCCATATTTTTCTGTGTCCTTGTTGCGTTTACTTAAAATTATGTGATAATTTACTGTATGTTTCCAGTATATTTAGCTCTGACACATCTTTTTCCATGTTCTGCAATTCTCCTTCAAGTTGTTCGACTGTTAGTTGTGGTTCGCTAGTTTTAGTTACTCCTATCTGGTAATTTGCGATTTTCCTTGTCGGTTTTAGTGTTATAGTTTTAAGTTGGGTTCGGACCATTCGATGGTTAGTATTAAAGTTTAAATTTGCAATGACATGACAACCTTCAAATGATCTGGCACAATTGGTGAGTATATAGTCAATCTCATTTTTATAACGGCCATCAGGAGATGACCATGTCCATGTTCTGTTTTGTTTTTTCTTATATAGTGAATTTAAAATGACTAAATGTTGTTCGAAGGCAAGATCAATTAGTTTCTGTCCATTTCTTGATCTTTTTCCTTGGTATTGAGGTCCCATTATGATTTCCTCTCCGTCTTTCCTGTTTCCTATCTGAGCATTAAAATCTCCCATCAGGATTAAGTTTCTTGAACATAATTCAGTTAATGTGTCGTTTAGATTTTTATAGAAGGCTTCAATGGTGCTGTCAGAAGACTGTTCTGTAGGAGAGTATACTTGTACTATGGTCCAATGTGGCAATCGGTTTTCTTCAGAAGTTGATCCGAAGTTGCTTGGTGGTGTCTTGGGTGGGGAGGACGGAACCCGTTTTCTCTTATCTTTATTTTCTCCCCTTTCACCTTTCTCCTTAACAATGAGTTTATCGTTTTTAATGACTGCATACTTGCCGGCTTCTCTGGCCTTTATCATTTCGGGATTAGAGTTTTCCTAGTTTCAAGAATATCTTTTGGTAAATCCTCAGTTACATTTATATTTTCTGGAAACTTTCTTCTGTTTTTAAGGAGCTCCATTTTTCTCCAGCCAAGAGTGAGTGCAACTTTAATTGGTCTTATTTTTGACTCATTCTTCCTTCCCAATTCTTTGCACTTGACTGATCTCCCATTTATCCCAATTGCTGGACTGTATGTTCGTATTAATATCATTCAGAGTTGCCAAAACAATGTCTATAAGTTCAGTGTTATTGTTTTCCTCTTCTTTTATCCCAAAGATTATTATGTTATTTTTCCTGGCTTCAATGTCTTAGCGCATTACTTTAGATTTTAGTTTATCTATTTCCGCTTTCATTTCTGCATTTTCTTGAATGATAGGTTTTAGCTTTTCGTCGAATGCTAAGGAAAGGGATGTGTGAAGCGACTCAGTTATAGCAGTGGTTTGCTTTTGTAATTTGGCCTTCAATTTCATCCAAAGCAAATCAAACTGCTCATCCATTTTTTATTTTCTACCAAAGATGGGTACTATTTTTGCTCTGGTCACACTGGCTGTCAGTACCTTAAAAAAGATAATAGTTTCTGAACGAAGTTTGATTTATTATGTTGGCTATGGTACTCCGAAACTACCCTCAAAACCAAATCCTTCACTAAATGTCACTTTTTTATTTTGAAAATGACAAGTAACTTCACTTTTTTTAGTATTGTTTATATTAAGTTATTGGCACTGCAATCTCAGAATATGTCGAGGTTTTTAGTCGTTACGACGCGCGGCATGATATTTTTTGTGAGGAAAGTCACTACCTTAGGATACTGTTCTTTTTTACTACTATTTCACGTTAAAATTGCGGGAGCTATCACATAAGCGTCTCACGTAATAATTACCGGAACCGGAAGCTTCAGCAGTGATCGTTTACAAAACACTAAGTCAGCGGGGTCTCGAGCGCTATATATATATAGGTATACATATATATATACATATAAATAAAGGTTACCTTAAGGTTGATTTGAGTTAAGGTTACACTTTCATTAAAGACACTTAACTCAAATTGATTGCTTATCTCCTAACGTGTTAGACAAATAGCCTGCAATATTTTCGCCATTTTCAGTCGAGTGTTTTTTCGCCTTTATTAATAGTACACCTTGTATTTGAAAGCCATTAATTTTGTTGCAATTTCCAATCTGTTCCAGCTAGATGGTTGGTTATTAATTGTTGCTGTCTATAACGTGTGGAAAACTAGCTTAAATTTAATTGGGAACGATTTTTTTTCTGGCATATTCTCACAGAACGCTGTCTAGCCCAAATTAAGCTAATATAAGCTTCTGTCATGAAATTTAGACAACTGTATAACTATATATTTTGAAATTCATACAAATTATACATAATAAACACTCAACTGTTGTAACAAACATTTAAGGATTACACTAATTTTAACCGTGTGTATTCCCATCCCACGTAATAGGTAGTGAGCCAATTGCCGTGTTGAAACAGACTGACCCAGTTTGTCGCTTTTTTAAATTTTTCAAGTGGCCTCAAGTTGATTTATACGACTGCCATGTTACTGGCAATCGGGACCAACGGCTAAACGTGCCTTCCGAACCACGAAAACGCTCGCAAATGTAAATGCCACAAAGTGATCACCCGTCCGTGACCAGCCATAGCGAAAGTTGCTTAAGCAACACGATTAACGATTAACGATCACAGTGTTAATACAGTGATCGTACAACGGGGCCACGAGCGCTTCTACCCACAATTTTAATATGGACTTAAGTTTCAATTTATTAAGACAAACATACAAATATATAGTCACGCCTTTATCCCGTAGGAGTAGGTAGAGGCATACTCATACGCCCACATCTCACCATTAACATTTTGTCTAAAGTAAAAGGTAATATATGTATTAGTAATAAGGACTTCAACTTGGATTAACGGCTGCCATGTTACTGACAACCGGGAGCAACCAAAGCGCTACTCCATTCTGTTTGTGACTATTTGCCACTAATCTTCAGCTGTTAGCTAAATGACAGACATCTACGTAGAGATAAAACAAGCCTTATTGACTTATAGTGTGCCTTATAAAGTAATCTGCTTGTTATAAATTGAAATAATAATGTTTAATAATGTTATCTATCCTTTTTTTTTATTTTTGAAGTTTGCATGAACCGCGATGAACTCGCTTGCAACGGTAATATATGAGGGTATTATACCTCTACCGACCCCTATTACAAAAGAAGATGTAGAGAGTTGGAGGAAACAATGTACAACACACTAAATAGGACTAAATGTCATGATATTTTCTCAGTCTATAGTGCGTTTGATTCCAAGAACGAAACAAAGAAAATATATGTGTGAGATCCTGAAATGTTTGATTCGGAGATTGGTTGTTTCTCATATATATGATATATATAGGCATACATATAAATAGAAATATACAAGTATGCTTCTCAGTTATTTAGATCCCATAGTACAAGCTTATAGTATACTCGTAGTTTGGATTAGATGGCGATTTTAAGACCGCCACTATATTTATTAATGTATTTATACCTTACTTTCAGCAATGGCCAATCCCTTGAAAACATTGAACAGTAAAATCCCATAATAACTTAAATGATACGAAATCGAATTTAGTCAATGTTTTTGATTGTTCGACCATCTCATCGGGCAAACGATGTTATTTTGGTGTGTTATATTTAACTCCGTAAATGATACCATTTTCGTTATTGCTCTTTATAGTACATAAGGTAAGGGTAAAATTAAAATACATTTAATAAAATACGGATAAAGTACGAGACAAAATCTTATAGAGAGGGTCAGTTAAACGTTATAACATATTATAGTTTGTTTGTATTGAATATGCTTAGAAACTACTAGGCCGATTTTAAAAACTCCGTCACCATTGGAAAGCTTCATTCTTCGTGAGTAACATAGGCTAAATTGAATTTTCAAAAAGTTCAGGGTTTCGTACTAAAAGTCGAATAGGAAAACTTCACCACTCGGTCGAAGCTGCGGGCATAAGCTAGTTATAATTATAAATTGCAAATATCATAATATTTTTCTAAACTATAAATTGTATTTAACCTTTTATTTCGCCTACACACGAGGCATTATCAAGACTGCTGCAAGCTTAATAAAATACTACCTCGTGTGTAGGCGAGACAAGTGTCGACATCCTACTACATTTAAAAAGCGTTATATTGCAAAATAAAAGTTTAAATACAAAAATAATTATATGAAAGCAATGAATTCCGCTGTATTACGCCTAATTCGTTTATTTATTATCATTTTAGTTTGAATAATTGAAATACTTACATTATTCTATAAATTAAAACTAAATTATATTAAATATTACATCAAAATTATTTTTACAATGTAGCCGTTAAGCTTATAAGTAACTTAGTTTTAACTTAATTTGCTAAATACTTAAATGTTAAGAATGTGACCAATGTCTCTATTGAAGTAGAATATCACTTTCTTCATGTGTTCTTTGGGCACTCACTTATTCTTGTAGCACTCACTGCACTGCATTAATATTACCTCTAACTATACTAACTCAAATGGTTTAGTTCTTTTTAATCGTCTTACTATGTCCGTGGTGTCTAGCAGTTGAATAGCTTCGACATTCATGTGTTGTTAAAACTAAATGAAACTTCCGTGGGACAAAACTGCATACGATGAAATGTGACAATATGTTTGTTATACGAGTATTATATTAAAGGTTTAGGCAGCGTTGTCGTTGAAAGCTCCCAGACGGTTTTTTTCCCCCTCGACAAATATCGTTACATTTTAGCCAATATATAGAAAAACTTAACAAATTATTTTTAAAAATATTTCGTTAAATGTTAACTTATCCATACATATAAGTTATCCAATAGTAAAAATAGCAGAAAAATCAGTGCAGTCGTTTTCCAGTCAAACAGACAAATTCGGAGGAGGACATTGTTTAATAATATGTAGTGTGGTTACGTTTACACCATAGGCCATAGCAAACTTTTTAGAGTTCCCGTAATTCAAAAGAAGGGGACTATTTATTTATTTATTTTTCAAACTTCAAAGCATTTGGTTTCGAAGGAAATGAGAACGGTAAATTTTCTTTTTTTCTTCTTAAACAACTTTATAACTATACTTTAAGTTTAAATAAAAATATATTAAATAGCCATGCTCTGTTTGTAAATTTTGTAAGATTTTTATTTCATTTCTTAATATACCTTGCTTTACCATGATAATTTAGAAGCTTAGAAATCTATACTAATATTATAAAGCTGAAAACTTTGTGTTCAAGCTGTCATGTGAATATTGACTGTTCTGAAACTAGATGGCGATAGTCAATTATTAAATCGCACTAACATTGGTTGTTTGTTATTATATTTAGGAATAGGTTTATTTGTGATCAATATACCTTACTACCGAACTATTGTAGTTTTATTATTGAACTAGGAGTTCTCAGGTAGTTATTTTCGGACATTGTTGCCGTGCCTGCTGTGACGTCATGGCTACCTGCGGTCCAGCGCCCGAGCCAGGAGCGGTGCCTTGCCCCTGCGACCTTACGTCCTTCGCAGTGCCATATATAACGGGCTGCACTGGCGGTCCTCGGCCCTTCTTTGCTGTAGCTGCTCACCAGGTGACGTCTCCCACTTTATCTCGGGACACGTCTCAACAATCTCGCATACTGAACCCACCCCTCTTCTTCTATCTAAAACGATAGTTCTAAATTGATTTGTTTACCGTTTAATTAACTTAATAAATTCTCATGTACTAGTAAATGCATCTTTCGTTCATCTCTGTGCGTAAGTCACCCTAAATTCACCACTAGCCTACCCCTGCAACCCCCTTATCCCTATTTTTTTTTAACGTGTGGAAATCCTCTTGGATGCTATTCCGGACTCTTACCGACTAAAACCACACGGTGCCCTTCCATTTGTCTATGGCCAGGAGTCCCGGGTAAGCCCTCGGGAGGATAGCCCCAGGGCTCCCAGCTGATGCCATCTGTGTGTAACCAAAGGGCTGTACGTGTACAGTGAATTACATACATACATACATATTGACACGCCTCTATCTCCGAACGGGTAGGCAGAGGCACACTATACGCACACATTTCACCGTATGCATTTTTGTCCCACTTAACAGGTGGTGAGCCCATTACCGTGTAAATTACAGTAGCCTTTAAAAAGTGTAGTCTTAACCTGTTTAGTACATCGCGCAAACCTACGATACCAGTATCTTACTTTGATACTAAACTGCATATAAATTCACTCTCTACCAGATGTTTAGTATTTGGGTCACAGAAATTTTGATAATATTATAAATGTGCAAGTTTGTCACGACATTTACATGTTTGTTAAGTAATCACGTTCGTTGAAAAACAAAGGATCCTGGGCCTATTTGTATGAAATTTTGTCTCCAGATAGCCAAAAATTTGGATTAACACAAAATTTCGTCGTCCTTTTAAGTATCCTCAGTAGCTTAGCTGGTTAAACAGCTTACCCGCAAGTGAGACATCGAGGGTTCGAGTACCGCTCGAGACTGAAAAATGTTCCACAAAGAATTTGCGATATATTCATGATACTAATTGATTTTCATAACACGGAGTAATGTTCCAACAAAGCAGTTGGAGATCCAACAGTGACACTATTAAGGTTCCGTTTTGTATGTTGCAGATCTAAAACCCTTAAAAGATAAGAATTTTAATAAAAGAAATTTAGATAAGAAGATATCTAAAAATTTTCAATTGATTGATTCTTCGAAAATTCGTAAATATTCTCTTATTCCGCTTCATATCGTACATACCCTCTCGCTCTTGTTGAGCAAGCGGGTCTGTGCGATCGCTCCGTAATTTTAATAATTTTTCTTTGGTTTAACTTTGTATTCCCAGCTCGTGAATTGGTTTATGTGATATTTTAGTGATTGTGTTTCGGTAACACGTAAGTGAAACTTGGTTTTATTGTCGTTAATCGCGTAAATATTGCTATTTATCAATCGGTAAGTTTTTTTTTTATTTTCATTCTAAAGTGTGGGTATCAGTGAATTAAGTTGCGCTGATAATTTTATTTTTTACACTTTATTTAGACACTTCTTCTTCTCCTTGGGAGTTCAAAGCTTCTGCGATAGATTGCCACATCCGCTTTGAGTACTCCCGAGCTTGGACCGTCTTATTTAGCTTTACTTAGCTTTATAAAATAAAATAAAAAAAATAAAAATATCTTTATTTTGCATAGACCATTTTAACGGCGCTTACAAAATGTCATACACTATTTAAAATATTTAAAGCGACCACCGGTTCGGAACGCGGCCCACCTGAGAAGAACCGGCAAGAAACTTAGGAAGGCTTTTTTTTTGATGGCCTATTTACAATTTAATATTATTTCACTTTGCCAGCAGATCATTTCCAGGCGTCCCTGTCCTGCAAATAGTCTGTAACGGAGTAAAAACCTTTTTCACAAAGCTTGTTTTTAATAAACTTTTTAAATTTATTTAGAGGTAAATTTCTCAACAGCAGGTAGCCACAACCTGCGTCTGTCTATTTCAACACGGCAATGGGCTCACCACCTATTACGTGGGACAGGAATCCACACGGTGAAAAGTGGGCATATAATATGCCTCTGCCACCCCTTCGGGGATAAGGCGTGATGGATATTTATATTTATTTATTTTATTTCTCAGGTCACAGGGAAGCTTGTTGTAAAAGCGTATACAGTTACCCTGGAAAGAATCGCCAATCTTATGTAGTCGACTGTGGTGGACTGAAAGATTATTTTTATTTCTGCGAAATTTGTGCTGTATAATTAGTGTTAAAAAATAACGCCCTTCCGAGATGAACCTCCCGATAGAGGGGAAGGTAAACGCGTATGTGCTACTATAAAGATATTCGCCACCGGCAAAGCGACTTTTTAGTGAAATGTCTCCGGTTTTCCAAACACCTTACCAGATGTAAACAAACGGGTACAATCAGTTAAATTGATCAATAGTGACTTGTCGGAATATCATAATCAAGGCGCCAAAACCAGCGCTTGACCGGCATTATTTCTATTCTGGCATTAAAATCGTCATGCAACGAAACTAAGGTGGTAAATATGGCCAAAGAATTGCAAGCACTTAAATGTCAGCAACCAAAAATGTCATATGCGGATAAACTAAGGTTACGTTTGCCAGCTAAATCGGCCCCCGCCCCAGCAGCAGTGAAGGCTATTCCAGCCCGACCCTGTGTGGTGGCTTACCCCGCGCCTGATCGTTCAACCGAGTTCACAACGGCGTCCGCGACTAAACAGGTACTTATGAAAGCTATCAAGCCCAGTGACGATGGCTTCCAAATTGTAGGCATTAAAAAAACTGCGAAATCGGGTGTAGTTCTTCGTGTTGCGAGCGAAAGCCAACTCAAGAAGTTGGAGTCAGTGGACGAAATCAAATCGGCGGCCTTGCGCATAGAAAAACCCAACTCAAATGGTTTAGTTCTTTTTAATCGTCTTACTATGTCCGTGGTGTCTAGCAGTTGAATAGCTTCGACATTCATGTGTTGTTAAAACTAAATGAAACTTCCGTGGGACAAAACTGCATACGATGAAATGTGACAATATGTTTGTTATACGAGTATTATATTAAAGGTTTAGGCAGCGTTGTCGTTGAAAGCTCCCAGACGGTTTTTTCCCCCTCGACAAATATCGTTACATTTTAGCCAATATATAGAAAAACTTAACAAATTATTTTTAAAAATATTTCGTTAAATGTTAACTTATCCATACATATAAGTTATCCAATAGTAAAAATAGCAGAAAAATCAGTGCAGTCGTTTTCCAGTCAAACAGACAAATTCGGAGGAGGACATTGTTTAATAATATGTAGTGTTGTTACGTTTACACCATAGGCCATAGCAAACTTTTTAGAGTTCCCGTAATTCAAAAGAAGGGGACTATTTATTTATTTATTTTTCAAACTTCAAAGCATTTGGTTTCGAAGGAAATGAGAACGGTAAATTTTCTTTTTTTCTTCTTAAACAACTTTATAACTATACTTTAAGTTTAAATAAAAATATATTAAATAGCCATGCTCTGTTTGTAAATTTTGTAAGATTTTTATTTCATTTCTTAATATACCTTGCTTTACCATGATAATTTAGAAGCTTAGAAATCTATACTAATATTATAAAGCTGAAAACTTTGTGTTCAAGCTGTCATGTGAATATTGACTGTTCTGAAACTAGATGGCGATAGTCAATTATTAAATCGCACTAACATTGGTTGTTTGTTATTATATTTAGGAATAGGTTTATTTGTGATCAATATACCTTACTACCGAACTATTGTAGTTTTATTATTGAACTAGGAGTTCTCAGGTAGTTATTTTCGGACATTGTTGCCGTGCCTGCTGTGACGTCATGGCTACCTGCGGTCCAGCGCCCGAGCCAGGAGCGGTGCCTTGCCCCTGCGACCTTACGTCCTCCGCAGTGCCATATATAACGGGCTGCACTGGCGGTCCTCGGCCCTACTTTGCTGTAGCTGCTCACCAGGTGACGTCTCCCACTTTATCTCGGGACACGTCTCAACAATCTCGCATACTGAACCCACTCTCTCTCTTCTTCTATCTAAAACGATAATTCTAAATTGATTTGTTTACCGTTTAATTAACTTAATAAATTCTCATGTACTAGCAAATGCATCTTTCGTTCATCTCTGTGCGTAAGTCACCCTAAATTCACCACTAGCCTACCCCTGCAACCCCCTTATCCCTATTTTTTTTTAACGTGTGGAAATCCTCTTGGATGCTATTCCGGACTCTTACCGACTAAAACCACACGGTGCCCTTCCATTTGTCTATGGCCAGGAGTCCCGGGTAAGCCCTCGGGAGGCTATCCTCCCGAGGGCTTACCCGGGACTCCTGGCCCCAGGGCCAGGGCTCCCAGCTGATGCCATCTGTGTGTAACCAAAGGGCTGTACGTGTACAGTGAATTACATACATACATACATATTGACACGCCTCTAACTCCGAAGGGGTAGGCAGAGGCACACTATACGCACACATTTCACCGTATGCATTTTTGTCCCACGTAACAGGTGGTGAGCCCATTGCCGTGTAAATTACAGTAGCCTTTAAAAAGTGTAGTCTTAACCTGTTTAGTACATCGCGCAAACCTACGATACCAGTATCTTACTTTGACACTAAACTGCATATAAATTCACTCTCTACCAGATGTTTAGTATTTGGGTCACAGAAATTTTGATAATATTATAAATGTGCAAGTTTGTGACGACGTTTACATGTTTGTTAAGTAATCACGTTCGTTGAAAAACAAAGGATCCTGGGCCTATTTGTATGAAATTTTGTCTCCAGATAGCCAAAAATTTGGATTAACACAAAATTTCGTCGTCCTTTTAAGTATCCTCAGTAGCTTAGCTGGTTAAACAGCTTACCCGCAAGTGAGACATCGAGGGTTCGAGTACCGCTCGAGACTGAAAAATGTTCCACAAAGAATTTGCGATATATTCATGATACTAATTGATTTTCATAACACGGAGTAATGTTCCAACAAAGCAGTTGGAGATCCAACAGTGACACTATTAAGGTTCCGTTTTGTATGTTGCAGATCTAAAACCCTTAAAAGATAAGAATTTTAATAAAAGAAATTTAGATAAGAAGATATCTAAAAATTTTCAATTGATTGATTCTTCGAAAATTCGTAAATATTCTCTTATTCCGCTTCATATCGTACATACCCTCTCGCTCTTGTTGAGCAAGCGGGTCTGTGCGATCGCTCCGTAATTTTAATAATTTTTCTTTGGTTTAACTTTGTATTCCCAGCTCGTGAATTGGTTTATGTGATATTTTAGTGATTGTGTTTCGGTAACACGTAAGTGAAACTTGGTTTTATTGTCGTTAATCGCGTAAATATTGCTATTTATCAATCGGTAAGTTTTTTTTTTATTTTCATTCTAAAGTGTGGGTATCAGTGAATTAAGTTGCGCTGATAATTTTATTTTTTACACTTTATTTAGACACTTCTTCTTCTCCTTGGGAGTTCAAAGCTTCTGCGATAGATTGCCACATCCGCTTTGAGTACTCCCGAGCTTGGACCGTCTTATTTAGCTTTACTTAGCTTTATAAAATAAAATAAAAAAAATAAAAATATCTTTATTTTGCATAGACCATTTTAACGGCGCTTACAAAATGTCATACACTATTTAAAATATTTAAAGCGACCACCGGTTCGGAACGCGGCCCACCTGAGAAGAACCGGCAAGAAACTTAGGAAGGCTTTTTTTTTGATGGCCTATTTACAATTTAATATTATTTCACTTTGCCAGCAGATCATTTCCAGGCGTCCCTGTCCTGCAAATAGTCTGTAACGGAGTAAAAACCTTTTTCACAAAGCTTGTTTTTAATAAACTTTTTAAATTTATTTAGAGGTAAATTTCTCAACAGCAGGTAGCCACAACCTGCGTCTGTCTATTTCAACACGGCAATGGGCTCACCACCTATTACGTGGGACAGGAATCCACACGGTGAAAAGTGGGCATATAATATGCCTCTGCCACCCCTTCGGGGATAAGGCGTGATGGATATTTATATTTATTTATTTTATTTCTCAGGTCACAGGGAAGCTTGTTGTAAAAGCGTATACAGTTACCCTGGAAAGAATCGCCAATCTTATGTAGTCGACTGTGGTGGACTGAAAGATTATTTTTATTTCTGCGAAATTTGTGCTGTATAATTAGTGTTAAAAAATAACGCCCTTCCGAGATGAACCTCCCGATAGAGGGGAAGGTAAACGCGTATGTGCTACTATAAAGATATTCGCCACCGGCAAAGCGACTTTTTAGTGAAATGTCTCCGGTTTTCCAAACACCTTACCAGATGTAAACAAACGGGTACAATCAGTTAAATTGATCAATAGTGACTTGTCGGAATATCATAATCAAGGCGCCAAAACCAGCGCTTGACCGGCATTATTTCTATTCTGGCATTAAAATCGTCATGCAACGAAACTAAGGTGGTAAATATGGCCAAAGAATTGCAAGCACTTAAATGTCAGCAACCAAAAATGTCATATGCGGATAAACTAAGGTTACGTTTGCCAGCTAAATCGGCCCCCGCCCCAGCAGCAGTGAAGGCTATTCCAGCCCGACCCTGTGTGGTGGCTTACCCCGCGCCTGATCGTTCAACCGAGTTCACAACGGCGTCCGCGACTAAACAGGTACTTATGAAAGCTATCAAGCCCAGTGACGATGGCTTCCAAATTGTAGGCATTAAAAAAACTGCGAAATCGGGTGTAGTTCTTCGTGTTGCGAGCGAAAGCCAACTCAAGAAGTTGGAGTCAGTGGACGAAATCAAATCGGCGGCCTTGCGCATAGAAAAACCCAACTCAAATGGTTTAGTTCTTTTTAATCGTCTTACTATGTCCGTGGTGTCTAGCAGTTGAATAGCTTCGACATTCATGTGTTGTTAAAACTAAATGAAACTTCCGTGGGACAAAACTGCATACGATGAAATGTGACAATATGTTTGTTATACGAGTATTATATTAAAGGTTTAGGCAGCGTTGTCGTTGAAAGCTCCCAGACGGTTTTTTCCCCCTCGACAAATATCGTTACATTTTAGCCAATATATAGAAAAACTTAACAAATTATTTTTAAAAATATTTCGTTAAATGTTAACTTATCCATACATATAAGTTATCCAATAGTAAAAATAGCAGAAAAATCAGTGCAGTCGTTTTCCAGTCAAACAGACAAATTCGGAGGAGGACATTGTTTAATAATATGTAGTGTTGTTACGTTTACACCATAGGCCATAGCAAACTTTTTAGAGTTCCCGTAATTCAAAAGAAGGGGACTATTTATTTATTTATTTTTCAAACTTCAAAGCATTTGGTTTCGAAGGAAATGAGAACGGTAAATTTTCTTTTTTTCTTCTTAAACAACTTTATAACTATACTTTAAGTTTAAATAAAAATATATTAAATAGCCATGCTCTGTTTGTAAATATTGTAAGATTTTTATTTCATTTCTTAATATACCTTGCTTTACCATGATAATTTAGAAGCTTAGAAATCTATACTAATATTATAAAGCTGAAAACTTTGTGTTCAAGCTGTCATGTGAATATTGACTGTTCTGAAACTAGATGGCGATAGTCAATTATTAAATCGCACTAACATTGGTTGTTTGTTATTATATTTAGGAATAGGTTTATTTGTGATCAATATACCTTACTACCGAACTATTGTAGTTTTATTATTGAACTAGGAGTTCTCAGGTAGTTATTTTCGGACATTGTTGCCGTGCCTGCTGTGACGTCATGGCTACCTGCGGTCCAGCGCCCGAGCCAGGAGCGGTGCCTTGCCCCTGCGACCTTACGTCCTCCGCAGTGCCATATATAACGGGCTGCACTGGCGGTCCTCGGCCCTACTTTGCTGTAGCTGCTCACCAGGTGACGTCTCCCACTTTATCTCGGGACACGTCTCAACAATCTCGCATACTGAACCCACTCTCTCTCTTCTTCTATCTAAAACGATAATTCTAAATTGATTTGTTTACCGTTTAATTAACTTAATAAATTCTCATGTACTAGCAAATGCATCTTTCGTTCATCTCTGTGCGTAAGTCACCCTAAATTCACCACTAGCCTACCCCTGCAACCCCCTTATCCCTATTTTTTTTTAACGTGTGGAAATCCTCTTGGATGCTATTCCGGACTCTTACCGACTAAAACCACACGGTGCCCTTCCATTTGTCTATGGCCAGGAGTCCCGGGTAAGCCCTCGGGAGGCTATCCTCCCGAGGGTTTACCCGGGACTCCTGGCCCCAGGGCCAGGGCTCCCAGCTGATGCCATCTGTGTGTAACCAAAGGGCTGTACGTGTACAGTGAATTACATACATACATACATATTGACACGCCTCTAACTCCGAAGGGGTAGGCAGAGGCACACTATACGCACACATTTCACCGTATGCATTTTTGTCCCACGTAACAGGTGGTGAGCCCATTGCCGTGTAAATTACAGTAGCCTTTAAAAAGTGTAGTCTTAACCTGTTTAGTACATCGCGCAAACCTACGATACCAGTATCTTACTTTGACACTAAACTGCATATAAATTCACTCTCTACCAGATGTTTAGTATTTGGGTCACAGAAATTTTGATAATATTATAAATGTGCAAGTTTGTGACGACGTTTACATGTTTGTTAAGTAATCACGTTCGTTGAAAAACAAAGGATCCTGGGCCTATTTGTATGAAATTTTGTCTCCAGATAGCCAAAAATTTGGATTAACACAAAATTTCGTCGTCCTTTTAAGTATCCTCAGTAGCTTAGCTGGTTAAACAGCTTACCCGCAAGTGAGACATCGAGGGTTCGAGTACCGCTCGAGACTGAAAAATGTTCCACAAAGAATTTGCGATATATTCATGATACTAATTGATTTTCATAACACGGAGTAATGTTCCAACAAAGCAGTTGGAGATCCAACAGTGACACTATTAAGGTTCCGTTTTGTATGTTGCAGATCTAAAACCCTTAAAAGATAAGAATTTTAATAAAAGAAATTTAGATAAGAAGATATCTAAAAATTTTCAATTGATTGATTCTTCGAAAATTCGTAAATATTCTCTTATTCCGCTTCATATCGTACATACCCTCTCGCTCTTGTTGAGCAAGCGGGTCTGTGCGATCGCTCCGTAATTTTAATAATTTTTCTTTGGTTTAACTTTGTATTCCCAGCTCGTGAATTGGTTTATGTGATATTTTAGTGATTGTGTTTCGGTAACACGTAAGTGAAACTTGGTTTTATTGTCGTTAATCGCGTAAATATTGCTATTTATCAATCGGTAAGTTTTTTTTTTATTTTCATTCTAAAGTGTGGGTATCAGTGAATTAAGTTGCGCTGATAATTTTATATTTTACACTTTATTTAGACACTTCTTCTTCTCCTTGGGAGTTCAAAGCTTCTGCGATAGATTGCCACATCCGCTTTGAGTACTCCCGAGCTTGGACCGTCTTATTTAGCTTTACTTAGCTTTATAAAATAAAATAAAAAAAATAAAAATATCTTTATTTTGCATAGACCATTTTAACGGCGCTTACAAAATGTCATACACTATTTAAAATATTTAAAGCGACCACCGGTTCGGAACGCGGCCCACCTGAGAAGAACCGGCAAGAAACTTAGGAAGGCTTTTTTTTTGATGGCCTATTTACAATTTAATATTATTTCACTTTGCCAGCAGATCATTTCCAGGCGTCCCTGTCCTGCAAATAGTCTGTAACGGAGTAAAAACCTTTTTCACAAAGCTTGTTTTTAATAAACTTTTTAAATTTATTTAGAGGTAAATTTCTCAACAGCAGGTAGCCACAACCTGCGTCTGTCTATTTCAACACGGCAATGGGCTCACCACCTATTACGTGGGACAGGAATCCACACGGTGAAAAGTGGGCATATAATATGCCTCTGCCACCCCTTCGGGGATAAGGCGTGATGGATATTTATATTTATTTATTTTATTTCTCAGGTCACAGGGAAGCTTGTTGTAAAAGCGTATACAGTTACCCTGGAAAGAATCGCCAATCTTATGTAGTCGACTGTGGTGGACTGAAAGATTATTTTTATTTCTGCGAAATTTGTGCTGTATAATTAGTGTTAAAAAATAACGCCCTTCCGAGATGAACCTCCCGATAGAGGGGAAGGTAAACGCGTATGTGCTACTATAAAGATATTCGCCACCGGCAAAGCGACTTTTTAGTGAAATGTCTCCGGTTTTCCAAACACCTTACCAGATGTAAACAAACGGGTACAATCAGTTAAATTGATCAATAGTGACTTGTCGGAATATCATAATCAAGGCGCCAAAACCAGCGCTTGACCGGCATTATTTCTATTCTGGCATTAAAATCGTCATGCAACGAAACTAAGGTGGTAAATATGGCCAAAGAATTGCAAGCACTTAAATGTCAGCAACCAAAAATGTCATATGCGGATAAACTAAGGTTACGTTTGCCAGCTAAATCGGCCCCCGCCCCAGCAGCAGTGAAGGCTATTCCAGCCCGACCCTGTGTGGTGGCTTACCCCGCGCCTGATCGTTCAACCGAGTTCACAACGGCGTCCGCGACTAAACAGGTACTTATGAAAGCTATCAAGCCCAGTGACGATGGCTTCCAAATTGTAGGCATTAAAAAAACTGCGAAATCGGGTGTAGTTCTTCGTGTTGCGAGCGAAAGCCAACTCAAGAAGTTGGAGTCAGTGGACGAAATCAAATCGGCGGCCTTGCGCATAGAAAAACCCAAGGGTCGTAAACCGCGAATCCTAGTTTAAAATGTTCCTGGGTCTATGGAAGACTATGACTTTATTAGAGCCTAATATCGCCAAAACATTAAGGACGAATTAAAAATTAGCGAGGAGGACTTTATTAAGAATTCCAAAATTGTTCGTAGGCGTCGTTTAGCTAACCGTCGTTCGTGGGTGGGTTTGGAGCTGGAGCCGGAGATCCGGAATCATTTGGTGGCCACGAAGGATTAATTATTTATTGATTGGGCCACTTGTAGATTTATCGATGCCCTCGAGGTCATGTTCACAAATTTTGTACCAGCAAGTCACCCAGCTGTGCTAATTGCGGCGAGGAACATGATACACGAGCATGTCCACATAAAGACAGTCCTGATTTTAAACCCATCTGTATAACCTGCAAAAGGTTAAAAAAGCCCCATGACCACCGTTGCGGCTCTTGGGAGTGTCATACCTATAAGCATAGGCTGCAGCAGCTCATTCTGAGCACAAACTACCTGTAGTTGTTTCATTTAATAAAATAAAAAAAATCTTGAAACATGAAAAATCTAATTATAGGACAGCTTAATTTACACAACGATAGGGCAGCCACGGCGGACCTGGACCGCCAAGTAATAGAGAATAAATAAGACATTGTCCTCTTACAGGAACAATATCAGAGCGCCCACCTGCGTAACAGAGTGGTACAATTACATGCCAAGGCACGAGCTGGGATTTATGTTTCTAGTACAAATTTTACTGTAACATCTTTGAGCAACCTCATGACATCTCATTGTGCTATTGCTGAGGTTACTTCCTCGGCCTATAGGGTGTTTGTTGTGAGCTACTACTTTCAATATTCACATCATATCGATCCTCACTTACACCATCTTCGTCACGTCCTGCAGTCTCTTGCGGGTCAAAGAATAATCATAGGTATGGCAAACTACGTGTATTCGATAGGGACCGACGCTGTGCCGTCGAAGAATTCATTGCAGAAATGAATTTATCTATACACAATTGTCCCAATACTTTTTGCGGCCCTATGGGTGAGTCTTCTATTGACGTGACGCTTTCACGCGGCGACGTCTCGATATCCGAATGGCGTGTCCTCCCGGATGCGTCCTGTAGTGACCATCGTCTAATCGTTTACAAGCTCTTACCCGGTGATGCACGAGTGCGCAAAGTACTACTTGTAATTTCAAATATAAAAGTAGGGGCGCAAACTGGGAGCTCTTTGGTTCTCTGTTTGCGGCTCACGCTAAAGATTTTGGTCGTGGTAACCTGTCTGTCGAAGAGAGTGCTTCGTTAATGTCAGAAACTTTTACCTACTGTGCCGACGTGGCCATTGGTCGTGGATCTATTAACAACACTCGGAGATGCGATTGGTGGAGTGATCGTTTAGCTGAGCTTTGAAGGCGTTTCCGGAGAGCTCGTAGAAAATTAAATTATTTTAAATAGCATAAAATTAGTGCCGGTGCGGAATACAATAGCGCTTTACTTGCTCTTAGAGTTACCAGGTCCCATTACAGGGCGGCTGTTGAAAAATCAAAGGGTAATTTGCTACGTAAACTAGTGCATGGGCTGGAAGCTGAGAGTCCGTGGTCGCCTATATACCATGAGTTTAGGGCTAACCGTTCTGTTGATCTTGCCTATATACGTAATATCAAAATTAACAACTCGCATACTATAGGTCTGAAGGAAACCGCGGATTACCTCTTGGATTCTCTTATACCCGACGACTGCTCGGAGGACGATAGTGATTATCACCGACAGATAAGACAGTGGGCTCTTGAGCCACCATACTCACCCCAGTCAGACCTACCAACTTCTGATGAGTTCCTCGAAATTGTTAGGTCGTTGTCCATGGGTAAGGCGTCGGGTGACGATAAAATATCTAACAAAATGATAAAGGAGGCTTGCAAGCTGTCGGGTGAAGTAATATTAAATGTTTTTAACCGGTGTATTTACGAGGGAGTGTTCCCCCGTATTTGGCGATG
This sequence comes from Thumatha senex, assembly GCA_948477245.1. Taxonomy (NCBI): domain Eukaryota; kingdom Metazoa; phylum Arthropoda; class Insecta; order Lepidoptera; family Erebidae; genus Thumatha; species Thumatha senex. The sequence continues at coordinate 19,853,954 of OX419744.1, forward strand.
TGGCTATATTCGGATTATTCCTAAAAAAGACGACAAGCCGCCAGATGACCCTAAGTTGTACCGACCGATCACATTGTTGCCCTCCTTGGGAAAGCTTTTAGAGCGTCTCATAGTACCCCGGCTCCTGCCGGGCGGTATTAAATTTCACGAAAATCAATTTGGATTTACAGTAGAAAAATCTACTATTGACGCAGCGATATCAGTGCCAAAGACTGTCACTTCATCGGTTTCTCAATATGTGCTGGCCATCTTCCTAGATATTTCCGGGGCTTTCGATAACGCTTGGTGGCCAATGCTATAAATGACATTAAAGTCTCGCGGTTGTTATAGAAATATTTACTCTCTTATTTATTCTTATTTTTCACAACATACAACAATTTTAAAATTAGGTCATTATTCTGCTACCAAAACGTTAACAATAGGCTGTCCTCAGGGGTCTGTGCTAGGCCCACACTTGTGGAACTTAGGATTTGATGACTTTTTCAGTTTACCATTACCGGAGGGCTGTTCAATGACAGGATACGCCGATGACGGTATGTGGCTCGTTCAGTCGAATACTCGTGCGGGAGCTTGGCCCACACGTGTTTGCGCGTCGTTGCGGAGTGGGGAGTACGAAACAGGTTATTTTTTGCACCCAACAAAACATTTCAGTTGTTTTTGAAAGGAAGTTTGAAAGTACCACCGCGCATTAAATTCAATAACGTTTACATTAAAAATAAAACTTCGCTTTGCTATTTAGGATTGATTTTAGAGAGAAATTTTGCATTCGTTGAGCACATAAAAACTGTAGGTGAAAAGGCTAAAAATAGCTTTTATGCGTTGTCGAGAATATCTACTGCTACATGGGGACTTTCGTTCAAAACACTGAGGGTCGTTTACGGGGTCACTTATCTAGGCTGTATGTGTTCCGGGGCGCCGGTATGGGCAGATAAGGCTACTATTAGTGCTGCACGTTTAAAGTTACTGCAAAGTCAACGCCTTGCATTGATATTTTATGCAAGACGGTTAGCACGGAGGCTCTGCCAGTGATGGCAGGGGTCCTCCCGGATGATCTCGAAATTCAGAGCCGTGCGGCTTCATACTATTCGGCTAAGGATGGCATGGATGATAGGTTTTTGTTAGAAAGAGATCGCCATAGAATTGCCAGACTGTTTCGTGATAATGTACGTGAAGAACTTTTAGACGAATGGCAGCTGCGTTGGAACACTTCCATCAAAGGGCGCCACCTCTACCAGTTTTTCCCAGACGTTCGTGAACGCCTGGGAATGTCCTGTATGGAGGTTGATCACTGTGTTGCTCAATTTCTTACGGGACATGGTAACTTTAGGAGCAAATTACATTCGTTTAAGCTGGTTGAGTCACCGTTCTGTCAGTGTTCAACTGCTGACGCCAAATATGATCAGACCGCCCATCACATACTTTGGGAGTGTAGCATTTGGCAAAATGAGCGATATAATATGCTTAATTGTTTACAAGTAACGTCGGGAGTAGTTTACTATGCGGATCTCGTGGCATCGAGGGTAAATGTTCGTGCTTTTAAACGTTTCTGCCATACATATTACTGGAATCAAACATAGCTCACATAGGACCCGTAATATACTATTACCGTGGTGCTTCCCTATTTCTATTGGATTTACACCTAGTTGCTTTCCAGGTCTCCCGCTTTGCAAAGGAGGGAGAAGGCATTACGTTCTTTTCTTACTTCCTCACATTATCTTCTGATTAATTTCGTTGCGGGTTCCAAGACATGCTAACTTCTCCTGGGACATCACCGAGATCAAGCTCGGTGTAACTTTTCTGGTGTTTTGGTAATTGCTGTAGATCCTGGTTTACAGGAGTCACAGTAATGGGAATGTGGGTGGAATTAGTCCCAATAAAAAACACGAAGTAATGTTCCAACAAAGCAGTTGGAGATCCAACAGTGACACTATTGAGGTTCCGTTTTGTATGTTGCAGATCTAAAACCCTTAAAAGATAAGAATTTTAATAAAAGAAATTTAGATAAGAAGATATCTAAAAATTTTCAATTGATTGATTCTTCGAAAATTCGTGAATATTCTCTTATTCCGCTTCATAACGTACATCGTGAGGGATACCGTAGATATTATTGAACAATACACGAAAATAGACACGAAACTCTGACGTCACAAGACTATATTTATATATTTATCTCATTGATATATTTCAATAAATCAGATCTTTCTTAGCAACACAGTGGCTCGCGAGCAACACAATACGAAGATACCTCGTCAAAGTCTGTACTTTAGAGCTATACTTTCAACGTGTCTAGCTAACGTCCTGCTACGTTCTGAGCTCCTAGTCATTTAATGTGAATGCTGTCAGCATTCTTGGTACGGTTGTGGCTGACAGCAATGTGGATGAGGTTTTGGATGCCTATTTTTTTTTTATTATTTAATGCTCTATACCTGACGGGGTAAACAGAGAGGACTGATCGCCAGGCTTCGCGATCCATGCATACTTCTTTCGCTTCTTGCAGATTCATCAATTGCTTCATACATGCATGTCTTGGTACCCGAGTACTTCTGACTATTCCGTTTGTGAGCAATCTGACTCCTTCTACCTTCTAGTTTCGCACAATATATTTTCTTCGGCAATCGTTCCTCACTCATTCGTTCATCCAAACCAACGGAGCTACTCGCCGTTCTACATCCAAATCACATCTTCCGTCTGCACTCAACATACTCCCTAAATACACAATTTCATTCGCTTCAGTCACACACATATATGAATTAAGATTTGGCTAAAAGGTCTTAGTAACCGGGCCATAAAATAATTACATGAAAAAAAGCTAGTTAGTGACCGCACATAAGACCTTGCCTTTTTGTTACCACCTCACTAAAAAGACAGCGGGTTCAAAATTTCTTTAATATTTAACATCTAAAATTACTTTAATAATAGTATAGTACAACACACATTTACTCAGTAGGACTAAATGTCATGATATTTTCTCAGTCTATAGTGCGTTTGATTCCAAGGTCGAAACAAAAAAAATATACTCTCGGACACCTAAATCGAGCCACCTTGATTTTTTTTTGTTTGGAGTACTGTAACTTATAAAAGATGTATGTAGAAGGAAAATGTTTTGATGCAGTTTTGCAGCTGGTATACTCATCACTCATTTAGAGTGCCACTGTTCTAAATTTGAACTACAGTTTTTTAAAAAAGTCGAGTTACGTTGAAACAAGTCCATATTTGCTTTTTTTCAAGGAAAAAAATCTAATCGATTTTTAAATAAAGACATGTTTTACATGAAAAGAAATGTTTATTTAGTAACTTGTATTGCCTCCCAGTGCATTTATGGCAGCTCTCATACGGTTTGGCATAGAATTAATCAATGTCGTTATGACATGTTGAGGAATGTCCTCCCATTCTTCCAAAATTACATTTTTGAGCTCCTGCTTGGTTTGCGGGGCAGGATGATGAGCTCGAACACGCCTCTTCAGCTCATCCCATAGATGCTCTATAGGATTCATATCAGGACTTCGCGCTGGCCATCTCATAACAGTGATACCAATGTCATTTAAGTACTCCCCGACGATTCCCGCAGTATGTGCCCTTGCATTATCATGCATTAAAACGAAATCTTGGCCAACCAGCATATGGCATTGTGGCGACCAGCGCCACCTAGCGTAAAGCTATCGAACTACATCGATACTAAGAATCCTACATCGCGCTATGAGACTCACGCTGAAGAATGATATATACAACAGCCCAACATCAACCGTTGGGCCGCGGCCCGCCAGGCGTGATTAACAATTGCGGTTTAACAACTTTGGTTAATAACAATTGCGAAAATTCAATAAATAAATAACTAATAAATATTGTGGGACATTTTTTTTTTTACACAGCGTCGTCGTCTAGCCCAAAGTAAGCTAATATAAGCTTGTGTTATGGGATCTAGACGACTGATAAACATACTTATATATTTCTAAATACATACATATTATAACATAGAAAACACCCAAACTCCGATACAAACATTTGTGGATCACACATATATTTTTCCGACCCGGGATTTGAACCCGGGACCTCCGGCGCGGCAGTCGCATACACTACCACTGCGCCACCGAGGCAGTCGAATTCAAACCAAATTGACATTAAATTGCTTCAAAAGCAAATTTCAACAGTCATTCTTTTTTTCAAATCAGTGACCAAGCAATCGAACTTGGAATAATACATACGGGAAAGACGATGAAATATGCCAGCATTAAAAATGCATAAAAACTTTTTTGTTATATTGTATATTTTTTGTGTATTGGGCTTTTAGGCCTGGGAATGTAATGTGGCTCGATTCAAGAGTTCGGGAGTGTATTTGTGAGATCCTGAAATGTTTGATTCGGAGATTAGTTGTTTGTCATATATATGACATATATATATGCATACTTATATATAGAAATTTATAAGTATGTTTCTCAGTTATTTAGATCCCATAGTACAAGCTTATAGTATAGTTTTCATTAAAATATTAAAATATAAAAAAATATTCGGCCCTTTGAACCCACCCACAAACTGCCCTATAAGCGAAGAAGTGCTCGTGGCCCCGCGGACTCAGTGTTCTGTAAATGATCACTGGGTTAAGCAACTTTCACTATGGCTGGTCCTCGGATAGTCACTTTGTGGCATTTACATTTGCGAGCGTTTGAGGGAGTTTGGGAGCGTTTAAATATAATAGCCACGCTCCGAAACAAAAATGAAAAGCAATAAAAGGAAAGCAGCTAGGGATAGGGCGCAAAACGGCGCGCAGGAGCCTCGCCTGACTCCTGTGGCAAGTGGGCTAGGACTGCCGTGTGTCGGGCCAGCACGGCTAAAGAAGTTAGCCCCAACCCGTATCCGCTTCGCATCGTGGAACATTGGTACGCTGACTGGGCGTGTGGTAGAGTTGGCCGAAGTACTCTCCAGGCGGAGAGTGCTTGCAAAAAAGTAGAACCTAAGCTCCAAATCCAAGTGGAATGGAAGCCACTGGGAATACACTATGATGAAGAGAAGAAGATACATACTTCTGTGTGATTCAACATATATAGGAGAACAAAAACAAATATTCCATTAATTACCTGTCACTAACAAAGGATTGAACGAAATGAAATGTTAAGCTTTTCAACCCCAAATTTAATTAATTTCAATTTTAAGGTTATATGTAAGCGTTTCAAAGGCTCGTAGCTCCGCTTGCTTAGTAACCTATATACGACCACTAGGCTAAGCAACTCGCGATACTGTTATTTCTGAGATGGGTGACCGCATTTCCATTTACAAGCGTTTTTGTGCTTCGTGTCTAAGTCGTAACAAGATTGTCGATAAACCAACCTTATGGGAACTTGAAAGTTTTAAAGGAGTCACAGTCTGTCCCTGTCTCAACATGGCTAAAAACCAATTTTGTAATGTGGGCGTATAGCCTCTGTCTACCCCTTTGCAAAAACAGGCAAAAAATACAATGTGTGTTTGCGACGCCTGCGGCGCTGAGGTCTCTGGTTCGTTTACCGGGTCGTAACAAATATTTGTGTTATCCGCAAATTTTCTTTCGAAGTTTGGGTGTTTATTTGTTTCTCATAATTTGTATAAAGTGTATCATAATTATTGACTCGAAACATTAAAATACTGATTACATGTTATTTGAAGTAACTGGTATAGTAGTAGTAATGAAAAGAAATAAATTATAACCTGCCTTGGTTTCCCCGAACGTGTACAGTATGGGGTTCTTCAAAAAGGGTCTTAGAAGGTTTATAAAGGGTCGGCAGCGCGAGTGCTGGACCTCTGGTGTTGCAAACGTCCATAGGCTACGGTGACCACTTTCCATCAGGTGGGCCGTATGCTTGTCTGCCACCTTAGCGTTATAAAAAACCACTTTAAAACTTTTCTTATAAATTTTACGTAATACCTTACAATAATAACAAATGTGCCATGGCACAGTCAAAAACGATATTTTTACTATCTTCTATCTAATCTTCTTAGATCATATCAAAACAGAGTCACCAAAATCCCTCCAAATACAGTGACATGTACATCGTGACAGGATACTAGGTGCATTTGTTGGAACGAAGTTCCTTATGGCAGGCTTGGAGGAGATAGGGATTTTGCTGCGCGACCGAACTGAAAAATATGTGATAGTAAAACCGTAAGAAAAATTGGGTGGAATAAAAGCGTTAAATGAGACGTGCGCAGGCGCGACAGTCGTTTGTTTTGCAAATTGTGTAGATTTTCAAACTGTCTATTTACCTCAGTGAAGTGAACACTAATTTGGAAATTGTAGTCACGTAGCTGTGTGGTTTGGGTGGTATGCTGCTCGGCTGAGACGCAAGAGGCCCGAGTTCGAATTCTAGTACAAACGGTGACTTTTTGTATGATTAATTGAATCGTGAACTTGTTAACTTTGTTCCTACCTGGTGACTATATAACTAACTACAACGTCCGAGACTACCAAGACTTTAAATGGTCGTGCTAATTAGTGTCTAGCACATAAGACCTTTTAGCCCTTTTGTTACCACCTCACTAAATTATTAAATTTATTCGGCCATTTAGACCCACCCCAGTTCCGTGCTTCGGAAGGCACTTTCAGGTCCCGGTTGCCAATAAAATGGCAGTCGTTAAGCCAAGTTGAAAGCCTTATGGGCGGCTTAAAAAATTTAAACAGCAGGTCGCCGCAGCCTGCGCCTATCCGTTTCAACACGGCAATGGCCTCACCACCTGTTACGTGGGACAAAAATGCATATGGTGACATGTGGGCGTTTAATATGCCTCTGTCAACCCGTTAGGGGATAAAGGCATGACAATATTTATGTATATATGTAACTAACTACAAAAATATTAATTCCATAAAAATACCTTTCTGCCAAGTCGTGCTTGACATTTCAATGAAAAAAAGTTACTTTGACTTTATGGTAGACCTGGTACACTTTAATATACTTGTATCAATAATTACAAATGCTTCCGGGGAAAATAGGGACTTTTGATACTCCAACCTAATTTCATTCGATTGATATTGAACGCTTTTTATATACGTAATCCCTTTGCCTTTTATTCTCTGTTCCAAGGGTTCCCAGCAAATTATATATCAATATATGTATGCACACCATTGTGAATATTAAAAGTGCAAATGGAGTTGATTTTTATAAAAGCTTTTATATGTACAGTTAACGTTAATATTGAGGCTAAACTGCTAAGCTGAAGTTACTGGTTTTATTTAAATCCAGTATTTGTTTTTAAATAAAAAAAATGTTTAAAATACTGTTTTTATGCTTCACGCCCAAGGCATCATGCATACTATCTGACATTTCAACGTAAGGAGGTTTGTCCCACATAACAGATGATAAGCCTATTGTCGTGTTAATATGGACAAGCGCAGTCTATGAGGACCGGGGGGCCGAGTCTGCTACTCGTATTTCAATCGTAACGAAATCGTCGCTCAAAGAAAGCCACTGGTACAATTTTAATAGGTTCTCGTAGTCTACTATTACAATCTTACTCCAATAGACTTCTATCGGTCGGCCGATACAATTCTACTAACACGTGCCACGCCAGTGGCCGCTAGTCAGTTGCATTTTTGATAGTCTACTAACATTTTGACAAAAATGTATATAACATTCAATTTAGCTAAAAACAGCGATTCTGGTTCTATTCTACGGTTTGTCAATAGTAGACTCGGCCCCCTGTTGATGAAGTTTTCCAAGCCATCAACTTGGCTTAACAACTGCCATTTTATTGGCAACTGGGACCAACGACTTAACTCTTGTGAACAGAAATGTCCAAAAGCGGTACCCTATTCAAAAACCAGCTATAGCGAAAGTTGCTTAACGCAGTGATCGTTTACAGAACGCTGAGTCAGCGGGCTACGAGCGCTTTAAAATATAGTAATCTAAGCAAATATGAATATCAGACCGTATTTCATTTGAATAAAGATCAAATTAAAACGATAGCTTTCATAGATTTTGCTCATACATTGTACCGTTTTAAAACGTCCTCAAACTGCTACGACATAGTCTAATAAATCTGCTTTGTCTGCTACACGACGTCTACAACAAAGACTACGAAATCTACGCATTCGTAGAACTTCGTAGACCCACTGCAAAATGGAATCTACTGCTTATTTTACATAACTTTTGCCAGCTGGCTTCTTGAATATTCGTGATTGAAGTTTTCCATGTATTATAATTTCAATTCACTTGTAACATGTTATTTCTTCAAATTTAATATTAAGTAAAGTCAGCGTTAGAACTGGATAAATACAATCTAATGTTACAGAATAGATTTGTGAATGAAACCTTGCTTGTTTAATATTATTTATGTCAAACTATCGAACGAGTTTTAGTCGAGTTTTCTTTCCCGTGGGAATGCTAGAATAAAATATAGTATAAGTTACCTCTTATATCATCTACTGTCTGTGTGTGAAAGTTTCGTAAAAATCTTCCAGCCTTTTCAGAAGTTAGCCAGAACCAGAATAGACAGAGGAAAATAATAAAAATTGTATTTTTTTCTGTACTTACTGTATGTACTTTCATATTTTTTCCTGAAAAACTGTAAATTTTGAATTACAAACAGACATTGGTTTTATTTTTCTATTTAGATTGTTTAAGAAAGATGTTTATAATTGTAACTTTTGACTAGCTGTTTTTCTGTGTAGTGCGGAAAATGCATTTTACAAACAGTGAGCAGTTGAACTTATTAGAAAATTACAATATAAATCACATTTACAACAAGCTTCCCTGTGACCTGAGAAATTTACATTTAAATAAATTTAAAAAGTTTATTAAAAACAAGCTTTGTGAAAAAGGTTTTTACTCCGTTACAGACTATTTGCAGTACAGGGACGCCTGGAAATGATCTGCTGGCAAAGTGAAATAATATTAAATTGTAAATAGGCCATCAAAAAAAAAAAGCCTTCCTAAGTTTCTTGCCGGTTCTTCTCAGGTGGGCCGCGTTCCGAACCGGTGGTCGCTTTAAATATTTTAAATAGTATGACATTTTGTAAGCGCCGTTAAAATGGTCTATGCAAAATAAAGATATTTTTATTTATTTTTTTTATTTTTTTTAAGAAACAACTCCCGTGCGTTTGATTGGTACCACACTAAATATCCGACACGTATTTTACCTACTTGTAAAATTTTTCATATAATAGTTTACAATTTGAATTTCTACGGAAGTTTTAATAAGTCATAAATGAAAAAAGCAAAACAATAGGTGACGGAGACATGCAAATGCATGTTTTAACATATTTTGAAGCTACCTCAACCCTGATGCAAGTCGTGACATCACTGAAATTTGACGGACGACTATTCAACAAACCCTACAAAAACACAATTACAGGTGAGAATAGACATGGCGTGCAGGCCTTACATGCAGGTGATAATTTTAGGCGCCTTTAATATTGTAACTGGATAAAATAAATGATAAGCGAGCGGGCCGCGGCAGCGTCGGCGATGCGCCAGAACTGAATCGCTCGTTTTAATCTACCTACTTCTTCTTGTATTTTATTTATATATTCTATATTTACGTGTTGACATTTTGAAGTTCAGTATAGTGACTATCGACATTTTTAATCAGTGGGCATTTCAATCTTAGACAGTTCAAACTTAGATATAATAATTAAAATATGTACTCGTTAATATTATGGAATTCTACATGTATGACCTGTAATCTTTATGCCATAGAGTGAGATGCCAATAAATGTTATGATTAGTAATTATAAAAAAAATAGTTATTGTAACAAAAATTATGCGTAAATATTTTATGCGGGTATATCATTATTATTGAGAAGTTATGGTAAAATAAAGTATGCCTAATGATTTATTCTGTTTGAACGTTATGCGAAACGAAGAGTATGCCAAAAAACATTACGCAGTTTTAAGTTATGCCACTTATATTTATGCAACCCAATACGGACCCTTTTAAACGGCCCGCGAGGCCACTTGATTTTCCACTAGGAAATTTCTTGTCATGGATGTCACGTCATGGATGAAGTATACAAAACAGGCTGGTGTCAACCATTGAAGACCTAAAACAGGCATAAGGTCAATTTTACGCTAATTTATCACCTCAATCTACAAAACGCAATAGTAAAGTCGTTACCTGAACAAGTTGAATTTTGAATTGAAACAAATAATGGTCATTTCAAACACCTCCTCAATTGAATGAAATATTATGAAAAACAATGTGTGTTATTAATTTTATATATCATGTTAAATAGTAAAATTTACTGCTTACGACCTACACGATTAATAAAAAACTAACTAACTAACTATCTTCACGCTGTATCCCTTACGGGGTAGTCAGAGAGGACAGATCGCCAGGCTTCGCGATCCATGCATACTTCTTTAATAATATCCAAATAGAAATAATTAACGTTTTTTTTTTTAATCTATGGGGTTCTATTGCCGACTCGAATACAAGTTTTATTTGAAATGTATGAATGCCATTTTTCTTTTTACCGAAATCGGTAACATGGTTCCTTAGAAGAAATCTATCTACGTCTTAAAGTTTCACAGTTGCCCATACTGACCGTTTTAAATGAGCCACTCTGTATTTTATTAATTTTATATATTATAAGCGCTATATTGAAGCGCTCGTGGCCCCGCGGTCTCAGTGTTCTGTAAACGATCACTGAGTTACGCAACTTTCACTATGGCTGGTCCTCGGATGGGTGACCACTTTGTGGTATTTACATTTGCGAGCGTTTCCGTGCTTCGGAAGGCACGTTAAGCCGTTGGTCCCGGTTGCCAGTAAAATGGCAGTCGTTAAGCCTGGTTGAAGGCATTATGGGCGACTTGAAAATTTCAACAGCAGGTAGCCACAACCTGCGTCTGTCTATTTCAACACGGCAATGGGCTCACCACCTATTACGTGGGACAGGAATCCACACGGTGAAAAGTGGGCATATAATATGCCTATGCCACCCCTTCGGGGATAAGGCGTGATGGATATTTATTTATTTATTTATATATTATTATTTCGTTTTGTTAAATAGTATACGGAAATCGACTCTATATGATACATTAATTACTTTAGAATTATTTTAAATAATCAATATAACATCAATCATTCATTCGTTATTCAATTATACTTTTATAGACCAAGTCAGTCAGTCAATTATACCTTTGTATACCAACAACCCTAAGGTTGTAGGTATACAATTGTAACTTAGCTTTGGAATTTTGCTTTGTAACTTTGCCCTGTAACTTTCCTTTGTAACATTACTTTACTTTGCTTTTATTCAAGAGATCATAGATTTGAGTATATGGATATAATTTCAATTCACGCGTTCAGGAGATAAAGGGTCTTGTTGACAGACGGAAGGAAAACAAAGTGATACTATAAGGGCTCCGTTTCTTGGAACAAATCCGTTTCTAGTTCCTCCGTGGCATGGAAGCACAGAATAATTATCGAATTAACTTGGTAACAATTTTTAATTTGTTCAAACCTACTTTGGTTTCAGAAACAGCAAACTTTAGCTTTTTCTTTGTTTTGACCAAAACCAGGAGTACAACAAGTATTGGTTTCGGCTTCAGTCGTAAAACCTGTTTCAGTCTAATATTACCAGCAACTATTATTGCTCACAACACACAACACAGAATTCAAATTCTCAATGGAAGCGAACGTTAAATACCAGTTCGATGAAACTTAATTACTAATTCTCTAATCTCTTTAAAACATGGCCGTCGCTGTATCGTGTTTCGAATTAAAACTAACCTAACTCATGACATGAAAGCTTAAAACTTTGCTCACTGTACATGAATTGGATATAATATAATACTAGTTGACGCCCGCAGCTTTGCCCGCGTAGAGAAATTTTCCCGTTTCCTACAGGAACTGGTTTCTCGGGATAAAAAGTAACCTATGAGAATGTATAAACGTGTCGAATATTACTTACCTTTTTATTGGAAGTCCATTACATCACCGGCTGGTATTGCATAGATTACCTGAAAAAAACAACAAACAAATAAACCCTTTCTTCTGTAAATTGGTATCAAATATCATATTTTTATCAATCACGCCTTATCCTTGAAGGGTTATTTTATAATCCTACTTTTCACCGAAACCAAACCAAAAATTAAGACCAAAAGTTCTAACGACACTTTTTGCTATAGATGTAAGCCGTGCGGCGTGCGTGTGTTTCTCTGTCTCTCTCCCCCTCTCTCTCCCCCTCTCTCTCCCCCTCTCTCTCTCTCCCCCTCTCTCTCCCCCTCTCTCTCCCCCTCTATCTCCCCCTCTCTCCCCCCTCTCTCTCCCCCTCACTCTCTCCCCCTCTCTCTCTCCCTCTCTCTCCCCCTCCCCTCTCCCCTCCCCTCTCCCCTCCCCTCTCCCTTCCCCTCTCTCACCCCCTCTCTCTCCCCCCTCTCTCTCCCCCTCTCTCTCCCCCTCTCTCTCCCCCTCTCTCTTCCCCTCTCTCTCCCCCTCTCTCTCCCCCTCTCTCTCCCCCTCTCTCTCCCCCTCTCTCTCCCCCTCTCTCTCTCCCCCTCTCTCTCCTCCTCTCTCTCTCCCTATATCTCCCCCTCTCTTTCTCCCTCTCTCTCCCCTCCCCTCTCTCTCTCCCTCTCTCCTTCTCTCTCCCCTCCCCTCCCCCTCTCTCTCTCTCTCTTTCCCTCTCCCCCTTCTCTCTCTCTCTCTCTCTCTCTCTCATAGGAAGCAAGCCTGTTATTTTCATTTCTACTTTTATAATATTTATTTATATTTCTTTTTTTTATTCTATTATAATTCCTTGTGAACGGTATAACTTCGTTAAATCCGGGTGTCCCTTGACAACTCTCAAGATTTTTTCAAAATCAGTGCGTTCGATCCTGGCAAGAATAATAGATTTTTCAAAAATCAAAAGTTTATATTTTCATCAAAATCGGGCTCGCCACTACTTTCAGCATTTTTCGATATTCCTTAAAATTTAGGATTTGGCCCGGAAGGCACACTTGCTAAATTCACCTGTATATATTTTTAATTGGGTCGATTCTGGCAGCTTAATTTTGAAGCAGATTTCTTCAACCCATCGAGCTGATATTTTGTATACACGTTTAGTTTAGATGTCAATACATGACTAGCTGTGTGATTTCACTCTAAATTCAACATGGTGGAACACCTAACATGCCGGGAATCAATGTTAATGATCTGCTACAATATGTGTATTCAGTGAAATAGTTTGCTTAGGATAACTCGAAAAATAAACTTACGTCACTCTAAAACCAATATGACGTACTACTGACGTTTTTATTTTCTTCTATAATATGGGTATCAAATGAAAGGACTTAAAGTATATTTGAAAATTTTAATGAAAATCTCATTCACAAGCTCGGCGCTACTTATCTCTACTGCATACCAACGTGCAAACATATTGCCGTATTAGTAGAATTAACACACGAAGTACCAGGATAGCATAAATGTATGAAGTTTAAATACGTTCGTGACGGTAATCGCTAACTCTCTAGCGCGGCTATACGACCGGCAACCTATTTCCCGCTCAATCAGCTTACGAACGAATAGAATTAAGCGATGCAGCTCACATCATTCATTCGTCGAAGACGTACCGGTTTTAATATTTCTACGACGTCTCGTTTGTGAAGCGTGTCTTATGAATTCCTTTTTCAAATGGGTATTGAAAATGAATTATGGTTTGGTATAGCAGCACGTTGCACGCCTAATTTGACAGCTTACTTATCTTATTCTATAAACATGATAAACATGAATATTGTTATACGACCAATTTGTGTGTGCATGTCATTAAAAAAATGCTTATTTGTTCCCAACTGCAGTTCTTATAAGAAAATTGAAACTGTGGCACAGTTACATAATTCGTTCATAATCGATTTATTTATTTGTAATACATAATATGGCAGGTTTGAATGAAACTGTCCGCAAGCTGTCAAAGTGCATATCCGTTGCACTTTGTCAGCTTGTGGAACGAATGAGTGAGGAACGTCAAAATGAAAATTTATTGTGCGAAAGTAGAAGGCAGAAGAAGTCAGGGTAGACCGAAACTTACATACGAAGACCAAATTAGCATATTGCTCAAAAACGAAAAGATCAAATACCCATGTAAATGAATAAATGGGCATGTATGAAACGATTAATAAATTTGCAGGAATCAAAAGAAAAAAAGCAAAGCCAAAAGAGAGCCAAAAAGAGAACAGATCGCCCACGATCTGTTCTCTCTGACTACGCCATCAGGGATACAGCAGATAGATATTTATAGATATAACAGAAAATATATATTTCTGTTACACATACCTATCCCTGACCGATATAATATGACGATATAAGGCATGTTATTCCCTTAAAGACAAAGGTAGACTGAATTCCGCTCCAATGGGCCTAACCTACATACTGATTACATATTTTATTTCAAGACGAAACCGAACAATATAATTTCTTAGATTCCATTGGTTCTAATTGAAATTAAATGAAAAATCTTTATTCCTGTACGTCACAAAGTAACACTTATAAAAGTCAAGATTATTGCTTCTACATTCACATCTACTGCCAGATTCGCAAAGCAATAGGTAGAGCCTGAGGAAGAACCTGGCAATAAAACTCATGGCCACTCTTTTCTAACCGCCAGTAATTACATTAGTTTTATTTAATTGATATTGGAACAAATTATATAGTAATTAGTTTATACAAAAAAAAATCAAATCAAATGAGATGATGAGAGCGATTCTAGTTGCCAGTTTTAAGGGCAGCCTACCCTTATGACGAAGAATCCGGCAAGAAACTCCATGGATGCTCTTTTAAAATGTAAGTATAGCTTACAATTATAAACTTAAATTTACATAGTTCCTTTGAAGTTGTGTAAGAGATTTGCTTAAGAGAATATTATTCTCTTGAGTGATTAAGGAGTAATAAAAATACAAACGATGTTGACGTAACGACATTTATTTTCTCATCAAAATTGTGATCAGATAAATGAGTGAAATGCGGAAAACCTACCTCAGAGGAGGCAGGGTGATTAAACCTGACTTACAGTTGAGTTGCCGACGCGCTACATTGCATGTATATACGGCAGCCACGAGGTTTCCATAAAAGTGTGCCTCCGTGTGATTCTGGCGAGTCAGCACGTTGTACTAAGTTACATCTAGAACTATGCCTGAAAGGCTGCGATATTAGGCTCATTGTTAAAATACACAAAAAGAATATTCATACCTCAATCTCTAATAACTTTGAAGGATGATGAATTTTAAGAATAATTAGTTTTTGAGTGTTGCTACAACAACAACTAAACAACAACTAAATGTTGTTGCATAACAACATTTAGTAAGAACTATGTTGAGCCATACTAAAGCGGGAGCAGTACTCGATGCAGGGACCAATCTGTGTCTTGTTGAGCAGATGTGGATATATTAATTGGTTTGTAAGTATATTTCTATACATTTTGAATAAAAACACTTGTACTTTTCACATGTATCAACTGTGGGTAAACAAAAATAGTAAGATATATTGTACTCAATGACATCTGAAAATATAAAATATTAGACAACCTTTGAAAATGCCGTAAGGCGAAACAGGTCAGGTTAAAAAGTAATTTTTGTGGAAAAGTACAAGCGCTTTTATTCACAATGTGTAGCAAGTTCCACCAAATGCCATCAATCAACAGTATAAATATTTCTATACTATTCTATTCTTTAATGCGGCGTGAAATTTGAACCTCCATTATAGGGTTTATCGTGGTGGTTTGAATTATGTCGTGATATAGTATTTAATGTAAGAGCATTCAAAAAATCCTTCTAAAATATAAAATAACTATCTATTATGCCAAATTTAAGCCAAATTACGTTGATTTCAAAATTGTTTTAATCAACTTGTGGGGCAGACTGTACTAACCCTGTTAAAGTAACCTTGTCAGTTTGTTAATTAAAAAGTAGATAACAACTTATGTACCGGATGAACGTGATGATTAATGAGCCGGTATAGAACTTATTTAATTAATCGCTGTTACGTGCGGCACGACTGGCACCGCATTCCATCTTCTCCGAGTACTTTCAGACTGCAGATGTCTCTCGAAAGGTGGTCTGGGAGTCCTAATGAGGTCAATTTTTCAACTTAATGATTGTGAATTGTTTATTGAGGTACGTTCTTGAAGTTAGTTAGTTAGTTTCGCAGTGCTAGTGCCAAATTTGCTTTACGGTAGCGAAACCTGGGTATGTCAGCAGATGCAAGAAAGTAAATTGAATGCTGTGGAGATGCGATCACCGAATACATCACGAAGTGATACGCAATATGGCAGATTTGAATGAAAGTGTCAGCGTTAAGCTGGAAAAGGGCGTGCTCCGTTGGTTTGGACACGTCCAACGAATGAGTGAGGAACGATTGACGAAGAATATATATTGTGCGAAAGTAGAGGGTAGAAGGAGTCAGGGTTCGCCGAGACTTACATATGAAGACCACGTGAGCAGATTGCTCAAAAACGGAAAGGTCAAAAGTACTCGAATACCCAGACGTGCGTGTATGAAGCGATTAATGAATCTTGAAGAAGCGAAAGTAATATGCATGGATCGCGAAGCCTGGCAATCTGTACTCTCCGATTACCCCGTCAGGGTTACAGCGAAAAGAAAGTATAGTTTTTTTTTTCTTGAAGTTATTAAAGAATATTTTCATTAAAGAGAACTTCAGTTGATATCAATGTATCAAGATTAGAAAATGAGACTTTAATGATTATGATTCGTGTATGTTAGATAATATGTATGAATGAAAAAGAATGGAGAATTTGAATTGGAAAAAGATTGTTAATTTTAAAATGATTTTAAAACAAGATGAGCTTTATTCTCTAACAGATGATGAAATATAAAACTTCATGTTACTTAATGGCAATCAACTCCAACACAATAAATCGACTGCTCGGTGGCGCGGTGTAAGTGTATATGTTACGTTCAAAGATCGAAAACGCTCAGTGAACGGAAAAATAGCTTACAACGCGTTGTGGTCACAGTAAAACATCCACATGGCCAAATTCGTGTTATGGCTCTATAAAAATGCGCACGACGCGTTGTCACAATCATAGAAAGACCAAGTAGCGAATTGTTGAACGCTATTGCCACAACACGAATTTCACTATTTGGTCATTCTGTGAATGCGACAACGCGTTGTGAGCTATTTTTCCGCTCACTGAGCGTTTTCGATCTTTGAGCGTAACATATATATAAGAAGATCATCACCTCCTACGCTAGACTAACGTCAGTATTAAAACCATTCTAAAGGGCCCGAACACGATGAAATTACTAGGCCACCAGTTGCCAGAAGCCAGTTGAAAATCAGCGCCGAGCACAGATCTTTAGCTTGTTACTATAGATGCACATGAGACTTGAGTGCGCTAAATAAGTAATCTTTCTTCTTCAGTTTTATAAAAATTACAATTTTGGACTCTAAAACTAATTTGATCTAAAAAGTCCAAAATTGCTAACCCACATCACATTTCAATAAAAATAAAGGTAAACGTACACGTTACGACCGTCAGGTAACTGGAAGCGACCCAATCTTACCCAATATCGTTGAGTGATATGCTACCCTAGTACAATAATTTAAAACAAGAGTCACGTACTATATTTGGGCTGACAAGAGTAGGGAGAGGATTCACATTATAAATCAAGTTCTTCATTCTCAAGTAGATGTATACTTTCCAAACCACAAGATATTTTACCTATAGAATAGTTAACTCAATCGTTGTCTCCCTAAATCTCCCTCAAACCGTAGATGTCAGTATTATGTTATTAGTATCACGTATAGAAGCACATAGAAAAGCATGTCCATTTAAGTAACCCAAACGCACATGACGAATTTCTAAGGCATAGTTATGATACACACACACACACACACACAGATCTTAAAATACAGGCAGTGTAGCCTAGTTTAAGTAGCAGATTGTGCATGAAATTGTGTATGTTAGAGAACCTTGTTCCAAACGGTTAATATAATGTTGTAACAATATTTAAAGAGATATATTTCATAAACATACATTAAGTAATACATACTTAATGTATATTTATGAATATTTCATAAAAATACGCGCATTAAAAACATACACATTAAATATACACATTAAAAAATATATATTTGTTATATATTTGGATTTTACGAATGAAACTTGAATACTGAAGTAAAACTAGGAACATAATAAATTCATAATGAATAATGGGTATTGGCAGTGTTTGGGTACATCGCGATTTATTATTCATTGGTTATAACTATTTCATGTAACCCTTTTTAGGCTTCAGGAAAAACGAAACCATTAAAGAGTCACACACTAAAGTATGTTATAAATAACTAACTGTATCTCTGGGGCTATCCTCCCGAGGGCTTACCCGGGACTCCTGGCCATAGACAAATGGAAGGGCACCGTGTGGTTTTAGTCGGTACGAGTCATATAGCATAGCATAGCATCCATGAGGATTACCACAGGTAAAAAAAAAATACAATGGCAAATTTTGAAAAATACGTTTTTTGCGTTATAAGCGGCCATAATTTACTATGAATTATTTTCCCAGCTTCAAAAGACCTGAAACATGTAAATAGTTTTAATTTCAACTCGAGGTCTTCATGCGTTCCCGAGATAAAGGGTTTTAGCAGACAGAGGGAAGGACGGACGCACAACTGAGTGATCCTATAAGGGTTATGGTTTTACTTTTTCAGATTAGGTTCCCTAAAAATTTTCAAATGGAAATTGTTTAGGTACGAGTATGTACCCTTTGCACAAAAAAATGAACGGATCATTCAGTGGCCGAGCCTGACTTGCATACGATATAGGTATACAGTTATTTTTATCATAAAATTCACTCTCAGATGCATTTTAACTATTCTATAGTGTGAATTTAGTCCGAGACTACCAGGACTTTAATTGGTCGTGCTAATTAGTGTCTAGCACATAAGACCTTTTAGCCTTTTTGTTACCACCACACTAAAAAGGCAACGGGTTCAAAATGTCTTCCAAATTAAATATCTAAAATAGACACATTTTATTAAATTTATTCGACTCTTTAGACCCACCCCAGTTACGTACACGTTAAGCCAAGTTCGTTAGCCAAGTTGAAAAAATTTCAACAGCAGGTCGCCACAGCCTGCGCCTGTCCATTTCAACACGGCAATAGGCTCACCACAAAAATGCATACGGGGAAATGTGGGCGTTTAATATGCATCTGCCTACCCCTTTGGGGATAAAGGCGTGACAATATGTATGTATGTACAGTGTGAATCTGAGATCACCATCTATTTACTGCCTTTCTAAACCCACGATGTAAAAAATTAACTGACTGTCTTCGACGAAATAACTAGGTTATCAGAAAGAACGAAGAGTTGTGAAACTCGGTTGTTGCTTACGTCAAGAGAAAACGTCAATTCAATCAAAAGCAAATAATCTATTTCCGTGGTGCAGTCGGCAAAGGCAATCTCGAGAGACGTTGTAAAATGAGAAAATCCTACCGACGAGTTATCACTGAACTACTGCAGGCTATACTGCCCTAGTACTTTAAACAGTTGATTGTATTTTTTATTTTGCTGATATTGTTTATTCCTAGATTTACATATTAAATCATTAAATATTGGGTAAATGTCACGGGTTCAACTCCCGTCGTGAACCGAGTTGTCTTTTTCACTTCAATAATTTTATACACAAAATCATCGTTCAAGTTTGAGAAGATTTACTTTCAAGCGTCTTATATAACTTGGATTTCTCTCCACCTTTCGTTATTTTGGTGCTCCTACAAGATTTATCCTGTGATAAAACTTTATACTACCTATCATAACGTAATAGGTAAGTACGCGCATTTTGGCTATTCATTATGATTTACGCTTCTATTCACTTCTTCTTAAAGTTTTTGAAACTTTTCTCAAAATGTAGAGAAGTAAATAATACAGTCATATGAGTTTAGATACATGTAAGGTTATTCTTAGGAAATATTTATAATTATGATTTGCCAACAAAAAGCGTGGGCTCTCAGTGAGCAAATCCTTAGAACATATAAACATTCTAAAAGTGTGATCGAAGTTTATCTTAGATAAGATCTATTTTTAAATTAGATTTATATTAGTTCTTAGTCTAGATCTCGCCTCATCACTTAGATCTAACCTCTGTTTAAGCGATTGGTGAAACTGTACCCAAACCAAGAAAATAATAAGTACAAGTATACCAAATACAAGTCAACTGTTTTTCACACGTCCAATGACATCGATTGCGATGTCAAGTCACGCATTGCTGCCGCGTGGGCCAAATGGCGGGAGATGACCGGTGTCATTTGTGACCCTAAAATTCCGATGCGGTTGAAAGGACAGGTCTACAAAACCATCATTAGACCTGTCCTTTTACATGGCAGTAAGACGTGAACAATATTAGAGCGACACAACCAAGAGCTGCGTGTCACGAAAATGAAGATGCTGCGGTGGATGTGTGGAGTCATGGATGGACCGCGTGAGGAACTCCCGCATCCGCGGCAGCCTTCACGTCCGTGACATTGCAGACAAGTAGCAAGAGTGTCGCCTTCGTTGGTATAGTCACGTCTTTCGGCAACCGCCGGGCTACGTGGGAAACAAGTGTCTGGCCATGTCAGGCCCGCCGGGTCCCGGTAAGAGGGGAAAGGCCCAAGAAGTGCTGGCTTGACTTTGTTAGGTATGACTTGCGTGCCAATGGTGTTACTACAGGGGATGCCGACGACCGTGCGAAGTGGAGGAGAAAATGTAAGAAAGCGGACCTCGAGCGTCGCGAGACGCAACTGGGACAGACGCTCGGATGATGATGACCAAATACAAGTCAACCTCATTTGTCTAAAGAATGTGATTCTGAGATAAGAATGCGTAAGAAAATAATTGACGCTGAATATTCAACCTGCGAACGTAGACGACAGAAGGAAACGAAGTAGTCCAAAGGTTATGTACGAAGGCACTGCAACGTAGGTAGGATTGTTGATTGAAAGGTTAAAAGACCTCGGATACACAGACAAGCATTTGTAGGGGTTCGTTATATTGGGGAATTATATGCAGGTCATCTTCTTATTCTTCTTGAATATAATGATTCTCTGGTACCAGTACACAATATTAATACATAAACACTATACATTTTGATATGACCTAACCCATAGCGTGCGGGAAGACGACTGCTGCGCATAACGAGTGCTAGCGCCTCGGTATATAAAACTCCTGCGTTAGCAGTGTGTCCCTACACATGTATGAAACAATAAAAGAATCTGCAGGAAGTGAAAGAAGTTTGCATGGATCGCAAAGACGATATGTTTCTATGATCTGACTACCCCGTCAAGGTACAGCTTGAAGATTGTTGAAAGATTTTATGGCTGCCTAGTACTACTACTAAATTGGCATTCAAATTGAAATCTTTACATTCACAAAACCAAAAAGAGAGAAAAATATAAATTAATCTTACTTTATCTTAATATCTTCGAAGAGCTTTCTAGTTACAAAACTTGGAAGGTTTATCGAACGTCTTGCAAGGTTGAAACTTCGTGGTGAGTAAACAAACTTAATATAATCAACAATATACTTTCCACGTGACTAGCTATCACAGCAAATTCCTTTAACTCGGAACTACTAGGGTTTATTTTTGTAGAAAACTCTTGTCAGAAGTTTAGTACCTCAAATTTTGTCGGAGCCGTTGTCTGATTTCTATGAGCTAACCTAAAAATAAAGTTAGCTCATAGAAATGTTCTATCCACAGGCTTAATCGGTTTGTGGGGAGTCGAAAGCAACGCCCTGCAAAAATGCTGTCGTTCATTTGTGTTTTGAAACTTTATATTTCGTTGAAGCCTTTAATAGAAGCGCTTGTGGCCCCGCTACTTCAGTGTTCTGTAAACGATCACTGTGTTAAGCATTTTTTACTATGGCTGATCATCGGATGGGAAACTACTTTCTGTTATTTCTATTCAAGAGCGTTTCCGTGCTTCGGAAGTCGGCGCTGGTTGCCAGTAATAACTATATTAGTATTATAGTAGTGGTTAACCCTAATGGGCGGTTTGAAAATTTATTTATATATGTAATGTATTACATAACATTTTCTCAATACTAAAGATACGCTTAAGGGTAGTTTTCGCTTTATAATACTACTCTCAAGTGATCCTTGTGTATTGGGAAACTGTTCTGTAATACGGCCCTTAGTATACTCGCTACTTATAATTATTCTTAACAAACTGGAGGGTTAGGTAACCTATTGTTATACCTATCCTACATCCCTTTCGTCGCGTAAGACCCTCCAAGACGAACTTCAAAAAGGACATGCAAGATGCACGTCTACACACGTACTGAACTGCACGTACACACTATTTTATCGCAACGAATTATCGTTGCGATAAAATAGTAAAGCTCAAATTTTTAAAACAACAATGCCGAACTTCCAAAGCGGTTACATCGAATAAAACATTTTTATCAAAGTCCCCAGAAGTCAAAAAGAATAAAAAGTATCAAACAATGCAGAACACGTGAAACAGCTATCTAAGGAAAATAAACAGCAGAATATAACAAGCTTTTTACGTTCGTCACAATTAAACTCCTCACCAAAAACTTCTACAAATCGGGATTACGAGGATACTCTTCAAAACTAAGCTGCGCCCCACGATTCCTCACTCTCCCAATACGGCTGCTTCCCATGGGAGATGTAGACCAAAACCTCTTGTGAGAATATCTATAAATATAATGTGGAGGGAAAGCTACTCTACGTGGCAACATATAATGTCAAAACAATTTCAAATTACACTTGTCTTCTGGAGCTAAGCGAAGCACTTAAAAATATCAATTATAACGTCATTGGTCTTTCTGAAACTTTTCTACGCAGGCAATAGTAAATATTTATTGTAAGTATAGAAAATAAATAAAAAGCACAAAACCAACAAATCAACATTAAACATTCCTGTACCTTTCCGTCAAAAAACACAAATTTCTAAGGAACTTACAATAAAGGCGACTTAAGTGAAATCTTGTATTTCGATTTTTCCAATAATTACACACTCGAGGGTGGATATTTTATTCAGAAGTTAATGAGCTAACAACAAATATTGTTGAAATATCAGTACATTTCAAAATGCTCCTAGAACCCTTAGCTCATACGGTCAGTCCTGAGATCGGGGATCGTAGGTCCTGCTTGCCAATAACATGGTATGCGTTAAGAACAATAATGATTGAAGACCTTATAGGCGGCTTGAAACATTTCGCCAGCTGGTGAGATCCCTGTCCAGTTTTGACACGGCAGTTGGGTCGACAGAGCAAGAGTTCTGGAGTTGCAAACATCCTTAAGCTACTGTAACCACTTTCAAATCAATGTGAGCCATATGTTTGTCAGCCAGCTTGAGTCATACCGTGCAAATTAATTAAACATGTAACAAAAGAACTTTACAAAGACTTTGGTTTCCCGCCTTTATCCCCGAAGGGGTGGCAGCAGAGGCATGTAATACACCCACTTTTCACCGTGTGCATCTGAGTCCCACGTAATAGGTGGTGAGCCCATTGCCGTATTAAAATAGACAGACGCATGTGATGGCGACATGCTGATAAATGTTTTTGAAGTGTACAAATTTTTCAAGCCTTTCTTTTTAAGTTTCTGTTCTTCTATCGTCGAGACTTTAAAAACATCTTTAAGGCACACAATAATAGTATATTCATCTTCACAACAACGTAGCTTAATAAATAATAACAAGTCCAATTTGGATGGTATGTTTCAATTTAAAACGTGGTCTTGGTCTCAACGTAAACACATTCTCGTAAATGAATAATAAATACCCGAAGGCAATGGTCTTTAATCTACCTTGACTTTTGGGCTCAAGTTAAGTGTTGAGCAAACTCAATTTCCAAGATGTACTTACAGAGCTCAGAAATGGCTAATATTTTTATCCAAAATTGTATCCACAGCTCTGAATCAGGATGCTGCTAAAAATTAAGGGCCGTATTTTAGAACGTTACTCAATACTCAAGAAACACTTGAGGCTAGTTTTTGCCTTAAAATACTATTCTCAAGAGTTTCTTGAGTTTTGAGTAATGTTCTAAAATACGGCCCTAAGATCACTACATATTATAGAACAAAGTCCTCCGTCGCTTCTTTCTATTTGTTTGTTCGCAATAAGCTCTAAAAAAACTGCACCGTTTTTCATGTTGTTATCAATAGATAGAGTAGTTCTCGAGGAAGATAAGCCGTCTGGAAGATGTGAGGAGAGAGTGATACCTGTAACTTCAACTTCACCACGCGGGCGAAGTTACAGGTATCAGATAGTAAGCTCGTGGCCTCGCGGTCTCAGTGTTCTGTAAACGATCACTGAGTTACGCAACTTTCACTATGGCTGGTCCTCGGATGGGTGACCACTTTGTGGCATTTACATTTGCGAGCGTTTCCGTGCTTCGGAAGGCACGTTAAGCCGTTGGTCCCGGTTGCCAGTAAAATGGCAGTCGTTAAGCCTGGTTGAAGGCCTTATGGGCGGCTTGAAAACTTCAGCAGCAGGTAGCCACAACTTGCGTCTGTCTATTTCAACACGGCAATGGGCTCACCACCTATTACGTGGGACAGGAATCCACACGGTGAAAAGTGGGCATATAATATGCCTCTGCCACCCCTTCGGGGATAAGGCGTGATGGATATTTATTTAATTGTATCCACAGCTCTGAATCAGGATGCTGCTAAAAATTAAGGGCCGTATTTTAGAACGTTACTCAATACTCAAGAAACACTTGAGGCTAGTTTTTGCCTTAAAATACTACTCTCAAGTGTTTCTTGAGTTTTGAGTAATGTTCTAAAATACGGCCCTAAGATCACTACATATTATAGAACAAAGTCCTCCGTCGCTTCTTTCTATTTCTTTGTTCGCAATAAGCTCTAAAAAAACTGCACCGTTTTTCATGCTGTTGTCAATAGATAGAGTAGTTCTCGAGGAAGATAAGCCGTCTGGAAGATGTGAGGAGAGAGTGATACCTGTAATTTCAACTTCACCACGCGGGCGAAGTTACAGGTATCAGCTAGTAAATAATGAATACTTGTTATGACTTGTGATGCGTTTTTCTATTTTAACGACTGTACAGGCGTCAAACAGGGTTTTGTCATGTCCTTCTGGCTGTTCATAGTGTATCTGGACAGTTGCCTGCAGAAGTTGAAAGGTTGCAATTGGGTGTGTTCTTTGCAAGTTAATAAAAAGTTTTAAAATTTCAACAGCAGGTCGCCACAACTTGCGTCTGTCCATTTCTACACAGCAATGTTCTCACCACTTTATACGTGGGACAAAAATGCATACGCAGAAATGTGAGTGTATAATATGCCTCTGCCACCCCTACGGCAATAAGGCATGACTGATGAACTTTTCAAAATAAATTACTTTTTTTTAATAATTAATTAATGGCCTGGTTTCTAAGACCTTTTAGCCAAATCTTATTTTTTATATCATATTTCTTCAATCTTATCTTCTAATTAGTCCTGTCCAGTCGATGTCGAGTCCTCAGGCTACGTCCTGGTCCTTGCCCTCAGTATAATGGTGATTCTTATACTAAGGTTGTCAGTGGACGTTTCGCGGCAAGAGAGAAAATAGCATTTCACTGCATATATATCATTGTCTTTCACTATAGCACGTTAACACAACTCCAAGAAACCACCACTCCCGCACATAAAACAAGATAAATGCACTAATTTTAGAAAATAATATAAAGCAAGCGTCCGCACTTGTCACTCTTCCCGCCAAATGTCCAAAATAAATTACTGTAGGTTTTATACCACAGATTAAAATAGTTGATGTACTAATTAAATATTTTCTTTGTAAAAATAATAAATGATTTCATAATTTAGTTTTGTGTAATTACCTTTTGTTGTTTTTAGTTCAAAAGTTGAATCTAGAAGATGTAGAAATAACAGTTTTACTCTTTGGTATTTCTCGAAAAACAGCCTAAGAGTGAAATAACTTAATACGAGTCCAAAGCAAACACTACAGTACCTATTAATATAAACATGTATGTTACAGAGATTAAAAAAACACGCCTCAAGCTAATACAATATGCCATCTTATACGTTTTGGGGCGACATTCTGACGTGGCTCCACCGGAATAGAAAAAGACGTGGGATCGCGGGATAGATTCCCCCTCGTGCTCGTGAATTATTTTCCACATTTACTCGAAGTATAGTCACCATCATCATTATCATCATCTGAGCGACTGTCCCAGTTGCCTAGTTGCTGATTGTTTTTAAGAATAAATTCCTTATTTTACTGTGCCCCCTTTTTGACGTGTACAACCCTCTCTAGCTTCAACCCACCTGAGCTAACGGTGAGATGAGCTTGTAGTATTTAAAGCAACTAAAACCCCAAGGTACACCCTCACGACTGTGGGTAGCCAGGGCAATCGATATATCCTTAATACCTCATCAGTCCTGCCTGTATTTCCAAAGGAATGGCAGAAGCATACTATTCGCCTACATTTCACCTTGAACATTTTTGTATCCCTGACGAGGTAGTCAGAGAGGACAGATCGCCAGGTTTCGCGATCCATGCATACTTCTTTCGCTTCTTCAAGATTCATCAATCGCTTCATACACGCACGTCGGAGTATCCGAGTACTTTTGACGTTTCCGTTTTTGAGCAATCTGCTCACGTGGTCTTCATATATAAGTCTCGGCCTACCCCCTTTTTTCGATTTTTGTCCCACGTAATAGTGACATATCCTTGATAGAAAATCTCTGGGACCCTTGATCGTCAACACCTGGGAATCTCCTGGGAACTCTGCACGTTGTTTGAAGGTTAGCAAGAGTTTCTCTATTGTATTTTTAGATGGCGCTACCGTCTTAGAAATTGTGTTTTCGTGTCACCTCTACTGCTCACGGTCATTGAAAACGGATATCGTTCTTAGATGATCAACATTAAAAAACCGGTCAAGCTCGAGTCGAACTCGTGCCCCGAAAGTTCCGTAAAAAAAAAGAAAAGTGTCCAATTAAGTTAGAGCGCCATATTGTGTGCGGTAAGACCTTCCTTTTTACCAAATTTCGTGATTCTAGATCAACGGGAATTATCATTTAGGTTTTCGACCCAAAACCTATAAGGTGCCTCCAGTTGACCTAGAACTGACAATTTTGGCCAGAAGCAAGGTCTTACACGCCCACTTTTCACCGTGTATATTCCTGTCCCATGTAATAGGTGGTGAGCCCATTTCTGTATTTAAACAGACTGACACAGGTTGTCGCTGCCTGCGGTTGAAATTTTTCAAGCCATTACCTATAAAGCCTTCCACTTTCTATACAGGGCCATTTGCAAAACACCAGCAACCAGCTAGGAGTAGATAGCCAAGGTCAACCAACAACGTTTGTTCTACCACTTTTGACAATTCGTTACACAGCGAGTACTATTGTACTTTGAAACTTCGAGTTTCGTCATAAGTTTTTGCTCTTGGATTCGCTTAAAAGACCTCCTGGGCCTCGTTTTCGTCACGTTCTGCATGCCTCGATGAACGATGGACGTGCGCACATCAATGCGGTTGAAAAGGGTGAAGGTCAAAGGAGTTATAACCGGTCCACCCCCATCCCCTGTGATTTTCAAGAGTTGCGTATTACTGTAATTCAATCAGTACATTAAATTAAAGTAAAATATGAAAAAAAAAATCAAAAGAAAATTTACAAAAATAAAATAAAATCACAGAACATTGTTTTTATGATGTTAGTTACCTAGTCCTAGCAGGTTTCTGGTGTTTTACAAATGAACATTGGAAGCAATAAATGTCCTACATAAATATTTACTGTAGTCAATAGGTACAAGTATTGGTCCAATCGATCCTAATACATCGCTGTCTTTGAATTCACACCTGACAATATTGTTACACATAAGGCTTCTCAGTAATCGTGTTAGGTGCAGACTACGTCTACACGCCACGAATTACGACTACAGACCATTCAACTATTGCAGGTAAGCCTTGATGAGGTGTTTTGTCACAATAAATAAATAAATATTGTTGGGACAACTCACACAGCGCCATCTGATTCCAAATTAAGCGGAGCTTGTATTATGGTAACCAGATAGCTGATTATCATACTTAAATATTTCTAAATACAAACATATTATAGATAAATAACACCCAGATACATAAGAAACCATCATGCTCATCACACAAGTTTTATCCGGGTTGAGAATCGAATCCACGACCTCTTGCGTAGCAG
Organism: Thumatha senex; assembly: GCA_948477245.1. Lineage (NCBI taxonomy): Eukaryota > Metazoa > Arthropoda > Insecta > Lepidoptera > Erebidae > Thumatha > Thumatha senex. The sequence goes on from OX419744.1 coordinate 19,882,032, forward strand.
TCGGATACACTCCCACCACGTCACAGAGGCAATCTTCATAGGATTAAATACCTATTATAAATAAAGCTATCTATATATTAAAAAAAAAACGAACTCATTTATTATTACGTATTTTTTGTAGTTATTTGTATTCTTAACTAGTGGACACCCGCAGTTCCACCCGCGTGGTGAAATTTTTCCGTTACCATATGGCTCCACTTGTTTCGAACAAAGGAGACATGAGTACTGTCAAAATGTTATTAGACCCATTCTCGCAATAGTCAGAATGGATTAAAAAATCCTGTTGGACCGATCAATGGAACTTTCCAATGGAACCAACAGTCCTGAACCGATTTGGCCCAGCCGTCTTCGAGTTTGGTGCTTAGCAACATATTTTGCGATACACTTTTATTTTTAGTCATCGTTTAAATTGATCGTAGCACCTTTAGCTCAGTGTTCTGTAAAGACCACTTCGATCTCCTGAGCCCAAAGAATCTTATCTGCTACCGGAGTACCTGCTGATTAACGGACGTGGCAACAATGCAAAAGCCTTTACGAGGTATGGCAATCAGACAGCAGTCGCCCACAATACCAAAAATTAACGGCCTAACGGTAACTGCTCATAGAAGTCAAATAGAACTGAACCTCAGACTATAAATCCAGGTAGAATTTGGAAGCAACTGGGAATACACTCAGATGAACAAAAAGAAGATTATTTTATGGATACAAACCTTGGTTTTATATAAATTGGTTGAAGTTTCTTGGAAAATCAACATCGAGGGCTTTCATTGAAAACGCTGCCTAAACCCTGAGAGATGTAACAGAACAGCGATATATTATTCATTTTTAGGGTTCCGTATCTAAATGGCAAAAACGGAACCATTATGGATTCGTCTTATCTGTCTGTCCGTTCGAATGCCACAGCCACTTTCTTCCGAAACTAAAAGAACTATACTGTTGAAACTTGGTAAAAAGATGTTGTCTGTGAACCGCATTAAGATTTTCACAAAAATAGAAAAAAAACAATAAATTTTGGGGGAATTAGTCGTTTTTTTTTATACATTATAAATCGCAAACCGCAATTTACCTTTGAACTTTTATTTGATGTTACTTGCTTCTACGAAATCCTTCATGGCCGCTTTTTGTAGGTACAATCTCATACAACGTACAATCAAGATATTATCACGCCTTTACCCCGAAAGGGGTAGGCAGGGACATATTATTCTCCCACATTTCCCGTATGCAGTTTTGTCTCACAGGTTAAGGTTGTGGCGGCCTGCTGTTGAAATTTTTCAAGCAGCCTATAAGGCCTTCAACTGGCTTTACGACTGCCAAGTTACTGGCAACCGGGACCAACGGCTTAACGTGCCTTCCGAAGCACGGAAACGCTCGCAAATATAAATGCCACAAAGTAGTCACCCATCCGAGGACCAGCCATAGTGAAAGTTGCTTAACGCAGTGATCGTTTACAGAACACTACGTCCGCGGGGCCACGAGCGCTTCGAGATAATATGCATGTTTAAAAAAATATATATAGGTAAGTATGTGTTTCAGTTAGAGCAATAACTTTCGTGAGCGATGTTCATTCAGAAGCATAGAAATTCAGAAGCAGCGCTGGCCTAACCTTACAAATACCTATCTATTAACGGACCTCCGTTAGGTCCGAAACTAGTCGGTCTATCCCGAAATTTACACGTGAGTAAAACCGTTTATTTAGTAATAATGTATATCAGTTGTCTATATCCCATAACACAAGCTAATAATTAGCTTACTTTGGGCTAGACGGCGCTGTGTAAAATAAAAGTGTCCCACAATATAAGTGTCCCACACGGTGTTATTATTAATATGTTACCAAATCGAACCCAAGAGATAAAATATTGAGGGTATTTAAAATAACGCTATTGAAGGAAAAAATGACACGTTTCACAGCGGAATATTGCACATTACTTACAATCTGATAGGGTAAATGTTACATATTGTGAAATCTATACCAATATTATAAAGCTTGTTTGTTTGTTTGGTTGAACGCGCTAATCTCAGGAACTACTGGCCGGTTATGAGAAATTATTTTTGCGTTTGATTGCCCATTTATCGAAGAAGGCTATATATATCATTACGCTTCTACACTGGGGAGCAGAGCAGTAGTTATAAACGTCGACAAATCGGGCAAATTTTTATGCATTATTGTAGAATTTATAAGCGACGCGATTAAATAGATGCGACGGGAGGTCGAAATATTCCACGGGCGAAGCTGTAGGGGTCATCTAGTATATCCATAAAGATCACCCGTATTACAATCTATACTTCTAAATGCTAATATATAAAGCTCAAGAGTTGGTTTGTATGTTTGTTTGAACGCTCTAATCTCAGGAACTAAACAGGAATTAATCGGGGAAGGCTATGGGCTATAGATCATCACGCTATTACCCTGAAAAATGGAGCAGTACTCATAAACGACGCGAAATCGGGCAAAAAATCTCATACACTATTGTTAAATTAAAAACGACGGGATAAAATGGGTTTGAAGTATGTCACGGGAGAATCCGGAGGTCAGCTAGTCTTCTTTACATAACATAGACATACATAGCGTCGTCTAGTCCAATTTAAGCTAATTTAGATATTATCAAACACCAAAACAAACATCACATCATTTGACCCGACCCGAAATTCGAATCCGAGACCTCAGTACGGACGTCGCATATACAAATTAGGCGCATATAGTAATTTATCTACTACCTACCCTTTGACCCTTTCCACAATGAGATCGATTCGTCATTCCTCGGCTATAATTAAATGGGGTACTCCTTCACAGTTTGCAGTGACTTAACCTTTGACCTACCCTGCGACCCTGTTAAGGCCACACATCCGCAGGGAAGGTGAAAGGTAAGTCACTGCGGACAGTTTAAAAGTATCCATATAGTGGGTAGGATAGCTCATCCTTCGGGACCGGGAGTTCTACACACCGTCAATGCTGTCCCCTAGCTGAAATGACAGTGTAAATTCTTTCCCCGCATTACAAAACAAATCTTCACTGTGCTAGGTTTGACGGATCGAGTCTGTGGTGTGTTTCTCTTCCCCTCCTTTTCCGATCCCACCCTATATAGGAGATATTACTTATTTATTTATGATTCCCATAACGACTGGTTACACTTCGGTTTATGTCTATATCACCGAGCCAGTGAGATCAGGAAAAGGGGGATAAGATTGTACAAGCTACTTACCTCGGCCTATGCTGTAATCTGCTTAGTCGCCGGCCGGCGTTTATATATAACACACAGAAAGCACTGTATTTTTGGTTTGTTTATGCTAGATAGCTACTGTGTTACGTTAAATGCAAATGTTTAAAATAATAAAATGTGCCTAAAAGGCTACAGCTCAGCATAATGCTGCGGAGTACCACAGTGCTGATTTTCAGCTAGCTCGATTCTCTTTAGTTTTGTGGACATTTACCAGGAGCGTGCATCTTTTACTCGCTCACAGTTAATTTGCACAAGAAAGAGTGGCACTAGCGCCATCACAATGCACTAGCGGGAACTTTTTATTAGACACGTTCAAAATTAGATTTATGCAGCCGAGGTACCATAATTTTAAGCAACTTAAGGGAATCGAATGGAACCTCCGGGAAAGGTCACGGGAAGCCTATTCAATGACCATGCCTAGTTCGTTTCAGATGCCATGCCATGTATTCTAACGCATATATACACTACACCACATACTGCAGCTTGCAACAAATATTTATACTATAACTTCAAAGGGTGAGGGTTAAACAGTGTGTCAATTAAACACTCACCTAATTAACGTTGAATTTCAGTTGCAACTGCATGAATGAACGTCGAACAATGTGTCTCTAATTGCAATTTCATTGGTAAAATATGGTTGTAACTACCAAGTTGTACATTTAGCTTAATAATTGCCATATTAAGTATGTTACAAAAAAAATACTCGTGGTAACTCAGTGTTTTGGTCAAGAATTAGTGACCACTTTATGGCATATACATATGCGAGCGTTTCAGTGCTTCGGAAGGCACGTTTAGCCATTGGTCCGGGTTGCCAGTAACATGGCAGTTGTTAAGCCAAGTCAAAAGCCTTAAGGGCGGCTTGAAGGTTTTTAACAGCAGATATCCACAACCTGCGTCTGTCTATTTGAACACGGCAATGGGCTCACCAACTATTACGTGGAACAGGAATACACACGGTGAGAAGTGGATGTATAATATGCCTCTGCCATAAGGCTTGACTGACAATGTAAAATATAACTTTACCATTAAAGAAGCTCTACAAACCGATCTTTCTAGGGCAAGTAGGCATGAGCTATATCCAATCCTCTGATAAAAGCACTAACAAGAAATACTGTCACGTTATAAAAACGTAAGCAAGCTTCAAGTAAAGGCAAAAAATTATACAATAATGAATTCAATGAAATAAATCTGTAGAAGCTGTATCAAGTTTCATCTTTGTTTTTAAATTTCTGAAAAATATGCTGACAAGATTGTATTACGAGTGACCTTTAAGGTTTCAATAAAGATTATGAACTGAGAGAGCGAAACTAAAGGGGCGCTCCCTTTTCGGGATTACCCGAATTAGCCTTAATCTGTTAATCTTACTGTCCTCGATAGCTATATTATTTAACTGTTTTTTTTTAAACCAGGTTCATTGTTATTTCTCGCTGGTTCATTGTTTAAGTAGAGAAAAGTAAAAACTCTTATTTGTACAGCAAAAAGCATATTTGAACAGTTTAATATTAGACTTGATGGTTTGGCATTTTGGTGTCCATTTTGTATAAAGCATTCTCTTACAGGTAAACCTTTGAATGGAGACTGTCTAGTTGCTGTGAACCAGGACCGTTGTATACCGTAAATTGTAGTTTTGAAACATTCAAGACGGCTTCTTCCATCCTCTGGTATTTTTTTATATTTATTCCTTTGGTTTTATTAATTGCAAATCTTTTGGAAATGTAATAAATGTTTCTGATTTAAGTGAAATTGTTCTTCTAACCTTATATTAAAAAAACTAAACTAAACTATCTTCCCTGACGGGGTAGTCAGAGATAACAGATCGCCAGGCAAGATTCATCAATCGCTTCATACACGAGTAAAATAGCCTCAAACAATAAACACATTAAAAATATCAACACTATCTTCGAAGAAGCCGTGAGGGATGTTGACACAAGGAATGTTATGAAAAATGGAACAAAAGATCATTGGATATCAATACCTAATAACCCATGGGCAACGAAGACTGAATGGAATGTTCCAGAAAGTAAAGACAAAGGACCATTACCGGTCTTTTCAGTATAAAAGCCCAAGTTCAGTGGATAAGGGGTCACTACAAGCTCAACCATAGTAAAGTTAACTAGTCTAAGTTTCGGTGTAATTTTATATAATTAAATAAAAAGGTGTTAAAATTATAAAAGTTAATAAACTTATTTTTTTAAAGTGTAAAGGTTCAATAATTTTGACTGGCGCCCAACGTGGGGCCCAGCTGAAAAGTGTATCTGTGCAGTTCAAGGGCTTTTGAGAAAAAACCTCCAAGTTCGCAAGATACAGTTCACGTGACTTTTAAGTCTTAAATTCTGGACAACCTACAAAATAAATAAGTCAGAGTTATCAAAAGGAATGCTGATCTTCAGAACAGTCGTCATCTGCATTTTGTGAGTACCAAAGACGCATTATTTCTTTCAAAATTCCGCTCCTTAAACCCCCAAGATTTGTGTATACACCTAAGACTAGTATAAGTAGTGAACCAGACTCAAATCCAAATAATAATATGGAGGGCAAATCAAGCTACGTACCATCAAGTGTACCTAGTGTATCACATGGTCCATTGTCACAGCCACTGACAAATCCTTGTCCAGTGCAATTTACAATTGACCCTAAAAAAATCATAGGTTTTGTACCTACTTATAATGGAGATCCATTTACTATTTATAATTATTTAAATAATGCGAAGCAATGGCTTCAAGCTGTTGGAGCAAATACTCCACAAAATGTTATGTTGTTATTAACTAAACTAGAAGGCAGAGCCGCAATTATTATATCTATGATAAATCATTCCTTTAATTGGGAGTGTGCCGATAATAGGGAACTTAATACCCTTTTAGTAGAACTAGCAAATGTAAAAAGAAAGAGTAGTTATAAAGATTTAATATTCGAAATAAAACAAAAATTATTTTTTATAAAAAGTAAATTGACTGTTAAGCATGGTCTTGCAAAACAAGAGTTAATTGAAGAAATAATGGAACCTTATATTAATACTAAACAAAATACATTACGAAATAGTTTGCCTTCCCACGATCAAATATATGTTACCAATTGTAACTTTAATGAAACAGTTGCAAGAGTATTGCAATTGGAAGCTAAAGGTAGATTTGACAATATCAAACAAAAGTTTTCTAATTATTTACCAGCTCCTAGGGTAATTAAACAAATTCAATCCCAAAACACACCTAATTTTAGACCGTTTTCTTTTAATAACCAAATTAATAACCAGCAGCCTAAGTTTCACAACAAAAAATTAATAATGTTCCAATGGCAAACAAGCAAAATAGTCCGTATCACGTTAAATATCCATGGACACCTTATGCAAATAACGTATTTCAAAGACCACCGCATCCACAATTTCAGCAATATAGGAATTACAATCCTAAACCAGGTTTTAACTTTCAACCACCACAGCAAAAACCTACACTTAACACAGGAGATGTAACTATGCGAACAGCTCCACAATTAAACCTAACCAAATTAATTTAGGCAAAGGTTTTGTAGCGGTAAAAGTATTTTATCATCAGGAGGAACCCAATGCATATGAGGAAAATGAATTCCAAAATCCTGATGATTATTTTTTCAATTATATGTCTGAAGAAAATCAGGAATAATCACATGAAAATTTAATTTTTTTTCGAAGTTACAGATCCACACGAAACATCATAGAATTTAATCATGTGAAATCATATTTGCCCTATTTTGAAACGGACAAACCTAAATTAAAAATTTTAATCGACATTGGTAGCCAACGATCTTTTATAACGCCTAATGTTCAAAGATTGTATTTTTCCAAATTTTGACAACCTGTAAAATTTGTTGTAAGAACTTCACATGGTATAACAACTCATAATGGAATAATAGAAACGCCATTTTGGTATAAATATTTTGGCGAAGTTAAGGGACCACCCTTATCTTCTATCAATTAAATTTTAAATTTATAATTTTAGTGATAAATACGATGTCTTAATGGGTACAGATATGATAGAACAAATTAATGCCAAAATAGATTTAAAAGAAAGAAAATTAACTATGCCTGATAGAGAGTTACTTATTTTTCATATGACAGAAGATGATAATTTAAATATAAAAGAATTGTGCACAACTTATGATGATTTATTTACAGAAAGCGTAACTAGCAACGACAAAAATTAAACATCATATTAATTTAATTAATGAAGAACCAATTTATCAAAGGCCATTTAGGTTACCCCAAATTCAGCAAGAAGAAATTAAAAAACAAATTAACACTGTATTACGTGAAAATATTATTAGACCTTTGTAACACCATGGGCTTCACCCGTACATATTATTCCTAAAAAAATAGACCAATCAGGAATACAGAAATGGAGAATGGTAAAAGATTATAGGAAATTAAATGAAAAAACTAAATCGGATAAATTTCCCTTACCTAATATAGATGAGTTATTTTCAAAATTACAAGGAAACAAATATTTTAACTACTCTTGATTTAACTTCAGGATATCATCAAATAATGATGGAATTTACGAAATACGATTTTTTGCGAATGCCGTTTGGTTTAAAAAATGCTCCCGCAACATTTCAAAGGATGATGAAATATGTATTAAATCAAGAAATTGCTAGAAATATATGTTTAGTTTATTTAGGTGACATTATTGTCTATTCAAGAAATAAACAAGAACATATTAATAAGTTAAAACAAGTCTTTGAAGTAGTTTAATTTAAAAGTAAATAAAAATAAATGTGTATTTATGGAAGAAAAAATAGAATTTTTAGGTCATGTACTAAATAAAGATGGTTTAAAACCAAATCAAAAAAAAGGTTGAAGCTATTTAAAAAATCCCTGTTCCAAAAACTCTAAAAGAAATAAGAGCCTTTTTAGGACTTATAGGTTATTATAGAATATTTGTACCTAATTTAAGTAGAATAGTAAAACCTCTTACGGAAGCTACCAAAAAAGATGCTACCATAGATAAACATCAAAAGAATTATATTGAAGCCGTACAAACTTGTAAACAATTATTGACTAATGCACCTATTTTAGCGTTTCCCGACTTTAATAAGACTTTTATTATAACAACCGATGCATCAGACATAGAGTTAGGAGCAGTAATTAGTCAAGATAATCATCCCATAGCATATGCATCTAGAACATTAAATAGTACAGAACAAAAATATAACACCACTAAAAAAGAATTATTAGGAATTCTTTGGGCTATAACACAATTTCGACCTTATATTTATGGTAGAAAATTTATATTACGTACAGACCACAAAGCTATGTTTAGCAAAATATGGTTAGCAAAATTAAAAGAACCTAATCAGAGATTAACTAGATGGAAATTAAAATTACAAGATTATGATTTTTCAATAGAACACGTCAAAGGCAAAGATAATTATGTGATAGACGCATTAAGTCGCGTAGAAATTCATTATACGGACACTAGTTCTTCAAATATTAATTTAGAGGAAAATTTCGCATTAACTATTTCAAGTGATTCTTCAAAAACAATTTCTGTGAGAAATCTCGAACAATTTGAAAATTTAAGTCAACAGGTTACCATACATTCTAATCAAGAGGATAGTGATGAAGGTATCCCAATAGTTGATGCATACCCACAAAAAAGATTAAGACGAGTTATTTTTGAATATGCTCCATTTAAAAAAAGCAATTAAGCAAAACGACATTTGGTATTTTTATATTCCTCCAAATGAGGAAGAAAGTGTTATTAAAGATTTTATGTTAGAATATTTATTACAAGAAAGATATGCTTTTATTATTCCAAATGATGAATTATATTATAAAGTTTCCGAAACTTATAGAAAATATTTTGAATATTCCAAATTTAAGCCAATTAGATACACAAAAACTCTTATTGAAATTCATGAAAAAGAAGAACAGTTACGATTAATTAAAGAATATCATTTAAAAGATAATAGTCATCCTGGTATTGAAAGTTATATAAACAATTAAAAGAAAAATATTATTGGGAAAAAATGAGAAAGCAATTAAAACATTTTGTACTTAAATGTGATATATGCAAAAAAAAGAAAAATACAATAGACACCCAAATGTTACATTAGCTAGTGAAACTGAGACGCTCTATGAACCAATGAATATTTGGCACATAGATTTTATGTCTTTGGGAAGACAATGGTATTTAACAATTATAGATAAATTTTCCAAATTTGCCATTGTAAAACCCACAAAAAAAACAAAAGTTTGAGAGACATTACCTGAAATATTTGCATTAATTGGAGCTCCCAAAAAGATAATACACGATGGAGAGCAATCATTTTGTAGTGAAATAATAAATAAATTATTTCAAACTTATAATATTGAAAACCATACTACTTCACCGCAACATCATAAATCTAATTCAGATGTAGAAAGATTACATAGTACACTACAAGAGTTATATAGATTACAACGAGCTACTGATATAGATAAAAATCAAAAAATATATTTCATAATGCTTGATGTGCACAATTTTTGCACCTGCACGATTTTTAGGACCTTATAATATAATAAGCTCCGAACCACATAATAAATATAAATTAAGCAATAACAGAATTTATCATAAAGAAGAACTCCTTGTTGCAGAATCATCCATATTTACACATACAAGTTCCGAAAATTAGACCCTAATGAACATGTAATACTTGTAGAAATGCAACCCACTCGTATTATTGAAGGGAGGTGGACAATAATTCATATGTTAGAAATAAAACCTATATTAGAGCAGAAGAATAAACTTAGAGATACAATAAGTAATGTTATATCACTCTCAAATTTTAATTTAAATGACGCCACTTATATAATCGCATTAATATAATTTTAGATCATGTAACAGAAATATGTAATCATTTAGATTTACAAGGTCGATCAAAAAGAGGTTTGATTAATGGATTAGGCTCTGTAATGAAATCTATTACAGGTAATTTAGATGATAATGATTTAAATATTATTCAAAATTATTTAAAAACTGTAAAAGTAGCATATAATAAACAAATATCTGTAACAAATGAGGTTTTAGAAGAATACAATAGTCAAATTAAGAAAATAATTCATATTTAAGATGTAATAGATAAACAATATACTGAAATAACAAATAATAAAGCCCATCAAAAGATTGCTTTAGAAATTTTATTAAAAGCTCAGACTTTACAAGAAATTGCTGAGAGATTATCAACAGCAATTACATTTGCTGAACATCATATGTATCATTATAGTATAATTCAGTCTCATATATTACAAGACACACTTGATAAAATCAATAACAATGTAATGATATCTAGTAATATAAATAATATAGAACCCTTTATTACTGTAAATAGTAAAATTATTAATCATGTTGTATATTTTATGTTAGAAATACCTTTAGTTAAGCCACAGGTTTAAAATACAAGAAAAATTGTTCCTATTATCCAAAATATCCCATCTTGTACCTATCCTATAATGCGAAAGGTCACCTTAGCTCATAAAGAAAAAGAAATATATGAAGTAGAAGATTGCACTTTACTATCGCCACTGATTTGTAAATAAATATTCGTCAAACATCAACTTGTAAAACGAATTTCTTATGGATTAAATCCACAGAAAAATGCGCTACAGTCCCAATAATATGCCCAACAGAGGAAATATTGGAAATAACTCCAAAAGCAATATATATGTATTTCAATATTACTACAAAAGTAAGAATTAATTGTGGAAAACATGAAGAAACATTATGGATTAAAGGACCTTATTTATTGTCAGGAGAAAATTGTTAAATTAATATTTCAGGAACTACAAGATTTCATACACAAGATTCTCATGATAAGATAATTATAACAAACTTGGAAATAAACAGAACTAAAAATATTCCTGAAATGGAATTAAATTATGATCCAACGACCATATCAGCAAAATTGAAGCATTTAAAACAGTTGGAAGATTTAGAACTTCAAGTAAGACATAATTTTATTCAATATGGTTGGATATCTGCTATAACTATATTAATTGCTTCAGTGGCAACAATAAAATTTCTTCGATCCAATGTTTAGATGAAACATCGGACTTCAAAATTAAGGGAGGATAGTAAAATAGCCTCAAACAATGAACACATTATAAATATCAACACTATCTTCGAAGAAGCCGTGAGGGATGTTGACACAAGGAATGTTATGAAAATGGAACAAAAGATCATTGGATATCAATACCTAATAGACAACGAAGATTGAATGAAATGTTCCAGAAAGTAAAGACAAAGGATCATTACCGGTTTTTTTTCAGTATAAAAACCCAAGTTCAGTGGATAAGGGGACACTACGAGCTCAACCATAGTAGAGTTAACTAGTCTAAGTTTTGGTGTAATTTTATATAATTAAATAAAAAGTGTTAAAATTATAAAAGTTAATAAACTTATTTTTTTTTTAAAGTGAAAAGGTTTAATAATTTTGACTCACGCACGTCTGGGTATCCGAGTACTTTCGACCTTTCCGTTTTTGAGCAATCTGCTCGCGTGGTCTTCATATGTAAGTCTCGGCCTACCCTGACTTCTTCTACCCTCTACTTTCGCACAATATATATTCTTCGTCAATCGTTCCTAACTCATTCGTTGGACGTGTCCAAATCAACGGAGTAGGCCCTTTTCCAGCTTAACGCTGACACTTTCATTCAAACCTGCCATATTGCGTATCACTTCGTTACGTATTCGGTTGGCTAAAATAAACAATTTCCGAAGTGATCTCATCTCCACAGCATTCAATTTACTTTCATGCATCTGTTGATATACCCAGGTTTCGCTACCGTAAAGCAAAATTAACCTTATATTAAAACATAATATATTAAATTATTCTTAACTACATTCGACATCGTGCCAATCCTTACACGATGTAAAAATACCTAGGTTTATAGTTTCTATAGAGTTTTAATTATTTTTTTTGGCACACCTTGAGATAGAAAAATCTTGTGTATGGATATACAGTTGGTAATACCAGTTTGGGGCCCTTATCGAAATCTTTCATTAACGTCTATACTGTATACTTACTAATTTATAAACCTGAAGAGTTTGTTGGGTTAAACGCGCTAATCTCAGGAACCATTGGGTTGAATTTACGGAGGAAGGCTATAGGCTATATATCATCACGCTACTACCCAGGAGAGCGGAGCCGTAATCATAAATGTACAACAATCAGGCATATTTTCATACATTATTGTAAAATATATGAACGACAGGATTAAATAGGTATGATGGGAGTTCAAAGTATGTCACGGGCAAGGCTGTGGGGGGGGTCTGCTAGTTTTCAGTAAAATGGATCATATTGCTCGACGCGTAATATCATGTTCGACCACAGAGTAAGAACAACAGTAAAACAACTCAAAATTGTCGTAAAGTTCTAATTTTATGTTTGCCAATCAGAACTAATGCTTCGTAGTGGTACAGCAAATGATTTATTTGGCTATGAAAGGCGACACCAAGTCTACCTACAAAGTTTAGTAGAGGGGTTTATTCTATAGCGCAGCATTCGCAATAAATATTGACGTATAGAGATTATGCATTTTCGCTTCTTAAGGACAAACTAGTCAGCCATTCTTGCATACCAACTTCGATGGACAATAATAACTCATTACTTTAAGGTTGAACCCAAAAATTACAATAATGAAATGTTGTTTAAATAAATAAAATTGAAGTGTGTTTTTATACATACATACTTATTATCACGCGTGTTACCAATCCGGGTAGGCAGAGACAATGGTTTTCCACTTGCTACGATCCTGACATACCACTTTCGCTTCTTCTACTGTCATGAGTGTCTTCATACACGCTCTGCTGTATGTTTATAATTCCGAATAATTCCATATTAACACTTTTGACTAAATGCATACAAAATGATATAGATTTTTGAAGTGAAACTTCTTTATCGACGTTAAGAGAAATTTTATAGCTGTAAAAAAATGTCGTAATAAAATTTCACTAATTGCCTGTGAACCCTGGTACATACACTTTTTTTTCAGTCTGTCTCTTTGTGCCGGCTGAATTCTAAAACGGCTGGACTAGTTTTAACGGGACTTTCACTTGATGATGTAATAAAGAGCAACTTAGGCTACATTTTATCCCTGTATTCCTTTGGGAACGAGCACTAACAGAGTAAACCGCGGTACGTCCGCTAGTCTTAAATAAAGAGTAGCTACTAATACTATTTTTTCAAAGGAAGCATAAAAAGAGCTTAAGAGCGCTGCATAATAAACACACATTTCTCCAAGGTCGTAGCGTTATTATACATAGCTTAAAATCCTCAATAAATCCAACACAAAAATATTTTATCAATTGGATCCAGTAAATTCTAAGATCAACGCCTTCAACCAAACAACCTATCTCTTCAGTTTTATTTATGAGTACAGGTTACTGTAAATAAAGTCATTTCGTGATCTTTTTAGGGCACAGAGTATTTTGTTGCAATTATCCCGAAGGCTTGACTGACCTTTTATGGGCGAGCGGCGGATTCAATCTGCGGGACAAGAGAGGTTTTTGACAACAGATTGCAATCAGCTTCACCCTAGGTTGGTAGGTGATTTATAAGATTAGACAGCGGCCGTACATGTAGGTCAATCTTCTTAGAATCTTAATGATGCTATATAATTGTTTGAAGCGCTTGGGGGCCCGCTAACTCATCACAGCGTTAAGCTACTTTCGCTATAGCTGGTCGTTGGATGGTTGACCACTTTGTGGCATTTACATTCCTGAGGGTATCCGTGCTACGGAAGGCACGATACGCCGGGGGTCCCGGTTGCCAGTAAAATGGCAGTCGTTAAGCCCAGTTTAAAGATTGTTAGTGTCAACGTGGAATAACGGTTTAACGTGCCTTCCGAAGCACCGAAACGTTCGCAAATGTAAATGCCACAAAGTGGTCACCCATCCGAGGACCAGCCATAGCGAAATTTGCTAAACGCAGTGATCGTATACAGAACACTGAGAATGCGGGGCCATGAGGCCTTGAAAAATATCTGATTTGCCATATTCCATAGCACGCTGAAAAAAATCGTAGAGTAGAAGTAAAGGGATCACTTTTACAGTCAGAAAGGTTATTTGACAGGCGTCCCTTAATTTAACAGCCTTGAAGAACCCGGTTGTAAAAGGGGTGAAACATGTGTATACTCTCAAATAGTTTCGAGTACCCACATCAATCTGTTGATAAAAAATCTTCAAAGGAGCACCGCGACGCTCAATAGCAATAGAACGCCATTTTCTGGAGTGCGTACAATTGTTTTTTGCTTCTCGTAAACACGCTTATAAAGTTACAGTCATGTTATGATAATATATCACTGTTCTTCTATGTGTCGTAGAGCGGCGTCACAAAAGTTAAGGTCTACATAACTACGCTTTGTTATACCTCTGCTAAATTTATTTATCTACTCTTTAAATGTTAAATAGTAGATTAATATTTTTTTACAATCTTATATAACGAGGTAATATAGATATACATACATACATACATATTATAAATTAATAAATAAATAAAATATTGTGTTACTTCTTTTTTTTATACAGCGCCGTCTAGCCCAAAGTAAGCTAATATAAGCTTGTGTTATGGGATCTAGACGACTGATAAACATACTTATATATTTCTAAATACATACATATTATAAATAGCAAACACCCAAACTCCGAATGAAACATTTGTGGATCACACAAATATTTTTTCCGACCTGGGGATCGAAACCTGGACCTCTGTCGCGGCAGTCGCATATATACCACTGCTCCACCAAGGCAGTCATTTTGTCACGCCTTTATCCCCGAAGGGGTAGGCAGAGGCATACTATACGCCCATTAAAATATGGGGTATTTATTTTTGTCCCACGTAACAGGTGGGGTGAACCCATTGCCGTGTTGAAATGGACAGGCGAAGACTGTGGCGACCTGCTGTTGAAAGTGTCGTCGTCGTTCAAGCCGTCCATCAGGCCTGCAGACAGGCTTTACGACTGCCATTTTATTGGCAAAAAGGACCAACGGTTCAACGTGCCTACCGAAGCACGGAAACGCTCGCAAATGTAAATTACACAAAGTGGTCACCCAACCAAGGACCACCAATAGTAAATGTTGCTTAACGCAGTGATCGTTTACAGAACGCTGATTCAACGGGGCCACGAGCGCTAAATATAGATATAAGCTTATATTACAAAAAAATCTTGGAAATCTGTCTGGATTTTAATTTATATTCAGCTGACGGCATTTTGTTAGTTCTAGATATTTTAGGAAGTATCTTATCTCCTCTTAGCGTTCAGTCTCGGTATCATTTAATGTAAATGAACAGGATCCACTTTATATTTATTTGATTAAACATCAATTGGGGTTTGATGTAAACGACCTCTTGCTCATTTTTGTACTTACAAAGCTAATTTTGAAATTACATAATTAACGTTAAACCTATGTGGTTTAATGTTAAAAGCTACATAAATTCACACAGAGCTAAAAATTAGTATAAATGTTCGGAACATCATTATAAAGTTAATGTTAAAAAGTCTCCTTCGATCCCGTACCTGGATTGAAATAAACAATATGTAAGGTCAAAGTACCCGAAATGAACATTCTGTATTTTTCTGTTTTTATACAAGTTTATCCCATACATCATGCTTATAATTAACTTACATTGATTGGGCTAGATGTCGCTGTATAAAAAACGAAAATGTCTTACAGTATTAAAAAAAATATACAAAAAGTAATTCAGCTTAGGCTACGAGACTTTAGAAGTCCACGGTGAGCGCCAGCCTTATCTCTCTCCAACATCCCGTGTTTCGACGCAATTTTATTTTGTCTAACTTTATTTTGTCAGCTAAAATAGGGTGAGCAAATTCAAACGCTCAACTTGTATTTATTTTCTTACCGTCTTGGAATAACAAAAGTTGTTTGAAACTATGTAATGTAATCAGATACATGTGTTTGGTTCTAAAAGGAAATTGTATTGTGTCTTTTTACTCCCTACAGCGGAATTCCCGCGGTTTCCCGCGTAGCTCCCGTTCCCGTGTGAATACGGGAATAAATGTAGTCTAAGTTACTCCTTATAACATCAGCTGTCTCTCAGTTAAGTGAGTGAGTCTCGTTAAAATCAGTCTAGTCGTTTCAGTGATTAGCCGAAACAAGCGGACAGACAGACAAAAATTGCCAGTACAAGATAATGTAATTTCAGAATATACACGATTTTTATTGTAGGGACAATTTCGGAAGGCACGTTAAGCCGTTGGTCCTGGTTGCCAGTAACATGGCAAGTTAAACCAAAGTTGAATTCTTTATAGATGGCTTGAAATTTTTCAAAAGCAGAGCCATGACCATTGTAGTAATATGCTTCTTAGTCTTCTTCTGTAAATCAGGTTCCACATCAATAGCCAGTTCCAGAAAATTTCACCGAGTTCGAACTTGGTGAATTTTCAGGTGAAGTTAGAGTGTCTTGGAACCCGCATCTAAATTAATCAGACAATACATTGTGGGCGATGAAAGGAAAGTAGCTCCACTTCCTTCCTGAAAAGCTAAAGACCAGGAAATTAACCAGGTGTACGTACAGCCTATAGAAAAGGGAAGTATCTCTGTAATAGCACGGGTTTTATGTGAGCCATGTTTGATTCCAAAAATAGATATGATTGGTATAAACGCCGTAAAGTACGAAAATATTCAAGATCAGACCACACGAGATCTGCATAATAAGATACTGCGGATGTTTTTTGTAAACTATTTAGCATACTAGTTGACGCCCGCAGCTCAGCATGTTCCCGTTTCCCACAGGAACTTGTTTACGGGATAAAAAGTAGCCTATGTGTTATTCTGAGGTGTAAGTTAGCCAGCCTTGCTATTATGTAACTTTGACAGTTCATGTCGCTTTGGTTGGTTCGATGGCCACCACGCTTTAAAAGCAATTATAAGGTTGCGTGAAATTCGGTATTACGTATTACAATTCAAAGCGACTGAGGCACAGTGGCTTTCAGCAAACCTTTTGACATCTCTAGCATTTTATCGGCATTACGCGGCCATGTTAAAGTTAACTTTTTAGCCGGTATCTTTGTAGAGTTTACAAACTTTTAAGGTTACATTAAAATCCATTTAGTAAGTTTTGCGTGAAAGAGTAACAAACATCCATCCTTACTTACAAACTTTCGCGTTTATAATATTAGTAGTATTATATACCGCTCCTTTCGCCTAATGCCACAAAACACGGAACCGTCATAATTATATCTTCTCTTCATCGTAGTGTATTTTGTGCAGAGCTTCCAAATCAAACCTGGGAGCCGAGTCTGCTGTTTCAATCGTGTCAAAATTGAATCGAAATCGTCGCTTAATAGAAAGCTGGTATAATTTTGATTGTTTTTCGTAGACTTCTATTACAATGTACTCCAATAGACTTCTAACGGTCGGCCGATAGAATTCTACTAATACGTACCGCGCCAGTGGCCGCTAGTCAGTTGAATTTTTGATAGTCTACTAACATTTTGACAGCTAAAACCGCGATTCTTTTCTATGGCTGGTCAATGGTAGACTCGAACCCCTGTTCTCCCAACCCCGTAAGGGTCGTAGCTTCTTCCGTAAGTCAGCAGGTGCGCCTGGGCCCCGGAGATCTTGGTGGGCCCCGTATAGCCAGAACCTTCTTACACCCACTATCTATCGATTCATTTCATTATTTAATTCAGCGTTGTGTAGTGAAGCGCTAGTGGTTTCGCGGACTCAGTGTTCTGTAAACGATCACTGCGTTAAGCAACTTTCGCTATAGCTGGTCACGGAAGGTTGACCAAATTGTGGGTTTTCGTGCGTCGGAAGGCAGGTTCGTCAAGGCAGTCGTTAAGTCAAGTTAAATGCGTTATGAGTGGCTTGTAAAAACTTCCACACACCTTGCGTCTGTCTATTTCAACACGGCAATGGACTCACCACCTAATACGCGGAACAGGAATACACATGGTAAAAAGTGGGATGTAATATGCCCATATTTTACACATAAATTCAATTCAGCGGGCAGAGTAAGTAACTACTATCAATAGCATATAGCAAGGAATCAATATCACTTGTGCTCTATTGAGAAACGCATTGCTCTATGTATTTCACACAAACTAAACCAACTCAACGTATACTCATACCATAATAACTACAGAAAAATGGCAGCATTTCTCATTTTTATAGTTTTAGAAGTACCTCTAATAGAACAACCACAATAAAGAATTTAAAAAATCTCGAAAGATTTTCTCTTGGTCGATAGTTGCATGCTCTTTGTAAAGAGCTTTTATCCGCTGCAAACTTCTCAGATGCATTATCTAATGGTGTGGACGTATTTTACAAAATATACTTCTTACTTCAGCACTTTAGTGAAGATACTATGATATAAAACTTCGTCTAGATAGCTTGATTTTTAACCCCTGACGCAAAACGCCCCTCGTTTTGCGTGTTTATAAGTTTGACGTCGATATTGGTGTGTGTGTGTGTGTGTGTGTGTGTGTGTGTGTGTGTGTGTGTGTGTGTGTGTGTGTGTGTGTGTGTGTGTGTGTGTGTGTGTGTGTGTGTGTGTGTGTGTGTGTGTGTGTGTGTGTGTGTGTGTGTGTGTGTAGCGTCGTAGCTCTCAAACGGATGGACTATACCCTTCGAGGATAAAGAAGTGACAAGTAATTATTCTTGTCAGGAAATAGCTTCAAATAAATATTTCAAAGTACTAGAATATCATGAACGAGTAGCTAGTTGCCGGGGGCAATATTTTGCTTGGTAGCGCTGCAACGCGATCAACGATACAATTTTATGATATCATACAATTCCGTCTAAATAGAATACTTGATACTGACTGGTCTATCTATAATACCTTTTTTTGCTTGACTGCCTCGTAAGTGGTAGTGTGTGCGAGTGGACTGAAGCGCCCGGGGTTGGAACAAATATTTGTGTGATCCGCAAATGTTTGTTTCGTAGTTTGGGTGCTTTTAGATAGCTGGTTAAATAGCCTTTTTAATGGGGAAGGTTCTACGCTATATATCATCACGCTATTTCACAGAAGAGCAGAGCAGTAATCATAAATGTCAACAAATCGGGGAAACTGCATACATTTTTGGAAAAGTAATAAGCGACCGGATTAAATGGGTGCCACGGGTTGGAAGTATGTCACGGACGAAGCCGGGCAGGTCAGCTAATATATAATATATTTAGAAATATAAAAGTAAGAATATCAGTTGTGTAGATCACATACCACAAGCTTTTATTAGCTTACTTTTGGCTAGACGGCATTGTGTAAAAAATGTCCTACAATATTTATTTATAATGGTGTAGGTAGTAGCTTATTTCTTTCAACATTATTTCCTAAGTGTTCTTTGTGTGGTTCGATTGGTGCTTATGTTTCTGCGCTAGATTTACTTTATAGATTAAACCTCTTGCCTTTGATTTTCCGAACGTCTACTGTATAAGATTCTTCAAAGGGCATTTTAGATGGTTTTTGCCGGCTTAGGTAATGCAAGTATAGTTAAAAACATTGTTTACATTGTTTATCATTCACGCCTTATCCCCGAAGGGGTGGCAGAGGCATACTAACGCCCGCTTTTCACCGTGTGTAATACTGTCCCACGTAACAGGTGGTGAGCCCATTGCCGTATTGAAATAGGCAGACGCAGGTTGTGGCTACGTGCTGATGAAATTTTTCAAGACGACCATAAGGCCTTTAACGTGGCTTACCACCATTATACTGGGGTTACACTGACCTTGATTTAAGACTAGACTTGACTTAGACGTAGAGGACTGGATCATTTTAGATATTGAGAAAGAAGATTGAAGAAACATCAATTAAGATATGGCTAAAAAGTCTTTGAAGCGCTCGTGGCCACGCGGACTCAGCGTTCTGTAAACGATCACTGAGTTACGCAACTTTCACTATAGCTGGTCCTCGGATGGGTGACCACTTTGCGGCATTTACATTTGCGAGCGTTTCCGAGCTTCGGAAGGCACGTTAAGCCATTGGTCCCTGTTGCCAGTAAATTGGCAGTCAAAGTCAAGGTGAAGGCCTTATGGGCGGCTTGAAAATTTTCAATAGCAGGTAGCCACAACCTGCGTCTGCCTATTTCAACACGGCAATGGGCTCACCCACCACCTATTACTTGGGACAGAAATACATATGGTGAAAAGTGGGCATACAATATGTATGCCTCTGCCACCGCTTCGGAGATAAGGCGTAATAGATAATTAAAAAGTCTTAGTAACCAGGCCATGAAATAATTACAAAAAAAGAATTAGAAGTCCGACCCGTAGTCGAATATCGCAAACACAGCCGGTCAGTTGTCTGCCATTCGTTTGGTGTAGTTATTACAGTAACCGTATAAATAAAGGGTGAGGTCCCCTGACACGCTTGGTTGTATGAAATATATAAAGTAAGGCGTCTCTAGCAGAGTGCAAGTGAAAATCATTCCTTACTCTTTGGTTGGACTTTTGGCGCACGGTCTTTGGTTGAACATCGGCAATGACGTAGGGTTATCGTAAATTATTTTCCAAAATGAGTGTAAAATTCGTGTTTTTATGTTTAATAATGGTGGAATATTATTTTGTAATAAATAGAGTTGTTGTTTGTTTTAGTGCCAAACTTCCATAGAAAGCTGCAATAAGAGATCCACTGCCTTATTTGGGATCAGGACAGGACTTGACATCGACAAAGGACTAGACATGACTAAAACTAAAAATTAAGAAAATACATAAATACTAAAGACAAGGCTGTATGGACTGAGATTCCTTTGCCTGCCCAAGACGGGCGAAGACAAATAACAATCTCTGTGGTTGAAGACGTCTATTAGCTATGATAATGATAATGGTGCGCTATTAACTTATCAGAAAACCAAAGGCGTAGGTGGGTAGGTATCTATAACATTCAAATTATCGTAGGTATAGGAATATATACTCGTATATACGCTCACAGAGCGACTTCGGTTTATTGAATGTATTTTATGTTTATATAGGTACCTATTATACATATTCATGACAAGACGCAGTAAAATTTATGCCTTTTATGAGCTAGAGTAATTAATTTCATGAGTGCCTAGCACATTTGTACGATAGACGAACGTTAAACCGAGTTTTCTGTAAACCTCTTACTAAACCGACAATGGCAGACCAAGGGCAGCTGCCACCAAAAGAATATTATTGAAGGTAATGTTACGTTGACTGCCTCTGTGGCGCGGTAAGAGTGTATCCGACTGCTACACAAGAGGTCGTGGGTTCGATTCCCACACAGGATAAAACTTAGTGTGATGAGCACGATGGTTTATTCTGTGTCAGGCTGTAATTTATGTATAATATGTATATATTTTGAAATAAATAAGTATGTTTATCAGTTATCTGGTTACCATAGTACAAGCTCTGCTTAAATTGGAATCAGATGGCGTTGTGTGAGTTGTCCTAACGATATTAATTATATATTTACCTTTACAGTGTGATCTGCAGGAAGCGAAAGAAGTATACATTGATCGACGATCGCAGGTTTGGCAATCTGTCCTGTCTGAAAACTTTACCAGGGTGGAGATAGTTAGTTAGTTACTAAATGTATCTTCATAACGGTGTGAAAATATCTTTAGCAATATCTCTGGTGCACAAACGATGTCATACTGCTAGTGGTGCACCTGCTGACTAACGAATGGGCAACAATGTAAGCACCTGTATGTATAATAGTATGTATTTTGAAATATACCATACCTAAGTATGTTTATCAGTTGTCTAGATCCCATGCCACAAGCTTATATTAGCTTTCATTGGACTAGATAATGTATAATGAAATCAATTTATACCCATTACAGTGGTAATTTTTTTTATCAATGATTAAATATTAATTTGATGCATAAAATATAGCTAATTTGATTTACATGGCACAGTTTCCGTGCTTGGGAAAGCACGTTAAGCCGTTGGTCTCGGTTGCCAGTAAAATGCCAGTCGTTAAGCCTGGTTGAAGGCCTTATGGGCGGCTTGAAATTTTTCAACAGCAGGTCGCCACAGCCTGCGCTTGACCAGTTCAACATGGCAATGGGCTCACCACCTATGTGGGATAACAATGTATACGGTGAAATGTGCCTACTCCTTCGGGGATAAAGGTATGGCAATTTATAAAAATCTGTGTTACGATAGGTTAACATCACACCCTTTTTCTTTTTTTTTCGTTCTTTACACGTTTCATACATGCACGTCTGTAGTATCTAAGTACTTTTGACGTTTACGTTTTTCAGCAATTTGCTCATATGATCTTCATATGTGAGCAAAAAGAAAACAAAAAACGCGTAGGTAGGAACATCCCCATTATTATAAATTAAGATTAATTTTAGAACAACCACCGTGATGATAAGGTACATAAAAATATTTACTACGATATAAAATTGATACGTCGTCTGAATCACTGAAACGAAACTCAATTTAAAACGTCGTTCGTTGGGCCTTGTACTTGCGAACATTTACAGACTAAATATAATATTAATATAGGACACCCTAGGTGGAGCCGGCCACCTATGCGGTGAAGTTGCCGATTCTCACAAGAAAAGTATCCTGTTTCCTTCCAGGACGTCAGCTACCTGAATCCCAATTTGTAGCCAGAATGGTTAGATGGTTTAAGCGTGATTAAGGGCTAAACAAACAAATACTCTTTCGGATTTATAATATTAGTTGAATAAATATTGTTGAATTTTTTACATTCTTTTTATATTTTTTATAGCCCGAGACTACCAGGACTTTAATTGGTCGTGCTAATTAGTGTCTAGCACATAAGACCTTTTGAACAGGTTAGTTCACAGCGCAAGGAATCGCGCTTATGGAGACAAAAGTAATGAAAAAAATTTGTGTGCTTTAGACCACACAACTGAAGTAAAACTTCCCTCGTGCGATCACACTTTTCTTAACGCACTAACCAGCTTACTCTCGACGTCAAGCGTGTGTAATAGTACATTGCGATATAAGTACGTTATGGTTGTAACGCTCGAGGCAGTTCTTCAGCCCAAGCCGTAGGTCAGTTCAAAATAGGGCTGAGTTAGTTAAACCAATACACGCAAGTATATCGTACGACGCTTTTCAATGCAACACACTTGCGAGGAAACAGAATAAAAAATATACAATTTTTTATTTTTTCACTTACGTAATACGCCTTAGATATTACCCTTTTTACCTACCTATCACATCAAAACACAAACATGGCGTTGTTTTCATGAGAGAACAAAAATACCTGGGTAATCCTATAAAAAACTCGGCAGTTCTTCATTATTGGAAGTTGACATATTAAGATATCCATAATATAAATACAAAGAAAAGAAAATTAGAAAAAAATGGCGCGCACAGCATACAGACATGATTTTGAAATACTTTTTTTTGTTATTAAATAACTCAAAGCTCAAAGAGAAGCGCTCTTGGCCCTGCGGTCTCAGTGTTCCGTAAACGATCACTGAGTTACGCAACTTTCACTATGGCTGGTCCTCGGATGGGTGACCACTTTGTGGCATTTACATTTGCGAGCTTTTCCGTGCTTCGGAAGGCACGTTAAGCCGTTGGTCCCGGTTGCCAGTAAAATGGCAGTCGTTAAGTCTGGTTGAAGGCATTGCCCATAATGCCTTCAACCAGACTTAACAATTTCAACGGCTTTAAAAATTTCAACAGCAGGTTGCACGTCCTGCGTCAGTCTATTTCAACACGGCAATGGGCTCACCACCTATTACGTGGGACAGGAATCCACACGGTGAAAAGTGGGCATATAATATGCCTCTGCCACCCCTTCGGGGATAAGGCGTGATGGATATTTATTTATTTAAATAACTCAATCCTTGTTAAGCTGTACACGAAGCTGAATAATGGTTTTGAAAATAAACGTTTATATATTATATTTTAAGTAATAGAGTTTATTTATTAACCGACTAAGGACTGGACAGGACTAAATCAGAAGATAAGATTGAAGAAATGTGATATAAAAATAAGATTTACTTTCTACGATGGATTTCCGCCATGTAACGCCCGATTCAATTAGTTATAAAAATAAGATTTGGCTAAAAAGTCTTAGTAACTAGGCCATAAAATAAATACAAAAATAAATAGAAATTAGCTTCACTATTTGAGTCTACAACGACGCTTGAGGCTTGTTTTTGCCTTTTAAATACTACTCTCAAGTGTTTTTGAGTATTGATAAACGTTCTGTAATACGGCCATTTGTTTCTAAAACCGGTTTAATTATAACGCTACCCACTTGCATGAATGCTGCGGTTAAATAATTAATTATCGAGTTAGTTAACTCGGAATTAAGGTAACTAACTTTTTAACCCTAATCATGTCTTGTACCATTGAAAAATATCATCGGGTTAACTAACCCAGTGTTTTATGTCACTCTATGTCATCCAACCAAACATTAATGATTTAACAAAGAATGAAACAGGTATGTCTATCTCTTTTACACTACAGTATGCCACATAAGACTTTTTCTTACACGAATGAATGTAACATGACAGCCGAGTGCATTTTATTTTTATCGTTTTATGTTTGCGCGTCGTGTCACTTTTAGGAGTCCGTGTCACGCATGTGTCACGTGCCACTTCATTGTCTGTCAGCTGCTAACCCAACGTTTGACGAATTAACCCTCAGAAATCGGTGAGTTAAAATTTTAGCGATTTAACTCTAGGTATATCCTTAACTCGGGGTGAAGCGGGACAAATTAATGATTTAACTCGGGGTTAGTCCATACCTCCGAGTTATACACGTTAACCCATGATCGCGCAATAAAAGTTTTACTTCAATAATACTGCGGGCCAAGTTTACGTCAAACAGTAGGCGATAATCGCATGCGCGGACTGTCAACCTAACATTCATATTTAATTATTAGGGCCGTATTCCAGAACGTTTCTCAATACTCAATCAACGCTTGAGTGTAATATTTATAAGGCAACAACTAGCCTCAAGCGTTGATTGAGTACTAAGAAACGTTCTGGAATACGGACCTTAGTGTCATCGAACGAGAAAAGGGTGACGCTGCATAACACGCTTAGTTGTGTGCAATTTATAATGTAGGGCGTCTCTAGTAGAGAACGAGTGATATTGATTCCTTGCTCTGTGCTTCAGTTCGAGATAAGATTCTGATCACTAGTTTCTAGTCCTTACAAATCATTTTGGTATAATGAAATAGGTTTTAATACCATTTTCAGTGGAATCTGTGAATAAGTTAGAATTTTAAATACACTTTCCACTCTAGCGGTTAAGATTCAATTTGTCACACAGATTTCGTTCGATAAACAGATTTTTCCACGCAAGTGAGGTGCAAATAATATTACCTACCTCTAAACACGTACCTTCGTATCGCATAAATAAATGTAATAGTTTTAGCGCCATTTTGGCGGCACGTTGCTTTTACACAATGTCAGTCTTTATTAGTAGAAATTTCAAGGTTTTTTTTCTTCTGTATAATGCACCTATAAGACGCTTTTTTTTAAACCAAGAAAGAAACTATTTTGAAATGTCATATAAATCCAGAAACTAATAGACGCACGTGGTTTCACCCGCGTCCATAATACATATATAGCTTGCCTTCAACCATAGTAAGTTAAAAACTTTATCTGAACATAAAGAGAATTAGAGTCACGGCCTTAATTTTTTTACGTTTGGACATCCCCTCGTATACGACTACTTTATTCCCGGGAACAAGTTTGTGTGGGAAATGGGAACAGAAAAACTTCTCAATGCAAACCAAGCCGCAGACGTCAACTAGTTCAATATATCTGTAATTCATTAATAGATCTACGATAGTGCAAAAATAGTCGGGTTAATCTTAGCGACGCGTGAACTAACTCTGGAATTATGAAAGTTATACGGACCGAATGGAACAAGTCACGATCTATAAGACGAGACAGGTAGGCGGGCTCTTTATTATTAGCCCCTATTTATAAGTTAATGGCTTGTGAAGTAGCTTCGTAGAACTTATCAGAAAGATGTCATAATCTCACAAAGCAGTTATTATATATTTTTTTTTAATGATAAAAATACCTACGTCTTATTATTTACGTTTTCTTTGTCCTCGAAAAGGTGGCAGAGGTATATATACGCCTACATTTCACCGTAAACATTTTTGTCCAATGTAACTGGTGGTGAGTCCATCGCCGTGCTTAGATGGACAGGTACAGGTTGTGTCAACCGACTGTTGATATTTTTTTAAGCCGTCCATAACGCCTTATGTTACTGGCAACCGGAACCAACGGCTTAACGTTCTTTTCGAAGCACGAAATTGCCCGTAAATCGAAATACCACAAGTCACCCGTCCGAGGACCAGCCACAGCTAAAGATGCTTGCACAGAATAATGTACTAACGGGGCTTTCGAGTGCTTCTCAAAAAATACTTCAACGGTTGTTTAATAGTTATTAAAAGACTTATTTTTAGCTTAACTGTCTTCACGCTGTTTCCATGACGGGGTAGTCAGAGAGGACAGATTGCCAGGCTTTGCGATCCCTGATACTTCTTTCGCTTCCTGCAGATTTATTACCCGCTTCAGACATGCACGTCTATATGATTTTTTTAAATTTAAGTATACTAATGTTATAAAGAGGTAGTTGGTGATAGATGATGATAGTGTAGAAGTAGTATAACCTTAGGAGTAGATTGAGAATTGTAGGAATCTGGATAAAGCCTTCGGAGGCTTGAATGATGATGACATAAACTATGACTGCCAAGTCAAAAACAAAGATTTTATGAGGAACTGATGATGTATGTTTGTGTTACGGAATTTCTTGATTAAAGCCCGCTCAAAGTCCGCGATAAAAACTATGCAATAGCTTAAAAACGCAGTCGGCACAAACGACAAAATGCGATTCATTGAACGATTTTATTGCACAGACAATGTGACGTTTTAACGTTTACGACACTGAACAGATTACACAGATATTAGATCGTTTTCCTGACCGTAATGGCTCAATATAATACAAAGATGGAATGCGAGGGCTGTAAATATTGCAGAAGCCTTGTGATTGTACCATGGCTCTGTTCTTAATGTGGATCTGTACGTCGTTCCATAAAATTCCTGGAAGTCTAAGCTAACTTCTTTGGTTCTTGTCTCTCTGTGGCGCGGTGGGAGTGTATCCGACTGCTACGCAAGAGATAGTGGGTTCGATTCCTACCCAGGATAAAACTTTGTGTGATGACCACGATGGTTTATTATGTGTCTGGGTGTTATTTATCTATAATATGTATGTATTTAGAAATATATTTATTTATTTATTTAACATACATCTAAAACATTTATTACAGCTTTATGCCAATATAATATATCACTACATATTATAAAACAAAGTCGTTTTTCGCTGTCTGTCCCTATGCATACATAGATTTTTAGATCTTTAGATCTTTACAACTACGCAACGAAATTCGATGCAGTTTTTTTTAAATAGATAGAGTGATTCTTATAGAAGGTTTTTATGTATATTTTGTTAAGTTTTTGTATACATTACCTTAATTATAACGATATATGTTGGTGGTGTCGGAAAAAATGAGCCGCCTGGGAGCTTTTATCGAAAACGCTGCCTATACTTTTGAGATATAACAAAATAATGTATTGTGGAATTGTGTATCTACTATAGGTCTACAAAAAAGTCCGCGACGGGTTATGTCTATCTCTTAAGGATACCGTACTATATCCATTTTAATACTTTAAAAAAACAGCAATAATAAAGCGGTAATTAAAGGCTATTTACACTAAAACATTATAAATGCTTATCATTTATAATATGTTAGTTGGCTTCAGCATTTTATGAAGATTATTTTGTCCCTTTACACTTTGCAAATTAAATGAATATCTTAGGCGATAAGGCAATATCAAAAAATGCGCAAATAAATTAATTTCGTGTAACAATAATTCGACCGGGCCGTGCGGGCGCGGGCGTAGGTACTTGAGAAACAAAGTAGTTATTAGCTGTCTGTCCCTATGTATACTTAGATCTTTAAAACTCCACAACGAAATTCGATACAGTTTTTTTTTTCAATAGATAGAGTGATTCATAGAGAACGTTTTCATGTATATTTTGTTAAGTTTTTGTATACATTAACTTAATTATAACGATATATGTTGCCGGTTCGGAAAAAATAAGACGTCTGGGAGCTTTTAACGAAAACACTGCCTAAACCCTTTAAGATATAACAAAATAATGTATTGTGGAATTATGTATCTAACATAGGTCTACAAACTTCACGGGGGAGCGTGGGGTGTTGTCGCTGTCTGAGTGGTTTGGGCGGGGGGAAGATCAACCAACTAAATGAGTGGTTGGTCGTCCTCCTACTCTCAACATCTGTCCGATGTTGGGTTTGGCGAACGGTCTAGGGAGTAGCGCAGGTCGCAAAGATCCCCCAGACAAGGCCAGAGGACTATCCTTCTCGAGGTTGCTGCCCGTTCTTGGTCAATTACTATCAGTAATTGACGCAACCAAAACCTCTGGCCGCCCTCCACCCCCCCCCCCCCCCTTTTCACTACCTTTTCCACTCCCAACCTCTCCACCCGGGCGGGCGCGCTGGCGGACTGGCGAACACGAAGAGGTGAACGCCTGCGAGCTGGCGCGCGCGACGGTAAGTTACTATCCCACATCCCATTCCTGGTCATCCCCTTCCTTTCCCTCCCCCTAATCCACCCAACCCCTCCCCCCACAAACCGGCAGCCCCGGAAAAAAACCACCAATGCGCAATGTCCAAAAAGCAAACGTATCTACCACAGGAGGGTACCGGCGGAGCCGGAGAACCCCTCCCTGCGCCACCAGCAGTATCGAACAGTGCTGCAGCTGGTGGCGCAGGCAGCTCCGTATCTGTGGAGGAGCAACTTGCGCGAAACACAACGAGTACAAAGGAACAAGGTAGTCGCGGACAGATGCGTCCCGGTAGGTCTCTTTCGGAGACTCTCGGGGACGATCTGTCTAGAGTTAGGATTGGAGATGAAGAAGCTTGGGTCTCCAATTCCAAATGGAAGCGCCTCAAGAAGGCCCGCAGAAGGAAAATGGAGTCAGGACAGGGCCAAGCTCGACCCGGCGTGGCAATGGCTAACCAGGCCAATGCGACTGCGGGGCTGACCCTGGTGAGCAGACGCAGCAGCAGCCACCGAAGCGCCCCAAACACCACCAGACTGGTCGGGACGAGGGATCAAGGCGACCACAAGCAGGTCACAGTGATCTCTCGGTCATTATCCAGCGGGAGGATGGAGTCTCGGTGGATGAGGCGACGGCTGCTGAAATCAGGCGCAGACTTACGCTGCAAATAGAAAAAGGCATCATCGCCGGACTGCGCAGTGGAAGCCTGACCTTCGTCGCCTCGGGCCTGGTGGCCGAGGGGTTCTATCTCGTGACACCGGGCACCGAGGAGTCGATGAGGTGGCTCCTAAGCTGCGAGTTTGGCGAGCAGAACGGAGTGCCACTCAAGGCGAAAAGGCTGGAGCGTCACAGGATGATGATCTGGCTACCTGGAAGCGCGGAGGGCCTTACTATAGAGCCTTTGGTTTTTATTAAGGCCCAAAACGACAACAGGGAAGAGGACCTAAAAGTTTCGCAGTGGACGTCTATCAGGAAATAAACACTACCCCTGGGAGTGCGGCTTGTGGTGGGCGTTCCTAAGGAGGCAGTGGAGGCGGGTAATGTGTGGCTGAATTACCAGGCCACACGGGTGCTCGCACGACCACTCAATACAAAGGCACCACCAGAAAGAATAGGGAGCACAACACAGGGAAATGCGCTCGCTGGCGGCGGGGACGTCACCCAGCCTGGAACCTCTACAGGAGGTGCCACTGGGGGGCGTTCGCCGGGTCAACGGAGTGCTATCCCAACACACAGTACACCACAACACACAACGGGTAGGGCTGTACCCCGGGATGGCGTGGGCGAAATGCAGGGGGAGATCCGTAAGGAATCACCCTCTGATAATCGTGACGCACCGAGTGAACAGCAGGCGACACCCAACCTACATACGCCAACACACACCACCATACACACCCCTCCTAGTCTGCGGATGGACCTGACCCCCCCGCCGAGCATGGCGCTTTTGCAGCCGTACTGGTGTGGGGGGCGGGCCGCAGACGCAGATCGTAAGTAGGAGGACACACAAACACTCACGCAAGCCTACATTCACACTCATCACTCAGATGTCAACACACAGAAACACTACACAAAAACACAATAAAATAAAAGTAGTTCAACTAAACCTTCACCACTGCCGCGAGGCTACCATCGAACTTTGCCGCTATGTGGTGGATGAGACAATAGATATCGCCCTACTGCAGGAGCCATACGTACTAAACAAACGTATAGTTGGGCTCGGCTCTCTGGGAGGAGACATCATATATCATGAAAATGGTGAGTCAACCCCGAGAGCGTGCATTTATGCCAGCAGCAGGACGAGAACATTAGGACTAATAAGGGCAGATTGTTACAGTGACCTCGCGAGCGTTGAATTAACGCTACAAACGCGAAAGGAGAAGGAAAGGGTACTCCTAGTCTCAGCCTATCTACCAAGCGAGAGAGACTTCGAGCCGCCAACACAAGAACTTCGAGAATTAACAGAAAAATACCAGGGTAAGTGCATACCTATTATTGTAGGCTGTGATGCCAACGCACATCATGTTGCCTGGGGCAGCACGGACTGCAACAAAAAGGGAGACTTACTTTTAGACTTCATAAGTGCCTCAGATTTAGGAATAATAAATATGGGAAACACACCCACTTTTGTTACACGAACGAGGCGAGAGGTGTTGGATATTACTGTTGCAACTGATAGAATAAGCCGACACATTAGTGACTGGAAAGTGGACGAAAGTGACTCTATGTCAGACCATAGGAGAATCACTTTCAGTTTGGAGAGCAATATTGAAAATGTAATGATTAGAAACGCGAGGAAAACTGATTGGGTTAAGTTCGAAAGCTATGTGAAGGAAAACTGGAACCCTAGTCAGAAAATCCCGATAAGAAGCACCAGTGATATAGAACGGGAAGCCAATAGGCTGGACGAAACCCTGAGAGAGGCATATCACAAGGCATGTCCTCTAAGGGAGATCAAACCGGGCAAAGGACAACCATGGTGGACAAAAACACTAGGTAAGAAAAGGAAAAAAGCTCGCCGGGCCCTTAGACAAGCCCTCAAAAAAGGGGATGAGGAAAGCTGGCGAGCATATAGGGAAGAAAGAAATTCGTTCAAAAAAGAATGCAGAAAGGAAAGTAGGAACTGTTGGAGAGCGTTTTGTGAGGGGGTCGAAAAGCAACCAGATGCTGCACGACTGATGAAAACGCTCTCCAAGGTCAACTCCTGCAAACTAGGCAGCATAAAGAACGGGGAAGAATTAGTGACTGATCCCGAAAAGATTCTGGAGATCATGCTGAAAACTCACTTCCCCGAATGCAAGAGACACACAGATAACACAACGCCAGTCGACTCAGTTAACATCGAGAGCGTAATGCTGGATAGTTGTATAACAGAGGAACATCTGAGATGGAGTGTCAAATCGTTCCAGCCTTATAAGGCTGCTGGACCAGATGGGATACTTCCGAAGATGCTGCAGACGGTAATAAACCACATAAGCGAAGACCTACTTGCTCTGTACAACAGCAGCATTAAGTCAAGAAACATCCCAAAGAAATGGAGAGAGGTCAGAGCAGTCTTCATACCGAAACCTGGTAAATCATCTTACCAGGAGGCAAAGGCCTTTAGGTGTATCAGTCTCTCCTCTTTCCTACTCAAGACATTGGAAAAAATACTAGACAGGATAATAAGAGAACAAATAGATAAAAGTGAATCACCTCTGCACCTAAATCAACATGCGTACATGGAGGGCAGATCAACGGATACAGCCCTCCACAACCTGGTGAACAGGGTGCAGAGATCGATAGAAAATAAGGAATATGCACTAGGATGCTTCTTTGACGTCGAGGGAGCCTTCGACATGGCCACTCCCGAATCGATAGAAGCTACCCTCGACCGCGAAGGAATAGATAAAGACATATCAGAATGGGTGAAACTAATGCTGAGGCACCGACTGATACAGGCAGAGATGGCAGGCGTGACCCTAAAAGTAGAGGCAAGCAGAGGCTTTCCACAGGGAGGATGCCTATCGCCTTTACTATGGTGCCTGCTAATAGATGAACTTATCAAGAAAATTAACAGCTTGCACATATACACACAGGCATATTCCGACGACGGCGTGCTACTGGTCACCGGCAAGGTGTCAAGTGTTATGTGCGACATCATGAATAGAGGACTGAAGGTAGCTCTAACATGGTGCAAAAACAAAGGGTTAAACTTGAATCCCGACAAGACAAAGGTAGTGATATTTACGAATAAAAGGAAGAAAGACAATTTTGGACCGGTGAGACTAAACAACCACACCCTGGAGGTGGTTGAGAATATCAGATACCTGGGAGTCACACTGGACAGCAAATTGACTTTTAAGACTCACATAAAGAACACATGCACTAAAGCCAAAATGGCGTTGATGCAATGTAAAAGTGCAATAGGAAGAACCTGGGGAACGAAACCAGCAACAGTCATATGGATATATAAATCAATTATCCTACCCAGAATACTGCACGGGGCCATAGTATGGTGGCACAAGGCAGCGAACAAGACAAACAAAATAGAATTAGACAAGGTACAGAGGCTGGCAGCCCTGATGACAACAGGTGCTATGAGGACAACTCCCACAGCTGCGCTAGAGATCGTATTGGGACTCCATCCTCTGGATCTAGAAATTAAAAAGAAAGCAATTGAACAATGGTTTAAATTGAAAAGCGTGGGCCTATGGAGAGGTAATCCTCAAGATGGCGGACATGCTAGTATCAATAAGAAATACGAAGACAAATTGTCAATGATTCTCTCTAACAATGACCTAATCAAGAAGGAGAGGGTTTTTGACAAAAAGTATAGAATACATATAGGACAAAGAGAGAGCTGGCAGACGGAAGACACCGGAGGCGTCATCTGCTACACTGACGGCTCTAGAAAGGAATCTACTAAGCTCTCCGGCTCCGGAGTGCACATACAATGTGCAAATGGAACGGAGATTAATAGATCAATACGGTTAGGCAAATTCGCAAGTGTCTTTCAGGCGGAAATATGCGCCATCACAGAGTGTGCGCAAACTATACATCGCCATACAGACATAAAAAAGGTGACTATCTACAGTGACAGTCAAGCAGCATTGAAAGCCCTAAATAAAGTAGAGACAATGTCAGCAACAGTCAAGGAGTGCAAAAAATCACTCGAAAAGCTGGCGGAAAGAACTGAAGTCCACGTTGCCTGGGTCCCCGGACATGAGGGAGTCCCGGGCAATGAACTAGCGGACAAACTAGCCCGGGAAGGGGCTGACGAATGCGTGATCGGACCGGAGCCATGGCTTCCGATCGCTCATAAGATCACGAAAGGAGTAATTACCAGAAGCATAACAGTAGAAACCAACCTCAGATGGAGGTCCTCGATAGGCATGAGACAGTCGAAGATCTTCATCAGGGGAATGGATGCGAAAAGGACAAGCCGACTGGTCAAACTTACCAGAGCAAACATGAGGCTTGTCATAGAGATCATCACAGGACACTGTCGCCTCAACAGGCACCTAACAGTGATAGGAGTAATGGATGACCCATTATGCCCAGAATGCATGGAGGAAGAAGAAACCAGCTTCCACCTACTAGCTGAGTGCCCCATGTATTCGTTAACAAGATGGGAAATTATGGGCACCGACAGACTAGAAGAAGAAGACATAGAACATCTGAATGTGGATCAGATAGTAAGCTTCTGCAAGGAAACAAGAAGGTTCGACGGGGCGCCGTGAAGACTGCTGGGATACCCAATCCAAACCGCAAGGAGAAGTTTTTCGGGGAAATGAGCGAAGTGGGCGGCAAAAGATGCGGTCGGATCGTTCGCTCGTCGGTGCCGGCGTCCCCAACAAGAAAATAAAATAATAAAAAAATAGGTCTACAAAAAGTCCGCGACGGTATATGTCCTCTTAAGGATAACGTACTATATCCGTTTTAATACTTTAAAAACAGTAATAATAGAGCGGTAATTTAAAGGCTATTTACACAAATACATTATTAATCCTTATCATTTTTAATATGTTAGTTCGTTTTAGCATTTTATGAAGATTATTTTGTCCCTTTACACTTTGCAAATTAAATGAATATCTTAGGCGATATGACAATGCGCAATGAAATTAAATTCATGTAACAAAAATTCGACCGGGTCGTTCGGGCGCGGGCGTAGTACTTGAGAGCGGAGAAGTAATCAAGTAATTTGGAAAATGTTCATACATTATCGTGAAATTAATAAACGACGGGATTAAATGGGTGCCACGGTGGTTCGAAGTATGTCACGGGCGAAACCGGGCGGGTCAGCTAGTAAGTAATATGTTTATCAGTTATCTGGTTACCATAGTACAAGGTCCGCTTCATTTGGAATCAGATGGCGTTGTTTGAGTTGTCCCAACGATATTAAAATATATATATTTCTTTCTTCTTACTTTCATGACATGAAAATTTGACGCACGCCTCACGCCCGCCGCGGTGGTAGCTAAAGTCTGCCGGGAGCTCTGGGACATCTTTTCGAGGAGTTACCCGGGGCGTCCGGCAATAGACAGTTAGGTAAGGACCGTGTGTTTTTAGTCGGTTCGAGTCCGGCATTACATTCCAGAGGATAAGCGCACGTTAAAAGAAAAAAAATTACGGGTTGCACCCGACGCAAGTGAAAACT
This sequence comes from Thumatha senex, assembly GCA_948477245.1. Classification (NCBI taxonomy): domain Eukaryota; kingdom Metazoa; phylum Arthropoda; class Insecta; order Lepidoptera; family Erebidae; genus Thumatha; species Thumatha senex. Next base: position 19,916,930 of record OX419744.1, read on the forward strand.
TATTTTGGCGCGTTAGAAATTTTTTAGATACCCATCTAAATAACTAGGGTGAAACCCAATTACTTTATGAATAAAATTACTAATCGGGTGAAAATCTCTATGGTTATTTAAAATTTGACTGTGTTTAAATACACAAAAAGAGTTCCTTCGAGCCGGATTTGAACCAGCTTCCTATGGATTACAATTTATAACCATCTACAGTCTACCGCACTACCAAATGAGCTATCGAAAGTTGATAACTGATTTCGAAATTATCAATCTAATACATTCAAACTTTTTATATGCACACACTATAGCTGCGTCTCGATAACGGCGTTGCGAGTCCAGAGGATTTTATCTCATCTAAAACTAGTGGTTCTGTGAACCGTAGACATCGGAGATATTTTTTATTTTTCGTTTTTTTTTTTTATCGATTTAAAAAATAGCAACATTGCTTTTTTTCGTTTTGAGCGCTCTTGCCAACCACTACGGGACCATTTCCCCTACCCTGCCTCCATTTCCCCCAAATTTAAAAACCCCCTAAAGTTGTTGTCTACACCAGGATTGTCCATGCCAAGTTGCATGCAAATCCGATGATTAATGCGACCTGTACACTGAATGGACGGACGGACATCATAAGTATTTTTCCCGTACCAGTGGAGTTAAAACGGAGACTTTCGTCGGCTCGCTATGCACGCCTCCTCAGTCAAATAGGCGTACCGCGAAGAAAGAAGTTTTCACTTCAAAAGCATTATACTTGTTGACTAACAGATATTCTTTAGGTAGTTGTGAACTGTTAGCACCTAAAATAATGGAACTACATCGTGTATTGATTACTACACTCATGCATACTTCATTCTCATGTTAGGAAATAGGTTCTATAGATAGGTGCACAACTGCACTATAATTGTGTATCATACCAACTAAAGTGTTATTGAGTAGTGTAAAATTCTTAATAACACTTTACTTAATATAAATATAATAAGTACTTGAATAAAACATTTATTTTATATCTTTCATGACTACCCCGTCAGGGATACAGCGTGAAGATAGTTAGTTAGTTAGTTTATTTTAGTTAGTTATATCCTTTATATTCTTATCTTATTTTTAAATCAACTAATCTTAAAGTCTCTGACCATCATCGCTCGTGGCCCCGCGGACTCAGTGTTCTGAAAACGATCACTGCCTTGAGCAACTTTCACTATGACTGGTCTTCGAGTGGGTTACCACTTTGTGGCATTCACATTTGCGAGCGTTTCCGCGCTTCGGAAGGCATATTAAGCCGTTGGTCCCGGTTGCCAGTAACATGGCAGTCGTTAATCCCAATTTAAGGCCTAGATCTTGAAAATTTTCAACAACAGGTACTACCTGCGCCTATCCATTTCAACACGGCAATGAGCTCAAGACCTGTTACGTGGGACAAAAGTGCATGCCGTGAAATGTAGACCTATAGGATGCCTCTGTCTATGCCTGACCATACAAAGGGAGAAAAGAACACTATGGGTTTTTAAAAGGTTCAATTACCGTCTCATTGTTAGTTTTGGTGGGTAAAATCCTTTTATATAGAAATAAAGTACCCCATCTCATCAAAAACTGCCAAATAAACACACGCCGTCCATTAATATACTTCGCAGGCGCTAAACGTAGCGTCAATAATGTATTTCAGAAACTTTAATATTCAAACATAAGTTTATAACTAAAACTATCTTCAATCTATTCTTCTATCTTTTTCGCGAGGCGTGACGATCGGCCCTTTCTGGCTACCCCCTCAGGGATACAGCGTGAATTTCTGTTATTAATAAATCTTATTTATAAAAGTTTAAAAGATGTTTGTTACTCAACCACTCTAACTAGAAAGTCACGGGCGGAGCTCCGGGCATAACTAGTAAGTACATTCTACTTTCCACAAAATTACAAAATAAAGTAGGTATGCTTATCAAGTTACGTAAGATCTAGAAGATGCACTCTCTCTTGATTACGGCATCGAAACCGAACTGTAGCCAAAATAAATATTTTGTTACACTACAAATGTTCAATATCCGCTTTTTCAGGCAATCTGGCAAGTTTTTACAGAACATTGACGAACTCAATGCATATTTTTAAGATTTTCATCCTTAAAAATGGTCCCATCTTTGTGGCGCAATGTTTTGGCGAGATTAGAGTATTATCAAGAAATATATGTATGTGTGTGAAGAGAGAGGCAACTGTACAGAATAATAAATAGCACTCAATTATTCTTCTCACAAGTTGCGTGTAGACTTCTTCACCATACTCATCGAAATATAAATAGCTTACATAAACATAAACAACTCATACTTCAGAATCCTTTACACATTTATGTGAAATAATAGTGGATCATTCGATGGATAGAATCTCCCCGAACGCAGTTTGCTCTTTACCATCAGAGTACTCTATGGTAGTTAGCTGCTAGACACTAAAGCACTAAAGACACTAAACATAGACCTTGCCAACATTTTAGGCACCATCTATAGTTATTTGACCTCATTAAACATGTATCAAGGACATTTGGCGGGAAGAGTGACAAGTGCGGACGCTTGCTTTATATTATTTTCTAAAACTAGTGCATTTATCTTGTTTTATGTGCGGGAGTGGTGGTTTCTTGGACATAAAAGTTGTGTTAACGTGCTATAGTGAAAGACAATGATATATATGCAGTGAAATGCTATTTTCTCTCTTGCCGCGAAACGTCCACTGATAACCTTAGTATAAGAATCACCATTATACTGAGGGCAAGGACCAGGACGGACAATGAGGACACGACATCGACTGGACAGGACTAATTAGAAGATAAGATTGAAGAAATATGATATAAAAAATAAGATTTGGCTAAAAGGTCTTAGGAACCAGGCCATTAAATAATTATTTAAAAAAAACATGTATCAATAGATTAGCAATGCATACAATCATGCATGCCATGCTTGCCTGTAGAGGTTAAGCATTGCATGCACTGCCTCTGTGGGAGTGTATCCGACTGCAACGCAAGAAGTCGTGGGCTCGTTTCCCACCCAGGATAAAACTTTGTGTGATGAGCACGATGGTTTATTCTGTGTCTAGGTGTTATATATCTATAATATGTATGTATTTAGAAATATATAAGTATGTTTATCAGTTATCTGGTTATCATAGTACAAGGTCTGCTTAGTTTGGAATCAGATGGCGTTGTGTGAGTTGTCCCAATCATATCTATATTTATTTATTTAGCCTTAGGCTTACATGTGCTAGTTCCTAAATGTAAGTAACCATGGTTCATCTACGTAAGCTTTTTGAGTATTTTTAAAATATAATGTTTCACTGTTTTAACTGTTGGCAGGCTAATTAAATAAATAAATATAAAATAAAATGTAGGTGTATATTAAAATGAACTCGAACGCTACATTTGTAAAAAATTGCAAAACATTTTTGAAAGAAAAACGACAGCAGAATCGCCTTTGATTAAGATTAATTCAGGTTGTAATGAAAAAAATGAATTTAAGTACAAGTAAGAGGGAACATTACACTGACAAAACCAAGTCATAGTCTGTGTGCTTTGTGCAAGCAATACCCAAAAAATAGTAATTATTTCAGTAAGTGTGGTGCGTTAACATCCCGCGCTGTCGTATTGTGTCGTCTGTTCTTGTCAATTGCCACTAAAGCGTTGGGGTGCTACGCCCATGCCTGACCTCTTTAAACCTTGTTCGCACGTCCTGGAGTGGGCGACTTAAGACTCCATAAACAGCAGAAAAGATGAAAGGTTACCAGAGTACACAGGTAAGAAGTGAAGCTTCTTTAAGACACATAATTTTTTACTATTTACAACTTCACGAAAATTGGGTAGATAACGCATACGTCGATAAACAAGTTTCACTTCAAAACAACATGGCGCGTAACTTAAACGTGACGATTTCTTTACAGCTATAAAATTTCTCTCATACATCGATAAAAAAAGCTTCACTTCAAAAACTTTGTGGTATATCTATTTACGAGCGTTTCCGTGCTTCGGAAGGCACGTTAAGTGTTTGGTCCCGGATGCCAACATGGCAGTCGTTAGGTTAGCAATCCAGACAAGTCTTAGTGGCTTATGGTTTGCTTTTATTATTTTAAAAGGTACTGTTGAAAATTTTACAGTATGTAGTCGAATCTACTGTGTGAGATCAACAAATGGAAGTGCGATTAACGCTTTTGCGCCAAAACTGGGGGCCAAGTCTACTATTTCAATCGCGTCCGAATAGAATCGTAATCGTCGCTCAATAGAAAGCCACTGATAAAATTTTGACCTTTTTTCGTAGTCTACTATTACAATCGTACTCCAATAGACTTCAATCGGTCGACCGATGAGTTCTACTAACACGTACCGTGCCAGTGGCCGCTAGTCAGTTGCATTTTTGATAGTCTACTAACATTTTAACAGCTAAAAACAGCAATTCTGGTTCTATTCTACGGCTTGTAAATAGTAGACTCGGCCCCCTGGACTGCGGCTCATCATAGATCGAATGCACGTTTTTACGACTCACTGAAGTTTAAAATCACTGGTGCGACATGTCACGACTGATCACCTCAATGGCTCAGATAGTTAGATCCAAACTTTTGGTAATATTCCCGGATTTGATTATAGGTTACAAATCTTGTTAGTACTTTTAACCTCCCACAACCTTGGCCTGTCTATTTCGACACGGCAATGGGTTTACCATCTATTACGTGGGACTAAAATGCTAACGGTATAATGTGGGCGTATATTTGCGAGGTTAAAGGTGTGACTGATAAGAAAATCTATGACACCTAAAGCTTATCTGGTGTCGGGAAACAAGTCCGTAGATACATATTAAACTCCAGTTCTAATGAGTATAGGTAATGAGTTCTTCAAGGGTTGTGAAAGGGTTATTTGGTAGTGCGTGCTACGGTCACCTCTATTACACTAAATTAATCTAAATGAGATTGCACAGGTAACTTATGCTCAAACTTCAGTCTATCCTATTACTAAATATCCATAAGCGTTCTGTACTAATTAGAAAACTCTTAAAGGAGTTCTGAAGAAGTTTATTAGTTAGGAAAATTTATTACTAGCGTACGACCCTCGGTTTGACCCGCGCATGTTACTTCTTATAATATCACCTATCAGTTAGTGAAGGTCCTGTTAAAGGCGGTACATTAATTTGAGAGGTTACCTAAAATAAATTGACTGGTGTAGTATTTATTATCTTTCGTAATTTTTTTTTAATAAGAAGTATCCTATGTTACTTCTAATACCTCTTACAATATGTGTACAAAGTTTCATGATAATCGGTTAAGCAGTTTCGCGTGAAAGCGTAAACAAACTTACATTCACATTTAAAATATTAGTAGGGATGTGGGTACCGTATACACTTTCATAATGCATCCAGTGAACTAGGTAACTATCTTCACGATGTATTATATATTTTTTTAAATTCTGTCAATAAAAAGGTAAATAAACTCATTTTCATAACTTCACAGGTTATAAAAGCGTACGTACTTCACATTTAATACTATTGATTTTGTCGTAGAGTTACTTGTACAGCTTCAGCAGCGCTTCCATTTTTTTTGTATAAAATTTATATTTGGCTTAGGCCTAGTAATATTATCACGGTTTTCGAATTCTTTGGAAGCTCGTAAACTGCTTTAAGAGTATTCACTTACTTTCGTTGATCTGAAGTCCTAACTGAAACATAGTAAGCCGTGCAGTTTTTATCCCAGGAAATGTTTTGAATTTATTCACACCTCATACATACAAATAGTCAAAAGAGCCACTCTACAAATAAAAGAACATTCAATTGTTTAGGTAAATCTTTTTATATAATCGTAGTTCTTCTCTCACAACTTCTCTACATTTTTTATGTTTGACACATCAAAATGGCCGCCTGATGGAAAGTGTAATGTATTTGCAGTTAGGTTCCTACCTGTTATTATTATGTTCTACTTAATGTAGGTAAATATAAAAGGTTTTTGTGAAATAAATGATGAATGTGCTAGACGTATTAATCTGAGTTATTTATTTCTACCAAATATAAACTATTTGGCGCAGAGAACTTAACGGATTCCTGTGTGCAAAAATAAAGTAATTGTGCTAATTAAATAATCATAATGTATATCGGCAAGATTTCCGCTTTTAATGTGGCAACCGACAACTGGCGGTTATACGTAGAACGTTTTAACCAGAATTACAAGTGCCTACATTAATAACAGTGATGGGCTCGGCAGGCTACGAGCTGCTTGTGAACTTATGTACTCCAGAGAAACCAACAGCAAAATCATTGAAAGAACTAGTGGAAATCCTCGAAAGGCACTTACAACCGCGACCGAGTGTGCCCGCCGAGCGTTTTAAATTTCATCATAGAAATCAAACATTTATATTTGCGAGCGATTCCGTGCTTCGGAAGGAACGTTAAGCCGTTGGTCCCGGTTGCCAGTAACATGGCAGTCGTTAAGCCAGTTGAATGCCTTATGGGCGGCTTGAAAAATTTCAACAGCAGGTCGTCACAACCTGCACCTGTCCATTTCAACACGGCAATGGACTCACCACCTGTTACGTGGGACAAAAAGCAAAGCATACGGTGTAACGTGGGCGTATAGTACGTTTCTGCCTACCCCTTCGGGGATAAAGGCGTGAAAGTATGTTATGTTATGTTATAGAAATCAAAATAGTGGAGAAAACGAGAAGAAGAAGAGAGAACGAAGAACGAGAGAGAAGTCTTCGTAAACCTGTATCTAGGTTCGTCATTGAGACATAAAAAATCGTGTCTTTATCTACAATAAGTATATTTTGTCAGATATTAGATTTAGTATTAAGTAATACTGTTGCATAAATTAAGGGTGGAGGTGTAATGTATTTGCAGTTAGGTACCTACCTGTTATTATTATGTTCTACTTATTATAGGTAGATATAAAAGGTTGTTGTGAAATAAATGGTGAATGTGCTAGACGTATTAATCTGAGTTATTTATTTCTACCAAATTTAAACTAATAAAACACGACGATCCGTGCCTGAGAGCCGCTATCCCAGCCGGTAGGACTCCGATAGCGACCCTGAGGTTGACTGCCCAGAAATATGCCTTTTCACGCTTCTCTTAAAGGACCCATAATTGTAAGAGGAGGAAAACACGTGTGCTTGCATAGAGTTCCATGCTTTATGGTGCGACACAAGAAAGACCTACGGAATCTTTAGAGTTATGAATAATTACTAAATGCGTATTAAAGTATATACTTTAATATGCATTTAGTGAAATGATGTAAATTTGCAATTATAGACACTTCATTTTCTGTATATCTGTATAGATAAAATTTTGCAAGTCGCACTCGTGGGAATCACCGTATAACTTTTAATAAGTATTGTTGTACTAGTACTACTGTTTGTTCAAAACGCCGAAGGAAGGGTATCCACTTATCTTCTGTCTTATCCACAGTTTTCTAACTTCATTATCTATGTGACCCCCCCCCCCCCATTCCCCGGTTTCGCCCGTGAAATACTTCGAACTCCCGTCGCACCTATTTGATCCCGTCGCTTATAAATTCTAAAATAATTGTGGCGCCTTGCACCACTTACTAATGTGTACTAGCCTTAAGTTTATTCATGTATGTATGAGCCTTAACCTTACCGCTAAAAAGAATGTTTTGACAGTTCTTACTCAACAGACACACGAACTTTTCCCACGGCTAAGTTGAGACTCCAATACCCGGCGCGGTACGAAGAGCCCCTAGAGGCATTGGGGTTGGTTACTAACCAACAGCGCCTAAATAATGTATAAAAAAATTGTCCAATTTGTCGACACTTATGACTACTGCGCCGCTCTCCAGGATAGTAACTATCTAACATAAAAAGATTTTTTTCAAATCTGATCCGTAGTTCCTGAAATTAGCGCATTCAACCAAACAAACAAACTCTTCAGCTTTATAATATAAGTATAGATTTCATCTCAATACATTTAGAGTATAATATAAGTATAGATTTCATCTCAATATATTTAAAGTATAATATAAGTTTAGATTTCATCTCAATACATTTAGAGTCGAAATCCAAACGGCGACCATAATGGCCGGTGGATAAAAGCGAATAGAGTTTGATTCATAGTGACTTATTAGTTTCCGGCCCGTCAACCCTAGGGAGTGCTCCACGTTCAAATGACAATTCTAGTTGTTCGCTTTGTAAATGGATAAGACATAATGTACTTGGAATTTAAGTGTTTAAAAGTTGATCAATCACGCCTTATCCCGAAGAGGTGGCAGAGGCATATTATACACCCTCATTTCACCGTGTGCATTCCTGTCTCACGTAATAGGTCGTGATCCTATTGTCGTGTCGAAATAGACAGATGAAGGTTGTGGCGACCTGCTATTAATTTTTTTTTATTGCCAAGTTACTGACAACTAAGACCAACTTGCTTAACGTGCCTTCCGAAGCACGGAAATGCTCGTAAATGGAAATACCACAAAACGGTCACCCATTCGTAATCAGCCAATGCGAAAGTTGCTTAACGCTTTAATCGTTTACTGAACACTGTGTCACGAGCCATGAGCGCTCTTTTTACAATGGATTTCCCCAATTTGACGCCAGATATGATTAACTATTTATATAAATACTTATTGATCAAGTCATAAAGCCTACCTACGAGTATATAGACTTATGGGATAGAGCTCTGGGGTTCCGCAAGCAACTGTAATGAAGAAATCCTGCAGAAATTCCAGAATATTTCCTTAAGAATTATTAATTGCACACTGGTTTGTTAGAGACGCTGAGATATATAAATACTTTGAGATTCCTATTGTTAAGGAAGAATTACGTAATTATACATACATACATATCGTCACGCCTGTCTTCCATCGGGGTAGGCAGAAACTATGAACTTGCTACGATCCTGGCATACAACTTACAATGTACGTCAAGATCGCCCCTTACCAGTTTGCCCATTCACTCTCTTCTGATAAATCTGTTTAGTTAGTCTACTTTCATATATCCTCTCCACGTGTCCGAACCATCTAAGCATACTTTTTTCTATCTTAGTCACTACATCTTGCGTAATTGTATCCATCACGCCTTATCCCCGAAGTGGTGGCAGAGGCATATTATATGCCCACTTTTCACCGTGTGGATTCCTGTCCCACGTAATAGGTGGTGAGCCCATTGCCGTGTTGAAATAGACAGACGCAGGTTGTGGCTACCTGCTGTTGTATATAATTGTAATTGTAGCAAAAAATATAAAGATTGGTTCACCAACGCACTTGCTTTTTTGAACACAGACATTGAAAGTCGTCTGAAACGATGGAAACAATATATTTTTTATATGAAATGTACAGAAACACGTTTATAACATTATAACTATCACAAATTATTTTCAAACTGATAATCTGACGTTACGAGTACACCAGAGAACATAATTCTTGACACATAGTATGGTGACACTTAATGTAGTGCTACCTGTCAACTAGTGCACCTGGAACACATCTGATTATGGCTGAAGAGCCGATTGCGGAAATAAAAAGGGGAAAAAAATAATGCAATTACTCATACATACAACATAGCTTACATATGACCCTTGTTTGAGTCTACCGAATTTTGAAACGAACTTGAGACCCCAGTCACATATACGATCACTGCGTTACCAAGCAGTCATTGGTCTGGGGGCTGAGTCTACTATTTTTCAATAGAAAGTCGTTCTATTTCTATTTTATAGCGGTACTATTGCGATTAGTCCAAAACTAGGTAGCAAGTAGCAATAATAGTTTTAGTAGATAAAACTATTATAAATTTCGCAATCACACTTCTCAAGCTGCAGAAAAGAGACAAAATAACTGTTTTAGCTATCAAAATATTAAAATTGACTACCAAAAATGCTAATTAAGAGCTACTTACAGGCACTACGCGTGTTGATAACATTCTATCGGCCGGCCGATAGAATTCTATAAGAGCGCAATTGTAATAGTGGACTACAAAAACTGTCAATTATTACTGTCGGCTCTCTATTGAGCGACGATTTTTATTCTCATCTAACGCGATTGAATTAGTAGACTTGGCCCCGTGATAATAAATATTAAGTTTTAAATAAGTCTGAGAAAATATTGATATATAGATGATATACGAAATGACAAGTACTTTAACTTATTTACCTGTTCCTTTGGGAATTTTGTGGAATCGGGCAATGGATGGAATGGTTCATTTATATAGGTATACTAAAAACCTTGCTTTTACTTCCAATGTCTGAAAGTATACCTGAAAATAACTGGCGATAAATATCTGTAGGTAGACTAACAGTCAATTTGGGTGGAGGTAACGCTGAGTTTTATATCTGTCACTAAGCACGTTATACAATAGGTATCTTACTAATATTTTAAACGTGAAAGTTTGTAAGAATATATTGATGTAGGTTTGTTACTCTTTCACAAAGAAACTGCTGACTGGAATTTAATAAAACTTTACAATTATATAGTTTACACATCCGAATAACACACAGACTACTTTTATCCTGGGAACAAGTTCCTGTGGGAAACGGGACAATTTCACCACACGGGCGAAGTCGCGGGCTTCCACTAGTATAATATAAATTTCGTCCGATCCGCGTAAGGTACAGATACATACAGAAAGGTGCATAGATTAGGTATCTTAAATATTTTCTAACAATAGAAATCAACAATAGAAGAGGGTCCTCGACAGTCCTGAGCCAGTGAAACATCTTTATTAAAATAATATTATTTAAATTTAAGGCAAACTAAGTTTCATCGACTGTTCTCACATAACTACAAAGAACAATGTAATTTACGAATCTGACAGTAAATGTAAATGTAGAAGCAATAATCATGACCTTCCATAAGTGTCATTACTTTGCGACCTACATGAATAAAGATTCTTTCGCTTGCTGCAGATTCATTAATCGTTTCATACATGCACGTCTGAAATCTGATACCATGACCTTTACGTTTTTTGAACAATCTGCTCTCGTCGTCTTCGTATGTAAGTCTCTATATATCCATAATCTATACTAATATTATAAAGTTGAAGAGTTTGTTTGTTTCTTTAGTTGAACGCACTAATCACAGTAACTATTGGTCGGATTAAAAAAAATCTTTTTGTGTTAGATAGCCCATTTATCGAGGAAGGCTATAGGCTATATATCATCACGCTACTACTCTGAGGAGCAGAGCAGTAGTCATAAATGTCGACAAATCGGGCAAATTATTATGCAATATTGTAGAATTTATAAGCGACGGGATTAAATAGGTGCCCTATGCCACGGGCGAAGCTGTGGGGGTCATCTAGTCCTAATATAAAGTCGCTCCCGCTGTTAGCACTCTTAGATCTTTAATGCTGGTTTCAGCAATAGATAGGTTTATATGTATGATACATGTGCTGCATTGGTCTCCAATATATCGAGGGCCAAAGTGACCTCGCCTGCTTGCAGTGCATCTGCTGACTAACGGAGGAGGCAACGACGCAGACGCCCTTAGGTAGTTGAGATGTCAGATGGCAGTCGCTTCCAACAATGAAACGAAAATTTAAAGTTAAACAATCAAAAATGGATTCCAGACTCCAAATTCAGGATAGGTTTAGATGCAATCGGAAATATACTTAGATATAAAAGAAGACTTCTAACTACATTGTACTCGTCCAAAACCGAACCCCAGTAATGGAATACATATATACCATTACTGGGGTTCGGTTTTGGACGAGTGAGTAAGACTAAACATAATTTGTACAAATTAAGTAAGTTAAATAACTTGATCATAGATTAGAATACCTACTACGTACATGATCTTAATGGTCAACGCCGCGTACTCGAATCCTAATAAAGTATTACGCATTTTATAATTATATTATATTTATATTTCATATAAATATTGTGGGACACTTTTCACACAGCACCATCTATCCCAAAATAAGCTAATATTAGCTTGTGTTATGGGATCTAGATAACTGATAAACATACTTATATATTTATAAATACATAAATAAATAAATAAATATCCATCACGCCTTATCCCCGAAGGGGTGGCAGAGGCATATTATATGCCCACTTTTCACCGTGTGGATTCCTGTCCCACGTAATAGGTGGTGAGCCCATTGCCGTGTTTAAATAGACAGACGCAGGTTGTGGCGACCTGCTGTTGAAGGTTTTCAAGCCGCCCATAAGGCCTCCAACCAACCCAACCGTGACCAGCCGGTCACGGTTGGGTGATGACTTTGTGGCATTTACATTTACGAGCGCTTCCATCCTTCGGAGGGCACGTTAAGCCGTTGGTCCCGGTGGCCAGTAACATGGCAGTCGTTAAGTCAAGTTCAATGCCTTATTGAAAATTTTCAACAGCAGGTAGCCACAACCTGCGTCTGTCTATTTCAACACGGCAATGGGCTCACCACCTATTACGTGGGACAGGAATACGCATGGTGAAAAGTGGGCTTATAATATGCCTCTGCCACCCCTTCGGGTGATAAGGCGTGATAGATAAATAAATAAATAAATAAAATAATTTGTACATATTAAGTAAGTAAAGTTAAATAGATTGATGGTCAACGTCACGTATTCGAATGCTGATAAAGTATTACGCATTTTAACATTATATTATATATCTTAAACATAGATGGCGCTTGCCGTCTAAATAAATCCATAAACATAACACCCATCTTGACAAAGATTTTTAATGACACATTCTTTAAATGTATTCTGTAATGACATGAAAAATTTCTAAAAAAAAACTTCGGTTGAGAAACCTAATTAATTTGAAACTTGTAATACGTTTCTTATAAAATAAGCTTACTGACAATAGGCCATGTGTTTTCTAAAGAAACCATGGAAATCCGCAAGAACTTACAAGAACAATTAAAACAGGAAAGACAAATGGCTAAGTTGCATTTATTCGAAACAATAAAATAATAATAAAAGATAAATCAGATGCTGAAAAAAAAAAAAAAAGAGAGATGTCTCTACGTTTAGTAGGTTTAGTTTATAATAAAAAAAATAAATCTAATTGAGAAAGAAATCAATATTACCTTAGAAACTTTCCTGCCGACCCACTTAAGCACAGTTCACTCAGCATTCACTAATCACATGTTTGGAAGTTTTATATAATAACTAACACATTACCAATAGTTTTCAAAAATACTCAAAACTTGCACATCGCACATGGCAAAAAGCCCTCGGTTCATTCAGATTACAACACTATTTTAAAACTAACAACATACTTTGTTTTTTTTGAACACGATTTAAATATATTTTTTTATTCGGGGTTTGTGTTTCCAAATTTGAATCTGCGCTTGGCGGGAGTGTTTCTCAGAGCGGCGCGCTTCCCTCCGCCTGTCTCAAACATTTTATCACACTGAACGTTGCATTGGTGAAATCTGCCATTAGGGACGTGCCCTTAACTCGACTTTTATTGTTCACTATAACGTCCGCCATTCGAAACAATATATTTAGTTCGCACAGGACAAATAAGTGCTGTAATAAACGCTTTGTCGTGTGTTTTATGGCTGATGTTGTGAATATTGCGTAAGAAGGGTGTAATATATGTGGGTAAACACTATCATGTTCCAGAAATTTTTATTTAAGAAACTAATATTATCATTTAGAATGGAATTAAGTAAACGTGATTGGTTTATTTTATAGAATTCTGCTTTGAAATTAAAAGTAATAGTTTGATTGAACAATAATTTTAAAAAACCCCCGTACTCCTTAAAAAAACATGAATAATTCAATATCATATACACAAAAATCTAATATCTTGCCTCAGCCCAGGTGTATCGATGAAATAGCCCATCACTATCATCCCTAAGGCGACGGTCACACATTGTCCATAACACAGGAACAACATTGGTTGATTTCACGCATGCGCACACAATGTTTTTCACTCATCTTGAATTTTACTTCGTCTATTCACGACGACCTATAAATCTTATAAGAGGCCCATTTGCGTGGATTTCGCAAACAGCTACATAATTTGAGGTCAACGTTCCTACGATTCTCTTAAGATGAATGATTACAAGACAATCACAATTAAGCTCTACAAATGTCCGAATATATAACGTATGCGAGCCAGTTTAAAAACTTTTAGTAGTAATAAAAATAAAAGTACAATTTATGTGGTTTATGGTAGCGCAAGTGCTGACTTTACGAGTAATATGCAAGTTATTTTAACTTTATAGCTATCTGTGTCTGTGTCTTCATAAGTAAAGATTTTAGAACAAAGATAGATTTAAATATATAATATTTTATTAAGCATGAAATATTATTATTATAAAGCCATGGAACTCCTCTTTAACCTAGCACCTGCAAGACGTAGCAATTCTACGCCCTGTAGATCTCCGTCTCGTAACCAATCGTAGCAGTATGTAAATAAATCATGCTATCCAGACAGCGACGTTTGGTAAATAGAAGAACATTATTTTTTCTTCGTCTTTGTGTTTTCCTAGTTGCTTACAAATCCCATATGAATTTGGCATTTATTTTACTGCCTCGGTGGCGCGGTGGTTGTGTATGGGACTGCCGCGCATGAGGTCCCGGATTCGATTACCGAGTCGAAACAAATATTTGTGTAATCCACAAATGTTGGTTTCGGAGTTTGGGTGTTACCTATGTATAATATGTGTGTATTAGAAATAAATAAGAACGTATATCAGTTGCCTAGATCTCATAGTACAAGCTTAGTTTGGGCTAGATGGCGCTGTGTAAAAAGAGTCCCACAATTTTTATTTTTTATTTTTCTTTGATTACCGTTGTTTGTATCATTTAGTTTTTGATTTTCGGTAAAGTTGTGAGCGATTGACTGATTGTTGTTGCGCCTGCATCGTTGCCTTGACAGTTAGTCAGCAGGTGCACCTTTAGCAGGTAGAGTCACTTGGGCCCCGAGAAAAAGGTAGGGTGAGTTACAACAAATACACCAAAAAAAAATTTTGTACCTCTTTTGTTGCCTGACTTTTCGAATCTTCAACGTAGTCCAACATACGCGATTACATCCTACTAATATTATAAACGCGAAAGTTTGTAAGTATGAATGTTTGTTACTCTTTCACGCAAAATCTACTGCATGGATTTTGATGAAACTTTACAATAATATATTACACATCAGAATAACACATAGGTTACTTTTATTCCTGGGAACAACTTCCTGTGGGAAACAGGAACGGAAAACCTAACTCGCGGGCGTCAACTAGTTACCCTATAAAAATAAATATATGTGAACCATATAATATAGGTAGGTATATACTTAATATCCTGTGAAAAAGCTTCACTACGTCGCTTATAGTGCAATAACATTAGCCAATAACGGCCATTACCGTTTTCTCAAGGAGGCAGCGTCTAGACAGTACCCCCATGAAAATATTACAAATTAAATATTACATTACCACCGATTTATGCGTTCAATTTACATACCGTAATTGAAACAGTGAAAAATTTGTCTGAGTTTTACCTTTTTGACTGTGATTTACTATGTAGTTTGGAATCCAATGAAAATTAAAAAGTTAATTTCAATCTAAAAAGATTTTTTAAAACAAATTCATAGAACCATCTATTTTACACTCTCGGCTCGTCTCGCAGCTTGTCTCGTGACTCGCGCGAGAATGTAAACGCAGTATTAAAAGCCAAATCAAATCGCTTAGTATGTCAAACAGCTCAACAAGCAAGTGAGAAGGTTCGAATTCCACTCGAAGCTGAAATTTTGTTCATCTTTTATTTAAAATCGATTCGTGGATAACATAAAAGCGTAACTATAATAATATGCTGAAGTTATTATCGTATTATAATAACTCCAGTACAATATACATATTTATAAAATAAATAAATACCCATCACGCCTTATCCCCGAAGGGGTGGCAGAGGCATATTATATGCCCACTTTTCACCGTGTGGATTCCTGTCCCACGTAATAGGTGGTGAGCCCATTGCCGTGTTGAAATAGACAGATGCAGGCTGTGGCTACCTGCTGTTGAAAATTTTTTAAGCCGCCTATAAGGCCTTCAACCAGGCTTAACGACTGCCATTTTACTGGCAACCGGGACCAACGGCTTAACGTGCCTTCCGAAGCACGGAAACGCTCGCAAATGTAAATGCCACAAAGTGGTCACCCATCCGACGACCAGCCATAGTGAAAGTTGCGTACCTCAGTGATCGTTTACCGAACACTGATACCGCGAGGCCACGAGCGCTTCTCTCACGAGCGATACATATTTATCATGACTCAATACACAATAAATAACATCATCCAATACTATACGTTCTTAATTTTTTTTTTTAAGCTCACGCAAAGAGTTCAGTCTTTGCTCGGGCAGAAATTACAACAGACCTTTGTGGTGTCGGCCGCGGTGACCCATCCGCCTCATCCACCTCGCTTGACTCCATCTTCACTTTTATCTTTTAATATAATAGCTGAGAGTTCTCAGAGAGCCCTCCTAAAGATAAGTCATTTTAAGCCAATGTTATATGCTACTGCGGAGTTGTATAAGGAAAGTAAAGTTCTTTCAGTTCGAAAGCTTTTTTTAATGTCTCTTATAGCACAACAGTATGTCAAGATCAGTCACAATACTGTATCCGTGGAGGAAGGTGTAAAAAGGAGGCATTTAGAAGTGTTCCAAAATCTGGCCTGTAAGACTTCCTTCGCTCAAAGATTCTTCCCCTAAAATCAGTCGTAAGGCAAAGACTGAGTGTATGACAAAAGTAAAAAAGTTTATCTCTTAGCATTTAGGATGTAAACTGGTAACAATTGTTGCATTGTTTATGAAAGCAAAAAATATTTGTGTAGTAAAATAAGAATAATGTAGGTAAGAAAAAATAGAGGCTCCTAACTCAGGCAACATTAGTTTGCCTATGAGAAGTTTCTAAAAACGCATAATGTACAGAATATTTTTGGGCCAAAAAAATTATTTTATTCTATTATTTTTACTTCCTCCAATGTGTCACAGACGCATTTTTCGTTTTGCGACGGAAGACGCCACTTGGAGGGAAGAAGAAAGGGCACGTGTATTGTTTACGAACGAATGGAGATTCAAAAACCAGTGACAAAAAGTGAATTATTTTGTTTGCATATGTAATTTTAAAGTTTTTTAAAATTACACATGCTACGAGTATCTCTTTGAAATAAAAATAATCTGAAAGTAATTTAAATAACTCGTAAAATAAATGACAAGTTTTTAAAAATAACCTTTCATTAATTGGAACATGAAAAGTTAACTAAAGTTAAGTAACTTCTTTTTAAACAAAATAATTCACTTTTTGTCACTTACATTACTTACATACGTGGAGGGACCCGCCGCCATAGGAGACAGTTACCTTAAAACATACTTGAACAAAACGTTTTCCAGGACGTCGATACACCCTGTCCCTTTTATCGTTGACGTATAACGAGAATCTCGATTCGTTTGTAAACAATACACGTGCCCATTCTTCTTCCCTCCAAGTGGCGTGTTCCGTCGCAAAACGCAATCTTGCAATTTTATGATGACGTTCGAGTTTGAGACCCCGGGCTGGTCTGTATGGTCTCAGGTTAGATTTTGCCAAGCGTCTTCTTACTGTATCATCACTAACATAATCTATCCTGGAGTGTAACAGATGGTGTTGGATCACACCTGCTGTTGATGTCGATTCCGTAGTGAATTCGTGTCGATAAAGTGATTCAACAAAACCTATTAATTAAAATTTTACTTAATTGTTATTTTCACAAAATTAAACGTGATGATCTACGCAATATTATTTTTCATTTACCCCGTCCATATTTGGGTTTTCGTCCGACTCAACCACTAACAATTTCAAAGGTGGATGATTCGACCATTGTCCGTGATTTTCATAGTGAAGTGGTCGAATCGACACCTATTTTTTTTTTTAAGTGGCTACTGGAACATTGGTCGAGATTTATCAGTCGAGTTTTCACCTAAGCCTTTTTGTATACCTTATCATTGTCAGTACCCATAACTATGTTTGCAATAGACGCAGTGCTCGCACGTAACAGTAAGTACCGGGACTTATTATCTACTATTAACGGGTAAAAGTTGGCCGCCGCCAAACAAGACCATTACCCATATAAACTTGATACGATACTGGACCAGTCTGTTTGGTAACCTTACCAGGAGACTACTTATTACATCGCGAAGCATTAGTGTGGTCTCGCACGAGCACTGATTCGCCAACAGACATCCCAGGACGAGCCGTGCCTCCCGCATTGGCCACTTGTCGGGCTTGTGCGGCCATGGCTACTGTTGTTACTTCAGTTCGTATATCATCAATCGTAAATCAGCAATACTATACATACCATATACAATACAAGAACAGGCGCGTGTACAGAATAGTGACACCATTAGTGTAGTGTGTGATGGTACTTTGAGAAAAAAACAACATCAAGAATACCGAGATGTGCAGATGGATAAAAAAACTTGTCGAGTTGAGACGGCACAAAGATGTCTAAAGTTCTAGAGAAACGGAGGAGAAGACGGGCCCTGGATATGAAGTTTATTTTGGAGAGTAGAGTAGTTGAATCTATATCATTATTAAGAATTTTAAAGAGTGTGATAAGACCATATAGCTTTGTAATTGTGGTTTCTGTGTGACACTCGAGGCATTACGTCACATGATTGATGAGCGCCATTCAAGACGAAAGCCTGGAAACGAGACTCGGGTTAGAGGTTATCGCCCAATATTATCTACAAACAGTCGGTGCTATATAATGTATTGAGATGTGAGTGATTGATCACCAATACGGCTATTACGGGTAGAGATTGCTATATATGTTGCTACAGTAACTAGGGACAACGAACGCTGGCTATACCAGCCCTATAGCAAAGGCAGATCTGTGTGATGAAACAAATTATTTATCTTTCTTCTTCTATATTAATAAAATTACCGGATACCTTACTCACAACGAACAGCCCTTGGACCTAGAAAAAAAAATGTTTAGTGTCTCCTGTAACAATACGTCAGACCAGCGTGGTACAGTAAGGTTAAGCCCCCTTCTAATATCCCGACCTAGGGTGCTGAGACACTTACGGTGAGGCTAGTCCATGCCATCAAAATTGCGCAACGAGCGATGCTACAAGTGTCTTTCAGGGATAAACTTCGAAACGAGATTAACCAGAGAGATCAGTTAAAGTAGAAATGAGCTGGCCACATCTGTAGCAGAACCGATGACCGATGGAGCAACGAGTTCCGGATTCTCCAATCCACCACGACTCGGCAAAAAGTCGGGACTGGATGCGGAAGTCGCAGGACCGTGTGTAGCGGCGTGTATTGGGAGCAGCCTACGTCCAGCAGTGGACTGCGACAGGATGATTTGATGACCCTTATAATGCTACTAGCTGATGCCCGCAGCTTCGCCCGCGTCGTGAAGATTTTCGGTACCCTTTTCTCACAAAATATTAGTAAGCTATACTTTAAACATAGTCAATACCAGCGAAGACTTTTCTGTAGCCATATAAAAAAGAAATAATATCGTTGTACAATATTTTATTGTATATCTCAGGGTTAAGGCAGCGTTTTCGTTGAAAGCCTTCAGTCAACTTGATCTATTCCGACACCATGAACAATAATCGTCATATTTCAACCAATTTCCATAAAACGTTGACAAAATTTCATAAATCACTCTTTTCTCCGTCAAGTGTTTTTTTCAGTTGCTTCCAAACTATCCTGGATTAAAAGCCTGATGTTTTATTTGGCTGCTAGGAGCAACTATCGTTTGGCTATTAGTTTTCGGCATTGTTAGGAGTGGAACGTCAAGTAAAACACTAGGCTAATTACTGACTAGTTTATTAAAATACTAGTGTGTGAAGTTACTACGCGCGGTGAAGTTTTCCTGTTTCCGTTTCCCACAGGAATTTGTTCCCGGAATAAAAAGTGGCCTAGTGTTATTCTGATGTGTGCTATATTACTGTAAAGTTTCATCAAAATCCATTCAGTAGATTTTGCGTGAAAGAGTAACAAACATCCCTCCAGCTCTTTGTGCTCGGGCAGATATTACAGCAAATCATGGTGGTGTCGGCCGCGGTGACCCATCCGCCGGGACCACCTCTTTCGAATCCATCTCCACTCCCCCGATGCATCTCCATAAGCCTCATCATTGTCAGTACCTGTATTTTTATTTGCAATAGACGCAGTGCTCGCACGTGACTGTGAGTACCGGGACTTATTACTATTAGGTATCGGATAAAAGTTGGTCTTGGTGTCGCCGCCAAACGAGACCATTACCTATATCAACTTAATAAGATTTTTTTTTATGATTAGAAGCGCTCGTGGCCCCGCGGGCTCAGTGTTCTGTAAACGATCACTGAGTTACGCAACTTTCACTATGGCTGGTCCTCGGATGGTCGACCACCTTGTGGCATTTACATTTGCAAGCGTTTCCGTGCTTCGCAAGGCACGTTAAGCCATTGGTCCCGGTTGCCAGGAATAGTTAAGTCAAGTTGAAGGCCTTATGGGCGGCTTGAATAATTTCAACAGCAGGTAGACACAACCTGTGTCTTTCTATTTCAACATGGCAATGGGCTCACCACCTATTACGTGGGACAGGAATACGCATGGTGAAAAGTGGGCATATAATATGCTGTGCCACATTTTCGGGGATAAGGCGTGTCATAGATAAATAAAATAATAATAATAACTTAATACTATACTGGACCAGAATTTGGTCATCGTACCAAGACTTTACTTTTACATCTCGAAGCATCAGTGTAGTCTCGAACGAGCACTGATTCACCAACAGTCATCCCAGGTCGAGCCGTGCCTCCCGCATTGGCTACTTGTCGGAATTGTGCGGTCATGGCTACTGTTGTTATGTCAGGTCGTAAATCATGAAATCGCGTTCTCATCCTACGTCCTGTCAAAAGCAATGCCGGCGGCACGCCCGACGTAGCATGTTCACAATTTCTATAATACAATAAATAAATATTTACAGCCTGCATTACATTTTTGCCCTCCAAAATTGCTCTTTTAATTTCTCACGAATCGAATTTCCTTTTTCCACTTTATTAAAAATGTATGCTCTTGTACGAGTATATATAAAAACTAACTAACTATCTTCACGCTGTATCCCTGACGGGGTAGTCAGAGAGGACAGATCGCCAGGCTTCGCGATCCATGCATACTTCTTTCGCTTCTTCGAGATTCATCAATCGCTTCATACACGCACGTCTGGGTATCCGAGTACTTTTGACCTTTCCGTTTTTGAGCAATCTGCTCACGTGGTCTTCATATGTAAGTCTCGGCCTTCCCTGACTCCTTCTACCCTCTACTTTTGAACAATATATATTCTTCGTCAATCGTTCCTCACTCATTCGTTGGACGTGTCCAAACCAACGGAGCACGCCCTTTTCCAGCTTAACGCTGACACTTTCATTCAAACCTGCCATATTGCGTATCACTTCGTTACGTATTCGGTCGGCCAAGGTAACGCCGCACAATTTTCGAAGTGATCGCATCTCCACAGCATTCAATTTACTTTCATGCATCTGCTGACATACCCAGGTTTCACTACCGTAAAGCAAAGTTGGCACTAGCACTGCGTTATGAATCGCCATTCGTGCTTCTTTTACGATGCTTTGTCGCTTTACTAACTGGGACAAAGCACCGTTAACTTTGTTTCCGGCAGCTACTCGCCGTTCTACATCCGAATCACATCTTCCATCCGCGCTAAACATACTTCCTAAATACACAATTTCATTCACTTGCTCTAGACGTTCCTGGTTTACCCTAATCTCGCATTTAGTTCTTACGTCACCTCTTTCAAATACTAGAACCTTAGTTTTACTTGCATTCATGCGGAGACCCTTACTTTCACACCCCTCTTTCATATTAGTGACTAATGCCTGTAGGTCGGCTTCTGATGAGGCCATGAGCACCGCATCATCAGCGTACAGCAGACAGTTTACTGTAAAGTCACCCAAATTCACACCCATATTAAAATCTTTCAACTTCTGCAGGCAACTGTCCAGATACACTATGAACAGCCAGGCGGACATGACACATCCCTGTTTGACGCCTGTACAGACATCAAAAAGAGGTGACACATCCCCCCCTACTCGCACGCAAGCCTTACAGTCCCTATAAAGCGACTGTATTGCCCGCAGTAGCGAGCCGTCCACACCATATCCTGGCAGCAAGTCCCACAGCGTTTCTCTCACAACGTTATCAAATGCTTTCTCTAGATCCACAAAAGCGCAGAAAACCTTCTGGCTAAGAGCCAGAAACTTTTCCGCGATCATGCGGAGAGAAAACACTTGATCCATGCAACCTCTTCCACGTCGGAATCCGCATTGAGCCTCCCATAAATACCTTTCAGACTTTTCTTGCATTCGTGCCGTTATAACCTTTGCATACACCTTACTAGCTAAGCTGACCAAGCTGATCGCCCTGTAGCTGGAGCAGTTTAGGCGCGAGCCTTTCCCTTTGTAAAGAGGTACTACAACTGCTACTCGCCAGTCATCTGGGACCTCACCCGTCCGCCAGCACAAGTTGCATAACAGACAAAGTGTGTCCCAGACACGCGACCCACCGTACTTGATCATCTCAGCAGTAACTCTGTCTTTTCCCGCAGCCTTACCACATTTCATACTTCTTATCGCTTGTTCTATTTCTTTCATACTAATGACTTCAATGACATCGGGATCCGGAGCATCGAAGTGAGCTCCACTTCCCGATGTGGCATCTCTGTCTTTTCTTGCATACATCTTTCCATAATATTCACTCCATCTCTGCAGGACGTCACTTTGGTCTGTTAGGACGTCATTGTTAACACTAAGCACTTTATTCATACTGCAGATTGCCGAACAACTCCGGGTCTTGCCTACCTCTTTCCAGAAGAGCTTGGCATTATCCCGGAAATTGGACGACAACCTTTCATCCACTTTCATTCTGCACCTTTCACGAGCTTCTTCTATCAGTGCCTTCGTGTTAACTTTCTGCAGCTTGTATCTCTCTTTCATATTAAAATCATTCCGCGAGGCTAAGTAGTCTAGCCATGCTTTCTTCTTCATTCGAACTGCTTCTTTCACTTCCTCATTCCACCATGCATCACGCTTATTACTACTGCCTCTTCTCGTTTCTCCACACACTTCCACAGCGGCATTTATCATACTGTCCCTAAGGTTCTGCCATACACTTTCCACATTCTCACTGCTTACATTGACGTCGCCAAGCTTTTCGGCTACCCTTTCATTATATTTATCCCTAATGGATGCATCCTGCAGCTTCCAGCTTTTGATGCTATAAGTCGGCCCAGGTTCAGGACACTGACGCCAACCCGCGAACAGACCCCTAATCCTAGTTATGACTAGTTAGTTATGTAGTGTACGAGTATATATAGTTCTCTTAATTGACTTTACAGCATTTTCAGCTACGCTATTAGCTTGTGGCCGAAAAGGCGCGCTAGTTACATGTTTGTTAATATTCTTTAAATACCTGAGATAGAAACGGTGGACTGTTATTGGTGACTAGTTGCGAATGGTAGTCCAAATCTACTATCCGACATCAATGCAATTATGGTTGATTGTGCATCAGTCCTATCCATAGGTAGAATCTCAATCCACTTTCAATGACCGTCAACTTATACTAAGTATCTTTTGTTCATATATTCTGCAAAATCAGCGTGTACGCGCGGCCAGGGATATAAAGGAAACTCCCAGGAGTGCAGGTCAGCCCGCGGTATTGCAACGTACAGCGCGGCACCGTTCTCATGATCGACACAAAGTTTCCAAGTCCCTATCTTTACTTGGAGAGTACATATATACATGTACATAACTACGTGATATACTTTTCATTTTATTAATGCCTAAATGGTCCTGACGTCGTTCATGTAAAATATGTTGCTGGAAAGTTATTATTAGTATTACGATATGATATTTAGGTATAAATTAAATAACCGAAACCAACACTTAGATCATTCCTACGAACCAAATATTGGTTTCAGATAACATTCTGACTAGTCGTTTGTATGCAAATTAAGTATTAAAACCCTAGCTCAAATGTCAAAGTTATTTTTGCATTCAAACCAAGGGCACTTTCGCAAGTAGATTGTGAGCTTAGCTCAATATTGTCATATTGAGCTATTCTCACGATCCACTTGTGAAAGTCTACAGTGCTGTCGTACAGTCAGTCTCAAAAGTACGTTAACATAATCCAAAGTTGCAGAATATACTTGAGAATGAAAATTTGCTTGTTTGTTCTTATTTATTTCAAATTGTTTAAGAACAGTGTATACTTACCTACTTAAAATAGTCTGACCGTTAGTAGTTTTGTTATGCTAAGCTACTTTCGTTGCTGACCATACCAACCCAAATGGTCAACATGGCACAGATAGCAACAATGTCTAGCAGTGAACTGTAATGGAAGAATTAATCAGTAGTATGTACGCGACTGTGGTTGATGGGGGTCTTGGATTTGAGATCCGGGTCGAGACAAATATTTGAATGATCTGCAAAGGTTTGTTTCGAAATTTGGGTATAAGGGGTTTGGGTATAAGGTTATGTTTGGATTTTGATTCCTTTGAGTCTACTGCCAGCATATTCAGGATTAGATTGTAGGGCATCGACTCATTAATCCCGAAATATTGATTAGGTTACAGATATAAGCATATCGAGGCCCACTAGGTACCCACATGGGTACGCCCACTTTTAACAGTTAGCATTTTTGTCCCAAGTGGGGGTGAGCCTATTGCTGTTGAAATGGATATAACATTGCAGGTTGTGGCGAAAATTTATTGTTGAAGTTTTTCAAGGCGCTCATGAGGCTTCAAATTGGCTTAACGACTGCCATGCAACACTGGCAACCGGGATCAACCTGCCTTAACGTGCCTTCTGAAGCACGGAAACTTTCGTAAATAAAAATGCCACAAAGCGGTCGCCTATCCGAGGACCAGCCATAGTGAAAGTTGCTTAACGCAGTGATCGTTTACAGAACACGAGTTTGCGGAGACGCGAGCGCTTCTTTAGTTTGCTTGAGCAGCCTTCATATTTCTAACATTAAAAATATATTATTTTCTAACATTATAAGTTTACATACATACATATTGTCACGCCTTCCTCGATAAATGGGCTAACCATAACAAGAATATTTTTTCAATTCGAACCAGTAGCTTTTCCTGAGATTAGCGCAATCTCAGGAACTTCAACCAAACAATCTCTTCAGCTTTATATATTACCATAGAATTTGGTATTTAAACAATGGGTAAAGATTTAAGTCAGTGCGATATCAACATGCTCATGCTTACCTCATCTTTAGCTATGCAGGTTTAAGCATATGAACACCATATTTTAAAAAATGAGAGACAGATGTTTATTCAGACATCAACTTATTCATTTTTGAATCATGGTATTCTTTTTTTGTGATTCTCTTACAGATAATAGTTTTTATTATCATTTTATTTGACAATCACCCTGTAAAGTAAAACACCAACATCATAACCAAGCATTTTTTACTTTTGAAATTTTTTGCATTTACTGCTTTGCTCTTCCGGATAGTAGCGTGATGATATACCGCCGATATCGTTCTTCGATAAATAGGCTGTACAACACAAAAAACTTAATCCAGTAGCTCCTGAGATTAGTTGTTTAAAACAAACAATTTTTTTAGCCTTTATAATATTGTATATATGGCACCGGAAAATAACTTAAATAATGATATCCAAAAGTTAAAAAAAATCCTAGGAAATTTATTAACTTGCGGATCTGGTTATCTTCCGGGTTTTTTTTTATTAGTGTGTGTATGACAATGGGGCCATCCTATCCTACCCACTAAACCACCGCGGTGTTCCGCCTCACTTTAAGCCGGGGCTACCGGCACCGGGCACCTTAGACCCAGAACCGACCCTTGTGGAACAGGAACACCGCGCGACATGACCGTGCGGACTACTCCCGACCGGTCCGAATAGGAGATGGCCCGGTCCACGAATAATCCGCGAGAATGCGCCTGAGGTACCACGGGACGTTGTGATACCTCAGCGCCTCGGCGATGGTCTGCCAGGGGATGGTGTAGAAGGCGTTCGCGATGTCGAGCGACACCCGTCACTTAGGTTGGGCCCAGCCCTCTCCAGGTGTCCGAGGAAGCGCGCTACGAGCACCCTCGAGCAGCTCGCTTATCTCGTCGAGCAAGACGATGGGGCGGTAGGCCGACGCCGACTCGGCCGGGCCTTTTGCTTCTTCAGCAGCACGAGCCGCCTGGAGGGTGACTTTACAGTAAACTGTCTGCTGTACGCTGATGATGCGGTGCTCATGGCCTCATCAGAAGCCGACCTTCAGGCATTAGTCACTAATATGAAAGAGGGGTGTGAAAGTAAGGGTCTCCGCTTGAATGCAAGTAAAACTAAGGTTCTAGTATTTGAAAGAGGTGACGTAAGAACTAAATGCGAGATTAGGGTAAACCAGGAACGTCTAGAGCAAGTGAATGAAATTGTGTATTTAGGAAGTATGTTTAGCGCGGATGGAAGATGTGATTCGGATGTGGAACGGCGAGTAGCTGCCGGAAACAAAGTTAACGGTGCTTTGTCCCAGTTAGTAAAGCGACAAAGCATCGTAAAAGAAGCACGACTGGCGATTCATAACGCAGTGCTAGTGCCAACTTTGCTTTACGGTAGTGAAACCTGGGTATGTCAGCAGATGCATGAAAGTAAATTGAATGCTGTGGAGATGCGATCACTTCGAAAGTTGTGCGGCGTTACCTTGGCTGGCCGAATACGTAACGAAGTGATACGCAATTTGGCAGGTTTGAATGAAAGTGTCAGCGTTAAGCTGGAAAAGGGCGTGCTCCGTTGGTTTGGACACGTCCAACGAATGAGTGAGGAACGATTGACGAAGAATATATATTGTTCAAAAGTAGAGGGTAGAAGGAGTCAGGGTAGGCCGAGACTTACATATGAAGACCACGTGAGCAGATTGCTCAAAAACGGAAAGGTCAAAAGTACTCGGATACCCAGACGTGCGTGTATGAAGCGATTGATGAATCTCGAAGAAGCGAAAGAAGTATGCATGGATCGCGAAGCCTGGCGATCTGTCCTCTCTGACTACCCCGTCAGGGATACAGCGTGAAGATAGTTAGTTAGTTAGTTTTGGGAATGTATTCATGCACCGTCATCCAGTGTGTGATCCATGAGAGAGGGGTTGTCCTACCCACTAAACCACTGCGGTGTTCCGCCTCACCTTAAACCGGGGCTTCCGGGTTATAGTAGGTTAGGTTAGTTTATTTTTTTTTCGCGGGTAATGCATTTACATACAGTCATCCGATAGTGATCCAGCGGGCACTTGAAGGCATCCCAGAACAAGAGGGGTGCCAGCCGCCAGAAGGCCATTGTGAGCGGGGTCCCCCGACCTTCCGCCTGCGGCTGTTAACATGTCGGCTGCGTGGCGGAGCTCTGCCCGGCATCGCCCTCGAGATTGGCGGCGGGACGGGAGCTTGTGTCCTGCTCGCTCCCGAACCCGCAGCTCCTTTCTTTTTACCGCCATCACCTCGCTGGCGAAGTGAGGCAACGGCGGCCCAACATTGTCGGCTGTCGGCCGTAGCTCGCACTACGGTCGGTAGCGACAAATCCATCCCAACAATGCCCGTGAGGGCATTGCGGGGCCCGTCCCAAGCCGTACACACGGCGAGCGTGTGCTCAGCTGTATCCACGGCGCCGCTAGGGCAGTTACGGCACACGGAGTCCGGCTCCACGCCCGCCAGCTCACACAGATGTTTGGCTAACCAGCCATGACCTGTGAGAACTTGAGTGAGGCGGTACGTCGGAATGCCGTGCGCCCTCTCTACCCACTGCCGTAGGACGGGCAGGATGGCTCCCACGAGCCGCGCGGTCTCGGTGGGGCTCACCATTCTTTCGGCGCACTTCCGGAATAGATCATCGCGAGCCGCCTGTCTCCAGCGATTGATCTCCTCCGGATGTGGTCGACCTCCAGTTCGTCGCATCAGGAGGGCGTCCTGATGCGACGAACTGGAGGTCGATACGGCATATACCCGCCGTAGAAGTCCAGCCTCGAGGTCCCACGGAAGGCTCCCTGCTGTAAAGAAGTTAGGTTAGGTTACCAGATCGGATTATTTTCCGGTGAACTATTTTCATATCGAACTTTTCGAGGTAAAATTGTGTGATAAGACAAATAACAACAAATTCGTACAATGTCTTTATTACTGAAAATAAAAGGAGATATGTCATATTTAACTTAAAACAAGTCACAGATATAATTATGAGAGATGCACACTTGCATAGCACTAACGCCTAACATAAAGGAGCATAGATACAATGCTTTCTTACTAAATGCCCCGTAATACTGCTCCGAAAATGTACCTACATTTAATCTGTAGAAGCGCTCGTGGCCTCGCGGTATCAGTGTTCGGTAAACGATCACTGAGGTACGCAACTTTCACTATGGCTGGTCGTCGGATGGGTGACCACTTTGTGGCATTTACATTTGCGAGCGTTTCCGTGCTTCGGAAGGCACGTTAAGCCGTTGGTCCCGGTTGCCAGTAAAATGGCAGTAGTTAAGCCTGGTTGAAGGCCTTATAGGCGGCTTAAAAAATTTCAACAGCAGGTAGACACAGCCTACATCTGTCTATTTCAACACGGCAATGGGCTCACCACCTATTACGTGGGACAGGAATCCACACGGTGAAAAGTGGGCATATAATATGCCTCTGCCACTCCTTCGGGGATAAGGCGTGATGGGTATTTTATTTTAATCTGTATAGGTTAATCTATTTTTTTAAATCAGCCGTTCCGCTGATATTGTTAGAATGATTGAAAAGTTACTCTTATAATAAAAAAAAATAAAAATACAGATCTCATTTTATTCAACAATACACGATGAAAACACAAATGGAATTTTGGCCCTTTTTTTAGAAAGAGATTTAATCAATTTTTCAAAGAGTTTTAGTCGTTCCCGAAAAATGTTTTATCTCACGTACAGTTCCCATATGCCAAATGGACTTCAGCTTAGCCCACCAGCGTGTCACTTAACTTGGTCAACTTGATTTACAATTATGTTTATCAATCGCGCCTTATCCCAGAAGGGGTGACAGAGGAATATTATATGCCTACTTCTCACTGAGTGATATCCTGTCCCACGTTATAAAAAGGTGATGAGCCCATTGCCGTGTTGAAATAGACAGACGCAGGTTGTGGCTACCTACAGTTGAAATTTTGCAAGCCGCCCGTAAGACCTTCAACTTGGCTTAACGACTGCCATGTTACTGACAACCGGGACCAACGGCTTAACGAGCCTTCCGAACCGTGATTTGTAGTTATAAAAGTCAATACTGAGGGTGTAATGGTTGACTGCCTCTGTGGCGCGGTGGGAGTGCATCCGACTGCTACACAAGAGGTCGTGGGTTCGATTCCCACCCAGGATAAAACTTTGTGTGATGAGCACGATGGTTTATTCTGTGTCTGGGTGTTATTTATCTATAATATGTATGTATTTAGAAATATATAAGTATGTTCATCAGTTATCTAGATCCCATAACACATGCTAATATTAGCTTACTTTGGGCTAGATGGCGCTGTGTGAAAAGTGTACCACAATATTTATTTATTTATTATTTATTTAATGGTGCCGTATCGAGATCTTCAAGCCCAAATCAGCCTCAACTGGGAGTGGTGCACCTGCTGACTATCGGACGAGGTCATGACAAAGTGGGTTTCATACCAACCCGTTTGACCAGCTCGGTACTTTGATATTATTATTTTTATGTTAGGTAAAATTCGGGATAGAATTTTATACAATGGGTCTAATAAATGTTTTTTACATTAAATGCAAAATAAATCTACAAAAAAAAATACGAGAAAAATGGTGTTTTCAGCAATACAAATGAAATAATAATTATCAGATCGTCTTATATGTTACTATTACAAAAAAATTCAAGCCATTGGGCTTATGAAAGCTTGTCTTTTTACGACAGATACACATTCATTCATTCTAGCCTAATGGAACACCCTTCAGTTGCATGGGTGGTGATTAAACATTCGAATCATAATTATCTGTAAGATACAATTAACTAGCAAATACTAATCTCATTCCATAATCATTATTTAGGCGAATTCAAAGGCAAAAGTATTATAGATTTGTAAAAGAAATCTCGAGATTAAGGACCTACCCACTACATCGTCTCATACCATGACGGTTCTAAGAACGTGTCAGACAAAAAGCTGCATTTACTGGATGTGAGAAAGAGAGAGCAAGAAAATGAGTGTGCGAGCACTCATTTTCTCTCTCCCTTGCTCTCGCCCCTGCAGTCATATACGAAACGTAGCTCTCTCTATTTCTATCTTTACTAACTTATATTTCCCTCTCAAGTATTTTTCTCCTTGCCCGATCATACTTTTTGTAATGTATTCACCAGCTTACAGTCCAAGTCAAGCGTGCGTAAAGAAGTTTTACTTCAAAAATATTGGCACTGAACAGTGAGACTAAGCCCACTAGACCGTACCGTCACCGACCAGCAGCAGTTAATAATTATCGATGAGAATATGTTGATAAGCATACGGTTGTAACCGCGTATGATGACCGTTATAAAGGCGTTGCAACATTGTAACAACGGACGTTGAGTTGTTTAGAAAGAAATTGTTTATTAACTAAATTGTAAAATTGCCTTCTATAGTCAAAAATAAAAAAAAAATCTAATCGCAATTGAGAAAAGTTAACCAATTGTGTAGTTCTAACTTTGAAAAATAAATTATATTTTATGCCCGCCGATACAAGGTTACGTTGGTGAATTTTGATGAACTGTCAAATGCGATCTATTATAATGACTGACTTATAGTCACACCGATACGCAACGGCTTCTTCGGTGGATTTGGCCGTCGATCTGTTACAGTGGGTATAGCAGAGCTTAGAGCCACCGCACACTGGCTTCTTTTAGTATCGCAAACGGCGATTTTGACACTGTCGTTGCTGCGTCGCGTTTAGGCGACTCTCTGGTATCCGGGCGCAGTATCGGTATCCGACGTCTTTGAGACTTCTCCCATACTGTTTCGCGATTTGAAAATTGATTTTAGAGTCATTTATAAGTGTGCAGGGGGGAACGCTCGGTCGCTGCATTTGGCTTCGTAAAAGCTAGTACGTCGCCGGCTGCTGATACTAAAAGAAGTTAGTCTGCGGAGGCCCTTATACTTTTCGTGTACGTAACATGGTATGAAAAGGTGTAATGCGTAGACTACATTAAGAGATTCTATATTTTATTCGTGCTGTAATTATCTCTAAACTATACTTAATGGATACTTATTGTACGGTTAGTGGGTACAGCAGGGGTCCTCAACGGTTGGGTGATTAAATCTTTTTCCTTCTCTTTTCCGGCGTCGATGGGAACATGGCTTCGTCGGCGCGGATGAGCCGGTTGACTGCTCGACTCAATGACACATCTGTTACCAAAAATAATGAAATATGTTACCGCAATCGCGCTTCATATACTACAAAATCACAAGGCAATATTCTTTTCTTCATAATACCTAATTACATTATACATGAATCTAGTACGATAGCAAGCCGTAGTGTATCGTTTCAACTCTCTTAATACTTCGATACAAAACTCGAATTAGAACCATGCGAACGAAATATCCGACGATACCAGCTAGCAAGGGAGCAAAGCGAGACGGGCTATCATCGTTTCACTTCTTTCATACTAAGGGACAGGACACATAGAAAAGCTGCAAGACGCGGACGTGGCGCAGATAGGTCAAAGACGCGACTTTTTAAAACACATAGAAAAGACATGGTTCGAACGTGACGCCGCTGGTCGACGCGAGAGATGACGCTATGGCTGTCTGTGTGTGAGAGACCCGGTCGACCTGTTCCACCACCTCTTCTTGCCCTTCCATCGCCCGCTCGCACCCGATGGCCTGTCTATTCTATGTGCTTTGCGACGCGACGTTTTTATGCATTGTGTATGAAACAGACGCGAAATAGACGTGACTGCGTCCCGTCTGCGTACTACGTATGTTCTGTGTGTCCATCGACGTAGATTCAGACAGATAGACAGATCTATATAAGTTACATCAGCTCGCTCGCTAGTCTAGTTTTTTTTTTCATAGTTTAAATCGCTTAGGTAGGTATCACTTAGTTTGTATAGTTTTCAAAGCCCGCGTGGTCTTCCCCTTAAGATCGCTTTCACATATAGGTGTTTTAGTCACACGACAGCTAATAAATCGCGCTTCGATCACAAATCTATTTTTAACATGCTGTATTTAGAACGGGTTCTCCTGCAACACTACTATAGCATGCAAGCACCCATACTACATGTGTATAATATAATGAGCAATGAATATTTACTAGTAAAATTCATTGCTGTATACAATATGTTAAGAAAACCCTGTCCAATCCGTGAAGGTATTGGTAGGTATCGAGATGTGATTTTATTCATGTAATCCTTTTTAGAAATTACTTCAAAAAATTACCCCACTAAGGTGTTGTCAGATTTTAAAAATTTGCTATATTTTAAGGAAATTGGACTAATTGTGATACTAAAAACACGCATTTAAAAAATGATAACTATTTTATACTTATAAATTATGTTTTTTTTTTATTATGTTATTGAAGTGCATATGTGCCCCTTTCGGGTCGGACAGAGTTTTCTTAACACATTGTAGACCTATATTCAAAATACCATTTACTCGATTATTAATTCATCGCAATGCAATCGATATTAAAATATACATAACTACAAGAATATTAGTAACAGCCTACTCTACTAAATACAATAGTTATTTATATATTATTATAAAACAGACAATATATATTTAAATACTGTTACTACATTCTATACAATAACATTGATGGTAAGCAGATTGTGTCAATTAAATCACCCAAGCCAATGGGGTTAGTTAAATCGTGAGGTTAAAATGAAACAAATATTAAAGTTTTAAATAATTAATCTTTAATGTGATAGAATTTGAACAGTCCACTTACATCTTAAATATATTCAATAACGATAAAAATTGTACGAAAAGCGTTTAAGGAACTGGGTCCCAATTTTCGAAGATTCGACTTGAAAGCGCAGACGGAAATTTACTGGTGAAATGTCATTTGTTTCATATTTAGAAATGGTGAAACACGAGACAAAATATATGTCACCAGTAAATTTATTTCTATCTTTCAAGTCGCATGACTGGTAATTGAGGCCTAAAAACGTTACTCGGTTTTTGGCAGTGATTCACATGCAATTTTTTGTAAAAAGAAAAAAAAACACAACTTATGTATATTAATATTGCATTATTATTATAAAATTGTACTTTTAAAAGGCTGGCTATATAGATTATATATAAATAATAAAATATTTTGATGTTAAAATTGTAGCGTATAATATTTTTTTATTAAAAATAATCTTTTAATTGGTCATGATTAAAACATGTCTTAACTGTATTGTATAGAGTTTCAAATTAATAGTTTCATATGCAATAGCATCGTATACCAAAGATATTTCAACTTGATTCGATACGGATTGGGTAGTTCAGTGGCTAGAACATTGCCCTGGTTAGGCAAAAGTCACGGTTTCAATCCCCGTCTCGAATCGAATTGTCTTTTTTCACTTTATTAAAAACCATGGACATTGTCAGAATACGTTTTTACATTACTAAGGTGAGATACGCATAGGGCCTGACCTGGGGGCTGAGTCTACTATTGACAAGCTGTAGAATAGAACCAGAATCGCTGATTTTAGCTGTAAAAATGTTAGTAGACTATCAAAAATGCAACTGACTAGCGGCCACCGGCGTGGTACGTGTTAGTAGAATTCTATTGGCCGACCGATTAAACTACGAAAAGCTGTCAAACTTGTACCGGTATCAAGTTATTGAGCGACGATTTCGACACGATTGAAATAGCAGACTCGGCCTCCTGATCAAAAGTGGTCACCATAGCCTAAGGACGGTTGCAGTAACACCAGGGTTCCAATTCTCTACCATACGACTGGAAAGCGTAGACGAAAATTTGCAAATGAAATTTCTTTTGTTTTATATATAGAAACGACAATACACGATTTCCCCAGCAAATTTACGTCTACGCTTTTAAGTCGTATGGTAGAAAATTGGGGCCCAAAAGTGTAACACGCCGCTGCCGACCCTATTTTCATGTTCAAACAGACAAGAACCGGGTGTGGCGACTTGTTGTTGAAATTTATCAAGCCGCCTTTATATCCTTTAACTTAGTTTAACGCCTACCGTGTTACTGGCAACCCGAATTAATAATGTATAAAATGAAATATTTTTTCTATTGATAGACTATAACTTGTAAACTAGGCTCAATAACATTATAAATAATAATATAATGTAAAAAAATTGGCTCATTCAACATTTCTAGGGTCTATCATATATAAATACAAAAATCACTGTATTTTAATTTAAAAAATGATTTCGTTCTTTAAGTTGTTCCAGTATTTATTTTAACTGAGACAGTATCAGCTAATCCAAAACAGGAGCAGAAAAATAATCTTCATTTTTATTTTACGTTTTATTATGTCAGTTTTCTCTCATATAAAAATTGCTTTGATTTGTAAAAACCCATTTCATAAATTAAAAACAATGAAATGTTCCATGAAACTGTGTCGTGTAATTCGTGAAAAAATATAATTCATTAAAAAAAATGATTAAAATTAGCCATTTCTTTATACTCACGCTTGATCGAAAATTTATTTTTCCCTTTTTTTTTAATTAATATAGCTAATGATTACTAGGACAGTTTCTTCATCTCTAACGGTTAAGGACTTCCCAATGCTGTTTCAGTATAAAAAAATATTTTATGTAATTACGCACTATCTAAATTGTACTTTTTTTAGGAAGATGAAATTATATACTAGATTCAAATCATTGTGTCATGAGTTATGACGGAAAAGCGACAAGGTGCACTACACACACCAATGTAAATATCTTAGTCATACAAAGCTCTGGCGCGCCACGACACACCCCAACACAATAATATAAAAACTAACTTTATTTTGGTAACATAAAAACCAATCACCAAACACTAAAATCTATTTGTGATAGCAATCAGCTTGTTTCTATTAGTATTTTTATCGACTAAACATCTATGGCAGTCGAATTAACTGTATCGAAGAATATTTTGCTAATATAATTATAAATTTGAAAATGAACAGTGCTTCTCTTTGGTAATAGATTTGAACTGTCTTCCTAAATCTACACTAGAGCTTAACTTCAGTATACATGAAGTATCTGAGTACCATGTACAGTAAAAAGTGATCAAAAGTTACCCAAGTATATGTAGCCATATTGATCACCATAAATACTTTTTATGTATAGTAAAAATTTGATCAATAGCTTCCTAAGTATAGGTGGTTATATTTTTTCAACATAAATACCTATTATGAAAAAAGTGATCAAATATATGTAGCTAAATTGATCAACATAAATACTTTTTATGTATAGTATAAATTTGATCAATAGTTATATATTTATCAACATTAATACTTATTATGTTTAGTAAAAAAGTGATCAAAAGTTACCCAAATATATGTAGCCAAATTGATCAACATAAATACTTTTTATGTATAGTATAAATTTGATCAATAGTTTCCCAGTATAGGTTATATTTTATCAAATAAATACCTATTATGTATGGTAAAAAAGTGATCAAGTTACCCAGGTTTTATAAATTCATTATTATTTATCTATCACGCCTTATCCCCGAAGAGGTGGCAGAGGCATAATATAAATTCAGGTCATATAAATTAACTTAAATACTTATTAAATAATATTTTATAAGTATAATTAAGTACCATGCACATGTAAATTTAATATAATAATAATATAGCTGCAAAAATCAGTTATTGTGACTTCGTGAGCAAATATCAAGACCATTTAACACTTATGTACTTATTAAGTACTTATAATATTGCACTATAGTGACTTAGAGCAAACTTAGTAAACATAATAAAAGTCTTATATCCTTTATTCATTGTTTTTTGCGAATGGGGGTGCAACCATTAACAAAGTTGTATATATTAAACCTAAACTAACGTAAATTGTCCCACATGACTGATTTTGTGTAGTTAAGTCTTAACAACTCTTCAAACTATATATACCGCTATTAGACTATCAAGTCTACAAACAAAATATCGCTTTTGGGACCAAAATTTGTTAAAGTTAAGAAATTGTGATTGTGTTGTCAACTCTTAGTGTTCGATTGTTATCCTCCGCAATGAGTCAGTGTGTAAAAGTGTAACAAACTCTTTGATCGTTGTAAGGCTACTTAGATCAAAAAAAAAATTCCAATAAATATTCCAAATTTTGTTTTCTAAATGCTCATTCTGATTGTAATTAGCGTGAAGTGTGAAAGGTTTTTTTTTCACGCAAAAGCGGAAAGTCAGAAGTTCTTCGTGGTTATAGTTCTATATATTACTATAATTTTTAGCTCCGGTGGGGTGTGAATGAGTTCTAATGAGTTCTACACGTAAAAATGTTTTGATGCGGTTCGCGTAGCTTTTGTAGTTAGAGCTTTGCCAGCATACCGTAAAGGTTTAAATCCCGTCCATAACCAAAAAAATGTTCTAAGAGGTAATTTTGTTACACCTTGTATGTGTGTACATGTATGTGTAAGTAAGTGTATATATTAATCTTCGAGTTATTTCTACTACGTATAGAGAAGCTATCCTAAACGTGAACTTTAATACAGCAGCGCTCGCGACGAAACGGTTGTGGATTTCATAGCTCTTACGCGTTTTGTTCAACATTTATCATTTCGAGATCAGCTTGATAAAGTAAATTGGTCCTAATGGCCAGTCTACGTGCACGGTCTTACCTGAGAGCCTGAACAAACCGGTGAGCACAAGAATGTGATCATGCTTATGCAATCGTAGATATGCTGAAAATTTGACGGATTGCGTATAATATATTATTGATAGAGGGCTATTTTCCTGTCATGCGACTTATCAACCGTCTGCGGACTACCCGCAGTCTATTATATCATATATGTATTTTTACTGTCACGCAAAACACCGGTGGTCACTATGGACCTACAATCGTGTACAAAAATTGTAATTGTCGCAGAAAGAGTCACTTTATGAAGTTAGTTTTCGGCCTTTGTAGTGGAACAAGT
The DNA here is from genome assembly GCA_948477245.1 of Thumatha senex. Taxonomy (NCBI): domain Eukaryota; kingdom Metazoa; phylum Arthropoda; class Insecta; order Lepidoptera; family Erebidae; genus Thumatha; species Thumatha senex. The sequence goes on from OX419744.1 coordinate 19,953,894, forward strand.
AGAAGAACTTATATAAAAACTGAATTGCAAGGGACTTATTTTGAAAAGTTTTCTAAAAAAGTTTAAAATGATTTCGGCGTGTATTGAACATTTTAGTATTTAGTTTTTGTGGTATTTACTTTTTACCTAACTCCATACTTTATACTCTGTTCGGAATACATAAAATGTAACATAAACTTTTTAAATAATTAGATATGTAAATTGTGTAGTCAACGTATAAATTAATAATTCAGCTAAGGTAATTTTATACAATAATAGATTTTATTGTACATATATATTTTGCAATAATAATATTTTTAGTATGCATCTTTCCGAACGAGTTTACTCGCTGGTGACACCGCAGCTGCGCATGAAATATTTGTCTTGCGTGTCCTGGCCATACCCATGCGGACCAGATCCGCACGCAATGTTAACCCACATGACAGGAAAAGGGCACCTTAGCATGCTTTAGTGCTGCTTCTCTATACGCATAAGTAACAACGAATCATGTTTGTGCGATTTGTGTGTGTGTTTACGTGTGTGTATGTGTGCGTGTGCGAATGTATGCGTGTTTGTGTATGCGCGCGCGCGCGTGTGTGTGTGTGTGTGTGTGTACGTGCGGTCTACCAACCGGGCGTGGTGTTGGCGAGGCGGCGCATGCGGCGCGTGTTGCGGTCCTGGTCGCGGATCTTCTTCTCCATCTCGGCGTTGGTCAACGTCTCCAGGTGCGGCGCCCACTGCTCCGCCTCCGACGGCTGCCGGTACGGCGTCTGACACCACCACACAACTCCGTTAGTTCAAAAGATTCTATCTATCTTCACGCTGTATCCCTGACAGAGTAGTCAGAAAGGACAAATCGCCAGGTCATGCCATCCATGTATAATTTTTTCGCTTCCTGCAGATTCATTCATCATATTATACATGCTTGGGTATCCGAGTACTTTTGACCTTTACAAATATTAAAGTGTGTCGTTAATAATTGGTAATCTGTTAATTTGCGGTAATGCATGGCTTTATTAAAATCATATTGTATGTTAATAAAAAGAAAATATTTTTTTTTACTAATTTGGAATAAACTTGTAGCAACTTGCTAGTCGCGTGTAATAATTTATAGCAAACTAGATGGCTCCCTGGATTCGCCCGTGCCTTACTTCAAACCCCTGTCGCACCTATTTAATCTCGTCTTTGCCAAATTTCTTAATATTTATTATTATTGCTCGGCTCTCCTGGGTAGTAGCGTGATGTTATATAGCCTATAGCCTTCCTGGATAACTGGGCTATACAACACAGAAAGATTTTTTCAATTGGGACCAGTAGTTCCTGATATTAGTGCGTTAAACCAAACAAACAAATAAACACTCTTCAGCTTTATAGATTAGTATAGATATAGATAAAACATTGTTACGGCTTGCAAAATTTGGGCTTGGTTTAACCATGCATGATACTGACAACCTTTTCATTCTTTCCGAAGCACAGGCCGGTTTAAGGTCTATTTACGAGAAATAATGCTCGTAAATAGACCTTAAACCGGTCGCTTATCTGAGGACCAGAACGACCACACGACACTAAAAGATCGTTTTGAACGTAATATCGCAGTCATACATACATACATATTGTCACGCCTTTATCCCCGACGGCAGAGGCATACTATACGCCCACATTTCACCATATGCATTTTTTGTCCCACGTAACAGGTGAGCCCATTGCCGTGTTGAAATGGACAGGTGCAGGCTGTGGCAAACTGTTGTTGAAATTTTTCATACCGCCCATAAGGCCTTCAACCAGGCTTAACGACTGCCAATTTAATGGCAACCGGGACCAACGGCTTAACGTGCCTTCCGAAGAGCGGAAATTTCTATTTAATAAAATGTGTCAATTTTAGATGTTAAATTTGGAAGAAATTTTGAACCCGTTGCCTTTTTAGTGAGGTGGTAACAAAAAGACTAAAAGGTCTTATGTGCTAGACACTAGTTAGCACGACCAATTAAAGTCCTGGTAGTCTCGGACATCGGTATATTAGACCTGTCCTTTTACATGGCAGTGAGACGTGGCCGATATTGGAGCGACACAAGCAGGAGCTACGTGTCACGGAAATGAAGATGCTGCGGTGGATGTGTGGAGTCACGCGGATGGACCGCGTGAGGAACTCTCGCATCCGCGGCAGCCTTTACGTCCGTGACATTGCAGACAAGTTGCAAGAGTGTCGCCTTCGCTGGTATGGTCACGTCTTGCGGCAACCGCCGGGCTACGTAGGTAACAAATGTCTGGCCATGTCAGCCACGCCGGGTCCCGGTAAGAGGGGCAGACCCAAGAAGTGCTGGCTTGACGTCGTAAGGGATGACATGCGTGCCAATGGTCTCACTACAGGGGATGCCGACGACTGAGCGAAGTGGAGGAGAAAATGTAGGAAAGCGGACTCCGGGCGTCGCGAGTCGCAACTAGGACAGACGCTTGGATGATGATGATGAGTCTCGGACATGGTAATATCGCAGTCATCTGGTTAAATCTGCTATTTGATTGAATGAGTAGCGCGTTCATTGAATGACGACATTTATTCGAATGATTAGGCCGAACGTGATTCAACCTGAAGGTGATTGAAATTTCCCAAAATGAATCAAATCGAAATTATGCAAACAAACACAGAGTGGATTTGGCGCTCATCATTCAATCAAATAGCTGATTCAACTAGATGACGACGATATATAGACAACTCAAATTAGTACGAGCACTCCATTGAGTGACATGAATTAGACAAGCGGTGCACTCACCTCTACGACCGGCAGCGGCGCCTCACTGAAGGCGTAGGTCCGCTGGTGCCAGCTCAGCTGCCCGCGCAAGCTGTATGCGATGCCCGTCACGAACTGGCCCCCTAGACCCAGTTCATTGAGTGACATGAAGTAGACAAGCGGTGCACTCACCTCTACGACCGGCAGCGGCGCCTCACTGAAGGCGTAGGTCCGCTGGTGCCAGCTCAGCTGCCCGCGCACGCTGTATGCGATGCCCGTCACGAACTGGCCCCCTAGACCCAGTTCATTGAGTGACATGAAGTAGACAAGCGGTGCACTCACCTCTACGACCGGCAGCGGCGCCTCACTGAAGGCGTAGGTCCGCTGGTGCCAGCTCAGCTGCCCGCGCACGCTGTATGCGATGCCCGTCACGAACTGGCCCCCTAGACCCAGTTCATTGAGTGACATGAAGTAGACAAGCGGTGCACTCACCTCTACGACCGGCAGCGGCGCCTCACTGAAGGCGTAGGTCCGCTGGTGCCAGCTCAGCTGCCCGCGCACGCTGTATGCGATGCCCGTCACGAACTGGCCCCCTAGACCCAGTTCATTGAGTGACATGAAGTAGACAAGCGGTGCACTCACCTCTACGACCGGCAGCGGCGCCTCACTGAAGGCGTAGGTCCGCTGGTGCCAGCTCAGCTGCCCGCGCACGCTGTATGCGATGCCCGTCACGAACTGGCCCCCTAGACCCAGTTCATTGAGTGACATGAAGTAGACAAGCGGTGCACTCACCTCTACGACCGGCAGCGGCGCCTCACTGAAGGCGTAGGTCCGCTGGTGCCAGCTCAGCTGCCCGCGCACGCTGTATGCGATGCCCGTCACGAACTCGCCCCCTAGACCCAGCTCCGCACACAGCTTCATAGCGAACTGCTCCGGGTTGTTCTCCTTCTCCGACATGTCCCATTCCACCTGCAGAAAAATCAACACTCATATCCTATGACCCCATACTAGATGACGCCCACGGCTTCGCCCGTGACATACTTCGAACTCACGTCGCATCTATTTAATACCGGCGTTTATAAATTCTATAACAATGTTTAAAATTTGTCCGATTTGCCGACATTTATGATTACTGCACCGCTCTCCCGTGTAGCAGCGGGATGATATATAAACTATAGCCTTCCTCGATAAATGAGCTATCAGCACAAAATGAAATATTCAAATCCGACCAGTGGATCCTGAGATTAGCGCGTTCAACCAAACAAATAAACTCTTCAGCTTTATACAATATGTTAAGAAAACCCTGTCTGAATACCATCACAGATAGGATCTGTGATGGTATTGGTAGGTATCGAGTAGTGATATTCGTGAAATCCTTTTGAGAAATTACCCCAAAAAATTACCCCAAAAAATTAACCCCAAAAATTCGTCCGGAATGAAATTAATTAAAAATTAATATAATGTGGTAGCTTACATGGCAACACAGGGAAAGGGCTATTCGGAAATGGGAGGTCAAAAGGTCAGCTTATACTTGCCGGCGGCTTCTTTTGATATCAAATATACTCGTCGCCGCATGCCAACAAAAGTCAAGTCAGTTTTTGAAAATTTATTTTTTTTATTTTAAGGAAATTAGAAAAAATATTAACTATTTTATACTTATAAATGTTTTTTTTTGTCATGTTATTGAAATGCCTATGTGCCCCTTTCGGGTCGGACAGGATTTTCTTGTGGGACATTCTTTTTATTTGCACTAGCTTATATAAGCTTGTAGTATGGGATCTAGACAACTGATAGGCATACTTATAGTTTAGTTATAAATACATTCATTTTATACATACGAAACACCCAAACTCCGAATGGATCACGCAGATATTTGTTCCGACCCGGGAATCGAATCCGAAAGCAGCAGTCGCGTACACTACCACTGCGCCACCGATTATGGTTACGTAATTAATATAATTCAATAAATGTAAATTTTATGATGAGGGATTTAAGTCAATTTTAAACAAAGTACCACAACTTCTATAGATAGCATTGTTAATCTAGCATTGGTTGTGTTCCAATTGTATAATACTAGCTGATGCCCACAGCTTAGCCCGAGTGGCGAAGTTTATCCGTACTCATTTGCCCAGTGTTTCTGTCACCTCCAACAAAAACCGTTATATTTTAGTCAATGTATACAAAAACTTAACAAATTATATAATAAAACCTTCCTCGAGAACCATTCTATCTATTGGTGAAAACAGCGCGAAAATCGGTGCAGTAATATTTAAGTTAATCGTGAACAGACAGACAAACGCTGCAAAGGACTTTGTTAATTAATATGTAGTGATAATGTATTCCATTCCAGTGAGAACATAAACCTTGTATAATAATGAATTAAATCAATACTAATATATAAAGCTGAAGAGTTTGTTTGTTTGGTTAAATACGCTAATCTCAGGAACAACTGCTCGGATTAGTACACAAAGAGACCTCAGAATCCCAACAGTAATTAACAAAATTGATTTATACTATTTAGTGAGTGTTTAATACCAAACTTAAAATTTTAATGTGTATTTCGCGTAACGTTTCGTTTCCCACTACTTATGTTAGACAAAACTGTATAGCTTCACAAAAATGGTTGCTAACCACATCGTATCACAAGTGACTGTGTAAATTAATAAAATAAATCCTTGTGAAAAACATTAAACTTCTTTCTGTTGCTAACAGGGAAGATTATTTTGACTGCTTGGTATCAAAATGAAATTTCAATTTTACATGTAAATAAATTATCAATATTATGTGTAAATTAATATCGAACAAAGAAAAAAAAATCTTTCAACTAACCTGATCAACAAGTGAAGTATTACCAACGTGTACATTTAACTTGATCACCACCCTCTGATCAGGCTGCTCCTCTAAGATGGCGGGTGGCTCGCTAGGGAAGCCCTCAATTTGCTGACGTATTGATGTTGCAATAGCAGGTATGAACGTGCTTGTATTCAGTTCCAAGTCGTCGCATAATACCTCAGCAAATTGTTCCGGTGTAATAATTGATTCTAAAAAAGAAGAAACTTAAATTCTTAAAGTTAGCCTCTTAAAGGGGTCTTATGCAGATCTTGGAGCCCGAAATAGCTGACACAAGCTCTGGTGTCATTTGGAAGTTCAAACAGTTTAATTCAGAAGTTAAATAATAGGAGTTCTGAATGTAATTACGATGCTACGATGAAGAGACAGTTAATTAAGGCAACTCTTATGATGTCATAAGAGATCTAATATATATGAAGCGCTCGTGGCCCCGCGGTCTCAGTGTTCTGTAAACGATCACTGAGTTACGCAACTTTCACTGTGGCTGGTCGTCGGATGGGTGACCACTTTGTGGCATTTACATTTGCGAGCGTTTCCGTGCTTCGGAAGGCACGTTAAGCCGTTGGTCCCGGTTGCCAGAAAATGGCAGTCGTTAAGCCTGGTTGAAGGCCTTATGGGCGGCTTGAAAAATTTCAACAGCAGATAGCCACAATCTGCGTCTGTCTATTTCAACACGGCAATGGGCTCACCACCTATTACGTGGGACAGGAATCCACACGGTGAAAAGTGGGCATATAATATGCCTCTGCCACCCCTTCGGGGATAAGGCGTGATGGATATTTATTTTATTTATTTAATATATATAAATTTTAAGCAAGGATGTTTGTTGTTCAACTTCTCTTAAGTGGCTCAACTAATTTCAGTGATATTTTTTCAAATTTTCATTGCAGGACAAAGATGGCTGTGTCAGCTAGTTTTATAAAAAATGAGCATGTAAAGAAACACCTTGTTTTCTAATTTTATATATGAGAAAAATTCATTGGTGGTACATCTTTATTGCACACTAGAGAAAAATCATAAGAATGGGTACCATTTCACAGACTTAACAAGTCTGTGAAATAATACCTGTTCATATGATTTTAGATTACACACCTTTTCCAATTCATCTAGCAGATATTTCTTGTCTATGCATAAGTAAAATAGGTACACATAAAATTGGCAAATGTCTCGAAAAACTTACCATTCTTGTTCCAAGTAAATGTGTCTCTCAGCTTCTGACCCTCAATCTCCATATCAAGTCGGATAGGTACCAAGATTTGTTTCTGTGATGCATTCTCAAGCATTGCTGTCATGTCTGTGTCGTCAAAGCACAAAGGGAATGTGCGTATCTGTAATAAGTAAAATCAACGCTTCAGAATATGTTCATAAAATAGGTCATTATTTTATTTATATATTTATAGCCCTTTTTTTTTGTTTCTTAATAATTATTTGGGGTTTTTATCTATACAGATATGTCAACCCTATCATACCCTTTACATTATGAACCTACTTAGTACAACCTAACTTAAAATTATTTAACCAAATCAAAATTTATACATATCTCAGAGTAGAGTCACTAATGTAGAGCAGACAATAGATGACACAACTCTTTAGTTGTTTCGGCAGTTGGTTTAGACAACATAGTCTGAACAAGGCCTACATCCAACCTGTATAAGTTTAATTCTTTTATCAGTTTGTCTCTCTCAGTTTTATTCCGTACACACTCCATCAGCAAATGTTGCACATCTTTAATTTGGCCACATTCTTTACAATTTGGTGAGTCTACTTTCTTCATTACAAATGCAAATTTCGAATTTATTGCACATAAAACTACTAGCAATAAATGGAAGAGTTCCAGTTATACTAAACATTTGGCAATGTCAATGGGATAAAAAGGCAATGATTACTCAGAAACTAAAAGAAAACTTGTCAAACATGTCTATTTGAATGTTTTGATTTTATGTATAGCAAGTTTTGGGAACTGCAGTGCCCTCATTTGACCTCTTTATATCAAAAAGAGGCCCTCAACCTGCACTTGCAGAACAATAGTGAAATGGTTGGTTTTAGTTTAGGCTTATGCAAATTTGACTTGTTAATTTACAAGGCTTATGATGCTTCTTCACAACCTTATATAATCACTTCATATTATAAAACAAAGTCGGTTTTCGCTGTCTGCCCCTATGTATGCTTAGATCTTTAAAACTACGCAACGGATTACGATACGGTTTTTTTTAATAGTTAGAGTGATTCTCATAGAAGGTTTTTATTTATAATTTGTTAAGTTTTTGTATATATTGACCAAATTATTACGATATTAGTTGGGGATGTCTTAAAAAATAAGGCGTCTGGGAGCTTTCAACAAAAACGCTGCCTAAACCCTTTGAGATATAACAAAATAATGTATGGTGCAATTGTGTATCTAATAAAGGTCTACAAAAAAGTCCACGACGACATATGTCTATCTCTTAAGAATAACATACTATATCCATTTTAATACTTTAAAAAAACAGCAATTATTTAACGGTAATTTGAAGGCTTTAAATTTAAATGTTTACACAAATATGCTATTAATCCTTATAATTTTTACTATGTTAGTTGGCTTCAGCATTTCATGAAGATTATTTTGTCTCTTTACACCTTGCAAATTAAATAAATATCTTATGAGTTATCGCAAATTCAAAATTAGGCGCAAAGACCTAGGCCGGTCCGTGCGTGTAGGTAGGTACCTAGGTACTGGAGAGCTGAGAAGTAATCAATGAATTTGGAAAATGTTCATACATAATTGTGAATATGAAATTATTAAACAACGGGATTAAATGGGTGCCACGGGGTTCGAAGTATGTCACGGGCGAAGCCGGGCGGGACAGCTAGTCTTATATATATAAAAGAAAGTTGTTTTAGTTACACTATTTAAAACTCAACAATGGCTGTACCGATTTGGCTGAAAATCGGTGGGAGGTAGCTTAGAGCCAGGAGACCGACAGGCTATGTTTTATCCCGGGAACAAGTTCCTGTGGGAAACGGGAACTACTAACTAATAATAATGATGTGATTGCAAGTGTACCTTCTTGTTGTGTACCCTAGACCTGCTAATCTGTGTGGCCTGAGGTACAGCGTCCAAGTGTGAAGAGTTGGGCATGACTGGCAGCCATGGCTGGTTATGAGGCTTCTTACTCTTGCTCTCTCTGGGAGTAGCCAACTCCTGGCTGACAGATATGGCTTTGTACCTGTATGAGTGCACATTATTATGATTAGAATGATAATAAAGTAAGGGAGGGGAAGAGGAACTCATGACACATCCTTGATTTGTCAATCCTCAGACAAGGATAACCTCAACTAATTGTAGCACAGGAATGATGAATCTTTAAACAAAAAAAAACATATTGACACCTGTGACAGGGTGTTAATTCTCACTTGTGTCTGGGTGAGGTCCAGGGGGGACTTAATACCTTCCTACCTAAAGAGCTACCTGCCACAGATTTCCCAATACTCTGCAGTATAGGGCCTTACAAAAATGCCTACAGTTTAGTTGAGTTTGGAATCTTTGGAATCTATTGTTTTACGTAAACTTCCAGCTATAATTCAATAAATATTTAAATTAATGGGACATATTATGTGGACATCTAAAATAACAGTAGATAAATAAAAACCACTGAGGTGACAGACCAGCATACGGCCCACCTGATGGAAAGTGGTCACTGTAGCCTATGGACGTTTGCAACACCAGAGGTGCACCACTCGCACTATAATACTTTTGGTTTTATGAACATGAAATAGACCATAATTCACTGGTCAGCTGGCTACTACTGAATTTAAGCAGATCAAAAAAAATTTAATGAACTGTAAACTTTTCCAGCAGTCATACTCGCTTCGACTGCATGATGGAGATATCTGCTAGCACAAATTTACAAAAACCAATAGATTAAGTGAATTCCGTGCTTACTTGTCATCATTTCCTTCAATAATATCTTCAACTTCAGATGCCTTTAGTAGTGAAACTGAACTAGACACTACATGACCACCTAGACCATTATCTATGAGACGTTTTCGTTCATCATTTGTCAGAGTCCTGCGGGCCATACCCGGGTACTTCTTGTAGAGTGACCCTCGGAATAACCGTAGGTAATTGCCAACCTATAGAAAAATAATACAATATAATAATACAAATGCTACTGTCCAGATAGCTTTGAATTAATGAATAATTTAAAAGCATAAGCAAAGACAAATTTAAGCATTTGCTGTTAAAATATGTAAAGTTGATGCTACATAAGTGGATAGGTTATATACGTATATTAGAGTTTCATCGCATTAACTGGCTTTATCAAGTTAATTTAATTACTAAAATTTTGCAGTGTTTTCAATTACTGCATAAGCAAAAGAATATATACAAAATAAATATCACAAACCTCGGAGCCGACACAATAAAAATCTCCTCCCTCTTCTATTTGAAAGCTTATCGGCTTATCGCCGTATGTTCTAAGTGCCATCTTTGTTTTATTTATGTATTATTTCGCAAAATAAAGGACAGTACATAAATCAAGTAATTTTATAACATCAAACAAATATCAGTGATTATTTTAACTTAACTTGGCTGCTGTTTTATTTTTTATTTTAGTTGTCTTCGCCCAACTTGGGCAGGCAAAGGAAACTTAGTCCATACAGCCTAGTCTTCAGTACTTATTATTTTCTTTTATTTTCTTTTAGTCCTGTCTAGTCGTTTATCGATGTCAAGTCCTCAGTCCTAGGTCCTAGTCAGTGCCCCAATAAGGCAATGGATCCCTTATTGAGGCTATCTATGGAAATTTGGCACTAACACAAACAACACCGCTATTCTTTGCAAAATAACACTTTCGTTCACTAATGCACTTTTCCGGAATCTTTATGTATAATATTCCACCATTATTAAACATAAAAACACGAATTTTACACTAGTTTTTGAAAATAATATGCGACAAAAGTGTTGGCGCCAAAAGTCTCTAGCTTGGCTGCTTTCAATTAAATTTTTTGGGTATGGCACTCGTCGAACGAACTCAATGATTCAGCCAATAACAGACATGCGATGGAGATTATTTGTAAATGTGAAATTGTAGGAATAACAATTTAGCAATTTTGGTTTTGGTCCATATGTGAAAAATTCTTGAATAAACATAATAAGAAAAAAAAACACTAATATAAAAACAAATAAATACGAATAATATAGATAATAATAATTTTATAATAGGGAGAAGGATCAGAGTCTGATGGAGTTACACTGAATAAAGGAAATTAAAAGTTTAAACAATTCAGGAGAAGAATAGGTTAGTAAGGAGGAGAAGTTAATGGGTAAAGGGATATCAAGTTCATTTAAGCAGGAATACAAGTTGGGAAATACATTATTTCTAGGGCAACTAAAAAAAATGTGGTCTAATGAACCTTCGTCCAAGCCACATTCACACAATGAAGAGTCACGAACGCGTATTTTATGAAGAAAGACTGGTGTGCAGCAAAAACCTAACCGCAATCTACAGATTACCGATATGATGCTTTTTGAAACTTTTTTAAAACGATAAAACCATGGTTTTAAAATGACTTCGGGCTGAATGGCATGGAAATGTTTCCCTTTCCTTCTGCTACTAATATTCCAGTGGGCCTGCCATGAGGACTGGAGATCCCCTTGGGGAAGGCTTAGCAAGTCATATCCTTGGTATGCAAGGTGTTTGAGGTCTGATGTTGACGACACTATAGCACTTTTGGCAAGAGTGTCTGCACACTCGTTGCCCTTAATACCACAGTGACTAGGAATCCAAACTAACTGGACTGTCTTTTGCTTGTTGGCACAGGAAAAAAGTACTTGTTTTATCTCCAAGATGAGAGCACTATGGAGTTTACTCTTAAGTGGGTTCTGTTCAAGAGCCTGAAGACAGCTTAGAGAGTCAGTGAAAATAACAGCATTGCTGATATCATGGGACTCTATAAAGAGGCATGCTTCCAAAACTGCCACGCATTCTCCTGTGAATACAGAAGATTCCTTGGGGCACCTGAATTGCAGAACGATTTTTGAGTTCTGGTAATAGACAGCAGCTCCTGTATAACTATCATTATTCAGTTTTGAGGCATCTGTGAAGAACCGTTGGTAACCACACCAACGGTTATTTAGTAATACTTTGAAGACAGAATCCGCCGAGGGGGTATTTTTGTATATTCCAGCATCCAGACATATATCAGGTTTAAAATACAACACATCGAAGTCGTGTCTGAACACTGGTAGTCTCTTAGATTTAATTATGGGATGCTCTAATGTTTGGAAGGAACGAAAGGTCTTAATAATAAGTGGTATGTCTTTACGCAGCCAAAAGCTGGAGTTACAGCATAACTCACTCAATAGACTTAATTTTCGAAGAAGAGGATGGAAAGATTTACTAATTAAACGATATATAAATCGTGAGGCTAAGTATTGGCGTCTTAAGGTTAAAGGAGGTTCGGCGCATTCGACCTGCAAAGCATTGACCGGAGTGGATTTCATACAGCCTGAGATGAACCTTAGGCAGCTAGCCTGGGTCCTATCTAGTCTTGCTAGCGCCTCTTTATTACATGAAATGAGCAGAAAAGAACCATAGTCCATGATGCTGCGAACTAGTGCATTATAAACTAACTTCATGGTGTATGGATGCGCACCCCACCAAACACCAGAGAGAGCTTTCAGAATTGGAATAATTCTCTCACACCGCTTCACCTGATAGAGGCCAGACAGTTTAGCATCCAGATAGACCCCAAGGAATTTAGCAACAGTGGCGTTTGGAATATGGAAATCGTCGATAGTCACTTGAACATGAGGGAGCACACGTTTTCGAGTAAACTATAGTTTCGAAAGTAACTATAGAGCTTTTAGATGGAGCCAACCTTAAACCATGGTCTAGCAGCCACTGACTCAATGAGTTCAAGGAAAGTGTTAGTGATGTAGCTGCATCACTGATGGAATAATCTGTAACATACAAGGCGAGATCGTCAGCATACTGTAAAATTTGACAATTGCTGTTTAGTGCTGAGCCAATGTTAGCAGAGTACAGGTTATATAGCAGGGGACTGAGGACTGATCCCTGAGGCAGCCCAGTCCACACCTTTCTCAGCCCCATCTCCTCTCCCTGAACTCTAAGCATCAGCGAACGAGACATAAGTAACTGGCATATGCATTGAATTATCCTTACCGGAAAATTCAGGTGTAGCAGTTTCTGCCTGAGAATTGGGAGAAGAACGCTGTCATATGCAGAACTTATGTCCAGGAATGCTGCTACAACAGATTGACCCTGAGATAAAGCAATACGGATATCAGCTATAAGTACTCCTACACTGTCCATAGTTCCAAGTCCCTTTCTAAATCCAAACTGGAATTTTGGCAGTAAACATTTTGATTCCACCATCCATTCTAACCGATTTTTTATTAAGATTTCCAAAATTTTTAACATTACCGATGATAAAGCAATTGGTCTAAAACTGTTTGGATCCTCAGGGTGCTTCCCTGGTTTCAAAATCGGGATAATGACGTGGATTTTCCATTGGTCTGGGATCCAACTATTTATAAAGCAATAATTTAGAATGACCAACAGATATTCTTTAGCAGAGGAGCCAGCGTGAGCAATGAAAGAATATGGAATACCATATATTCCTGGGGTGTAATCATGAACGTATTTTAATACCATATCGAGTTCCACCATAAAGAATGGAGATTCATGTGGGTCTGTGGATACCTCTGCAATTGATAACTGACTTTCAGCCAGAGAGGGAGCGTAAGGGGGAGCTATTTTTGCAAAATACAGTTCAGCAGTCTTGGCCGACATTGGAGACGATGAAACAGGGGCACATCCTGAACGGTACCTGTTAATATGTTTCCATACTACTGAGGATGGAGTTGAAGGGGAGAGAGAAGAGCAGAAGGAGGCCCATCCTGTGCGCTTCTTATGTCGAAATCCCCTTCTACATTTAGCCTCAATATGTTTAAAGTTCAATAAATTAGATGTACTCATGTCAGCATTGTATTTTCTTTCAGCCTCTTTTCTCTGTTTGACCAAACCCGTGCACTCCTGGTCCCACCAAGGGGGTGATGGTATCTTCCCTTGAGCGCTGTTTTTTAAAGGGAACGATAACTCCGCACATGCATTGATATCACTCATAAATTTGTCTAAGCAGTCTTGAATATGGCAGTGCTCACGGTTTTCTAAATTTTGAGTGGTGATATTTGGGAGGGTTTTAATTGTTTGTTCTAAAAGGGAAGAATACAATGACCAATCAGGATGAGAAATATTAAATTTTAGGAGGGGAGGAGGACTTTTTTCTAGATAAGTTCTATCAGTGAGTGTGACACAGATAGGGTGATGGTCACTGCCATATGATAAGTCTGCACATTGCCAACAGGCAGATGAGGCAATATCAATGGTGCAGAATGACAGATCACCGCAACTTTTACGTTGACCTTGAACTGGCCTGCGGGTAGAGCAACCATTGTTGAGGATGCACAGATTAAGATCATCCAAGATTGACACTAAGCCTTGCCCAAATGACTCACAGTGGTCTGAACCCCATCTGAAATGATGCCCATTAAAATCACCCATAACTAAAAATGGCGTCTAGGAATTCCCAAATATATTTCTAAGGACTGGTAGGTAGGCTTGCTGAGGGTGGGCAATGTAAATAGAATAAATAATGAGACCTTCAACTCTAACAGCAACAATATTAATTTCATCCAAAGGTGCAACAACTCGCAGGGGAACAAAGGGTACCCTACTATTAATTAGGAGGGCAGACCCTCCATGACCATCAGACCTGTCACACCGTAGTTAGTTGTAGTGTGGAACACGGAAACTAAAACTTGACTTGAGCCAAGTTTCAGAGATACTACAAACAAGTGGTTTATGCTTATTCAGTAGGAAGGTCGTGCTTTTTATGAGCCACGCTCCTCACATTCCATTGGAGGAATACTTGACAGGGAGCCATTATTAATTTTGAAAATTAGATTTATAAGTTGGTCGGCAACGTTGGACGGTAAATTAATATTAGTGGAAGCAAGAGATGTTATGACTTGTAAAATAAGTTCTAAAACTGATGATGATTTTGAAGAATATGATGTGGGGGAACTATTAAGAGCACAGCCATCTGGCTGTGAGGATTTAGGGTTATTAATTATACTATTGTGAGCGACTTTATCGTAAGACGGAGAGAGTGAATAATTAGGGCTTTTAGGCCGCGAGATAGTTTTGCGATATGAAACTGTAGGGGAACTTTTAACAGCATTGGCATAATTTCTGGATACAATAGGTACGATTTTATTGGCTTCCACATAGGACACCACCTTCTCAGCCATGGTTGTCTTAATGACTCTCTGTCTGTCATACTCCGGGCACAATTTGCTGTTAGCAAAATGATTCCCAGAGCACAGCACACAGGAAGCATCTTCCTCAGTAACAAAACAGCCATTGCCAGGATGATCATGACCACATTTAAGGCAGCGAGGCTTAGATCGACATATAGTTTCCACGTGTCCGAACCTACAACACTTTCGGCACTGTATTGTTGGGTAGATGTACTGGGAAACAGGCAAAGAGGTATAACAACAATACACTCTTTTGGGGAGTGTCTGACCATCAAAGGTCAAGACACAAGTCTCTGTGGGTTTCCAATCAGTTATGCCTTCTCGTATTACCTTGCGATTTATGCGTCTAACTTTCAAAAGATGGCCACATCCTGGGGGCACAGAGATATATGTCTTGGCCTCATCCTCAGACATGTCTGCAGGGACACCGCTGACCACTCCCATACGGGTGACATGGAATGATGGTATGGTGGCGGAAAAATTATTCCTGACCAGTGCTGGATTTGTTAGAAATGAATTTGCATCCTGAGGGGATGCAAATTCAACGGAAATTTTATTACGTCCTACTTTTTTAACCCCATCCTTAACTATATTAGAAATATTATTTTGGAGTAAGAACAGGCCGAAAGTAACAGGGTGGAGATAAGTACCTGGTGTATATTGTGGTTCAATTTTATTTACGTGAACTATGAATGGAGCTTTATCCCCCGCATTGTAATTGGAACGCGACACTAAACTTTTAGATAGCTTTGTTGGCGGACTAGAGGAAACCATGGCTGCTTCCTCCACACGTCTTTTTCGCGTTAATGTGGCTTGGCTATCCGCATAGTTACATGCTACTGAAGCGAATTGCGACAAAGAATCTATTTTGGATGTTGGTTCCATAAAAACACTAGGTGGTGGAGTCGAAAAAGTAAGGGTTGAGGCAGGTGAGTAGGTAGGAGTTGAGGGAGTTTCGATATCCGGAGGATCAGGAGGTTTGTTTTTGCTCATGATGGCAACTTATTTAATATAGAACAACACAAAACCTGCAAGCAGTTATTATCTATAACATAAAAACAAAATACACAGAACTCAATAGGTCACAATATAAACCAAAACTGATAAATATCCAAAAATAATCCAGACACCCACGTCACTCAATCACACGCTGCGGCCGAAATCCTTAGATAATTTAATTTAGCAAAATAGTTTCATTGACAACAAACGTCAAAACCTTGGCTGCTTTGCTTGATTGACTTAACTGGCTTGACATATTTGACATAAAGATGTTATTTGTCATTGCCCATCATGGACAGGCAAAGAAAACTTAGTCCACACAACCTTGTCTGGGTCCGTATTGGGTTGCATTAATTTTAGAGGTATAACTTAAAATTGCATTACGTTTTTTGGCATACTCTTCGTTTCGCATAACGTTCAAACAGAATAAATCATTAGGCATAATTTATTTTCCCATAACTTCTTTATAATAATGATATACCAGCATAAAATGTTTACGCATATTTTTTTTACAATAACGATTACTAATCATAACATTTATTGGCATCTCACTCACTCTCGCATATCGCATCGCATCTCGACCTTCTGTCTTCATATTTGAACAATAGAATACAGAGGGTCGATATTAATGGTACACGATCTGTAGGATCCATGGTTACTATGGGTGTGCCGCAATGCTCGATACTTGGGCCATTCTTGTTCCTCATTTATATAAATGATTTACCATTTTATGTAGGGAACAGGAATAGGATTGTTTTGTTTGCAGATGACCTCATTAATTTTTAAAATTAAAAGACAATTAGATAACTATGACGATGTAAACACGAATGAAGCGCTCGTGGCCCCGCGGTTTCAGTGTTCTGTAAACGATCACTGAGTTACGCAACTTTCACTATGGCTGGTCCTCGGATGGGTGACCACTTTGTGGCATTTACATTTGCGAGCGTTTCCGTGCTTCGGAAGGCACGTAAAATGGCAGTCGTTAAGCCTGGTTGAAGGCCTTATGGGCGGCTTGAAAAATTTCAACAGCAGGTAGCCACAATCTGCGTCTGTCTATTTCAACACGGCAATGGGCTCAGCACCTATTACGTGGGACAGGAATCCACACGGTGAAAAGTGGGCATATAATGTGCCTCTGCCACCCCTTCGGGGATAAGGCGTGATAAATATTTATTTTATTTTATTTTATGACGATGTAAACAATGCAACTAAAATAAAATAAAATAAAAAATAAAAATATCTTTATTTTGCATAGACCATTTTAACGGCGGCGCTTACAAAATGTCATACACTATTTAAAATATTTAAAGCGACCACCGGTTCGGAACGCGGCCCACCTGAGAAGAACCGGCAAGAAACTTAGGAAGGCTTTTTTTGATGGCCTATTTACAATTTAATATTATTTAACTTTGCCAGCAGATCATTTCCAGGCGTCCCTGTCCTGCAAATAGTCTTTAACGGAGTAATAACCATTTTCACAAAGCTTGTATTTAATTAACTTTTTAAATTTATTTATTGGTAAATATCTCAGGTCACAAGGAAGCTTGCTGTAAAAGCGTATACAGTTACCCTGGAAAGAATCGCCAATCTTATGTAGTGGACAGTGGTGGACTGAAAAAATATTTTTATTTCTAGTGTTTATATTATGTTTATCACAGAGTTTAGTAAATTTTGATAGATTTTTCTGGACATACATACATTGAGAAATTTACCATTAAATAAATTTAAAAAGTTTATTAAAAACAAGCTTTGTGAAAAGGGTTTTTACTCCGTTACAGACTATTTGCACGACAGGGACGCCTGGAAATGATCTGCTGGCAAAGTGAAAAAAAATTAAAATGTAAATAGGCCATCAAAAAAAAGCCTTCTTAAGTTTCTTGCCGGTTCTTCTCAGGTGGGCCGCGTTCCGAACCGGTGGTCGCTTTAAATATTTTAAATAGTGTATGACATTTTGTAAGCGCCGTTAAAATGGTCTATGCAAAATAAAGATATTTTTATTTTATTTATTTTTATTTATTTATAAAGATTACAAGTCATACATATAGAATACCATAATGTTGACGAGTATATATTTTCATTTTTAAATATAAGCTTGAACTGTCCAAGATTGAAATGCCCACTGATTAAAAATGTCGATAGGCACTATACTAAAGTAGGTAGATTAAAACGAGCGATTCAGTTCGCGCGTTGTGGTCACAAGAGACCTAATACTCCTCCTCGCTTCGTTCGTCGTCGTACCTAGTTACGACTTTTCTCAAGACTAGTCTAAAATTAATAACACTTTCAAAATATCGTTTCATATGTAACACCTTATAAAACTTGGCTATGAGTGAGGATTATTTACCTTCTTATCATTTCTTAAATATTCTTAGTCAAATTTAGTATTCATTTATGATTTTAACGGCTATCCATACCTCAATTATGCGTTTTGTATTTTATGATAAATTATCTTTAGGCGTATAACAATTATGCCCTTTGCAAGAATGCTGATTAAAATTATGATAAAAAAATTAGAGTAAGTTAAAGTTATGCCAATAAAACCATTATGCGTTTATAACACTCTGCTTATCATAATTTATGCGAGAAAACTTTATGCTGAAACTTTTATGCCAAACTACATTATGCTAAAAAAGATTATGCGATCGAAACGGCTCCCGCCTTGTCTAATTTTTTATTTTAGGTTTTTATCTTAGGTTTTACGTATTTTATTCATTTTTTTACCATTAGTGCCAGCGCTTAGTGGAGGTCAGGTGCTGTCCTGAGTCCTTGCCCCAATAAGGCAGTGGATCCCTTATTATGACTTTCCTGGAAAATTGACACTAACACCAACAACATCGCAACTCATTGCAACATATCTCTTTGCTTCACTCAAGCGCATTTCCGAACTCTTTGTATAATATTCTACCAGTATTAACAGTAAAAACACGAATTTTACACTAATTTTGGAAAACAATATATGACAGCCGATGTTCGTGCCAAGACACAAGAATTAAAATATTTTAGTTATGACCTGAAAGTGGATATTTTTGAAGACTATAAATATACATGGATGAATCAATAAACACAGTCGTGGTTAAGTCCAAACCGTACATCGCCAAACCAAAAGTCGGCGATGATAAAACTAAGTACATACATTTAAATATTAACACAAAAACCGTACCTATTGCTGAAATAATATTCAATTAGCTAAATTATTTTAATAATAAATCGAATACTAATAATAAATTTTAGAAACATTTAAATTGTTCCCAAATATGTACCTACTCGTATTATTAGTACCCATATAGTCTAATATATGGTATAAATAATTGGTATAATTGACTTGCTATGACCCATCGCTAGTCCTAGCTTGAACACAGCTGTCAGGCGTATCAAGCTAAAATAAAATGTACTAAGTGTATTTGTGGCTAAATTCCGGGACACTTTACCTCGTACGTTAATAGCTCTAGTAACGAGATATTGGCGAGTTGATGCTAAGAGCACAGAAGGCCATAAAAAAATTGAAATAATTATCGGCTAAGTTTGATGAGTTGCAAAGTGAGATTGAAGTCATGAACGGTGACAGCCTGGCATCAGAGCTTGACGAACGCGAGACAATTGAATCCGAAATTGTGAGTTTGCTCGCGATAGCAAAGGATTTAGTCGCTAGGCACTCCAAGCAGCAATGTACTCATCATCTTGGCGCTGATCACCAAGACCCAGAGTCTTGGTCAGGTTGCCACGCATTGAAATTGCTAAATTTGATGGTGTATATTGCAAGTGGCTCGAATTTAGAGACACATTTCTGAGGATAGAAATAAGCACCTAACTCCAGTTCACAAATTTCATTATCTTATATCTTATCTCGAAGGCGAAGCGGCGCGAATAATTTCCAACCTAGAAGTGTCTTCAGATAATTACACCGAGGCGAGGCGAGAAAGATCCCTTCGATTCTTGGTTGACCATATCACCAAGAACCTAAGGGCTTTGTTCAGCTTAGGCCAACCCACTGAACATTGGGATACCCTTATAATATTTAATTTAGCCTCCAAATTGGACAGTGGCACTTTAATAAAATTGGAGGAATTTTGAAACAATTTTGATAATTTTCCTACATTAGAAAACTTTAAAAAATTTCTTGTCGATCGGGCTGACGTGCTCGAGGCCTTAAATAGAAATAAAATAAAAAACAATTCTACTTATAATCAGGTTCGCTTTAATTCAAATTCACAAGTTTATCAGAATAACAATAATCACAAACACATTAAATCATTTACAAATATAAACACTCAACAATATCCGAGCGTTAATCCCGGCCGTGGCCAAAGCTTACGCAGTGGAGCCCATGGTCCGCTTGACAAAGGTCTCAATTCATTATTTTGCATTATTTGCGATCAGGGCCATAGAATCTATGACTGCCCCATATTTAGAAATATGACTTTGAAAGACAGATTAGCAGAAGTTTCAAAATACAAATTGTGTGCAAACTGTCTCTGACAGGGACACCCTCTTAACGCATGTGGAATTGGGCCATGTCCTGAATGCAAGAAAAGGCATAATCGTCTCTTGCATACGCCAACAGTCACTAACAATCACATACAGACAGACACACATTCAGACAACATAAACGTTTATACCACTAAACACCAGTACAGCCAGGTACTGTTAACCACTGCTTTAATTGAGGTACATAACCCGTTAAATAACAATCACGAAACCGTGTGTGCACTGCTGAACTGCGGTAGCCAGGCCATTTTTATCACAAAATCACTTAGGGACAAATTGACACTAAAGTCAATACCCATCACAAGTATAAAAGTCATCGGCATCGGTAACCATTCTTCTGACAAGGTAGAAGAGAGTTGCGTTGCTTGATTGCAATCTAAATACAATAAATTCAATGTTATGCAAAATTTACTAATAATGAACGAATTAACGGGTTACTTACCTAAAACTCCTATTTCTATTGATTTCAATATACCTAATCACATACAATTAGCTGATCCAAGTTTTTACGAACCGTCCCAGGTTGACGTCCTGATAGGTCCTGTTCTGGGATATACTGGGTTTTAAACAAATTTCATTGGGTTCCGAATACATAAGGTTACGAAATTCCGAATTTGGCTGGCTAATAACCGGCTCCATCAGTGTAAATAAACTAAATAGTTTACACTGCAATAATAGCTAAATACGTAGGCTCCAGCCGGGGACTTAAAAAAAACGAAATAAAATTAATTATTTAATTAAAAGAAAAAATTACAAAAATTATATACTAAGTAAACTAGTGCCTTAGTTCGATGTGAGAACAAAAATGAAGTTAAAACTATGCATTTCTTGCGCGTGGCGACGACAGGTCACGTTGCAGCTGGCCGTTGCACGTTGTACTGACGATGCGACGCTACGCTGTCGGACACGAGGCGGTTGCTAAGCGCATCAACTGGGTCGTACGATTATATTGATAATTCGGCGAGTTATGCGATCGTAATTCCTCCACCCTTAGAGAAGCAATTATTTTCCTACTTTTAGGGAAAAAATTGCTGGTGTAGCTGGTTTCGCAGATATGTGTCTTTCAGGTTCTTCAGAGGTCCCTTCTTGTTGGGAGCTGGGATTCTTTTCTATAGTTTCAGAATGTTCGCGTCTGCGTTGGTGATATCGGCGAGCCAGTACAGCCAAGGTAAGTATAGTTACACAGGATAATATTATATAGAATGGTATAGTGGTGTGGTATACCATTCCAGAGGAGTTCTTCTGAAGTTGCAATGGTGGCTGGGATATAATTTTATCCCGGATCAAGTGTAGTGATTTCCGGTTTATTGAACTCAAATTGAGGTGCGGTAAATCTACATTCTTCGGTTCTTCAGGGTAGGTAATTTTCAGGGGCTGGCCTTGCACGACGTCATTTGTATTAGTTAAGGTAAGTTCAGACGAGCTTAGTGAGCACTGGTTTGGTATTGTTGCCAAGAAAGTCCCATTCAATATGTTGTAAACTTCAGTACCGCAGTTAAGGTGAATCGTCGTTGGTTCTGGAAAGGTTATCACGTAGCTTCGGTCATCCAATTGTTCTACAGCTTCCGTTGAGAGATGTATAGTTGAGAAACTGCATGTTGAATCGATGATTTGGTTTGAAATTACTTGTTGAATACAGTCATGCTGGGTGCGAAGTCTTTTGTGAGAGTTTTCATCACAGAGAAACAGATTTCTAAACTTCGGGCATTCAGCCTATATGTACACGAATTCGTTTCTATTAGTTGCTATGTAGGGATGAGGGGGGAATAAGGACTTGGTAAAATTTATTTGGTGCTAAGGATAGTTTGTAGAGATCATAGATATTGGTAGAGACTATTGGAAACTTAAAAATTATAACAATTTGCTTTTTAACAAAGTACGATCCTGATCTTATTATATTATAGTACTCTCGAAAGTCCAAATCTATTAACTGATATTTCCCATAAAGCGTCTCTAATTTATCTAACATGGTTTTAAGTACGTTAATACTAAGCATGGAGTGATGGGTGGTTGTGGATCTAGTAAAAGCTATTTTTCTATCCTTTTTAGTTCGTCAAATAAGTAATCAATAATCTTCAATATTTTCTGTAATAATCGCTAATAACTGAGCAAACTTACCGTATTTAATTGTACCGTAACTTTTGTAGGCATTTTCGTTCAAAATTTGATTAAGTGTGTAATTAATTCTACTCTGGTTATCGACTAATTGGTTAACTATTCTATCGTGTTCTTTAATCCATTCGTTGTTTACACTAGAACGACTATTGAACTCTAATGATATTTTATCCTGTTTTTCTTTGAGATTTACGAACGCTTCGTTGTACCTAATGGCATCCTGATAATGTAGGTTACCGGTAATGCTTTTAATTATGGTACCTAAGCCGTCTATTAGACCTCTTTTTTCCTGCTAGGTTCTAAAGATTTTCAGTGGTTAACAATGGTGTTTATCTTGTTAGTTAAATATTCCAATTGTAGTTCGTATAACATGTAAGTTTCGTTATTAAGTCTGTTTCTGTAGTCCTGTAATTCGTCCCTAAAGGTAAGTATTCCTTGTTCTATTTTGTCGAGCTCTATATACTGTAAAAATGTATGGTAATATGTAGTTAGTCTAGTTTGTCCTAATTTGAACGGTAGAAGTCCAGGTCCGTCATCCAGGTTGTCAAGTCTTATCTCTTGAAGTTTTACCAGGAGGGGGGTCAGTATCCTGCAACAATTGTATATTCTTTGGTGGTCGTTTTAGACGAGATTTCGCTTCTGGGCCGCGTTTCTTTGATGTATAAATGTGAAATGGGAGGTCAGCTAGAACTTTATCTTGGGTATAGCGGGGAGCCACTTTCTGTCTATCAGCTAGTGGGTTTTTAATGAAAACCTGTTGTTGAGGTTGGTATTCAATTTCAGGTTCTCTAGTCTTATTGCGTGATTCTATAAGGGCGGTCCTATCCGCTAACGCGGATTCGTTTATCATGTCATAGACAGTCTTCATTTGTTCCCTGTGAGTAATTATATACTGTTGGAGTAGTTTTTCGTTAACGTCAATGTCAATGGGATCTCAGGGGTCAAAGTGTCCTTTTATTATGTCGTACGGTCTGCATTTCGTGAAACTGTGTATGGAACTGTTGTAAGCAATTAAGGCATACGGCATTAAGTTAATTGTGGGTTCATTTTTATTTTTCAGGTTCAAAATACGAAGGTGCTCTAGTAGTGTAGAATGGAAACGTTCCATGTTACCATTGCCATTAGGTGAGTGAGGTAAGGTCTTATGATGGGTAATTCTGTGAAGTCGTAGGAATTCTGCAAACAACTGGTTCGTGAACTCAGTTCCGTTATTTGTCACAATTGTCAGAGGGAGTCCATGGTAAGTACAGAATAAGAGGCGGGCTTGCACTATACTTATTGCAGTGCCGTCTCTTAAGTGGTATGCTTGTCCATATTTCGAGAAAACGTCTATGATATATTTTTCGGATTGCGCTGTGAATAAATCAGCGTGGACAATTTCTAAAGGCTTAGAAGCTGGTGGTACGATATTAAATTGCTGTTTAATAGGGTTCCTATCGTATTTACTTTGACCACAAATGCTACACTCGTTTATGTACTTGGTTATGTGTTCTCGCATTTTCGGCCAGTAATACTTTCTAGATAAAGCCAAATAACACTCGTTAATTCCTCTATGGTTAGTGTTTCCGTCGTGGTAATGTCTTATTATGTCCTGTTGTCTTAAATACTCTTTTACATTTTCTAACTCTAATTTAGTTAACACAAGGTTCATTGAAGAGCTCCTGAATTTATCCTGAATTATAGGTATAATTTTATACATAGCTAAAGGGGGAGTTATTAGTATACCGGTCTTAACTTTAGGATTTACGTATTCTTTCACAGTGTCTATTACGTCGGTCTCGAGGTTACTTTCAGTAATTTGGACTGTCTCTCTGGTTTGCGTTTCGAAGGGTTTAGTAACAATAGGTCGTCGTTTAATGTCGTTAACTATGGTCATGACTATCTGTCGGTGAAACTTGTTGAGGGGTTCGTCAGTGATTGGTACTTCCAAGATTGGGTGTTCTTGGCTAGTGTGATCTGTACTTTTAGCTGAGTTATCTAGGTTGGGTTGCTTATTTGAGGCGTTAGCGATTATTGAACTGATTTCCTCGTTGTAAATTTCTATTCTAGATAACGCGTCGGCATTAGTGTTGCTTTTACCTTATTTATATACGACGGTGAAGTCGTATTCACTGAGTTTTAAACGCCATCTAGTTAATCGGGAGTTCAACTCTTTAAGACTCATCATCCACTGGAGTGGTTTGTGATCAGTCAGGACCTTAAATTTACGTCCAAAAAGATAGTGTCGAAAGTATTTCATTGCCCATACTATTGCTAGCAACTCCTTTTCAATAGTGCTGTAATTTGTTTCACTCTCGTTGAGAGTACGAGAGGCATATGAAATGAGCTTGTCCGATCCTATCGGCCCTTGCGATAAAACTGCTCCTATTGCAAAGTTAGAGGCGTCGGTGGTTAAGATAAATTCTCTGGTGAAGTCTGGGTATTGGAGTATTGGGTCATTCATAAGTAGAATTTTACATTTTTCGAAACAGTCTGTATAGTCTTTGTCAAAGGTTATCTTTTTCTTCTTTCAAGCATTTGGTCATGGGCTTAGTGATTTTCGTGAAGTCGGGGATAAATTTCCTATAGTAACCTAGTAATCCTAAAAATTGTTTTATTTCTTTAGCTGTTTTCGGTAATGGGTATTTTTGTATGGCCGATATCTTATCGGGGTTGGGTTTTACGACTTCACTATCACTTATACTGAGGGTAAGGACAAGGACCTAGGACTGAGGACACGACATCGACAAAGTCTGGACAGGACTAATTAGAAGATAAGATTTAAGAAATGTATAAGATTTAGCTAAAAGGTTTTTGTAACCAGGCCATAAAAGAATTATAAAAAAATATAACACTAAAGACAAGGCTGTATGGACTAAGTTTCCTTTGCTTGCCCAAGATGGGCGAAGACAACTAACAACAACAGACGAAGCAAAAAAAATTAGTTGTGCGAGTTTGTTGTCAGGGAGAGGGTTATTGGTAATAAGTTAACCAAATTAAGTGATAAAAATTGAAAAGTATCATGAATAGGTCCAGCACGTTCAAAAATCCATTTGGACGACCATGGATGACGGATACGGGAGCAGCAGCCGCTGCAGGTGGCACTGGGTCTGTTGGTTTAAAAGGTGTTGTGGCCGGTGGAATAACTGGTGGCATTGAAATTTGTATCACATTTCCTACGGAATATGTTAAAACACAGCTCCAATTGGATGAAAAAGGCAAGTGTTTGAATTATTATTACATATTTCCTTCTAAAAGTCTCAAGATTTTTTTCATACTCCTCATTATTCGAACTTATAAATTCTTCTTTGAACTGTATTTATTTCATAAGTAATTAATTTACTTTATTTATGAATAGGATATTTAAGGCTGCTCAGTCATAATTCCCATCTGAATATTACGTATAACGAAAAATATACTAACAAAACTTCCAGCTTAATTGTCCGAGGTTAAAGTAGCCTTGGACTAGCGATGTTTTTCTGTATCTGAAGTAGCGAAAAATATATTTACTTTAAAAATGTTGGACTTTGGTCTCAGCTGTGATGTCAGTTCAAGTTGTACTACAATCATTAGAATTATTATTTGTTTACCATAATTATCTAAGAATACATACTTTGAAGAAAATATGTGGCCTAAAATCACATATAAAGGTTGAGGTGTATTGGGATGAGCCTATTGTCATGTTGAAACAAATGGAGCAGGAACAAGGACATATACAAGTGATAGTTTAGAGAACACCAAGCAAGAGTTATGAGTACTTTAAATATATATTAACATTTTACATCTGTATGTTGCCCTTTTTAAATACTGGTGTACCTACTGATTTATCATTTTACTTCTGTAATGTTATTGTTCATATTTCCATAAAGAGCTGCAAAAATGAATTCAAACAAACAATACTTCACATATATATTTGCATTGAGAGTAATATAAATATATATATATATATATATATATATATGCCAGCAAATAGTACCTATTCATTTATCCAAAGAGAAAAGCTTGAGAGTGGCGGTCTGAAACTAAATGTGGCGAAGACTGAGTACTTGGCACTAAACTCGACAGATCCCACAGCCGTCTGCATAGGCAGTGATTTGGTGGAGCGCACGGACCAGGTTTAATACCTGGGATCTGTTTTTCACACGTCCAGTGACATCGATTGCGATATCAAGACACGCATTGCTGCCGCGTGGCCAAATGGTGGGACATTACCGGTGTCATTTGTGGCCCTAAAATGCCGATCCGGTTGAAGGGACAGGTCTACAAAACCATTATTAGACCTGTCCTTTTACATGGCAGTGAGATGAGGCCGATATTGGAGCGACACACGCAGGAGCTGCGTGTCACGGAAATGAAGATGCTGCGGTGGATGTGTGGAGTCACGCGGATGGACCGCGTGAGGAAGTCTCGCATCCGCGGTAGGCTTCACGTCCGTGACATTGCAGACAAGTTGCAAGAGTGTCGCCTTCGTTGGTATGGTCACGTCTTGCGGCAACCGCCGGGCTACGTACGCTTGACGTCGTAAGGGATGACATGCGTGCCAACGGTCTCACTACAGGGGATGCCGACGACCGTGCGGAGTGGAGGAGAAAATGTAGGAAATCGGACCCCGGGCGTCGCGAGACGCAACTGGGACAGACGCTCGGATGATGATGATGATTTATCCAAAGAGACCTTACCACATTTATATGTTCATCTGTTATGGGTGAATTAAAATAAAATAAAACATATTAATATATTTATTTTGCATAGATCATTTTGACGGCAAAATTAATTAATTTAATTGATTAATTTTGACGGCGCTGTTTAATTGTGAAATACCTGAATCTCTTTTAAATCCTACCTGGATTTAGAGCCTGGGCTAAACTTTCATTTGCCCCCCTAGTAGCAGCTATAGTGTGGATTTTGATTTTGGGCATTGTTGAGAGTGGCTGTTGTCTGATCCGACTCATGTAAGATTCCAAACCCTGCAGTTGTCACTTCTATTGTTTGGCAGGTGCACTATTAGCAGGTGAGGTCACTTGAGCACCGGGGATCGTGACCATGATGGGGATCCACTTCCACCCCTTACACTCTGAAATAAAAAAAAATACTATCTACATGCTATATCCCTGACGGGGTAGTCAGAGAGGACAGATAGCCAGGCTTCGTGATCCATGCATACCTCTTTCACTTCTTACAGAATCATGAATCGCTTCATACATGCACGTCTGGGTATCTGAATACTTTTGACTTATCCGATTTTTAGGAATCTGCTCACATGGTCTTCATTTGTAAGTCTCGGCCTACCCTGCCTCCTTCTACCCTCTACTTTCGCACAATATATCTTCTTCTTCAATTGGACGTGTCCAAACCAACGGAGCACGGCGTTTTCCAGCTTAACGCTGACACTCTGAAATAACTGAATAAAATTAATTCAATTATTTTTATGGCATTTGTGGTAAATGAATGTAAACCTTAAAAGCTATTGTAATCCTGACGAACGTATGTAAAAAACTAGTGTCCACCCTCTACTGAACATGATGTGAACCATGTCGGTCAGTGAACAGTGTTGGGTCGCCGGTGCCTCGTTCACCATCGATACATCATAGGTACAATCCCACTCATGATAGAATGGCAGTTGGCAGAAGTTTAATATTTATAGTCACATCGAACACGCGGCACTATTTTAAAAACTGTTGAAACGTCGAGGAACAAAAGGTAATCAAAACTTTTTATTATAATATACCTAGTGCCAAATTGTACGTTTAATATTATTAAAAGTTTGATGATACATTTTAATGTTAAACATTCGTAATTACCACACTTTATCAGTTTCTATCAAACTAATCAACTAATTCACAATCCACTGCAGGTAGTTTGTAGGCATCTTCCAATAGCCCCCATAATACACGGTTCAGCTACCTCTACTACTAGCCCCGGCTCCCTCCCCTAAAACATCTGATTCCCACGGTAACACACTGGCGTAGCTATGGGCGACCTCTAACTCTTTATTTAACCCTATTCATTATAACATACTCTAGTAAGAACTCTCCAAAGTACACACCGCAAAATACAGTAACCAGCAAAGTACAAACTTCTTTTCTCCAATTTCATATACTAGTAAGTTACTCGCAATATATATTATACTTACTATACTGATGTTCTTTACTCAATCTCAAATATTCTTGATGCCTGGGTATTTGCAAGAAGGTATATGGTTCTGTACGATGTTAGCACTACACTATATCTTCGAGTTACACCACCAAGGTCATGGCGCCTAACAAGTCTATAGAAACTTCGGCTAATATATAAAGCCAAATAGTTTATTTGGTTCAACGCGATAAAATCAGGAACTACTGGGTCGAATTGAAAAATTCTTCTCGGGCGGTAGGGTAATGACCATTGCCTATCGTGGCTGATACGCTTAATAGTAATCTTTTAGAATGGGACATCTTGTTTAGTCAGTTTAATGCCCAGCAAAATCGCTTTATCGTGCTATCGACAAAGTTTTATCAAACTAGGAAGTTTCCAGACATAAATATTGTTTGTTGTGTATGTAATATCGTGTTCACATCACACGTTTAGATTTTGTAAACGGTTTGGTCAATTACCTTGACTCTTAATAATGAATAACTGAAATCAGTATAAAAATTGCGTAGAATTCGCTATGTTGTGAAGACCTAGTATGTGCAGAAGACTTTGTGGGTCGGTACGGTCCTATTTCGTCGTCTACTAACTAACAGGACTAAGAGATACCGTATGCATTTTTGTCCTACGCAACAGGTGGTGAGCCCCTTGCCGTGTTGAAATGGACAGGCGCAGGCTGTGGCGACCGGCTGTTAAAATTTTTTAAGCAGCTTAATTTGGCCTTCAACCAGGCTTAACGACTGCCATTTTACTGGCAATCGGGACCAACGGCTTAACGTGCCTTCCGAAGATGGAAACACTCGCAAATGTAAATTCCACAAAGTGGTCACACATCCAAGGACCACCTATTGCGAATGTTTAACGCAGTGATCGTTTACAGAAAACTGAGTCGGCGGGGCCACGAGCGCTTCGCAAATATCTAACATTATCGCAAATCGATAGTAGCACCGACAGCTGATAATAATGGTTTCGATGCTGTAGGTAATAATATTATTATGAAGCTTAGTATAAATAAGAACGAATAAGCCTAGTTTCAGTGTTTGTACTAACCTAGTTTAAATTTGCACTATCAAAAGGCGATAGAAGGAATACTCGATATAAATTTGGGGCAGGGGTCCAACAGTGGATTGTGATAGGGTGATTTGATTGATAAATGGACTATCAAAAGAGGAGCCAGTGAGGTTTACATTTTAACTAGAGGCCGTACGGAACGGTTAGATGAAATAAACCTACTTCTTAATGAATAACTAAATGTTCTTGTACTACAGCTGACTGCACTGCTTTTTAATTATTAGAAGTAATATGAATCCAGCAAATTATTATTGTAGCCACTTATAAAATTCCAAAACATCCTTTCCTACTAATATTATAAACACGAAACTTTGTAAGTATCGATGTTTGTTACTCTTTCACACAAAATCTACTGATTAGATTTTGATAAAACATTACAAAAATACAGGTTACAAACCAAAATAACACATAGGCTACTTTATATCCCGCGGAACGGGAAAACTTCACCACGTATGCGTTAACTAGTTTCTCATAATTTCAAACAATTAGTTTTTATCGCAGTGCACTGGTGGACAGTAGGCTTCTCCTCAGACCATAGCTACTTACACATAACAGGCTTACTCTCCGAGCTAAGTCGATCGCTTTGGTGCGTTGACGCGTTGATCTTTTACGAAATTTTAGGCGCTTTCTTCATTCATTTAACTCAATGCCATTGAGTGCATTGTCAAGTGGTAAAGCTGGAGAATATGTTTCTTTGAGGCTTAACCCTACTATGATTATCATCAATCTCCTACCCAAGGGAGAGGATCAGTAATAAATCGAGCAGACTTCCACACATTATTTGGTAAGCTTTAAATGGGTGCAAGTGCAACTGAGGTTAAGATCACAAATATGTGTCTTTTTAATATATACCAAAAATACAAAAAAAATCGTTTGCTTCAAGATGATGTAGTATCTACGCAGTAGATAATGAAGTATTTGTTGACTCTGTTGCCTCTTACATACACTCGTCACTATCTGTGAACAGCTATTAATAAGTTTTAAGTAAATGTAAATTGTCTCTCTGTAGGTGATTTTTGCAGATTTTATACGAGATCACCTCGCCCAATATAACAGTGAGACCTGACAAACCAAATTAGAAATCACACATGCTCCTTCACAGCTGTGAATGACCAGGGTACACCATTACGCGCTGCGACTGAATGCAGCTGCAGTATAGTGACGTGCTGGACTTAACTATTCTGCTAAACTAGCAATTTTGGCCTGATTTCCGCTATGCTAATGTGCTTGATCATTAAAAGAAAACCCTGACTAAACTTTTCGCCGCCCCTAGCGACCTTTCCGTGTTTGCGTGTGGTGTGAGATGCGCATGTCGAACTTTAACAGACTCCTTCTCAGAGCCCAACACATCTGCGATTCGATAGAGTGTAGTGTAGTTATATCTCACGTTCTTTTGCCGCTATCTTTTGCGTGTTTTATATAAAAACACCCAAATCGATATTTCATGGATTTTTCAATCATCAGTTTTGACCCGTGAATCGAACCTAAATCTGCATACTACACAAATCGTAAACTCAAACAAAATTGATAATATTTATTTTACACGGTTTACTACCGCAATTCTTTGCGTGAGTGACTTTGTCAGTTTTTTGAGGTGGCGCTACCGAGAGTGTAATAACTCAATGTCATTTACTTGGAAGAGTGTCTTAAAATAACATGTTTGTATAGGTTATTATGTAAAAAGATTATGTAGTCATCTATTATAGATAAGAATCACATTCGCTGCATGTGGTCGCTTTAGGGAATTCGAACTCTTTGCATCTTATCATCGACATAATATACTTTCTAATAAATAACTTATACATGGAGATTAACATGATTGAATTGACTGTATTCATCAGTGCATTCGGCCGACCCCATATTCTTCAAGCGGGGCGTAAAGAGGCACATCATTAGGCACTTAACTTGAAGTGAAAAATCTTTATTTATGTAGGTCACAAAGTAACACTTATGAACGTCAAGATTAATGCTTCTAAATTTACTGCTAGATTTGCAACGCAATAGGTAAATAGAGCCTGAGGAAGAACCTGGCAATAAAACTCATGGCCACTCTTTTCTAACCGCCAGTAATTACATTAGTTTTATTTACATGCTATTTGAACAAATTATGTAGTAATGAGTCTATACAAAAGAAACAAAATCAAATCAAAATGAGAGCGTTTCTAGTTGCCAGGCAGCCCACGCTTATGACGAAAGCTCCGGCATGAAACTCAATAGCTGCTATTTTAAAATGCAGCTATGGCTTACAGTATTAAACTTACATTGTTCCTTTGGAGTTATGTGAGAACAGTCGACTAAACTTAAATTGCCTTAAATATAAATAGTATTATTTGTAATAATTGCTATAACAGCTATGAGCTGACCAGTCCCAACAGACGGCACCCGTTCACAGGTATGACGCATATCAGCCATCGCCCTATTCAACCGTATTATAGGGAATAAGGCGACCCGATACATGCACTACCACTGCCAGGACACTTAGGCGAGCATGACATACTCAAACTGCACAGCCACCATCATGTCAATTTCAAAAATTATAAAAAACTATGTGGACGGTGCTCACACAATAACAAACTCAAATTACATATAATTATATTAGTTATTACCGGGACCAAACACGGCCATCCTTCATACCCTTAGTTGCCTGACGTTTCAGATTACTTATGTTGAACAAATGTACATTATATTTATAATGTTTCTTTATTATTATTATTTCTATTTGTATATTTATGTGTGTTGACATAGAGCGACTTACTCCCATGCATTTTTATCATTTAAATAGTCTGTATTTTGTTTGTTACACAATTTGGCCTGGACTGTTGTCTTAAACATATTTATTGAAGGCAACAGTCAATAATCTTCTCGTCTGTGAAATTAATAAAATAATAATAATAATAAATATTGTGGGACACTTTTCACACAGCGCCATCTAGCCCAAAGTAAGCTAATATTAGCTTGTGTTATGGGATCTAGATAACTGATAAACATACTTATATATTTCTAAATACATACATATTATAGATAAATAACACCTGTGTGAACCTGGCACCCTACTTGCAAAAATCGATCTTTTTTTTGCGTATTCTTGAAAAGCTTGGTATGTAGTTGATTGTAGTAAAAACATTTTCGTTTGTAGCTGAACCGAAAAAATATTATGCATAAACCAAAAATAGCCAACCCCCGGATTTATAAAAATTCAATTCTAACGGTTGATTTGTATGAAGATTCGTTAGTAGTTGATTGTAGTGAACGAATTTTCGTTTGTAGTTATTTATTTAAAATAAAAATAAAAAAAATGATTTTTGTTTTACTTTAGTTACTAGTTATTAAACCTTTTGCCTGATTTGAGGTTTGTAGTGGAAGAACTTTTAAGTATGTTAGAAGAGAAATTCATTAGAATCGATGAAGTTGAGTAAAACTCGATTTAGAAGGATCTCGCCTGAACAACTTCGGTTGAGAAGATAAAATGGAAATGGAAAAAGCTGAGTAAAACTCGTTTTCGAGCGATCTCAACTGAATTACTCCAGTTGTGAAGATTGGACGACTACTACAAACGTCAAAAATGACTCTATGATTAATAGAGAAAACGAGTCCAGATTCCGAGAAAACGAGTTTTACTCAACTTGATCGATCTTAATCAATTTTCGTCCTACTACAATCGAAAATTCCTCCACTACAAACCTCTACGAGCATGTTTGAGTCATTTTTGACGTTTGTAGTAGTCGTCCAATCTTCGCAACCGGAGTAATTCAGTGAAGATCGCTCGAAAACGAGTTTTACTCAACTTGATCGATCTCAATCAACTTTCATTCTACTACATTCGAAAATTCTTCCACTACTAACCTCTTCGAGCATCTTTCAGCCATTTTTTAAGTTTATAGTAGTCATCTAATCTTCACAACCGGAGTAATTTAAACAAAGACATGTGAGGATCCAATAACCAAAGAAGATGAACATCACAAATCTTTAATAATCGTACTAGTACTCAACACATTTCACCCGTTACCTCAAAATTCGACTGTTAGGAAACTCTTTCACCGTGCTGATTTTGATGAGATTCGATGTGAGATGGCAACTGTTGAATGGCACTCAAAACTATCGAGTTCTAGTGTTGATGGGTTCGATTCTATGGTACAAGTTTTTTATGATACTCTTAATTACATTATTGATACCCATGTTCCCAAACGTAAAGTATTAAATACAAATCGCCATCAGTCTTGGTATACAATCCCGCTTATAAATTAGGTAAAGAAAAAAGAAAATATCATACTAGATGGAAACGATACGGAAACCTTTTAGACTACCAAACGTTTTCGACACTGCGTAAAAGAGAGTCCGGCCTTCAAAAGGTCGAGTATCAAAATTATATTACATATAGCGAGGAAAACATTAATAAATGTCCCAAACTGTTCTGGCGATATGTAAAGTCAAAATTACCATATTGTCTTATTCCTCAGATGATGAAATTTAATAACCGTTTTTCTAACAGTGGAGAAGACAGCTGTAATTTTTTTAATGAATATTTTAACTCAGTTTTCGTTCAAAGCGTTCCACGTCCAATTACTTACGACCTCGACTGCCCACCTTTGAACTCTCCTGTAACTCTTAATTCTATAGCCATCACCAAGGACACTATTCATAAAGAATTAAAAAATATTGACATAAATAAAGGAGCTGGATTTGATGGTATACATCCTATATTTATTCGTAACTGCGCTGATCAATTAACATTACCATTACATATTATTTATAATAAGTCATTGGCAACGGGTATATTTCCATCGATCTGGAAACAGGCTATCATAACTCCTATTCCAAAGAATGAAAAAAGGAACGATGTTTCTCAGTATCGACCTATATCGAAAACTAACTTATTCGGAAAGGTTTTTGAAAAAAATTGTAACCTGCTCTTTAGTTAACGTATTAACGAATCATATTTCTGTCAACCAGCATGGTTTCTGTAGCGGACGCTCTGTTGATCCAACATGCTTACTTTTACCAACTTTTTAGTGGATGCCATGGAAAAGAAGCTTCAGGTGGACGTCGTGTATATCGTCTTTTCTAAAGCTTTTGATAAAATAAATTATGATCTACTTATAGAGAAGTTGTGGGCTATTGGAATACATGGTGATCTATTGCGATGGATAAATTCTTATGTTCGGAACCGATCCCAAGCAGTATCTGTAGAGGGGTATGTCTCTAGGTTCCTGGAAATTCCTTCAGGAATTCCTCAGGGATCCCATGCCGGGTCATTATTTTTTATTTTATATATTAATGACATAGGTAATTTTTTACATAATTCAAAATTTTTGATGTATGCTGTAGACACTAAAATTTTTAAAATAATAGCAAATCCTGATGATTGCTCTCTTTTGCGATTAGATTTGGAACGCCTGGTTGAATATTGCTCTTTAAATCAACTGTATTTAAATGTAGATAAATGTTCTATTATCTCATATACTCGTAAACTTAACCCACTTAACTTTGATTACCACATCAATAATAACATTTTGAATAGGGTTACATCAGTGCGGGATTTAGGTATAGTGATGGATTGGGAATTGTCTTTTAATTTACATATAGATTATATTGTTAATAAAGCTTTTCGTCAACTTGGATTTATACTAAGGATCTCTAAACTCTTCAAGAAAGCTCAGACTTTAAAAATACTATACTTTAGCTTTGTTCTGTCGCTCTTGGATTTCGCTTGCATTATTTGGAATCCATATTATGCTTGTCATATCAATCGCATTGAAAAAAATCAGAAAAAGTTTGTAAAATCATCGGATTATCGCAGTAATTACGAATACATTACATATAAAGACTCACTTGGCCGCCATTCCCTGACCACCCTTACTAATCGACGCATAATGTTTGACCAAGTCTTTCTTTTTAAAATATTAAATAATTATGTGGACTCCCCTCACATACTGGAAAAGATAGCTTTTAGAGTGCCCAGTCCTGGTTCTCGTTTAATGAATTTATTTTCAGTGCCTTTTTATAAAACAATTTATGCTGGCAATAACTTCCTCCGACGAAGTGTTGACACATACAATGATAAATTTATTCACCTTGATATTTAACAATGATTTGGCTACTTATAAATTAGAATTACGAAAAGAACTCTTAAAATAACTATATAAAGGATTATGTTTGTTTGTATTGTTATTGCATTGTAATGATAATTTTCAACTGATGCTTGACTGTATGCTCTTTTAAACTGATACGTTGATACCTGCCTATACCTACTATTGTTATGTACCGTATTTATAAAACTATGGAACTCTAAGTCTATAAGTACCATTTATTTTGTGAATCAAAAATGTATGCGACTGTCTGTTTCTTAAATAAAATAAAATAAAAATAAATAATTCAGTGAAAATCGCTCCAAAACGACTTTTACTCAACTTGATCGATCTCAATCAATTTTCGCCCTACTACAATCAAAAATTCTTCCACTACTAACCTCGAGATTGTCTGATTTGAGGTTTGTAGTGGAAGAACTTTTAAGTCTGTTAGAAGAGTCATTAGAATCGATGAAGTTGAGTAAAACTCGTTTTAGAAGGATCTCGACTGAACAACTTCGGTTGAGAAGATAAAATGGAAATGGAAAAAGCTGAGTAAAACTCGTTTTCTCGGAATCTGGACTGAATTACTCCGGTTGCGAAAATTGGACTACTATTACAAACGTCAAAAATGACTCAAACATGCTCGTAGAGATTTGTAGTGGTGGAATTTTCGAATGTAGTAGGACGAAAATTGATTGAGATCGATCAAGTGAGTAAAACACGTTTTCTCGGAATCTGGACTGAATTACTCTAGTTGCGAAGATTGGACGAATACTACAAACGTCAAATATGACTCAAATATGCTCGTAGAGGTTTGTAGTGGAGGAATTTTCGATAGTAGTAGGACGAAAATTGATTGAGATCGATCAAGATGAGTAAAACTCGTATTCTCGGAATCTGGACTGAATTACTCCGGTTGCGAAGATTGGACGACTACTACAAACGTCAAAAATGACTCAAACATGCTCTAGAGGTTTGTAGTGGAGGAATTTTCGATTGTAGTACAACGAAAATTGAGATCGCGAGATCGCTCGAAAACGAGTTTTACTCAATTTGATCGATCTCAATCAATTTTCGTTCTATTAATCGAAAATTCTTCCACTACTAACCTCTACGAGCATCTTCGAGTCATTTGTGACGTTTGTAGTAGTTGTCCAACCTTCACAACTGGAGTAATTCAGTCGAGATCGCTCGAAAACGAGTTTTACTCAGCTTTTTCCGTTTCCATTTTATCTTCTCAACCGAAGTTGTTCAGTCGAGCTCCTTCTAAAACGAGTTTTACTCAACTTCATCGATTCTAATGAATTTCTCTTCTAACAGACTTAAAAGTTCTTCCACTACAAACCTCAAGTCAGGCAAAAGGTTTAATAACTAGTAACTATAGAAAAAAGAAAAGATTTTTTTTATTTTTGAAATTAATAACTACGTACGAAAATTCGTTCACTACAATCAACTGCTAACGATTCTTCATACAAATCAACCGTTAGAATTGAATTTTTATAAATCCGGGGGTTGGCTATTTTTGGTTTATCCATAATATTTTTTCGGTTCAACTACAAACAAAATTTTTTTTACTACAATCAACTACATACCAAGCTTTTCAAGAATCCGCAAAAAAAACATCGATTTTTGCAAGTAGGGTGCCAGGTTCACACAGGTATAAATAACACCCAGACACAGAATAAACCATCGTGCTCATCATACAAAGTTTTTATCCTGGGTGGGAATCGAACCCACGACCTCTTGCGTAGCAGTCGGATGCACTCCCACCGCGCCACAGAGGCAATCAAAATTGACCCTTAATACGCTAGGTCACAATGGCTTTTCATCAGCAAGTGGTGTCATTTAGATAAAAAAGAAAGCATGTACTTCATTTTTAAGAAAACAGAAATTGTAATTCTAGCTAACTCGATCAGCTATGCCAAATAGTTTGTATTAGGTGTGAGGTGATGCTACCAGGAGTTCTAGGACATTCTTTCAGTTACCCGGGGCACCGGCGCTAGACGGATGGATGAGCGGTAATTTTATTCGTTTCAAATCCAGCATGACTTTCCAGAGCGCTCATTTTTTTAACGTTGGAAAATCACACGTAAAAATAAAAGACGCAAGGTGACATGTCGCGTCAACATTTTGTATAGAATTCAGCCGAAAATAATATATATACTAAATAATCCATTCATGACCTGTCCCTATTCTTTCCCTCATCGTACTGTTATAAATAAACGTGCACATGCGCAACACAGGTATCCAATATTGACTTTTTAATTTTCTTTTTAAATTATAAGCAGCCCACTTATGCGATTGGGATTGGATTATTTAGACGAATAACAATTCGTCTTACTTAAAAAAAACAATTGTCGATCGATATCGACAACACGTAAGTGTTTTACGCAAAATCCCGTTTATGTTTATAATTATTTACAATGTGCGTGAGTTTTAATAAAATTCGTCTTACACAGCTTCGCCCGTGGAATATTTCGACTTCCCGTCGCACCTATTTAATCCCGTCGCTTTTAAATTCTACAATGATGCATGAAAATTTGCCCGATTTGTCGACATTTATGACTACTGCTCTGCTCCCCAGTGTAGTAGCGTAATAACCTTCCTCGATAAATAGGCGATCTAACACAAATATATTTTTTCAAATCCGACCAGTAGTTCCTGAAATTAACGCCTTCATTCGAACAAACAAACTCTTCAGCTTTATAATATACATTTAATCTGTGACCATGTATAAATCAACCGTTGGGGCGCGTACGTTCTATCCGCTAGCGAATTATATAAATTGAACAAATGCATTGTTAAGATACTAAGGTTTTTAACATAAAAGTACACTGTCGCATTGTGGGCAGTGTTAGAACTTAGGAAGATATATGACTTGTTGATAATACCTGCGACTTTTCCCACGCCAAATAATTTAAAAAAATTGCCTTTGTACTTTCTCCATCGGTGAAACCCACGGGAAAATCTAAAATTAAATTGACAGACCAACGTGGTAGGGTGCTCAAATAATATAAAATTTGATTTTTATCCTGTGGTTTGTTTCTATCTTGAATCAAACGTTCTATTTACCGTTTCTTACAATAAAGGTCAAAGATCGTAGTTGAACAACTTGACATATAAATTCAAGGTAAATTTGAATCCAACTAATGTTGACGTAAGCCACGTTTTATTTGTAGTTTATTTAGTACCTATTAAAGTGCATATCTATTGACTCTATTGTACATCATACTCATCAAATTTTAATAGGTTCTTGATAATAATGCGCAGCAGATGTTTTTTGAGTTCGTCGCAAGAATTGTTACATCTAAAATTTCAAAGCGTTGAGATCATTGTGCTGGGGCTGCGACCTGCATGGCGTGGTGGTTCAGTTTTTTAGACAAGATTACGACATGAAAAGCTTAGAGCCGTATTACAGAACGTTTGTCAATACTCAAGAACCACTTGAGAGTAGTATTTTAAGGCGATAACTAGCCTTATGCGTTTCTTGAGTATTGAGAAACATTCTGTAATACTCGTACGGTCCTTAGACGTCCTAAAGAATCTTACATCTCCCGCAGCATATTTATCTTTTCAACATCTTGCTCCTTTTTTTACCGTGTATGACGGATGTCATGTCCGACTAAAACCACTCGGTTCCTACCTTTGTTTTATACCACTGAGTTGGCAGACAAGCATACGGCCCACCTGATGGAAAGTGGTCACTGTAGCCTATATAGACGTTTGCAACGCCGGAAGTGCGGCACATGCCCTGTTGACCCTAAAACTACACCTATCTGTCTAGCGCCGGGCATCCCGTATAACTCCTTGGAAAAATGTCTCAGGGTGCCCAGCAGAACATCTTACTCCTAAATAATTTGATTAAGCACCAACCATACCTCACTGTCGTTAAGATATCTTGGCGCGTCTCCTCCATTTCAAATTAATTCTCCATTACTATGACGTATTAAACTATCGCTAATAGCACAGATATTACTGATAGTACCAACGTCGTACATTGTACCAATTATAGTTATGTTGTCCACATTTTAATGAACAAGTCAACACAACAGAGCAAATCTTGGTCAATGTTGAGTCATTAACGCGTTATCAAGTACCTAGTTACATAATTATTTATCTATCACGCCTTATCTCCGAAGTGGTGGCAGAGGCATACATATTGTGTGCCCACTTTTCATCATGTGTATTCCTGTCTCACGTAATAGGTGATGAGCCCATTGCCGTGTAAATGATATGATTATTATTATATGATTTTACATATATTATGATTAAATGAACTCTATGTCTGGAATATTTTCTAAATTATTATTGGTATCTACTTTTTGTTGCCTACTGCCTCAAATGATAATAATGGAAGGGAAGGGGAGATGGAACGCGACAACTGTCGCTCTCACAATGCGGTTTTATACAATCGAAAAATCAAAAAGGCATAGCGCTCGCCTAGCGAAATGCCTCATTTCTGAATTGCTCGGCTTAGTAGTTATATGAAAGACACGAAAGAAGAAGAACTCGGTAATTGCCCGAAAGAGCTGAATAAGACTCGAAAAATCAGAAAACGCTAAGAAGATTTTTTCATTGCTCTGAGTTTCTTTCGTTTACCTTTGCAGGGGGTACTAAGAAGTATGCCGGTATCGTTGACTGTGTTAAGAAGACTGTTAAAGGACATGGCTTTCTCGGCCTATACAGGGGACTCAGCGTGCTGCTCTACGGATCGATACCCAAATCTGCTGTCAGGTAAATTTAACACGTTTTACTAGTTTCACCTAGGTAGCTATGTATAAAAATCATGTTCTGATCCACTTCTCGATTTCCCACACGGCTGAATTTCGAGCCCTCTTAATTTTTTACGGACGTTTGTGACAGCCTCGTCTGGGTCTTGGTCAGCATTAATATGCAGGTAAAATTGATATTCTGGAGATTTTCATAATATAATATACTACAAACCCTATACTACGTATCATGTCAGTCAATTTACGCCTACTGCTGCAGCGTTCCGTCCAGCACCGTCCGCATCCATCAGCCTGCCATGACCTTTATGTTGTCGTCAGTCTACCTTTTGGAAAGACACGCTGTGTATTCCGATCGGTGATCAGTTGCCACTCAAGAACCAAATCAACCTTTCGGTTATGTCATGTTTGTTTTGTATATATAATAAAATATTTATTTTATACGTACAAAGGACTTTGAGCGC
The DNA here is from genome assembly GCA_948477245.1 of Thumatha senex. Taxonomy (NCBI): domain Eukaryota; kingdom Metazoa; phylum Arthropoda; class Insecta; order Lepidoptera; family Erebidae; genus Thumatha; species Thumatha senex. Next base: position 19,994,808 of record OX419744.1, read on the forward strand.
TCTTGTAACAACGTAATTTAAGTCGAAGTGACAAAGCCGGAGCCAACGGTGGCCGTGCATGAGGAAACAACATGATTAGTGTCGAGTTACCGAGCAAGCATACGTAGGTATAACTAGCTATAATGTACTCATGGGGCGATATTAGCTATTCGATAAATAGATATTCCACTATCCACGGCCACAATAGAAAACGTTAGACGTTACCTACTACTACTTCTTTAACGCTCGTTTTAGGGCCGTATTCCAGAACGTTTCTCAATACTCAATCGACGCTTGAGAGTAGATTTCATAAGGCAAATACTTGCCACAAGCGTTGATTGAGTATTGATAAACGTTCTGGAATACGGACCTTAGACTTCTAAACCCTAAAGTTTTGAAAAGTCTTATAAAACGGCTCAGTCTGACCGTCCGTTACTCTGTAAGTATATATTTCTCAGGAACCATAAGAGATAGACACATAAGGTTTGCGGCATTCGACTAGACGCATGAATATGACGACAGGACACCATGAATGCGTTCATAGGCGATTTTAAAGTTTCTACAACTGGCGGTTTTAAAATTGATTTCTGTTTAGAAGTCGTCTGATTCCTTTACTACGATAATGAGGGGCGCGTTACTTATTTTAATATTACAGCTGCGTTCTGTAAGAAATTTCACAGACAGTCTCAAATAAACAATAGTATTTTATGAAAAGTTTGAAAGAAATATATGACCTAGTGCCCTCGAGATTATTAGATTTATATCGTAAACAGGGTTTCATCAATGGACCTGTAGACATCAGTCATACTTATAGTACTTCAAGATCAGCGCACTGCTTCAGATGTACAAATTCCTAAGATTATTATGTCGAGATTATAAATGACATGTGATAAGATTTGTAGCGTGTCGTTAAACTCAGATATATTATGTTTACTCCAAGGTGTACTATGCTCTAAATGGGCCCAGAATAGAGCTTTAGCGTGAAATGAAATGAATTGAAAAATATTTATTCATGTAGGTCACAAAGTAACACTTATGAGCGTCAACATTATTGTCTCTACATTTACTGCCAGATGCGCTAATCAATAAGTAGAGCCTGAGGAATGACCTGGCAATAGAACTCATGACCACTCTTTTCTAACCGCCAGTTATTACTTTAGTTTTATTTACGTGATATTTGACCAATTATATAGTAATGAGTTTATACAAAAGAAACAAAATCAATGTTGTGTTCAAAAACAAATCAAAATGACAGCGAATGTAGTTGCCAGTTCTAAGGGCAGCCTACTCTTTATGAAGAAGAATCTAGCAAGAAAGTACATGGATGCTCTTTTAAAATTTAGGTATGGCTTACAATATTAAAATTACACTTACTTAGGTACTTACCTTCCACTTTTATTGATTGGACTATTGACAGAATACAATGTGGATGTCTACTGCAGGAGCGCTTTGCAAAGCGTTCGCGTAAGCGCTATAGATAACTAGAAAAATGTATGTCACGTGATATAACGAACATTGGTAGCCATCGGTAACCAGGTTGAGATTGCGCTGAAAAGAATATATATTCTACACTAATATTATAAAGAGGAAAACTTTGTTTATGTGTTTGTTTGTTTGTAATGAATAGGCTCAAAAACTACTAGACTGATTTTAAAAATTCTTTCACCGTTTGAAAACTACATTATCCACGAGTAACATAGGCTATATTTTATTTTGGAAAAAATAGGGTTCCTTAAGATATTTGGGGTTTTCGGACTCAAGGTGTAAAAAATCAATAATAAGTTACTTATTTTGCGTACGCTGCCTTAACTATAAAAGATATATACATAGAATATTCTAATTAATTGTAGATCTTATAAATATCTACAAAAAACGACACACTATACCTATCTATGTCGAGTAAGGCACAACAACCATTTTTTTATTTAAAAATCTTGATTTTTTGTTGAACTACATTTAAACGCGTTTCATACATTATTGTATAATAAACGACGGGATTAAATGGGTGCCACGGGGTTCGAAGTATGTCACGGGCGAAGCTGGGCGGGTCAGCTAGTGAAATAAATAATAGATTCTGTAAACTACGTAGATCACGTGATAAAACGATCTGTACATTGTTTTTAGGTAATTTTTTCCCAGGTCAAATTCAACCATAGAAACACAATTTACCTCTATTTTTATCTTATCTGACAATATTTATAATACATTTTATTTGACAAATAACTCATTCATATAGTTTAGGGTCTATCCATTAAAATACTAACAGAGTTATTTTTAACGAAATAGGAACTTCCAAAATATTGTTCTACGTGTCTGTTACATTGTGTGGTGCTCGCCTGGCGATGAAATGAGGAACAAGTGTTTAGCCTTTTAGCCTCCGCCGCGCTAAGTCGTGACAGGAAAGGTAGACCCAAACGTCGCAGAGGATATACATTCGTGAGAATACGTGCGTACGGCTCACTCTTGGATGCCCAAGATCCTAAGACGGAGGTGTGGAGGCCAATACTGTACCGCGATGATCAACAATTTAGATTCAGCTGATTGTTATCTGTGAAAATCTGCCTTATCTCATAGAGCTCTGATAACCTCGGGATGTCATCGTTGGAAATCATTATCTTATTGCATGTCCTATATTGTACATAGTTACGACAGCGCCACTAACACACCTCCACAACTTAGTAGTCTTTTTTCTATAGCAAAACACGCTCACACTCGTCAATAAGCAGAAGAAGTATTTTAAGTCTACAATATTGTTTGTATAATAAGAAACTACTGACATTTTTAATTAGCTTCCCTGGCTGCATTCTACTGAATGTACCACGACAAGTGTACTGAAGAGCGCTTAAAAAAAGAAGAAAATAGGAGAAGTCTTTCAGAAAAAGGAGATGGTAGGATTACGTTGAAGAGCTCTTCAACGTAATCCTACCTTCTTCTCGTTCCCAAAAACGCGTGCCGGGCAGATGTGATACTTTCATACAGTAAAGAGAATTTACGCCAGAACGGAATGAATAAAAAAATCGTTTCACTGTCGAACTATAGAAACCTGGAACTCTCTGCCAGCGCACGTGTTTCCTTCCTATTACAATCACGGGTTCTTCAAGCGGAGCGTGAAGAGGCACATCATTGGGCCGCCAACTTGAGGAATCCTATCAGTAGTCATGTGGACTATGAGAATAGCCCTCAATTCGCTAGATGTCGTCATGGCTTTCCATCAGATGGTCGGCGTCATTTGACGAACTAAATATAATAAGAAAAGGGTAATAACGAGGTTAAACGCACGATAAATAAGTGACACTGGGTTTCTTGTTACTGCATGATGTGAACGTGTGCAGATAAACTCACTCAATGACAAATAGGACACAACCTAATATCCAAACAATCAACATGCATTTACTGAGTTTGCACTTGACAACTATAATCATAAAATGGAATATTTTAAGAGTTATTTTTATAGATAAAAAGTCTTTTTTTAGTAAGTAAGTATACGAGTATTATTTTCGAGGCTTTCGAAGTTAGGCTTCAAGATCAGCGAGCAACTTTGAATTTATCTAAAACCTTAAGGTCTTCGCCGTATTTCGCCTTATTTTTATAGGGAGTTAGACATAATATAATCAGCTCCTGGCAGCGCAATTTTCGAGGGGCGATATACGAGGGTGGGTCAAAAGGTTCGCTGACTAGAGGGTAAAAAGTAAGAAATAAAACACAAAATTATTTTTCCTTCTCAATGAATTCCCCCTTAACTCTAATACATTTATTAGACCTATTAATTAATTTATTAATACCTTCGAAAAAAAATGATTTCTCAATGTCGTCAAAATAGGCCGAAATTGCGCTCTTCACTTCTTCATCGCTGAAAAATTTCTTCCCTCGAACAAATAATAATCACTTAGGGCTAAATCTGGGCTATAGGGAAGATGTTCCAAGATTTCGAAGCTCACTCTTTGAACAGCAGCCATCGCAACTTGCGCCTTGTGCACGGGTGCATTGTCGTGCAAAAGGAGCACACCTTGAGTAAATTTTCCCCGACTTTTTTCTCTCACAGCATCTCGCAGACGTTCTAATAGTGCAGCGTAGTACTCTCCAGTGATAGAGACACCCTTTTCTTTATAATCAATAAGGAGGATTCCCTCTGAATCCCAGAAAACAGTAGCCATGAGTTTTCCAGGCGACGGAGACACTTTGAATTTCTTCGGAGGTGGTGTGCCCTTTTTGTGCCACTGCATGGAGTCTTGTTTGGACTCAGGCTCATAATGATGAACCCAAGTTTCATCTCCACACACACACAATTCGGTTCAAAACTTCATCCTTTTGTTCACCACAGAGCGCTAAAAACTCGCGACAACACTCAACTCGCCGCTGCTTCTGGTGTGGCGTGAGCATTCTCGGCACCCATCTTGCACACACCTTTGACATGCCAAGGTGGTCGTGTAGGATGTTCAAAATGGTTGTAGCTAATACTCCAATCATTTCTGCAAGCTGTTTCTTATTTAAACGGGCATCTTCCAATATGATTTTTTCAAGTTTTTCGACGTTTTCTGCCGTGGTTGCCTCGACAGGCCGCCCTGGCCTCGGATCATCTTCAATCGAATCCCTGCCTTGCTTAAACAGGTTGTGCCACTTGTAAAACCATGGTTTTACCAGGGCAAGAGTCCCCGTAAACAGAAGACATCTCTTCCAAAATAGTCTGGGGAGGTTTTCCTTGTTTGGTAAGGAACTTGATGACTGCGCGAATCTCAATTTTCTCCATGTTGCAAATTTTCTTCCGGATTGACTTGTTGATTGATGTGTAGCTCAGGTAATTATGACCTATTCCGACTGGTCATCTCACAACTCCCCTAGAGGAGTTGGGGGGAGACTGAACGAGGCATTGGCCTCTTGCAGTAGCGTTCAGCGCCGCCTGTCGATACAGGCGGGTCGTTGGGTTTGCTGTAAATAGCTGTGCCGCTGAAGCGTGCCGCTAGCGAGCCCTGACCCCATCGGATGATTCCGCTGGGCGGTCTACAAGCCAGCGGCAGCTGAGGTCGTCATCTGGGGGTCACCCTGGGGGCGTCGGCGAGCTCGAGCCTGGCGGGAAGGGTTCCCGGCAGGCGCCCATCAGCCGGCCTCAGGGTGACGTTGTCTGGTCCGGTCGGGCTGCAGCGGGGATTAAGTCCCGCGGCAGAGGTCTGTCCGGGGGGCGCCGGTGGTATGGAGCGATCTCCCGCAGGTGGCGGAAGTTCGACTCCCCGGCGCGTGCGAACATGTTGGCGCTCAAGCGACCGATGTAGTCGTCGAGGCTCTCCATGCGTAGGTCTCGGGCGATCGTTTCATTCCTCACGAAGCGAGGGGCGCCTACGGCGTGTCGCAGCGACAGCGACTGCTGCGCACGCAACCGTGCACGGTACGTTTCCGCTGCCAGCGCGTACCATGCAGGGGCGGCGTAAGTTAGGCGGCTGCGGATGTAGGTTTTGTAGACGCCCAGCTTCGCGCGGAGCGGGAGGCACGAGGAGATCACCGGACGCAGGAGAGCTCGAGCGGCGCGAGCTTGTCCAACAATGTTCTGCACGTGGTGTCGCATGGTGAGACGACGGTCAATGGTCACTCCAAGGTACTTCACCGTCGGGGACCAGTCGACGGCTTTTCCGAGCAGGGTAAGGGGCGCGGGTTGCCACGCACCCCCTACAACAAGCGCTTGGGTCTTTGCCACGTTGACCGTCAGTCTCCATTCATCCAGCCAAGGCGGGAGCACATCCAGGGCACGCTGCATTTTGACCGCCGCATGTGTAGCGGTCAAGGAGGTCGTAATATAGGCGGCGTCGTCGGCGTATAGCGCCAACATCGCGCCGTCTGGGACTGGGATGTCGTCAGTGTACTTGGCGTAGCACACTGGCGACAGGCAGCTCCCCTGGGGCACGCCGGCTCTGATGCTGCGCTCTCCGGACAGGACGCCGTCCACGATGACTTGGAAGCGTCTGTCCTGGAGGAAGGTGGCCACAGTCTTGACTATTCGTCGCGGAGTAGTAGACGTGGCCAGCTTGTAGATCAGGCCGTCGTGCCAGACGCGATCGAAGGCCTTCTCCATATCGAGGAGTACTGCAACACCGTGCTCTCTCTTGTTGAGAGCGACGGTGAGATGGTGCAGTACCCTCGCGAGCTGCAGCGTGGTGGAGTGTTCGGCTCGAAAGCCGAATTGCTCGTCGCGTGGCTGGATGTGTGGTGTCAGGTGCAGGAGTAGAAGCTTCTCGAAGACTTTCGAGAGTGTCGACAGCAGCGTAATGGGCCGATAACTTTCGGGCTTCAGTACGTTTTTCCCGGGCTTCGGCAGCATAATGACTCGGCCGAGTCTCCATGCTGCGGGAAAGTGGCTGGTGCGGAGGATGCCGTTGAATAACTGCGTCACCGATGCGATAGCTCGCGGGGGCAGGTGACGCAGGGCCTCGTTCGGGATCCGGTCGGGGCCTGGGGCTTTCCGCAGTTGGGTGCGGCGAATCATACGCTGCACTTGGCCCGGGGAAAACACGACTGGGTCTTCCGTGGGGGTTATCGGCGCCTCGAAGTAAAACTTCAGATGCTGCTGGATAGCTTCTACTCGAACTGCGTCGGAAGCTGGATTCGGCTGGAACTGTTTCTCCAGGTGTTCCGCGAAGATCTCCGCTCGATCCTCGGCTCGGTAACGTGGGGTACCGTCACCGGCCATGAGGGGTCTAATCGGAGGCGGTTTCCCGGAGAGTTGGCGGCACAGGCGGTGGATGCCCGACCAGTCGTCCCCGGCGCGCTCAATGGTGCGCTGCCAGGACTCGGTCGCTTCTGTTTCCAGGGCGCTCGAGACCCTTGCAGCCAGCGCGTTGAGCTGGCACTTCAGGGTCGGGCATCGGTTGCGCTGCCACAGTCTTCTCAGCTTCCGCTTCTTCTCGATCATCGCCAAGATGAAGGCCGGCAGTTGAGGTTTCCGGGTCGACGGGGCTTCTAACCTGGAGTCTCGTAGCGCTGTGTTAATAACAGCGCTGAGATCTTCGGCGAGCGCGTCGACGTCTGACTCGGACTCAATGCGGCGGTGCGGCGAGTGCTTCGCCTTATGATCGGCAAATGCTTGCCAATCCTGGCAAAAGCGAGGCGATGGTGGCGATGACCGAGTAAGGTTGTTTGACAGGGTCAGAAGGACTGGCTGGTGGTCCGAGAGGAGGTGGTCGTCCAGGACGTCGATCGATGGCGCGGCTGGCAGGCCGCGGACCAGCGACAGGTCGATCACGTCCGGCAGGAACGCTGCTTGGTATGGGTAGTGTGTATGGGTATGGGTAGTCGGGACCTCTGGCCCCAACACCTCGTACCCTTGCTGCTCCGCGATGTTGTAGAGTCGGCGCCCGTTGGGACAGATGCGCGTGGAGTTCCAGGCCGTGTGCTTGGCGTTGAAGTCGCCCGCGACTATGACCGGGTCCGGTGAGTCCATCAGGGTGTGGACATCAGCCGTTGCCAGTCGCGCGTCCGGCGGCTTGTAGAACGCAAACACACGGATGGGGCGGCGATCGACGCAGACTTCCACGCCCAGGGCGTACGACGTCTGCAGCAGGACAGTTGGCAGCGGTTGGTGGACGACACTCCTCTTCACCAGGACTGCCAATCCCCTGAAAGCAGTCCCGGTCTGGGAGATTTGCTCCTCTCGGTACACATGGTACCCTGGTGCTCGGAGTGCTGAGCTCTTCCTGAGGCGCGTTTCGCAAATGAGGGCAATATGGGCCTGCCGCTGTGCGAGCAGCTGCCTCAGGAGCCTGGTCTTCACGGGGGACATCCCGTCGGCGTTCCAGAAGATGATGCGTAGGGAGTTATCTGCCATAGGCACAGATTTTCCCTACGCATTGCAGGATGAGCTGGACGGGGTCCCGTCCCTCCTGGATGGCTTGGAGCACCTCGGTCAGCACTCCGATCACCATGGTGATCAAAGGATCAGCCTTAGTCCCTTCGGCCGGCACGCTGGGTGTCGGTTTCGGGGCCCGCTTCGCCTTCGTCCCCCCCACGGGGGCAGCGACCACGGGTTTGTCCGATGTTGAAGCGGGCTGCTCCTCTGCAGCCTGCTTGCGAGGACCTCTCTTGCGCTTCTTGTTTTTGTTCCCCCCCGGAGCGGGGTTGGCAGCTGCCATCAGGGAACCTGGAGCGTTATGTTCCGCTGCTGCTGCGACGGAAGGGGCAGGCTTGGAGGGTGCAGTGCGCGCGACGGTGCCGGCCTTCTTGTTCCGCGCCTCCTTGCGGAACACCGGGCAGGCAACATGGTTTGCGGTGTGGGGTCCACCGCAGTTTGCGCACGTGGGTGGTTCTTCCAGTGGGCGCGGGCAGCTCTTGGCGGCATGTTCCCCGCCGCACCGCACACAAGCGGGCGGCCTGTGGCAGTGGTGCGAGGAGTGCCGAAATTGTTGGCACCTGTGGCACTGCGCTGGTCCCCTTTTACCGCGCCATGCCTCAACTTTGATCCCGGGCATACAGAGCATCTCTGTGATGTCATATATGCCCGGGGTGACGTCAGGTGTCCTCTGTAGTTGGGCCAGGAACAGGCAGCCCGGGCGTCCCGAACGCGCGCGGATAGCCCGCACGTACTCGGGGGTGTACCCCAGGTCTTTCAACTCCTGTTCTACGTCGCAGGGTTCGGTGTTGTGGGGTAGCCCCCTGATGGCTACCTTCAGACTCCTCTCCTGCGGCAGGGAGTATGAGAACCAAGAGATCTTGGTCTCCTTCTCCAGGTCGTACAGGTACCTTTGGATAATTCGGTACTCAGAGTCCGATTTAGGGATGAATCGGACCCCTTTCCCGAAGGCACGGCTGTTCGGCGTGTGACCCAGGAGCTTCTTCAGCTCCCGGAAGTGGTTTGGCCAGTCCGGGAGCGATTCCACAATAAGCGGAGGGTACTTCGCTGTCTGGGTGCTGGTGCTTGTGGTGGCGGTTGTGGACTTCGCGGTTGCCGGCGCTGTGGTTGGTGGCGCGTCGACGGTCGCCTGCGATGTTCGCGGCGTCAATCTCCTCGGTTGAGGAGTTGGAGGTTTCGATGGTGGGGGTGGCGGGCTGCTCAGCGCAGCGGCGTAGGACATCTCCATCGGTGACGAAGGAGATGTCCCGAGTATCGGGCGCTGCGTGTTTGGCGGCGAGAAAGTCGCCTGCCCGAGCGTCCTGTGCGGGGGAGAGGGGAACCTCTCCGCCGGTATCGGGGCCGTTCCAGATTGCCCAGGGGTGGGCCATCTGTGTCCTAGTGGAGACGCCGTTGGTCGGGTTGCGGCTCGAACGGCTGCAGCTGCAGGGGGTGTAGGGACTGCAGTAGCGCCGGCAGCTGGAGCCGGCCGAGTTGGCCGGGCAGTGGTGGCGGCCGGTGGTATGCGCCTCTGCGCGGCGTCGGGACCGTCGAGCTTTGGCATCGACGGTGCGGTTGGAGTGGGCGTCCTGGGCAGCGGGCTGCCCGGGAAAAATTCTTCACCCCCGGATGTGCTGGGGCGGGCTGTTGCTGGGCGGCCGAAGGTCAGACTGGGCTGGCTCTCGGTCGCCATCCTTGTAAGGTGCGCGATAGCGGCGTGCGCAGGTCCGCGGGAGCGGACGAACGTTCGCTTCGCCCCGCGAGGGGCGAGGGGACGCGTCGCACGGCGCGTAGGTGGGTGCGGTTGCGGCGGCGGCATCGCAGCCGCTGCAGGCGAGGAGTGGCGATAAACGCGGAGGGGGGACGGATACCATGTGCGGCCCTAACCCCGGCCTCGGCACGCCGATATCTCCTGACCCGGTCCCCGGGGCTTGCCGCTGGTGGCAGACCGGGAAACCAAAGCCAGGCGGCACGACGCGTGATCCGAGGTCGGAAGCGCATGTTGCAAATTTTCTTCCGGATTGACTTGTTGATTGATGTGTAGCTCAGGTAATTATGACCTATTTTTTTTGAAACTTAGTATTTATACTCTTAATGAGTGTCACAACTAGTGCAGATAGTAAAAAGTCACCTTTCCCCCCTCCATGCCCCTCATTCCGTGAACTTTTTGACCCGCCCGCTTTTGAATATTGTAAAAAGCTATTAAGATTATATCGATACTGTGTTGGCAGTTTAGATACGTTGCAGGCTACCATTTAGAAACAGCATGTTGTATAAGCGTTGATGTTAAGATAACTGATCACAAACATGTCAAATGCACATGTAACACATAGTACATGCTCAAATATCACATTCGAGAAAAAATATTATTAGGTATTCACGTAGGTGTTTGTATGTGTTATGC